>OZ022507.1:1305134-3705134 GCA_963989385.1 Ctena decussata | reverse complement strand
TATATAAGTGATCTTTACTTCGGGGTCACCCAGTGGGTTGTGAAACAAGTAGCCCAAGGGCAACGACCTCTCACCTGACTTCTAAAATGTAAGCTTCTGGCTCAGCTAAGCTAATAAGCAGGCTGCAATTCTATAGGATTCAATGACCTAATGGGGTGTGGCCAGTTTGGTTCCCAGGGGCTTGATTGGCAGGATTTATGTAGAGGACCACTATACATTGCAGCTCTTGGCCTTATGGTTTCACAGAAGAAGATTTTTGAAGGTTCTTTAGTTATATAGCTCTATATAAACAAATGACCCCCCTGGGGTGTGGCCAGTTTGGACCTCAGGTGCATGGTTGGTAGGATTTATGTAGGGGACTACTAGACATTGCTACATGCTACATATATAAGCTCTGGGCTCATGGTTTCGCTCAGAGATTTTTTAAGATTTCCTCATTGTAAGTCTATGGGAGCTTATGACTCCCGGGGCGTGGCCAATTTGGACCCCAGGGGCATGGTTGGCAGGATTTATGTAGGGGACCACTAGACATTGCTATATGCTACATATATAAGCTCTGGGCCTCATGGTTTTTAGAGAAGAAAATTATTTTTAGGTTTTCCCATTGTAAGTCTATGGGAGCTAATGACTGCTGGGGCGTGGTCAATTTGGATCCCAGGGGCATGGTTGGCACTTGGCAGGATCTATGTATGGGACCACTAGGTGTTGATACATGCTATATATATAAGCTCTGGGCCTCATGGTTTCAGAGAAGAAGATTTTTTAAGATTTTCCCATTTTAAGGCATGGGAGCTTATGACTTCCGGGGCGTGGCCAATTTGGACCTCAGGAGCATGGTTGGCAGGATTTATGTAGAAGATCACTAGACATTGCTACATGCTATATATATACACTCTTGGCCTCATGGTTTCAGAGAAGAAGATTTTTTAAGATTTTCCATTGCAAGTTTCTCCAACTAATGACCGCTGGGGCGTGGCCAGTTTGGACCCCAAGGGCAAGGTTGACAGGATTTATGTAGGGAACCACTAGATAGTGCTACATGCTACATATATAAGCTCTGGGCCTCATGGTTTCAGGGAAGAAGATTTTTTAAGATTTTCCCACTGTAAGCCTGTGTGAGCTAATGACCCTCCTGGGGTGTGGCCAGTTTGGGCCCCAGGGTCATGGTTGGCAGGATTCATGTAGGGGACCACTAGACATTGTTACATACCAAATATATAAGCTCTGGGCCTCATGGTTTCACAGAAGAAGATTTTTTAAGTTTTCCCCATTACAAGTCTATGGGAGCTTATGACCCCTGGAGCGTGGCCAGTTTGGACCCCAGGGACTTGGTTGGCAGGATTTATGTAGGGGACCACTTAACATTGCTACATACTACATATATAAGCTCCGGGCCTCATGGTTCCAGAGAAGAAGATTTTTGAAGGTTCTTAGGCTATATATAAATAAATGACCCCCTGGGGCATGGTCAATTTGAGCCCCAGGGGCATGAGTGGCAGGATTTTAGTAGGGGAGCACTAGACATTGATGCATGCTATAGATATAAGCTATGTGCCTCATGGTTTCAGAGAAGAAGATTTTTGAAGATTTTCCCATTGTAAGTCTATGGGAGGTAATGACCCCCGGGGCGTGGCCAATTTGGGCCCAGAGGCATAGTTTGCAGGATTTATGTAGGGGACCACTAGACATTGGTACATACTAAATATGTAAGCTCGGGGCCTCATGGTTTCAGAGAAGAAGATTTTTGAAGTTTTTTCCCATTATAAGTCTATGGGAGCTATATGTTGCTATGTCAGAGTTCCAATCCGACTGCCCTAAAATCCCCCACCCCAACAATGCTACACATAAAATTTGATCAAGAGTTGCCTGCTGGTTTAGGAGATATTGGTTTTTAAAAGTGTGGACGCCGACGCCGACGACGGACCATGGCTATACTATAAGCTCACCTTGACAGGTGAGCTAAAAATGAAGCCAGTATCTAACATCAGTTTAAGTATAAACTAAATCGATCCCAAGCACTATGGAAAAGTATGCTATCAGAATACAAAACTTCAAATTTCTAAGTCCATGACCATGACCTCCAGGTCACTGAGTGTGGTGGGGTTAGTACTCTGTAAAACTTTGTACCAATATCTAACTACAGTGCAACTATCAAAAGAATCCACTCATGAGACTTAATTGTAAAACTTTAAAGTGAGTGTGACCTTACCCCTAAGCCCCATCCCAGGGTCTGACCCTGAGGTATAGTGTAATGTAATGAAAGGTTTTCTGTGATATGATTATGTTCCAAATATAGATGGGGTTCTTGCCAGTAGCTGCTCAGATATGAATGTTTAAAAAAAACTTTGTCATAAAACTTTAAAGTGAATGTTACCTAATTTTTTATCCCTATGCCCCACCCAGGGTCTTCACCTGGGGTATAGTGTTATGTAATGAAAGGTTATGTAATGAAAGATTATGCTATGATATGATTATGTTCCAAATATGGAAGGGTTATCGCCAGTAGTTGCTGAGATATGTATGTTGAAAACACTTTGTCGTAAAACTTTAAAGTGAGTGCGACCTAATTTTTGACCCCTACGCCCCAACCCAATGCCTCACCCAGGGGTATGATGTTACAGAATAGAAGGATATGCTATGAAGTGAATCAATTCAAAATATCAAAGGGTTCTGGCCAATAGTTATTGTAATTTGAAAGTTTAATAAAAAAAATTGTCATAAAACTTTAGAGCGTGACGCCAACGCCGACGTGGACGTCAGGGTGACAACATTGTCTCCCTGTATTTTCGTACAGGCGAGCTGAAAATGAGCGGCATTTTCTTGGTGAAGTTCAAACTGAGCGCATCAAAAGCTTTCCGACTTTTAGCTGTGTCAAGCCGAAAGTACCTCAAAGGAACTGAAAAGTCAAATCCGCGCAGCCGGCCCACTTGTCAAATAACATTGAATAAATAGAGGATCTTACATGAGTGCTCATGTATTATTGAATTTATTAAACGAGTTGGGGAAAATGATAAGATGCGAGGCTATGCCGAGCATCTTATCGGTTTTCCCCAACGAGTTTAATAAATTCAATAATACAGGAGCACGAATGCTAGATTCTATTTATCATATGACACTAAAGTTGCATTTTATTAGCAAATTTTGCATTAAAACGTCACGGTTTCGCCATTAGAAAACGCAACGTTTTTATGGACGTCAACGTATAAGGTTACGACGTAATTTGCATATTTAATCCACTAGTGGATTATCGTTTTAATGCATGGCTTTATTACACTCTCAGATGCGACGTCATATGATAAACATTGAATCACTGTATGACGCTAAATCAGCATTGATTTGTTTTGTTTTAACGTTATGTGCCTGCAGAGTGGTCAGACTTAGTATTCGGTGACAAATGAAAGTACCTTTTCATCGGTAAAGGGTCCTCAACATGTCAAGATACATTGTTCATGCAAAAATTATCATTGTAAAATCTACTTATATTTTATTTCTTACGCTAGGACAGTTTGCTTGCTTCAAGAAGTTTCGGAAGAAAAGTCAGACCTGTGGCGGCATAGTGAAAAAGCGTGATCTCGACACCACGGCGAAGTGTTGCTTAGGACGGGGCCAAGGATTTGCTCTAGAAGGAATTGTGAGTAATGTTCAACAGCATGTGTGTGTGTGTGTGTGTGTGTGTGTGTGTGTGTGCGCGCCCGCGCGCATCATATATATGCTCATGACTTGAACTGACAACAATTCAAACAGTTCATAAAGGGATTGGGAATCTTGTTTAGACGACAGCGTTGCAATATTCTGTTTCAGTTCTTAAAACGACCTTCCCCAAGTGGATCAACGTTGCATTAATGCATACGGGCACAAAAATCTAAGTATGTTATACGTCTTTAAATATACGACCCCGGGCCATGCGGAAATCCGACTTAGATTAAATGTGAAAAGCGTGTACGCAGATCAGCTTTCGGCACCCGTGGTGTACTGTCAGGTAAAGACATACCGAAATCGTTATATTTTAAATGCATGTACATATAGGACATATGCCCAGCTCGCATACGCCTTGTGACTATTTCTGAAAACACAAGTCAGTATTTTGTACTTAGCAGCAGATGATCAATCGTAATTCTAGTGCATTGGCAGCCACAAACAGGTGAGAGCATTGCCATCATGCCAGTGAAACAAAGTTTAGTAAAATTTAATGAAAACCAAGAGCTAAATCAGTGCACGTGGGGAAAAGGTGCAACTTCAATAAGTACGTGTAGTGTCGCTGGTCAAGACTTTCAGTATATAACCACATTATTATGAGAGAAATATATATATACTAGTATTATAAATCGTTTAATAAATAAAATATATTTTTCTTTCTTTTCATGAGGATAAATTAGGAAAGAACAAATACTCGTGTACGTCATGTTACGACTGGGAGAATGAACAATCTCAGAAACTTACTACACCAGCTCCAGGTTTGTATCTGTTGTGAAAAAATGCTAGTCTACAGGCCTCGTAAACGAACAATTCCATTCCGACATTGAAAATTAAATCTTTAAGTTTCTTCAGATGGATACTGTTATTCGACTCATATACATGTTAAGCATACTCGTACAAAATTCCGGCTTTGTTGAAGTCATCACAAATCTCCTGTAAGAGGCCACGACCAAATTTCAGTTTGGCCTCTTTTACGAGTTTTACCATATAAGAGCTCTAGATAAGACGGCGTATTTGATGATAATTAAGGATATTTTTTCTTTCTTATTTCGCATCGAAACCATATGTTGTGACCCCTCATCTGAACCGTCTCGTCGAGACGGTTCAGATGAGGGGTCACAACATATGTTTTTATGCAGAATTAACAAAAATTATCCCTAATTATCACCAAATACGCCCTCTTATCTAGAGCTCTGCATATGATAAAAATTGTCAGACTGCAGCACAAAAATGATAATACCATTATCATCTAAATGAATAATAGCAATAAAATGAGCAAGAAGGACATCACAACTCCCTTGATCCTCTTCAGCAAAGATATGGAAGTCATTGAAACAAAGACAGTTAAATACGACTTTACTAGTATACTATGCACAATATATATAGCAATTTTTTGTATGTGTCAGATTCATCATATTAGGCTTTTATTGTCACTTTACTGCATAAAGGTATAAAGGCCGATCATTCGAGATGGACTGGCAGGTAAAAGAATCAAGATTGCTCAGTTGTAGCGTTTAAACTATAGTGACGTCAGTTTTTATGATCATTGTATCTGAACGACATTTATGATCATGTTCAAAAGCCACAACCATAATGAGGCGTATGGTTTGCTGTTCAACTAAAGGAAAACGCTCTAAAACATTTGACTATGCTACGAGTATGAGGTTTAAAAAGTTCGAAAATTTGACGTTTTCCCTTGGTTTTACGTTATCGTCTTAAAAACTTGTTTCCAATCGGTATTTCTTGAATCCCTTTTGAGTGTATGATTGTTTGGTAGCTACCAATATGATAATGTAAACAATTTAGAAAGAAAATTCTTCCCGGTTACTGAACATAAGTCAAAAGTCTCAGACCAACGTCATCATTTTCTCACAGTTACGTTATACTCCAATGAAGAAACTTCACGATTAAATTAATCATGGTGTGACCTTTAATTTAAGCCTATTGTTTTTCTCGGGTTTTGATTCTGCATTGAACTGAAGCACCCGTGAATCGTTGCACATTGGACCGAATTAACACGTTTTAACGTCAATGGCGCATGCTAAGATTCGTCAGTTGTTAAGCTTAACCATATCTTTTACACAACCAATGGCTTTGACAAGAAAACTGAGCATGAAAATGTTGAGAAATATCGTACAAAAAATCACATGCTGACCATTTTTATGTTGCTTTTCAATGGATGCGAATTTCGGCTAATGACCCCTTCCGCGCTTATCGCTTTTCCCCAAAATCGTTTTTAAAGATGGCTTCTGTAATCCCATGGTATCTTAAGCCCCACATACGGTTCCTTTCAATTCAATTTAATTTCGCTCAATGTTGCACTTCAGTAATGAGAAAAATTGCAAAATATAAAAAAAATTGCTAAATATATTTTGCATAGTATATTTCGCGCTATATATCTCAAAGATTTTTGGCACGCTCGTTTTTTTTTTTTTTTTTGTTGTTGTTTTTTTGCAAAATGTTTTCGATGCCTTGTATATACAACTTTTTTACTGTAATTTCTTCATACCTGTAATACACTATTTCATTTAATAACATTTCGTTCTATATCTCAGTCAGGTTTACATGTTTCCGAAGATACCGAAAGAAGGTTGACCAATGTTCTGGGGTCGTAGTCAAATTGGAGACAAAAACACCGGATGCTTGCTGTGAAGAAAAGGGCCAGGGATTTACACAACGTGATTTGGTAAGAATTCAGTAATTTTTAGAGGGTGGGTGGATTTGGTAGAAACTTGAGGTTTGATAAGCTGCCTAGGAGATAGCATATAGACGGAAATAATTATTTAAATACATGTATCTTTAGATTTGCAGGGGTGAGATAGTTGTCTCTAGTCTTCTGTGGTCCAAACCACCTTGCAAGGTTACGGGATGGATTTGACTAGACTAGATTTAATTTTATAGTCTGATCGCTTTTTATCATAACTTATAAAACCTTTGTCATTACAGAGCAAATGCAAACATATTCATTATATAGCTGAATGTTTACTCCATATTTCAGTCTCTGACTTTTTTTTCAAATATCGCAGGATTCCTATTGACTTTTTCCAAAGGTAGCTATGCGAATCCTGGTTTTAAAATCCTAGTTAGAGCCCTATTCACTTTCACTATTCACACCTAAAGTTTTTACCGAAAAAAATTACAATAATCGCTATCTGGTTATCTTGCAGAATTTAGTCGGAAAGAACAGATATACATGTGTTTCTTGTTATGATTGGGAGAGACAGAAAAATGAAATAACAACGAAACAGACATTCACAACGACAACTACAGGTAACGTAGATAATATGTTTTGTCACGCTACGTCTTGCAGACTCACCAAAGGCAAAGTAAGCACACGTCACAATGACGTCGGTCCGAAGTCGCTGGAGTTATGCGTTGTTCAAAGCGCCATGACATTGCACGGACTTCGAACCACATCATTTCGACGTTATGTACTTGGTTAGTAGCGTAAAAACATTTAGGGATGCGCCTCCATTTAACTGGCTGTCATTTTCAGAGGGGCCTTTTGCCTAGTAGGCTAATTTGCTAAACCTTGATGGTGAATCTCTTATCTCTTTTTGAAAGGGGGTAGTAGGGGGAGGGGGGAGGAATATAAGCCTTTAAAGGATAGATCATTATTTCTTTTCAAGACTTGTCTGAGTCGGGAAGTAAATACTTCCGTAACTGACAGAAAGACCAATATTGTTAGAATGGGGGATTGAGTCAGTGCTAACAATTCATGTCGACATGTTGCATCCGAGTTTTTGTGACTTTCACCCAGCATGAGACATATACAGTAACGTTCTCAAGTTCTACCAAAGTTACTAGCAGCTCAACCGCAAAGGCACCATCTGTTTTGCAGGCCCCTATTGAAGTGGACATTGAAAAGTGAAAGCTCAAGACTGTTTATTTTCAGATTCTCCTGAGCCTGCAGAGTGGGGAGAGTGGGGCGACTGCAGTATAACATGTGGGGCTGGCTGGCGGTCCAGGTATAGACAGTGTGAAGACTGTGACAGGAACCATTACCGGAATGTACAATCACAACCTTGTGTTATCAACTATTACTGCCCACGTAAGTGTCACTCCTCTGGGTCACCAGTTAAATCCCCTCCCTCAAGCCCCTACTTCTGTGATTTCCTAGCTTATATCGTTTTTGACTACATCACTTTTTATGCAATATTGTACTTCAAAGATGTTTTTTTTTCGTTCTTTATATTTGTTCAGTATACTTAACAAAATATTGTGGACACTAAATTTATGGTGGAATTTGGCCACGGTGACCTACTTTGAGCAAGTGTGTTTGCTCAAATGACAATTTTTGAAGAAAATCCAAATGAATGGTTTGCTTGCATTTGCAAATTTTATGAGATAGAATTCCATTTGGGATGCGGGGGTGGTGTGTGTGGGTGGGGGGGGGGGGTCCACTGTGGCATTCAATCTCGTCAGATAAGTCGATCATATTCTTGCAAACTTTTAATTTCTCCCATTTCTATAAAACTTAAGCACATATTCGCTAAAATAATTTTATTTGAATCTGAATTTGAAATATAAAAAGCAAAATTGGTGTAGCGATTTTACACATAGTGCACAAACAACTCTAAAAAGTACAAGCAATTCTTACGATTCCTGTGTTTGCAAAGAGTATACACTGTAATCTTAAGATCATCTGATTCTGTAAACATTTGCTAATATCTCCGCGGGGACAGCTTATCGATTAGGATTCCAAACAACACAATTATAAAACAACCAGGAATCTAGATCAGAGACGAAATAACGACAGTCTAGGGACATCTGGGTTTCTATGCCTACCGTAATTGTCCAAGAAATTTGGGCACCTGAGAGAATTTGTGTAATTATCCTAAAAAATGAACAATATAGTTTTTATTCCGGATAAAAATTGTCAAAAACACTGACAGAATGGTAAACAGTGCAGACCCAGATCAGACTGCTCCTTAGGAGCAGTCTGATATGGATCTACACTGTTGGCTTAGATACGCATAATGTTAAGGGGACTTATGGTAAAAAGTTTCACAAATTGAATAACTTGCGCTTTCGCTTGGAATTCTATTAAAGTGTTTTATCGGAATATAAGTGAAATTTGTTTTGGCAGCTAATATAAAGAAATGAGACTTGCAGAATGAAGTGAGACGAGTAAACGTGCCTTATGCCAGTCTGGATGCTCACTGGTGCTTACTAACTTATCAGTCTGCTTTTCACTATATGCTTGGCGTGGCGTCTTGCGGCGTTTGCGAACCGGAAAGACTCGAAAAGCTGACGCAATCTGATCAGAATCTTCCAATTCGCAAAGTAGTTAAACCTATGAATCATGGTGAATTGAAAAGGGAAAACTCCGGCTAGTTTGCGCACATGGCGTAAGGTCCCATCAACGCTATGCCAATCAAATATCGATTTTCATTGTCCTACTGGAAGTTAAAACTGACCAGACTCTTCGGATGAACGGCCTGGTCTGAGTAGTTTGTCTGCAAACGACAAATTCAAAATAAAACAAATTTTCTACCCAGACATTTTCACATAAGCCTAAATTCTCTGGGGATTGAAATTTTGAGTTATAATTTAAGAAATAACCAAATTCTATTAACGGTACATTACTGATATTCCTGGTACCGTCTGACAAAAAGTACCCTTCGGCCTGATTTTTCTTCAATGCGCCAAAGCATAAGACTATTTCAAACGCCAACAATGGCGTATCAAAGCAAGTACGACTTCCCAGTTTCCGTTCGTCCTGGCGTGGCATGAAGTTGTACTAGGTACAAGACTCTTAATGTCTAAGGAAAGAAGGCTTAGCTTCTACGCATTTGTAGTTATATTCTGGCTAGAAAAAAAACGGAATGGCCGATGAACTTGTCAAAATGGGTCCTTGCTACATTTTTTCATGATTTTGGCGGTCTAATTCATTTTGTTATCTAACTCATATACATGAAACCCTATTTTTATTGCTAAAAATTCATTTTTCTTCCCTTATGAAGTCTTTACTGAAATATATTTTGTAGTTGACGGCAGCTGGGGCCCTTGGTTACCATGGCAACCTTGTACGGCGACATGTGACGGCGGCACGCAACGCAGGGAACGACAGTGTAATTATCCCCCACCAATCTACGGTGGACGGGACTGTGAGGGGGCCGGGGTTGAAGAGGAAGCTTGTAATGAACAACCATGCCCAGGTGATTTAATTCCACAAAATTTTCGCAGTTCTAATAATTTTGCGCTCTTCATATACAAATAAGCCGCGACGTGACAAAACCAACAATGTGGTTGTGCGCCCAGCGCAGACTCAGATCAGCCTGGGCATCCGCCCAGTCTGATCAGAGTCTTCGCTGTCCGCACGAAGGTAGCTTAGACCCTTAGCTACCTTTTGAGCACTTAACAAAGGGTCTGATCAAACTGGGCGGATGCCCAGGCTGATCTGAGTCTGCGCTGGGCGCACAACCACATTGTTGGTTTTGTCGTGTCGCGGCTCAAATTCATCTTCAAGCGAAGATGGCACTAATTCTATGAATGTCACTGATCGATGTAATTCACATAAACCAGGGCCGGGTAGCGCAATCGGTAGGGCACCTGACTCGTAAGTCAGAGGTCCTGGGTTCGAATCCCGGTCTGGCCACATACTTTCGTTTCTCCTTCCGCTGATTCAAGAAGGGCAGTTGTCAGTTACTGGCGAAAGTATGTGCACTTAGTACTGGTTAACCGCTTAGGAGGTCTAAGCCTGCCCAGGAATAGTGTGGTTAGGTTAACTGACCGTCCCGACATGACCTTAGTTGTTTACCGTGGACGTTAAGCATCAAATCAACCAACCAACCACATAAACCAGAAAAAATGGATTCAAGTGCCTAACGAAAGTGAAATGTCTGTTAAAAATTATTATGTTAACCCTTAATATAATAAGTTTCCCTTTTCATTCATTAGTCATAATATTATGATAGGCTGTTTAACAAATGACAAAAATGCATACCCGGCAAACATTGCAGACTCAGACCAAACTGCTCAGAATATGTTATTTTTGTATATAACTCATTCCTTACTGGGAAAATTTCTAAAAAAAATGATAAGATATACTTCGTTGCTTTATCCCTGTTGTACTCAGAAAGACCAAAATTGTAAATACAATTTTGGTCTTTCTGCGTGTAAAAGGGTTAAGATGATAGATAGTGCACATATTCACTTTTTCAGTTGATGGAAACTGGGGCGAGTGGTCGAGATATAGTTACTGTAGTGCGACATGTGGGCCAGGGGTCATGTCAAGGACAAGGGAGTGCAACTCCCCGACCCCTGAGAATGGGGGAGAGAACTGTAAGGGCAGGTCATTCGACAGCCGTAGGTGTGAAAATAGAAGGTGTCCAAGTAAGTTAATAATCCCACCACTAGAAGATTCCACTAGAAAAATGGTCTATATGAATCAGCCTCCGTATTCATGATCGGACTAAGCGGATACATATAAAGCGTCTTCGCCCAATTCCTAGGTCAGTCTGGCTCCCATAAAGCCTAGGACAAAGCAGAGGCCTGGAAATTATCCTCCGCACCTTTTTAGTACGACTCTCACTTCCGACATGCCCCTTCCTTTAATGGAAGGAAGCTCAAATGTTATGATATACAAACAGAACAATGGAGCCTAGCTCTGTCTTGTGCATGCAGTTAATATCGCCTAAGGTGAGTTGAGTCAATTGATACATGAACCGCACTGAGTGAAATCTCTCAAAGATGTCGCTATTACCATCATGCAATCGGATCACCGCTCGGCTAATTGGCCGAGCGCTGTCCCGATTGCCATTGCCATGAGACGAAAGTATGCCGAGTGTGGTTGCCTGACCGGAATGTCTCGTGCGTCATGGGTCAACTTGGACCAGACTAGGCCTACTATTCCCATGACGCGGTTCTTTAATGATAATCTACAATTTTCTTAGAACCTGGCAATAAGTCGAGCAGTTTTTAGAATCCACATAGACTTAAATTACCCGCATTTCTTGACAAGAAGCAGTGACGTAATATTGAGAAATTACGGGTTAAAATGTCTAACACTTAACGCGAGGTTATTGACGAATTATTTTAGGGCATTCGCTGATTTGATTTATGCAATTTCAGTGTCTGAAAATGTGATAAGATTCTAATACTAATCAATATAGCAGCGACTAATTGCTCTTCAGATAAACATGGTCTACTTTTGGGAGTTTTTGCCTGTAAGAAATCAATATGAGTTCAGAAAGTATTGGATTAGAGATGACGACCTTTGGCATACCAACGCTGGCATGCAAAACCGCGGCTTTTAACAGAAATCCATGCAAGGAATTGGACACTTCTTTCACTCAGTTTAAAGAATTCAAGTCATTCTCACATGTATGATTTAATGATCAATATAATAAGGGATAATGAGGATAAAACAATTTTCCGTATTTCCAAATATTACAAAACACGTTTTGTGGGAACTCGTTAGAACAGTCAATGAGGCAATTCTAACTAGGTTTTCATGAAGAGCTGTGAAAATTATTTGCAAATTCGTTACCAGATACTCCCCATCTGTTCCGCTTTATCAGGATCTGACAAAGAAATAACTTGAATTGTCTCCATGTGCTTGCTACGATCCACTTAATGGGACATGTATGACACCCCGGGCAAGCGGAATGATCGGTTAGCAGTGCTCCAAATATGAAGGGGTAACAGAGATAATTAAGGGATAATTTTTCTTTGTTTATTCTCCATAAAAATCATATCTCATGACCCCTCACTAGAACCGTCTCACTGAGACGGTTCCAATGAGGTGTCACAACATTTTCGACAATTCGTGTTGAGAAATTGAATTATCATCGATGCCCCTCTTATTTGGAGCTTTGGGTTTATCTGATTCAACTCGGCTCCCATTATGCTTTACGGCAACGAAGACCTGAAAACTAGTTTCTATGCTTTTTACTGAATACATGAAGAGATACATGGCTCCACTGCTGTTGTAATTCCCATCAAGGAATGTAATACGAATGTTATACTTACGTAACGGGGCTTGTGGGTATTGACGGCCTAACTACGTCTTTCTCTTTCGCACGCTGCTATTTTAAGGCCTCGTTCACACATGGGCAGCACAAGTATCTTAATAAAGATGTCACCATTATTGTCAGAGACAGAAGCCGATTATGGCGGCCAAACGCGCATGTCGTGTGCATATTGGTTCTGTTTGGCTAGACTAAATGATCAATTTGGCGTTCCAGGTTACACACTGATTCCTCAGGATTCACAGACGCATGTGTGGAGAAGACTTGAGGCTATGCAAACTGCTTGAATGTTTGTCCATCTTTTCTTCCCGCATGTAACAGTCAGACAACTACTGATGTTTCTGAACTGGTTAAATGTTTGACTGAGGGTTCTCTGAAGTATAAAATCCATGTTGTTGGTGAAATTGACTTGAAAATGTTTTTCTCACTTTCTTATTAAGTTCACATAAAATTTCAGACATTAAGCTGACACTGTTTTCTTATTTCTTCAGTTCATGGTGGCTGGTCAGACTGGGGAGAATTTTCACCATGTCCCGTCACCTGTGGTACAGGCATGCGCACAAGGACACGTGTCTGTAACAGACCACGCCCAGTATTTGGCGGGAGAGACTGTGAGGGGTCTGCTGAGGATGCAACTCCGTGTGATACTGGCTTCCGTTGTCCAAGTAAGTTAGTGTGGCTTTTCCTTGACTTTTTACCCCAGCCATCATAAACCTGAATCCGACAACGTTTTCCTAAAGCCTTTTCACAAAGGCCGTGCCATTGTTGCGTCGAATGTGCCGTAGACAGATCGTAGACAAACTCGCAATACATGTATATCCAGACATGTACAGAGGTCGTATACATTGCAAGGTAGTGCATGGTGCTCACAGCTTGAACGTAGGAAAAGAAAATTCTGTTCTGTTCAGTTCTCCTAACGACGTTCCCCATGTGGCTCAGCGGTACGTAACCATAGTTGTACACACCTGGCGCCGAAAGGGAAAAGAAAAGCCAACGTTTGCATTTATATATAGTCTTTACTTATATAGATATAGTTGATATTTACATTTTCAGTACATGGTGGATGGTCCGAGTGGGTGAGATATGGGAGATGTAATGCTGAAAGTTGTCAGACAGGGCAGCAGCTGAGAACTAGGGTCTGTAATAATCCCAGACCCCAGCACAGAGGCCTTATGTGTAGGGGTAATTCTGTTGAACAGACAGAGTGTTTCAACAACGATGGAACCTGTAAAAGTAAGTTGATTTTGATAATTCTTGCTTCTGACATGGGAAATATTTGCATTTTCTACATGTATAATGTATAACGGTCAGTAACATCAAAGAAATCATCTGTGTTCTCATAAATCTAGCAACTGTCTTAATTTAGAAATTTTAGTTTCCTTATAACTGCTCCCTGGAATCCATTGGAATAGACTCAAAATCCTGAAAGCATTTCCACAAGGTCCTCTCAAGTTTTTTGCTTCAGTACCAAATAGTATATGCCCTATCTCTGACAGCGTCAGTAAGAGTATTATTTTTCACACAAAAAGGAAGTATTGAAATGCAAATAAAACTTTTTTGAAATAATAATTCTTGGAAGTCATGATACCAATGAACTACAGTACATTTCTGTAATTATAGTTGATGGTGGTTGGTGTCAGTTTGAGAACTGGTCAACATGTACAGCAACCTGTTCTTCCTATGCATCAACACAAATAAGACGCAGAAGATGTCTCTGCCCAGCTCCTCAGAATGGTGGGAAATATTGTGAAGGTAATAGCAAGGGACTGGACTTTTTTTTAAAAAATCTTTGTTGTTCTTGGATAAGAGATTGATGACTATTTGGTCGGGACAGAAAAAAAAGTCCTAGGGGTATCATGACACTTGCAGCGTGATAACTAACTGATCCCAAGGGGCAGCTTTTCCTATCCACACCAAAACATGATACATTTTTTATAAGCCCGTTTTGAAAAAACGGACGTATATGTCATGGTGCTATCCATCCATCCGTAAACATTCTTGTGCGCGCCATAACTCAGTAACCGTTTGCGATATCTTCATGAAATTTTGTAGGAAAATGTATTAGGTTAGGGGAACATGTCGCACAAAAAAATGGTTGCTCCCCCTTTCTTAGTTCCCAAGTTATGCCCCATTGATTATTTTTTTCCCCTGCAACTCTTGTGCACGCCATAACTAGATAACTGTTAGGGATATCTTGATGAAACTTAAAAGCAATGTGTATGAAGTCCCAACGATGTGTCACGTACAACAATGGTTGCTCTCTCATACTTTATTTTAGAGTTGCATCCCTTTGAGTAGTTTTATTGCAATTTTTGTGTATACTTATCTTGTGCATGTCATAATTTGGTAACCTTTTGGAGTATCATGATGAAACTTTATAGCAATGTGCATGATAACAAGAAAATGTGTTGCATATAAGAATTGTTGCTCCCCCTTACTTAATTTTTGAGTAACTTCCCTTGGATTAGTATTTTATGCTATTCCCATTCACTCAATATCTCCTTAACCTTTTGAAATATTATAATGAAACTTTGTATAAATGTGTATAATAATTCGGCTATGTATCCTGAGCAAGAACCACAACAGTGGCTTGCTTACTTACTGAATTATCTGCCCTTGCATAAATTTCCTGTTTTCTCTGTAACTCCTTTACCATTTAAAATATTTTAACACAACTAAATGGTGATGTGTATACTGTTAAGGGAATGTTTTGGAACCGAGAATGATAACGTATATTTAGTTTATTAATTATCTCCCTTGTTTGGCTTTGGCATTACTCAACTTCTGAGCCACTTGGAAGCTGATTTTTGGTATACTAATAGTATTTGATGTGTTCAATGTTTAATTCTAACACTGGTCGCCTATATAGCCAATGCCAAAATATAGTGATATATTGCGTAACAAATCACTGTGGGGATTAGCGTGACGTTATGTAACGCCGTTTGGATGTCAGTTTTATTCGTTTGTTGACGTCAATTTTCATTTCCATGAGGATAGACGGTGTAACGTCGTTTTCCGGCATCAAAAACTTACGAAGTACATGTGAACGCCTCTGTTACAGTCAAAGTTGTTGGCGGGATTTCTTCATGTAATCATGGCGGAAAACTGGAAAAATCTGAAGGAAACATTTGCGTTTTCATCGTTTCTGGCATGTTAGAATCGAAATAGATACTTGCTAACAAGTGATTTTTTGTCCAATGTATCACTGGTTGTCAGTCAGTCGTCAGTGACTATATCACTCGCGCTTTGCGCTTGTGACATATCACTTTACGACTGACCTCCAACCAGTGATATATTGGGCAACAAATCACTGTAAGCAAGAATCTGTTTCTAAATGATGTTGTTGTCATTAATGATAGAGTTGTTGCCCCTGTTTGTCTGCTTGTATATCCATTTGTTAACAATCTTGTTCACTCTATAACTCCTTCATGACATTAAAACGGGCGTATTATGCGCCGCTTGTGAAGCCCTTTGTTTGTTTGTATTTTTGGAATACCCATTCTTTCAAAATAATATCCCATTCATTTGCAGTTCTTGAGCAGTAATTATTACTGCTTAAAATGTTAAAATCAATTTTTGGAAGCAGCTATTACTATTAAAGTGGTATCATTTGTCCTTTTGTGGAATTGTCTTCATTTATGCAAAATGTGATTCACAGATCACATGCAAAGCCTGATGACAGCATTAACTCAGTTTTCGTTTCAAAATCTTCAAGTGGATTTAACTGCAAATGCTTTGACCATTCTGAAGGCTTACTCACTGGCTGATCAGATCATTCACAGGGCAGCTTAGTACAGGTTTCACATGACACAGTAAAAGAGGAATTAATGCACCAAGTGACCATGTCGATAACAAACACAACATTTGTATCAAAAAACATTTCGTTTCATTCATTCTTCTTGTAGAGAGTAATTGTCAGAGCATATGAAGTGCACGCTGTAGTATCATTGTTTCATTTGCAGGGGAGGATTTTGAGGTACAAGAATGTTGTGGTATTCCAAACTGTGAAGAACCGTCAGTTGATGTTGATACAGGTCAGACCATTTTAAATTTCAAATAAGATTTTCTTCAGAGTTTTATTTATTTATTTTTATTTATTTTTTTCATTTTATTCAAGAGGTAATTTTTGCAAATTTTGCACAAAAAGGATATCTTTAAGCTTCAGTTCTAAAGAATATTAATATCTGAAGTAAAAAACAAATATTACAAAACTATCATCAAAATTTTCTTGGTTAATTTAATGTGTACAACCATCAAAACAGAAAATGGTATGCCTCCTGATCCCACCATTATAATTCTGGAATTGTTCTAACAATGATGTTTTCGTACATTTCAGGCTCATAGGAAAACCTGAAAAGCCACCAGCTGATATAAAGATATGTGCCAAATAGTTGTGCCAAACAAAATGGTCCATAGCAGGATGACTTTCAGCT
The DNA here is from genome assembly GCA_963989385.1 of Ctena decussata. Classification (NCBI taxonomy): domain Eukaryota; kingdom Metazoa; phylum Mollusca; class Bivalvia; order Lucinida; family Lucinidae; genus Ctena; species Ctena decussata. The sequence continues at coordinate 3,688,030 of OZ022507.1, read as the reverse complement.
CCAGAAAGACTGCATTTTACCACAAAAGCTTTTTTTCAATAAAAAAGGAATGCATATTCAGTGTGCATACTTCCTAATTTGCAATGAATCAACAAATTTAGAACATGTATGCAGTAATATACAGAAATGTATATGGTATTGTAAATAAGTGTACAAATGATTAGTATGTACAATGTATGTAAAAGTATGTTTTGTTTTCAAAATTGTGCTTATAGTTTGTCTTTTATATTACTGTATTTGCATTTCTAATGCATATAAATGTTACTTTTTTTTTATAAAATCAAGTTCATTTTGTCTTGCCATGTCACATAAAATTAATAATAAAAATTCGAAGTATTGGGACAGATAGGTCAGTGCAAAGAACATGGTCTTTACTGTCTGTGATTCCATATGTATGGTTTGTTTGCATTACTGCATTATAGAACCAACCTGTTCCATTTTAAGGACAAGTATGGTAACTATTTTAGGTGTCCTCATTTTAAGATTTTTTATGGTAGTGTATTTTTTAGATGTTATTGATATTGTTGAATGAAAAATAAACATGTTTTGCATTCCTCACTTCTACCTGTCCTATATAATGTTAGGAATACACTTTCTATGAACAGGGAGGTATAAATCAATATTAATAATAATCTACTTTATTTATAGAGGGTGACACATTTAGCAAAACACTAATCTTCTGTGAGGCCCTCTTATATACACATTTACAACATATCACCAAGAAACTAAGCAATCTGAGTTAACACACACACACATATTAAGATAAGAACTCTGAGGAATGCCTTGTCTACTGTGACATTACAGTTAAACCAGAAAACACCAAGCCTTAAGCCCTCAGTACAGACAGCATCAGAAAAGTAATGCCTATATCTTGCCTCTGCCAGTCACAGGCAAGACATAACTATTAACAAACTTGTACAGTAAAACAGACATCATAGTCACCATACTTTGTCTGCTGAGCACTGAGAACTTTGGTGTATAATAGTTGAATATCATATGGTGAAATTGCCTTAATATCTACCACAGCAAGCAGTGCAAAACCTGATTAGGCTGATCCAGACCTCAGCTGCAGTCTGACCTTCATCTAAAGCACTTGCTGTTGCAGTTTATTTAGCACCATCAAGGCAATATTCTGTTCCCAAAAGCTGACAACTCTGTTGTATAATAGTTCAATATGATTTGGTGGTACAGGTTTGAAAACTATCACAGCAAGAAGTGCAGATCCTGATCAGAGAGCAGTCTGATCTTGGACTACAGTGTTTCCTAAGGCACTTTCTTCCTGATATTCAAAATCCTTTTGGCAGCATTCTGTTCCCAGTGCTGATAACTCTGCCATACAGTAGATGTTCAGTCAACTTGTGATATATTGAACATTCTAATGCACTTACAAATATAAGGTGACGTCTGATTGGATAACGTCAAAAATTTGCGACAGTATATTCTGCAATATACTGTCGCAAACCCGACGTTCTTATAAAACGTCGCTTCTCATTGGCTGACATTTGGTTTTACGCTGCTGAAAGCGCTTGCAATGGGTGCAAAGAAGTACACTTTGAAAGGTGAAATGTGAAAAAAGTGCATTAGAATGGGGATAACTATATTGAAAATTGTCATTTGGGTAGGTAAATCGTCGGTTTTATGGTCGCAAATTCCGTTTTACGGCGTAAATCGTCGGTTTTATGGTCGCAAATTCCGTTTTACGGCAACGTTGCCGTAAAACGAAATTTCCGACCATAAAACCGACGATTTACCTCCCGAAATGACAATTTTGAATACAGTTATCCCCTAACTCAGTGATATCTCAAAGTACCCTCTGTCAAAGAATATAGTTTGGACATATTTCCTATTTTTATCTCCATTTCAACTTCTGTTATCTCAAACTACTGATATCTCAAAGTAAATTTTCTGGGATCAGAAAATTTAATTTGAGATATCAGTAGTTTGGAACGAACTGTGGCTTTGAGATATCAAGAGTTGACTGTAGTTCAAATTCGACTGATAATATAATCTTGATAGCTTCCTCAACAAACAGTGCAGACCCTGTTCAGACTACTGTGTTAGTCTGATCTGGGTTTACCTTGTCTGTTCAGACACTTCTGTTCCATATTCAGGGCCTTGACAGTAATATTCTATTTCAAAAGCAGATAACTCTTGTTGTATAATGTTCAATTTCATCTACCAGGGGCGTTCAAAAAGATTTGCAAATGGCCTCATGACTTTCTTTAGGGACAAGCTGGGTACAACTGCTTTGCATTTACTAAAAGCACTGTATTTTGGCTTTAAGATGATACCAAACACTATACAAAGACAATTTTTATTATTGAGTTACAACTCATTAAAATAGGTCCCAGTCATACCACTGGGCTAATTTTATATATAAAATCTTTTCAGTGTTACGCATTCAAGTCGAATATCCTTGTAAATACTAAATTATTGTTTGTCTTTTGCTTGTCCATTGTTTTCTACAATATCCATACAGAAGTTAGAAGCGTTACAATTTTTATCGATTCATTCCTTGCAAAGCAATGCGCAGTTCTAATGATGTTACTGAAATTTACGTCAACGTCATTTTTGAAAGCTTGCAGACGCTTCGTTTTCGGTATTAATTTGAATTTATCTACAGGTTTTCACTGACCCATGTAAATGCTCTTGCTGACAAGATTTTGAATGCTAATACACTTTTTTTTCATTAAAAAATCATCAAATTATGGTAGAAATGGTGAAATTGCCACAACATAAAGTACGGATAATCCGTATTTCCGGGCCATTAGGGAACCTATATTAGAAATAATTTCCGCGATATTTACAGGACAGCATTGTCTGGGCATTGTCTTTAATGAACAAAGAAAAAGAAAAATCAAAGACTGCTGATATGTAAATTACGGCCTACTAAAGTAAAATTTTGCAGTGTCTTTAGGGTATATCTCTTTAAAAGAAGATAAAAATGCGTCCTTTTTAAAAAAATGCACCGGTTTTTCAGATTTGTCAACGCATACCATAGCATACCATAATTTTATGTGTTTCTGCAATCAGAAGTTCTGTCTGTATGGTGGTTATCGAGAAATTACGTCATTTGCAAAACTTTTCGAACGCCCTCGTATATGTATGGCAATGACAGTTAGCACAGCAGGCCTGAGGTCTGAGAATTTAAACTTCTTCAGTAATGAATTGTGACAGCTGTCACAGAAAGCAGTCTGGATCCTCATTAGCAGCAATCTGAGCTGAGTCTACACTGCTTTGCTAGATACTTGTTTCCGGGCTATATTGTGTTCCAAGAGCTGACAAAATTCACTTTGGTAATAAATTGTGAGAGCTGTCACAGTAAACAGTCTAGATCCTGATTGGCAGCAGTCTCAGCTGAGTCTACACTACTGGCTTAGGTACTTCTTTCCAGGCTATATTATGTTCCAAGAGCTGATAACTCTGTTGTACAACAGTTCAATGTCATTTGGTGAAATTTCTTTGAGAGCTACTACAGTTGGCTTGGGGCTTTGGGAAGTGATATCAATCTCCATCAAACACATTAACTCTATTAACTTCTGTTGACATTGCTGAATGCCCTGCAAGTATAGACATAAGAATTTAATGATCTTTCAGTAGTACAATATAATGTATAGTCCATGATATATAACTTTTCCACACAAAAGTCAAACAACAGAATATTTCTAACTTGCAACCACAAAGATTTAGGGTGTATTCTGTGTGCCATCCTTAATGTTGATTTACAATGATATGAAATGGAAAGCTTATGTTTGCAGTTATGTACGAGTCTACACTTTTTTTTTAAATAAATTTGTAAGACATAAATCATGCCTTTTTATCTGTGTCTGCTGACACTCTGAGACAAATAATCAAGAAATTAGAACTCTTATTGAAGATTTCCAGTTGTACACTTAAAACTTTGTTAATAGACAGAACAATGCAACGTATATGCCTCGACTTGGGAGTTTATATGTTTTTAATATTAAACTGTAGCAGTAAAGACTGGACATGTTATAAGTGTAGCAAACTTGGACAAACAAACGGTACTTACCATATGGAAACAGATGAAACTTATTTAACAAGTTTTATTTACTCAATGCCATGAACTTTGCAAACAATGTAGACCCGCAACAGTGGATGTGGCATTTTAGTTCGAGGCTAAACTAGTAGCAGTTAAAACTCCACTATCTACATATACAATGCTCCTAAAAGGAAATGAAATTGTGTGTATGAATTTGTCAAACATTACCAAAGTTACAAAATAGCAATGCCCAGTCTCCTACCTTCTGTAAGGCCTCTTTCACTGTCTTGTCTGATCTTGCTCTAAGTTTCATCACCTGTAAAAGCAGATATCATACAATAGTATCCTAATTTTTCTATTGCGGCATCTTAATTATGCTAATAACCAAGTATGTATCTGTTCAACAATTGATTAAGTAAACCCACCAATGGGTTATGGAGACATAGGTCTTTAAAAATTTAAAAAACTAACCAAGAACATCCCATATTTTAATATAAGATTTCGAAGTTCATGACCTTAACCTCAATGTCACTGAGGGGGTGGGGTAGTACCGATTCAGGAGATATGGGTGTTTGAATAACTTTAACCTAGAACATCCCACATTTAAATTTCCAAGTTTGTGACCTTGACCTCAAGGTCATCAAGGGGGTAGGGTTTGTACTTAGTAAAACTTTAGACCATTATCTAGCATCAGTACAGGTATCAAGTAAATCCATCCATGTGTTGAGGAGATGTAGCTGTTTAAAATCTTTAACCTGTAACATCCAAGAAGGCACAGGCAGATAACGGCATGACAACAAAAGCTCTTCTTGAACTTCTGTTCAAGCAAGCTAAAAATGGCTGCCTGACCATGGTAGTATTACCATTCACCTCAAGATGAACAATACATCTCAAACAGACGGTACTCCATATTGCAAAGATTTGTTTCCCCTTTCAGTTGAAGGCAATTCTATCAAAATGACTCTGTTTTCTTGGTGTTTAAATTCTTTCCCAACAGGGCCTACTTGTCTAGGAAAGAATTTGCTCCCATCTGGGAGAAAATTATTTCCTACAGCAGTAGCCCAATAAAAACAGGCCTGCCAAGACTTCAATTACAGGTCAGAGCAATGTCTCTTTAATGTAATGGTGTACCAGCGCAAGTTATTGTTGAAAGTTTCTAGCTGACAATACCTTTGCATCTTCTGTTGAAAATCCAATCAGATCTGTCAAAACCTGAAATAACAAAACTTTATTCACAATCTTGGGTCAAAAACAGCTTTAGAAAAACCTTTTATATAATGTATATTCTCAGCCACAGATTTGTCTGGAAAAGCTTCTTTTGGATTCATGGCTGTGTTCTACGGCTTTTTCTGGTGTTTAATAATTATTTTGCTTCAAAAATGACATACTCAAAAGACTAGAGAACACCCACAACCTGATGCAGACTAAAACCCTTTGGGTGAGGTGTTATGAGTCTTCTAACAACAGACAACATAGCTGTGACAGAAACAACAGAAAATATCAAAATTCTTTAATGGTTTTATGGCCCTGTTATGTCATTACCTGTATGAGACAGGATAATTCCTTTGATAAGATAACAGTTTCACTGGACTGTTGCATAATAGGTTTATGCCATCCAACAAACAAGAATGTTTGTCTTTAAGATCTTAAGCACTAGAAATGAAAGTATGTAGTTAGTTTGCAAACATCACAGATCCAGATGAAATGGCTCAAAATGAGCAATCTCATCTGGATCTACACTGTTTGCCCTCCTATTCTTTGAATATAGCTCAGACAAAACATTTAAAATTTGCAGACACAAATTTTGTTGCTTGTTTTTTTAGGCTCTTTCAGGATAATCTACCATAAACCAGACAGATATTAGACTAATCCCAGATAGGAACAGTCTGATCTGGATCTACACTGCAATTTTTCTTTCCTTTTCTTTTCTCGCCTGTAAAATAACTTTCAGAACGAATGGCTTTCTTCTCTTGCAAGTAAAAAAACTCTTCAAAACAAATGGCGAAGCCCAAATTCAAAGGCATTTCAGGCCACTGTTGAAATTCACAAAGATAAGGGTCAATTGAAGACACATTTATACCTTGTTGGAGAGATCAACATCACAAGCCATAGTTCCATCATTTATTTTACACGACAAGCTCCATCTACCACTGTCACTGCTGAGTTTACTAGTCAGGGTGGAAATGTAGGCCTGAAAGAGAATATGGATAGTCAGGCTGCAATCACAAAATACACTCATACTTTATAACTGACCCATTATGAAGCCAGTATAAAAGTTTAATCCTTTAGGCACCAAAACAGCAGGTGAGAAAATGTTTGTGTTTGAAATTTCTAAAAAAAGATTTTATCAAGGCTTTATTAAGACTTGAGGGCAGTCTATATTCAGATGAGGCAGCTTATTATGAGCCACTTTATTTGGATCTACGCCGTTTGAAAATTAGACTTTTTTCAGTTCTGATACTTTAAGGGTTTAAAGAAAAGTATTTTAATTGTTACGTAATAAATTCAAATATAAACAAGTCTTATCAATGCCAGTCTTGATAAGAGCCATGTCAGTATGTTTTCAGAATAATCTTTTAAATGCTTCATACCAGTCTGATGCTTGGACTGACATGAAGCATATAAGATTGTTCCTAAAATGAACTGTCACTAATCATATCGAGGCTGGTGAGGATTGGTTTTGTTTACATTGGAATGCATAGAGACTATATAACTGATATACTGTACAGAACTGTCATATAAACCTTAACTTGTGTATGAAAGCGATTTCTTTTCTTTATTTTTTCACATTCTTTAATTTTTTTTATTTTTTATTTTTTTTTTGCCAAACAAAAAAGCTCACTGAGAGACAAAGTTAACAGTTCACCTCAGACAAATACTGTCATATGATAAATCCCGGTATGGGTCCAAGGCATTTTACTCGTTACCTCAGCAAACAGTGCAGATTCTGCATTCCAATCTAAACAAAACCAATCTACATTGATTGCTCATTTTCTATTAAATATTCTCTGATTAATTACAGGGCAAAACAATTGTCGTAATCTAAACATGGAAGTGTCAGTTACAGAAAAATTGAATCTTCCAAAAATTCAGTGTAAATGTAACAATATGGTGCAACAAAGACAATTTTACCTTGACGGTAACAATCTTGGTTTCTGATGGTCTCTGGTTTAGCACTTTAGATAAATATGTGAATGGGTACACAGTTGTTGAATCTAAAGAAAGAATAAAAGTCTGAATGACTGGAACAGACAGACTTAAACCAAGCACAGGGAGTGCAAGTGTAAGCTAAAACATGTACCGGTATACCGTAATGACCCTAAAATTTCGGACACCCGAAAGTCAAACTTATTAAAAGATTTGTAGAAAGTGGATTTTCACACGTTAAAGCATCCAAATGATGCTTAGTGAATGGCAAATTTTGCAGACTCTGATCAAACTGCTCCTTCAGTTTGATCTGGGTCTACAATGTTTGGGCAGACCTGTCTGTCTGAATATTTAGGGTCATTGCGGTAAGCTACAACTGAAAAACTAATGTATTTACAGAGAAACCTTATTAAATTGTGACCTCTAAATATCAGCCACGTCCCTATAACAGTCGTCTTCTGGACGACCTAAAGTGTAGTTTACTATGTATTGGAATTTGGACCTCTCTATAGCAGTCACAAGGGTTGATTTATGCATTGTCAAAAAAAGCTGTCGACAGAGGTTTCACTGAATATTCAAAAAACTAAACATGATTTATGAAAAGTGTGTTAATCATGGTTTGACCTCTTCTGCATTAAACTGGATGAATTACTATTTTAGCAAAGCCATGCTGAAGAAAGTTCATACCTCTCAAGTCAACACAATACAGGCAACTGACACAATCTTACCATCTTGTCACATGAAACCATTAAAAACCATCTGGGAAAAGTTTTTCAAAGCAAATTATCATTTGGTAGTAAAGGAGCCACCAAGTCTTCTAGTATGCATAAAATCAAGAGATTTTACTGCTACAAAAAGCACTGCAAAAGCTTCTCACATTTTTTGTGGCAAAAAATGGCAATGTTTTTGAGTACAATGTGTTTGAAAATGTAATGTCTTGTTGGCTTATGAAGCCGTTAGTTTTTAACAACAGGACCATTATCTCTATCGAAAAGTTTTTCAAAGCAAATTATCATTTGGTAGTAAATAAGCCATCAAGTCTTCTAGTATGCATAAAATCAAGAGATTTTACTGCTACAAAAAGCACTGCAAAAGCTTCTCACATTTTTTGCGGCAAACAATGTCAATGTTTTTGAGTACAATGTGTTTGAAAATGTAATGTCTTGTTGGCTTATGAAGCTGTTAGTTTTTAACAACAGGACCATTATCTCTATCGAAAAGTTTTTCAAAGCAAATTATCATTTGGTAGTAAAGAAGCCATCAAGTCTTCTAGTATGCATAAAATCAAGGGATTTTACTGCTACAAAAAGCACTGCAGAAGCTTCTCACATTTTTTGCGGCAAAAAATGGCAATGTTTTTGAGTACAATGTGTTTGAAAATGTAATGTCTTGTTGGCTTATGAAGCCGTTAGTTTTTAACAACAGGACCATTATCTCTATCGAAAAGTTTTTCAAAGCAAATTATCATTTGGTAGTAAAGAAGCCATCAAGTCTTCTAGTATGCATAAAATCAAGGGATTTTACTGCTACAAAAAGCACTGCAAAAGCTTCTCACATTTTTTGCGGCAAAAAAATGGCAATGTTTTTGAGTACAATGTGTTTGAAAATGTAATGTCTTGTTGGCTTATGAAGCTGTTAGTTTTTAACAACAGGACCATTATCTCTATCGAAAAGTTTTTCAAAGCAAATTATCATTTGGTAGTAAATAAGCCATCAAGTCTTCTAGTATGCATAAAATCAAGAGATTTTACTGCTACAAAAAGCACTGCAGAAGCTTCTCACATTTTTTGCGGCAAACAATGGCAATGTTTTTGAGTACAATGTGTTTGAAAATGTAATGTCTTGTTGGCTTATGAAGCCGTTAGTTTTTAACAACAGGACCATTATCTCTATCGAAAAGTTTTTCAAAGCAAATTATCATTTGGTAGTAAAGAAGCCATCAAGTCTTCTAGTATGCATAAAATCAAGGGATTTTACTGCTACAAAAAGCACTGCAAAAGCTTCTCACATTTTTTGCGGCAAAAAAATGGCAATGTTTTTGAGTACAATGTGTTTGAAAATGTAATGTCTTGTTGGCTTATGAAGCTGTTAGTTTTTAACAACAGGACCATTATCTCTATCGAAAAGTTTTTCAAAGCAAATTATCATTTGGTAGTAAAGAAGCCATCAAGTCTTCTAGTATGCATAAAATCAAGAGATTTTACTGCTACAAAAAGCACTGCAAAAGCTTCTCACATTTTTTGCGGCAAAAAATGGCAATGTTTTTGAGTACAATGTGTTTGAAAATGTAATGTCTTGTTGGCTTATGAAGCCGTTAGTTTTTAACAACAGGACCATTATCTCTATATGACCACTGGATACCTACCAGAAACATTTGGTGCACTCTGTTTAGTTGGAGAGAAAAATCTTTTAGCACAAATATTTGCTTTTCTCCCTGTGTCACTTTGATTTTGAGATTTAGCACTTTGACTGAGCACATATGAACCTGTCATACTTGGTTCTGCTTTCATTTGAACTTGTAACTTTTCTCTCTTACACTCCACCCCCAGCAAATTACTATTCTGTTGCTGGTTAAGTTTTGAACTATTTTTATCACTATTTAATGCCATACTAGATCTCCCAGTCACAGATACTGAACTATTAGAATGAGCTGAAAATTTATGCATGTTATCATTATGATGATTATCAGCTAATCCTGTGTCCATTTGATCTAGCTCTCTGATTTCAGCAAAATCTACATCGTCATCACCAAACAAGTCATCCTCTTCCACTGTATTATTATTATTATTAGACGAAGTTCTCTGTCTTTTTGCTGGTAAAGAATAAATATCATTTTTTCTTATACCACTCTTATTAACTGTTCCATGATTCACTTCCCTTTTAGGCAAAGCCAAACTTGTCTCTTTTTTTACATTTACAATAGATTTATTTCCTAAATTTACTCCTTTAGCAGAATTGTTTCTATTATCTCTCCTTGACACATTATCACTGTTGAATGGTTTATTATCTCCCTTTACTGAGTTGCCTGTATTGATGGTTGGGTTGAATGTTTCCCTTCTGACACCATGAACAGCATTTGTCTGACTAGAATAATTGTTTGGAGGCTGTTGAAAATTATCAGTTTCCATGTCATCCATCAAGGCATCAAACATTTGATCATCATCCCACTGAAAGTACAAACTGATGTGATTTAACCCATTTTATTCGGGATACCCCTTTAAGGATATCTGGGCAAACAGTTTGGATCCAGATCAGGCCCCACATTTGTGGGGCCTGATCTGAGTTCCGAACTGTTTGCTGCCTAGACATCATTTCTACAACAGTTGGTTAGACCAATATTGTCAAAATATTCTTGATTTTGATGCAGACGACAATTTCAGCAGACGACAAAAAATACCCAGAAGGCAATGGGTTACTGTAATAGGGTACACTTTGGGGGAAGCAGCTCTATCATTGTCATTTCTGGCTCCCTTCTCAATAGGGATCCACTCTTAAAGGAAAGGATTTACTCCATTCAGAGTAAATTCTTTAGGAACTGACCCCTTTTGAAAGCATACAGGTAGTTACAAAAGTTGTTTCCCTTTGTAAAAATTGTGAAATACATGGAGTTGTACCCATACACCTGAAACTATATGCCAATGGGAAATATTCATTTCAGAACTGAATTTTCATTTTTCAATCATCATGGAGTGACGATGATGTCTGACAAATTTAAATTAAAACAACAGGTTTCAGTGAGACTTCCATGCTTTAGGGGTTGACCTTCTAGTGAGTACTGTTGTAACTTACATCAAGGAAAAAATCAGTTTTAACATCACAGTTCACAAATGCTTTACTGACCTATATTCAGTTTTTATAGTCTGACAGTCTGACATAACTTCTTTGCAAATACACAATTTTAGTTTAATTCTAATACCCTAAAAATATCTGAAACTCAAATACTGTTGTTCCACACTCTTTGAAAAATTTACATCAAATTCTCCTAACCACTCAGTAGTCATGCATAAAATGACCAGTTCATTATAGTTCACCTACTTGCAAGGGAGCTAACTTTTCATGACATCATGATATGGTATCATACACAGTGTTATTCCTCCATAATACAGTCAACTCTCGCTGTCTCAAACACTAATATATCAAAACACTGTCTTACATCAAAATATATATATTTGACACATTTCCCATTTCTTTTTACCTTTCAACTCCTGTTATCACAAACTATTGGTAACTCAAAGTAAATTTTCTGAGACCAGAAAAATACTTTGAGATATCATTAGTTTTAGATGAACTGGAATTTTGAGATATGGAGAGCTGTCTGTATGCCTTTTGGGGCAGACATGCTTGAGCATACAGTGGAGGCCAAGATCAGGCTGGTTCCTGATCTGGGTCTACACAGCGTGCTATTTAAAACCAGCTTTGTACAATATTTCATGACAGGGTATCTGGACTTGATCAAATTTATGGAACACATGTCCCACTGAGCAGTGCTACAGTACCTGATCATCCACAACAGTAACTCTCTGCTGAACCTGAGTGCTCTGCACTTCCTTCTTGATTTTCCAGTCTGGTTTCTCAAATCCCTGAGACTGCCTTGCTCTGTTTGACCCTGGAACCATATTCTGCTGACCTCCAAATCTTTGGAGAGCAGTTTTTGAGACAGGCTTCTGTGATGGACGTACATCACTACCCTCAAACTCCTGTCTGTGTGACTTCCCAGCATGTTCTGTACTAGCCTCCCTACAGTTAAGAGTAAATACAACATTGCTCTGCTAGCTTCCTTACATGTAAGAGTAAACATAACACCAAGAAGTTTTAAATGATGGGTTCATATAAACTGAAAACACTACAGAATGGAATTTTTGTGTTGCCTAATATTGCGGACTGGTACCAACAGACAACATGTAATTGCAAAATATAACATGTAACTCCCAACTAACAAGTCTATTCTTCTTACCTGTATAGCCTGACATTATTTTGTGAGAGTCTTAAGTTAGTGATGCATTTCACAAACATTTGCAAAACTAACATCAAATATTACAGTTACATGTAGGTACTTAAGATCCTTCAGATTCCCATATGATGCAATATAAAGCACTGAAAAGTGACAATGATGAAATACTGAAGTTGGCATGGACCTCAAGCTAAGTGTTATACAAAGGTCAAAGTGTACAACTAAATAATGACCTGTTTTATGATGAAGTAGTACTCTTTCAAGAGAAGCAACTCTGTCACTCTTATTTTTTGCCTCCCTTCACAATGCTGGTCAACTCTTAAAGAGTTTGCTTCTGGAGTAGCAAACTCTTTCCTGGTACACCTTTTTTTTGGAAAGCTTCCATTGTTCAGCAAAGCATACAGAAGGTGACTTTGACAAAATGGTAGATACATACATAAATTGTGTATGCCCTAACCAACCTGCACATATGCCAGCTGCTCTGATCAGGGTATATTTAAAGTCAGTCTTGGCAAATTGCACATGGCTGAACAAGTGAACAAGTGTACATGTGGGTAGAGCTTCTTCCGTTTTTTTCCTCATCATTTTTACAAAGGGAAACAACTTTTTTACTTCATGTTTGCTTCCCTGAACAATGTAGCCCTTCAAGAGGGGTCTATTATCAAAGGACAGAATCTGCTCCTAAAAAATTCTAAGAGTTCACCCACACTGAGAAGGGAAACAAATTATGGTAGAGTTGCTTCCCATGAAAGCGTATCCATTTATCTTAAGCCAGGTTTTCCACAAAATTACAATGTGATCATATTATGTTCTAATGCCTAACAATCCTCACTATTTACTCACATAGCAGATTCCAGGACATTTATCTGAGTGTTGGCCTCAACCAGTGTATCTACCTCCCCTCCAAGGAACTTGATGTTGTTCTCACTGAGCATCAACACACCATGTCTACACTGGATACTCCCATGAATCACAATCTACAATCAGAAATCGCAGTTACTGCAATCCAAACTAATTTATTGTTATATATACCTTTTAACTACAGTCAATGCCGTTGACTGTAGTTAAAAAGGTATATATAACAATAAATTAATGTTCAATATCTAGAAGTCGAAGATCATATCAAACTACTGGTATCTCAAAGTTAATTTTCTGATCCCAGAAAATTAACTCTGAGATAGAAGTAGTTCAAGATATCCAGAGGTGAAGTGTCAAAGATGGCTCTAGATCTCTGGGATGGTTTTGGAAGCCAAAACCTGATTTTATAGCAGACTGATGAACTAATTTGCAGTAATTTTGAAAAGTTAAGCTCATGTCTTATATCTGACAAAATATGGTAACTTTTTTTGTTAACTCTGCCAAGCACTAACAATATGAGCCGCGACACGAGAAAACCAACAATGTGGTTGTGCGCCCAGCGCAGACTCAGATCAGCCAGTCTGATTAGACTCTTTGCTTAAAGGGTAGCCAGGGAACTAAGCTACCTTCATGCGGACAGTGAAGACTCTGATCAGACTGGGCAGATGCCCAGGCTGATCTGAGTCTGCGCTGGACACACGACCACATTGTTGGTTTTCTCGCGTCGTGGCTCATATTAATTCTACAGCACAACATGGCTAATAAAAAAGAAGAAAAGGAAGTTTTAATACAGTACCTTTGACCCTGGTTGAGTCTGTGGACTCAGGCAGCTGATCTTTTTATATTCCATTCCCTGAACAGTCTGGCTCCCATCTGTCAGTTTAAACATCAACATTCTTGTTGGCTTCTGCTCCCACTGAAAAGCAACTCTATTTATTAGTGTGCAAAAAGTGTAGACACAGGTCGGCCAGCATAAATAAATAACCAACTTAATATGTTTTACTTCATTCCTGTGCTTCAACATGGCCAGTAGATGAACAACTGTGTCTGTCTAATGGCTCTCACCCGTCCCTCTTTTGGGACTAAATAGAGATTTTACAAACTGCCGTATTATAAGAGTAGAAAACAATTATTTCCAATCCAAGAAGAAAATTATCATGTAACTTACAGGCTTTAATGTCTGTTCCTCGGCTGTCACACCAACATTAGCATTTTCTGTACCTCTCACTTTCTGTTGCTGGGAGTAAAATGACTGTCCTACATCCAAAATACTGTCAACCTAGAATACAAGAAGACAGAACTTACAATTTCAACAAATTTCAGATATACATAGATTGTGAAAAGATGCTCCCTTTGGGAGCAAGGAACACACTTAAGAGTAAGAAGTGAAATTATAAATGCCTAGGCTCATTTTTATTGAGTTTGTTTATAAATGGTATGCACAACAATGTGATGCCTTTCAGCACTGGCTAAAGCACAACTCTATATGGACTCAAGTCTCAATGATCCAAAAGGGCTTCAAAATATAGCAGAACCTTATTTATTCAGCAGTAAGACAGGCATTCTCTTGCAAAACAGGAAAACCATACATACTAATTCTGCTTTAAGAATAGGATGTTTCCCATTCAAAATAATAAAAAAAAATCTTACAAGACTGATCCACACTTCTTGGGTTGTAATGGAGAGGAAAAAAAATCTGTCATATGAGCCACGACGCGAGAAAACCAACAATGTGGTTGTGCACCCCGCGCAGACTCAGATCAGCTCGTGCTTCCACCCAGGCTGATCAGACTCTTCGCTAAGCGCATAAAGAGTGGCTGAGGGTCTAAACTACCTCCATGCGGACAGCGAATACTCTGATCAGACTGGGCGGATGCCCAGGCTGATCTGAGTCTGCGCTGGGCGCACAACCACTTTGTTGGTTTTCTCGTGTCGTGGCTCATATAGCCCAACAATGCACTATGAGAAGACTTTTCATGACCACAAACAGCAATGAATACCAGCTGTAGTAAACATAAATAAATTCTGACAGGATTGATCCTTTGGCAACAAGGAACACACCAAAGAATCAAAAGCAGCCAACCTGGTTTAACTGATTCCATTCACAACCAATAATAAAGACTGAAAATATACATTTTTCAATGCCATTTTACTGCATTTTCAGCAATTTAACTATATGTTGTCAGCTGAAATGACTGCAGTGAAACTAAACTTACTTGTAAGGCATATGTTCCTGTAAGCTGAAATTTATCAGATTCTATGACACTAGAGGGCAAACATCTGGTCTCCAGCTCATGAAGATCTGCCAATAACCACTGCTCATATACCAGGGAATTAATCTGGTCCTGGGTCTGGGGTACTCCCTTCAAAATTACATTTTAGTACATTTAAAAAAAGTCACACAATAAGGTGTCTTAAGGTGAATGGGGACACTTACAGGGGAAACAACACTGTCATTTTCATTTTTGTCTCCCTTCTCAATGGGGGCTTACTCTTAAAGGAAAGAATTTGCTCCCATAGGAGCAAATTCTTTCCTTTAGGAGTAGATGCCTTTTAAGAAGGATTCCATTACCCTGGGACGCAAATGAGAAGACACAGTAGCAGCCGCCCTTTCAAACAAGAATCTGGTGGAATGCGGTGTCTCACTTATCTGCACGTTGCCCCAAAGCAGAGCTACCCGAGAACAGCAGACAAAGTGTATGCCGCCAAAGCTGATACTGGAAAAGTAATATCCCTCTAACTTCTGATAGTTGCTGATGAGACAAAAATGGCGAAAAAAACATGTCAGTGTACCCAACCACCTTAAAGCTCCAAGCCAGTGCTGGAAATGATCAATGGCCAAATGTGCCTAATTTTTGTGTAGGGCTACAGTACACCCGTCGCGAATTTTCGACCGTTCGCGCTCGCGCGTGATGCGAGAAATCGCGCGAAAAGGATTAAAGTGCTCGCAAAACCCACGCAAAATCCTCGCAAACTTCGCTCAACTTTCTCGCATTTCGCGCGTGCACCATAAATTTCGCGCGAAAGATACACTGTATGAGTTTGCAACAATTCTCGCGTGATGCGCGAACTCGGTTAAGTTAAAATTCGACATTTTCAGAGCTCCCGATAAAGGGACTTTTTTTTACTATAGGAAAATTGTGACAACGTCTGAAGTACCAAACTGATGCGTGAAGAATACTCCCGAAGAAAACAGGGTTACGCATCTTGAAAAAAAAAAAAAAAAAAAAAAAAACAGAAGCGTTTTACGTACATGTATAATAGGAAATAGTAGCAGTTCCACCATACTACGGAATAAAATGCGGATAAAAAGAAGAGAGAAATAAAGAGAAAAGCGTTCAGTCGCCACTAAAAAACGTTCACTTCAGATCAAAGAGTTTCAATCAGCTTTTGATGTCAAGGATAGCAATTAAACGCACGTGCCAATCGGTTTCACCTTAATGTCTTTAAGGAAGACCCAGCTCAGCCTGCGTGCTTGCGGAAACTGATCTGCCTTTTATGTAATCATACACATGTATGAATAAAGTGAAACAAGAAACTTATTTTATTACGCAGCTGTGTATGCCGATTTTGGAATTCGTTGTACGCACTTTGCCAGGGGTATCTTTTTCACGACGCTATTCCGCCGAAGTACATGTACATGTATACATGTATTCAGAAGTTATACTTTGATACCGCTGGACAGACGAATTATATAATCCTAAAACATATTTCAGACCAGGCTCTGCACACAGGTTTTTCAACTTGTTCACTATACAAGGCAGATTGCAGTTTATGTCGAACAGAAATTGCGCAGGACTCATCACAATGCACAATATAAACGAAAGGTGTTTCTGTAGACCCGAGCAGTGTACATGTAAGTGAGAACTCTGGGTCAATTTACTGATCAGACTGCACACACAGTTTACGGTGTTCAAATATTACCGTCCGATTATCAAGCAGACGATCTGCATATCTTCGTAATCAGACCGGGCCATCGTTTTCTGGTTTTAACTTCTACTTTTCTAATATTCTACCTGTTTCTCTCTCTCTCTTTCGCGCGCGCAGGCCCTTTCCAGACTGCGCAGATGTTTCCCGGTATCATGTTCAAGGCTATTCGCTTACACCCCAGCTTGTCTCATTAAGACTGCCCAGACGTACTCCGGTAGAAAGAGCTACGCCAGCACGCACACAGCTTTGAACCAACGTTGATTCAACGTTATGTTTTTATGCCCAGTACATTCACTTAGCCTCTAATTATTCTGTTGTGATCAAACCGGCTTTAATTTTTCTTTCGGCACCCGGACGATCTCGATCAGAGTTTGGAAGACTGTCCCGAAGACTGAAGCGAGACTTCCTGTTCACACATTACAATATAACATTCAGTGTCAGTTCCAGAACCGTCTCTCACTCTCTCTCTCTCCAATTTATTCGTGAAACAAACGTGGAATCTCTTTGATACTCTCTAAACTGCTTGAACCTGCACGTGCTCAATACGCAACAGGTCAATGCGCACGATATAATCTTACAGAGGGAAACAAATGGAAACGATTCTACATCACGTACAAAGTGAAGATTCGGGTCTGTCCGTGCAGGCAGAAGGCTGCTTTAAGTATTTATGGTTGGCCAGCACAAAAAAAAATCTTCTTATCGTCGGACCCCTCCTTCTACTATAGTTAGAAATCAGGACAACCCAGATCAGCATATGTATGCGGCAATCATTACGTAACTGGTTTGTCCCAGTATTTAAAATGATTACGGTATAGTTGTACACGCTATATAAAAAGAGCTGCACAGTCTCAGATAGTCATGCGTATGTGCACAGACTCTTCTAAGTCTTGCTAAATGAGCCGCGACACGAGAAAACCAACAATGTGGTTGTGCGCCCAGAGTATACTCAGATCAGCCTGGGCATCTTCCCAGTTTACTCAGACTCTTAGTTAAGAGCCCCAAGGGTAGCTTAGGGTCTAAGCTACCTCTATGCGGACAGCGAAGACTCTGATCAGACTTGGCGGATGCCCAGGCTGATCTGAGTCTGCACTGGGCGCACAACCACATTGTTGGTTTTGTCGTGTCGCGGCTCAAATGTAGATGCTGTAATTGTCACTTTGGTAGGTATAATTCGTATTTGTAGAAAAAGAACAGTGTGTTTGCCTTGTTTTCTTTTTTTTCTTCCTTCGACTTCTCGGAAATGATGCTTCTTACCAGACCAGCGCTCAACTTTAGAAACATACATGTAGGAATTAGTACATGGTTACTTCAGTGAAACTTGCCGTGTAGATTCGGACAGAATCTTGCCATCAGCGAGACTCGTACCTGCGTCCCATACCTCGAAGTCGGGAGCGCCAAAGAACACAGAGTCTTATGGACACTTCAAACATGAATTCATTTGAAAATACCAAGTGACTTATTATAATACCCTGCAAATCGAGGTTGCAGCCTGTATGTCTGTGCAAGTATAATCACCCTCGTCCCTATCAGCAATCAGAGGATTGCGAGAAATCAAAACAGCTTACAACGAGGACTGCGCAGATGCGCAGGCTGATTTAAATCAACTGTTTGCATAGTATGATTATTTATGTGTATCAGAGTGAATCGTTTCTCCGCCAATTTTGCATATGGTGACAACTTTTGTGATTTCCTGTTAGCTGCCCTGGACGACAAAGCCCATTCAAAATAAAGTCTATTTTTTTCTTTAAGGATAGTCTTCATTTTGGATCGGCTTTGCCCTGAAAATTTTTTTTTTCTACTGACTAATGCGTCTTTTCAATCTAATTTGAAAATCTTGTTGCATGGCACCTCTAATCTATTCCTCAACGTCTTGGATCGTTGTAGCGTCCCAGTCTATCTTTGTTGGTTGTTATTCTCTGGCCAAACAGTGACTGCTCCAACCAGACTGCGCATGAGCGCAATCTACCCTAGGCATGCGCAGTTGTACATGTACATCGAAAGAATTATTACCTGAAAAATGCGTCTTACTACATCTGCGAACCGCAAAGCCTAAGACCAGTCTGCGCAACTGAATAATGATAATTTTGCGAACAATGCTTGTCGGTTGTTATTCTCTGGACAAACTGTGACTGCTCCAATCAGACTGCGCATGAGTGCAACCCACCCTAGGTATGCGCAGTTGGACCCATACGTCGGGAAAACGGGACAGTATTCTACATTTGCGAACTGCACAATAATCATTCAATTTTTGTAAATGTATACATGGTATGATATGGATATTTGCTGATCAGATGTGTTCTAACGTCCATTTTGAGACGCAGGCTGATATAAATTATTGTACATGCGATTAAGGTCGGAGTATCGTAGGTGAATTAAACTCGAAGTTTAAATTGAATTGGAAACTGTGCATGGTCAAATCAAGGACTCGGGCCAACTATGCCAGTGGACTGCAAATTTTGAATGCACATACCATGCATGTGCGCTGGCTGGTTGGTGCTGTCAGTTTAGGCACATGTTCAGACAGTTTGTGAGGGCGTTTTTCATGACGTTTCGACTATTTATTCTTTTTGCAACCCCCGGTTTCTCATCTGCAAACAAATAAAGGGGGGGGGGGGGGGGGGGGGCAGGCGGGGGGGGGGGAGAAATGGGGAAAGAAGGGAAGTACACAATACCGCACGCGCTTAAGCGCACATGCACATTTCCGCTGAATAGGGAAAGCAGACTTAGTTCAACCTGCGCACACCCGAAACCTCATAAACTCGATCGTTTTCGGTTAAATATGTACATGTACATGTAGGTTCCCAAGAGTCCTCGGGATCAACAAAGATGCAGACACAGAGGACGCTAATCAGACCACACACGTGTAGGCTGATCTACGTCTTCGCTTTTCGCACTCAGTACAAAGCACCTTTTCCGACTGCATGGCGCAAAAATACTGGAAAAAAATATCCCGACTCAAAATATTAAGAGTCGCACGCGCCTTAACGCACGTGCGGATTCCCGCCAAAATAACCACCATTTAATAGTACATGTAGTATAGCTGCGCAGCGGAGCTAAAGTTCTCAGGCCGAGATTTTTTGAGTGACTTCTTAGTCTTGGAAATTATTATAGTGGAGATAAACAGAAATAAAAAAGAAGAAAAAAAACGATATCCCAAACGTCTGCTTGAAATTTTAGTAATTCACTTTTTAAGGCTGATACTGTTTCAGCCTATTTACTTTACAAAACTTCACAAAGCTTGCATCATTTAAAGTGAATGAAATAGGTTAAAAGAAAAAAAACAGCTTTTATCATTTTCGGGAGAACGGTACCTCTAACGCGAACTTTCCCGCTTCGCGCATGAAATCTTTGCTGTGTCAAAATCGATCTTCTACAGAAGCGCGAAGTTTCTCGCATCCCGCGTGAATATTCACACAAATTTCATGCATGAAGCTTAAAATCTTCGCGCGAAACACTCGCAAAACACTCGCAAAAGTCACGCGAAACTAGCGCGAAAAAAATGAAAATTTCGCGCGTGATGCGAGATCTATCGAACATTCGCGACGGGTGTACTGTACCAGAAATCCTCAGAATATGAACTTAAATGAGCCAAATTTTATTTATCTTTCTGTCAATAATATATGAATACAATCTTTAGCTATTGGACAACTTGGACCACTGAAAGTGTGGACCACCACATTTATCTTGTGAGTTTATGCACTGATTATGCAAACAGAAAAAAATAGATTTGTTAAGACATCTTGGGGAGATCAGCCTTCAGTTTTCTTATTCCTGTATATTGGTAATACAGTAAAACTTCAATGGCTCGAACAGGCTTGGAACCATGAAAATTAGTTCCAGCCAAGGATAGTTCTAGCCATCCAGGGTTAGTTTCCATATAAAGTGACCTCTAGGGACCAAGAAAAGAGTTCTAGCCAGGCAGAGTGAACGAGCCATCAGGGTTCCAGCCATTGAAGTTCTACTGTATATACATGTACAGGTATATACATGTACCTTTCATGCAAACAGTGACAAGGGTGTGCCCTTCCCATAGCCCCTGTCAATTTAAGGGGTTAAAACTGCTCTGGTCAATACTTCTCAAGCGATCAATACTTGTGAAATGACTTGGTGGAAGGTTAAATTTGTGTTGAATGGTAATTTTGGGGCAAGGGGAAATACTATTGTACTTAATTTTCAAAGACTATATCAAATATTTCAAATATCCCCCTCTCTAACCCATTCCATGTGGGATACCCCTGCTTTAGGGATATCTGGGCAAACAGTTTGAATCCAGATCAGGCCCCACCAATGTGGGGCCTGATCTGAGATCAAAACTGTTTGCTGCCAAGACATCATTTCTACAAGAGTTGGTTAGACCAATATTGTCAAAATATTCTTGATTTTGATGCAGACGACAATTTCAGCAGATGACAAAAAATACCCAGAATGCAAGGGCTAAGAAATGAACTTTGGTCTGGAAAAAAAAGAACTGACCCGTATTGACCACTACCGATTCGTCCAATAATAAAACCAACAAGGAGATGAACTAAATAAGCCCCTGGCTTCCGTTCAGATCCTTTTGCTATTGTATACTATTTGCAACCTGTACATAACTTGTATAAAATGGAAATAAAATATGTTTACACTAAACCAACAAGGAAGCTCTAATGAGGATTCACAGGATGTTTTATGTGAGAAAACAGTATCCCAGAATCACCCTTAATCTGCACCTTGTTGCTGGTTCCCTATATACCTGATGTTCTTCCTGTATCCACTCTATGCATGCTGTCACCCAGTCATCAGGTACCAGAATGTTATTATCTAGCAACCATGTCTTTGTTTTATGGATAAGATTCATTCTGGTAGAAGATAATTTGCATCAGCAGCGCTGAAATCATGAAATGAAAATGACAAGATGCCTGACCTTACCTGGGCTTTCTCGAGATTGCCCTATACATACATTAAAAGTTCTTAGCATTGGGACAAACAGTGCATACCCAGGAAGGAGCAGTCTGATCCAGGCAGGGATAAAGACTAAACATTTTTTGTTTCGGGCCCGTACTGCCAAAAGCTAAAATTTTACACTAAGGTAACAGGCATTTTCTATCAAAACTCAGGGGCCCAGCCCAAAATTTAGGGGTCATGGGCCACCAGGGGTTTTATTAACCATAAGTCAGTTGGTCCTGGACCAGTGAATTTTGGGCATGACCAGTTGATGTCTTTGGTAGCTGGTCCTGCAGACCAATTGATTTTGAAATT
This sequence comes from Ctena decussata, assembly GCA_963989385.1. Lineage (NCBI taxonomy): Eukaryota > Metazoa > Mollusca > Bivalvia > Lucinida > Lucinidae > Ctena > Ctena decussata. Next base: position 3,665,903 of record OZ022507.1, on the reverse strand, counting down.
AAATGAAAACACATGATACGGTAACAAAGAAAAGCTGAAACTCATTCAGTCCTTAGCAAAATCCCTGGGCCACTTAGCCCCTGTTAGTCTTTAACCCTTCAAGGTTTTCACTGTTACAGGAGAGGGTGGGGGTAGGAGGTGGGGTGGGTGGGGGGGGGCCTGCCAACCTGATAATAAATGACTTGTCCCTTATTTATGGTGTACCACAGGGCTGGAAAAATCCACTCGCCATGGCGAGTGCTTAAGCTACAGGACAACCAGAATTTCTCAGTACTGCCAAGGTAACTTGTTAATTTCACTGTACATCTTGTGAAGCATGACAAGTGACAACTTAAGAATTTTCCAGCCCTGTACCAGCTTTTTAGAAGTTTTACAGTATTCATGTATGAATAAAACGGCAATATTCTGTTATTTGACTCGCTAATTTTTCAAAGAGAATTAGCAAATTTTATTACCTCCCTTTACCTGTAGTTTATTCCTTCTGGGTCAAATAACGAGATATAGCCAATAAATACATGGGTAGATATGTAGTGATAAAGTTGTATTTTCATAACAGTTAAAATAACAAAAAAAGAAGGAATCAGAAAATGCCATTTGTTTAGAGCAGGCCAGCAGGGTAAAATAACTACGGTCGGGAAACTGGAACCACATTACTCTTGTTAACAGAAGAGACATCTTTCTTTCTTTCTATAGATACTGCTACACCCTCTCTCGAGGATTATGAGCAGGTGTACTTTTGTACACTCCGTGTTGCAGGATGAAAGCCTACATATAGCCATGTAGCTATAGTAGGGTTCTCCAGAAAAAAAGGATCAGTTACTAGGCCTTATAAGTGTTTTAGAAAAGTGTAAGGACTTTAAGCATTTGGTGCTTACTGGTGATTTGAATTGTAAAAGTTTAGAGTGGAACAATAACAAATCTAACACATGTGGAATTATTTTGGAAGAATATTTGCACAGAAGTGGATTGTTATGCATGAATGATGGTTTACCAACTAGAAGGCTTAGTGAAAGTGTAATAGATTTGTTCATTGTCAGCCCTAAAGTTGTTCCAGAGATTGTTAAATGTGAAACTCTCAGTCAAGACAGAGTGAGGTCAGACCACATTGGAGTTCTACTCGAGGTTTATCAAGATAATGAGAGGGAATCAGAGAGTGTGGAAAGATATATATTAAGTAAAGCTGACATGGGAATCTGGAAAAAGTGTACTGAGGAGAAATTTAAAACATGGAATGAGGCAAATATTCAATGGGATTCTGTTGACCAGATGGCGGATTCTTTTATGGATGTTTATACAGATTGTTTAATAAAGGCAGTCCCAAAGAAGGAAGTCAAACAACAGCATAGGAGAAAAAAGCCACCCTGGTGGAATGAGGATGTAATAAAGGCTAGAAGTGAATTAAATGCAGCAAAGAAAACATACAAGAGGAGAAGGACACCAAACAACTTTGAGTGCTTGAAAGAAAAGGAAAGCAAATTGGAGAAAGTGTCAGTGTTGGCAAAGGAAAGTTGGACAGAGTTGGTCTGTGTTAAAATTTCATGTGCAAAATCAGCAAAAGAAATGTGGGAAAACTTCAGAGTGCTTACTTCATATCAAGATAATGGAAACAATGGGGTACTGCCTCTTCTTGATGAGAACAAGCGTCCAGTTTTCAGTAAAGAAGACAAGCGTACTATTCTACAGAATATCTTCTTTGGTGGGAAACACTTGGAATCATGTGACTTTGACGAAAACTTCAAAACCCTTGTAGAAGAAAACCTTGATGACATGCAAGCAGATTTTTCAGATACTGATGCAGGTAAAGAAGATAGAGAAAGAGCACAGAACTACCTAAATTATGACATAACAATAGAGGAGACAGAAGCTGTCTTACAGCGGTTGCAAAATGGTAAATCACCTGGGCCAGATAATATTTTCACAGATATGCTCAAGAATGCTGGTGAAGAAATGACCAAAGCCATCCATACCCTCTTCCAGATGTCGTGGGAAACAGCCAAAGTACCTGACAAATGGAAAGAAGCTGAAGTAAAATTCCTCCGTAAGAGTGGAAAAAAGAGCTATCATGATGCAAGTGCATATCGCCCTATAAGTCTGACAAGCTGTTTATGTAAATGCTTGGAGAGATTGATAACTCATCGACTCTATGGGTTTGTTGAGCATTTTGGCTTATTGGATGATGAACAAGAAGGGTTCAGACGATTTAGAGGCACAACAGATGCACTTCTGCGACTCACCCAGAATATTTTCAATGGATTCAACCAAAGGGAACATACCGCTGCACTTTTCATTGACCTGGAGAAGGCATATGACAGTGTGTGGAGAGACGGTTTGATGTTCAAGTTGATGAAATTAGGCATAACAGGAAGAGTGTGGAATTGGACTAACAGTTTCTTGACTAGCAGACAGGCAATGATATCAATGGGAGGCAACAAAGGACCATGTTTTGCAACTAACATTGGGCTGCCACAAGGTTCAGTCTTAGCTCCACTTCTGTTTAATCTATTCATCAGAGATATGTTTGATGGTATTAACAGTCAGTGTGTCAAATTTGCTGATGATGGTACAATTTGGAAGTCTGGCAACAATGTAATGGAGATTCTAAGTGCTCTGAAAGTGGATTTGAAGGTTCTTCTACAGTGGGCCAAAAAATGGCGTATGAAAATAAGCCTTAGTAAAACAGAGTTTTGTGTTTTCTCACTCGATGTTAATGCAATCGAACAGGCAAGACTATACAACTTCACAGTTGAAGACAAGAAAGTTATGTACAACAAAAATCCGAAACTTCTAGGTGTAACTTTAGATGAAAAGATGAAATTTGAGCAACATATTGAAAATGTTGAGAAAAAAGCATTTAGGTCATTGGACTTACTTAGAAAGGTAAAGGAAACAGAATCTATTAGCTCAAATTGTATGCTTCATCTCTATAAGGCGCTAGTTGCTCCACAGCTAGAGTATGCAGCTGCTGTTTGGCCAGTAGGTAACTGTGACCCCCTTGAGAAGATCCAGCGAAAAGGCCTGGCAATGTGTTTAGGCATTTACAGTACAGCAGGAATAGAGGCTTTAGAAGTGGAATCAGGTATACGTCCTTTAGGAATCAGAAGAGAAGAGTTATCTATTAGGCAGGTGACTAAAATATTGATGAAAGACAACAGTTCCAACATTAGAAATGCTTGGAATGATTGGATACAAAACGAAAAAGTAGAATTCAAATTATCCCCCTTTGGTAAAATGAACATACAGCTTGCAGATTTAACTTCAAACACCGGATTGACATTTCACAATTTGGAGCAGGAATTAAGTTTCTTAGACTCCCTACAACCGAGTAAGAAGAAACAAGAGTATTGGCATACCTTAGGGTCATCCAAATCAAGAACCACGGATCAAGAAAGATTGTCAAGAGAGCTCGTAACTGATATTGTTGGCAGCTGTAGCACAGATACTACAATTTGCTTTACAGACGGGTCGTGTTTGGGCAACCCGGGCCCATGTGGAGCTGGTGCGTGTATCTTTCTGCCAGGAGCTGAGGAGCCAGTCTGCTTGAAGAAACCCGTCAGTAGCCGTGGTTCCATTCTTCTAGGAGAGATAGTAGCAATTCAGATGGCAGTTGAGAATACATACAATGCTGTTAGTTGCAGAGGAAACATTACGTCCAAGCTCCATATCTTTTCTGATAGTCAGTCTGCAATTGGCATCCTCTCACTTGGTTGGGAAGCTACATCACATAAGACTACAGTGAAGCAGGTTAAGCACAGTATCTTCAAACTTAGGCAGTCTGGTGTAGACCTTGAAATTTCGTGGACACCTGGGCATGCAGACATCAAAGGTAATGAGCTCGCTGATAGTTTGGCAAAGGAAGCAGCAGAGGAGGCTAAAGAACTGGATGATTCGAGTGTTGTAGTGACCATGGAAGATGTGAAGTCAGCAGCCAAAAACTCTGGGATTAAGAAATGGCAAGATATGTGGGACAAGTCAGAGAGGGGCAGAGCTTTATATAGCCACAGACCAGAGGTAGATTTTAAACTTAAGCACTCATTTAAAACCACTAAAGGGGAAAAGGCAATATCTCAGTTGAGGACAGGATATACAAGTTTGAATGAGTATTTGTTCAAATGTGGCTTAACGGATAGTGATAAGTGTGAATGTGGAGAAATCGAAACCCGCGATCACTTCCTCCTTCAGTGTCCTATTTATGAAAGACAGAGGGAATTCCTCAGAAAGAGACTTTTCCAACAATTAGGAATAGTGTCAGTTGACTCTGATTTACTACTGAATGCAAAAAATGAAAAAGAAGCCAATGAAATGAGAAGTGAAATCTTATCCGCGTTGGAAAATTTTGTTGAAGAAACACAGCGCTTTTACATACTTAAAACCGAAAATTAAGAACTTAAGCAACGCACTACCTAAACAATCATACCTGTGAGTTTATACTGAGGTTAATTACCACTGAAGAATTATACCAGAGAGTTTCTGCGGCTTAAAGGCTTAGATACAGATACAGATTCTTTAACCTGCACAGGGGATGACTCTCCCTGCACTGGGGGCCTTCAGTTAACATTCCAATCCGAAGGACGGCACACTTGTTAGCATCATCCCTGCAAATGATGCTAGAAAAACATGTTCAGACATAGGAAGACCGAATCCACGACCTCTGCTTCAGAGTCAAGTGCACTAACCACTGAGCCACCACCCTTTATTACATTATAATCAACCTGCTGTAACGATGTATTAGTTATTGAAAATACATCAACAACAACAGTTCTACTCGAGAAGAGGTGTGCCTATTTGAAGGCAGAATTTATACAACAACAATGCCGACAACTAGGACATTTCGAACAATCCACCTCCTCACGAATTTATTGAACCAACTGAAATGGTATGCCCATGAGTCCATCTTATTGTTCTGTGTCGCTACAAGCCACATATCGATGAGCTATCGAAACAACCTAGGTTTACCATAAACCGGAATCTAAGAGCCTGAGAAACGCACATTTGCAGTTCGACATCTGAATTCAGCGCCGTCCGCAGCCATGGGTCTATTGACTTCACTCCCGTGCAAAATAATTCTATTCTATTCCAGTCTATCCCGTCGTTGGGTCACCACTATTGACTTCCGGTATACGACAAAACACAGAAAGACAAAAGAGAGAAGCGACACTTAATAGATAAGTCAAAACATAGACAGGACATTTAATAGATCGACAAATAATAGAACGACCAATAATAGAACAATAAGTGTGAAAACAATAAGGGGACAATAATTACAGCTAAGCACCAGTTTAACCTGGTTAATTTTCGATGAAAACGTTATTGGACAGTATTTCAGTGCTGATACGAGTACTGAACTACTGATGCATTGCGCCCTTTGCGAATCTCCATTTCCTCCGTCTATTTGGTCGGTGCATGAGAGAACTCTAGGGAGCAAGCCTAGGACCACAATTTTTCTGGAAGGTTGGCACCGACGTATTAGTTTGATTCTGGGACAGGCACATCCAAATAGGGAGAGCAGTCCAATACTGAGCTCTGCTTTTTGGGGAATCTTTGTTTAAAAAAATCTGGCAAAGCAGTAAGTCGTAAGAAATGACTCCAGAAAGTTGTGTCTGAGTTCCATAAACAAATAACAAAATTAAAAAAAATATATATATAAAAAAGTAATTGTTGGCGTAAAATAGTTGTAAATAAAATTTTCGATGTTTCTGAATTTTTCGATGTAATTTCGATGTTATTTCGATCTTTTTTCGATCTTTTTTTTCTATGTTTAGTCTTTCTATGTATTGTCTTTTCTATGTTCTGGCTTTTCTATGTTTTGTCGTTCTATGTTTCGTCATAGACCCACTGACTTCACAATAATAATCACTGTTTTCAACTGCCCTGGTTATGCTGTCAAAGTTCTCAGAACCAGAACTGTTTACTGGTGATACGTCCAAGGACAATCATTCACCAGGACCTGTGCTCAGGGAAGCTTGTCCCCAGCCCTTACAAGAGAAATAAACTTAGTAACTGAATCCTCTGCACACTCAGCAGCAGAAATAAGGGAATCTTCCAGGGTTTATTTAAATCTTAGAGAATTTTTATTATTATTTCTGCTCGATGCTATCTAACTTATTCCTGTTTTCATAAATCGGGCCATAACTTTCATGTGCATATGTGCAGGAGAAAGTTAGGTATAGATACAGATAAGGAAGTTTTATTTTACGTCGCATATTGGGAACAGACAACATAAGCTCAGTAGAGCTTTTATTGCGACAAACAAGGTATTCACTAACAAATTATACCTACCGGATGACTTCACTCTTTCTAAGGACTATCCTTTTATAGGCGAGCGCAAGCCAAGGAAGCTCCCAGTGCCATTTTTGCGCCTTTGGTATGGTGCGACCGCGATTCGAACCCACGACCTCCCGTTCCCGAAACAGATGCTCTACCACTGAGCTATCCGGGCCGGTTTCTCGTACATAAGACACAATAGTTCCAAAACGCACATTACACACTTTGAAAGTTTAAGTTAAGTTTAAAGATTCAAAACTTTTGAAAACAGGAAAATGCCGCTAAAATGATGAGTTGGTTGCTTCTGAAAAGATATTGTCGAGACCATATGGGATGCCGCACAAGATGTAAAATGGAACTAAGTGTTACGAAGACCAAATTGATCATAGGGAGAGTCGGATAACTTCGGACATGGGGGGAAATTCGGACACTGACATTGTTTCCTTTATATGTCAGTTCTTTGGAATTAAAACAAAATTAACCGGGCAAACAGTGAAAATCCTGATGAGACGGCTCATAATGAGCCGTCTCATCTGGATTTTCACTGTTTGCAATGGTATGTCCGAACTTACCCGCCTGTCCGAAGTTACCCGACTCTCCCCTACAACCAACGCCAGCGACATCCAGAGGGAGACCAAGATAAAAGAACAGAATCTGTGAAGTGTAACACGCTTTAAATGTCTTGGAGCAACTGTCTTAAAAATGGCTCAAAACCAGAGGTTCTCTTAAGGATTGCACAAGCCACTGCATCCCTTACAAAGCTGAAGCCCATTTGGAGAGATACCAATATATCTTTTGGATCAAATGTGAAACTGATTCGCTCCCTTGTCTTATTCATATTATGGATGCCTGTGAGCAGCAGAGTAGCAATTAGGATGTTCCAAGGGCTAAGCAGCCATTAAAGAATATGACGAGCTCTTGACCTTAGTCAAGAAACGGCAACTAAGATGGTTTGGCCATTGAAGGTCTTCTGGCTTAGTAAGAACGATTCTGCAGGGCACAGCGAAAGGAAAAGGAAAGAGAGGTACACAGAGGTTGTTGGAAGAAAATATTAAAGGGTGGACAGGGATTCCTCAAACTCATCTGGACTTCATCAAGGAAAGTCTTTCTCAGGGAAGTCTCAAAAGTTTCTTTTGAATTGACCAGAAACCTAAAACTCCTCACTGGAGGTCGAGATGTTTGCCGTGAAAACTGTCACGTCATTGAAGAACGGTCATGCCCCGAGGTTATAAAACTTTTTTCATGCTCAACTCAGCTGAGCATGAAATTTAAAATGCTCATTAATATAAAAATACGAAGAAATTCAGCATTTTTCAGGCTCAGATAAGCCAAGAAGGCTATTTTTCTACTCATAAATATTAAAATGCAAAAAATTTATGAGCAGAAAAAATTTCATGCTCAGCTGAGTTGAGCATGAAAAAAGTGTTATAACCTCGGGGCACATACTGCTTCCGGATGTAAGACAGAAAGTCACCAGGACAAAGATACCAATAACTTGCCACTGTGAAAACCAAAGCGGAAAAATAAATCCCCATCATTGCAAGGACTCGTGCCAGAAGACAGGGGTTTTGGATATAGAAAATATCTGCCCAAACTTCTCCTCTGCACGCCAAGCAACAGCCAGAGACAATTCTCAGGGTAATTCGTCTCTTCTGCACGGCAAGCAACAGCCAGAGACAATTCTCAGGGTAATTCTTCTCCTCTGCACGCCAAGCAACAGCCAGGGACAATTCTCAGGGTAATTCTTCTCCTCTGCACGCCAAGCAACAGCCAGAGACAATTCTCAGGGTCATTCCTATCACTCAGAGCCAGATTTCTCTCTTTCTATTTCAATTACTGTGCAAACTGTAATACTACAGGAAAGAAAGTTGGCCTAAGACGCTGTATGAGCTGCAAATTTGTTAAATATTGCAGCAAAGAGTGCCAAGCAGGACATTGGGTGTACTACAAACTGCTCTGCAAGGCCATTCCGAATCTTTCAAAACTGCAGTAGTCTTAACAGCTATCTCAGAAAAGTGTTTGATGGTGGGTGTATTTACTTTCTAATAATGTAATTGTATCGGTGGTGGACTGGATCTATGTGTATTTTACATGGGCGTAACTAGGGGCAATTTCATAATACGCACAACCATGTTTTATTCTATAACATCTTGAAGGGAAAGCTAGTATTTCAGCCACTTTGGTAATTGGTATTGAAATTTTGTCTATTTAATAAATATTCAGCATGCAAATATGCAGGTGTGTTTTGAAATTTTGTCAATTTTGACAAAATTTCAATACGCACTTGCGTATTTACCGTATAGGTAGCTACGCCCTTGTTTTAAATTGTGTAACTTTTGTGAGTGAAAGAAGCTTTAGCTTTATTTTGCTTGCTCACTAAATATATATCTTATATTTATCATATTAGATATCTTACGTAACATATATGATTTAGAAGATAGTTAATATAATATTTACTATATCTTCATGATTACATACAATATGTATTTTAATGTATATCTTAATTATAAGATTAAATATACATACACAATCTTATATACTTTATAAGATATCAGTGACTTGCCACTGAGAAAACCAAAGCGGAAAAATAAATTCCCATTGATCATTGAAAGGAATCATGCCAGAAGACAGAGGTTTTGGAAAAAGAGGGATCTGCCCAAACTTCTCCTCTGAACGCCAAGAAACAGCCAGAGACAATTCTTGTTCAGGATAATTCCTTTCACTCACAGCCAGATTTCTCTATAGGTTCTTTAGTTTGCGACGACAGCCCCAGTCATTAAGATTCTGGCAATCAACGTGATTTAAATGAACTGGTTCACTCCTCCGATAGCCTTTAGTTTTGAGTTTGGTAAAATTTAGCATCCCGGGACTTTCATTTAGAACCGGGCGAGAACTCTTTCAACTACTGTGCAAACTGTAATACTACAGGAAAGAAAGTTGGCCTAAGACGCTGTACAAGCCGCAAATTTGTGAAGATAGTTAATATAATATACTAGCCAAAAGTTCTAACCGGCCACTTACATTTTATCCATTTTCTTCAGAGCCCCGAACAATCTTACAGTTATATTTATATCCTCAAATAGGCAGATATGTCAGTCAACTCAGCCATCAAAAGGTCTGACAAAATTCTTAACATTACATCCAGGATGTGCCGATGAACAGAAGTTACCCCATTTTTTAAATTCACAAAATAATGCATTTCGTTACAATTTGTGAAAAATCACATTTTGAAATATCCAATTTACGTGAACAAAACCATTTCATTACTAATAAACAGATTTATGCACGATTGAGTGCTCTTCCTGCATGACAGTGGCCGCTTTGGGTCAAAATGTTAAAACTTACCCCACCACTCAATGCAAATTCTTGTTAATTTTGAAAATGGGGGTGCCGGTATTCATCTGTGACTCCAGGATACAATGCACTGAATAATGCTTAACCTTTTAGTGGTATGGTTTGCCGACATAATATATTATTTGTCTATCTGTGGCTGTAAACTGAATTGTGAGATTGCAAAAAGCATTGAGGAAAAATGATAAAAAGTAAGTGATCGGTTAGAACTTTTGACTAGTATATTTACAATATTTTCATGATTAAATATCTTATGTATTATAATGCGTATCTTAATTATGAAACAAACTATCTTATACAATATATACATACAGCTTATATAGCTTATATACTTTACAAGAGATCTTATATATCTCATATATCAAATCAGATATCTATTAAATGTAACTTTTATAAAAACATAGACCATTGAGGCGAAAAGCGAAAGCGGAAGAAAAGATAGACATGTAATCTTAGACAAACATTGACCACAGAACAATAATGAGCCTAAAATACAAGACTCATATAAAAACTTACACTTATGGCACACTGTTCCACATGTACACTTCTGCATATTGAAAACTTTTCTTATTGTATTCTTAGCAACGAAATTGTGAAATCTGTGAACTGTAAAAGCATGTACACTCAAAAATGAAATAAGGAAACAGCTGTTGAATTAAAGTAGCAATGGGAAAATAAATGAAATGAGCCGCGGCGCGACAAAACCAACAATGTGGTTGTGCGCCCAGCGCAGACTCAGATCAACCTGGGCATCCGCCCAGTCTGATCAGAGTCTTCGCTGTCCGCATGGAGATAGCTTAGGCCCTTAGCTATCCTTTAAGCGCTTAGCGAAGAGTCTGATAAGACTTTGCGGATGCCCAGGTTGATCTGAGTCTGCGCTGGGCGCACAACCACATTGTTGGTTTTTTTCGTGTCGCGGCTCAAATACTGATGAAAATGTTTTCGGGAACTCTAGGTGATATAAACTTTCAGGGAGCTAAAGAAATTTGCGCTGTTTGCAGGTGGTGACAATGTTGAGAAAAGGTCATGAGACCCGAGACTTTCGAAGAATTAACCGATTAATGCCTTGCAGCCCGCAAATGAAACTTTGACAAACAGTACAGATCCAGGTCAGCCGCCGCATAACCAGGCGTCTGATCTGGATCTACTTTATTTATATAAGACATAGAGGATCTTACATAAGTGCTCATTTATTATTGAATTTATTAAACGAGTTGGGGAAAAAGATAAGATGCGAGGCTTCGCCGAGCATCTTATCGGTTTTCCCCAACGAATAAATTCAATACTACAGGAGCACGAATGCAAGATTCTATTTATCATATGACACTAAAATCGCATTTTATTAGCAAATTTTGCACTAGATCTAATACGTCACGATTTCGCCATAAGAAAACGCGACGTTTTATGGACGTCAATGCATAACGTTACGACGTAATTTGCATATTTAATCCACTAGTGGATTATTGTTTTTAATGCATGGCTTTATTACACTCTCAGATGCGACGTCATATGATAATAATGGATATTTCTTCTTAGAATAAAATAAAAAATAATAGAAATAAACTTTACCAGACACCCCTTAATTGTCAAGTGAACTAATCCACTTTATTATTACAGAATATTCCACTGGTTATAATTGGGTGAAACTTTTTGTCTTGTTAGAATTGATTAACTTTAAATATTTACGCTGATTCTTAAGGCGCAAGGGTACATTTTCATGTTTTCTGCCATTTTTGCAATTGGAACAATGTTTTAACTTCTTGTTTGATTTTCTGGGCAACGTATCCAAGAATGGGTCCACTCTTAAAGAAAAGAATTTGCTCTATAAAGGAGGCAGGCAAAATGACCTGTTTCTCCTGAAAGTGTACACATTTATAGATATATCCGACAGTTGTTTAAGCATGGAAAAGCCATGTTCGATCCCTCAACTGAATGAGAGTAAAATTGTTCATTTCTTTCGAGTTGGGGTGATAATTTGGAGATATTTTATTCTTTCTTGATTAAAGCATATTCTATGGCTCTTACTATAATGAAATAGATTTTATAAATTTCATATGAATTGACCAGTCGTGTGAGATCCTTTATTTTTTTGGCCATGTTTGTAACTCTTTTGCTTTATACTTTTTCATGTTTAATGACAATAACAACTTTCGCACTGTAACCTCGACACGAAATGCCATTTTATGTCTAATTCTAATTAGATTTAGTGCAAACCTTCAAGCCATAAAACTCTATTGACTAAAATAGTTGAAGGCGAATCTATGTCTCTTCTTCTCCTCTTATCAATATCATTTAACGCCTCTAGGCAGCACAGTTATAGTTCGATATGGAATTTTTCAACTTTTACTAAATAAAGTATAAAACACAAACTTTCAGAAAACAAATGAGGCATGAATCTGCTATTTTGAAACCGTATTTGTTTCTTTTAAACATCGAGTATTTTTATTTGATCTATAATTCCTAGTATCAATAAGATACCAATATTTGATTTCATACTCTGGTAACACCCGAGAGAAGGTTCGAGTAACGCGGGTGCAAAGTTTGTTCGATACAGGGCATGTTCGGCCTAATTATTTGAGTAAACCCGAGCAATAACCAGGCCCCGAGGTTATAAAACTTTTTTCATGCTCAACTCAGCTGAGCATGAAATTTTTTCTGCTCATAAAATTTTAAAATGCCAACAATTGTTGGCATTTTAATATTTATGAGTAGAAAAAATAGCCTTCTTGGCTTATCTGAGCCTGAAAAATGCTGAATTTCTTCGAATTTTTATATTAATGAGCATTTTAAATTTTCATGCTCAGCTGAGTTGAGCATGAAAAAAGTTTTATAACCTCGGGGCATGGTATTCCTAGGGCTATTCGAAGGTATGTTGAATAGCACAGAAAGTGATCGTAGAGACTTTTTTCATGTAGTGAGCGCACGATAAAGCGAGGAAACTATTTCGTTAACAACCAGACAAATTAAGTGTGCTTGGCCAAATGATTTTTTTAATGCATGGCTTACAGGACATGGCATAAACAGCTTATATAAAGACAGTTCAGTTTATAAACGCCTGTAATGAATGTCGTCATAAAGAAATCGCCACTTCAAACAAACCCGAAATCGTTATGCTTCATAAGCAACCAATGCCTTCCTCCTGGGCGTGTCCCCTTGGTCGTCCATTTTAAAAGTGAATCAGGTGACCTCTATGAAGGGGTCAGATACTTTAGCAACCTCATTGTCAGAGACACATAGACAGGTACATGTATCGGTGCAAACGAACATTTATTATGGGTGTCTTACTCAGAACTAAGGGTAAGGTCTGAAAAATACACCCCCACCACCACCACCAGACAAAAATCAAACACACACCCAGCACTCGGAAGTTTTACTATTTACCGTTCAATGCCGCTTTTACCGCTTTTTCTTTGTTATAGGTACACTGAATCTGTTATCGAAATGACTGTTCCATATTTTTTGTGCATTTTTACTGCTCTTTTGCTTTCTTGGGTGGGTTGTGTTACGCGATTGTGGTCTCTCACGGGCATTGTCAAAAATGTAACTACATGTACATGTAATAAATAAATTAATAGATAAAACTGACTATTTATTTATTTATTTGAAAATACAAAAAAAATATCTTAATTCGTCAGAGAGTTTTCTGCTGATTACGTTTATATTAAGGCGTATTTGAAGTTCAAGAATTTTGTTTATCAGTAACATAAAGCAGGGTAATACGGTAAGATGATAGAGTTTAAACATTTTATACAGCGTTACCACTTTACGATTGGCGTATATACAGTATGCACTGGCGTAGTTATAAGTTAACTGCCGATCCGTTCAGAGCAGGAAGGGAGGTGTGGAACTGATACGCTACAAAATGCACACGAACATTTTATGTTTTGCATTTCTACAGTTCCTTCTCGCGGGAAAAGTACACGGATTTACCGACTGTTGGGTCAATTCCTGTGAACTTCTGCAAAATTTACAAGTTTCTAGCTCTGAGATCATTTCGAAACAAGGGGAACACGACGGCAGCTTAGCTAGTTTATCTTCAAAGCTTAATGTTATTAGAAGAGCGTTGCGTCCTGATTCGGACCTAAACACCCGTGTAGCAGAAATTCTTTCTACAGTTACAACACTTGAGAATGAGTTGTTTCTTGGCTCCGGTAGTAACGTGACGGACAATTTAGCAGCAGCTGCAACGAAAATTATCGATGCAGTCCAAAATATACAAGCTGTATTACAGACAAATGTTGATGGGGTGACTCAAGGCGTGAACAGTCAAACTACTGCTAGTGAAGAAAATGTCCGGAATGATCTCTTAGTATGCGAGTCGAACATTCTAGGAGGCTTACAGGATACCGAGAGCGTCATTAGTTCTTTGATTTTATCCGCAATAGCAACAAGCGAAAACAACGTTATTGATGCGATTCAAGATAGCCAAACAGACACAGGAGATGCGATACAAGACAGCAAAAATAGCATTGTTTTTGACGTAAGTAGTGCAGTTGATACTTCCGAAAGTAATGTTATAAGTGCTGTGGATACATCAGAGAGTAATGTAATAAATGCAGTAGGAACATCAGAAAGTAACATCGAAAGTGCTATAACTAACTCAGAGACTGACATTATCAGTGCTGTGGGGACATCTGAAACCAGCGTAATCGGTGCTGTTGATGCTGCAAAAACAGTTGTCACGACAGCTGTGGGAGTGTCTGAGGATACTGTTGTCGACACTATTGTAAAATCCGAAGCTAATGTCACAGGAGTCATTGATGCGTCCGAGGCAAATGTTCTATCCGCAGTTGGTACGTCAGAAGGCAACGTCATAACCAGCGTAAATGCCACGGTGGAGACAAGCGAGGCAAATGTTATTGCTTTGATTAATTCTAAATGTGGATTGGCTCCTATTTCGGCTTATGTCGACAACTCCAATCTTCAAGGTGAGTGAGAAATTTGTGGTATCCGTTTTACAGAAATGTTTTCATATTAATACTCATTTTTTATAATACCATAAAATTTCTATGAACAGAAAGGTCTGAGCAAACAGTGTAGACCCAACTTAGCAAGCAGTCTGATCAAGGTCTACACTGTTTACTATTCCATCTGCATCTGTTGGACGCATTACTGCATTATAAAACCAAACTGCTTCTTATAGAACAACTGCTGTACTGTAATCATTTAACCATTTCTTTTGAATATTTACAGTAGGCATTTCTTTTGTATACCAGTAAGAAAATCATACTACAAAGAGGATCTTACATGAGTACTCATGTATTATTGAATTTATTAAACGAGTTGGGGAAAAAGATAAGATGCGAGGCTATGCCGAGCATCTTATCGGTTTTCCCCAACGAGTTTAATAAATTCAATAATACAGGAGCATGATTGCAAGATCGTATTTATCATATGACACTAAAATTGCATTTCATTAGCGACTTGTGCACTAAAACGTCGCAGTTTTGTCATTATTTATGGACGCCATACGACGTAATTTGCATATTTAATCCACTAGTGCATTGTCGATTTTAATGCATGGCTTTAATACTCTCTCAGATGCGACGTCCTATGAGAAATGATGGTAATGACGCCATGCATTATGACGTCGTATGGCATTGGTATAAAATAGTTTCAATGTTGAAAACAAGCTGGTTGATCATTAGCAAGGCCATTCCTGACCTGAACCATACGATCCTTTTAAAGTATTAGTTATTTCAGACTAAGAATGCAACATACTGTTCCTTACAGTTTGTTACTCTTTGTTGCAATTGTACTGGTCTTTGTATAGGTTGGGTACATTGATATTTCAAATGAGAAATTGTGCAGTATTATCGGGTTTTCCAGATGTTGTAAAACAAAAGACTGATACACTAATGTGATAACCCATTTTCGCAAGCCAAGGGTACTCAGTTCACTATGTTTCTTACGTACGCAAGGAAAAAAGTGGATTTAATACCCTTGGGTTGCGAAGATTGTGATAGCCCGGCTGTTTCATTAAGCTGTATATTGTATTCATTTTTGCAGTCGTCAGTTTTTTAATACGATATACTATACTTTCCATCAATGGGAACCATAATATATAGATATCATATGTGCGTACGGGTGTCGCGGTGATTAAACACCATCATGCAAAAATGTAGAGCTGGGGCCGTATTCATAAAGCCACTTAAGTGGTTGCTATGCGGTTGCTAAGGCTAAATATCTATAAATGAGATTCCCTACAACTATGGAATTTGGTCTCCAGAGCAAATTGCATAGTTGTAGGGAATCTCCTTCAAAGAAATTTAGCCTTAGCAACGGCATAGCAACCACTTAAGTCGTTTTATGAATACGGCTCCGGAATGACAAAAATGCCGTTTACGTCAGCAATACGTTGACCAATAGCGGTCTATGTTTTCACATCATTTACCATGGCTCACCAAATCGTTTGAAATCAAAGGTATCAAACAGTTTATAATGTTTTGATAATGATAAAACTTGACCGATGGGATAAAACCATTGTCTGTATATTGGATTAAGCCCTCTGCGATTAAATTCGTTCAAAACACCAAACCTTAGGTTGACTTACTGTACATATAAATAATGAGAAAAATGTCCTATGCGAGATGTCCGAACAGCGAAACTCAGATTAGGCTGCTCAACTCCACTGAGTGATCAGTACTTGCTTGTTGCAATATATTGATACAAGCAGGGGTGAATGCATTAAACAATTAGTTGATTGCACTCTGTCATTTCAAACATCATCAATGCACATGCACCAAGCAGCTCCGGGTCACTGTCCTCCCACAAATATTATCAATGTGAGTGAAAATTCGGTATATAATTCAAGAAGTAACGAGCTCAGCGGCGTGACTCAGACCCACTTGGACATTTTGTTATGGATGTGGGGCAAACAAAACATGTGTTGACATGACTAAGGTCACCCTTAACTTTGTTAAAGTTTGGTCGCGCTATAGTGGCAATGATTTGTTTACATTTTTAATGTCAACAGTACCTGTTCTATCATTACGGTGCAGTTCATGTAACTTCTTGATCTATGGTCATAATGGCACATTACGGTTAACTGGCAGTTCTAATTTATCTAAATGACACTTTTTGAAAGCTTAAAGACAGGAACTGTCTTTTGTTTAAGAATATCATTGATAACACAATTGATAGTAACAAAATTATTCAAATTTACTCTTTCATTCCCGTGAGTTGGATAAGCTGAACTCTGCTATATAGCCAATCAGTCACCAAATCAAAATAAACACAAAACAATAACATTGCCAACTTATCGCGTCCGGACTATAGATAGTACAGTCAAAACCTGTCTTAAGGGGTCACTAAAGGGAAGCACAAAAATTGGCTGCTTAACACAGGTGACCCCTTAATACAGGTTCATTTGCATTGTATTTAGGTCCAAGGGACCCCAAAAAGGTGGCTGCTTAAGACAGGTGATCCCTTTATACAGATGACCACATTAGCAGGTTTGACTGTATGCATTTTTTTTTTTCATTTGTAATGATGGTGCTATGGGTGACAGATAGGAAGTAGTAGTCGTGGCTATGTAGTGAAATTAAAACGGGAAAGGTCGAATTGTAACAACCACACTAACAGCATTATTTTGTTATTAATTCCAGAAATACAGATTGAACTTGACATATTTACGGGAATTCCAAACCCAACATGGAGCGTCACAAATGAAACAGGCGAGTTCGAAACTCTGAAATCGGCCCTCACTGGCGCTAAATCATCCGCGAGAGTGATACAACTGGGTTACAGAGGGTTTGTTGTAACCACAATTTTCGACGATGGTACAATAGTGTACCGTACTTACGGTCCCGGGGGTCAGGACACCACGTCACTAGAAACACTTCTACTGAACTCAAATGGCGGAACACTTAGCAGTGACGTCATTGCAATTGCAGCCGCTGGGATCAATGGTTTGGTAAGTTTAAATCTAGCATTATAACCCAGCAGACACATGGCGTCATAATGACGGCGGTGTGACGTAAATACGTCGCCTCGGCGTAGGTATGGCGTTATTTCGACGCCATGTGCCTGCTAGGAATATACAAGAAGTATCAGAAGACAATAAAGCGCGACTTATAGAAGCTTGTGTTTAACAACGACAAGTTTAAGATACTGGCCGAGTGAAATGAGATCAACTGCAGTGTCAGAATAAAGGGTTTTCCAACGAATACTATAGGCTAACACCTAAAATGTTGCCAGAGATATGACTATATCAATAAACTGTGAAATGTAGGTCACAGTGACCTAAAAGTGATATTAGGTTAATCACTATATCTGAATGTACCATTACATCAAGTATGATACAAATTAATGAAATAGTGTGACAGATATTGGCTTAAATCACTGGGCCATGAAATATAGGTCACACTGACCTACAATTAGTATGAAATTACTCACAGTGACCGCCCCGACGAGTCCCGACATTACCATAGCCGTTTACCGTGGACGTAAAAAGCAACAACACAACAGCAACAAAGGTGGGCGGCACAAACCGGAGTTTCTGGGGGTAAACCACCTCATGCAGGGTCAAGTTTTTCCACCGAGAGCTCCGGTTTTCACCCGCCTTTTCGACAGAAAATGAGACATTCTTGAAAGGGCCGAAAAAATATCACAAAACCGAATTTTTATCATATGACGTCGCTGTTATTCAGTGGATAACGTCGTGTCATAAAAATCGTATGACCACACGTGTAATAACATTTTGGCGCCTACACGTAACGTCATTGACAACGTCCATGTCAACAATGCGTTTTCTTATTGAAATAATGTTCAGTTTGAAGGCATTAAAATCCCATCTCAAAGGGTCATGTGATAAACAGATTCTTACACTCGTGGTCATTTCATACGAAATTTATGAAACTCGCCGAAGGCTCGTTTCATAAATTTCATATGAAATGACCACGAGTGTAAGATCCTCTATGTATTACAAATTAAGGAAACGGTAATAAAACGGCACTTCATAGTTTTTAGCTCACCTGAGCCGAAGGCTCAGAGGTGAGCTTATGGATGGGAGTCGAGCCGTCGTCCGTCCGTGGGTCCGTGCGTGCGTCAACACTTTCAAACATAAATATCTCAGAGACCAGTGGGCTGATCGCAATCAAATTTTATCTGAAGCATCATTTGGGTGGGGGAAAGGCTGCATCAGGTTTTGGTGTCGATCAGCTCAGAACTCTGGTTTCCATGGCAACAGATAGCCCCCATAGGGTTATAATGGGGAAAACGGCGTCATCACGTTTTCTCTCCTGTTTTTGATTAGATCCTTACCATACTTGCAGGTAATGATGACATACACAAGAGCTTGGATGAGTTCGAAATTTGGCCGGATTCGAGCACAGACTACGGAGTTAGCTGCCCTTGAGCGTTTGAAAAAAATCCCATAGGGTTATAATGGGGTAAATGGCGTCATCACGTTTTCTCAACTGTTTTTGCTTAGATCCTTATCATACTTGCAGTTAATGATGACATACATAAGAGCTTGGATGAGTTCGAAATTTGGCCGGATTCGAGCACAGACTACGGAGTTAGCTGCCCTTGAGCGTTTGAAAAAAATCCCATAGTGTTATAGTGGAGAAAACAACTTCATCACGTATTTTTAGAAAAACTTTGTCATCGCTCTATTGCCTACATTTCTCAACGGATTTTAAAATAAGTTCACACAAATGTAGGGCATGACAATATCCCGAGCAAGTTCGACTTTCAGGATGCTGCGCCCAAGGTCAAGGTCACAGTGGCTATTTTTAGAAAAACTTTGTCAGCGATCTAGCACCTACATTTCTCAGCAGATTTTAAAATAACTTCACACAACTGTAGGGCATGACAATATCTCGAGCAAGTTTGACTTTCAGGGTGCTGCACCCAAGGTCAAGGTCACTGTGGCTATTTTTAGAAAAACTTGGTCATCGCTCTAGCCCCTACATTTCTCAACGGATTTTAAATTAGCTTCACACAAATGTAGGGCATGACAATATCTCGAGCAAGTTTGACTTTCAGGATGCTGCGCCCAAGGTCAAGGTCACTGTTGCTATTTTTAGAAAAACTTTGTCAGAACTCTAGCACCTACATTTCTCAGCAGATTTTAAAGTAACTTCACACAAATGTAGGGCATGACAGTATCTCGAGCAAGTTCGACTTTCAGGATGCTGTGCCTAAGGTCAAGGTCACTGTGGCCATTTTTAGAAAAACTTTGTCAGCGCTCTAGCACCTACATTTCTCAGCAGATTTTAAAATAACTTCACACAAATGTAGGGCATGACAATATCTCAAGCAAGTTTGACTCTCAGGGTGCTGCACCCAAGGTCAAGGTCACTGAGGCTATTTTTAGAAAAAACTTGGTCATCACTCTGGCCCCTACATTTCTCAACGGATTTTAAATCAACTTCACACAAATGTAGGGCATGACAATATCTCAAACAAGTTTGACCTCCAGGGTGCTGCGCCCAAGGTCACTGTTGCTATTTTTAGAAAAACTTTGTCAGCGCTCTAGCGCCTACATTTCTCAATGCATTTTAAAATAAATTCACACAAATGTAGGGCATGACAATATCTCGAGCAAGTTCGACTTTCAGGGTGCTGCGCCTAAGGTCAAGGTCACTGTGGCTATCTTTAGAAAAACTTTGTCATTGCCCTAGCACCTTCATTTCTCCATGGATTTTGAAATAACTTGACACAAATGTAGGGTATGACAATATCTCAAGCAAGTTCGACTTTCAGGATTCTGTGCCTAAGGTCAAGGTCACTGTGGCTATTTTTAGAAAAACTTTGTCATCGCTCTAGCACCTACATTTCTCAATGGATTTTAAATTAAATTCACACAAATGTAGGGCATGACAATATCTCGAGCAAGTTTGACTTTCAGGGTTCTGCAATAAAAGGTTTTTGAGTAGATCCTTATCATACTTGCAGGTAATGATGACATACATAAGAGCTTGGATGAGTTCGAAATTTGGGTGGATTTGAGCACAGACTACGGAGTTAGCTGCCCTTGAGCGTTTGAAAAAAATCCCATTGTCTTATAATGGAGAAAACAAAGTCATCACATTTTCATTTTTCATCGGATCCTCTTCATACTTGCAGGTAATGAGGATATGCATAAAAGCTTGGATTAGTTAGCATTTCGGCTAGATCCCACCACTGACTATGGAGTACCTGCCCTGAGCATCCAAAAAATCAGTGTTGCCACTTTTTCTTGGTTTCTACTGATCCGATCCTTTTCAAACTTGCAGGTAATGAAGAAATGCATAATATCTTAAACAAGTTCAAATTTTGGCCAGATCAGGCCAATCACTACGAAGTTAGCTGCCCTTGACAGCTCTGTCTATTGTGCTCTTGATCGGATACTTTTTAAACTTGCATATATTAAATGAGGGCATACATGTTTTGGATGAGTTTAATTTTCAGCCTGATTGGACCACTGACTGTGGAGTTAGCTGCCCTTGAGCATCTTAAATATCCCTATAGGTTTACAATGTCTCTCAGGTGAGCAATTGTTGCCCTTTGGGCTACTTGTTTATGTTTCAGTAATCTAAGTTTTACATGCGTTTCTGTATATTCCCAGGCCCCTCCGGACATCGGAACGGTGGATCCTCTGTCCCCGGTCAGTTTGGGAGGCGATACATGTGGGAGTGCTAATCCCTGCGTTGAGCCGGCGTACAACGTTGACGACTGGACTTCGACGTCAGAGAATTCTTATAACTATGCCGTAAACTCTGCTACCGGAACATACGCCCAGCCGGGCCGAGGCGCGGGCAGCCAGTTTCTGGATCTAACGGGACAGGCCGTAAGAGGGGCCGCCATTTTTGATGGTTTAAAGGACCACTCAGATGAAGCCGATGGAGATTTCCCCACCACTAACAACTGCCTTTTGGTACTGGCTATTATCCCGGGTGTAGATTTTCACTTTTTCCGTCGGGATAGTAATAATAAATGGTCTCACAAACTGGGGCCTCACCCACCAACCAATCTTGATAATGCTGGTAACAAGATAACAGATCCTCGCACGGCTGACATTGCTCCCTATAAATACCAGAGATTTGTGTCTGTATGTCCGAAACGAGTTTCAATTGCCTAGCTGTTATTAATAAAATTGGACTTCTGTCTCCAAGTGACTTTATTTATCTATTGTAAAAGGCTACACCAGCAGACACATGACGTCGTAATTACGTCGATGCGCCGTAATGACGCCGTATCGATGTCGTTACGGCGCCATTTCGACGTCATGTGCCCGCTGGTGTAATTGATAGACAAACAACGTTGAAACTCGACATTTTAACGTCGATGCATCGACCTTGATACGACATTGCTTCAACATTGTTTTCAGGGAAGTTGTACCATTTTGCTCTCTTTATTCTAAACGACTGTTTAACAGGATTTTTCGGAGAACAAAGAAGGGGGCGTGGAGAGAGAGAGGGGTGGGGAAACTTTTGAGGATTTCTGTTGATTGCACGAATAAGCCATTTACAGTTTCAGGAAAGAATATACTCCTTAAAGATTTGACCCTCACTGAGAAGGGAGGCAAGAAAAAATGTAGAGTTGAAAGTGTACCCATTCGCGAACTAGCACCAGTTTAAACTGTTTGTCGCAATTGAAGCAAGAATTTGTACATGTGGTCTGTTTGATCCTACATGGGTTGAAAATCGAAAGAGGGAGTTTTAGCATTTTTTCCCGCCGTTATATTTTCTCCACCTGTATAGGAATTAATCACGAGTTTAAGCGTAGGAAAGAGCTTGCAGTGTAGACCTTATACAACACCATATATTCTAAGCGGATGAATGAGTACAGGCGAGACTTATCATTAGCATCCTCATCACAAATGGGAGGATTGTATGGTTCAGTTTAGCTTGCGTTGAAAAATGATTTTGATCTCGTATGTGTGTACATTCCTCCCGAGGGAATTAAACAGCTTTAATATAGAAATCTATTTCTGTTAGATATTTCGAAAGGAATTATTGTTTCTATATTACAATAATTACAAATTGCTACACCTATTGAAATTTGAGATCGTGTTTGGTTCGTCCAAATTTGTGACGAAACATAAAAGCCTGTGGGCTAAAATGTAGGTGTTTGAAAATATTGGAAATTAATTATATGAAAAAGCCATAAGCACTATTAATTATTTTAGCGGTATAGATACCTCATACTGGTAAAAATAGAATGGATCGCATCACGGGGAAAGGTGGGAACAGCAAAATAGATCAGCCTGCACGTCTATCAAATCAGCCTGTGCATCTGCGCAGTCTGATCAGATTTTTTTCACGTTGACATCAACTTAGTGGGCACAGACGTCAGTACGACGTAATTCTGACGTAATGTGCCTGCTGGGAACAATCTTTGGAATCTGTCATGATATAAAAACTGATCAGTCTACGAGGCTGCTGAGGTCGTCTTTGACAGACATAATCACACATGAACATTTTCTCATGACAGGGCTCAAATAATAACCAGGTTCTGTTCATCAGTCACCAGTGAAAGAACACAAAACCCCTCGAGTTTCAGATAAAGTTCTAGTTGAGATTTATTTTTTCTTTGTCAAGCCCCCTTTTCAATCTATACGCTTGTCCACTTCCAGTCAAACGTTTTTGGTCTAAGGGAAGTCATCTATGGCAACCTCTCGTATATCATTTGACATCAGACTCTAAGGGGTGATCGGGCCGGGTGATGGTGCTGTGCAACTTCCATTACCGGGGCGTCCTATTAATTTGGATAATAGTAGGACAAGGACCAGCTGTGCAGCACGTGCAGGATGAGATTGTTTGGATTTTTTACTCTTGTCTTTCCTATCTTCCTTTCTTTCTCCTGTTTGGGAGATGGCTCGAAATACTGTCTCCAAGAAAGGGCTGTTAATACTGTCTCAAAGGACAGGCCGTTAAACCCAAAACAACCAACTAATTCACAGATCTTCAGCTTGTCCATCTGCACCTTTTCCCATTGATAGTTCCATGCTAGTCTGGCAGGAATCAAAGATTTCGTTCAGAGGGTAGCCAGCAGACATGTTGTTTTTCTAATTCTACAGCATTATGTGGCTTTGAAATGGGGTTTAAGTAATAAAATCCAATCAACCCTGTACTGTCAAAACTTTTTTTTTGAGGGTGTGTAAAATTCAGTAATGGTTAAAGAGATTAGCTTTTGTTGTTTGTTTTTTTTGTTCAGAAATCAGCATGGAATTGCATTCATGTACGTATACTGGATATTTTCTTGACAGAAATGGTCTGCTACCAGTACTTATGGGATATACAAAGTGCTAAGGTCCAATGGGCTTAAATCAGTTTTGCATTGTGACTGTTTCCATAATCTTTCTTCAACAGTTAAAAAATAATCTACTGCAATGATAGGAATATGATTTGTACACCAGAGCTTGTATGTCATTTTGTTGTTGGGTTCTAGACACCCAAGGGACAGCATACCTATGCTCTGGGATCCCGTATGTGATATCTACTAACCAGTGGAGGCAAGGGATGGGGGGGGGGGGCGGGGGGGATTGAAGATTTATGCTCAACTGCTCACAAAAAAACATCAGTTCATAAACAGATAAAAAAGCTTTATAAATTTCCTACTTTTTTCCGTAAGCTAAAACTGTAAAAGTAAATGAGCAAATAGAATGTATAAGAAGTCAAAAACCCTTAAGTATAGTCTGACAAAGCAGAAGCAGGAATATACATTTCCTGTTTTGAAGCAAAGGATACAGACAGCCCTTCCACGAAAGTAATAGTTTTGCCCTATAATGCCTTTTGCATATTGCATCACTTCTATTCTGTGACTGGGGTCATATTTCCAATCAACAGGGGCCACATGTTCAGCTAGCAAGATGATATTAAAAAGGACAACAAAGAAATATACAATGTTGTTATTTCTTTTGTCTAATTTTGTATATCTAGAACTACAACATATATGTACATAAATAATAGATATCACAGATATTCAGCTCATACTGAGCACATTTGAAACAATGTATATCAACCCCCCTTTCTCCATCATCATTAATGGACAGCCCAGTGAAAAATAAATTGCTGCATTATTATTTAAAGTATTCAGAAAGGAAAGCAACTTTTTTGACTCTCTGTTTGCTTCTCTGGATGATGTTGTCCTATTAAAATAAAGTTTATACAATGAATAAAAGGGAATAATTTGCTCCTAAGGGAACAAATTATTTCTTTTAAGAGTTGGCCCTATTTAGGTAGGAAGGGATGCAAAAATTATGGCAGAGTTGCTACCCCAAAATGTGTATCCATACCCCTTGAAATGTATGACCAAACCCTCAAGGGATTCCCTCTGAGAAGGGTTCTACCTACAGGGATGCATGTACTATTCTGTTAAAACTTGTCTCCCTTGAAACAATGGTGCCTAAACCAATGGGGTATATCCATTTACCTGAATAGCAGAAACTATCCCATTGGGCACACAACGTGGAGTCAACATTAAATCAACGCTGATTCAACGTCATGACGTTGAATCAGCGGTCATGATGTTGAATCAGCATTGATTAAATGTTGACTCCACGTATGACATTGAATCAGCGTTGATTTAATGTTGACTCCACGTTGAGAACCTCGAGGGTATAATGACTTTTTAGATAAGGGCCGCCTTTGAGAATAAGGATGAGATGGTTTGTTATTTTTTTGTTATAACAATATATGGGGCAACTCTGTAGAAATATATATTGCTGCCCTAATTTATTTTTTTACTACATTTGACAGAAATTACCTCACGACTATAACCAAATAATCCCTTATCAATGAATTCTGACTTACTGTAAAAATTCTAAAAATTGGGACACCTGAAATAATTACTGTAATTGATCTAATAATGGAACAGTTTGATTTTATAATGCAGTAATGCATCCAATAGATGCAGATGGATCTGCAAACAGTGCAGACCCTGATCAGATTGCTGCTCCTTGAAGAGCAGTCTGATCTAGCTCTGCACTGTCTGCTCACACCTATCCGTCTCAATATTTAGAATTTTTATGGTAATCAAAAAATAACATGATTATCATAATTGGAGGATATGAAGTGCTTGAAACTATTTAAATGTCTTGCTTGAATTTGACATATACTTGTACATAAATTCCTAATATTCATCTTAAGATTCATCTTAAAATTACAAGTTCATTAACAAGTCTGTTTGTGCAAATGTCTTCAGTAATAAAGTAATAACTTTTAAATCAGTCATGATAAGAAATGACAATATTTAAATATGTCCATTAAACCAGTAGAATTTGACTCTTGATTGAAAAAGAAAACTTAAACAGGATCTAATCAAGCATTTCAGATGGTAATTGAGCAGAGAAACCCCGTAATTAAGTATATATGAACAATGAAGACCTAGGTCAGTCTGCATGTCCCTGCAGTCTAATCAAGGCATTTGCTATATATTTTCAAGGCCTCAGTATTATGAGAAAAACTAAAGGCTCTGAAGACACTAACCAGATGTATAGCATAATTTCAAGCTGTATGGGTTCACCTCCGTTTTTCTGCCATTTTTTTCAAAGGCAGACAATTTCTGTGATTTCCTGTTAGCTTTATTGAGCTTTATAGCTTCAAAATAGGGTCTACTCTGACAGGCAAGAATTTGCTCACAGAGGTGCAAATTCTTTCCTTTAAGAACTGATTCCCATATAGAAAGGAGGCAGAAAAAAAGAAAATGGTAGAGTTGCCTCCCCTAGAAGTGTACCCATTCACCTTAAGAATTCAGTGTTCACATACACAAACTTCAGGGTCTCTCAAATGACCTATGACAAGCAAAAAAGGGTACTTAGCATTCTGCAAATAGCAAGACTTTAACCAAACATCCTGCCTGTGCAGTCTAGTCAGAGCCTTCACTATGAGTCTGTAGATTTCTTTAATATTATCCACATGCGGCACATGGCAGGCTTTTTTTTCTTACTCTGTTTGGGAGTCCTTTACTCCTAGTTTTGGGCTGGGAACTGTTTTTTTTTTCTTTCTTTTTCAGAGGGAGAGATTAATGAACTCACACTGTATAACTCCTTTATTTTACCAAAAGATGGCTATGTTACTCCTGTTTTCTATTTCCAAGTAAGAAACCTGCATGATCATTTGCACAAAGAAGGCTCTGAAGAGACTGCACCAGACTTGGAGGCTGGGGCCGTATTCATAAAACCACTTAAGTCGTTGCTATGCTGTTGCTAAGGCTGAATATCTATAAAGGAGATTCCCTACAACTATGAAATTTGGTCTGGAGGAACAGTCTTTGTAAGACTGTTCCTCCAGGGCAAATTTCAAAGTTGTAGGGAATCTCCTTCAAAGAAATTTAGCCTTAGCAACAACATAGCAACGACTTAAGTCGTTTTATGAATACGGCCCCTAGTCTGAGTCTTTGCATTTACAAATGTACTAATCATCCTTTTCCAAAATATGCCCCATTCATTGGACTGAGACAGCTTGTCCATGAATCTGAGGCCCTGATCTCATCTCTCGTTCATTAGCTTTCTCCTTTACGTGTTCCGCCATTCCTGGAAGACGTGAGAAATAGTTCCGTGCTAACACATGCTTCTGCTGAATCTTCTGAATGAACACATGACCATAGCCCTGGAAAAAAAAGTCAAAGAAGAGGTTCATTTTTCGTAGACAACTCTAAGAATGCACAAAACTAATACAAAATCTGCTAATTGATAAAATGTACATGCAATTGTTCATTACGAAAGCCAATGATCTTTAAGCTAACCATCTTGTACCCACAAGCAGCTGAATATCCAGCTTTCATTAAGATTTACTTCAACAGTCTTGAACTTTGTAAACATACCCGTAATATTGTTAATAAGTTTAAGCCTAATATTTAAGAAAGCACACATGGTAGAAGTTGACAAAGACTCTGTGGAAACAATGAGATGCTTTAAGTACAGACCAGTCCAAATGGCAAATGGAAACCAGGCCCCGAGGTTATAAACCTTTTTCATACTCAACTCAGCTGAGCATGAAGTTTTACCTGCTAATAGATAGCAAAAAACTGATACAAACAGTTGTTTTCATGCTCAGTTCAGCTAAGTATGCAATTTTCTCTGCTTATGAATGTGAAAATGCCAACATTAGTTGGCATTTTCATATTTATCAGCAGAGAAAATTTCATGCCCAGCTGAGTTGAGCACGAAAAAAGTTTTATAACCTTGGGGCCTGAGTGATTGTCTGAATCAGTCTAACAAGAGGAGCTGTCTAACATGGGTCTTCACCATATACCTAGGTATGTCTCACAATACTTACAGTTTTATGATATATTCAGCCACAAAATTAATAAGTTAAGTACTTTCAGAAATATGGAGAAAACACTATTCAACATTTCCTTACCTCTTCCAAGTTAACCAGTTTTTCATGAGCTGATGCTTCGTCTTTGGTCAACAGCACACAATTCCATGGGGACCATTCTTCGTGCTGGTTCCAGCGTACCATAGTAAGGTCAAATAGGTCATCCCAGGCACTAAGTATAGACTGACCACCCCAGATTTTATCAACAAGGTAACGAAGATCATGTTCCTGAAATGGAAAATATGTAAATCTCATCAAATGAGCCGCTATGTGACAAAACCAACGATGTGGTTGTGTGCCCAGCGCAGACTCAGATCAGCCTGGGCATCCGCCCAGTCTGATCAGAGTCTTCGCTGTCCGCATGAAGGAAGCTTAGTCCCTTAGCTACCCTTTAAGCGCAAAGTGAGGATTCTGAACAGACTGGGCGGACACCCAGGCTGATCTGAGTCTGCGCTGGGTGCACAACCACATTGTTGGCCGCACAACCACATTGTTGGTTTTCTCGTTTCGCGGCTCAAATGTCAATATGCATGAGTAAAGCCGACTCCAACCAACGCAAGCTGAGAGAGCAGCCGCACACATCAGGAAGGAGACAACTATCAGTGCATCAGAGACAACAAGAGAGCATAGGCATCTGCAACATGCCACCTCAGCCCCCATGGCCTACATAGAGGATCTTACATGAGTGCTCATGTATTATTGAATTTATTAAACGAGTTGGGGGAAAAGATAAGATGCCAGGCTTTGCCGAGCATCTTATCGATTTTCCCCAACGAGTTTAATAAATTCAGTAATACAGGAGCACGAATGCAAGATTCTATTTATCATAGGACACTAAAATTGCATTTTAATAGCAAATTTTGCACTAAAACGTCACTATTTTGCCATTAGAAAACACGCTGTTTTTATGGACGTCAGCGCATAACGTTACGACATAATTTGCATATTTAATCCACTAGTGGATTATCGTTTTTAATGCATGGCTTTATTACACTCTCATATGATAAAAAAAGGACGACCACGGGCATCAGGAAAAGTCAGCTACTATTCACTTCTCCACTTACAAAAGCATCATAGTTTTATAAATCATTACCATCATTATTCAGTTAAATGACGGTTTTTCTCTTCCAAAACAAT
This sequence comes from Ctena decussata, assembly GCA_963989385.1. Taxonomy (NCBI): domain Eukaryota; kingdom Metazoa; phylum Mollusca; class Bivalvia; order Lucinida; family Lucinidae; genus Ctena; species Ctena decussata. Next base: position 3,636,903 of record OZ022507.1, on the reverse strand, counting down.
CTCAAAGATCTAGTCTAGATCCATCTTGTAAGACAGATCTAGATCTTTGGGATTGTTTTGGAAGAGAAAAAACCCATCTAATAGCCGAAATACATATGACTGACTAACATATCTAAAGTACATTATAGAGAGACAAAGCTCTGTGTTATAGCCGAATAAATATGGTAGAAAATTTACAGAGCCACAAGATAAGTAAAGGTACCTTATTGCATGTGATAGCAAAGCAAGCTCAGAGACTCTTACATGTTTATATTAGCCACGACACGAGAAAACCAACAATGTGGTCATGCATCCAGCGCAGACTCAGATCATTCTGGGCATCCGCCCAGTCTGATCAGAGCCTTCGCTGTCCGCATGAAGGTAGCTTAGTCCCTTGGCTACCTTTTAAGCGCTTAGCAAAGAGTCTGATCAGATTGGGCGAATGCCCAAGCTGATCTGAGTCTGCGCTGGGCGCACAACCACACTGTTGTTTTCTCATGTCACGGCTATTATTAGTACGATTATGAGGCATGATCCATGGGGGTATCTCTGTTAAATCTGCAGAAAAACAAGCTGTAATCCCTCATTCATCTGAGGCAGTTCAGATGTTAAGTTACAATATGTCTTGATGAAAAAAAAATTAAAAAATTATCTCAATTATTATTCAATACTCTTCTTACCTGGCGCTGTATCGTTTACATGGCAAGGAGAAAAGATCCTGATCGATTTGCAGATGTGCTAACTGATTTGAATCTTCCCTATTCTCACATGCAATAAGGCATCACTTTTCTCAGCTAAATTGTAAACTACTTAACACCATACCTGTAAAAGAAATGCAATCTTGGAACCATCTTGGAAGGCATCTTCTGATTTCCTGAGCATTTTAAGAAGATATCTGTAATGGCTGTAGTCTTGTCGAACTCTTGCGTCATTGTCAATCTTGGTACAACGCCGACACTTGCCGACAGTTCGAGAGTTAGATGACAAGGAGAATTCTGTTGAAGGGAGATAACTGTTGCAGCTTGGACAGAAGTAGATGTTTTTCCGTAACACAGATGGGTCTTGTGGCACCTAAATATATAAACATAATTACTTTCCAGATTTAAGGTGAATAGGTACACTTTCAAGGGAAACAACTCTGTCATTTTCTTTTCTGCCTCCCTTCTCAATGGGGTGAATTCTAAAAGAACAGAATTTGCTCCTCTAGGAGCAAGTTCTTGCCTTTCAGAGCAGACCCTATTTTGGAGCAGTTTCATTGCCCAAAGAAGCTAACATTCAAAGAGCAATTCCTCTCCTTTATTTTGGAAGAATGTTGTCATCTAGGGAAGCAAAGGGAAAGTCACAGAAGCTGCTCCTCTTAGTAAACATGCCCAGACCAAAAACATCTGACTTCAGTCCTGGGGCCGTATTCATAAAACGACATAAGTGGTTGCTATGCTGTTGCTAAGGCTAAATTTCTTAGAAGGAGATTCCCTACAACTATGAAATTTGCTCTGGAGGAACAGTCTTAAAAAGACTGTTCCTCCAGACCAAATTTCATAGTTGTAGGGAATCTCCTGTATAGACATTTAGCCTTAGCAACCGCATAGCAACGACGTAAGTGGCTTTATAATTACAGCCCCTGGAAATTGACAACGTTCAACTATTATATGGGTGAAATCAGACCAGACTGCATGTATATGCTGGAAGGTCTTAACATGCCCACCTTGCACATGCTTTAACAAGTTTTGTCATCTCTAACAAATAAATAACTGCACTAACAAGCTTAACTTTGACTACAGCTGTTTATCTCCATAATCGTGGTGATAAAGATAAAAAAATAAAAAAAATCATGCAACTTATATTTTGTGTTCTGAAATGGCAATGTTATTCAACCAGTCTCACAGCCATGCAAGTATATGCTTTAAACTTCAAATATTTCTATGTATGATTTGGCCTATTTTCAACTTCAAAAATATGCTGATTGTGGAGATAACTTACGAAAATCAGCTTTTCAAATATCAAGAAATGTTCAATATAAACTACAAAAGTAAAGTACATGTATTAACATTAGGGTTGCATTACATTGATTCTAAGATTTTCAAAAAGATTATAAGCATCTTTCATGGGTGTGAGATTTGTACAGAAAAATCTGTCACGAGGGTCACTGTTCGGCATCATGAGGCTTGCCGAGTGATTCCGAGTGACGGATTTTTCTATCCACACCTCACACGCAAGAAAGATACTTTTTCTTGCACATCACATTTTGTTTTAACTTTAGAACTTGTTAAAATGCGTAATTTTAGTGCTTGAGAGATTCTTATTTGATTTTGAAAGAAGGCGTTGCTTTCAACGACAGCCATTCGGTTATTTACGTCAACGTCCAGGGCGCATAAACTGACGTCATTTTTGCTGTCTTCGTGACGTCATCATCTAAAACGCCAACATCACTTAAAGATGCAAATACGTAAGTTCCAATAAAACCTATGCATTGAATGCTCGTGATTTTTATCCAGTCCTGGGTGAGATGACATGGGTGAGAAAAGATTTGTAGGTACAGGGGAAACACATGGATATCCTTATTCAGTGTGCAAGAAAAGTAATTTCTCGTGATTTTTTGCAGTCTCAGGTGTGATAATTGTGGAGATAAACAGCCATGTAGTGTGGTGATTGTAGAGATAATCAGCCATGTATATTATACCTGGCTGTTTTTTCCTCCACAATTATCACACCTTCAGGCTGCCCAGTATTACTCTCTGAAAGAGCTACCGTGAGTCTGAAAACTGACACTCTTTCAAATGTATCAACAGTCCAGTTTTGGAAATATAGCTTTACACCATTTGAACCTCTTACAGAACTCAATTTGACTAGTCTGTTGACATGCAGTTATGCCCTCAATAAAAAACATTAAAAACTCCATATACCTTAAGCAGCCTTGCAGCCTCTGGATTGAATGTAGGTGTTTTGATGTATTGTAAAAACAATGTGGATATTCTTTTTCTGAGTCCATCTAGATTTGTTTCTTTAACACCCCTCATCAGTAGATCAGCCTCCCTGTCAATCAACTCGATGATTTCTTGTGTTAGTTTGCAGTCATGCTCCTGCAATGTAAAAACCCTGGGTCCAGTTGTTCAAAACTAACATTTTTACTTAGCAAGAGATTGAAATTTCAAACATATTACGAGGGTTGTTCAGAAAGCTCTGATTCTCGCTGTCTAACTTTGTTTAGCGGCATGTTGGGGACAAGTGCTTTGCATGTATTGAAAGCACTACATTTTGCCTTTACAGTGATACCAAACGATATACAATGACACGTTTTCTTTTTGAGTTGCATTTCATTTTATTAGGCCCCAGTCATACCACTGGGTTAAGTTAATATGTGAATTTATTTTCAGTGTTTCATTTAAGTCAAAAATCATCGTAAATACAGAATGAATTTTTGTCAGCTTTTGTCAATCGATGCCTTTAATATCCATTTAAAAGTTAGGGACGTAGCAAACGTTCCCGATTCATTGCTCGCAAAGCAATGTGCATTTCTTATGACGTTATTGAAATCGACATCAGAGTCATTTTTGAAGCTTGTAGCAACTTTGTCTTTTATATTAATTTCAAGTTTTCGACAATTTCGAATTGATCCATGCAAAAGCTCTTCTGACAGGATTTTGGACGCTCAGGCATTTGGTTTCATTACAAAATCATGATAACTGTAGTAGAAAGGGGGATTTGCGAGTATATAAAATGCAGATAATCCAAATTCACGGAACTGTATGGAACTTAGATGAAATATAATTTCCGCGATATTTACAGGACACAGTTGCCTGCGGACTGTGTTTAAGTAGCAGTGATGAAAAAAATTTAAAGACTGCTCATATATGAATTATGACCTTCTAAAGTAAAATTTTACAGTGGCTGTAGGGTATACCTCTTTCAAAGACGTTCAAAAATGTGCCCTTTAGAAAATATAAGGTGCGTTTGAGGAGTTGTCCAGACATATCACAGCTTTATATTTTTTCGCTATCAGAAGTTCTCTCTTTATGATGCTCACCAAAATATGACGTCACGATCAGAACTTTCTGAACAACCCTCGTATATGCAAAAATTTCAAATATAGTATATGCAAAATCACTATCATATTTTGCCAAAAAAATATGAGGAGCTTTTGCATCCCTGCAAAAACTCCTCAAATTTTTTAGCAAAAAAAAACAAGGGCTTCGCAAGCGGCGCATAATACGCCCGTTTCAATGTCCTAAAGGAGTTACAGAATGAACAAGATTGTTTACAAAAGGATAGGCAGACAAAGAGGGGCAACCACTCTATAATTAACTAGAACTGTCAGCGAATCCCCCCCCCCTAATTGCTTAAATCAAATGGTGTTATTTTCGTAACAAAAAGCATAAAGAGGGAGAGAAATTATTGTTACCATGTATACCAAATATGAATGGTTGCTGTGAAATCTTTACAAAAAATTACATTATTCAAAGTCAGGAGAGAAAGAAAATTGGAAAAATATAGGGAAGAAGAAGCAGAAGACTGGTTCTCATTCCCACAATACAACAAGTTCTCATCAACCTGCATACAAAATTCCCTACTCTAACTTACAGATGCATAGAAATCTTTTGCACAAAAAATGCATTATTCAAAGTAAAGAGAGAAAGAAAATCAGACAAATACAGGGAATAAAAAGAGGAGAATTCTGGTTCTCAATCCCACAATACAGTAAGTCATCATTAACCTGCATACCAAATATGACTAATCTAGCTTGCATGGTTGTGGAGAAAACTTTGATGAAAAAGTTCATTATTCAAAGTATGGAAAGAAAGAATATTGGACAAATACAGGGAAGAATAAGCAATAAAAGGCTGGTTCTCAATCCCACGATACAACATATCGTCATCAACCTGCATACCAAATGGGACTACTCTAGCTTGCTTGGTTGTGGAGAAATCTTTGACGAAAAATTTTATTATTCAAAGTATGGAAAGAAAGACTATTGGACAAATACAAGGAAGAATAAGCAGAAAAAGGCTGGTTCTCAATCCAACAATACAACATATCGCCATCAACCTGCATACCAAACATGACTACTCTAGTTTGCATGGTTGTGGAGAAATCTTTGACGAAAAATTCCATTATTCAAAGTAGGGAAAGAAAGAAAATCAGACAAATACAGGGAAGAATAAGCAGGAGAAGGCTGGTTCTCAATCCCACAATACAACATGTCGTCATCAACCTGTATGCCAAATATGACCAGTCTAGCTTGTATGGTTGTGAAGAAATCTTTGATACAATATCTTTGAACAAGGGAGATAACCTACATACACTAGGTATACCTTTTTTAGTTCTACTTTTTTCCCTTGACAATATATAACATGTACAACAAAAGTTCACACAAAAGTAGCCGATAAGAACTAATGAAAGGGATTCACTCTTAAACGAAGGAGGGGGGGAGCAGCCATTGTTGTACGCGACACATCATTAGGACTTCATACACATTGCTATGAAGTTTTATACAGATATCCCAAACGGTTATCTAGTCATGGCGCGTACAAGACTTACAGGGATAAAATTAATCAAAGGGGCATAACTTCAAAAGTAAGAAAGGAGGAGCAACCATTTCTGTACGGGACACGTTCCCCCACCCTAATACATATGCCTACCAAATTTCATGAAGATATTCCAAATGGTTACTGAGTTATGGCGTGTACAAGAATGTTTACTGACGGACGGACGGACGGACAGCGCCACGACATAATACGTCCGTTTTTTTCAAAAGGGGCGTATAAAAAAGACACTTGAACTTATGGATACAAGAAGACTTAACGAATCCTTGAATAACAACTTTGTTAAGCCAATCACAGGCATTTGACGTTTCTGGGCCCTCAGAAAGTACACAAAGTAGCCTCAAATATGGCCAGAAACCACTGACAGTCGTATCTGACTGTAGCAAATATGGTTTCTGCCAATATTTGAGGCGACTGTGTACTTTCTGAGCCCAGAAATGTCAAAAGCCTGTGAGCCAATAATACTTTGGACAACGTGGTTCTGGCAGGTACTGAAAGTTTATGGTGAATGGATACAGCACCAAGGAAGATCACTCTGACCTGGAAATATCTGTCTTCCTTCCACCATGAGCCTACCCTTAACACGGCTGGTAATGTCGTAAGGGGAGATCAAAAGTTATGCATATTAAATCCTTACGAGAGTTTCCGGACATGAGCAACGGGAGCGAACAACAAACAACAAACATGTCACGTAGGCGAATTTATCATTTATTATGATGCTCTCAGGTAAATATTCCAAAATCAGACAATGCTATTCCCAACTATTAGCATTTTTGCACAATCGAAAGAGGTCACAGAGGTTTATAACAAAAGAGTGTGTCTAAAAATTCAGTTCTCCTGGATGAGAGGGGTTGTTGATTTATCTGTTTTGACCTTGAAAACGTGTGTTTTAGGCGTATATTTATGTGTTTAGTGAGACAAAAATACTAACTACGAATATTTTTTATGTCTTAATAGAAAGTCATTAAAATACGGTTTATAAAGGTTGATATTTTAAAAAATAGGAAAAAATTATGATTTACGAGATCGACTCTCCCTTACGGGTCGGTTACCCCTTATGGGTCAATTTGGTTTATGTTCTGATTATCCAATAACCAATGGAATACTCTTAACGTCTCTGTTGATGGGTCTTGGTAAAACACTCGAGCATCATTCAAACTCCAAAGACACTTGAAATCATCCCATTTTACAAGCATTCATGCACTACCTAGTCACTTGTAACCATGGCCCTCCCAGTCCCAGTGAGTAACAGTGTTTTTGATCCCTGCTAAAAGCCCAGCACTGTGTGTGGAGACATTCAGTTGTTATATGACCCCCCCCCCCCCCCCCCCCCCCATTATGTTATATTGTCATTGCACTGCCATGTTTACCTATATATATATATGAAACCTATGGTATTTCCTCTGCACTGCACTATCCCCCGCCCTGCTCCAGGGCAGGTTACAAATGCCTAGTGCATTAGCTCGAAATAACATAATTTTGGGACTATTTAAAACAGAGACAGCATTGTTGCTCGCAACCGGTTCTAAACTGGTACGAGAATCACCCTGTGGCTGTTGAGGTGATATACATCGATAGCTGTATTTCCATGGCTTGGAAATTAGCATCAACCACTATTTTTGGAATTTATGATGGCGAAACTTTTTGATTATTGTTTAACGTCCCGGTAAACAATTTTTCAGTTATGTTGGGACGGAGCCACCTCTTCCTGGGTATTACCAGTACTTTTGGGGAGAAAATGTCTCTTGTTCAAGGAAACAACACACTCGGGAGAGGATCGAATCCCTGACCTCCCAATCCTGAGCAAAACGGATTTTGACAGAGAATTACAGCTTTTGACTGAGCTATAGTTATAATGAGAATAGTTTTTAGATATCTACTGAGACTGTAAGGCTGTCTATAGCCTCGTTTGACATCAGTTTTCTTGTTTGTTATTTTTGCCTGTACAGTATAGAATTGGTCGACAAAAACTAAATGTCTCATTCCAGACACTTAATTATAAAAAAATATCCTTATTTTTGCCCCAATGGTATTGCAATAATTCGTCTCGTAATGGGCAATCGTCTCAATAGGGGCATCCGATGTCGTAAGGGGTAATAGTTACCAAAAGCTTGTCGCGGTAACAATGTGGCACCAAAAAGTTAACACTGGTTGATTTTGCTTAAAAGATAGTGGGGAAAGAATACAATAACTTACAACCATAAAGCAGTTTAGACCATTTGTTGTAAAGAATACCTGTGAAAACAACCACGAAAACTGATTACACGGCTACACCATATATGGGAGAACTTAGATTACACGTCAGCTATTGACTGTCAGACGTCTGATTCTTTCGTTTCTTGTGCAGAAATGATTACTGTTGGGAATCACATTCTCCTTTTGCCTATATTGTGTTGCGAAGCAGTAAAAACAGATAAAATATTGGTACTTATATAGCGGTTGCCATAGTAGTTCGCTCCCGTTGCTCATGTCCGGAAACTCTCGTAAGGATTTAATATGCATAACTTTTGATCGCCCCTTACGACATTACCGGCCGTGCTTAAGGTGAGTTTGAATACCATTGTCAGGGGCTGACAAATCCATTGCCCGGACGCCCGGGACAAGCTCCAAATTGACCCGGACAAGTACTATTTCCAGCACAACGCCCGGCCGGGCAAGTGAAAGAAAATCCCTAACAATCAAAAGGACAGTCACTCCGATGTTTACAGATATAATAATCATGATTTTCTCACCTTTAGTTACTGAAGATTTGTTTATTGTCACCCTGTTAATCCAGTATAATAATGGTTATTAATGGTGTTTGCGACACCTGTCAATCATTTAGCGAATTTCAAGAGGTGTACCTATAGGCTGTTTCCTTCTTTCATGCATGGTGATCTGAGTCAAAATACAGAGTCTAGACAGGTCGGTACCCTTTGATCAACAAAGCCATCGTAATTCAAGAAATTGGGACACCTGATCACTTACTGTCATAAAAATCAAACAGTGTTTTCTTTTTTTATTTTCTTTTGTTTTCATTGCATTAAATGCGCCTATATTTTAAAAGATGTAGATAGAAAGGCAAAACAGTGTAGGCTGTGATCAGACTGCTCATATTCAGGAGCAGTCTGATCTGGGTCTACGGTTTTTGCTCAGACATATGTCCCAATACACCGAACTATTATGGTAGTCTTTGATGTAAAGTGCAAGCGACCTGAATCACACGCCTTTTTTTTCCCGCCAAAATGACACGTGTGCAGTGCAATGAAAAGTTTCCTTTTAAAAGGAAAGGCTTGCCAGTTACGTAACGTATTTGGATACCTGGCAGAGAGAGTAGACCCTGATCAGACTGCCCTTAAACAATTTGATCAGGAACTTGGCTACCTGCTAACATCTCTGTCTACTAATGATCTACACTATTTGCTGAGACAAGATGTCAAAATTTTATGGAATGTGCAATATACTTAGTGGACTGACGTCTTACCAGTTACTAGCAGCTAGTAAAACCACAGCATGAAATATAGGGAAAATACACGCCCACTTTTGATAAATTCTGCTGTGAGTCTCTTAGGTAAATATTCAATATTTACAGCCCTAAGAGTAAATGTTTCTATTTTCTTTCTTCCTTTTTATTTTCTTTCTTTCTTTTTTTTCTTTCTTTCTTTCTTTTGTTTTCTTTCTTTCTTTTTTTTCTTTCTTTTTTTCTTTCTTTCTTTTTTTTTTCTTTCTGTCTTTTTTTTCCGAAAAATCTGGGCATGCAGTTTTTCTGCCGGACAAGTAAATTCTCTTTTTACTTGTCCTGTGGGCAAGTGGAATTTTTTTTGATTTGTCAGCCCCTGCCATTGTTCAAACAGAACTCAACTCTGCTGTAACTATAGACTTGACTTAATTTCACTTTAAATATTGAGAAACATGCAACAGGTAAAAGTGGATGAACTTTGCTAGCTCAGCTGGGGTGACTCGAGGCGGGTCTAAGTGGACAAGGATTGTTGTAATCATCTGTGGTGTCCCAACAACCACACAAAAGGTTATAGGATAGACTAGACTAGACCGAGATATGTCAACCATTCCTTAATGGCTTAATCCTGGTTTGAAAGAAGATATTAACTCTTGCTGTATAAGGAGAGTCTCTGCAACAATTTGCAACAAGTGCAGATCCTGATCAGACTGCTCAATGGCAGTCTAATTAGGGTCTACATTATTTGCTCAAACATTTCTGTCTGAACATTTACATCAAATAGTAAATGTCTTACCTTGACAGTATGTTTGAGAGTAAGTAAGACATCCAATCTCTCATCCTGTGTGAGATATTTCATATTGATACTGTTGTAAATGTCTTGAAGTTCTTTGGCACGGATTGTGAATGGTGTGTCCATTTCAGTGGTCTTACCATCAAAACCTTTCCATTTCTTTGGTGCTGCTGCCTGTGTAAAACAACAAAATTTTCAAAGCTATGCCATTGAGGGCCGCAAGGGAGATTAGTTTTGTACTAATTGTGTTACCCTCTTGAAATAAAGACTTTATTATTATTATTATTGCTTCATTTGTCCATCTGAACTTGTAACAGTGATAAAATGCTGCATCTTCTGCTTTTGCAAGTCAACAACCTTTTTCTTGGTAAAAAATAAACTATTATAATTTGGAATAATGTCCTATTAACCTTAATCAGATATTTCTTTATGAGCATTCTGATGTGTGCCTTGTGTCATAGAAACAACTCTGTAAAAAATTGTCTAGATATGCAGTGTAAAGGAAACCAGTATAATAAAGACAAACCTTATCAAGGAAATCCTGAATTCTTTTATCTTTATTTTCTGAGTCAGCCTCCAGTTTGTGTCGACCTATGGCAGAGATTAGTTGTGTTTCTTGGTCTAACAACATACACAGAGCAGCTTTCCTCTCAGCACCTTGTAAAGTATTGTTAATTCTTTCCAATTCCTCCTGTCGCCATTCTGAAAGTTGCAGAAGTTGAAGAAATATTTAAAACAAACTTAACCTATGAATGTCTGTAACACAAACAGATCTCTCCCTATCGATGCATTCCCAGAAGTGTCATTTACTGACAATCTTGCTTTGTTATCATGTGGAACTTGAAAATATATCAAGGTCACCATAATGCCAACAATGAGTCCTCACTGTCGGGGGTGGCTGGAGATAAACTAATACAAAATTTCGAGTGCAATTTTCTTTGAAAGCATAGCTCAGATCTCATTAAAATTTAAAAGTATTTTGTTGGATTGTGAGATCTCTGTCGTCTCAGTGAGGTAATCTTATCAGATCCCATAACATAATGTTTTGAGGAGAAATAAAAGTAGTTTTAAATTACCCTCTAGCTGTTTAACTTAAATTCAAACCACTTCTTTTTAGAAGGAATGAAAACTCAGAAAAAAAAAGGAATTTACAAACAATCCTTTGCCCAAGTGCTCTTAAACAAAATATATGGCCACTAACTCTTAGATGTAAACTTAAAATAATATAATATAATTATAAGTTGCATATGCTTTTAGACATGTTTTACCATCCTGTAGGTCAGAAAACATTAGAAGGAACTCACTTTCTAATGCATGATACAAGAGGTCAAAGTCTTCTTTGGTTTTGGGATTCATTCTTCTTTCAAATTCCTTCTTTATTCTGTCTGCCTTTTCTTTCTTTTTCCTAATTTCTTCCATTCTTTCCCATTCTAACCTCCTAATTTTATCTTCTTTTAATTTTTGTACATATCTCTTAGCCAGCCATCTTCTGTAGTATTTCTGTATAATTATAACCTGCCAAAAAAACCAAATACATCTGAACCTCTTCATAAGAAGGTTCTTTGTAACATAGTTATGGATATGATTAGTTATTATCATATGGGGTTTAGGTTATCACCCATTCTAGTGCACTTACAAATATACTGCAACTTCTGATTGGACCATGTCAAGGATTTGCTACAGAATATCCTGAGATATACTGTCAGAGACCTGACATCATTATGAAAAGTTGCTTCTCATTGGCTGGTGCTTGGTTCTACATGGCTGAAAGTGCTTGCTCTGGGGGTAATGTAGTGCTCTGGAAAGTAAAAATGTTAATAAAGTCTGTTTTGTAGTCCCAAATTTGATTTTACAGCTCTACTGATGTGCTGCTATGAAACAAAATTTGTGACAAAAACTCACGACAATTTACCTCCCCAAATGACAATTTTGAGTTTAGTTATCCCCTAAAAATATAAACCCAAGGCCCCATTAAATACCTGAAAGGTTTTAATTTAGAACAGATAATAGGTGAAATGATTTGGCCTTGGCATTTCTATAGCAAATTTGAAGGGGTTATCATCAAATCAGCCAGCATGAACCTTCTGAATACTACAGTAACAGACCATTTCACTACCTGTTTTAGTCTGCAAGTTATACAAAGTATGCGGAAGATAGCAACTTTGTCACAATTCAAAACATTCATACCTTATATAACATCATTTCATGATGCTCATCAGCTGTGGTATATCTCTGTGGCTGAATCAATTTATCCTCTGCATTTGACACAAATACCCCAATCTTTGTCATCTGTGTTGAAGTCTCATTGGTTGTTTGTTGAACACGATGTCGCTGTTCTACAGTCTGTGTATCACGACAGTACCTGTCAATCAATGATGGTGGGCGGGGCTTCTGCATTGTCTGTGCTGAGGCATGGTGATATTCAACTGAGGTTTTCTTGTGTCTGTAGCCACCAAGATATGGCTTCTTTCTTGTTGTTCTTTCAATCTCAACAACTACATCTTTGTAACTTTCATCTTCTGCAAGAATAAAGTACTATTTAAAATCCTCCATCTATTTCTTTAAAATATAAACACCTGTAACCAAATTATTTTAACACAAAACATATGACTTTCTCATACTGCAAAGGAAGTTCATTAAGATTAAAATGTGTTAAGATTCAGCAGAAATACTGTCTTGGTTCCAAAAACCCCTGGTGGGGTTCGAGCCAATAAATTTGTATTTAGCCAGCCAATTTCTATCTAACACTTGTCAACTGCTTGCTTCAGTGTGTCTCAACAATGCAACTTGATTTCTAACATGTATATCAAATTAAAAATTAAAAAGCCATAAAAGAGAATAGGGTTATGATTTAATGATCTATGCCTTAGTCATGACAACTGATCAGTAGAACCATGATTGCATCACTAAACAGAAGTCTATAATCTTTTTCAGCAAGTGTAAAATACACCTTATAACCCATTCCATTTGGGATACCCCTTTAGTGGTATCTGGGCAAACAGTTTGGATCCAGATCATGCCCCACAAACGTGGGGCCTGATCTGAGATCCAAACTGTTTGCTGCCTAGACATCATTTCTACAAGAGTTAGTTAGACCAATATTGTCAAAATATTCTTGAATTTTGATGCAGACGACAATTTCAGCAGACGACAAAAAACACCCAGAATGCAATGGTTTAATGGAATCTTGAGGACATGCACAAACCTGTCTGTACTCTAACAGTAATGACATCAGGCATGTGATACTCTTGTCTTGGTCTGTAGGCTTTGATAGGTGTGTTCACAGGGTCAGCTGACTGTAGCTCCAGTTGTATAGTACCATTGGGGCCGACACCAAGATCAGCCAAGGTTGTTGTGTCTGGCATTGTCTTTCCTGGTGAAAGAAATTTAAATACTAATGCTGATACCACTTTTTAAATTTTCTTTTCTCATTTACTAATCAGTATGCACTGGCCTGTTACAAATTCGGGACTAGAACTAGCATCTATATATTTTCTGACATCAATAAAAGGCATAATTAACATTTTGAATGATAAGCAGTTTCAGACATGTGAAGTTTTGTTCATCATTTTTAGTCTTCTTTCTCTACTGGCCATTCAATATGAGATCTCTAATAAAACAACTTTTTAACAAATAAGACATTTAAGGTGTATCGATACACTTCAATCTTTTCCCAGTATTTTTTTCAAAGGAAAACAACTTTTGGGACTCCTTGTTTGCTTCCCTGGACAAAGTAGCCTTCCAAAATGGGGTCTACTCCTAATGGAAAGAATTTGCTCCTGATGGAACAAATTAATCAAATTGAGAAGAGAGGCAAAACTGAAAATAGCAGACATGCTTTGTCTGAAAGTATACCTATTTACCTGAATTCTGGGTTGAAATTTTCAGTTCCTACCAACCTTAATATTTGACAGACTTCCATCAGTGCCAATGGCTCAGGCCTACATCAAAATGCAGAAAAAGCCTAATAGCAATGTTACAAACCGTGATGATTTTTCTCTCTATTTGATTAATCTACATCTCTGAAAATTTAATTTGAGAGTAAAATAAAATTTATCGACAAACTTACCATCAAACATGAGCATGATGACATTGGCTGGCATTTTGAGTTCCGTACTGAAATGTTGTTTTAGCTGTTCTAATGACTGCCCTAAAGTACAGGCTAGAGTGACTGTCTGAGCACTGGGCATCAACATAAATTTCACTGAAAAGCACAGAAAACTCAATGCTCTATAGTGCTTAAGTATTTGGACACCTAAAACCATTAATTTTCCATTTGTTTCAAATGGAAAATTAGTGGTTTTTAGATGTCCCAATATTTAAGCACATAAGGGTATAAAACAATTAGGGGGTCTTAATTGAAATTTGCCTAACATTTCAATACAATGAACATTGTGTTCAAAATAAACACGAGCATGTGATCCCACAACTGGAAAATAGTAAGTGGTCCTGGCACCAGATTGTTTGTCCTGGGCAAATGAATTTTAGGGAGAAGAACTCAATAAGCATATCACTTCTGTTCTAATCCCATAGCTTGTACTGATATGTTACCTGTTCATGTATGTATGTTAACTGAATAAGCTAAATAAACATGTTTAAACCAAAGAATTTAAAATTTGAGCTCAACTTTAAAGCAAGTTCAAGTAAGTTTTGATTGTTATGTGGTAACATTGCATTCTTTGCAATCACTATATAACTCGTAAAGATTTTCATTTTCTATCAGCAATGTTAATTAACAACTGTAAATTTACCAATATCAAGCACATAAATTTTATCGCGGAAATGTATCAGAATGCTATTTCTTTACCTACTTCAAATCAGAGTGGAATATTTTTAGTATATGTTAGCGCATGTGTATGTACTAGTAAATGTGTTGAATAAATTTGCTTTCCATCAGCAAACCAATTTTTTGAATGATAATGAAATTTTTTAAATAAGCCCATAGTCACCTGTTGCTGTAGCCTCTAAATTGACCTGTGACCTTGGTGTCACAGCATGAGGGTCAACATCTTGTTCAGGCTCCTTCACCTTCTCAGTTTCCGTGGCGACATGCTGCTCTCCAGTGGCAGGTGTGGGGGCAGGGGCAGGAGCTGCTTCATGCTTACTGTGAATGATAAGAATGACTTTCAGTGTATTTTAAAATTTGCTACAAAACATCCCAGATATCGTGGCATCAGACCTTGCATGTAACAGATTGGCTTTAAATGTTGTCCGCAAAATACAAATGAAATCGGAGAAGGCATTGTAGACATCTTATGATACATTCACATGGAATGGTAGTAGGAATGGAAACCATGCCTATTAAACACACAAATTAGCTTGTACTTTGCACAAACTATGGAATTCTGGATAATTATCCGATTTTGGATAAAGATGGCTTAGGCTAGTTACAGAGTGATCCAAATGAAAATGTCCCAGGTTTCGTTTCCCACAAAAAAAATCCAACAGATTGGTACAGAAAGTGCCGGTTGGATGCGAAAATGCCCCCTACCAATTCTGAAAAAAGAGCTGATGAGGGCACTTGAGGTACTACACTACTGTGCTTAAATATTGGGACATTCAAAAAGCATTAAGTTTCCATTTGGACAAAATTTCCATTTGGGACAAATGGAAACTTAATGGGTATACTTGTCCCAATAAATATACGCACATTTGAGTATTATAGGCAGCTAAGTTTTTGTGCTTTCACATACCTGGAATCTTTCATGGAAGATTGAGTTTTCTCAGCTTCAACTTGAGGTTCTTCTTTCTTCACTTCCTCTTCTTCTTCCTTTGGTTTTTCTTCTTCTGTCTTTTCTCTTGCCTCTTCTTCTTTCTAAAATAATAATTTATAGCCTTACCCTGCTGACACCTCAAGATATGCCCAATTTTGATGAGATGTTCTTTTTTTCCTGCTCAGAAATACATTTTTCTTTCAAAAGCATGAACAATAATTAGCTGTCAAATCTCAAAGGCAAAGCAGAAGTTAAATCATTTTTGCATCTAGTCAGTAACCCTTATGTTAATCCCAATAGTTACATTGTTACATTGCCACCTTCAGAAAAATATTAATTTGGTTTGAACGTAATTAAAAATTCTGGTAAGTATTTAGGGACTGCTTATTCTTCAAGATACATATAACCACTTCCAGAAACATGAGATATCTATTGCACACTCATGTATTATTGTGCAATTTCACAATTTTATGATCCATCAGTTGTCACTTATTTGCAACTTCTAAATTCTGTGACTTTCCCTGATATTTTACAATTTTAATACCCTGTTTAAGGATCCAAAGGTTGTTTTCACTCTTTACTTCAACAGTGCTAACTGTATCACTTAGAAATTGGGGGTTACTCTTAAAGAAAGAATTTGCTCCCCCAGGGAGCAAACTCTTTCCTTTAAGAGTAGCCCCCAATGAGGAGGGAGATGTGCCTGGACTATCTCTATAAAAAGGACATCCTGTTCCCTTGAACAGAATAAGTACATGTGTATTTTCTTAAGACTGCTGTAGCCATTTTTTTTCAAATTCCCTGACTTTTCAAGTCCTTTCCAAATTTCCTCCATCAACCACATAATTCCCTGACTTTTCCTTGACCTGAAAAAAAATCATTTTCCAAATGTTTTTCCCTAACCATGGCAACCCTGCATATAATTGTCTTAGAATTTTTCTTATCTTTAATACAAATTGAGGTGATTTAAGGTGTGTGGACACACCTCCATGTTTTTTCATCATTTTTTACGAAAGGCAACACCTTTGGTTGAGATTTTCTGTTTGTTTCCCTGGAAGATGTAGTCTTTCCAAAACGGGGTCTACTCTTGAAAAAAGAGTTGACCCCCGTTAATAATGGAGGCAAAATGACAAGGCAGAGTTGTTTCTCCTGAAAGTGTATCCTTTCACCTTAAACTATGAAGCTAAGACGCTTGAAGTAGTAAGCCAAAGCCACTAGTAAAATAGCTGCTGTGACATTATGAAGCAATCAAAAACAGTATCTAATTCATTGCTCTTTTTTTCGTTTTTGGAACTTTGTCTCTCGTGTTTAGCTCTGAATGAATCCTATGAAACTAAACTGATGTTAGCGGACACATAATTTGATAAAATCAAATTAAAAAATGAAACATTTTAAAGAGATCAGTGGCAAGTTAACAGACGTCTTCCTTTTTGCATGATTAAACCAACAGATATGCCTGCATGTGGTACTGGGTGGAAATGTATATGCAGTAAGATCTTGTACTGTACATGTAGCCTTGGCAAGATGTGATGACACCTTACCATGTTCACCTAAGAAAAAAATATCAGAACTATTATATCACCATTTTTGACTCTGCTAGAACACTGATTACTTAAGATGCCTTTGAGTACACAGCATGTACCAATTACCTGTTCAGTTTGACCTTCATCTTTTTGTTCCTCTGTTGTTTGTTCTTCTGTCTTTTCTGCTTCCTCTTCCTTTGTTTCTTCCTCTTTTTGTTCTTCTTTCTCTTCTTGTTTTTCCTCTTCTTGTTTTTCTCCTTCTTGTTCTCCCTCTTGTTTTTCTCCTTCTACTTGTTCTTCCTTCTTTTCATCTTCTGTGGCATCTTTCACAGCCTGATGAAAATTATGATAAATTCATCATCAATACTGTATTAATCCTACATGTATTAAACATCCCTGCTCTAATAAATGCCCCCTGCTTCTTTTCCGAAAATAATGTTATATTAAATTGCATAAATTCCTTGATGAGGTAGCTCTTTAAAATGAGGTCTACTCTATGGAAAGAATTTACTCCTAGAGGAGCAAATTCTTTCCTTTATGAGCTGACCCCACCCCTACTGGGAGGGGAGGCAAAAATCTCTGAAAGTAAACCCACTCACATTAATACTGTTTAGTACAAGTATTTTGGCAGTGGCGGATTCATTACAAATTTGGCTCTAAATAGTGCCCCTTTTTGGTAAACTGCAATGCCTTTAATAGGATTACAATGTTATTTTAGATTTAAGGTGTCTGGTTACTCCTCCATGGTTTGGGTGCGATATTTTCAAGGGAGATAATTCTAGCAGAAAGGTGTTTCTCAAAGTAGGGCTACTCTTTAACTCTAGAATAACCCCCATGGGAAGGGACATAAATATTTCCTCTTCAGAATGATTTCCCTGTATTTGTAGACCTTACAAGTTAGAACTTGACTTTTGAGACAGGAAAAACTGTGTGGCATTGTGCACATAATTATCATTTATATATGCTATGCTCTTCTTGGTCACTCAAATGTTTTACCATAATAAATTCTAAATATTGGGACACCTTAGACAGTTACTGTTAAAATCTTAAAATTTTAACAAGTTCATTCTTCTATTGAGAAGGGACACACCCATCTGGGCCTGGGAAACAGGGGCCGTATTCATAAAACGACTTAAGTGGTTGCTATGCTGTTGCTAAGGCTAAATTTTTTTGAGGCGATTCCCTACAACTATGAAATTTGGTCTGGAGGAACAGTCTTTGTAAGTGTTAGTGGCTTTATGAATACGGCCCCAGATGGGCTGCTTGATGCTTCTGAGGCAGAGCTGCTAGTAGCTGCCGCAGGACCTGAGTGTCATTTATCTCAGGTTGGGTAAAGTCTGTACCCTTATCGGACAAGAAAAATACTACGAAAATATACCTCCTCAGTTTTCTGTCCCTCTTCTTCAGTAGGGGCTGGGTCTTCTCCCCTACCATCATCTTGTTGGGCCTCCTGTGACTCTGTTGTGTCAGGGGCCACAGGGATTTCTACTGTAGGGGTCTCTTCCTGATCTGCCATTCTTCAGAGTCTGAAAATATATTGTCAATCTCTCAAAACACAAAACAATGACACAGATAAAAGAGAATACTTGGTGATAAATTAGAAATGAGCCACGACACGACAAAACCAACAAAGTGGCTGTGCACAAAGCACAGACTAAGATCAGCCTGGGCATCTGCCCAGTCCGATCAGGCTCTTTGCTAAGCACTTAAAGGGTAGCTTAAGGTCTAAACAAGCTTCATGCAGACAGGGAAGACTCTGATCAGACGCGGCTCAAATGTTTTTTCCAAAGCAGAATGTTTTAAGTCATGTTGATCAGTGTATTATTTGTACAAACAATAAAGAAACATCAATACATGTACCGGTACACAAATGATCAAAATTAGTATTCTATACAAATGAGATTCAGAAGAATTTTAGTTGTCCTTTTTCAAATATGTATCCCAAAACTTATGTTATGGGTGCTAGAATTGCATTGGTGAAGCAATCCACAACATATGAGCCCTGAATAGTGTGGTAGTTACCTCCCCTAAATCTACGCAATGGCGGCGATTATAGGTGAGGTACCCAGTAAATCCTACACACAATATTTTCTGTGTGGGCTACTGCGCATTCTCCACGCGCAGATTATAAAAATCGTCTGCTAGAAGTACAACACTGCAGACAAAACCGTGGGTTATCAATAAGGGGCCTTGTAAGAAAAATAGATATTTGTCTTGTTAGAACTTAGAAGAACCAGATTAGCACGGGTTACACTATGTGACCATACCCTCCATTCTTTTGTAATAATTTTGTGGTGGTTTGCACAGGTTGGGTGACTCTACAATATTATTAAACCGTTGATACCATGAAGTTAAGCCACTTTTTCGCGTTGCGACCCGATTAACAGGTGTTGATGCACTTCAGAGTTCTGTAGCAAATTTTCGGGAATAAATGTCAGTTGTTAAGTTATTTATGAGGTCTAATTAATCGGTATAGTTTAAACTTTGAAATGCTATTTTATGAAGTGAAATGGAATGGACAATGTTCTCCACTTCATTCCATGGATTTGGGATGTCATTTAGTTGGTTTGCCCTCAAGGCGATAAATTCCGTTCAGTACGAGTAACACCCCAAGCTCTGGGGACATACTGTAGCCCTGGACTGTAGCCATTGGAATGTTGATTATCTCATCCATTCCATTCCATGTTTTAAACTATGCCCCGCTATCTTATGTAGCATGAATATTTTACGTTTCTATGGCAGTTAAGAAATATTAAATTCAAAACTATAATCGTTAATTAATTAAAATCAAAGCTACAAAACAGTTAAAAGTGCCAAAATTTTCTATTAGCTCAGTAAAATGAAACAAGTTCAACCATGGATATATAAAAGAAAAGCGCATTTCTCATGGTTTCAGTTTGTGTCCTAATATGATATCTCTCAGCGGTAATGCTAGTGAGTAGTGATAAAACTTGATTCTAAAAATATGGCAGTTACTTGATAGCTGGAGCAATACCATCCGCGGTGATGTTCGGTTTTCTTCGCTGGAGGTTTATAAAATGTCTGATTACTGGGTGTATGACCTCAAATCTTGTTGGTCATATATGATAAGACTAGAGCCCTGAAGACCAACAAAGTGGCATGTGCACCCAGTGAACACTCAGATCAGCAGCCACTCAGTTTGACTGGAGTCTTCTACCATTCTCCATGTAATTTTTATCATTTTCCACATACTGTTACATTCCAGCAGGGAAAATTAAATTCTTGTTAATGTTCAGCAGGACTCCTGCTGACACGTGCCTGCTGAAATCTGTTAATCATGTCAGAATTTGGATACGGGTTAAGATAAGATAAGATTTATTTAAACTTTATAAAGTCAGCAAGTTTACAACAAATCAACATAAGCTCTAGCGAGCTTTTGATCAGACTGCAAAGCTTTTGAACTGACTGAACCGCGAACTTTAGAACTGAATGAAAAGTTTTAGAACCGACTGAACCGATCACTTCACGGCCTTTTGGCTAAGATCAAAATGGGTTAGACTCTTTGCTACCGTTTAAGTCTACAGTGAATACTCTGATCAGGCAGGGCAGATGGCCAGAATCTGAGCCTTTGCTTGGCACACATGCCACTTTGTTGGTTTTGTCGTGTAGCAGCTCAAATAATTTCAGATCTAACCACTGGTTGGGAGCGTACAGTACATGTGCACCGTTGTCCGATGTGTATAGTGGGCAAATCTTTGTCCGTTGTTATGACCTTCAGGGTGTGTTTGTGTGAAATGTGTTTTCTTTTATTGTTTGGATGTAAACCACTTGGTAAGAGTGTTTTTTCTATTTATGTTTTCCATTATGGTCATCTTTGGAGATGGCTAGATGTTGCTTTCTTTGGTCTAAATTCGTATTTTCATCTGCAAATCACTGGTGTTTGTAATCAGATCACGTCACGTGTAACCAGAAAATCGGCCGAGTTAGCGTTTTAATTCGATAAAAATGTTGGTTAGTCCCTTTTTAAGATAGATAAATGATCTGTTAAGAGATTTACCCATGATAAGTATCCTTTAAGTACGGGACGAATTCACAAGACAAGCAAAGCTGAGCATCCCCAAATTTTTCTGACTGTATGGGATGTCTCACTGACAATCGGTTTTACGACCCACGATACAGAATAGTGTTTGACCCCTCTTTTGTTTTCTTTGAAAATAATTGCCCTTACCTAGCATGATATCTAACAAGATTAATTAATCCTGAACCTAAATACACCATAAAATATTTCTAAAGAAAAAACGGTTGTTTCATATACAATTGATGGCCAATTTTGAAGAAATGGTACCGGCGCAGATTTCGAAATCGAAAGTAGAGTAGTGATTTTCTCAAATTAAATGTGAAAATAAAGCATATCATAACAATTTACAAAAAATTAAGGTGACATGTCGAAAAGATCTGTATTAAGGCTTGTCGAGCAAGCTGTTCTACCTACACTCAATGATTTTAAAAAACAAAAATAAACAATTTTGAAACTTACCCGACTTATTGGGACAAAGATGCGTCCACTATACAGATCGGGACAACCGGTCACTTGTACTGTACGCTCCCACCCAGTGTAACCCGCTTTATCGCACTGCACAATCTCACACACTTTCCTATACTTCTGTTTCAGCTGACCCCTTCAGCACTTGGTTTGCTGGAACCCGTCTTATGTCCCTCTCAGGGATAAAAATGTAGAGGAAGATAGAGAGATGTGCGGAAGCTGGACCGCAGCAGCAACATAGGAAATAATCCACTATCTCTAATCTTGGCTGTTAAAAAGATTCAAATACATTCCAACTTGTGTGGTGGAGGTGAATTTATGTTCTGATTTTTTTTTCAGCACATGTAAAAGGAATTAAACCAAAAATATATGAAACTAGGTTCCCCACCCACCAGTGACAAAATAGTCCACAAATAATGTCATCACTGATTCCTCTTTTTCAGTACTACAGAGATAAAATTCAAAGCATTCTCGGCATGGAGACATAAGTATCCTTGCTAGGACATCCATATCTCTTCGACCTACAACTTATTCTCATGGAAAACACGCTAAACTGTCAGGAACTATGATTGTCATACCTGAAGGCCGCCATGAAAAAGGTTGTTGAAATGACGTCATGGCAACGGGACGCGGTTCGGCTATTGCTTAAAACACGTTCTCTGATTGGTCTGAATGTTAAGCTAAACCAATCAACTGGGGCGTAACAAACAAATTTTGTTTAGAACCTAGCCAGCCAGGAACACAACAACGAAAATACCTGGCAAAATGTAACGTCAAATGTAGTGTTTTAAACTACATCTTTTTCCAACTGGTTTAGTTACTAGCGATAACCAAACATTGATCTTTCAAACAGCCGGATATTGTAAAAACAAACAGCCTTTTTCAAGGTAAATTTACGATATAAAATTTCCCTTCACATCGCGCACTTGTTCTTTCATAACTTCAGCAGGGATTCAAAAATGGGAACAACATCGAACGCTGAAATGGAATGATAGCATGATTTGCACATGTTTATCAGCTAGATGAGGCTTTGCACAAAGTTGGCTAAGACCTGAACATTTCTAACACCTCCTCTATCCTCTATCCTGAGCCGTTACAGGCTGAAATGGGCTCGACTGTAGTTGTACTCTGTTGTATACCTCTGTAACTTCTCTGATTCGTTTCAAAGCTGTTCTATCGGGTCAGATTATGGTCTGTAGCTTCAGATCAACAGGGGTTTCATTAACATTTTTGACACCCAGTGGTCAAGGTAAAAGTAGGCGGGGAATTTTATATGTTTTCCATATACAGTCAAGTCCAGTAATATTGCGCATCCTGTAACATTGCGTTGAAGATTATACATGACTATGCTCAAAGGGGTAACTATTTACCGAAACATACCAAAATACCGACACAGATAATTAAAGATATAACAGGAAATGGTGTTTTGGTAATTGATAGTACAGGTCTGGGAAAAGTCTTAAAGATATGTCGTATAGGATAAAGAGAGCTCTTTCGTTGAATCGTTGAATCTATGTCTAACGACAGTATTGGCCTCTCAGGTAAAGTAATGTGTCTTCAGCGTATATGTCTTCATAGTAATTGTCTCACGGTATTTTTCGCGTTCGGGGTGCACGTTAAAATCAAGATGTCTGAGTGATAAAGTCACTCAGAGCACAACAAATTGCCATTCCGTATGTGTCCTTAAATTCATTTTTCGAACAGCCCAACAGTAAATCACAATTTGAGTCTCTGACTCCACTTATATTGAAAATGTGTGTCCTCATTGTCTCCCTTTCGTTGAAATACTGATCACAGTTGAGAAGATAATGTTCTACTGTCTCTACTTCACGAAATGTACAAAAGTTACTGATTGCATTTCCTACTTTATGATAATCTTTCAATGTATTGTACCCTAACCTTAATTTGGCAATATTTCTGTATGATTTGGTATCTGGTATATCAATTTTTTATTTGTCTGAAACCCTAGGTTTGTATTTAAATAATGACCTCCCCGTCTCTGATGACTCCCACTGTCTCTGCCATTGTGAGAGACCCAATTTGATTGCAGCTTGTTTAACATCTGCTATAGTGACCACCTGACTCTCAGCTGTCATGGTTCTGCTTCAGATGAAGCTTCCTTGGCCAATCTGTCAGCTTCTTCATTGCCTCTGATATTAGCATGGCCAGGTGTCCATGAAATGTTTACTTCTATGTTCTTATCTTCTAAATGTTTGATCTTTTGTTTGATTTCTGAAACTGTATGTTTATGTTGTGTTGGTTGCCAACCCAATTTCAGGATACCAATAGCAGACTGGCTATCAGAAAATATATGTATATTTGACACAACTTGAGATTTTTGAATCTCTGCAGTAAGGTAGTCTATAGTCATGAGAATAGCTACTAATTCTCCAAGAAGGATGGAGCTGTGATTGGAAACTGGTTTCTTCAGACAGACTGGATTCTCTTGGTGAGGCATGAATATACAAGACCCAGCACCACATGGACCTGGATTCGGTTGGCAAGATCCATCTGTGAATGCGATGACAGATTCTGGTGTACAAGAATCTAGGAGACTTTGTATAACGGAACGGGATTCAATTTCTTGTGCAGCAGATCTGTACTCTGGCCTTCTTTTTGAGGGTTGGAGAGATTCCTGGTAGGAGAACTCTGGTTCAATGTTGTAGGTGGTTGTTCCTGTTTCTGACTGAAGATCCTCTAGCTGAAGCTGTATTTTGCCAAAAGGGGAGACAAATCTTTCAGTCTTAATGTTATCCTGCCAGTCTAGCCAACTTCTTTTGATCAAGATCTGGTCAGCTTTACTGAGAATTTTGGCACCCTCTCTTACTGCAGTAGCCCTTGTCTTCGTACTTGCAATGGTTTGACTCCCAGCTCCACTTCCAGTGCTTCTCGTCCACTATTGGCGCAGCTGTCAAGGCAGAGTGACAAGGCTTTCTTCTGTATCTCATCTAGTCGCTTGGCATCTGAAATTTGCCACACAGGACAGGCGTATTCCAGGATTGGGCAAATAAGTGATTTATAGAGTTGAATAAGTTTGCTAGTTTTTATATTTTCAACATGTTTAATTTGTCTAAGAACTCCTATCACCTTGTGTGCTTTCTGTTCCGTTTTCATGATATGAGTCTGGAAGGACAGAGATTCATCCAAGTGAAGACCGAGAACCTTTGGGCTGGAGTTGTACTTGATGTCATTGCCATTCAGCTGAACATGGAGTTGCAATGGGTCCGGGTTGTTATTTCCTCTGGAAAACTAGCAAATTTCTTTTTTTTCAGGGCTGAGTTTCATTCTCCATTTTAGAGTCCAATCAGAGATTTTCTGAAGTTCATGTTCAATAGTCTTGGACAGAATCTTGGTGTCAGTGCCCAGTGACCAAATGGTGCCATCATCGGCAAATTCCACTTTTTGACAAGATATGTTTTTGTAGATGTCTTGCAGAAAGATATTGAATAAGACATGGAAGATAACTGATCCTTGTGACAGGGGAGATAACTGATCCTTTCTTTTTGTATAGAAAGTCTCCTCATAATGTTCATATCAATATACAATTACCGGTACATAGTCATGCAACTCTTGACGTTGCGTTCCGCTCCGCTACACAATTGTAGTAGCGGTATTGTAACGCTAGCGGATTCTAAGGCCTTATTTTGTAGGTCTAACGATTACATATCTGAAATATTTATATATAGTTGTTGTTGTTTATCTAGTTGAAAGGCATTATCTCGCTGCCTATAATCTCTGTGTGCATAACTTCTCTTGTACTATTCCACTGGTACTAAACTCATGTATCTCTTGTGTGCATGCATAGGATATAATTTAATAGTGACTGAATCTCTTTGAGCACCTGATGAATTTCATCAGTGCTCCAATTATCTCATTTTGGCCTTCCCTGCTAAGTTTCTCTACTGCTCCTATCATTACTCTTAAGTTGACTCTTAAGTTGATGTCTTGTATCTCATGTATGTCCTCCCTGTGTAGTATATCTTCTACTGTTTTCTCCAGTTTAGTTCTTTCTGTCTTGGTATTTATCACAATGATATAGATAGTGATCTGTATCCTCTTTGATCTGGCAGGTGTCGCATAGCTCAGAAACAGTCCTGTTGATTTTAGCCCTATGACTGTTCAACAAGGTATGGCCACTCAACAGCTGATTTAGCGCTGAAAAGGTACCTCTGTTCTTCTGTAAATATCTCCTGGATGTGGCTTCTGTGTTCCGAGCATGTGAACTTCCTCTGCCATTTTACTGCCATTTGTTTCTTTAATTCACTGACTGCTTCTTTCTTGTCTAAAATGGGTAGTATTTGAATATATCTGGTAGTCTTTATATATATGAAAAACCTAGCCATTCTGTTCCAAGAGAATTAGAAACTATATATGTCAATACCTTCATTCTACAACTTACAAGAGTGCTAGAAATGCGGTTGCCCACTTGCCCGACACAGCTTAAATTTGCTGGGGGCAAGCTGATAGTCTTGGAAGGCTGCCCCCTGGACAACCTATAATTCTTGTAAATTCTGGAAAATAACTTTGTTTCATGTCTGTTTTGAAGTTTTGCATAAGAAGTTTGAAACCCACCAACATAGTGTTTTGAAGGAGATAAATAAAAAGAATCCCAGTCAAAGTAGCGCTGTGAAAATGATTAGGCAGCTATGATCAAAACTGTTGGTCAGTTATCTCTGAAGTTTATGAATTCATGCTTAGTGTCTTAGAGAGGGAGAGCATTTTTGGACTATGTTTACTTACCTGACTTTGGAAGAAAATGACATGTAAATGTTTTAATTGCAATGAAACACAGGTTGACAAGTTGAAATCTTGGCAGACATGTTGAAATTCATTTCAGGTTGCCCCCGGGCAAGTTGCTGTCTGGGCCTTATTTCTAACACTGCTACAATAGTTAAAACCCTTTGCTATTCCTTCCCAAACAATTACCGAAACGTCATATCCCTATATATTTAATTGTTCGTTTCGGTATTTCGGTTTCATTTCGGTATTTTGGTAATTACAGTCACCATGTATATAATATATTCTAGCATATTGTTACATGTATATGAATATCAATTCTCTGAAAATAGTTAGATTTATGTTTTTGCAAAAATGCTTTTATTACTATTTTTATTACTATTTTAAAATCAAGTCTAAGTGTCAGATGAGCTAAATCTTTAGTGTGAGACTAGTCAAACTAAAATGAGATGAAGTTGATTTTAGAGGGCATGCTAAAAACACATGGAATATTTTCATTTCATGTTTTTGCCAAAATGTCCTTTGGATATCTTAAGGTGTATGGGTACACCTTTTTGTTTTTCCACTATTTTTACAAAGAGGGGAAAATCTTTGTAACTTCCTGTTTGATTTTCTTGGCAGAAAACCCCATTTGAAAGGGGTTATCTCTTAAAGAAAAGAATTTGCTTCGAGGGAGCAATTTCTTTTTTTTTTAAGAGCTGACCTCCATTTAGAGGGAGGCAGAAATTAAAATGACAGGATGCTGCACCTGACAGTGTACTCATTCATCATTAAGGGTTCATCCTGAACCCAATTACTCAGGCCCTTATTAGGGAAAATGCAGTATGTAGATATTTATCACAGGCACTCGACGAAAAATTTGTGAAATTCTCATATATTATGAAATGTTAGTCTGTCTCCCACCTCTCTATCAAATTTCAAGTCGATCGGTTGCGATATAAGAAAGTTACTAAATATCCCACTTCGTAGTTAAATAGAGTCAAGGTGCGACACTATCGCCATTTTGAAAATATGTTTACCTTTTCCAGTCACCTTATTCTCACCTATATAATAAGCATTTCACTTCCATATTGGAAAACAATGTACATATCTACACTTACCCGCAATCAAATCATTTCCTGCCAGTGACGGATAATGCGAAATTAATGCCGAAATTCTAAATCACGACGAGAAACATAGTAAAATGACGAAAGTCAACAAATCCGGGCTTGCGCATTGCAGTCCCTATTGGAAAATCCACAAATGCGAGCTCGTTGATGGCAATGATTGGTCAACGAACAAACAAGTTTAAATTCCACGTGATTTGAAAACTTTCAATTCGGGAAAACTACGTCATCAAAGCACGCGCTACTGGAAATTCCGTGGAAATTCCCCTGATTTCATCATTTCCGTCAATGAGCATATTTTTAAAATGACCGTAGTGTCCCACCTTGACTCTATTTAACTACGAAGTGGGATATTTAGTAACTTTCTTATATCGCAACGGATCGACTTGAAATTCGATAGAGAGGTGGATGACAGACTAACATTTCTTAATATACCGGTATGAGAATTTCACAAATTTTTCGTCGAGTGCCTGTGATATTTATAAAAAAATGACCTTTCTGAGCCACACATAGAATGTCATTCAAAAGCCACCTGCTCCTGTATAACTTACCAATGGTACAAAAACTTAGCACTTGATATAGTCCCACAACCAAAATCGCACATGTTCAGTGTCCAACAATAAGTCTGTGATTTTATCTTACAGTCAATAAAGAGATGCATACCTGTTTAAAGTAGGCGTGGCTTTGGAAAAGTGAATTATGATGCCAAAACTAACCATGACTTGAAAGTCCTATAAACTTACATTATAACTACAATTTTATTGTTGATTGGTCTCCATTACTTTAGCAGAAGAGTTGATAGACACACTTAACAATTTTGCTACAAAACTGTAGGCACTCTTTCTTTCATATACAATTTTCTTGCCTTCTATTTCAGATGGCTGCCTTAAATGGGCATGCAAATGGCATCAATGGCCATGCCAATGGAATAAATGGACTTCCCAATGGCAACAGCCCAAGAACAGAGGTCAAAAATAGAACGAAGCTTGGTGGGATTGGTCCAGATGGATATCCCCGCCTCCCGCCAATCAACAAACCAAATCATCCAATGAGAGAAGACCCATATGCCAACAGCAAGCTGATGTCTTTCAGACTAGCCAATCACAAGCAGGGGTTGCTGATGAATGTCTTGTAAGTATAGCACAAAAATATTGGGGCACCTAAAAATATTGGTCTTCCATTTGGAACAAATGAAAAATTAATGCTTTTAGCTGTCTCAATACTTAAGCACATTAGGGTAGTTTCTTTAGAGGACTTTTCTAACTTTCAAACATTGCTTGCTTGTAAACTTTCTTTATTTTACATTGATTGCATTGTAAGCTCACATGAACTTATTTAGATACTCTCAATCGAACGGATGTTGGCGCGTTTGTGGTCCTATACTGGTGGAGGAAACGGGAGTACCCGAAGAAAACCACTAACCTTGGACGGGTGACCACTACCCTCCCACATAACAAAGCATTGCTTGCTTTGGTAGTTTGTTCAATTACTCTCTGTTGCTGCATGAAATGCTTGTAAAATTTTATATGATCAGTCGGATTCAGTCCAAGATTAAATGATATTTTCAGTTTTCCAAGCAGCCATGACTCAAACTATCTGACGTTGAAGTTCTTAAATCAGCATTTCAGAAAACTCATGGGAAGTTTTACTGATGAGTCATTTTAGCTTGAATGTCAGAAAAAAGTGAATTTAAACTAAATATTGCCCGTGAGAATGAAATTTGTGCCAAACAAAGAAGAAGAAGGGTTCTTTCTTTTATATTTTACTTAATATTACAGGACTGATATAGCAATGAAATCCTATGAAGACACAAAGGATGCCAATGAACGAGAGCCAAGTCCTCAGCCAAGCCCTGAATATCCTGAAGAGGTATGTTTGTAAAGTTTTGCAAGTTCACAGGTTTCATAATAACAGTACTAGTTTAGTATGAGTGTGAAATCAGATCAGCTACTCTGAAGTGAAAAATAAAAAAATGTTTTTGTTATGGGTTGTGACAGCTCAGGCTGTAAGGTTTTTATCGCAACATATCTCAGTAAGGACATTAGTTGTTACATTGCCTTTTCTTAAAGCAAGAAGTTTTCATGAAGAGAGCTCAGTAGTAATCCATCAGCAGTTAAAACATACACTTTTCAATTTCGGTCTTGAGAAATGAGATAAAAAAATATTTGTTTTAAAGCCCTTTCTGCTTGATCACCAATATACCCAAACTGACAGCAGACTTCAAATAACTGCATGCTCATACGTAAACAATTATTTTGAAGTCAGTTTTGGTACACAACAATCAATCACTTACCAGTTTTTTTTCTTACAAACTAGATTTTGAAATTACCTCCTATTGCTATTGAGACAAGAAAAAAGAAAGATTTAACTGAAGATGAGAAAAAGATGGTAGATCATTGTTGTACACTAATTGACAAGAGACCTAGAGAAGCCCAAATTTTAGGAGTGAACCTTTGTAGAGAATGAAGCAAATTATTTTTCTGTCCAAAATTGGCATATCTAGATCTCTTGAGTCATGTCATTGAGTCATTAGTAATTATCTCTTGTCTTAGAGTCACAAAGAGTCTTTGACCAGCATCTGTTTATAGCTACTAAAGCAAGAATAGTCTTCTGGTCCTAGTCTTCTGTGATTGCCAATGGCATATGAGATAAATTGACCATTTTGACATGACTTGTTTTTGTATTTTACTGTCTTTCATAATCACTTTGTATACAGTATTTATATGAAATGCACAAACAGATCATTTTATAGAAGTTGTTGATTTATTTTATTGTACAGTATAAACAATGAAGTTCGTATCAATTAGCAACATCATCAGAAAATTATGAAATGTCTTCAGGTATATGCAATCTCTGCAAGCATAGACAAGCCTGACCATATATGTGCTGAGCAGAGCGTCTGTGGTTTATCCAGACAATTATCTAACCCTACTGATTTTAAAACAAACAAACAAGAACTTCTCATGCACAGACTTGAAAGCAGATGTGTATACATGTAGATTTCTGTGGGTATGCCATGATAAGACAGGTTTTCTGATGATGCAGCTACGGTATGTGTTAAGTTTCATTTTTAGAAGTGTATGATTTTGTATTGAACCATATCAAATTATATCACTTTTAAGTTTTACTATTTGGACTGTTGTCAGCACCCATGTTGTTTATGACCAGCAAAGTTAAATAATGTCATGAATTTGAATCTGCACAGATGATGAGTAGAGATAGAAGAATTAAGGTAAGCTGGTAGTTGCTGCAGGGACATAAACTAGCAGTTAGCCAGGTGTTAGTGACCACTGAAAAGTTGTCTCTCTTGCACGATCTTATGTAGACAATAACTAGCCATATTAGATGTGTCATATCAAGCAGATGTGTTTTATCACCAGTACTAAGAGCAAAAGCACAGATCAGACTGTGTAGTAGCCCATTCTGGTCAGAGCATTTGATATTTATTGAATAGATGCTTCAAGGAATGAAGGTTGAGTGCAGAGATTGAGAGAAAGTCTGTGATCTGGGTTCGAGTTTATAAAACTTGAGAATAATCTCAAACTCAAAATAAAGCACACTGATTGGCTGCTTCCGAGCATGTGCTCAGAAGCAGCCAATCAGTGCGCTTTATTTTGAGTTTGAATATGTACTCAAGTTTTATAACCTCCGGGCCAGTCTCCACTAACTTAATCACTAAACCTAAGCTAGGTCTTTGGGTTAGCGTAGGTGACAAGACACATTTGACTTGAGAAGGCACAGGCAATAGAGACTACCATATTGACTTGGGTAAAAAATCCAACTATATTAACAACACTTCTTTCTGAGTCTTCTGCACCCCTTTCTTCACTGTAGGCAATGAGTAAAGATAGAAGAATAAGGGTAAGTTATTGCTGGCATCTGTGTGAAACCTTAAGAACCTTGTGCTCCAGTTATAAGCCAACATTTCGGGAGGAAACCTGAAATACCTGTTTCTATATAGACTGGGAAAAATTTGAGGAGCTTTTGCACCATAAAAACTCCTCCTATTTTTTCAGCAAAAATTATTGGCACACTTGAATTTATTTGTACTAGAAGACTTAATCTGGGCCTGACAAATCCATTGTCCGGCTGCCCGGGGCAAGTTGATTTTTGCTGGGCAAGTAAAATATTTTCTTACTTGCCCAGCAAAATGTAAACAATATATAGGGAAAACTGAAAAATTTCAGGGTTTTGGAGCAGAAGCTATGTACCGGACAAGTAGATCTAATTTTGATTTGTCAGGCCCTGCTTATCAAATCCTTGACATTTAAAGGCCATTCAATAACCACAGAAGTTTCCAGTCTGTTAGCAAAATGAAGTTGGCTTATGAAAACTGGTGGTCTTTTACTTTCTTGCTGTGAATGCTAACATTAGTTGAGCCTCAACACGAAAAAACAACAAAGTGGCATGTACACCCAGCGAAGACTCAGATCAGCCTGGGCATCCGCCCAGTCTGATCAGAGTTTTCGCTGTCCACTTGGAGATAGCTTAGGTCCTTAACTACCCTTGAAGCACACAGCAAAGACTCTGATCAGACTGAGCAGCTGCTCAGGCTTATCTGAGTTGTTGCTGGGCACACATGCCACTGTTGGTTCTGTTGTGTTGCCGCTCAGTTTAATTTCCTTATAACCTCATGTATTGTACTCCTCCTTCCTACAGTTTATGAGTCAGGAACAAAGAGTTAGGGTAAGTTGGGTTTACAGTTTACCTAATAAGTTGGTTAATTTTGTTTCATTTAGTTTCTTTAAATGAGACACCTATCCATCTCAGATGTTCAGTAATAGCTCTGGCAGACTCTTGATGCTTAAAATGTGCTTGAACTAGAGGCCAAAACTGCAACAAAGCTGTAGGTTAAGATACATTAAACACCAATCAAAACTGTATTAATTTTTACAAGCTAACTTTTGAGCTGTTTGTTTCAGTTATGAATTTGGTTTGGTGGCATCCTCGATTAGGGGGTGGGGGGGATTATGGTAGGGATAATGGGGGTGGGAACATGAAGCTATGATTGGGGCAGGGGGGGTTGGATTATGGGGGTGGGAACATGAAGCCATGATTGGGGCACAGGTCATGGGAGATGGAGACATGATGTGTACTTTTTCAATGGAATAGTTTTATAACGCTGCAAGGAATCAGAAAAGAAAAATTAAATAATGAAGAATAAAAAAGAGGAATGGCAAAGCTGTATTCAGTTTTTTAAGCATTAGGTAAATGAAGGGATGATGTCAGATAATCTTTGACTCACATAAAAGTTTTGACAGACCCAAATTTGTGTCAGAAGTCCTTGTTTTTACCTCTCTAACTTTCTTGCCCTTTGATGCCCTGCCCTAAATGTCTTTAGTCTTTGATATTGTGACGAAATTTCATCCTATTTTTTTTGTTATGAAATCTATTTTTATATTATTGGATCCTAGCATATCTGTTGCATACATGTTATACTTACAGGATAGGTTCCTATCCCCCTACCCGCTCCTTTATTTTCAGAACTGCTTTAACAGTTTTAGCAGTACATTTATTTAATTTTGCATATATACAACTAAAAATATATACATGTGTATGTATGAACTGTGCTGAAATGATCTTTTCATACTTGCTCATGAGAGCCAGACAGAACTGATTTGTGTTTCATTTTACATGTTTTGCTTTGTTTGCCAGTTTCAGAGAAAGTGAATATTTCAGGTGATCAGTGTTTTGCTATTGAGTTAGTCAGTCAAACACAGTACTTGAACTTGACAAGTAGTCTTCAGAAGATGAACCTCTTAAGACAAGTTGTAGGGTCCACCACTACAAGCCTGAACATTTTGAGTGGTGTAAATGATGCTACAGCAAGTTAACATAACAAATGCACATTAATATTACCATAGGCATACATAACAAGATGACTTTCATACTAATTTAATACATGCATGTGTACAGCTTGGCTGTCATGGTTTATTAACATGCATCGGATTCAGGAAACTCCTGCTAAGTAGGAGTGCAGTCCATACTGGCTGGCTGGCAGCTAGGAGATTTTGACATCTTTATTAGGCAGGGAATTGTCTTACTGTCTTACACTAGCTAATATAAGAATCAAATTCTAGTTTTACTATTCCCTGTTCAGCCTGTTGAAGCAAGTTAATGGTAGGGTAAGGTGATTGGGAGAGGGAGGGATTAATGGCATTTCACTTATTATTTTTTGACAATATTTTATGCACCCTCATTAGAAATGTCTCAGTCTGACTCACTGAGGTAGTTGTATTGAAGGGTCACAACACATTTTTGGACATTAAGTAGACTCTATATCAGAATTATGGTAAAAAAACTTCTATTTCATTCTGCACTCTGATTTTATGTTTTGAAGATTAAAATCACTTTGTTTGAAGGGGTATTTTTTGATTTAATAAAAATGGAACACCTCCAACAAATGTTTTGTAAGACAAGTTAAGTTTTATCTTTCATGGCAAATAACCAGAAATACAGTAATGATCTTAAATATTGTGACAAAAGTACCAGAGCAAACAGTGTTGCCCCAGATCAGACTGCTCCTCAGGAGCAGCCTGATCTGGGCCAGCACTGTTTGTCATTATCCCCAACAGTGTTTGACAACTTGCCAAAAAAAAAATCAATCTGTTCTTTGTTTTTGATAATTACAGCCCTTGGATAAGGTGTCCATAATATTAGGGTTTTTACAGTATGTTTAATTAATGCCAGCTGATTTCATAAACATTGTAATAAAGCTAAGATATGTGAAAGAAACCTTAAAGAGTCTGAGCAGAGTGCAGACTCAGATCAGCCTGCACATTTGGGCATGCTAAACAGTCTTCACTTTGGTTTGAAGATTCCATTAATTGTTGGTGCAGACTAAGAATACTGAGACGAGCCTTTGTTGTTTCTCAGACTGATCTTCGTCTTTACTGTTTATACAAAGAGCTCCCTTTTCTGGTGGCTATGTGTAATTGTGTTGATGGGTTAAACCCTATTAAAGCAACTAATTAGGTCATTTTATTAATGTTGCAAAGTGTCAGGTACAAACAGACAATCTGGTCAAGGTTTTATTTTTTTGCACATTAGTATTTTGGTCTCGGACAGTAAACCAGAGGTGTAAAGCATTCAGATACCTGTATTTGCAGACACTTTCTCCTGATTCAAACTGGCCTCCATGTTCTAACGGACAAATGCGTTAACTCTTAAACATCCGGTCTCTCATCACTGTATGTTCAAGCCTTGGCCGTGCACATGTGAGAAAGCCAAGTTCTGTTTATGGAAGGTCAGGTGATTTTACCATGGGACCACCTCAGCTTAACAATTGGCTCAAAATAATTGAAATATTCTTGAAAGGGCTGTTAAACTCATATCCAAACAAATTCTTTTACCATCAGTCTAGTAAGAAACCTCATATTATGATTTCCTAGTCATAATAACAACAGGCTTACCAGCTGCCTAGGTCCTTGTGATTTTTGGTAGATTTTAGTGTCCCAAGAGCACATGAGATGTGACTTGTACAAACAAATCTTTTTTAAACATTTAGAAAAAACAGCACAGTTTGTTACACTATGTAAGGTTTGACATTAAAATTTGCAAGCTGCTTATTTTCATGACTTTTATGATAAAGAAAATTTTATGGAAACAAATTGCCCCAAAAATTTTAAAATGTCATATTAACAAATGGAAAAGGAAGAATATTAGGAATTTTTATCACTATAAAATATGCAAAAGCTTTGAAAATACTTTTACAGTATTTAGCATTCAATAGTCAATGTCAAAAGAAAATTCATGTAGCAGTTCTGCAAGAAAAACATACATGTAATTGATTGAAAAAAATAAGTTATTGTTGCAAAGAAAACCAGTAATGCTAAATATTACTTTTCTGAAAGTCAATTAGGAGACTAATTTTATAAAAGGAGATAAAGTGAATTAGTGCTAGCAGAAGAAACTCTATTTCATAGTATACCTGTATGAAGCAATTTATGAGATTATCTCATAAATTGATTAACCCTTAAAGTGCCAAAAATGAAAATAACTGATTTGCAAACAGCGTAGATCCAGATGAGGCGGCTCATGATGAGCCACCTCATCTGAATCTACACTGTTTGCCCTCAAGCCTTTGAATTCTGAACATGATATAGCTTGAAGGAAACATTTTTGAAAATTGAGCAGACGCAAATTTTGTTGTCAGCTTTTTTTTGCGCTTTAAGGGTTAATATATACTGACACAAACAAAAAACGTCCGCTTTACAATTGTGTCTCTGAATTCCAAATGCACACAGACATTTCATTCAAATGTTTTGTTTCAATAACGTTGATTATTCAGCAATGGTGTGCTTTGAACGGAAATCCGTTAAATGAATATCTGCGACAATGACAATGTCGCAAGCGCCAGTACCCAAATTTCGAAAGTCACAAAATCAGTATCTCTTGTGTTCCTCTAATTTTAACCGTCACAGCTCATCCTAGCATCACTGAGCAGACACGCTGCTGAGATATTATGGGTGCTGGATGCATTCTAAATTGTCACAACCACTGGCATAAATCTGTCACGTAAAGTGACGTCACAAAACGTCGATCATGACAGTGCGTAGATACACGCCAACATTAACTTGTTGGTCCATCAGTTTGGAAGTCAGTGGCATAGGAATACTTCAGAATTCATTATTAGCCATCAATAGCATTGAAATCACAATCATTCAGCATTGCAAAAGTTTGGTTACAAAATTACTCGATTACTTTTCTGTAAAAGGTGGGGAATAAAACCGAATTTTAGAGCACCGGAATTTCAGATTTCAGCCTTAATTTTTATTTTCTGATGCATGTTGTCATTATTGTACACAGGTATAGTCAATTGAAACAAAAACTGTGTCAAAATGATGAACGGTTATGGAGATACGGAAGTTCTAAAATCGTTATTTATTTAATTAAAAGGGAGATAATTTTATAAATCGAAGACTTTGGGCTGCTTTCTCGTTCATTTAATAAGCGGATTTTGTTTTTAAAAGTTGATTTTTCGTTTGTCGATGTTTCTAACACTCGTTTTACGCAAAACATTTCAGGTTTTGATGAATAAAATGCTGCTGAGAATGAAAAATTATGTTTTGATATTAGGTTCGATAAATCTTGTGGCTATGGAGAAAAATTAAAATGGTTGCAATTTTATGTGTGCCAGACGCTCGGGACACATTTTTTAGCTCACCTGAGCCAGAGGCTCCGGGGGAGCTTATAGGATGGTAAGGCTCCGGCGTCCGTCGTCCGTCGTCCGTCCGTCGTCCGTCCGTCGTCCGTCCACAATTTCAAACGACTTCTCCTCTGAAACCGCTGGGCCGATTGTAACCAAATTTCATATAGAGCCTCCTGGGACCTTAGGAACGAAAAGTTGTTCAAACGGTCCTGGTCACATGACCAACATGGCCGCCATGCCCATATATGGTAAAAACCTGAAAAAAATCTTCTTCTCCAGAACCAATAGGTCGAT
Organism: Ctena decussata; assembly: GCA_963989385.1. NCBI lineage: Eukaryota > Metazoa > Mollusca > Bivalvia > Lucinida > Lucinidae > Ctena > Ctena decussata. The sequence goes on along the minus strand of OZ022507.1, from coordinate 3,600,129 downwards.
GGTCTTGAAACTTGGTATGTAGCATCGGGTACACGAGTACTACCAAGATTGTTCAAATTATGACCTTGGGTTGACCTTGACCTTTTTTACGGTAAGGTCAAATTTGCTTACTCATGCTTTTATATGGCAAAATGCTGCAACATAAGATATCTTGGAAACTGTTGAAGATTTTGGTCTAAAAATTGGTACATACAGTCATCTTAATGACTACATGAAGATTTATGAGTACAAGAGGTCAAGGTCATTCTTTGACCTTTGACCCAGAACTCTCATATTTTGACAATATCAAACTATCTCCTCAAAAACCACTAGGCCAATTGTAACCAAATTACATATAGATCGTCCAGGGGTTGAGGGAAGAAAATTTGTGCATACGGTCGAGGTCACATGACCAACATGGCCACCACGCCCATATATGGTAAAAACCTTTAAAAATCTTCTTCTCCAGAACCAGTAGACCGATGGCCTTGAAACTCGGTATTTAGCATTGGGTACTCAAGTACTATCAAGATTGTTCAAATTATGACCCTGGGTTGACCTTGACCTTTTTTACGGCAAGGTCAAATATGGGAAAATGCTAGAACATGAGATTTCATGGTAAGTTTTGAAGATTTTGGCCTAAAAATTGGTACATAGAATCATCTTAATGAGTACATGAAGGTTTTTGAGCACAAGAGGTCAAGGTCATTCTTTGACCTTTGACCCAGAACTCTCAAATTTTGACAATTTCAAACAATCTGCTCTAAAACCACTGGGCCAATTGAAACCAAATTTAATATAGAGCCTCGAGGGGTTGATGGAATGAAAATATTATCTAATGGTCCTGGACACATGACCAACATGGCCGCCACGCCCATATATGGTAAAAACCTTTAAAAATCTTCTTCTCCAGAACCAATTGACCGATGGCCTTGAGACTATGTAAGTAGCATTGGGTACTTGAGTACTATCAAGATTGTTCAGATTATGACCTTGTGTTGACCTTGACCTTTTGCAGCAAGGTCAAATGTGGGAAAATGGTAGAACATAAGATTTCATGGAAAGTTATGAAGATTTTGACCTAAAAATTGGTATATACAGTTGTCTTAATGAGTTCATGAAGAACTATGAGTACAAGAGGTCAAGGTCATTTTTTTACCTTTGATCCAGATTGCTCATATTTTGACATTTTCAACCATTTCCTCAAAAGCCAAAGGGCCAATTGTGAACACATTTCATATAGAGCCTTCAGGGACTGATTGAATGAAAATTTGTTCAAACGGTCCAGGTCACATGACCAACTTGGCCGCCATTACCACTTACGGGATAAACCTTTAATATTTTTCTTCCCCAGAACCAATACACCTATGGCCCTGAAACTTGGTAAATAGCATGGAGTACTAGAGTACCACCAAGACTGTTCAAATGGTGACCTTGGGTTTACCTTGACCTTTTTTGCGGCATGGTCAAATATGGGAAAATGCTAGACCATAAGAAATTATGGAAAGTTTTGGAGATTTTGGCCTAAAAATGGTATATATGGTTGTCTAATGAGTACATGAAGGTTTATGAGTACAAGTGGTCATGGTCATTCTTTGACTTTTGACCCAAAACTCACATTTTGACAATTTCGGACATGATAAGTATAAGCCACCTTGCCAATTGTTCAGGTGAGCGATTCAGGGCCTCATGGCCCTCTTGTTTATATTTTTTATGGATACAACTTTACTGGTTTAAAAGATATAGAACCTTAGAAAAAGGACGTTTCTTTTTTGTGTCAGTATATGTTTTCTATCACAGTTGGAACGCAGCTCCAAGGAGTAGGGATATAATCAAACACATAGCAACGGAATTTTGTTCGAAATTGTCGCCTTCAAAATGGCTATCGACGAACCCCATAGTACTTTAACGCCACCATACAGATTAATCAAATCGCCCCACCGGTTGAAATTTTAAGAGCACTTTTCTGACTTCCATTATTGAATTTTTCTGTTAAAGTAATTCCAGGACATCCTTTTCCGCCTGTGTAATTATTGACGAAACAGTGCCCTTTACGTCAGCGTCAAACATGTAAACAAAAATTACGATTTACAGCTTATTCGACTTTCTCCAAAACGCAGACCTATGCCATGATAAATATTGATATATATTCTACTATTATGCGAAATTTCAGAAAATTTGGTTTTGGAACATTTTAAAATTGCAAAATAACATGTGACCACCCGGTTTGAAAACAAACCGAAAAATTAAATGGCGTCGAAATCATGCCAGCCTTACGCGCTAAGTTTTCACTGCCAAATTTACAAACTCACAATTGGGCCTGTCCGTAGAAACGTAACACCTCTCACTGATTAATCTTCAACCAAGACCGAATAAAGCAGTCAAGCAAATACATTTTATTCATATTTTATTGTCAGATACAATAATGTCAGCTCTCACCTCTATGCTCTTGCAAATCGTAAACACAAGCTTATGACGTGATTTTGAATCCATTAGAAGTTTGTATAATCATGGCTTAAAAGACGGACTTAATCAGCAATTGATGTTCATTTAGGTACAGTTCGTGCTATCGCTCAGGATTAGCCTTTCGCTCATAATTGAACGGTAATTTAACGGTTATTTCTTTTTTTAATTAGCAGATCACGCGCTTGATTTCAAAAGTCAAATAAACGGTTGTATGTGAGTAACCTGGGAGGGATGAGGAATGCCCCCCCCCCCCCCTCCTTCGTGGGACGGTTAACAGTGCTGGAAACAGCCAGTGGCCCAGGGGCCAAATGCGCCTAAATTTTGTCTGGGGCCACCAAAAAGTTTCAAATTATGAACTTTAGTGGCCCAAAATTACCTGTCTGGCAATAATAAATGCATCGGATATTTAGCTAGTGGCTAATTTGAGCCACTGAAAATGTGGCCTGCTGAACTTTTGGGCCACCACTTTAATCTAGGGAGTGTCAAGCACTGCCGGTTAGAAGCAGGAGTGTAGGGGTTATTACACTTTACGCATAATTATGTTTATCCTTTGAGAGCAAGAATAAGAGGTGGGCCCCAAAGATACTTTATATTGCCGCTACTATTGAAATTTTGTTCACTTTACCAATACCAGCATCATCAAATATGGCGATACCTGTTGAAATTTTGTCTATTTGACAAAATTACTATACGCACCTGGCTATTAGCGTACAGGCAGTTACGCCTTTGAGAAGGGTTAGCAGTGCACTGTATGCATGCGATGTTTTTGCATTGCCCGTATAAGTTTGAGAAACTCGTCAGGCATCTGAGTGTTTTTTTTTTTTTTTTTTTTTTTTTTTTGGGGGGTGGGGGGGGGGGGGCAACATTTACGAATCTGCAGGTACACGGGTAGATCTACATAAAATAATAGAATAGAATAGAACATTTATTTCTCCAATTACGAACCCTTTCCGTTATGCAGTCAAATATAAACAAACAACAAAAACATTTACTAATAATTCAGATCGTGTTTTCCTATTTCTCTATTAAAATGACTGATGTTGCGTCACATTAGAGTAGTCTTGGCGAGTCGGTTCTATATACAGCCGCAACACGTTTTCATGGATAACTGGCACAAATTATCGTAGACTTATTATCAATACACAACTTTATCAATTTCCTGTTAGTTTTCCTGAACTGGGAGACTCTTCAAAAATTCTTTGCTCCCGAAGGAGCAAATGCTTTCCTTAAAGAGTTTACTCCCATTGGAAAGGTAGGATAAATAAAAAATATTATTGCCGAGATGCTTCCCCTGAAAGTGTACCCGGTTGCCCAAGGCCCACACATTTACATGTACACTCTTAATTTCTTTTCAGTTCCTTCCAATGCTTAACATGTTCGTTATCATTTGTATGCCGACTAAAATTGTAACATTGTAATTGTCCGGTTGACTAGCAGGCCCGGGTATCTTGCAGGTCACCAGAAGATTTGATATTTTTGCATTTACGAATCGTCCCGAAGGCACATGTAAAGGGCAATCCAATACACTTTATACTCAACTCTGGGCTTAATCATTATTCTTCATACTCTGCGTCCTGAAATTAAATAATTGGGCAGTCGATTTCCGAATCGAATAAGACAAAAGTCGAAATACATTCATTAGGCAATGATAGGAATTGAGCTAACGGCCTTCAGATTCTCATCTGAACACTCTAAGCTACCAAATGTGGTGACGCGCGGGAAGGTTTTCACTTTTTCCCTTACTGTAGTATTTTCTGAGGGTCAGTAAGTACACGGGTGACCTGCAACAATCAAAGACTAAGATAGCTTGCACCACAAATGTTATAAAAGTTAAGATGAACAGCTTGCTTGTGTGCATTCTATTATGGATCTTGCTGGTAGCTTTTTTGTTCATGCACATTTTGCTAAATGAAGGCAATGATGGGTTGCTTGAATAAGTATACAAAGTTCATGCGTATTTCAACAGTTTCTCACACGCCCGCTATTTTCAACTTTCAAGCAGATTGTTTAAGTATGCTGTCAATGGTCTTTATGCTTATTCGGGTAAGTTTCAAATGATTGTAATAAATCTCAGTAGGTGTAACAACAATGAAGCCAAATCGGGCAGAGAGAGAGAGAGAGAGAGAGAGAGAGAGATAATACGCTGTCACAGCAAGGACTGCTCAAGTCATGTTTGGGACCTATACACCACTCCAGGCATCAGTCAAGATGAATTCCCCACTTCCCTGGCCCCCACCCACCCCCGCCCTCGTCACCAACCGCCTCCTTCCATCCCCACCTGGCTTGTTTCTAAGTAACATGAGCCGCAACGAGAGAAAACCAACGATGTAGAGATAATCCTGGGCCCAGTCTGACCAGTGTCTTTGCTGTCTGCAGGTAGCTTAGACCCTTAGCTACCCTTAAAACGCTTAGGGAAGACTCTGTGCAGACTAGGCGGATGCCGAGGCTGATCTGAGTCTGCGCTGGGCGCACAACCACTTTGTTTATTTTCTCGTGTCGCGGCTCATATGTTCTCTGTAATTGTTAAGCAAATTATAAAATCAGATCGTAAATTTTTCGAAGACTAGACAAACAAAACGACAAGAAAGAAACTCTTTACCTCGTACTGGTGCATTTCATGTCCGACTTATAATCTGTTTACATGGCATGCGGACTGGCAATCTAGCGCGAGGCAATATACGTCATTTATTTTATTACGTCACAACAGTGACCTAATTACTTATTTGACAGAAAACAGATGACTGTTTGAAAGATAAATAATATTAGAAAAGGATATTATTTTCACAAATTTGAGTGGCAGAACGTCAGATTTGTACAATGCCAATCAGGTCAGCAGTCAGGTAAGGTACGTTCTACCAGTTTGTAGTCTTTTTTAGCTAACTAAACTCCGTAATTTTTCTCCTCTTCAAGTATTTAGCAATCTGAGCTAATGTTTGACAAGCTGTCGACCTCAATTTTCTGTCTAAATTGTGGCTGTCCGGCAAGTATTGCTGGTGCTCATATCACGTGCAAGACCGTTTCCTAAGCGTAAAAGTGCAGATGCCATCTTTTATTTTGCAATTTAAAAATGTTCCAAAACGATATTGCTTGAAATTTCACATGCAAAAAGAAGAAATAATAAAGTTTTCGATGGCATGGGTGTGCGCATTGGAGAAAGTCTCAGCTTTCTGTAAATTATGTTTTATGTTGATACAAGTTTTCGGTAGAATCAAGATAGAGTATTGTCATATGACGATGAATATTTTTGCATTTCGAGCAATTTTGGCCCTGAATTTTGTTGAGAAAGCCTGCTTAATACTAGTTAGCCAAACATTTTTATGTGTTTAATTAATATTATATAGCCAATACCTCTAAATACATTTGAGAATAATGGGAAATTTCGTCAAGAACCATGTTCGCCATTTTTTGGGCCTATTTTTTATGTGGAAGGATCCACCGTTGTAAATACAATCACCGCTTTTCGAGGGTTTGCGTTCCAACTGTCATATAGAGTTTCATTTGCTAGCACTAATTCACCTTATCTTCTTTTAAAAGTTAGTCTCCATATAAGCTAACTTAGGGTAATTTTCATAAATATTTATGCTTTATTATTCTACTTGCCTAGCTGAACTACCAGTTTATGAAGAAATGTGTAGAAGGAGCACCAGTGACCCCTATGCAGAAAGAATGGGCCAACAAGATTGTCCAGATGATTCCAGAAAGACTGAGGGCCACACCAGTACTAAAGGAATGTATTGAGGAATTATTTGATGAAGTGAAGACAGACTTCACCGCCAGTATGAAGAAGTCCATGGGTAAGTTAAAAAAAAAGAATATGATTGAAAGCATGAAAATGTGGCTAGCTTCAATATGACATGGTCAAAAGCTGGCTATGCTATAAATTCATAATACACCCAGGCCCCGAGGTTATATACCATGAGTACATTAAATTTTGTAAACTCAAAATAACGCACACTGATTGGCTGCTTCCGAGCACAGGCTTGGAAGCAGCCAATCAGTGTGCTTTATTTTGAGTTTGAGATTATTCTCAAGTTTTATGACCTCAAACCATGTTAAAAGCTAAACTACAACAGTGCACACAATTTAAGAGCATGTGATCCTGAATTTCTGCTCAGTATGCAACATTAACAGGGTGCTTCATTGCACTTCTTCACCCTTTCATCGGGTAAAATGCCAGAAATGTAACCATATAACCATATCATCTGTAGCCATGAATAAATAACATCAGATTTTGAAATTTGAAGTACTGAACCTATTGATAGTTTGTCTTGGACAGTATCTTTGAGGCAAAGAAGCTCAGTCAATGATTAGTGATATTGACTGATATAAAGCATGCTTCATGAGAAAAAGGTGCCCTATTGCATATATAGATGGTTAAAACTTGAATTAGCTTGTGAACTGCATTTAGTGATCACAGTCTTTGCTTTTCACTCTGTCTTCGTTTTGTGGCTCATAAAATTGCTGCATGGCAACTATCCCCACCGGCAAAGAATCCCTCAGAACCTAGATTTTTGTTTTATAAATAAGTACCATCATACACATTCTTCAGATTTATCTTTCTTTTTTTCCAGTTCAACATGTATTAATGAAACCAGAAGTGAAAGGACTAGATGGTGAGGTAGCTGGACCACCACCAGAAGAACCAACGTAAGTTGAGTTGAAAAATACAATTGATCTGTAGGGGAGAGTCAGGTAACTTCGGACAGCGGGTAAATTTGGACACTGACATTGTTTCCTTTATATGTCAGTTGTTTGGAACTGAAACAAAAATATCTGGCCAAACAGAGAAAATCCTGATGAGACGGCTCATTATGAGCCATCTCATCTGGATTTTCACTGTTTGCAATTTTATGTCCGAATTTACCAGCCTGTCTGAAGTTACCCGACTCTCCCCTATACCCCACAGCCACATACAGTATTATTTTAAATTTGGAATTATTCTTAAGTCATTTGAAGTACATGTATCTTGCATATGAATACAAATGCATAAAATTAAGCATTTGAAATCTAAGCTCACAATAATATATCAGTTTAGGTGCAAGCCTGCCACTGGACAAACATAAAGTTGTTCCTTAGCCTGGTGCCTATAGGGACAGCTGACTGTTGTTCAATGTGTCTTGTGCTCAAAGTGAGCCAAATCTGATCCCTTCACTGCCTTTTAACTTCCTTTGATTTGAGTGAGGTATACATTTACTTTTGGGTAAATAGAAAGTGTTTTCCAGTCATGGGGCCACTTTACTTTGAACCCACAACCTTTCTTATTGCAACCTAGCACTCTTACCACTGAACAATGGTAGTTTTCCTTTCTTTATTTGCCAGTTTATGGCTTGAATCCCTGTAAGTTTGCTCAGACTGTTTAAATGTGTGTGTTAAGAAGTTGTTCATCATAAATTATTCAAGATGAGGTTTATTGTGGTAAGATAAATGTCTTTAGAGGTGGTATTTATGTTTTGATATTGATCAGAACTTAAGGTGAACAGGTACAGCTACATGTTTTCTGTTATTTTTACACAGGGAAATAAGGCTTGTGACTTCCTGTTTGCTGTGCTAGACAAGGAATCCCTTCTTCAATAGAGTCTGCTCTTTAGGAAAGAATTTGCTCTTAACAAAGTAAATTATTTCCTTTGGAAATAATTTACTTCGTTAAGAGCAAATTCTAAGAATTCTAAGAAATTGCTCTTAACAAAGTAAATTTTACTTCGTTAAAAGCAAATTCTTTCCTTTTAGGAAAAAAGGGAGACAAAAATGAAACTGTCAAAGTTGTTTCCCCTCTCCCTGATAGTGTACTCAATCACTTTAAATACCATATTTACCACAAACATTGGACAGTAATGCCCAAGCAAACAGTGCAGACCCAGATCAGGTTGATCTGAAGAGCAGTCTGATCAGGGTATGCACTTTTTGCCAATTTTATTATATTAAGGTGAATGGATAAACCCCATGTTTATCAGCTTTATTTACAAAAGGAGCAGTGGTCCAGATAAGAAGGGGTAACACGGATAATTTAGGGATATTTTTCCATGTTTCTCCATAAAAACATATTTTGTGACCCATCATTAGAACAGTCTCGTTGAGACGGTTCTAATGATGGGTCACAACATATGTTTTCGTTGAGAAATAAGAAAAATTATCTTTGAATTATCCTGAATACCCCCTCTTATCTGGAGCTCTGAGGGAGGAGGCTTTTATGAGTTGTTTGCTTCTCTGGGAAACACAGCCCTTCCTAGAGGAGCAAATTCTTTTCTTTAGGAGGTGACCACCTTCAAAAATAATGCAAAAATGAAAATGGCAGAGTTGCTTCCCCTGAAAGTGTATCTTTTTACCTTAAAGAATTGTCAGTCTGACCAGCACATGCATCTATGCTTTTCTATTCTGCCTGTAGAATCCTTAGAATTCACAGACTGACTTTGTTGATGCAGTCAGTGAAGATCCTGGTCAGACTTTTTCACATACCTGATAATCTTCTTTCTATTTGACAGAGGTTTGGACTACTCCCGACCATGGCATGAAAGGTTTATGGCAGCTAGAGAGTCTATAAGAGACAATCTACATATACTCCACCCATCAATGCAGACAGTATTAGACATGTGTCAGACCACACTGGGAAATATGATTCTGACGGACCTGTCAAAATTCAGGTAAGATCTTGCACTTTATTTGAAACGGGACATGATAAAACCAACAAAGTGGCATGTGCACCCAGCAAAGACTCAGATCAGCCAAGGCATCGACCCAGTCTAATCAGAATCTTTGCTAGCTTAGACCCTTAACTACCTTTTAAGCACACAGAAAAAAACTCTGATCAGACTGGGTCTTCTGCCAAGGCTGATATGAGTCTTTGCTGCGCACACGTGCCACTTTGTTGGTTTTGTCGTGTCACGGCTCATTTGTATAAAAAGAATACCTAAAAAATTGTGAGTATAGGGACAGGTCTGGGTGCAGTGCAGACCCAGATCAGACTGCTCATCTGACCAGGGTCTACATTATTTGCAATTCTGTTGGCTTCTTTTGGATACAGTACTGCTTTGTAAATCCAGGCCTGGAGGTTATAAAACTTGAGTACATTCTCAAACTCAAAATAAAGCACACTGATTGGCTGCTTCCGAGCACATGCTCAGAAGCAGCCAATCAGTGTGCTTTATTTTTAGTTTGAGACCTCGGACCCAGACTGTTCCATTTTAGGACAGTAAAGATACTCATTATAGGTGTCCAAATTAGAATGGGCTTAGACATGTAACCTTTAATGTCAAGTGTTGCACATATCCCAGATGTCTGATTGGTTTAAATTGTATTTTCACACATGCCACATGCTTAGACATGTAACCTTTAATGTCAAGTGTTGCACATATCCCAGATGTCTGATTGGTTTAAATTGTATTTTCACACATGCCACATGCTTAGACATGTAACCTTTAATGTCAAGTGTTGCACATATCCCAGATGTCTGATTGGTTTAAATTGTATTTTCCTCAAATATTCCTGTAGTAGTGCAACATTGCCAGCCCTAATTCTGGATCTACACTGTTTGCAAAGAATGCTTCTGTGGGTTGCTAAACATAAAGACAACCATGATACATTGTTCAGAGTGTTAACATTATTAGCTCAGCATGCCAAAGACTCATTGAGGTATTGGGTTAAAATATTTGCAGAATTTTACTGAACATAGCAAAAGCCTCCACATCAGTTGAGGATTTGAGGAATATTCTTGGATCACTTTATATATGAAAACCAACAAAGTGGTTGTGCATCCAGCACAGACTCAGATCAGCCTGGGCATCTGACAAGTTTGATCAGACTCTTCGCTAAGCACTTAAAGGGTAGCTAAGGGTCTAAGCTACCTCCATGCGGACAGTGAAGACTCTGATCAGACTGGGTAGATGCCCAGGCTGATCTGAGTCTGCACTGGGCGCACAACTACTTTGTTGGATTTCTCGTGTCACGGCTCAGTTATGATAATTACAGCAAGCAAAAACAGTTGCAATGAAAATAAAAGTATATAAATACTACATTAGTTGGATGACCTGATTAAGAAATTTTATTTGGGTTTTAGCGAACAAAACATGATATTTTAAGGAAATACTCAAAAAAATAATACTTTTCTAATTTCAGATCTCAGGGTCCTATGGATTTTGAGTCACTGAAGAACAACGTCATTCTTGACCTTGAAAAAACAGAGGAGAAACTTATGCACAGGTACAATTCAGACTTAGAAACTTATTTTGATGAATAATTTTGTTGCATGTAACCTATAAAGGAATACGCACTGTAGTATCACGTTCTAAATCATTACAATCATCAGAATAAATTATGACAATAACTTGTCATAATTTATTCTGATGATTGTACATGATTTATACAAAATTGAATGGTAACACGCAGAATATATCAAGTCATAAGAAAAAAAATATAATACAGACTTTGCAAACACTGAACTCAGACCACCGTATCTGTTTGCACTGATAGAGTATTTACTTTTTGTCTTGTTGGTGACTAGCAGAAGAGACATAGGCATTGCTTTTTTTTGGATGGCCGCTTCAGTGGTATAAACTTTCATAAAGTATTCTGATTTGAGGGTCAATTTAAAAAAAATTCAAACGAACAAGTTTCAGATAAATATTTCTTCTTTATTTTCCTGCTGTTTGTTTTTTTCATATTTATTAAGATCTTTTGCACTGGCCAGTTTTATTAGCAATGCCCTAAAAATTGGCAATTTTGTTTCCCAATCGGGCAACAGTTACTTAATATAGTAACATTTTGAACTATCTAAAAGTGTTTTGTTGCCTAAATGGGCAATTTCTTCTACTGTCTGAGGGCCTCATGGAAGATTAGCTAAATTGCTAAATTTTGTAACCCTCGTTAAATAAAGACTTTACTTTCTTACTTACTTACTTTCTGATTTAGCTGTGTAAGTAGTGATTTCACTACTTTGTGACAATGGGTGACGGGCAAAACACAGCATTCTACAAAATTGCACTTCCTATTTTGATTCCCTGGAATGCTTAGACTGGGGAGATTCTGATTGGTCTGCACAGATGTGAAGGCTGAGCTGAGTCTTCACTGTTTGTACATACAGGAAAGCACTTTTGGACAAACATCTATAAAACAAAATTATTTATTTCTTTTCTGCACTTAGTTGGTACCCTAAAGTGATCAATGTATTTGGAGACAAAAACAACTTTACCAACATCAAGCCTGACAAACTGGACTCCTTCTACAACTCTGTTACAACTCTCATCTCCAACCAGGTATGTAAATGATTAAAAAACTATGAAAATGATACTGATTAATGTATTTTGATCATGTAGCAATATGACAAAAGAAAACTGCACAATAAAGGCAGGTGTTTCCATAGTTTGCAGCTTTGGTCCAATCAAGTTTGGGTTTGTGTTATATGGAAAGGAGTTTAGGACAAGTTTGTAATGATGTGTTCCAGCCATTATAGGAGAGGGCTAATTGACATTTGCTTATCTTCATAAAAAGTATATAAGTTGTAGTCCCTGAGGCATTTCAGATGAGGGGCCACAAAAACATTTTATGAACATATGTGGAAGAAATTATAAAATTAAAAAAAAATACAGTATATAAAAAAAAATAGAAATAAAAACATATCCGTAGCAATGCATATTTTATACAGAATTCTGAGGGGTGCAAAATATTGAAAATTGGTGTACATTTGTGTGTTTTAATGTTCTAGCAGTGTGACATCTTCTCAGTCATTAATGGCAATTGCCACAGAAATCTGCATGAAGATATTTCTGATTTTATTATTTTATTATTAACTTTACCTTAGGTAATTTATATTATCCTTGGCAAGGAATGGCATCTTAGCAACATCTTGGGTGTACAGCCAAAATTGACTTACCTGATTATTATTGCCTGTCTATCAGGGCATAAGCAGCATTCAAATGCACTTACAAATACAACGCGACATCTGATTGGATAACGTCAGAAATTTGTGACAGAATGTTCTGCGATATACTGTCGCAAACCCGACGTCATTAAGTAACATTGCTTCTCAATGGCTGATGTTGATTTTACGTTGCTAACAGCGCTTGAAATGGGTGCAAATTAGTACATTATGAAAGGTGAAAATGTAGAAAAGTGCATTAGAATGGGGATAACTGTATTGAAAATTGTCATTTGGGGAGGTAAATCATCAGTTTTATGGTCGCAAATTGCGTTTTACGGTCTGCTGGCGCGTTGCCGTCGCCCCAAATGGCAATTCTGAATACAGTTATACCCTAATTAATGCTGTGTAACCTGAATGGGTCTCTCAGGGATGTCGCCATTACCATGAGTGGTGCAGCTGAAAAGATGAAGGTAATCCAAAATGGTTGCTTGTCTCATATAGAATTCTGGGTCTGGGTTCGAGGTTATAAAACTTGAGAATAATCTCAAACTCAAAATAAAGCACACTGATTGGCTGCTTCCGAGCATATGCTTGGAAGCAGCCAATCAGTGTGCTTCAAATGGAGTTTTAGGATGTACTTAAGTTTTATAACCTCGGGGCCAGGTTCAACCAGACTTTTGTTCCGTTTGCTCACAAAACCTTCCCAAATATTTTGTTTAGGTACAGTTTTATATTAATTCTGGTGTACTTTAGAATTCATTGAAGATTTGTTGTTTTCTTTAAGCTGAGAGATTTGATTGAGAGGACTCTTGATGCTTACACCAGTCTCTTTGACCTAGAAGACAAATCAAAACTACCCTTACTAAAGATGGAGCTTACTTTTGATGATGAAAAGATGGAGTTTTACCCACCCAGCTCAGATCTTGAGGAAACTGTACTGTTTGTTGTAAAACAGATCTGTAAGACAATGCAGCAAGTTCCTACTGTACAGTCATGGCTGGGCGGGGGCAGTGCTCTGAATCACACAGATGCTAGCATTCCACCACATGTACTACAGAAGTATACATCAAAACTGAAGGCAGCTGTTTCAGCTAACTTTGAAGAGCCACAGGCTCACTTACAGTCATTTGGTGAGTAAAAGAAACAATAATTGAGCTGCGACACAACAAAATCAACCTGGAATTGACCCAGTCTGACCAGAGTCTTTGATGTCGGCATGGGGGTAGCTTAGACCTTTAGCTACCCTTTGAGTGCACATAGAAGACTCTGATCAGACTGGGCAGATACCCAGGCTGATCTGAGTCTTCTCTGGGCCCACATACCACTTTGTTATGTTGTGGCTCATATGGCGTATGAGCAGAGCTTGGTAAAAAATACTTGACTGCAAATACCTGATCAACCATCACAGTTTGCCAGTTGAAAAGATTTTTCATGGTCTGAAAACTTTTTTTGCTATTGAGGAAAAGGGGTCAGCATTGGCAACCATGCAGTAAAATTGGTTTCATACAGATCAGGCTGATTTCACAATGGATAGGATGGTTCCCAATGTGGAATTTTTATTTATTTATTTTTTTTGTAAAATTCCATTCGAAATAAAGAGATCACTTCAGAAATGAAGCTTTGCTAAGCTTTGACTTTTGTTCAGAATGACCTTTTTGCAGTTTAGGTTTCTTGTTGCTATCTACATGTATTGCTACAGTAACTAACCAAAGTATTAGAACATTCTATCCAGGTAATGTATATTTGAACAAATTGAGTTTAGGATCCTGTGATGTTTCTAACAGTTACTAGTGAAATACAAATAGCAAGTAGTGCAAATCCTAATCAGACTGCTCCTGTAGGAGCAGACTGATCTAGATCTGCATTTGTTGCCTAGGCCCTGATGTCTCAGTGTTTACTTTTCTTATATGATATATTCTTGAATTTTTCTTCTTTCACAGTGGAGAGATATGACTATGTAGTGAATGGTGAGGCCTTGAAGGAAATACATGAATATATGGAAGTGGAGCACACCTTTAATGAATACACTGAGGTATGAATTTGTATTTGTAAAATTTGCATACATATACTTTCGTAGAACACTGGCTGTTTTAGGTCACTTGTATGGCATTGCAGGAAGAGCTGTTTGTTAGTCACTACCACATCAGCCACCTACTTTACCTTTAAACCTTACCCTACCTTTACCTTCTTGATCAAAATTTTTATTTGATGGCTATTTAAGATAATTCTAAGTCAATTTCTTATAGGTCTCTATCAAACAAACATCGTAAACCCTCATTAGAACCATCACAATAAGACAGCAAGATGTAAGTTTTGAGGTATCAGGGCCCAGTGTTCAAAACAAACCAAAAGTTAAAACTTCTGTGCAAAAATGCTACCAATTCTTGCCATAACATGTAGAGATCTTTTACTTTCGCAAAAGTTCTCACATTTTTTTCGGCAAAAATATGAGCCCTCTAGAATGTATGTGTACTATAAGACTTAAGAGAGGCGCCCATAGTCGAGTGGTTAGAGTGGCTCGGTTATTGTGCAGGAAGTCACCGGAAGGTTGTGAGTTTGCGGCCCACTGTCGCCATCTGACGACTGGAAAACTCTCTCTGTCAACCCAGAAGTAAATGGGTACCTTTTTAGCTCGCCTGAGCACGAAGTGCTCAGGGTGAGCTTTTGGGATACCCTGATGTCCGTCGTCCGTCGTACCTCCGTCCGTCCGGACGTCCGTCAACTTTTGCTTGTGTACACTCTAGCGGGCACAGTTTTGATCCAATCTTTCTGAAACTTTGTCAGAATGTTTATCTTCATAAAATCTAGGCCAAGTTCGAAACTGGGTCATGTCGGGTCAAAAACTAGGTCACTAGGTCAAATCTTAGAAAAACCTTGTGTACACTCTAGAAGGCACAGTTTTCATCCAAAGTTCATGAAATTTTGTCAGAATGTTTATCTTTATAATATCTAGGACAAGTTCGAAACTGGGTCACGTCGGGTCAAAAACTAGGTCACTAGGTCAAATCTTAGAAAAACCTTGTGTACGCTCTAGAAGGCACAGTTTTCATCCAAAGTTCATGAAACTTAGCCTGAATGTTTATCCTCATAATATCTAGGACAAGTTTGAAACTGGGTCACGTCGGGTCAAAAACTAGGTCACTAGGTCAAATCATAGAAAAACCTTGTGTACACTCTAGAGGACACAGTTTTGATCCAATCTATATGAAACGTTGTCAGAATATATATCTCCATACACTCTAGGCCAAGTTCGAAACTGGGTCATGTCGGGTCAAAAACTAGGTCACTAGGTCAAATCTTAGAAAAACCTTGTGTACACTCTAGAAGGCACAGTTTTCATCCAAAGTTCATGAAATTTGTCAGAATGTTTATCTTTATAATATCTAGGACAAGTTGGAAACTGGGTCACGTCGGGTCAAAAACTAGGTCACTAGGTCAAATCATAGAAAAACCTTGTGTACGCTCTAGAAGGCACAGTTTTCATCCAAAGTTCATGAAACTTAGTCAGAATGTTTATCCTCATAATATCTAGGACAAGTTTGAAACTGGGTCATGTCGGGTCAAAAACTAGGTCACTAGGTCAAATCTTAGAAAAACCTTGTGTACACTCTAGAAGGCACAGTTTTCATCCAAAGTTCATGAAATTTTGTCAGAATGTTTATCTTTATAATATCTAGGACAAGTTCGAAACTGGGTCACGTCGGGTCAAAAACTAGGTCACTAGGTCAAATCTTAGAAAAACCTTGTGTACGCTCTAGAAGGCACAGTTTTCATCCAATCTATATGAAACATTGTCAGAATATATATATCCATAAACTCTAGGCCAAGTTTGAAACTGGGTCATGTAGGGTAAAAAACTAGGTCACTAGGTCAAATCTTAGAAAAACCTTGTGTACACTCTAGAAGGCACAGTTTTCATCCAATCTATATGAAACATTGTCAGAATATATATCTCCATAAACTCTAGGCCAAGTTTGAAACTGGGTCATGTAGGGTCAAAAACTAGGTCACTAGGTCAAATCATAGAAAAACATTGTGTACGCTCTAGAGGACACAGTTTTGATCCAATCTTTATAAAACATTGTCAGAATGTTTATCTCCATAAACTCTAGGCCAAGTTTGAAATTGGGTCATGTCGGGTCAAAAACTAGGTCACTAGGTCAAATCTTAGAAAAACCTTGTGTACGCTGTAGAAGGCACAGTTTTGATCCAAAGTTCATGAAACTTAATCAGAATGTTTATCCTCATAATATGAAGGACAAATTTGAAACTGGGTCATGTAGGGTCAAAAACTAGGTCACTTGGTCAAATCATAGAAAAACCGTTTGTATGCTCTAGAGGACACAGTTTTGATCCAATCTTTATGAAACTTTGTCAGAATATTTATCTCCATAAACTCTAGGCCAGGTTTGAAAGTAGGTCATGTCAGGTCAAAAACTAGGTCAAATCTTAGAAAAACCTCCTGTACGCACTAGAAGGAACAGTTTTGATCCAATCTTCATGAAACTATGTCAAAATGTTTATTGTCCATATACATATGCCCCTTATGAAACTGAGTCACGTCAAATCAGAAACTAGGTCACTAGGTCAAATCTAAGAAAAACTTTGTGTACACCCTAGAGGGCACAGTTTTGATCCAATCTTCATGAAACTCTGTCAGAATGTTTACCTTTATGAAATCTAGGTAAGTTTGAAACTGGTTTGTGTCGGATCAAAAACTAGGTCACTAGGTCAAATATAAGAACGACCTTGTATACGCTCCAGAGGGCACAGTTTTGATCCAATCTCAATGAAACTTTGTCAGAATGTTTATTCTTACAATATCCGGTTTGAAACTGGGTCATGTCGGGTCAAAAGCTAGGTCACTAGGTCAAATTTAAATTAAGTTATGTTGCAAGAATCAGAACTAACATTGCAATGATGCCAGCCACAAACTCCTTGGAATACATTAGTTTCACCACAGTGAGATAATGATGCTACCATTCTATCATCTGTGTTTGCCTAGTTAAGTCTAGTTGAAATCCATCAAAGGAACTCAACATGAACGGGAACTTTTCGGAGAAGCGACTTTGCCATTTTCAGCTCACCTGATCGAGCCTTACAGTATTGGTGTTAGCTGCCTCTTTCATCCATCCATAAACATTTTCAAACATCTCTGAAACCACTGGGCAGATCAAATTTCATATGGAGCCTGCACATGGGTCAAAGGATTGAAAGTTCTTCAAATGATCTTGGTCACATGACCAAGGTGGCCGCCATTCCCATGTATGGTAAAAACTCTTATAAATCTTCACCAGAGCCAGTGAACTGATTAATGCTCAGGTGAGCGATTCAGGGCCACCATGGCCCTCTTGTTAGCTCACCTGAGCCAGCGGCTCCGGGGGAGCTTATAGGATGGTAAGGCTCCGTCGTCCGTCCACAATTTCAAACGACTTCTCCTCTGAAACCGCTGGGCCAATTGTAATCAAATTTCATATATGGCCTCCAGAGGAAGGGGGAACGAAAAGTTGTTCAAACCGTCCTGGTCACATGACCAACATGGCCGCCACGCCCATATATGGTAAAAACATAAAAAAATCTTCTTCTCCAGAACCAAAAGGCCGATGGCCTTTAAACTTAGTATGTAGCATCGGGTACATGAGTACTACCAAGATTATTCAAATTATGACCTTGGGTTGACCTTGACCTTTTTTACGGCAAGGTCAAATTTGCTTCCTTGTGCTTTTATATGGGAAAATGCTAGAACATAAGATATCTTGAAAACTGTTGAAGATTTTGGGCTGAAAATCAATATCTACAGTCATCTAAATGAGTACATGAAGATTTATGAGTACAAGAGGTCAAGGTCATTCTTTGACCTTTGACCCAGAACTCTCATATTTTGACAATTTCAAACAATCTTCTCAACAGCCACTGGGCCAATTGAAACCAAATTTCATATAGAGCCTCCAGGGGATGAGGGAATGAAAATTTATTAAAACGGTTCAGGTCACATGACCAACATGGCCGCCAATGCCCATATATGGTAAAAACCTTGAAAAATCTTCTTCTCCAGAACCAATTGACCAATGGCCTTGAAACTCGGTATGTAGCATTGGGTACTCGAGTACTATCAAGATTGTTCAAATTATGACCTTGGGTTGACCTTGACCTTTTTACGGTAAGGTCAAATATGGGGAAATGCTAGAACTTAAGATATCAGGGAAAGTTTTGAAGATTAAGGTCTAAAAGTTGGTATATGCAGTCATCTTTAATGAGTACAATGAAGATTTGTGAGTACAAGAGGTCAAGGTCATTCTTTGACCTTTGACCCTGAGCTCTCATATTTTGACAATTTCAAACAATCTTCTCAAAAACCACTCGGCCTATTGTAACCAAATTTCATATAGAGCCTCCAGGGGATGAGGGAATGAAAATTTGTTCAAACGGTTCAGGTCACATGACCAACATGGCCGCCATGCCCATATATGGTTAAAACCTAAAAAAATCTTCTTCTCCAGAACCAATTAACCGATGGCCTTGAAACTTGGTATGTAGCATCGGGTACTCCAGTACTATCAAGAGTGTTCAAAATGATGACCTTGGGGTGACCTTGGCCATTTTACAGCAAGGTCAAATATGGGAAAATGCTAGAATATAAGATTTCATGGAAAGTTTTGAAGATTTAGGCCTAAAAATTGGTAAATACAGTCATCTTAATGTGTACATCAAGATTCATGACTACAAGAGGTCAAGGTCATTCTTTGACCTTTGACCCTGAATTCTCAGAATAGTTTGACAATTTCAAACTTCTCCTTAAAAGCCAATGCTGCAATTGTAACCAAATATTATATAGAGCCTTCAGGGGTCGAAGAAATGAAAATTTCTTCAAATGGTCTTGGTTACATGACCAACATGGCCACCATGACCATATATGGTAAAAACCTTTCAAAATCTTTTTCTCGCAACCAATTGATCAGTGGCCTTGAAACTTGGTATGTAGCATTGGGTACTCCAGTACTATCAAGATTGTTCAAATTATGACCTTGGTTGACCTTGACCCTTTTTACAGCAAGGTCAAAAATGGGAAAATGCTAGAACATAAGATTTCATGGGAAGTTTTTGGCCTAAAAATTGGTATATACAGTCGTCTTAATGAGGTCATGAAGAATTATGAGTACAAGAGGTCAAGGTCATTCTTTGACCTTTGACCCAGATCTCTCATATTTTGACATTTTCAAACATTTTCTCAAAAGGCAAAGGGCCAATTGTAATCACATTTCATACAGAGCCTCCAGGGGTTGATTGAACGAAAATTTGTTCAAACGGTCCAGGTCACATGACCAACATGGCCACCATACCCATTTATGGTATAAACCTTAAATATTTTTTCTTCTCCAGAACCAATACACCAATGGCCTTGAAACTTGGTAAGTAGCATGGAGTACTAGAGTACTACCAAGACTGTTCAAATGATGACCTCGGTTTTTCCTTAACTTTTTTTTGCGGCATGGTCAAATATGGGAAAATGCTAGAACATAAGATTTCATGGAAAGTTTTGCCTAAAAAATGGTATATATGGTTGCCTTAATGAGTACATGAAGATTTATGAGTACAATAGGTCATGGTCATTCTTTGACTTTTGACCCAAGACTCATATTTTGACAATTTCAAAACATAAGAAAAAGCCACTTTGCCAATTGTTCAGGTGAGCGATTCAGGGCCTCATGGCCCTCTTGTTATACCCCCCGCAAACTGTGTTTGTGGGGGGTATACTGTTTTGACGTTGTCCTTCCGTCCGTCTTTCCGTCCTTCCGTCCGTCCGCAACGCCTTAAATTTGCTCCAATTTGTTTCAAATTTTGTCCATGGATGCAGCAAAAGAAAATAGTGGATACGTATTTTTCAATTTTTCCTGGAAGGTTTTTATTGCGGAGTTATGCGCCTTTGTATTTTGCATGAAATAAGTTGTTATCGCAACTCCTCCAAGATGGTTTGACGGATTTTCTTGAAATTAAGTATGTGAACAGATATTGGTATGAAGATGTGCATTAGGGTTTTGATTTTAAATTCTGCCCCTTTTTGCCTGAGTTATGCCCCTTTTTGATATTTTTTTGCCCTATTTTATTGGGTTTTTGCACTAAATTTGCTCCAATTTGTTTCAAATTTTGTCCATGGATGCAGCATAAGGAAATAGTGGATGCGTATTTTTCAATTTTTCCCGGCAGGTTTTTTTATTGCGGAGTTATGCCCCTTTGTATTTTGCGTGAAATAAGTTTGTTATCGCAACTCCTCCTAGATGGTTTGACGGATTTTCTTGAAATTAAGTATGTGAACAGATATTGGTGTGAAGATGTGCATTAGGGTTTTGATTTTAAATTCTGCCCCTTTTTGCCTGAGTTATTCCCCTTTTTGATATTTTTTGCCCTGTTTTATTGGGTTTTTGCACTAAATTTGCTCCAATTTGTTTCAAATTTTGTCCATGGATGCAGCATAAGAAAATAGTGGATACGTATTTTTCAATTTTTTCTGGAAGGTTTTTATTGCAGAGTTATGCCCCTTTGTATTTTTTGTGAAATAAGTTTGTTATCGCAACTCCTCCTAGATGGTTTGACGGATTTGCTTGAAATTAAGTATGTGAACAGATATTGGTATGAAGATGTGCATTAGGTTTTTGATTTTAAATTCTGCCCCTTTTGCCTGAGTTATGCCCCTTTTTGAAATTTTAACCCTATTTTATAGGGTTTTTGCCTTTATTCAAATTGGGCTACTAGATGTAGCATATGAAAAGAGCTGATACATATTGTTCAGTTTTTCCAGAAAGGTTTTCCTGCTGAGTTATGTCCCTTTGTAGTTTTCGTAAGAAAAGTTTGTTATCGCTACTACTCCAAGACCATTGGACGTATTTTCTTGAAATTAAGTATGCAAACACATATTGGTATGAAGATGAGCATTAATAGCAATTCTCTGTAACCACCAACCAAAGTTCGGCACGCATAGTCATGGATTTTGATAAAACTTTCTCAGTTTGTGTGTTGTCACTCAAAACCAAATTATTGATACCTGGTTCCTCCTGCTGCCTGTCCGTTGCCATGGTAACGGCCATCAAAGATTTTGCCTTAAAAATGGCCAAAAAATATATGAAAAATGTCATTTTTTGAACTTTTATATAAGCTAAATGATACTACATTTCATGTAAACATGTACTGGTTGAAGAAATATATGTCAATATGAATTTATGGAAAAATAAATATAATTGTTTTGTAACTTCTTTAGTATTGCAACTTGCTGTTAATGGTGGGTGGGGTATCCAGGTTTTCGAAACCCTCCTTTTTAGGCAATTTTAAGGGTATATTGTCATTTCGCGCGGTCAGTCTGACATATCTGTCTATAACAACAAATTAGAGGAGGGCTTCAACTATCATGAACTGAAGAAACATGTTTGGGAAGTTGCCTCCTTCTGACCGTTACCATGGAAACAACCAATACCCTATATAAAACAATGAGAAAATAAAACCCTGTTGAAAATCACATATTTTCTCCACAAACAAGGACATGCTGCATTAATTACATGTACAGTTGTTGTGAAAATATCAGACTTACATTAAATAATATCAGCAACAAACGGAACAGTACTGAGAGTTTATTAATATTCTTTATAGGGGCTCCGAAAGGGGTTTTAACAGGCTAATTTGCCCCCAAATGATTACTTTTCTTTGAATAGTTGAAAGCTCATGACTGTTTTCTTTTTACAAGGTTGTGAAAACATAAGCCTTATGTTAAAAGATACAAAAAATCGTAATGGGGTACTCCTGGGAAATATTTATAGGCCATTTAAGGGCCCCAAAAAGGGGCTAAAAGACAGGAAATTTGAGCGAAATGTTTGAATTGCTTCACAAAATAGCAAAAAAAGCACTGCATACAGATATAATGGTTAAGAAATTGTCAATCAAATGTAGACAAGTATAAATAATGTCAATAGGGTGCTCTTTTACTGTATTTATAGTTCCTTAAGGGGCCAAAATGGGGTAAAATTTGCTAATTTGCCCCAAATTTTTTTAAATATTCTTTGTACTGCAAAATATATATTATTTGTTGCTTAAAAACACTAATTGTACATTCACAGATACAAAATATGGCACTGAGATTATGAGGGGTCCAAAAAGTGGTGTTTAGGGGGGGGGGGGGGGGGGAGCGGGGACAAATCAAACAGAAATCATGGTCTTCACATAAAGTAGCAAAATGGAGTATTAAGTTTTAACTACATGTACTGGCAAATGCTAGCACCAATAAAACATCTCTGTTGGAAAGATTTGCAGTAAAAACGGACAATCTGCCCATTCACATGTATATTCTGTATATTTTCGTGAGGTCGAACATGGCTGACTTTGTCAATGTCATATAAAGAAAGATAGATAAAACGAAAAACAGGCTGCTCAACAATAAATAGTTGCAGTAATTTGGCATAGTCAGAGGAGTTCTAGTTTATTTTTATGCACGCCCACCTTGTTTTACCTGTGAATCGGTGAAAGACTCGAAGTACAATTACGACACCAATCAACAATTGTAAATTGTAACTCTTTTCAAATAAAGTATAGCCGCAACTGTAATTTCCGCTTCACTGCGAGTTCTTTGGGTTTGAAAGGAAACTTCCTTCTGCGCTTTTTTTTATCATTTTTAATGACAAGGAAGGCTCCTTTAGCAAAAGTAAGTTTTAAACTAAGAAAGGAAGCTAATTATAGAAATAATCGCCTTTATTTTTCCACATATGAGAATAAGGTTTGTATAACCCTTTCGGAAAGTTTCCTGCATAAAATCCACCCGAACAAATTAAAAAAAAGAGATGATGTTATTAGATCATTTTATTTCGGAATTTTTAAAGCTTTGATAAAAAATGACACTTCGTCTTCGTCTTCCGATATTAGGTCAGGAGTCTTGTTAGACTGTACAGGTTGACCTAACTGAGGGATGAAACAGCCATCATCAAATAAGTTACAATTTCACATTTGACTTCAATCACATGATCCCAACAAAACGCTATAGAAGGAAAAGTTGAACGGTATGCCTGATCAGCTGATTTCAACAGAATGCTGATGCTATTCTGTAAATACATGTTGAGATGACCTGGCTTTTGATTAAGCAGAATACATTTAAAGTCCCATAAAACAATATACATGAATTCTTTTCTTCTGGCAACCATAAGACATTCTAATGCACTTACAAATATAACTAAACGTTTGATTGGATAACGTCAAAAATATGCGACAGTATATTCTGCGATATACTGTCGCAAACCCAAAGTCATTAAGCAACATCGCTTCTTATTGGCTGAAGTTTGGTTTTACGTTACTGACAGCGCTTGAAATGGGTGCAAACTAGTATATTATGAAAGGTGAATATATGGAAAGTGCATTAGAATGGGGATATGTGTCTTGAAAATTGTCATTTGGGGAGGTAAATCATTGGTTTATGGTCGCAAATGGCGTTTTACATGACCAACATGGCCGCCATGCCCATACATGGTAAAAGCCTTTAAAAATCTTCTTCTCCAGAACCAAAAGGTCAATGGCCTTGAAACTTTGTATGTAGCATCAGGTACGCGAGTACTACTACGATTGTTCAAATTATGACCTTGGGTTGACCTTGACCTTTTTTAAGGTGAGGTCAAATTTGCTTCCTTGTGCTTTTATATGGCAAAATGCTAGAACATAAGAAATCTTGGAAACTGTTGAAGATTTTGGGCTAAAAATTGGTATCTACAGTCATCTTAATGAGTACATGAAGATTTATGAGTACAAGAGGTCAAGGTCATTCTTTGTCCTTTGACCCAGAACTCTCATATTTTGACAATTTCAAGCAATCTCCTAAAAAGCCACCAGACCATTTGTAACCAAATTTCATATATAGAGCCTCCAGGGATTTAGGGAACGAAAATTTATTCATACGGTCCAGGTCACATGACCAACATGGCCGCCACGCCCATATATGGTAAAAACCTTTAAAAATCTTCTTCTCCAGAACCAATCGACCGACGGCCTTTAAACTTGGTATGTAGCATTTGGTACTCAAGAACTATCAAGATTGTTCAAATTATGACCTTTGGTTGACCTTGACCTTTTTTATGTCAAGGTCAAATATAGGAAAATGCTAGAACACAAGATTTCTTGGAAAGTTTTGAAGATTAAGGCCTTAAAATTGGTATACACAGTCCTCTTATTTTGTACATGAAGATTTATGAGTACAAGGGGTCAAGGTCATTCTTTAACCTTTGACTAAGAACTCTCATATTTTGACAATTTCAAGCAATCTCCACAAAAACCACTGGGCCAGTTGTTACCAAATTTCATACAGAGCTTTTAGGGGTTTAGGGAACGAAAATTTATTCACATAGTCCAGGTCACATGACCAACATGGCAGCCACGCCCATATATGGTAAAAACCTTTAAAAATCTTCATCTCCAGAACCAACTGACCAATGGCCTTGAAACTTGGTATATAGCATTGGGTACTCCAGTACTATCAAAATTATTGAAAATAATGACCTTAGATTGACCTTGAATATTTTACGGCAAGGTCGAATATGGGAAAATGCTAGAACATAAGATTTCATGGAAAGTTTTTAAGATTTAGGCCTATAAATATTGGTTGTTGGTTGGTTGGTTGATTTGATGCTTAACGTCCACGGTAAACAACTAAGGTCATGTCGGGACGGTCAGTTAACCTAATCACACTATTCCTGGGCAGGCTTAGACCTCCTAAGCGGTTAACCAGTACTAAGTGCACATACTTGCGCCAGTAACTGACAACTATAAATTGGTAAATACAGTCATCTTTATGAGTACAAGAGGTCATGGTCATTCTTTGAGTTTTGACCCAAGACTTATAGTTTGACGATTTCAGACATAAGAAAAAGCCACTTTGCCAATTGCTCAGGTCAGCGATGCAGGGCATCATGGCCCTCTTGTTTTAAAGACCCATATCTCCTTAACCCATTGATAGATTCTTCTGATACTTGCACAGTAATTAGATATTGGTCCAATGTCTAACAAAGTACCTTCCAAACGCCCCCTCAGTGCCCTTCAGATCAAGAATTTGGGGTTCTAATGGCATACTGTTCCATAATGTTTGGGATCGATTTAGTGTATATTCATACAAAATATAACCCATCCGTACTGGGTCACATTGAAATAATGGTCATGGATTCAAATTTTTATCTTACAGCTTTTTGGTTTAAGTCTTCTGAGGTCTTACAATTTTACAATGCTAAACTGGAATCAGGTGATACTCTGAGTGTTGTTAGATACTGGTCTAAAGTTTTTTGTAGTACCACTACCACCTCACTCAGTGACCTTAAGGTCAAGGTCATACCTAAAATTTGGTATTGGGATGGATAGGTGATGGATGACTGGCGATTTATGTCCTTTTCAACAGTATTTCAGTCATATCAGGACAATGGGCTTGTGATAATGAAAGGCTGTGTGCAATGGAACCCCTTTATGATGTAAAGAACTCCGCCTCCAGCAGGGCTTGACCCGCGACTGCTAGATCAGTAGGCCAGCGCTTAACCTACTGAGCTACCGAGGCTCTTTGATATTGGGTTAAAGTTTTCTAATGGCATACTATTTCATAATGCTTGGGTGGATCTACTGTTATACTTGAACTTCTGTTAGATACTGGTTTGAGTTTTTACAAAATACTAGCCCAACCCGTTGAATGACCTTGAAATCAAGGTCATACTTTTTTATATGACAAGCGAGGCACTATCAGGCGAGCTATCCTGTAGAAGCTCAAGTCTTGTCTTTGCATACCCTCTGATGATGCTTTGTATTTGATCAAGGTACAAGGATCAAAGTCTTACTGATATTTTGCATGTGGGCAGAGGCTGCCAGATTTGGTCCTGAGTCGAGTAGAGGCGAGCTGACAATATTAAAGAATGGACGGGGATAGACTTTGCTAGCACAACTAGGGCAGCTAGAGACTGGAGGTGAAAAGGGATTGTTGTACTGTCAATGTGATGCCCCAACAACCTTGCAAGGTTATTGAATAGACCAGACTAGTAAGATGATTCTACATGCAACTGGTCAAGTATTATCTCTTAAGAAGAGTTTCAATCCATGGACAGCAAAAATGTTGGCCAACGGGGCATCTCTGTAGCTCTTTGGTCCCTTGTACCAAAGAGAATAGCACATATAATGTTACCTTGTTCCAGTTTTTAGGAATGGCTAGCAGATCTTTGTTCGGTTAAACTCTCAAAAATAGCCAGCATAGGCGTTTGTTGATCAAATTCCCATGAGGCTGTTCCCAAGGAGGCTGAAGAGAACAAGTTCATAACTTTTACCTCCAAATCTAGTTTGGTTACATATCCTATGTTCAATATCATCTGCCAGGAAACATAGAGTCGAATCTGACGGTCAACAAAGTAATGTACAGATTCGACTGAAGCCAGGGTACTCCTCATCCATCCTATAGTGGAGGTATAGTTATATGTGCAGTTGCAGATACAATTATCGACAGAGTTAAGTTACTGTTTAGTTTTAAGTTAAAAATGTTTGAAGTCTCCTCCTGTTTTGGAATCTTTGTGTGCACCCCGCAGCATAACTCAAAAGGTGCTGAAGCGATTTTTGTCCAGAGAATAACTCCACAATTATTTTTAAGGAACTGTGTTTAAGCAGTAACTCTTTACTGGGCAGTAAAATGTAGGCGTATGCGCTGTTGACAGTTGTCTGTTTATTGGTGTACAAAGGAAATTTGTGCCATAGGTATATTAGTTCGTTTTTACCCATTTTTGGTACCCCTTAAATGCACATAAAATGAAACCACAGGGCAGCCATAGATATGGCTTTACATTATTTATCATTGGACCAACAGTTTCTGTATCTATGTACTTGTAACAAATATTATAGGATGTGCTTTCTGGGAAACATAATTTTTTGTGTAAGTTTCTTCATTTTGACCCCTTTTTGGCCCCTGCTGGTTACAAAAATGCACTTACATTGATCCCCATTACCAACTTTTATATGCCTTACATTTAGACTGATGCTTAAACTCACAAATAACAGATACTATAGTTTAGATGAAGAGTGCTGGTAATATTTGGAGGCAACTGTGCTGATTCTACCCCTTTAATGGCCCCTTAAGGGAGGACCCCACTGTCCTGTTTTAAACCAGTTAGTATTTGACTAACAACTTCAAAACCATTGTTATTGTAAGTGCTGTTGAGTTTTTTTTTGTTTTGCTAAGAAATTCAAGAATTTTTATAGATTTTCTGTTTTTAAACCCCTTTTTAACCCCTAAATGACCCCAAAATATTCCATTACCATAGGTTATATCTGTTTACTACACACATATACTGAGGGAAATAAATTTAGCAACTTATGACAAATCAGCGTATAATTCAGACGTATTTAAAAAAGTGGGAAATTGTATTGTTTCCACTGTGTAAGGTATCATTTTGGGTACCAGAAACCCAAAACTTAAGGTTGAAAGTAAATCCATAGAGCAGAATTGCGTCGCATTTGTACCCAAGGGTTTAATCCAAAAAATGCCATAAATCTTTTATGCAACTCTTCTTTTTTCAGACGCTGTTTCATCTTTTAATCTTACACCAAAGCCAATTTGCGGCGGTGTAGACATTTGTGAACAAGGACACAGTGTAGTGTGCTAAAAGATTGTTACCATGATAAACGCAAATGTGCTTATGACGCCGTCAAAACTGGCATTCATAAAGCAATTGAGACTGAGCAAAAGTCACTGTTAACGAATTGTTAAAATTTTTTGAACCAAACTGCAATGACGTTGCCTCTAAATCACCAGAACACTTTCAAGCAATTTGTTGCTGTGAATTGGCGCCATTCCCGCAGATTTAACCACACCAGGTTCGACAGTTACGTCATTCTGAAGTCAGTTTTTAAAACCATCAAAGATCCTCTTGACATCAGCAATATTGAACTTAAAGTTTCTCTTCTCTAAGTGCGCATAAGAGTCATTGCATATCCATAGATTTTGTCAATTTCCATCATAACGTAAACTTGACGCCTCCATTCAAATCTTGACAGGTTCTGGTCGTTGCATTAAAACAAGTGAATTACCTAGGGTAATCTTTCTGCATGATAATCTTCCCCAAGTTGACAGTAATAAAGCGCAAAAAGATTCGAGTCGAAACCTCAGTTGATAATGTCTTAAATGGCTGTTAATTTTTTCAGCAAGTTAACGCCAAACTAACGTGCCCCATTGCCGGCATCTTATGCGTTTATTTGCAAACCCATTTACGGTTTTCTTGTTCAAGGACCCAGTTAAAACCTTTCAAAAGCATTTTGACAATTTTCCTTGTTTGAATTTATGTCAGCCCGCACAATGACTGAATTCATTTAAAGTGACGTCAATCGTGCGTTACGTCACCTTTTCGTCCAAGTTTGATGTAATCGCAGTCTCCTAACTTAAACTAATTGTATGCAATCAACAACCTGGGAATACTTTCCCTACAGAAAGTTTCACAAACCTTTGGAAAAATTGCTAAATTTATTTCTCTCAGTATATGTTTTCACAACATATTATAGAGAAACCAGTAACTTGTTTTGCAGATTTGTGCAGAAAGTTTGTTATTTTAAGGAAAATTAGCAATAAAAACCCCTTTCGGGGCCCCAAGAATGAATATTAAGATGACCCCAGTACTGCCCCTTTTGAAGTATCTATTTTTTACACTACAGCTGATGTTTTCACAACACATGTACATGCAATAAATGCTGCCTTTCAATTGTTGAGGGAAATATTTCGGTGATTTGTGCACTGTTTTGTTTCCTTGATTCTTTGATAGGGTAATGTTTGTTTCCATGGTTACGGTCATATGGAGGTAACTTCCCAAACATGTTTCTTCAGTTAATGATACTAGAGATCTTCCTCTATTATGCTGTTATGCATTTGTAAATCAGAGAGACTGCGCGAACTGGTAGTGCGCACTTGAAAAAGCCCCAAAACAGGGTTTTTCAATCCCTCAATACCCCACCCCACATCAAGGGCTAAAAACAGTACCAAAGAAATAACAGATCTGGTTTATACTTTTCTCTGTACTATTGTACTAATCCATATTTTTTCAATCAAAACACTTTTAGACTATAGATAATGTATTCTATGATATATAAACGTTCAAAATTTGGTAATTTTCACTAATTTTTTGGCTGTTTTTTGGGCAAAATCTTTGGAGGTCGTTGCCATGGCAACGGACACATAACTGAAAGAATCAACCATCTTTTAAATGTTTTTATGTGATAACACACAAACTGAGAAAGTTTTAGAAAAATCTGAGACTATGCGTGCCGAACCCCCATTGTAAAATGTGAAATGGTTACAGAGAATTGCTATTAATCCTTTGTGCATTAGTTATGCCCCTTTTTTATATGTTTTGCCCTATTTTGAAGTTTTTTATGGCCATTTTCACTTCCATTTTATTCAGATTTGGTGCACAGATACAGTAGAAGGAAAAAGTTGGCACATATTGCTCTGTTTTTAGCTCACCTGAGCCGAAGGCTCACAGGTGAGCTTATAGTATAGGCAGGCATCCGTCGTCTGTCGTCCGTCGTCCGTCTGTCAATGTTTTCAAACGACATCTCCTCTGAAACTACATGGCCCATTATTACCAAATTTCATATACAGCATCTATAGGCAGGGGGGAACCAATAATACTGTTTTTTATCCAAATCCCTATGGAACTTTGGTTGCTATGGCAACTTAAAGTTTCCATTGACTTGTATGGGAAAAATTGAGAATTTGCATTTATTGCTATGTCACTGTAGATATTTTGACAAATCTTTTACAGAAATGTTCCTTGAGTAGTCCTCTATCAACCACGTGAATTTTCTATAAATTACACAATTTGGCTGGTTGCCATGGCAACCAAATGGTTAAAAAATTCAAAAATCTTCTCCTCAGAAACTATGAAACCAATAAAGCTCAAGCTTCACAGAAAGAATCTTAGTACTAGCCTCTACAAAAATACTGTTTTTCTTGGCAGTTGCTCTAGCAGTTTGGTTGCTATGGCAACTTATAGTTTCCATTGACTTATAATGGGAAAAATGGAAATCCGCAATTTTAGCTATCTCACTGCAGTTATTTGGAATTTTTTTCTACAGAAATGTTTCTCGAGTAGTCCTTTATGATTCATATTAATTTTGTCCAAATCACCAAATCTGATTTGTTGCCATGGCAACATAAAGGAAAACTTTTCGAAAATATATCCAAAAATCTTTTCCTCAAACCATATTGGGGGATGAAGCTGATTCTTCGCATACATGCCCATGACATAAGCACTACATAAATATTGTTTTATCTATTATTGTTGCCCACATGGTTTCATTGCTATGGCATTTTAAAGTTTCCATAGACTTGTATTTGGAAAAGTGCAAATTGGCATTTATTTCTGTGTTACTGCAATATTTAGACTAAAAGTTTTACAAATATGTTTCATCAAACTAGCTAATATTAACTAGGGCAAGCATATCAACTCGGTCAACGTTTAAATTAGGCCATATTGTACAATTTACTTTAGAGTTCCTTACCCTTTAGTGCTGAGGATGAATGGACTCAGGTGAGCTACAGGACCAATGGTCCTATGGTTCTCAAAAGAGTTTTCCAGCTTTGTTGTGCCCCTTTGTAGTCTTGGAAAACAGAGTTTGTTGTCGCTACTTCTCCTAAACCGTTTGACCGATATTAAATATGTGAACACATATTGGTATATAGATGTGCTCTTGTAGTTGTCATAACATGTATGCTGTGTAAAGGTAAAACTTGAATGACAAAGCGGCATGCCTAACTGTTAAACGCGGGGGGTATTTAGTAAGCCATGCTTACTGCCACCTCTAGTTTGAACCAGGGAAGGATAAGGCAGTGAAAGGAGAGAGATGGGCTCCACCTGTCATCAGCTGTGCCCAAAATACAGTGGGTCGCTAACCGCCACTGCTCCTACGGCTTCCTATGGGAAACCTTTACCTTTACGTTTTTGAGACTTAACAATCCATTGACTAAGGACTTCGTTAAGCTAATGATGCTATGAATAGCTGGGCTCTGATGTTAGCTCTGTTTTCTCTCAATGCCCAGACAGGCAAAATACTGAGTTCCAAGGAATTCTTGGTCATACTGTGATGCTCACTTGTAATTTCAGCAAATTGAAAAATACAGAAACTTAGCCAAGGACATCATGGGCTTGCCCAGTATTGAGCACTTTGACATGATTGATCTAACGTGTGAAGATTTGAAGGAGGGGCTTGCCAAGGCCTCCAGAGAGCTAGCCAATGAGCTGCTGAGAAGAGTATCAGATGACCACAGAACTGAAAACAAGAAGTAAGTTTATAATGATGAATTCATAGTGACTGGAAAACTCCGGCTTTACCCTTGAACATTGATCCTATTCGGACATTCGTAGTGTGTGGAGCTGATAGACCCAGTGGAGCTCCTTTCTCCGACGGACAGCAGTGCTTTTTAGCTCGCCTGAGCACGAAGTGCTCAGGGTGAGCTTTTGGGATACCCTGATGTCCGTCGTCCGTCGTACGTCCGGACGTCCGTCCGTCCGTCAACTTTTGCTTGTGTACACTCTAGCGGGCACAGTTTCGATCCAATCTTTATGAAACTTTGTCAGAATGTTTATCTCCATAAACTCTAGGCCAAGTTCGAAACTGGGTCATGTCGGGTCAAAAACTAGGTCACTAGGTCAAATCTTAGAAAAACCTTGTGTACGCTCTAGAGGGCACAGTTTTCATCCAAAATTCATGAAACTTTGTCAGAATGTTTATCCTCATAGTATCTAGGACAAGTTCGAAACTGGGTCACGTCGGGTCTAAAACTAGGTCACTAGGTCAAATCATAGAAAACCCTTGTGTACGCTCTAGAGGACACAGTTTTGATCCAATCTTTATGAAACTTTGTCAGAATGTTTACCTCTATAAAATCTAGGCCAAGTTCGAAACTGGGTCATGTCGGGTCAAAAACTAGGTCAATAGGTCAAATCTTAGAAAAACCTTGTGTACGCTCTAGAAGGCACAGTTTTGATCCAAAGTTCATGAAACTTTGTCAGAATGTTTATCCTCATAGTATCTAAGACAAGTTCGAAACTGGGTCACGTCGGGTCTAAAACTAGGTCACTAGGTCAAATCATAGAAAACCCTTGTGTACGCTCTAGAGGACACAGTTTTGATCCAATCTTTATGAAACTTTGTCAGAATGTTTATCTCTATAAACTCTAGGCCAAGGTTGAAACTGGGTCATGTCAGGACAAAAACAAGGTCACTAGGTCAAATCTTAGAAAAACCTTGTGTACGCTCTAGAAGGCACAGTTTTGATCCAAAGTTCATGAAACTTAATCAGAAAGTTTATCCTTATAATATCTAGGATAAGTTTGAAACTGGATCTCTTCGGGTCAAAAACTAGGTCACTAGGTCAAATCATAGAAAAAACCTTGTGTATGCTCTAGAGGACACAGTTTTGATCCAATCTTCATGAAACATTGTCAGAATGTTTATCTCTATGAAATCTAGGACAAGTTCAAAACTGGGTCATGTCGGGTCAAAAACTAGGTCACTAGGTCAAATCTTAGAAAAACCTTGTGTAAGCTCTAGAGGGCACAGTTTTCATCCAAAATTCATGAAACTTTGTCAGAATGTTTATCCTCATAGTATCTAGGACAAGTTCAAAACTAAGTTACGTCGGGTCAAAAACTAGGTCACTAGGTCAAATCATAGAAAAACCTTGTGTACGCTCTAGAGGACACAGTTTTGATCCAATCTTTATGAAACTTTGTCAGAATGTTTATCTCCATAAACTCTAGGCCAAGTTTGAAACTGGGTCATGTCGGGTAAAAAACTAGGTCACTAGGTCAAATCTTAGAAAAACCTTGTGTACGCTCTAGAAGGCACAGTTTGATCCAAAGTTCATGAAACTTAATCAGAAAGTTTATCCTTATAATATCTAGGATAAGTTTGAACCTGGATCACTTCGGGTCAAAAACTAGGTCACTAGGTCAAATCATAGAAAAAACCTTGTGTATGCTCTAGAGGACACAGTTTTGATCCACTCTTTATGAAACATTGTCAGAATCTCTATAAACTCTAGGCCAAGTTCAAAACTGGGTCTTGTTGGGTCAAAAACTAGGTCACTAGGTCAAATCTTAGAAAAGCCTTGTGTACGCTCTAGAAGGCACAGTTTTGATCCAAAGTTCATGAAACTTTGTCAGATTGTTTATCCTCATAATATGTAGGACAAGTTTGAAACTGGGTCACTAGGTCAAATCATGAAAAACTAGGTCACTAGATCAAATCATAGAAAAACCTTGTGTACGCTCTAGAGGACACAGTTTTGATCTTATCTTTATGAAACTTTGTCAGAATGTTTACTTACATAAACTCTCGGCCAAGTTTGAAAGTAGGTCATGTCGGGTCAAAAACAAGGTCACTAGGTCAAATCATAGAAAAACCTTGAGTACGCTCTAGAGGACACAGTTTTGATCCAAAGTTCATGAAACTTTGTCAGAATGTTTATCCTCATAATATGTAGGATAACTTTGAAACTGGGTCATGTCGGGTCAAAAACTTGGTCACTAGGTCAAATCTTAGAAAAACCTTGTGTACGCTCTAGAAGGCACAGTTTTCATCCAAAGCTCATGAAACTTTGTCAGAATGTTTATCCTCATAATATCTAGTACAAGTTCGAAACTGGGTCACGTCAGGTCAAAAACTAGGTCACTAGGTCAAATCATAGAAAAACCTTATGTACGCTCTAGTTTTTGATCCAATCTTTATGAAACATTGTCAGAATGTTTATCTCCATAAACTCTAGGCCATGTTCGAAACTGGGTCATGTCGAGTCATAAACTAGGTCACTAGGTCAAATCTTAGAAAAACCTTGTGTGCGCTCTAGAAGGCACAGTTTTGATTCAAAGTTCATGAAACTTAATCAGAATGTTTATCCTCATAATATGTAGGACAAGTTTGAAACTGGGTCATGTCGGGTCGAAAACTAGGTCACTAGGTCAAATC
Organism: Ctena decussata; assembly: GCA_963989385.1. NCBI lineage: Eukaryota > Metazoa > Mollusca > Bivalvia > Lucinida > Lucinidae > Ctena > Ctena decussata. The sequence goes on along the minus strand of OZ022507.1, from coordinate 3,565,838 downwards.
ATAGAATAACCTTGTGTACGCTCTAGAGGACACAGTTTTGATCTAATCTTTATGAAACTTTGTCAGAATGTTTATCTTCATAAACTCTCGACCAAGTTTGAAAGTAGGTCATGTCGGGTAAAAAAAAAAAAGGTCACTAGATCAAATCTTAGAAAAACGTTGTGTAAGCACTAGAAGGCATAGTTTTGATCCAATCTTCATGAAACTATGTCAAAATGTTTATTGTCCATATATCTAAGCCCCCTATGAAACTGAGTCACGTCGGCTCAAGGTCAAATCTTAGAAAAACTTTGTGTACACCCTAGAGGGCACAGTTTTGATCCAATCTTCATGAAACTCTGTCAGAATGTTTATCTTAATGAAATCTTGCGTAAAGTTTGAAACTGGGTCGTGTCGGGTCAAAAACTTGGTCACTAGGTCAAATATAAGAACGACCTTGTATACGCTCCAGAGGGCACAGTTTTGATCCAATCTCAATGAAACTGTGTCAGAATGTTTATTCTTACAATATCCAGGCCAAGTTTGAAACTGGGTCATGTCGGGTCAAAAACTAGGTCAAATGTTAGTATGGTAAAAACTCTTATAAATCTTCACCAGAGCCAGTGAACTGATTAATGCTCAGGTGAGCGATTCAGGGCCACCATGGCCCTCTTGTTTCACTGTCAGGGTCTGATGCTAAAATTTCAACAATCTGAAATTTCATATGTTGTAGGGAGTAGTTGTTAGGTTAAAATGATTAGGGACCGGTGTGTCCCTTTATTGTGGGTGTCACGTTGGTGCTCTATCATTCTGACCTTTGTCTTTCTATTAGTTTCGCCGACTTCTTGTTGTTTGCGAAGTTTGCATATTATTAAATAGACAACATTTCTCGTTGTGCAGTGTCCTCTCAGAGCGAATTTATAATTATACCCCCGGCATACGAAGTATGTCGAGGGGTATATAGTTTTTGTCTTTCCGTCCGTTCGTCCGTTCGTCCGTCTGTCCGTCCGTCCGTCCGTCCGTTCGTCCGTACGTAAGTTAACATTTGCGTTAAAGTTTTGTGTTAGGTTTTTTTCTTTTGCTTCTGTTATCCAGAGCTTGTTCATAAGTTCTTAGTGTTACTACAGGATGTTTACCGATCAGTATGCATCACCTTGATGCTGCTGCTGGCCAAAGGTCAAGGTCACAGACTTAGAAATTCTTATAACATTTGCGTTAAAGTTTTGCGTTAAGTTTTTTTCTTTTGCTTCTGTTATCCAGAGCTTGTTCATAGGTGCTTAGTGTTACTACAGGATGGATACTGATCAGTATGCATCACCTTGATGCTGCTGCTGGCCAAAGGTCAAGGTCACAGACTTAGAAATTCTTATAAAATTTGCGTTAAAGTTTTGCGTTAAGTTTTTTTCTTTTGGTTCTGTTATCCAGAGCTTGTTCATAAGTGCTTAGTGCTACTACAGGACGGATACTGATCAGTGTGCATCACCTTGATGCAGCTGCTGGCCAAAGGTCAAGGTCACAGACTTAGAGATTTATATAACAGTTGCATTAAAGTTTTGTGTTAAGTTTCTGCTTTTGCTCTGTTTTCATGAACGTCTTTACTCGAACTTGTTGATATGTGCTTATTGGTACTACAGGATGGATACAGATCAGTTTGCACCACCCTGATGCTTCTGCAGGCCTAAGGTCAAGGTCTCAGACTTAGAAATTTCTACAGCAGTTGTTTTAAAGTTTTGTTTCAAGATTTTGCTTTTGCTCTATCTTTTTGACAGCTTCTGTTGAAATTTGTTCAGATGTGCTTAGTATTACTACAGGTTGGACACATATTAGTACCTAAGGGCAAGGTCACAGACTTAGGAATTTATATAACATTAGTGTTAAAGTTTGTATTGAGCTGTATCTGTTTGCTTATGTTTTTGATATACTTGAATGGAACCTTTTGATGTGTGACTAGGTTTACTGCGAGGTTGAGACAGTTTTGTTGACATCATCTGACTGCTGCTGCTGATTGTAGGTCAGGGTCACAGACTTTGAAATTTATATAACCATTTGTGTTAAAAGTGAACTTTAAGTTTGTATTGTTTTGATTATTGTGAAATCTTGAGATGTAGCCTAGTGATATGTGCCTACATGGGCATGCAAAGTTTATTTCCTATAGGTGGTGGTGCTGGCCGGGGGTATACGTGAGCCCCTGCTCACTTGCTCTAGTTGTACTATGTGCACGTATTAGTGAACTTTTAAAATTTGTTTCTATCATGTGCAGTATTTACAATTTATCATAGTACAATCTTGTACTGGGTTTTTACATGTCAGGCCTTTTTTGCCCGCGTGTTTTTGAGTGAGTTTCCTCGAAGAATCTGAGAGTATGTCATACCAAGCTTTGGTAAAGTCGGTAGGAGCGGCTGTAGCGTAGTGGATAACACTCCAGACTACCAATCCAGGGGTCGCAGGTTCGATCCCCCGCTTCTCCGGTCTTTCGGATGAGACTTTAAACCGAGGTCCCGTCTCCATATGACCTTGTGTTGGTGGGACGTTAAACCCGAGTTCACTCACTCACTCATTGGTAAAGTCGGTGTCGTCTTTGGCACGAATAGGCCGTTGATCGTAAGGTCAGATAGTGTAATGTTTCTTTCTATACATTCCCTTAGAAACTCGCTAATTGTCTTGTTCTTGTTAACTTCGACAGATAACCCCTAGTATCTTTGTAGAGTAGGTGAATTTCTAGTGGATAGCTCCTAAGTTTTCCTCCTCTTTGAGGTTTCTACGTCTCTGTCGTCCCTTGTCCGCTTTTTTGGGCGTTTGTTAGACGACTGTGTTCTGTGAACTGCCAGAAATTGACGATGTTGTCAGAGTTAGTCCGCTCATACTGGTGCTGACTGACATATCACTGTTAGTCCTTGTTGGATTCTCTGATTTGGACGACTACGACGGTGGACCCAGGTCCGGGCGCTAAGTGTGGGTTATAAAACAATAAAGTAGTGACTGGTGACTCAGGCCTGGGTCCTCGTCGTGGTGCTTATGTGCACTCATAAGGCTGTGCAACGTTGCACAGCCTTATGAGTGCACATAAGCACCACGACGAGGACCCAGGCCTGAGTCACCAGTCACTACTTTATAAGTTTATAATGATACAGCATAACTTTTTTGTGATGTCGCTGATTTGTTTTGGTTCTGTTTATCGGAAAAAAATCATTTTGAACAAATATGCTTTAGCAAATGGTTGTGTTTCTGATCAGGGTCTGCAGCATTTTCCATGTGTCCACAGATGAATAAGTCTGTTTACAGAAAGAAAATAGTTTGTGAATAGAATCTATACAGTCAAACGTGATTATATAGTCACCTCTGTTATCTTATGTGAATTGGTCAAATGTCTGTCTAGGAACTGTTACCCAGAATGCAGTGCAGTATAATGGGATTATTACTTGATTAAAGAAGACATTTGGGTATTTTCTTGATTATAAAGTTTGACTCTAGCGGATATAAAGAGACTCAGAGATACAAGTATTAGAAAAGGCTGTTTTAAGTTGTTTAAGCGCTTGACACAAAGTGTCTTTTTAGGGATAGACACATTTGGTGTTTTAAAATCAGTCGCAAACAGGTTTTGGACATGAATCAGAGCCCACTTTCATGATTTTGCTTTATTGTGAATCTAAAGTTTCAATTTATTATTGGTAGGATTTGTGAAGAGTTCAGACTCATACAAGAGAGGGCCCTGAAGGAACCTGAGACAAGTGAAGAGTTGATTGACATGATCACATTTGTCGAGAAGGCTCGTACCACAGGAATGGTGGAATTGAATGATCGTATCTCCTCGTCCAAGGACAGACTGGCATATCTGATTGATGTATTCTTGTTTCCTCCTGAAGATATCACTCTCAACTGTGAGGTCTTGACTTGGCCAAAGAATATAAACCCTGTGTTTGAGAGGAATGAAGAGGTATATTGATTGTTTGCTTGTCTCAAGGAATTCTTTTATATAATTCTGCAATATTTTATGTATTTCTGCAAAAACAACATAACTTTATGCCCACCCGTCCCATTAGAGCCAGCTTTGAAAGACGGTCGGATTAGTTTAAACAATATTTTATTTTCAAGACATATATAATAATACAACACATGAATTTATTGGGATTAGGCAGCAAGGTCTGATTAAGGGCTGTGACATGATCCCCTCATAGTACCATCTTCGGGAGGCAGTCCTGATTGGGGACTGTGTCGTACCCTGTTGTGGAGAATGAATAGAGCAGATCTGTTTCTTGTGTTCTGTGCAAAAATTGTAAATACAATTATCACAGGCATTGACGAAGTGCTCAGGGTGAGCTTTTGGGATACCCTGATGTCCGTCGTCCGTCGTACGTCCGGACGTCCGTCCGGACGTCGGGACGGACGTCCGTCAACTTTTGCTTGTGTACACTCTAGCGGGCACAGTTTCGTTCCAATCTTTATGAAACTTTGTCAGAATGTTAGTCTTTATAAAATCTAGGCCAAGTTCGAAACTGGGTCATGTCGGGTCAAAAACTAGGTCACTAGGTCAAATCTTAGAAAAACCTTGTGTACGCCCTAAAGGCCACAGTTTTCATCCAAAGTTCATGAAACTTTGTCAGAATGTTTATCCTCATAGTATCTAGGACAAGTTCGAAACTGGGTCACGTCGGGTCTAAAACTAGGTCACTAGGTCAAATCATAGAAAAACCTTGTGTACGCTCTAGAGGACAAAGTTTTGATCCAATCTTTATGAAACTATGTCAGAATGTTTATCTCCATAAAATCTGGGCCAAGTTCAAAACTGGGTCATGTCGGGTCAAAAACTAGGTCACTAGGTCAAATTTTAGAAAAACCTTGTGTAGGCTCTAGAGGGCACAGTTTTCATCCAAAGTTCATGAAACTTTGTCAGAATGTTTATCCTCATAGTATCTATGACAGTGTCGAAACTGGGTCACGTCGGGTCTAAAACTAGGTCACTAGGTCAAATCATAGAAAAACCTTGTGTACGCTCTAGAGGACACAGTTTTGATCCAATCTTTATGAAACTTTGTCAGAATGTTTATTTCCATAAACTCTAGGCAAAGTTCGAAACTGGGTCATGTCGGGTCAAAAACTAGGTCACTAGGTCAAATCTTAGAAAAACCTTGTGTATGCTCTAGAAGGCACAGTTTTGATCAAAAGTTCATGAAACTTAATCAGAAAGTTTATCCTTATAATATCTAGGATAAGTTTGAAACTGGGTCACGTCGGGTCTAAAACTACGTCACTAGGTCAAATCATAGAAAAAACCTTGTGTATGCTCTAGAGGACACAGTTTTGATCCAATCTTTATGAAACTTTGTCAGAATGTTTATTTCTATAAATTCTAGGCCAAGTTTGAAACTGGGTTTTGTTGGGTCAAAAACTAGGTCACTAGGTCAAATTTTAGAAAAGCCTTGTGTACGCTCTAGAAGGCACAGTTTTGATCCAAAGTTCATGAAACTTTGTCAGAATGTTTATCGTCATAATATGTAGGACAAGTTTGAAACTGGGTCATGTTGGGTCAAAAACTAGGTCACTAGGTCAAATCATAGAAAAACCTTGTGTACGCTCTAGAGAACACAGTTTTGATCTAATCTTTATGAAACTTTGTCAGAATGTTTATTTCCATAAACTCTCGGCCAATTTCGAAACTGGGTCATGTCGGGTAAAAAACTAGGTCACTAGGTCAAATCTTAAGAAAAACCTTGTGTACGCTCTAGAGGGCACAGTTTTCATCCAAAGGTCATGAAACTTTGTCAGAATGTTTATCCTCATAGTATCTATGACAAGTTCGAAACTGGGTCACGTCGGGTGTAAAACTAGGTCACTAGGTCAAGTCATAGAAAAACCTTGTGTACGCTCTAGAGGACACAGTTTTGATCCAATCTTTATGAAACTTTGTCAGAATGTTTATCTCCATAAACTCTAGGCCAAGTTCGAAACTGGGTCATGTCGAGTCATAAACTAGGTCACTAGGTCAAATCATAGAAAAACCTTGTGTGCACTCTAGAAGGCACAGTTTTGATTCAAAGTTCATGAAACTTAATCAGAATGTTTATCCTCATAATATGTAGGACAAGTTTGAAACTGGGTCATGTCGGGTGGAAATCTAGGTCACTAGGTCAAATCATAGAAAAACCTTGTGTACGCTCTAGAGGACACAGTTTTGATCTAATCTTTATGAAACTTTGTCAGAATGTTTATCTTCATAAACTCTCGACCAAATTGGAAAGTAGGTCATGTCGGGTAAAAAACTAGGTCACTAGGTCAAATCTTAGAAAAACTTTATTTAAGCACTAGAAGGCATAGTTTTGATCCAATCTTCATGAAACTATGTCAAAATGTTTATTGTTCATATATCTTAGCCCCCTGTGAAACTGAGTCACGTCGGCTCAAGGTCAAATCTTAGAAAAACTTTGTGTACAGCCTAGAGGGCACAGTTTTGATCCAATCTTCATGAAACTCTGTCAGAATGTTTATCTTAATTAAATCTAGGTAAAGTTTGAAACTGGGTCGTGTCGGGTCAAAAACTTGGTCACTAGGTCAAATATAAGAACGACCTTGTATACGCTCCAGAGGGCACAGTTTTGATCCAATCTCAATGAAACCGTGTCAGAATGTTTATTCTTACAATATCCAGGCCAAGTTTGAAACTGGGTCATGTCGGGTCAAAAACTAGGTCAAATGTTAGTATGGTAAAAACTCTTATAAATCTTCACCAGAGCCAGTGAACTGATTAATGCTCAGGTGAGCGATTCAGGGCCACCATGGCCCTCTTGTTAATTTTAACCAACAATTAGTAAGATTTTGAATCAGTGTTTTAACCTTTACAGTGTGTTCTATCAGCTATGCTTAAATATTGGACACCTATAACTATTAATTTTCCATTTGTCCCAAATGGAAAACTAATGGTTGTTAGGTGTCCCAATATTCAAGCAAATTAGGGCATTGTGATTATTTGTATTTAGCTGATTGAGAAATCCAAACAAGCCGGTGAGAAGGGTCTTATGGAGAAGAGAGAGAAAGTTATGGCAGAGTTGGAGAAATTACGAGCCAGGGTGGATGAGTTTAATGATTATGGTGAGCTGGACATGATGCAGCAGTATGTTCAAGACGTCAGGGCAGTACAGAAACGTGTTGCAGAGGTCACAGACCAGATTGGCTGGATTAACAAGGTAGGCTGAAACGATTTTTGTTATTATTCACATTCAGAGCAGCAAATAAGTGCACATGAGCTGCGACACGACAAAACCAACAAAGTGGCATTTGTGCCCAGGGAAGACTCTGATCAGCCTAGGCATCCACCCAGTATGAGCAGTCTATGCTATCCACATAGTCTTAGAGCTAGCTTAGACTCTTAACTAGTCTTTAAGCACATAGACTCTATTCTAACTGGATGGATGCCTAGGCTGATCTGAGTCTTTGCTGAGCGCACATGCCACTTTGTTGCAGAGCTCTAGATAGGAGGGGTATTTGATGATAATTGAGGAATAAATTTTTTTATTTCTAATTGAAACCATATGTTGTGACCCCTCATCTGAACCGTCTCGTCGAGACGGTTCAGATGAGGGGTCACATCATATGTTTTTATGGAGAATTAGCAAAAATTATCCCTAATTATCATAGAATACTCCCTCTTATCTAGAGCTCTGTGTTGGTTTTGTCATGTGGCTCATATATGTATTCAGACACTGTATTTAGCCAATTTAAGTTACTCTCACTTGAAAGAAGCATAAGGTAGTTTATACAAATTTGTGCCTAATTAATTACTTTTGTTGGGTGGCACTTCAGGAGTATTTCAGATGAAATTGTGAAAGATAGGTTTATGTACCATTTGATATTACATTAGATTTTAGCTACACTATACAAAAATACAGGAAGAGCTGTTGCACTCACTCTAGTGTTGGCATCTGTATCCACAGTGGCGTCCCATTTTGTATTAAAATTTGGTTAAAGTTTTGATGTGATGGGCAAGGCACTGTCAGGTGAGCTGTCTTCTATGTGGAAAAGTCTTGTTTGTTTAACATTGCATGAATGAATATCTGTTCCTGCTAATGGACTGTTTCCAACTGAATTGAAATCTATATGATATTTAGACATAAATGCAACAAAGTTATTTACAATTACAAATGAAGTGATGATAATTTAATCAGAAAGTACATGAAAAGTGAACACAGAACGACTTGGGGAACAGTGAAACATGCATTAATTAACTTACGTATGAAATGACTTTACCAGGAGGAGTTTATCTTGTATGGGAGAGGGACAGCAAATGAATTGGTACTTTGTTTGTTGTATACACTCAGAGCTCTAGATAAGGGGGGTATTTGATGATAATTTGGAGATAATTTTCTTTATTTCTCATTGAAACCATATGTTGTGACCCCTCATCTGAACCGTCTCGTCGAGACGGTTCAGATGAGGGGTCACAACATATGTTTTTATCCAGAATTAACCAAAATTATCCCTAATTATCACCAAATGCTCCCTCTTATCTAAGGCTCGGATACACTGAAAACTGCTGTAGTTTGCACTGACTAAAATGTTGTCATATCACTGAAATGAAGTTGACACCATAAGCCAGAGCTCTAGATAAGAGGGAGTATTTGGTGATAATTAAGGATAATTTTTGTTATCTCTGCATAAGAACATATGTTGTAACCCCTCATCTGAAGCATCTCATCGAGACGGTTCAGATGAGGGGTCACAACATATGGTTTCAATGAGAAATAAGAAACATTATCCCTCAATTATCATCAAATATCCCTCTTATCTAGAGCTCTGGTAAAGCCAAGAATTGCTGTAATACAAATTACCATGTACATGCATTTTGTCTGTTTGAGGTATTTTATATTTCTGTGGATATTAAGTCTAAAAACATTTTTCTTGGAGTATGCCTTAAATGTGACACTTCTGATACACTGTAAATATACATCTTTTTAACCCTTTTTAGACCAGAAACCCATTTGAGGACATACAAATTCTGTGCAGACCCAGTTCAGAAACCACAAAATGCAGCATCCGATTAGGGTTTACACTATTTGTTCATAGGAATTTCTATGCAAAATATAGTAAAAGTGAAAACATTCACCAAATTCCCTAAAACTACAAATGGACTCATCCAAATGATATAGATGGACAAGTCCACTGTCAAAAAAGGATTAAAGTTAATTGTCATAAAATGAGATGTTGAATATGATTTGTTAATGGAAAATTTAAAAATAAACAGGCTTGAAGTTAATATACTAGATAGTCTTAAAGCATGACCCTAATGAAAAGGTATCAAAGGGTGGCCCAAATGAGCAATAAATTCAAAAGGTTCAGTACCTCTGTACCAGCTGTTTTATTATCAGAGTAGTTCTGTAGTCCTGTTTTTGTCTCACTCTGTAGGAGGAGCAACTCTACAAATACCCAGTCACAGCCTACCCTGATGTTGATGAAATCAACACAGCTGTTGAACCCTTCCAGAGACTCTTTAATGTTGTACTACGTTGGCAAAGAGCAGAGAAAAAGTGAGTTCTTTTGTTAACTATTTCTCAGAACAGTAAAGAAATGCTTGGACATTGTGAGAAACGGAATAATCTGCACAGTTTGAGTTTCAGTTTATAAAGTCATAGAGTTAAAGCCATGTTTGAGTAGCTAATTGCAAAGTAGATGCAGTTCAAGTTTCATTTTCAGTCATCAAGACCTCATTTTCAGAGGTGAGATCAGGAGCCGTATTCATAAAGCCACTTAAGTCGTTGCTATGCGGTTGCTAAGGCTAAATATCTTTAAAGGAGATTCCCTACAACTATGAAATTTGGTCTGGAGGAACAGTCTTTGTAAGACTGTTCTTTCAGAGCAAATTTCATAGTTGTAGGGAATCTCCTTCAAAGAAATTTAGCCTTAGCAACAGCATAGCAACCACTTAAGTCGTTTTATGAATACAGCCCCAGGTGTTCACGAGATGTTAGCTTCTGCTTAGCATAGGTTTTTTCCCCTCCACAACTATCCTTGCAACATAGATCCAGATTTTTTGGAGTGTTTTGGAAGAGAAAACCTACACAAGACTGATTTACATTTTTGTGGCAGTTGTGGGAGGATAAGCTCCAGTCCTGTGGTACTACTATAAAACTGAACTTAAGGATGGAAATTTACAAATTGTCTGAAATTCAAGAACCTCTCATGGAATCCAGAACCAAAAACTGCTAAATAAGGAACCCATTAAGATATATCAATTTACTGTAAACATACTTTAGAATAAAATAATATATTATAGATGGATGGATGGTGCTTTCCTTGACCTTGAGGCTGAGGCCATTGAAGGAGAGGTTGATGAATATTGGCGAGAGATCTACAAAATACAGAAGACCTTCAATACCAAGGTGAAAAAAATGCAGATAGAAATTGATGAGATTAACAGAGAACGTAAGAAGAAGAGGCGTATGGCGGAAGAAGATGGACAAGAAGGAGCAGATATTGAGGCTGATGAAGTTTTACATATACCTGCGGCAGTGACCGTCTGCAACACCGTGCAGGATAACATGACAGAATTCAAGGTATTGCCACATATTTCTTTTATCAGTTGATCTTTGTAGCACACTGTGAATAAGGTTTCTGTGCAAGAGTTCTGTATTTCGTTTATATACAGTCTATACAGTCTAAGACACAGGGTAAAATCTATTTATAGCTCTTCATTAAGCTGCTGCAGTAAACTGATCAAATCTGATCAACCTTTTTACCCAGTGAGTAGCAGTGTATATGGTAAAATCAAAAGAGAGAAAATAGTGTTACAAGTAAAAGTTTTTTCAGTGGCTGCTAATGCAAATATGGTTTTAAAGAAAAACAAATTGTACTTGATCATTTAATTTGTTTTAAAAATATCTTGTTTGATTTGAAAGCTTGGTTAGGAAAAAAAATCACTTGAAAGCTCTTGAAAGCTGGTCAGATACTTCCTGCACATAATATTAAGACCTTTACAAAGGAACTTGTATCCTCAGATTAATGACATTTCTTTTCCAGGAATTCATCCCAGTAATTGGAATCATGTGTAACAAAGGTATGCGACCACGTCACTGGGAGAAGATGTCAAATACCGCCGGGTTTGACCTCACCCCTGACTCTGGCACTACCCTACGTAAAGTTCTCAAACTTAACCTCGAACAGTATATGGAAGAATTTGAGGGTATCAGTGCTGCAGCAACAAAGGTAAATAAGCTTCCATTTCATTATGATATGACCAAGATCTCTTTGTCTCCATTAACTCCTGCTGTTACCCCTCATTACCATTGCATCAGTTAGAGGGCTCTAATGAGGGGTCACAACAGATATTTTATGGAGAAATAGGAAAAAAGGACAGAAGCAGCATTAAATCCCACCTTGTATGGTGGTCTGAAATTAAGATGGTTCATATTCTGGATGTAGAATAAAACTTTAAATGTATGTAACTGAATTTTCTGTAAAATAGTAAATTTGCAGAGTTAAACATGCTTGTTCGCATAAATAATATGTCTGAATACGTAAAGAAGCAAGAGCATTTCAACTAGATTTTAGCCATTTAATTTTTCTAAAAGACTTTCGGTAGAAGGTAATACATGAGCATGAGCCATTTACAGTTTGTGCTGAATGTACCAACATTTCTCTTCAGTCTAACTTTATGTATTATTTTGTCAGACTTTTTACTTGTATTTCTGGTTCCCCTGCACAGGAACACTCCCTGGAGAAGGCCATGGTGAAGATGATGGAGGACTGGGACCCAGTCAACTTCAACCTCACAGCCTACAGAGATACTGGAATCTATATTTTATCATCTGTTGATGATATACAGACCCAGTTAGACGACCAGATTGTCAAGACACAGACAATGAGAGGATCACCTTTCATCAAGCCATTTGAGAAAGAAATAAAGGTAAATGAGATTTGAGCCACATCATGTGATTTCCAACAATGTTACATTGTTGACAAGCATAGGCTCAGATCAGACTGCACATAAGTGCAGTCTGATCAGAGCCTTAGCTTGTCACATCATCCGTCTATGGAAGTGACCCAATCCATAGAGTCAAAATGAGGTCTCTGACTACCCTGTATACAAAAAGGATAATCTGAATATCACATGACAAAATTGCCACTTTGTTGGAAATCACATGATGTGGCTCAGTTTTGTTTTATGAAAAGATGCTTATTAGAATGTAATGGCAGTAAAGACTTAGATCAGGCTACACAGATGTTTGGTCTGATCTGGGTTTCCATGTTTGCATCAACAGACTTTGCATCCTCAGGATTTTTATTTAGGTTGGCTGTTATATTTTTGCATATTTTAAGAAAATATATGGTATATCTCCTTGTTTTTCAACTAGTTTTACAAAGGGGAGTCATTTTGTGACTTCCTGTTTGCTTGACTGGAGCCTTCCAAAGTGGGTTTTTCTATTAATTGGACAATTTTGCTAATATAGGAGTAAATTCTTTAAGAGAGACCCCAATTAGGATGGGAATTAAAAAATAAAATAGATTTCTTCTCCTGAAAGTGTAACTGTTCACATTAGTGGAATAGCCCAAACTTACCAAACTTATAGATGGAAAAGTCAGTTTCAGATAATTTGATCATAAAAGGGTTGTCATCTTTTATTTGTGTGCTTCTTAGGAATGGGAAGAGAGACTAATCCGTATACAAGACACCATCGACGAGTGGCTGAAAGTCCAAGCACAGTGGCTCTACCTGGAACCAATTTTCTCTTCCGAGGATATTATGCAGCAGATGCCGGAGGAAGGCAGATTATTTCAGATTGTCGACAGAAACTGGAAGGAAGTGATGAAACATACTGTTAGAGACCCAAAGGTATGCTGGGAAAATTAATTTCTTACACAGTTTGGCCATTTGGGCATTTTTCTTCCATCCTTTTTGAGCTTTACCAGTAGAAATTGCCAGTCTTCATTTCATTTCATAGATCTTAAGGATAAATGTCTCTCTTGTAGATATTAGTCTTGAAGTTTTTGACTATTCTTAATATTGCTGTGGAGAAAAAGTATTTGTGATGATACATCAAATAGAACTCCAGATAAGAGGGTATTTAACAATAAATAGGAAAAAACTTCCCCTTAAACATGTTGTGGTCACTTATTAGGACTGGCTCACCATAGTAGAAAATGAGAAGCCACTTCATAAATTTTATCTGAAAAAAAAAAAACACACCACCACCAATTATGGGAATTCAGAGAAAAAAAAGAACAGCAAAGAAACAAGAGCAGATCAAAGCTTATTTTGTGCACTTATTGTCAGTTGAGCTCTGAAATTTGTTTATTTAAGGACCAAAGAGCATAAAATAATGATGATGTTACTTTATTGGGACAACTTCTCCATTTCATGACGTAATCCTTTTATATTATATAATACATTTTTAATTCATACATGACCAGGTTTCAGGGGTAATTATCTTTATGTATATAAGTCAGATCTTGCAAGAATGTTCTTAGAGATGTAGAAATAGTATTTCTCTTATTATTTGCATGTGTGTTGTGATTTTATACATTTCCAAAGGACTATTATAAATGACAGAATGACACTTAATGAATGCTTTAAACACGCCTTGTATTTTCTTTGTGGTAGTGTCCAAGCAAAACTAACGTAAGTTTAGAATGTTGTTTTGTGACCATCGTAAACTGTTGATCTGTGGTACACATGTCAGATATATATTATAAGTATTTGTATTAGTACTCTGTCAGCTGAGCCATGTGAGAAGGAAATATGACTTATTTCATGTTCAAACAGCTAAAACTCATATTTTTCTGATCAGATCTGGTATGCCTTAAAACATTCTAAAACTTCATACACCTAAAATAAGTACCTAAACTGCCACAAAAATTCAACAGCCAGGTTTTACAATGCAATAATGCATCCAGAAGATGCAGATGAACTGGCTTATATTGTAGACCCTGATCAGACTGCCCATTTAGGAGCAGGTGTGATCGGGATCTGCACTGTAGATCTATCTGTTGCAATAAGGCATGTGTAATGATGAAGATTCAGATCAGCCTGCACATCCCCTGATTTAATCAGTATCTTCCCTAGTTGCATTAAGAGCCCATTGTGCTTTTTAGCAAGTTCTACATTTAAATCAAATGTTGATCTAAAGGTTTGCAAGAATGAGACTATCATAGGTGTGAGTTGCATATGAAAATTCTGTCCCTCAGGATCATTATTTGACATCACAAGGCAAGCCTTCTGCTGCTGAACAGCAAGCTTTGTGATGTTGGATGATAATCTGGATGGGTTATGATAAAGATTGATCCTGGGGGACAAATTTTTCTATTTGCACTTCACACCCAGAAAAGGTACTTTAAAAAAAGCTCCTGTCTTACAGGTGGATAAGAAAAAGATATTTAGGTTCAAAATATATATTTTATGGAGAAAGTCATGTAAAGTCATAGTAATTTAGATTTTGAATGGATATAAGATTTTCCACGTTATCGAAAAAATCAATATATGTAGGGAATTTGAAAAAAAGACAAATGAAAGAGAAAGTTAATGTCATTCTGATGTATCAGGTGACACCTTTTTCCAGCAGTAGCAGAGATAAATATACTATAGAGCTCCAGAAAAGACTGGGGAACATGGATAATCTGCGAAAATTTTCCATATTTCTTAACAAAACGTATGTTGTGACTCCTCATCAGAACTGTCTTGCTGAGACCATTCTGTTAAGGGGTCACAACATATGTTTTCATTGAGAAATCAGAAAAATCATTCCTGAATTATTCTTAAAACACCACATTAGCTGGAGCACTGGATAATACCTATACACATACTTACATAATTCTGCAGTGTTTCTAAATCACAGATGGAATGGTATGTATTCTGCTGTACCAGTAGTAGCATTGAGCATTTGATGTATACTATACTGTATCTGCCAAAGAGATAGTCTGACTAGAATCTAATCTTAATATCAAAAAACTATAAAGGTTTATGCTTCAAAAAATGTAGTCTTGTGAGCAAAGAAGTATATGTCAGATGCAAAGACCCAGACCAGTCTTCTCACTTGTTGTCTGATCGATGTCTTTTATGTTTGAAATATTTTCCAGGGTTTAAACTAAACCAATGGATTAGTGCTTCTTTTAACCCCTGAATTAGGGCTGGTCCACAGGACCAGTAGAAATCGGGTGCAGTTGGTCCTGCCAGCTTGACTTGTGGTCTTCAATATTCCCCTTTCACACAGAAAAATCTACAGCTACATGTAAACTCAAGTGGTCCAACACAAAATCCACTGGTCCCGGACCAAGGGATTAGTGCTTCTTTTAACCCGTTTTCTAAGATTCCAGAACAAGGACCTAGTTATTCCAAGCATCATAAGCTTACTAAAGTTTTCCGTCAAGGATCCATGAAGTGTGATTATGTTTCATGCTAAAGAAACCTGGCAGTGTTGTTGTGCAATTAAAAACACTCATAAACTAATGAAACCATTAGTTTTGAGTAAGATAGCTACTGACTGCTGTTGAAAACAATGTGATTTGGGTCCTCACTATGGTCTCAAGCATTTTAATCTGATTATTTGAGTAAATATATTATTTTACATGAAATAAGGTGAGAAAGAAGTGTTAGGGAAATATGTTCATTCATATATTCTGTTATTTTTTTATTTTTTTTAGGTTTTGAATGCCACAAGCCTGACCGGACTCTTGGAGAAACTACAAGACAGTAACGCTCTATTGGACAAGATCATGAAGGGTCTTAATGCCTACCTGGAGAAGAAACGTCTCTTCTTCCCAAGATTCTTCTTCCTGTCCAACGATGAAATGCTTGAAATTTTGTCTGAAACAAAGGACCCATTACGTGTGCAACCCCATTTGAAGAAGTGTTTTGAGGGTATTGCAAAACTGGAATTTGACAATAAACTGGACATCCATGCTATGTTCAGTAGTGAAAATGAAAAAGTGAAGCTAAGTCAGTCAATATCCACATCAGAAGCTCGAGGCGCAGTAGAAAAATGGCTGTTACAAGTACAAGACATAATGTTGATGTCTGTTAGGGATGTCGTCAGGGCCGCTTATGAGGTGAGGAATGTTTCTTTGCTCAGTCTGGTTTGTTGCTGTCAGACATGTTTGGGCTTTAACAAACCAAAGAATCCTTTCCAAACAGTGAAGATCTATCTTCACTGTTTGGAAAGGATTCTTTGGTCTGTTAAAGTCTATACTAGTAGATGGGAGTGCTCACTTGGATCTACACAGTTTGTCAACTTATCTGTAGATTTTTATTGCCAACTTCTTATATAGCTTCAGTTACAGACTTGAACATATTCATAAATAAAGTATTAACATAGAAATAAATCAATGCACAAATTATGCAGACCCAGATAAGACTGCTCCTGGGTGTGGAGTCTGATGAGGGTTTTCAATATTTTGATTCTGGCACTTAGTCAGATGATGAAATTAACATATATGAAGATAGTAAGGATCTTTGTCGATCAAGTGTCAGTATTTAAGGTAATTATGGTATATGCCTGTATTAAGGTGTATAGGCACACTGCTTTGTTTTACCAACATTTTCACAAAGGGAAACAACTTCTGTGACTTGTTTGCTTCCATGGATGACACAGCACTTTCAAAGGAGTCTACTCGTAAAGGAAAGTATTTGTTCCTAGAGGAGCAGATTCTTTACTTTAAAGTTGATGTCCATTAGAAAGGGAGGCAATATTGTAAATGTCAGAGTTGTTTCTTTTGAAAGTGAACCCATTCACCTTAAACTGTATGGATTGTAAGGTGTATACATGTTTTATATGGTTAATAATTTCACAGAATAGTTTTTTGCTTTTCTGGTGGGTGAATCCCTGCTTTTCTGGTGGGTGAATCCCTTTTCTAGTGGGGCTACACATAAAGGGAGAAAATTCTTTCCTTAAGAGTAGCCAATTGGAGGAAAGGTGCTAAAGTATTCTTGCCAAGAACGATCTTCCATGAAGGTTTATCCACACATATCTTTATTTATTTCAGGCCTATGCTCAAGTTCCTAGGACACAGTGGGTGATAGAATGGCCAGGTCAGGTTGTACTCTGTGTGTCATCAGCCTATTGGACAAAAGAAGTTCACGAAGCCATACGTAGTGGACCACAAGGACTGAAAGAATACCACAACTTTTTACTCAAGCAGCTTGGCCATGTTGTTGAATTAGTGAGAGGAAAGCTATCGAAACAAGCTCGTACAACTTTGGGGTCACTGGTCGTCCTCGATGTCCACGCCAGAGATTCAGTACATGAACTTGCTGACAAAGGTATCATCAGTAATATTTCAGACACTTTCCTATTCTTAAGAAATTTACCAAATTACTATTACATAGAGTGACAAGTTTCCATTGAGGCATGCTGCACCCATCTCAAAAAGCTGGGAAGTTAGAACATTTAGTTCACCAGGTATAAAGTCAGAACATTTAGTTCACCAGGTAAAACCAGGTAAAAAGAGCCTTAAAATTTCCATTCACCAGTACTGAATACATAGGGTAAATTAACTATCAAAACCACTCAATCTTGCTCTCCTGGGATAAACAGAAAGTTACAGTTTTTCTTTGGGTGATGATGGGGGCATAAATTTTGAGTTTCCTGGTTGTGCTTAGTTTCCGTAAAAAAAAGTGACATTTGTTACGTAGAATGTTTGCATATTTCTTGTTTGTTTTGTTTTTCTTCTTTTTCAAATCATACATTTATTATGTAAGATACCTTGAGTAGTGATTTTATATCACTATATATGAGTCATTAATGACTTATACAGAGCCCCAGATGAGGAGAGCTTTTGAGGATAATTCTTAGATTATGTTTCAAATTCAACGAAAACATGTTGCGACTCTTCATTAAAACTGTCTTTGCTAGACTGTTCTAATGTGGGGTTTCATCTTAGTTTTAATAGAGGAATTTGGAAACTTATTCGAAAAGTATGTGTCCCCCATTCTTACCTGGAGCTGTCTGGATATGTCAACTCACTTGCTAAGTTTTATTTCAGGTGTTTCCAGTGAGAATGACTTTGCATGGCTGGCTCATTTACGTTACTACTGGGAAAATGACAACATGATAGTCAGAATGACCAACGCCAAAGTCAGATACTGTTACGAATACCTGGGTAACACCCCTAGGCTTGTCATCACACCACTTACAGACAGATGCTACCGAACACTTGTTGGTGCCTTCCACTTGAACTTGAATGGAGCTCCTGAGGGGCCAGCAGGGACAGGAAAAACGGAAACAGTGAAGGATTTAGCCAAGGCTATAGCTGTACAGTGTGTTGTGTTTAACTGCTCAGATGGTCTAGATTATATTGCGATGGGAAAGGTATGTAGATTAAATTTAATGTCAGATTTAAACACAGAGCGCCAATATACATTT
Organism: Ctena decussata; assembly: GCA_963989385.1. Classification (NCBI taxonomy): domain Eukaryota; kingdom Metazoa; phylum Mollusca; class Bivalvia; order Lucinida; family Lucinidae; genus Ctena; species Ctena decussata. Next base: position 3,547,521 of record OZ022507.1, on the reverse strand, counting down.
CTGTGGAAAGGTTTAAAGCAGACATAAAAGCTTTGGGTTTTTAACTTTTTGGAGCCAGAAATATAATTCATGATTTTATAATTGGCTAAAGAGGCAATTAAAATAAGAAATCATCTTTTCAGTTCTGAAGAAAATTGTTTCAACAGACAGAATCTATAATTATGGGTTTAATTATTGACACTTGTGTGTTCTGATTAAATCAATTAGAAGTTGTATGCTGTTTAGCTCGCACATACAAAAGGACAGAAAAAAGTGAGCATCCACAACGTTAAGATAAATAGTGCACCATGTTTTTTTGTCATTTTTACAAAGGGGAACAACTTTTGTGCCTTCCTATTGGTGTCCTTGGAGGTGGAAGCCATTCCAGAAGGGCTCCACACTTAAAGGAAAGAATTTGATGCCAGAGGAGCAAATTCTTTTCTTGAGGAATTGATCCCCACTGAGAAGGGAGGCAGAAATGAAAATAGATTTGCTTCTCTTAGAAGTGTACCCATTAACCTGAAATATTCTTATGTTCTTGAGAAGCTTGTGTTTAGGCTAGCTATCATATCCAGTGATAGCTCTTTAGGTTTGCACTTGCATACCCTAATTTGCTTAGGTATTGAGACACCTAAAACCATTTAATTTTCTTCAAACTACAATAAGAGAAATAAGAGTGGTTCAATACATTGTCATTTAATTTTCCATTTGTTCCAAATGGAAAATTTATGGTTTTTAGATGTCCCAATGTTTCAGCACATTAGGGTAGGTAATATATATTAAACTGCAATTTAAACTTCATGTTTGTTGTCTTTATTACAGTTTTTCAAAGGACTTGCCTCAGCTGGAGCCTGGGCCTGTTTTGATGAGTTCAACAGAATTGATCTGGAAGTCTTGTCTGTCATTGCTCAACAGGTGATATTATTAATAGAACGCATTTCTTTTATGAAATAGGGATCAGACATGGTTTTTCATGCATTAGCATTTGGCAGGTCCCCTTGGGAGGTTTTGAAAACCTAGCTAGGCCAAAGGCCAAGGTTTTCAACAGCTCCCAAGAGACTTGGCAAAGGCCAAGTTTTTCAACAGCTCGCAGTGGACCTGGCAGATGTGAAATAAAAAAAATTGTGTTTGATCTCTAATATTACATAAATTCAACTACAATGCTACAAAAATAAGGAAAATGTTTAAGCACTATTTTTCAGACTCATACATGCATATGCATTTCTATAAAAGTCCTTGTTTCAGGCTGTGGTCAGCTATCGTCAACTTTTGTCAAACCTTTAGCAACAGTTCACAAGTCGAAATTATGTTCACTTATTTACCACTGCAATGTTACCTGCTCTCCAATTCTTACAATATTCAAATCAGTATAATTTGTATACATGTCATCTATTGATAATGGCAATGGCAAAATACCCGGTTGGCTCTGTATTGATGGAGTATTGCCCTTTCACTTTATCTAAAGCCAGTTTCTATTTAAAAGGGCTTTATCTAAAGCCAGTTTCTATTTAATCTCTTTCTTACACAAATATACTTTGAAATAGGTTTTACTTTCTCATCTACTTGATATGCAAGAACATCTATTCAAATTTTTCATGGCTTTGTCATTCTCTCTTGAATTAGTTACTTTATTTATAAGAATATCTCAATACCTGGCCCGATTTATTTCTTAGAAAACAGGCTAACTTTTTGGTTTTGAAAATATAAAGTGTTATGAGTTATTGGTTGCATCATATAGTGCCTTATTTTCTAATTTCAGATATTAAAGTGTTATGAGTTATTGGTTGCATCATATAGTGCCTTATTTTCTGATTTCAGATATTAAAGTGTTATGAGTTATTGGTTGCATCATATAGTGCCTTATTTTCTAATTTCAGATATTAAAGTGTTATGAGTTATTGGTTGCATCATATAGTGCCTTATTTTCTAATTTCAGATATTATGCATCATAAGAGCAGTGCAAGCCCATGTGGATGTCTTTGTATTTGAGGGTACAGAGCTGACACTTAACCCTCAGTGTTATGTCTGCATCACCATGAACCCAGGTTACGCTGGCCGATCAGAATTACCAGACAACTTGAAAGTCCTTTTCCGAACAGTGGCTATGATGGTACCAGATTATGCCATGATTGCCGAGATCTCACTGTATTCCTTCGGGTTCTTGAAAGCAGCTCCATTGTCAGTAAAGATTGTGACAGTCTACCGACTGTGCTCAGAGCAGCTGTCATCACAGTTTCACTACGATTATGGGATGAGAGCTGTCAAGGCTGTGTTGTCAGCTGCTGGTAATCTCAAACTAAAGTTCCCAGATGAAGAAGAAAATATCCTGGTATGGATTACTTATCTATTACTGTAGATATTGGTTTACCTTTAGCAGTTATTGTAGTTAACCTCAAGATGAAGGATACACTTCGTGGGGAAGCAACTCTGTCAATTTTAGTTGCCTTCTAAGTGGGTTACAACTTTTAAAGGATAGAACATGCTCCTTTTTGGAAGGGGTTTGTTCTCCAAGGGAAGCTGACAGGAAGTTTTGAAAAATGTCTCGCTTTGAAAAAATAAGGGCTGAAAAACTGGGAAAGTTTTTGTGACTTTGTTCAGAATAGGGCCTGGGCTCTGCATTATTCAGTCACAGCACAATGATTAGAGTTCTTCCTTCGAGCCAAAAGATTGTTCTGACTAAACTAAGTGGTCATGCTAGTTTGGTATTGATGTATACAGGGAATTCTAAATACTCTACAGAACAAAAACAACTTTATTATAAAAAAAAATTTAAAATATTTCGCAGACCATATACAGATGGCATATGTGAAATGTTTAAGAACTGATTATTGTAAGAAGACATGAATAACATGAATATAATATATTAGAAAGATGGGCAAAGATTAATTTCTTTAATAGTACGAAAATGTTTTGACATTCTATAGCTGTTTTGAAAAGACCATGTTCATGAATGTTACATCCCATTTCAGCTGCTGAGATCAATCATTGATGTCAACTTACCCAAGTTCTTGTCTCATGACATTCCGCTGTTTAATGGTATTATCTCGGACTTGTTCCCGGGTCTCAGTCTTCCAGAGGCTGATTACAAGATCTTCTTAGAAGCCATGGAGACGATTTGTCACAAGAAAAACCTCCAGTTTGTTGACTTCTTTAAAGAGAAGATAATTCAGACATACGAAATGATGATTGTCAGACACGGGTAAGATTTTTTTCTCTCTCTGCAAACAAACTGCATACAAACCAAGGCAATTCTTCTTGGAGCCTGACTCATATGATTTCTGCTGGATTGAAAAAATCTGACATTTTATTTCTTAAATCTTTTGGTGTATTCAAACAGAAAATAATTGATGTACAAACCTGTGGTTGTCTGTTCAGATAAGCAGTACAGCTATAATTGCTGTTCAGGAAACATATTACTAAAGTTGACAAGCTTAGACATAGGAAACCAGTGATTAATTGGGATTTTAGTCTTAAATGTTGAGGGAAAGGTCATGATAGAACAGTATAATATGCTTTATGCAAGGTCTTATGGGCAAGGTCAGTCATATTGTTAAGTCAGAATCAGAAGCCTGCTCATAAAATGAAAATCTTCTTGATCAGGTGAGACAGCTCTTGCTTATTATCTTATATCTTTGTCTTTCAGTTTCATGTTGGTTGGTGAGCCATTTGGCTGTAAGACAATGGTTCTGGAGACCTTGAGCGAGGGAATGACCTTATTAAATACTGAAGGTCATGATGAAGAATATGAGAAAGTAATATATAGGATCATCAACCCCAAGTCTGTCACTATGGGTCAGCTGTTTGGTATGTTTGACCCAGTCTCTCATGAGGTAAGGTTATTGGCTCTCCTGTGGCTAGCAGAAATTGAGACACAGACTTTTCCTTTTCAGTATCTGCCCTCTATCACAGAAACAGAACTAAACTATAAACTGGATGAAAGACCTTTTGTCATACAAAGCCAAACCAAAAAATCTTGAAAGGCATTTTACCATACAGACTATACCACAAATCTTAATAAAAGACCATTCCTCAAGTCTGGTTCAGCTTTGTTTCGAATACGTAGGACTTCTTGTGGATATATGCAATGAATGTTTAAAATATTAAGATGATTTCAGCTAAATGATATATTAATAATTAAATATGAACTTAGTGGCTTTAGCTGAGGGTTACTACGAGGATGATAAAGCTCTTCAGGCTTTGCCAGCAGTTTTAGAAATCAAATTCTAATTGAACAACAGTCTTAGTGTGCTTTGCCATATTTGTAGAAAGTGGATACAGGTATAGAAATGATTATCATGCCCAAATTTTCACGCTTATTACAGCATATTAAATATTCACAATTTTGTATCAGAGAAGCTGTTCATAAACTGACAAGTTCATGACCACTTAGTGTAGTGTACATAGAGTATGAACTGATCTACATGACGAATTCACATGTTGACTATTTTTATATGAAGGATAAAACATCATTGTCAAGAATATTTCTGTTTTCTGGTATTCTGTCAAAAACCTGAAGCATACTTCTGTTAACTTTAACAGTGGACAGATGGTGTAGTTGCTAACACCTTCCGAGAGTTTGCGTCGACAGATACGCCAGACAGAAAGTGGGTCATCTTTGACGGCCCTATTGATGCCTTGTGGATTGAGAACATGAACACTGTGCTGGACGATAATAAGAAATTGTGTCTGATGAGTGGAGAAATTATCCAAATGTCTCCACCAATGAGTCTTATCTTTGAAACCATGGATCTGTCACAGGCTTCGGTAGGTTTTGAGGATACTGAATTTTGCTTTTACTTAAAGATCTTCAAGTTAAGTAAGTTTTGCTGTAAATAATGCATGGATTTGATAGAATTTTTTTCCTGGAAAAATGAATGTTAAAATTATTCGGTTATTTCAGTAAAGCTTCATTATAACACTGCTTTTTATAATTCTAGTTTGGATAAAATAAGAAGCGAGCATAGTGTAGTGGATAAGGCGCAAGACTACCAATCCAGGGGTTACAGGTTTGATCCCTGTTTCTCCAGTCTTTCAGATAGAGACTTTAAACTGAGGTCATGTCTCTGTATAGCCTATCTGTTGATGGAATATGAAACCCGAGTTCACTCACTGGATATAGCATGTCATGTAGTGTTTCCCATAAAGGAATAAAAAGCAATGCTTTATAATTTTACCTTAATATGACATTATTCCCTTAATATGAATTGTTATTCATTTACGACTCTATATATTTCAGTAGATCCTCAAACATAGTGACATAAATTCACTGTACAATATTCAGTTAATTAGAAATATTCTTTGTCTTACAGCCTGCAACTGTGAGCAGATGTGGTATGATCTACCTTGAACCTTCTACTCTGGGCTGGCGACCAATTGTCAAATCATGGATACAACAGTTTGGACCTACCATGGAGAGAGAGGGAGCCGAGCTTATTGATGCCATGTTTGAATGGCTTGTTGATCCCAGCATTGATTTTGTCAGGAAAAACTGCAAGGTAGATAGATACCCGTAAGATTTAGAGTCAGCAGTCAAATTTCTAAAGTAACTTGCAAGAAAAGCTGAGTTTCTTATACTCCTGAAGTCTTTTTAGAAAAAACTGTCAGGCTCAGAAAGCAATGTAGGGAATTACTTTTGCTGGTTGAAGGCCTTTATATGTGTAGATATCAGTGAGGTAAATTTGTATCTAGTGCAAAAACTTTTGTCTGTATGTTTGTCTGGAATATTTCTGGTATTCAGGTCAAAAATAAAATATTTAATGTTTCCCCTTATGCGACCGACCGTAAAAAATCGTAGCGACCGGAAAATATTATTTCCGATTTCAAATTTTTTTTTTTTTTTTTTCTATCGTTGTGCCACGTACAAAAAAATCTGGGTCTTCAAAGCTCTAGATAAAGGTGTTTCTAACGAAAAACGCCAGCAGTCCCAAACTAATGTGTCAAGAATAGGCTACTCCCACCAAAACAGGATTATCCATTATAAAAACGAACGGCAGCGTCTTTTTAACTATGTTTGGAGACAAAAGAAGCAGTTCGGAATAAAGGAGACAAAAATGCGCTCAATCACCTCAGATAAGACTGGCAAAAGATCAAAGGATTTCAGTCAGCTTTCGAAGTCACAGGCTGCCGCACAACACACGTGCAGATAGGTTTTATGTAGAGTGACCTGGAGCTGAAAATTTCGGTGTCGGGCAAAAACAAAGGGTCATTCTTTGATATAGAGTGGCATGCGAAAATTGTTGAGCAACGAAATTGCATTCCGGGTATTGTTATTTTCAATTTGTCTTTTTCTGAAATACACGGAGAGTGATCAAAAAATAAAATTGGATTACGTAAAATTATTAGACTAGCGAAAATCGCATAATATTATGCTTTAAAGGCTACATTTTAGGGGTACTTTACGACGTGTGCATATAGGGAAAACGCAGATAAGCATGTGTATTGGCTAAGTCTGATCAGAGTCATCGCTGTCTGGACAAACAATTCATCTAGTATTAGGTTGAAAGAAACGCACATGGCTGAAATCTCATTTTCCGGATGCTTATCAAAACGTCACCAGTGAGCAGACATATAAGGTCCCAGATGTGTCGAATGGAACGCGAACGCGCAGAAAATATTCGCTTTTCTAATATATGGTAAAAGTTTACACTCATAATCCAAAGATCAAAGTTGTGAATAGGAAACACCAGTCGCATTGTATTACTGCGCAGGCTGATCGGGGCGTATGGAATAAGGTACCTTTCCCTGTCTCACGGTTTTATATGACACGTGTCCAGTTCAGTGCGGCGTTCCTTGATGTCTGATCAACATAGCCACGTGCAGGTGCTTACCGTATTTAAAAAAACTACTACCGTCTTTACACTCCGTTATAGCATATTTCCTAATGAGAATGCGTATAGTAAGGGTAAGGGGAAACAAGAATATTTCTAAGGTTGGCCTCAAATATTTCTGGAATAAAGTGATCTGCTCAGATAAACTTTATGTAAAGCAAACCATTGAGAAAGTTATGACTTTCCCCAGTCAAGCAGAATATCAGTGTTACAGATTTTGTGCATTACAAAAATCACATACATGTATGTTGTTGACTCAAACTTTCCAGCATACACACTGTTTAAAATTGTTCTTGTGTGGTCACTTAGATTGAAAGTCAGATTTATGTTTTGTTTTATCCTAGGAATATATTCCCTCTAAGCCATCCCATGTTGTACGCTCTTTGATGTACTTGATTGACATGTTGCTAGCCGAGGCACTGGAGAAAGATCCTGACGACAACAAAAATCTCAGACACTGGATCATTGTGAGTTACTTCTCTGTGTTGATAATATTCTGTGCTGACAGAGACTACTAATAGAAGCTACAAAAGATGTTAAGGAAGAATATGACTTTATAAAGTAGTAGCATTCAGTTTTTGTCACATAGTAGCTAATCAGAGCTTGTGATCTGGTTTTATGCTACAATATACTATAAATAAGTATATTTGTATTCATTCTCTCATGTTCAAAATGTCCAAAAATGAAATTGAAATTTGCTGATTTTGTTGGGGCAGAATACTGTAATGGCAAAATTTGTGAGATTTATTTTTGCTTATATATCAGAATCTACTGGCTTGCGAATTAGAGTATCTTGCCCATATTTATGGAATAGAGGCCCAAATGGAAGTTGCTGACTACATGTACTTCATCATAGTTAAAGAACTTGCCATTGACTCTAAAAAAATAGAATCCTGGAATAAAGAACGTGAAAATTGATACACAATATTGATATGAAAAAAAAAAAAAAATATTGGAGCAAATCTTTTTTTTTCAAAAATCTAGAGGGAATCAATGAAATATGCACAATTGGAGAACAAGATATGCAAACCATAAAAAATTTGAGGTTAGTCTTCGTTTGGCCTCTAGCATTAGACCTAGGCATTGCTTCTCCAGCAGTGGCTTTCCAGCAGTGGTTGCCTCATGGGTGTTAGTATTGGCAGCATAAACTTATATCAAGTTCTCTGGTTTATCTAGTTTCTGTGAAAAGGGAAAGACAGATGAGATCCAACATTCCACTTTCTTTTTCTCATTTGATAATCTTTGTTTTCTTTCCAGTGTGTGATTTTATTTGCCATTCCCTGGTCCATTGGAGCAGTGGTAGATGTTGATGGAAGGGTGAAGTTTGATCATTTCTTCAAAGAGTTGGTATCAGGCAACACAGCAGATGCTCCAGTACCAAAGGCAGTGGGCAAGATTGAAGTCCCACTACCTGGAGAACAAAATATCTATGACATCTACTTTGAGGTAGGAAACTCTCCTGGGTTTGAGGTTATAAAACTTGAGAATAATCTCAAACTCAAAATAAAGCACACTGATTGGCTCGGAAGCAGCCAATCAGTGTCCTTTATTTTGAGTTTGAGAATGTACTCAAGTTTTATAACCTCTGGGCCAGTTTATACTACTGCACTTTTTAGTGAGGGTATTTGTCGTCTCAGGTAGAACTTTTAGAATGTTAGTCATACTCTTCTAAGCTATATTCAGCTCTCATATTTCAAAAAAAATTTTATTATATAGTTGTAGACAAAAATCACAAATTGTAGTAAGCGGAGATGTATCCAAGGCCATTAGACTTTGATCTGCAGTATTCAAATGTCTGTCAGGTTGAAATAGTTTACAATTAGTTTTGTTTCTGTGGATCAGAAAGAAAAAAAGCATTAGAGTGACCTCCAGTTATTTGTTTCTAAATTTTTTTTCTCTAATCATTTCCAACTCTTTAATTGTCACACATATACTAGAAAGGACATAGCACCAGTAGTATGTATTATATTAGTTTAAGCATCTTTCTTTAAACACTGTCCATGTTTCTTTTTCTGACTATTAAGCCAACAGAGGAAATTCCAAAGGTAATGGTATATTGTAAATATGTGACCTGTGTGTGATGTGGTAAATCTGTGAATGAAAACCAATTTTCTGTTGTATGCAAGAAACTTAGTGTCTTTCAGATGCAACAAATAGTCCTTTGCTGCAAAAAAGGGGGGGGGGGGGGGGGGGGGGGTTGTAGCTTAACGCTTTAATGGGGAAAAATAAGGCAAACTATGCAAAAGAAGTATTCAGAGGCAGGAGTTTTTTGTTGTTGTTTTTTAAATTTGCACAAGGCTTTTTTTCTGTTTATGGTTGTCAGTGTAATGACTGTGAATTAAGATAAGATTTCAACAGCTTTCTCCTTCCGCTGATTCATGAAGGGCAGTTGTCAGTTACTGGTGAAAGTATGTGCACTTAGTACTGGTTAACCTCTTAGGAGGTCTAAGCCTGCCCAGGAATAGTGTGGTTAGGTTAACTGACCGTCCCAACATGACCTTAGCTGTTTACTGTGGACGTTAAACAATAACACAGCAACAACAGCTTACTGCTAAAACAGAATATTTTTCTAATTTACGAGGTAAAATATATGTGTATGAAATTGAAAATAAGAGGTCTTTGTATACACTGCTGATATTCAGTACTTGAACAGTTCCACTGTTTTCTTAAAGGACTCACCTATTTTCAATTATGGAAGGAGCGGCTGTAGCGTAGTGGATAACACTCCAGACTACCAATCCAGGGGTCGCAGGTTCGATCCCCCGCTTCTCCAGTCTTTCGGATGAGACTTTAAACTGAGGTCCCGTCTCCATATGACCTCGTTGTTGGTGGGACGTTAAACCCGAGTTCACTCACTCACTCAATTTTGGAAAAAGTTTGCTATCTGATGATGAGGTGATTAGCAATTAGTGCAGCTCCTGATGAGCAGATGTCAATCTTAGTCCAACAGTTGTAATGCCCTAAAGTTCTTAAGTATTGGGACACCTAAACCATTAATTTTCCATTTGTCCCAAATGGAAAATTAATGATTTTAGGTGTCTCAATATTTAAGCACATTGGGGTAGTCTTTCAGATTTGAAAGTTTATTTTTCAACATTAATGGTAAGATTACAATGGGTAGTTGACCTAGATTTATGAAGAGCATAGCTCTAACATGTATGATGGCTTATTAGTTGCATACATATCAAGACAAGTTCATACATTGATACATTTGATCTGTAAACTGGCTCATTTTAAACTTTGTGTATTGTAGCAAAAAGCAAGAGGAGCCTGGAAACACTGGAATGAGCTACTGAAAGGTGTGGAAATAAAGTCAAAGAAGATCAGGGAAATGTTGGTGCCCACCATGGACACAGCTAGATACATGTATCATATGGACTTGTGTATTGCTCATGCTCGGTAAGTCCAGAATACTGTGAGATGAAGGATAAAACTCACAAAATTATGTTGAATGGATACACTTGCATGTTTTCTGACATTTTTTCAAAGGGAGAAAATTTTGGGGATTTAGTATTAGATTTTCTGAAAGAAGAGGCCGTATTCAAATAGTTAGATGGATGACTTGTGATTTTATGTCCTTATTAACAGTATTTCAGTCATATTAGGAGGAAGAAGAGGGTGATAAAGAAAAGGTGTGTGCAATGGACCCCCTTTAATGCTTTGAAAGGTTTCCACCTCTAACAGTTCCCTAATCGGGACTGCTATATCAGAAGGCCAGTGCTTAACCTACTGAGCTAGTGGGGCTCCGGCCCTGTTTGAAAGGGTCTTACTCTTATAGGAAAGAATTAGCTGCATCTAAATTCTTTTCTTAAGAGTTGACTTCAGTGTTTATGGGAAGCAAAAATTATGATAGCAGAGTTGCTTTCCCTGAAAGTGTATCCATCCATCATAAGCCTCTCTCATTCTAACAGACAAAATTGATATCAAACCATGCCCTAAGCCACCAATATTTGATACACTTGGTTTAGTCATGACTATCAGTCAGAGCTGTAGATAAGAGGGCTATTTGATGATAATTGAGGGATAGTTTTCTTTATTTCTCATTGAAACCATATGTTGTGACCCCTCATCTGAACCGTCTCGTCGAGACGGTTCAGATGAGGGGTCACAACATATGTTTTTATCAAGAATTAACAAAAATTATCCCTAATTATCACCAAGTACTCCCTCTTATCTAGGGCTCTGATCAGTTTTCTTTTCCATTACTATATTGAAGAACCTGAATTTAAATCGAACTTTTATAAAGTAATGATTGGCTAGTGTGCCAAAAGGGATCCTAAGATTCCAACAAATACTCTAATTGGCCTGCTTGATATGCCAACTGATTGATCATCAATTATTGCATTTCCCCACATCACAGATGGTTTTTATGTTGCCTGGGAGTAGCAGAAATGAGATATATAGCGGTTACGATTTCGTTGGCATAAACCTTTTGTAGACCAGTTTAGCGCTGTTTTGTGACATAGGCGAGACAATGCATTGCATGGACTTCCTCTTGATAACAGGGAAGACTCTCTTCAAACTGCATGGAGGCATAGACTGATCTGAGTTCACTGTTGGCACATGCCTTTAAATATCTTTCCATGTAATACAATTAAAAACAAGTAGAATCTAAAGGCCCTGTCACACTGTCATGAGTTTGGCTACGATAAGCAACAAGTTTATAACTCGCCACATGTCGAGGGGAAGTGGAGGAGATGTCGCCATATCTCGTCTTAAGTCGAACAAGCATCATCATAACTCGCATATTGTCGGGAGGTCTCTACGAGAATTTTAAACTGTTTAAAATTCTCGCCGTCCAAAGTATTCTCGTAGCGAACTCGCAACTCACTCTTATATTGTCGTACAACTATCGTTCACATTGTCGCCTATTGTCGCACGTTCTCGTGTGTTCTCGCTGTCCCAAAGCAACAAGCGAGTTCTGGCAATATAGTACGATACAAGGCGAGTTGGGTACGAGTTGCTGCGACATATAGTATGATACTGTGACGAATATTGGGGATTCTCCACGAGATCCCTTTGAGTATTGTCGACAACTGTACGACAATTTGCGAGTGCTTTACGAGTTCCGTTCGAGTCATGATAATCTTCTATAAATATTAGCTTTGTCATTGTACGGGTTTCAATGCAAACGTCGCTGATATAAGATACCAGTATTCATCATACACTGTAAAAATTTCCGTAGATTTTACGGTAGAAACCTGGCAACCAGCTGCCAGTCCCGTTATTTTTACGGGCGTCTGTCTGTAGAACATTTTTTAAATCACGATATGGTAGAGTTACGTTAACTGACCGCACTTGAAAACACCTTTATAGTGTTGAAGGGCTTCATGACCAAAACACTACCTGTCTTATTCTACCCCACTCTGTGCGATGATTTCTGCCCATGTTTAAGGGCGCCCGTTAAAATAACGGGAAATGGACTGGCAGTTTGTTGGAAGGTATTCTACCGTAAAATCAATGGATTTTTTACAGTGTACATTGATTTTACGTTTATCAGTGCATGATAATGGGTCCCAAGAAAAAAGGACAAGTTGCAACTAAAAAAAAGAGATGGCACACCTCCCAGAAATACCCCAACTCTACTTCCTAGGGAAGATGTGTCTAATGTGGACGATATACCTCCAGGTATTGGGAGCAGCCCTAAGACACGCATCTCCGTCAGGACGGTATTGTGTGGCACTCAGAACCCATACATGAGGCTCTTGTAGCTTTCTCCTGTGGCCAAGTACCTCAGGGTGATAGCAAGCTCTAATCCCGGTTTCAAGGACTCTCGGTACCACGTGTCCTGTTTCAGCAGCCTAGGAGTAAGTCTCTGCTCAAGCTCTCTGAACATTTCAGGTGGTAATCTCAGGAAGTTGCACTGTAAAAAATTTCCGTAGATTTTACATTAGAATAACTGGCAACCAGCTGCATCTCCATGTTCTGTTATTTTTACGGCGTCTGCGTGTAGAACATATTTTGAAATCTCGATATGGTAGAATTATGTTACCTGACCGTACTCGAAAATACCTTTATAGTGTTGAAGGGCTATATTACCAAAACAACACCTGCCTTCTTCTATCCTGCTCTGCGTGATGATTCCGCCAATGTTTACGGGCGCCCGTAAAAATAACTGGAAATGGACTGGAGCTGGTTGCCAGGTATTCTACGGAATTGTTTTACAGTGTAGTGAAAGCTTCAAGGTCTTCAGTCCGCAGTTCATGCATCAAACGATCATAGTGTCCAAAGTTTTTCCCCTCATGATCCATGGTCTGATCCAAACTCTTCTCGGAGCCCTCCTCCTGCTTCTCCTTCTCTGCTGGAGCAGCTGGGCGAGGCCAAGATCCATTTCGGCATCATCTTCATCCAGTCCCAACAGTAAAAAAAAGTCTAAGAAGCCTTTGTGGAATATAAGTTAAAGAGGCATGGTTCTCATTCGGTAACCAATGAGACTGTGATCATTTATCTGCGGTATACACCAAAAATGCTGCAGAACTCGTACAGAAATCGCATTATGTCGCACAAAGTTGAACAAGGTTCGTATGATATTGTACTACGTCGAACAAAGACCGTACTAATATCGCAATAAATCCTACCATATCGAACAAACTTGTACCTTGTCGTACAAAACTCGTATTAACTCATACAAACTCGTAATGATATCGAACAAGTATCGAAGCATTATCGTAGGAATGTCGAAGATACTCTTGCAAACTCGTACTAGTTTCGTACGTTTTGGTCAGAAATATCGAAGAGATCTCGTGCTCTACTGGTACAAATGTTTTGACAGAAAATCATTTTGTAACTCGTGGTTATCCAAGCCGATTTACTGCGAGTTCGATCGCGCCGTAAATGGCTGCTTGTCGCCAGAGATATCGTACCAGTGTGACAGGGGCTTAAGAGATCAAAACACAATTTGCATGCCAAAAAAGAATAAAAGATAATTTTGAAAATAAAGATGCAAACACTTGTTCTGTTGAATTTAAGTAGAATGCTATTAGTATTAAAAATACATATTTTCCCCTAGTAGTAATGTAATATTCACCACTTAGGTTTTTAACTGTTGTACCTCTCTTAAGTTCATATGATATAGACCCAGACCCATATTTCCACTAGAATCAACATAATTTACTAGTTGATATATTAGCCCATAATGCGCCAAAAAGCAGACGACAAAATTTACGTCTGCAGAATTTCAAAAAACGTCTCGTCCAAGTGATACCATATTGAGAATTCGAACACTAGAGGGCAAACAGTGTAGATTCAGATGAGGTGGCTCATTATGAGCCACCTCATCTGGATCTACACTGTTTGCCAATTCAACAATTTTAATTTTTGGCGCTTTAAGGGTTAGTTGATATGTTAGTTGATATTAGTTAATGTTTTCCTGATATTATAGTCTAGCACCAAGAATGCAAAGGTAAAATGTCCTACATATTATCATGTAGCATTTTAATCTGGCTGCACTCAAAATACTGACAAATCATGTCATGGTCATGTGTTATTAAGAATCATGAATGATTACACATTTACGCCAGGTATCTCATAAAAGGGACTTTGGCAAACAGTGCAGACCCAGATCAGACGCCGCGTCTGATCAGGGTCTACACTATTTGCATAAGACAAATGGATGTTTCTTCATAAATTAAAAATGATTAAAAGAAACAAAATAGACACCCCTTAATTGACAAATGGACTCATCCAATTTATAAGGGAAGAAGAGTCCACCAGATATAAATGGGTTAATGTTTACTAAGGCTACAGTTGAAGATAATTGGAAGAGTTATGAGAAACTGTTTTGCCAGGCAAGGCTAAAAATCATTTACTCTATTATGTAAATTTAATTGTCTTTTTACTCAAGAAAAGAGAAATTTAGTGGTACTGATTCTCTATTTAATGTATGTAAGCAAAATTAAAAGGGAGAATAAAAAAAGGGAGATTAAAAGAGAAAAAATTTCTGCTGGAAACTCAGGAGTATGCTCGAGGGAGACATTGACATGATTTCAGTATATTGGTGAAAGTAGCACATTTTCTTCCAGCTGTTGGTATACATGTATATAATGTCCTTCCCTTCCTCTATAGATACTGTCTGTCCTTGATGTAAATTGTATATGTATGCGGGATGATCAAAAAACAAGACTATAGACGATATTCTGCTAGAGATTACACACAGCTGTTCCTCATGAATAATTAAGTGGAGGTAAAAGGCTGCAAGCCTCCCTTGGTACACACAGTAAAAACTGATATGTTAATGCTTTATTTTTGCAACAGTAGTAAATGTCGAATGCTCGGAAGTTGATAATTTATGTTAAACAAGAATGATTATTTATGATGCAATGATGCAACTCATATAACACATGGAGATTTATAAAGGAAATAGCATTGTATTCAATGCTCCTCAGGATGAAGTTGCTCCCCATTGTTTTTAATTCTTATTTATTGTTGCACGTAAAATTGTTCATTGCACATCAAATGTAAAATGTGTTATCAGTTAAGCTGTCAGTTCTCTGACTGATATTTCATATCACCTTTCATCAAAAACTGATAAAAACTGATAAAATTGAAATCCAAAGACTATCATAATTCTGTAATGAAGTTAGACTGAAACCATAACATTTAGCCTACCCAGTGTACATGACTCTTTATCATTTATCATCGCCTTAACTATAATGAAAAGAAAAACAAATTTAAAATTCAAGTACTTTTTGCGCAGTTTATTTCTTTTGCAAATGAGAGAAATCTATAATAAAATCAAAAAGAAAGGAAAACAGAAAAAATATAGTCAGACATTCCTGTATGGTAGGTTAATAACTGATTAATACAAGTAAATGCAAATCAGTCTGATTTAACTAGCTATATTACCGAGTATTACTATTTTATTTAATATATGTAACTGCTAAATAATGTTTGATAACCCAGTTATGTACTGCTGTAATAATTGATTAATTGAAAAATTGGACATTAAAGTCTCCATATGCCTAGCAGTGGAAAAACATTCAAACACAAATCCTCATGAAAAGGCTTTAACCTTCACGTTTGGTGATAAAGTATGGGTCAAGTGAGTCATATAGCTAGCAAAAATGGGGGAACATGTTTGTGAAAAATGACAACTCGCTCCAAAAAAATACAATTTTCCTTTTCTGGTTTCCTGTTGAGCGATGGAATGTAAACAAAAGTGTCTCTACGCTTGTACGTTGTATTTTTACCATTTTCAATGGTCTTGTAGATTGTATTTTTACCATTTTTCATTAAAGTGTGTTAAAGTCAATAGTACTAATGGTCATTTTAGTTGCCAACTAAAATGACCTGAATCATTTTTCGAACATTTTTTTTTTTTTTTTTTTTATTTGTTTAAAGGTGGCTAATCATGGTCATGTACAGTGAGACGTGTGCAGCGATGCCTCCTGATAAAATATCTCACGCTGATAGAATAAAGGGACTAAAGCTCCCAATTCATGTCATGGTCTGTACCAGCAAATATGAAATACTCTGATACTCTGTCAAATCAGGGGTTGTTGTATAACCAGGTTTGCTGTATGGCAAAAATTGCAGATCATGAAAGGACCAGTCCGGTACAGGTTAACACTTCTTCCTCTGGTATCTATCAGCGGTATGACTTCTACTGCCTACCAGGTGAAGAAATTTAGGGTCCTTGAATGGTTAGCTGATACAATTTATTCCAATTATTATTTTCTTTTATTCAAACAGTTTAAAATATGTAATTCAAACTTGTTTTCGGATGTTTTTGTAAAACATAAGCAAATATGGCAAAACAAGTTCTCTTGTTTTGACAAAATGAGTGTTACTCTTCAGCATAGTTGTTATAATGAGGTTGATTTTACATCCCATTTGTCTTTAAATACTTGAATTTATTCACTGAAAATTCTACTATTTTCCCTGCAAATCCTAGCTCGTTATTCATTTCTTACAAGATCCATGTATTGTACATTAAGCATCATGTAGTAAAAATTGCATCTTCAGCCTTTATCAGTTTTGCAATCATACTTATTAAAAAGCTTTCATTGCCTCATTAAAAGCCAATAATTAATAAGAGGGTGTTGAGTTCCATGTAAACTCTATAGGCTTATCAGTTGTGTTTACATTTTACTACCTCCAGCGAGCCATGTGCTCTGTTAATGACACACAGCTGTGCTATTAATAGTAACTCAGAATATCATCTATTGGATTTTGAAAATCAGGGAGAGGGATGAGCTCAGCTTTTTATATGCTGTACCCAAGATACAGTGGGCCATTAACCCCAACTTCTGCTATGGCTACTAGGTCATGGAAAACTAGAAATCTTTGCCTACATTTTTAGAGTGGCCATTAATTTGGAATTCCATAACTGTACAGAATTATGCTGTTAACCCAAAGCCTTGAGCAGCTGATACTTTTGTTTGAAAATTAGTTTATCATGAGAAAGATATATTGAAGTATAGCAGAAAAGTAAACTGCCCTTTACAGGGAGCTTTTTGATCATCCCATCAATGTTTGCTTTCAGGGTTTCTTTTCAGCACACATATAAAATTCTTTGCACTATATAGGAGGTGTTTAGAATATTTTGTAGCAAGGATGTTGGAGCTTTGTTATGTGAATGTGCAAGTGATGCTTATTGTTATGATCATTATTCATACCCACAAATTCCATCCATGCATCCATCCATCCATCCACCCAGCGAACCGGGTAGAAGTGTCCCATTCATCATCAGTGGGTTAATCCATCACTTTTATTCTTAGATGGGAAATAGTTTAGCTACTGGCCTGGGGCCGTATTCATAAAACGACTTAAATGGTTGCTATGCTGTTGCTAAGGCTAAATATCTATAAAGGAGATTCCCTACAACTATGAAATTTGCTCTGGAGGAACAGTCTTTGTAAGACTGTTCCTCCAGAGCAAATTTCATAGTAGTAGGGAATCTCCTTCAAAGAAATTGAGCCTTAGCAACAGCATAGCAACCACTTAAGTCGTTTTATGAATACGGCCCCTGACCTGGTGGTCTTGGGTTTGAGACCCGCTGGAGGAGGAAATCTTTTCAACCATAAACAAGGTTCCATTGCACACAACCTTTCATTATCACCCTCTTATTCTCCTGATATGACTGAAATACTGTTAAAAAAGACACAAAATTGCAAGTCATCCAGTCATCCATCCACTCATCCATCTCAGGGGCCATGTTCATAAAACGACTTAAGTGGTTGCTATGCTGTTGCTAAGGCTAAATTTCTTTGAAGGAGATTCCCTACTACTATGAAATTTGCTCTGGAGGAACAGTCTTACAAAGACTGTTCCTCCAGAGCAAATTTCATAGTTGTAGGGAATCTCCTTTATAGATATTTAGCCTTAGCAACCGCATAGCAACCACTTAAGTGGCTTTATGAATACCGCCCCAGATCGGAGCTATGGAAGTGTCATGGTTTACGTGCTAGGCTACCAATCTAGGGGTCATAGGTTTGATTCCCCACTCCTCTAGTCTTTCAGATGAGACTTCAAACCAAGGCCCTGTCTCCAACCTATGTGTTAACGGCTCATAAAACCAAAGTTCACTCATTCTCAAAGCTATCAGTTAATATCTTGGTTCATATATTAATTAATCCATCTTGAAATCTTAAATTTGTTCATGTCTCCTGTCAGTGGCACTCATCTTGACTGCTGTTCCGTTCATCCATCAAAAACTTATGCCCATCTTTTCTCATAAGTAGTTTTAAGGCAAAGTCAGCTGTGAGCCATGCCCATCTTTTCTCATAAGTAGTTTTAAGGCAAAGTCAGCTATGAGTCATGCCCATCTTTTCTCATTATAAGTAGTTTTAAGGCAAAGTCAGCTATGAGCCATAAAGAACAGTCAAATCCAATATGGTGAACAGCAACTCCAGACTGACTGAAAAGCTAGTGCTTGACCTAAGTTACTTAGGTACCACTGTGTTTTTCTGCCATTTTACAAAGGGGAGCAACTTTCCTGACTTCCTGTTTGCTTTTCAGGGTGACAAACCCCTTCCAAAATGAGATCAATGCTTAAAGGGAAAAGATTTGCTCCTGTAGGAGCAAATTCTTTACTTTAAGCACTGACTCCCTTTAAGAAGGGAGGCAAAATTTAACATAGCAGAGTTGCTTCCCCTGAAAGTGTGTCCATATACCTTAATGACATCTTCACAAACAGGCTCACACATTTATGTAGAAGATAGAAAAGTGAGGGGAAAAAAAAAAGGATTCACTTTCATATGATCATAGCACATGTTATGGTGATGGGACTGCCTTTTATTTTCATGTTTTCATAATAATCTTACATTTATCTTACATTTAAGGAGATATTTGAAATTATCATTACCGTATTTCTTTTTGAAAGTTGCTTGCATATATAAGTGTTTCAAAACTCCATAAGCCATTATTACAGACAAACTTGATGCTAGGAGATGCAAGGTCCCTTGAGCTGTTTAGAGAACATCTTTGTGATAATCCATTATTTCAGTAGTTGTTAAAGAACACTGTTTTCATTATTAATTGTAGAGATTTTGAAGAAGCACTCAACTTTGAGCAAAATTCAAATTTTGATATTAATTGGTATCTGTTTATTTTGTGACAAAGCAGTGAAAACCAGTGACACTAAAACATGTTTTATTTTAAACTGCATGCATCTTTCTCCTCATGCTTTATGTATTAATATATGAGCATTGCATGTCTATGAGTATGTTAGTGTCACTGTTATATTTTGTTGGTGCTAGATAGATGCATGCAGATTATCATGTACTTTAAAATCTGAGACTGTTTAGCATGAAATTTTATTATCCATTTTGATCATTTTGTCTTAGTGCTTTGGTTCACACGGTATAGGAATATTAAGTTTTCCTGATGGATAGGTTTTAGTAGTTCTACTGATCACGAAAATTGTAATCTCCTTACACTAATTTGATACCATGTTTTGTTGTTAATTTCATCATAGTCACATTAATTTTGTTAGTTGTCTCACAATTTTATACATGTACTTTAGAGACACTCTTTTTGATTATCTTTAAAACCTGTCTTCATTGCAGATGAACTTAAAAATAAGTTGCCCATGTCAGCAATAAAATGTGCCTTGGCTGACTGAAAATATTTATTTTCTAGGCCACTGCTGTTTGTTGGACCAACTGGTACAGGAAAGTCGGTATATGTCCAGGACAAGATGATGAACGATCTTCCTAAGGACAAGTTCATGCCAGCCTTTGTCAACTTCTCAGCTCAGACTAGTGCTAATCAGACACAGGTAAAGTGTAGTGATAATAAATAGAAATAGTTAAACTGTTAAGTAAGAGCTTACTTTCTCCGTTTCTTAGGTTTGTCAAAAACATAGTTTGCATGATGTTATTAAAACTAAGCAAGTATCACCCGAGTCTTGAAATCTCAAAGTCCAATGAACTGAAAATATGAATTTGAGATGCCAGTCGTTTTAGCAGGAATTGAAATGTAAAAAATTGTGTTGGAAATATGACATTTACTTTGGCATAAGAGGCTGCTTTTAAGATACCATTGTGTTGGACAAGGAGAGTCAGCTATATTAATCAGTTACATAATCCTATTACCTAATTTCGTATGCACAATGTGAGTTTAGGAATGATTTGTTGCATAACAATGAATGAAAACATTATGGCTGAATCATCTAGATTTTAGTCATAGCAAGCATATTATTCTGTATATCACCCACATTGTTCACTGATAATGAACCTTTCTCTTCCAGAATATCATCATGTCTAGACTGGACAAGAGACGTAAGGGAGTCTATGGGCCACAGATGGGAAAGAAAGCGGTGATCTTCGTTGATGACATGAACATGCCCCAGAAAGAAGTGTATGGAGCTCAGCCTCCTATTGAATTGTTGAGACAGTACTTAGATCATGGTATCTGGTAAGTTTCTTAAAAACATCAGAACCACTGAAGTTGAGAATTTGCAAGATTTGAGTTTAGACTTTCAATAGTCAGTTCTTTTGGCAATAAAAACATGTTGTGGTCATTAGAATTGCTGTTCAAAGACACTTTTTTCTGTGCATGTGAATTTTAAGTATTACAAAGTAAATTGATAGGAAAATTAATTTTAATCTCAGTATCTGGAAACTGCATTAATAGCCACAGCTTGTTGCAGTCTCAGATTTAGATACCATAGCAATGCCTTATGGAGCCCTGGGTCAGTAGATTGAACATTGGCCTGCTAAGCTTGTGGTGTGGGTCTGAATCCTGCTTGCTGTGGAAAAGTTTTCAGTGGTAAGGGGTTTATGTACGCCTTGCAGTTAAATTTTCTCCAAAGAATTTTTATGAAATTCAAATATGGTAAAGTTACAAAATCCTATTACAGTGAATTCTCAGGCTGTTTACCTTTTCAGTAGAAAGTAAACTAGATCTCTCAGCAGTATACTGTGTATTACACTACATAAGTATTATTGCAGAACAGATTTTAAAGCCTACCAGATATCTTGGAGCCTCGGAAGCACAAAGATGGATGAATTCAAAGTTGTTATTGTTTTCTGTAGGTATGATCTGAAGGACAAGTCCAAGCTTGTGTTACAAGATATCCAGTTCTTTGCTGCCATGGGTCCACCTGGTGGTGGTCGCAATGACGTCACAGCAAGATTCCTTAGACATTTCCAGGTTATTGGAATGAACCCTTTCAATGATGAAACTATGATCAAAATCTTCTCGACAATCATGAATGCTCATTTAAGGGTTAGTATCTGTCTTTAGATAATCATATGAGGCAACTAAAAATTATACAGTGTCTTAATGTATAAAGAGAATTAAGAGAAACCTCTATCAAATCCTTGTGTTCTTTTAGAGAATTTTGCTTTCTACAAGTGTTGGCAAATATTACAAAACAGTGTGACCAGATTGTTCCTGGTAACAGCTGGATGTGGCTCTTGATTGTTAATACAGGTTTTTCTAGATGCTTAATGTAAATACAATACCCAAACTTCTCTGAATCTTTACACGTCTCAGTGAAAACCCTAAGAAACAGCAGAACGGTTTTTATGACCTGGTTCCAGTTCAATCTATATAATTTGCCAGGAATAATTCTCTTGATCAAATGTCCCTATTTTGCTGAACAGATTCTGTTTTTTTAGCAGCATAGGGACATATTAAATGCTAGGTATTATAAAAAATATACACAGTTTGAACAGTAGTCTAATTTTCTGTTTTCAGAATCAGGAATTTACATCAGATTTTATCACTCTTGGCAACTTGATAGTGACAGCCACATGTGAGATGTACAAACAGGCCATTGCCAATCTACTACCAACTCCTGCTAAATCTCACTACGTGTTTAACTTGAGAGATTTCTCAAGGATTATTCTGGGTGTTTGCCTTATTAAAAAAGCTCAGGTTGAAAACAAGAGGGTCTTGATCAGGTAAGATATGTGATTTCCATCAGTTGCTTATTATAAGATATAAATGTAAGAAACTGAACTGATTCCCATGAAAGCTGCAGCTTTAAAGCTCCAGCAGTGGCAATGAATTTCATTTCTTGCAGATTACAGACCATCAAGTCCTTCTTCCCACTAACAGTCACTAGAATAAGCATTTGATAGAATTTCAACATCACTGAGAATCTTTTCTTTATTCATTCCTCTGTACAGGGAGAGACTTGTGATAAGTGAGTACTAAGAACTAGATTGTGAAAAACGGTGTCTTATTCCATCTACATGTACATATAAGAAAGATTGGATTGACCCCCACAGATAGGAGAGGCAAAAAAGGGAAAAATGTAATAGTTGCTTCCCTTGAGAGTGAACACAGATGAAGATTGTGATCAGTATGATTAATATGAATTTTGGCTGTTTATACATGACCTAAGACCGCTTTTCAGAATGAGGTGGTCAGCATAAATTGAACTTTGTTTACCTAACAGTTTTCCTGTTTCTGTATCATGGTCAAACACTATCCTTTGCGTTACAGATTATGGGTCCATGAAGTGATGCGGGTGTTCTATGATCGTCTCACAGATGATGCAGACAGGACATGGCTGTTTGAGTAAGATTTTTAAATTTTCTTATCTTGTGACTTTATGAATAAAAATAAAAACCGAAATAAATTATCAACAACACTTTAAAGTTCCTTTTGTTGCTAAGAAGTGTAGTGTGGCTGTGATAGAGAAGTTATGCATAATTGTGCATGAGAAAACCAGCAAAATGGTTGTGCTCCCAGCTCATACTCAGATCAGCCTGGGCATCCGCCCAGTCTGATCAGACTCTTTGCTAGGTGCTTATAAAGGGTAGCTGAGGGTCTAAGCTACCGCCTTGTGGACACCGAAGACTCGGATCAGACTGGGCGGATGCCCAGGCTGATCTGAGTTTGCGCTGGGCACACAACCACTTTGTTGGTTATCTCGTGTCATAGCACAATTATGAATATTTTTGAAAGGAAAACATTACAATTACTTGAATTCAAAGCAAGGATTTGAAGGCTGGATAAAAAACTGTTGCTGTTTTAATGCATTTTCATGTTTATGACAATTAAATCAGCTTAATAGATAATTCTGCGATATAATAATTTGGTAAACTTGTCGTGTTTTGCTTTTGTTTTTGGTGGATAACTGATAGTTGAAATAAGTTATATTACCCCTTTTGTAGATCAGCTCGCAAGTCCATTAAAGATGTTTTCAAAGAAAACTTTGATGGTCTATTTGAGCATCTAAGTCCAGATGCCAGCAAGGTAGGTTCTTAATTTGAAATTTTGGAAACTTAAGTCTTTTTCAGCCATAGATGTCCTGTATTGATTAGGCATTTGTCTGAGTTTATGCAATATCATTGAATAGGCATTTTTCTGAGAGAAAATTGTGCTTGGATTATGCAATATCAACATGACATTGTCTGATTACCTACCCGAAGAGGTTAGGGAAGTAAATGTATTGTGCAGCTAGTGAAATTGATTTTGAGTACAGGAAATAACTCATTATTTGGAACAAAGTTCTTTTGTTTATGACTGAATTAGCTTGCAGTGTTTTCAAAAATGGACTTGATTTTAAAGATAAAAGTTAACTTTTTTCTATGATAAGAAAATTATGTAATGACTTAATTAATTAGTGACTGACATTGATCATGTGCTTTCATATCTGTATACAGATAAAAGAAGAAGATTTAAGAAGTTTACTGTTTGGTGACTATATGAACCCAGATGCTGAGCCAGAAGAGAGAGTGTATGATGAAATTCTATCTCTTGACGACATGTATTCCATTGTAGAACAGTGCCTTGAGGAGTACAATAATACACATAAGAACAGAATGAATCTTGTCATCTTTAGGTGAGTAGGGCTAGAAACGAAGGTTTGCTTCAGAGTATTTTCAAGAAATGCAAATGTTGAGTTTCTTGAAAATAAGTACTGCGAAATGCTTGTGGTCTGTTTCAATTCAAAAGACCTTCAAGAGAATTCTGATTTCAAAACTCCATATACACTAAATTCCAGAAGTATGTATTTGCAAGAATACCCACTTGACAATATTGTAGATTCTTTTTCTTGTCTTTTATAAAGAAGAGCAGTATAAGGCATAAAAAAGATATTCCTTTCTACCTTACCATAAAATGACTCAATTTTAAAGTATAATACTTGAAATATTAATCTACAAACTTGTTGATTAAATTTTTAGGGCATTGATAGACCATACCTACCGACACTTCTGTTAATAATGTAAATTCTTTCACAGGTATGTCTTGGAACATCTGTCCAGAATCTGCCGTGTGTTGCGTGTCCCTGGTGGTAACGCCCTGTTGGTTGGTGTTGGTGGCAGCGGTAGACAGTCACTGACAAGATTAGCCACAGCTATGGCTGGCTATGGTCTTTTCCAACCAGAAATCTCTAAGAATTATGGGAAGACAGAATGGAGAGAGGATATTAAGGTAACTGACCTGATAGTTTAATCTTACGACTTTTTTCATAGCATACTCTTTATATCAGTAGTTCTTATTAGAAATTTGCATAGCCATACTGTAATGAGTAATGTACTTTATAGAAACAGTGTATATACTATTTGCAGGTCTGCAGCTTAGAACCATAAAATTGACATAATCCTGTGGTATCTTAAAGTAGATATAGCTATTCATATGATTTTTGTTTGACTTTAAAAAGTGATGGATATATTTTGAGAGACTAGGAAATTTCTTACCAGTATAAAACAATAATATTTGGAAATTGACCAATTCTGTCTTTATACACACCTACAGAAAGTAGTGAAAATGGCAGGAATGGGTGAGGTAAGGTCCAGTGGAATACATTTGTTGTTAGTATGCAAAATGATGATAAATATTGTTGTTCACTTAGTAGTCCTGTTGTGTTAATGTGATACGCATATTGATTTGAGCTATTAACTTAATGGGCTATAACAGAAATTGCGAAACACGGCCATAGAGAAGTCAAATATTTTCATGTGATTTTTGCCCACAAACATATCTGTGGAAAAGCTGCGTAATGTAATCTTGAAGTTCAATAATCTTGAAGCTCTGTGAAGACTGCTTTTGATGTTGTTTATAATGCTACTGGTATTTATGTGAATCTGCAATTATGGAATGGCTGTCATTATATGAGCCGCAACACGAGAAAACCAACAAAGTGGTTGTGTGCTCAGTGTGGACTCAGGTCAGCCTTGGCATCCACTCAGTCTGATCAGACTTTTTGCTAAGCGCTTAAAGGATACTTTAGGGTCTTAGCTACTTCCATACAGACAGCGAAGACTCAGATAAGACTGGGCGGATGCCCAGGCTGATCTGAGTCTGCGCTGGGCACACAGCCACTTTGTTTGCTTTGTTGTGTCGCGGCTCATATTATATTTCTTTCCAAGTACATTATGCTTTGCTTGATTATTGCATGAACATGGAAATATCGTCCTCACAAACTGTCTGCTGTATTCTGACTTTTTTTGTTTTATTGTTTAGCATACAGTTTTACCATAGCTTTTGTTGAGAAATACAACTGCTGACTGTGAATTGATCATTAAGTTAGTTCAGTGTCCAGTTGTTCAAACCACCTTTAGTTTAATGAAGTCGTTAGTCAAGGATTCATTAAATCTTACAGTGCTCATAAAATTGTGTACATTTTCATTAATATTTTTTGCAGAAAAAATGAGAGGAGCTTTTGCACTCAAACTTCCTTTATTTTTTTTTGGCAAAAAATGACAGTGTTTTTGCATACAGTAGTTTGTAAATTTAACAACTCATTAACTAACGACTCATAAGTCAGAGATCCTGGGTTTAAAACCCGGTCTGGCCACATACTTTCGTTTCTCCTTCCGCTGATTCAAGAACGGCATTTGTCAGTTACAGGGCACTTAAAACTGGTTAACCGCTTAGGAGGTCTAAGCCAGCCCAGGAATAGTGTGGTTAGGTTAACTAACCGTCCCAACATGACCATAGCTGTTTACCGTGGACATTAAGCATCAAATCAATCAATCAATCATTCAATTTGAACAACCGGTTGGTTGGTTTTTATGGGTTTAATGGCCCTTTGAGACAGTTGAACAACCGCATTCGAGCAGGAAATGCTTATATCTTTAACAAGTGAATGAAAAGCAATATATGCCTACAGTTGTAGGTAGGATGATACATTGCAAATGTAATTTTTTTTTTTGTCTAGGATGAGCATAGAGGTGAGATTTTTAATACAATCAGGGATAGAAACCTTTACTATTTTTTAAGTAGATGTTGATTGATGTTGCAGAAAACTATACTGAAACTGTATTGTATGATATTGTTTTAGGGTCAGCTGACTTAAAATATTAAAAATATGATATTTATGACCCTTATAGACTGCAGAGTCTGTTGTTGAATAAGCAAATCATCATAATGCAGCATAGATCAAAGTACATGTACATGATATTGTCATGCAAATTTGGAGTAGGATAATACAGCATGTCCAGACATAAAACACTATTTATGGTATTATGTAAGATCATACCATGTTGGCAGTTTAAGATGAGTTTGGGAAGGGCTGAAAGTGTCATGCAATACCTAACAGTAAGGTCAAGAGTTTCTTAAACGTTGACCTCAGTTTCATGTGGCTTTTGTTTGAGAAGTCCCATCTTGTGTTATGATACAAATATGGGGCCGTATTCATAAAACGACTTAAGTGGTTGCTATGCTGTTGCTAAGGCCAAATTTCTTTGAAGGAGATTCCCTACAACTATGAAATTTGCTCTGGAGGAACAGTCTTACAAAGACTGTTCCTCCAGACCAAATTTCATAGTTGTACGGAATCTCCTTTATAGATATTCAGCCTTAGCAACAGCATAGCAACGTCTTAAGTGGCTTTATGAATACGGCCCCTGATCATATTTTTTTTGAGAGGACACTTATTGGTTTTGGTTTGTTTTACCTCAGAATTTACTCAAGAATGCTGGTTCGGGTAAAGTTATGGTATTCCTGATCACCGACACACAGATAAAGGAAGAATCTTTCTTAGAGGACATAGACAGCTTGCTCAACAGTGGAGAGGTCCCAAATATATTTGCTGCTGATGAAAAGTCAGAAATCATGGAAGTAAGTATGATTGTCAAAGAAAAATAAGCTGTAAACAATATTACAGGGTGGGGGATCTTGAAATTTTTGTTTTGAAACCCAGCATGGAAAAATGTGAGTGAATCTTTATTTGTGTCAAGGTAAATGGCTTATTTTTTCTCTTTTAATGTTTTATGCTTATTGATTTATGTGTGATTTTCCAGTCCACAGCTTTCCAATTCTTACGACACTTTGATAGAACCACATAGATTCACACTCAGATTGTTTGATATTGTATTTTCGTTTACTTTCTCCACAGAGTATAAGACCAGCCATGCAGGCAGCCAGTGAGGCAGAGGGTAAAACCCAGGAAGATTTCAGTCCTCTCGCTATGTTTGCCTTCTTTGTTAACAGAGTGAAAGAGAACCTACATATCATTATAGCATTCAGTCCTATTGGTGATGCCTTCAGAAACAGACTGCGACAGTTTCCGTCACTGATTAATTGCTGTACCATTGATTGGTTCCAGGTATGTAGAATAAAATTTGCATTGTTTTTGTCAAAGATATTGATTTAATTTGAGTAGAAAGAGAATTGAAAACTAATTTTTATACAAACCAGATTAATACCAGGGCCTGGTTGTTCAAAGAATGAAATCATTAATCAAGGATTTTAATAAAGTGCAGAAATATTTTCTTCTGTTAAAATGTGAGGAGCTTTTGCAGTCCAAAATATGCCAGTGTTATTGCAGAAAATACATTTGAAATTTTAACATCTCATTAGCTGACGAAGTTGTTAGTTTAAAAAAAAAAAACAGACGCAATTGATGATATTGGAAATTGAAATACATGTATAAGAAAGGTGGTTAGGGTAATGTAAATGTTGGGATAGAGATAGCAATATCTAGACAGTAGTTTGGTATTATGAATCACATAATATTGTTGGGAGCCAAATCTGAGGTTTCTTACAAACTGACATGATTGTAAAACTTATTTTTGCCACTTTGAACAGAGGGTAGTATGGATAACTTTATGGCAATTTGAAGTATTGGTGGTATTTATCCTCAGCAATAATTGAGATCTCAACTTTTTGGCTTATCTGCTTAAGTTTGAATGGTAAAAGACTGAGACCTGTTTTCCAGGCCTGGCCAGACGATGCATTAGAGAGAGTTGCCAATAAATTCTTAGAACATCTTGACCTTGAAGATGACCAGAAAATGGAGACTGTAAAACTGTGCAAACATTTTCACCAGAGCACAAATAAACTGTCCACTCAGTATCTCATAGAGTTGGGGCGGCACAACTACGTGACTCCAACCTCCTATCTTGAGCTGATCAACTCATTCAAGTCATTGCTGGGAGCTAAACAAGATGAGACATTGAAGGCTAAGAGAAGATATGTGGTTGGTCTGGAGAAGTTGGCCTTCGCTGCTTCACAGGTAATATTTAATGATTTTCTTTTAGTTCAGATTTTGACAGTTTGGATTGAGCCAAAATATACCAGAAATTATAGTTATGTTAATATCAGGTAAAAGAGTTGCTAAGTGAAATAAAAAGTGATCAGTTGAACAACAGTTCCATTAAAGTTATAAACAGACATAAGTACAATATCAATGTCCGCTGCTTTTCTAGAATACATGACATTTGTTGCTTGAAGAGGGACCTAAGGCTGTACATAAAGAGTAAAAGCTTGAATCAGTTTGTGTATGCGCAAACTGTTCTGACCCCAAGGTTATAAAACTTTTTTCATGCACTCAGCTGAGCATGAAATTTTCTCTGCTGATAAATTTGAAAATGCCAACTAATGTTGGCATTTTCATATCCATAAGCAGAGAAAATTTCATTCTCAGCTCAACTGAGCAAGAAAACCAGAGTTCTTAGCAGTTATTTGCCTTAGCAGTTATTTGCTATTTGTTAGCAGGTAAAATTTCATGTTCAGCTGAGTTGAGCATGAAAAAAGTTTTATAACCTTAGGACTTGCCTTCACTTGTTACCACAATACAAAGATTGTGACTGCAGCCACGGGCAACTTGATTAATAAGACTATACAGATATACAGGCTGTCCCGAGTGTTCCTTGTTTGCATATGAAATAAGGTACCTTTTTAAGCCATGCCAGACAGTAAACGCCTTTGCTGCTCTAATAACTCCCCCCCCCCCCCCCCCCCCTCAAAAAACTGATGTTGTATTAACATAATTAACTTGCATGAATTCCTGTTTGCATTCTGGATGAGGTGGCTCTTTGACATGGGGTCTACTGTTAAAGGAAAGAATTCGCTTCTAGAGGAGCAAATTCTTACCTTTAAGAGCTGTCCTTTAATGAAAAGGGAGGCAAAAATAGTAGAGTTACTGCCTCTGCATTTATACCAATTCACCTTAATACAGTTTATTAGAGGTATTTTGCAGTGGCTACTGGCTGATTTACAACACTTTAGGCTCTAAATATCTCCCCCCTTTCGTAAAATGTAACACCCCTGGGGTATTTAATAGGATTATTACAGCATACCTCTGCCTTTTCTAGGTTGCAGACATGCAGAAAGAATTGGAAGAATTACAACCACAGCTGGTAGTAGCAGCAGAGGAAAACTCTAAGATGTTGGTTGTGATTGAGAAAGAGTCAGGTGAAGTTGAGGAGACCAGTAAACAAGTGAAGGCTGACGAGGCTATAGCTAATGAGCAGGCTGCACAGGCTCAGGCTCTCAAGGACGAGTGTGAGGCAGACTTGGCAGAGGCCATTCCTGCTCTAGAGGCAGCTATTGCTGCTCTGAACACACTTAAGGTAGTTTTTCTTTTACTTTAAATCATACTGTTAACTAAATCGTAGATTTTCTTTCATTTTCGATGTATGTACTAGCCAATAAGCATATGCTTTGCATAATAAGCATAGTATGGAACAGTAATATATCAGAGTCAGAGCAACATCACACAGGTTCTGTATGAGTTTTTAAGGTCAAACTCAATGCATTGTCATTAATGAAATGCATTTTCATGTTTCATTGTCACGATATTCCATTAATGTTGATACAGCATTGTTTCAGTTTTGCGTATGACATTGACACAAAGTTGTGTCCTTTCAGGTATATTTTAAAGTAGTTTAAATACTTTTCCAACATGTTCTTTATAATTTTGTAGGACAACCTTTTATCACCAGCAGAAATTTAAAGACAGGACTTCTCTGCCGGGGGGTCTGGTTCCCAGCGCATAACAATGTTACCTGTATAGGTAAAGGTGTGAAAATTTAGTCAACCAATCAGTGGACCAGAATTAACAGCTCTGACGATTTTATTGGCTAACTGGATATGTTGACACTATGAGATCAAGAGACAGAATGACACTGTTGAAGTTAATCCTCCTTATATAGTCCCATCCCTGTCTTTAAGCAATTTTGTGGTGGGCAGGTGGTTTGCCCACACTCACTGGTATGACCTGGTAGAGTTTATCTTGACTGCCTGTTTCTTGCAAGCAGAACTGAACAAGAAGCTCTGTTAAGTCTCAGTAGTTCGATAGGTTGTGCTCCCTCATTAGATATTGAGGGGATTTGAATGATGGTCTGTAATATACATGTACATGTATGTTTTATTCAGAAATAGGAAAAAATGTTACTCATAAGTTATCATCAAAACAGCCTTAAAAATGGTAAAATCTAGTAAAACTTGATAAAACTCTGGAGTGTTTGTAACTTTCAGCCTGCTGACATCACCATTGTGAAGTCCATGAAGAACCCTCCCTCTGGTGTGAAGATTGTGATGGCTGCTGTCTGTGTCATGAAGGATATCAAACCTGACAAGATTAACGACCCAGACAAACCAGGCCAGAAGATATTAGACTACTGGGGACCCTCTAAGAAGCTTCTTGGTGACATGGCATTCTTGGCCATGCTGAAGGAATATGACAAAGACAATATTGCTGTAAGTTGTAGTGTTTACTGTAAATATTTTCTCGACTCAGTTAATGAGTGTGTTTAAATATGGAAAAATCGGTGTGTCCTGTGAGAGAATATTCCATAAAATTTTAGGCAAACAGTGCAAGCTGTTAACATACTTTTTTTAAATAAATAGTCTGATCTGGATTTACACTTTGTTTGATTTTTTTTTTTTAAGTTTTTGTGCCAAGTACTGTTCTTCTGAAGTATTAAAATGAAAGAGCAAGTTTTTAAGTGATTGTACCAACTTGATTGAAACCATTGTGAAGAATAGGTAGAATAGAGGTAGATGGTGACGTGGAATCCGATTGTATTTGTTCCTGAATATTGCCCTTTTCTATACATTAGATCTGGTTGATATTTGATCTGTGATATTTCCTCAACTTTGCTTCACATGAATATACCTTTTTCTGTTGACAGCCACATATTATGCAAAAGATTAGGAAAGAATATATTGGAAATCCAGAGTTTGACCCAGCCAAGGTTGCCAATGCCTCGTCTGCTGCTGAAGGTCTGTGTAAATGGATCATGGCTATGGAGATTTATGATCGTGTTGCTAAGGTTGTAGCACCAAAGAAAGCTCGTCTGGCTGAAGCAGAAACTGAGCTGAGTGCTACAATGAAGACTCTGAATGCTAAGAGAGCCGAGTTAGCGGCAGTCGAGAAGAGACTGGCTGACCTTAAGGCAACCTTCAAAGAAATGACAGATAAGAAAGAGCAGCTAGAATTTCAGGTGGATTTGTGTGGGAAAAAATTAGTGCGAGCAGAGAAGTTGATTGGTGGACTGGGTGGAGAGAAATCAAGATGGACAAAAGCTGCAGAAAACTTACAGAACATTTTTGACAATTTGATTGGTGATGTGCTAATATCAGCAGGTGTGATTGCCTATCTCGGACCCTTCACTATGGCCTTTAGGGACAGATGTACATCAGAATGGGTTAAATGCTGCACGGTAAGTCAAATACCAATGGAATTATTGTTTTAGCTGTTTCAAAAGTTGTGTTCTTTTCTAAGCTGCCTTTTTATACGCCCGTTTTGAAAAAACGGACGTATTATGGCATGGCGCTGTCCGTCCGTCTGTCTGTCTGTCCGTCTGTCCGTCCGTCCGTCAACATTCTTGTGCGCACCATATCTCAGAAACCATTTGAGATATCTTCATGAAATTTTGTAGGCATATATATTAGGATGGGGCAAAGTGTCGCGTATAGTAATGATTGCTCCCCCTTTCTTAGTTTCAAAGTTATGCCCCTTTGATTATTTTTTACCCTACTAGTCTTGTGCGCGCCATAACTAGATAACCGTTTGGGATATCTTGATGAAACTTCATAGCAATGTGTATGAGGGTGTGATGATGTGTCGCGTATAACAATGGTTGCTCTCCCCTTTTTCCTTTTGGAGTTGCATCCCTTTCATTAGATTTTTAGGGTATTTTTGTGTATACTAATCTTGTGCATTCAATAACTAAGTAACCATTTGGTATATCTTGATGAAACTTTATAGCAATGTGCATGATCACGAGACGGTGTGTCACATATAAGAATGGTTGTTTCCCCTTACTTAATTTTGGAGTAACCTCCCTTTGATGAGTTCTTTAGGCTAACCCATTCCCCCATAACTCCTTAACCCTTTGAAATATTTCAATGAAACTTTGTAGGAATGTGTATAATAATGGGGTAATGTATCATGCGCATGAATCACAACTCCGGCTTACTTCCTGAATTATCTGCCTTTGCATCAATTTCCGTTTTACTCTGTATCTCCTTAACCGTTGGAAATATTTTAACAAAACTTTATGGTGATGTGAATATTGTCAAGGGAAAGTATTGCGACTAAGAGTTTATGAATTATCTCCCTTGTTTGACTATGGCGCTTCACAACTTCTGAGCTGCTTCACCCTGGAACCTGATTTTTGGTGTACTAATAGTATTTGATGTGTTGTTTTGATAACATTGCAGTCATTAATTACAGAGTTGTTTCCCCTGTTTTGTCTGCCTGTCCATCCTTCTATAAACAATCTTGTTCATTCTGTAACTCCTTCATGACACTGAAACGGGCGTATTATGCGACGCTTGCGAAGCCCTTGTTTGACTAGTGCTAGCCTGTACTAAAATTTACCATGATTGCTGTATTGTTGAGCCATAACAGAATTTACTGACATTGGGCATTCCACTTAGAAAAATGCTTTGAATCAAGCTTAAGATTTGTGTGTGTGTTGCAGGGATGGGGGTTGGGTTGGGGCAAGGTACAAATTATAAAGGATTCAGCAGATGTTTTATGATACTTGGAATTGCTTTTGATGTGGTCAAACCTAAGAGAAGTAAAAAAAGATAGCTGATTAAGACAGGTGATCTCTTAAAACAGGTTCATTTACATTATGACCAGGAAAGGTGTGGTAAAGAGAGCTGACTTCTTGAGAGATGTTAGGACATAAGCAGGTGTGACAGCTATATTTGAAATTTTAACTAATCTTGATATACATTTCTCTTACAGGATGCAAAGATCCCATGTTCCAAAGAGTTCTCCCTGAGTAAATGTCTTGGTGAACCGATCAAGATTCAGGCCTGGAATATTTTTGGCCTACCTAGAGATGCCTTCTCTATTGATAATGGTGTCATAGTCGCTAACTCTAGAAGATGGTAAGTGTAATTATTATGCATAGCAAATTTTGCCTAAAAATGCACAGTCATGCAAAATTACTGTAATCGTTGAGTCTCTTGGCCAGTTACTTCAATGATCCTGAAGTTTTTGGGGTGGCCTGT
Source organism: Ctena decussata (assembly GCA_963989385.1). Classification (NCBI taxonomy): domain Eukaryota; kingdom Metazoa; phylum Mollusca; class Bivalvia; order Lucinida; family Lucinidae; genus Ctena; species Ctena decussata. Next base: position 3,513,613 of record OZ022507.1, on the reverse strand, counting down.
TCACATGCAGACACTTCAGTTCCAATATATAGGCTTATTACCTTAAAGGTAGGTTCCTGTAGTAGCGATAACAATTATGTCCACAAAAAAATTTCGTCTTTTTCTGAGCAGTATTGAATTCTCTTATTTTTCTGAATTTGTTGCTACTGAAAAACTCGACAGATGTTGAAGAAAATAGTCGTTTCCCTTTTGGTTTATTTTCTTTCGTTGGAATGCCAGTTCTAAAAATAACTATGTTTATTATGTCTATAAGTGCGCAATTTCTGATGCCATTCTCCAAAGGTCAATTTTCCCTTGTCGTGAGCTCTCATAGAGGTCCCGGCATGGTGGATGGGTTAAAACTATCCCAAAATGCAATGCAGCATGACCTCAGCTGCGTTATCTATTTTTAGCGCGAACTAAAAATAGCGCTAACTGGTGTGCGAAGCAGAGTTAGGAAATCCCTTGCAAAACAACTTTTCTAATATTTTTTTGATTTAAACTCTTTAGTGAAACTTATTCATTCCCTTTTATAAGTGTTTTCCAACAACTTGGATGAAAGATCATCAAAATTATGATGCATTTCAAAGTACAGTAACCTACCTTTAACCGGTCAGCCCAATATCTAGGAGACAATAAGTTTGTCATGTCAGGGTCTGCTAGATGCTCATCTACACAAACTTGTATGAAGGTGAAAGGCTGTAAGAAAGCTTTTCCTGTAAAATACAGATTTTTCCCCCCACCTATTTGATATTATCTGTACTTGTCATATACTGCTTAATTCTTTCTCAGTGATGTTATTATCCTATGCAGTTTTCATTCCAGTTGTCAATGTTTCATTAAGGGTTTGTGAACATGGGGCCTGATTTTAACAAAACATCCATTCCATGATAGTGTATGTATCCTTACAATAAAAATTCTAAAAATTAAGACACCTGAAGTAATTATTGAAATTTGTCTTTTATATGTAACAGTTTGTTTTTACAATGCAGTAATACATCCAAAAGGTGGAGATGCAATGCCAAACTGTGAAGACCAGATCAGACTGCTCCTTTGGGAGCAGTCTGATCTGGGTCTACACTGTTTGCTTTTTAGAGTACTTGCTTACTGAAATGTCTATTTACTTTCAGGCCTCTAATGGTTGACCCCCAGGGTCAGGCCAATAAGTGGGTGAAGAACATGGAGAAAGAACACAAGCTGTCAATCATCAAATTGACTGACTCAGACTACATGAGAACCTTAGAGAACTGTATCACCTTTGGCAACCCTCTTCTCCTGGAGAACGTGGGAGAAGATCTTGACCCCTCTCTGGAACCTCTGCTATTGAAACAGACATTCAAACAAGGTAAAGTCACTGTTGTTTGTCTTAAGATAAGGCTTTAGGGTGTGGCTTAAACTTTTCGTAGACAAGGTTGTGTGGTGTGACGTGAATTTTTCTTAGATGTGTTTGGACTAACAGAATTAGAAAAATACTCTTGATTTGAAAGACTTTTAGTTTTAAACGGATTTTTATCAGTTTGAAGCTATTACATGTGTACTTGTTTGTGTGTGTTGTAACTTACTAGTGTTTCAGAAATTGAGATAGGGTACCTTATCTGTATCTGTTCTTTCTGCCTTAAAAAATGCTGTCGTTTTCTATTTGTTATTAGATTTCATCTAATGAAAGTGTATGGGTAGTAGTTTCAATTCTGAGACTTAACTGCATGCTTAAGAAAAATGCTGCAAGTTCTATTGAATATCTGCTAAGGATGTGAAGGCTTTTCAGAGTCATTGTTTCAGTTACAGTGTATTTTCCTTGTGCAGTTAGATTGAGTTTTGAAAGAATGCAAATATGAAGTACTCAGTAAGCATTTACAGACGTTTGAGGTCAGCCTCTTGAGGACAAATTCTTTAATAATTAAAATACTTGTCATTATATGCTAGAAGCGCTGTAAAGGTCAAAGGTATATTCTGTTATGAAATTCACAAATATTTTGTCTGACTGTACTAATCTGATTCTCGGCATATTTAGAGGACTTAGATCAAGAGGGTAAGCTTTCAGCACTGTTAAATATTGTTAGTCATACATGTGGTTGACCACAGTCCCAAAATGTCAGCAATTATGTGTATCCCATGAACATGAACAAAATAATCTAATTATTGAAATATTGTCTGTATAAATATGTACATGTATATTGACCTTTTGTGATGCAGTTGTACAACTTTGGCTTTACAGTTTATAAAGATCATATGGTAAAAAAAAAATTGATGGCTTGCAGCTGATCAACAGTATGAAGTGAGCAGATGGTATCTTGATACAGCATTGACATTGATGTGGTATTCTTTCAAATTTGTGTCCCAGGTTTAAACACAGAATCAAAATAAAAGTTTTATGAAGGTAGATGCAATATCATTCAATGCAAAATCTTCTATCAATTATGATGTGATGCCTGGTCCTTGACAGACATTTACAGAGCTCTAGATAAGAGGGAGTATTTGATGATAATAAGGGATAATTTTTTTATTTCTCATCGAAACCATATGTTGTGACCCCTCATCTGAACCGTCTCGTCAAGACGGCTCAGATGAGGGGTCACAACATATGTTTTTAAGCAGAATTAGCAAAAATTATCCCTAATTATCATCAAATGCTCCCTCTTATCTAGAGCTCTGATTTATATGACTTTATTTGGAAGTTCTGTCCATTGTCATTGGTTTCAGATGAATAGAGTGGATGGATGGCTTTCAGAATAACTAGGAAAATTGTGTCATAACATTCTTTTTAGCTCCAAACATCAAGTCTTATTCTAGTTTTTATCTGTAGGAAGTAAAGATTAAAGCTGAAGAATCGTTAATCCAACTTGAACAGAACCTCTCAAATAGCTCTTTGATCTCTTCAATAGCACATGTTCCAAAATTTGATATAATAGATGTAAAGGAAAAGAAATGTTCTGTTGAGAGTGTTAAGCATACACAATGAGCTTAAGACATCACTCAGGTTTCTGTGTGATAGCACAAGAGTTACAATATTGCCATTTTTGTCTTGATTTTGAATTTAAAGATACTAACTATCTGATGTATTTATGTAGAGCTTTCAAATGGTAAGCAATGTACATTTATTGTAGTTTCATTGTGATAAAAGTTTCTATAGGATTCAGTCAATTCAAAGGTGATGTGGTCTTGGACCCTGAAGCCATGTGCTCCAGTGCCCACCACTTTCATACAAACAAGCATAACCTTTTTCGATGATGTATGTAAGGAGGAGATGCATTTTCTTTTTTGTCTGCCTTCTCAATGGGGCAGATTTTTCCCTCTTAGTATAGACCCCCTTTTAGAATGTTTCTATGTCAAGGGAAACAAACAAGAACTTGCAAAAGTTAGTTCCCTTTGTTAAAACTTTCATGAAACATGAAAGTGTGTCCATTTTACTTAATTGTTGCTTATCCGAGCTATGGAGAATATATTTCTTTTTTGATACGTTCATACATTGATTTAGAGAATCAGAAAAAAAAAATATATATCAACATTTTCTGCCTCAGAAATCTGCATGTAGCTATGGCTAAATGACACAATAGTATTGTATATTTGTATGCTGGAAATGATATTTCTTGTTTTTCATTCTTTTAGATTACCACAAATATTTTATCACAGTAATACATAAAGATCGTAAGTTAAGGTGGAAACTTAAACCTCGCTTAAGACACCCTGTTCCTGTATCATCCCGTCATATGTGTTCTACCAAAAATTGAACCAGTCCTTTGCATTTTACTTTTCCATATGAGCCGCGACCTGACAAAACCAACAATGTGGTTGTGCGCCCAGCGCAGATTCAGATCAGCCTGGGCATCCGCCCAGTCTGATCAGACTCTTCACTAAGCGCTGAAAGGGTAGCTTAGTGTCTAAGCTACCTTCATGCGGACAGCTAAGACTCTGATCAGACTGGGCGGATGTCCAGGCTGATCTGAGTCTGAGCTGGGCGCACTACCACATTGTTGGTTTTGTCGTGTCGCGGCTCATATGTTAATTGTACAGTTAAAGTGCAGTTTCATATAAAGTGGTAAATGTTTGATTTTACAGTGGTATGTAAATTTGTCACATTTGTATTCCCTTGCACTGCAAAGGAAATCATGGAATAAATAGTAAATATAGTCTGAAGGCCTCACATTTCTCTTAGCATACACTTTTATGCCAAAACCACAAAGACAGCAAAATCCCTAAATATTGGGGCAGAAGTGTATGTATATACTGTAGACCCAGATCAGAAGAAGCAGCCTGACATAGGGTGTATAAAGTTTGCCATCTCAATAGAGTTTATCATATGACGTCGCATCTGAGAGTGTAATAAAGCCATGCATTAAAAACGATAATCCACTAGTGGATTTAATATGCAAATTACGTTGTAACGTTATGTGTTGACGTCCATAAAATGTCGCGTTTTCTAATTTCAAAATCATGACGTTTTAGTGCAAAATTCGCTGATAAAATGCGATTTTAGTGTCATATGATAAATAGAATCTTGCATTCTGGCTCCTGTATTATTGAATGTATTAAACTCGTTGGTGAAAACGATAAAATGCTCGGCACAGCCTCGCATCTTATCTTTTTTCCCAACTCGTTTAATAAATTCTATAATACACGAGCACTCATGTAAGATCCTCTATTTAATAGAGTTTTAAGATAATTACAGTGAGTTTATAAGGTATACTAGTGTTATGGGTAATTTTGCTAAGCAAAACTTTTTAAGCATTTGCTTTGAATTGGTAAAACACACTGTGCATGTGTTTAAAAACTGTTATGATGCATATTCCTTTCAAAGATTTGAAAATAAGATAATTTTTATATATACGTTCTTTGTCTGTAGAATATATAGCAGCTGCAGTAGCCCGGATGGCTTGTAAGTTGTAACAGCAGATCACTGCTGACCTCCAACTGGTGCCAGCATCAGGAAAAATTATCATTGTTGTACTGTCCGTCACCCAGACTGTTGTTCATATATAAATGTAACTGTGAAGGAATAAGTTCAGGGGCCTTAATCATAAAACGACTTAAGTGGTTGCTACGCTGTTGCTAAGGCTAAATTTCTTTGAAGGAGATTCCCTACAACTATGAAATTTTGAGAACTATGAAATTTGCTCTGGAGGAACAGTCTTACAAAGACTGTTCCTCCAGACCAAATTTCATAGTTGTAGGGAATCTCCTTTATAGATATTTAGCCTTAGCAACCGCATAGCAACGACTTAAGTGGCTTTATGAATACGGCCCCAGATATATTGTTGTATCAATAAAATGTAAACTAGCTTACGGGGCCAGCTTATACATTTTTTTGGGCCAGGCCAAGTATAGTTCATGTGGTTTTATGGGCAGAGAGGTTATTACTCCGACCTCATAACACAGAGGTTGCTGGTTCAGTTGGGGTCAGGGTCATGATCCTTAATGGTGTTAAAAGGGTCTTAAACCAAATCATCCATCCAGGCATTGCAGATGTACACTCACTCAATTTGTCTGGGAGGTTTTGGAAAAAAACAAACTGCACTTGCCCAGATCTTACTGCATACCTGCAGGCTAATGTGAACATTAGCAGATAACATACATCCTAAGACGAGTATGCTTGTACCAATTGAATCATTGCTGAACCATTTTTAGGTCGCCTGAATGAAGTTCAGGAAGAGCTATTGCACTACCCCCGGCCTCAGCGTCGGCATTGGCATTGGCGGCAGCGTCGGCGTTAGCAAAATGTTAAAGTTTTATGTTAAAGTTTTTATGTGATGGGCAAGGCGCTGTCAGGCGAGCCATCCTGTCCCTGTGACAGGTCTTGTTAAGCTTGTGCTTACTGGGCATACACACACCAGCCTGAGTAATAGTATGTGACCAGCCTGGTTTAGGCATGCAAAGATGGGTATAAGACACGTTTTTATGGGAAAATATGAAGCATTGTCCAGTATTATGATTACTACAAGACACCGGAAGAAAATTTTACACATTTTTAGCCTGGTTTTTTGGTACGGTATATTAAAACAATCATTTTCTCTTTCATTGTTTGCAGACGGTAAGAATGAGAATTTTCTGTTATTTTTTCCTGCCTTGTTTAGTTGTTGATAATTGATGTATTCCTAGTTTCAGATGCATGCTTTAATTCATTTAAGCTGAATGGACATACCTACTTTGGAGATCACTTTGAAGTATTTGGCAGCTTCAGTGCAGAAATTAATTTTCTCCTCCAGCCCCGGATCCAGGGGGTGGGCTTTGGGGCTTCAGCCCCGCCATCTGGGCCTCTGTGTTATGTATAATATGTGAACCCCCAGATAATAAGGGTATCTTATGACAGCTTGAGATAGTTTATCCATTTGGGTAGATTAAAATATATGTAGTGATATCTCATTAGAATCGCCTCAGCGAGGCGATTCCAATGAGATATCACAAGATATATTTCAAGGCAAAATAAATATTTTAAAAATTCTCATCAAGTTGGTCCCTTCTTATGTCATATACTTTCAAGTCCCTCCCCCATCCCCGCTTCCTACACACTTGCATACATCTCAGCACCTCACAGTCCCACCAGTTATCCAGAGCCCCACCAGTTCATGGTAATCTGGATCCAGGCCTGCCCTCTAACAGTTGAAACTCTTCTCACAGAGGTTTCTCATAAAGGAAAGACTTTGCTCCTGTGTTTCTTTTGAAAGAAGCCTTGAGATGGCTGGAAAATACTTCTCTTCAGTCAGTGACCTTCAGATAAAGGTGTATCTGTTCACTTAAGTATTTGAATGCAGAACAGAAAATAGTTCCGATTAGAATTTTCATTTACTCTTTTTAATATAGTTCTTTGAAGAAAGAAAATTCTTGTTTTGTTATGTTAAATTTGCAATTGCTTGTAGGTTTTTGAAGTATTCTTAGTCCAGCATGCCATAGATTTGCACATTTGGTAAAGAAAAATGCATTTATATTATCACATGTAGACACTGAATACTCCGATCAGCCTGTGCACCAGTGCAACCTGCTCTTCCCTGTCAGCATCAGCAGTTTGTGGATTCAGATGAAAGGCAGACTTGTCGGGGTTGCACAAAATATTCAGGCTGATCTGAGATTTTGGTGTTTGCATGTACTATAAGGTATCTTTTCCAATGGCCTGGCTCAGACTCAGAGGTGATTTTCACCGGTCCTGTGAAATAGCTAATAAATAATTTCTGATTGCTGGTTGAAAAACTTGTTGGTACACTTTGTAATAATTTCACACCTTCTTATTACATTGTGTATAGAAAAATGCTAAAAATGTTCATCCCATTTATGTTAGTACATGATAGTATGTTTTTGTATCAATAAATGCTTTGCCCCAGGAAAGATGGGAGGGATGTTAGTCGTGGGTAGTAGACTTGTAAAGTACTTCAGTGCATGAAAATTAGGCAATTATTTGTTACACTGATGTAGGAAACAAGAACTTTATTTTGCACAGTATAGTATTAATTCACACAAAAGATATTTTGATTGTTGATATTGTATGATTCCATGACCTTAGACTCGCTTCTGGGAGAATTATTGATGCTGTGTACTCTAAACATGTTTTATATGTTGCATGATTCAGTCTATGTTGGTTAATTTAAAAGTTTGCTTTAGTTTATTGCTTGATATATATATATTTGCATTGCATACACATCTGGCTTTATCAGTAATTTTTATCATGATTTTTGCTTGTCATAGTTTTGTGTACACCTTGCAGTTGCGGATCCAGAGGGGGTTCGGGGGGTTCAAACGAACCCCCTCTACAGCCTAAATTATTTCATTTTCATGGGGAATTTCAGCAAAAATTGGTTGAACTGCGCAAATCGAACCCCCTCAGCTTATTTGAACCCCCCTATCCAAAATTCCTGGATCCGCCCCTGCCTTGGTAGGGTAGCATAGCATAAATATTATTGAATACATGTTTTCCATAATGGCATGAGCAAGTGGTGCAGTCTTATCAGTCAACAATGTTTGCCAACCTTGTACAAAACATCCACAACAGTACTATTATATTTGTACATAAATGAAATGTAGAGTCTGTATTTACTGTCAACATGCAACTTTCAGATAAACGTTTCTGTAATATAGTATGTGGAAATTAAAATAATTAAAAGAAATTCTTTAATTGTTTAGAAAGAACAATTTTGATTGCATCTGAAGTACATTGTAAAGAATGCGTATTTATACATGTATAAAGATTCCAGATGATGACTCAGAAATATTTTTCTGTTTTTTTTTTTATGCTTGTTTCATATACTTTATTTTTCTTTCTTTAGTGTAAGATAAGATTTTCAGTGGCAACTTGTTTCTCATGAGAATTAAATCATATCACATGCTACTGCTATAGCCGTTACTGGTGAAAGTATTTGCACTTAGTACTGGTTAACCACTTAGGAGGACTAAGCCTGCCCAGGAATAGTGTGGTTAGGCTAACTGACTGTCCCGACAAGACCATAGTTGTTTACCATGGGCGTTAAACAATAATACAACACAACAACAACCAATATAGCCATTCTTTCTACAGAATTTGTATAACTCACAAGAAACCATAGGTTTGCATGCATACTTCTAACTCACAGGTATATACATTCAAGTGGAACACCTCAAACCATTAATTTTCCTTTTGTCCCAAATGGAAAATTAATGGCTTTAGGTGTCCCAATATGTAAGCACATAAGGGTAACTAGAATTTTTTCAAGAACGTGTGTATGGTTTTCTGTCTGTTTGTATGAGACTTGTCTCTAATATTGTTTTGTCTTTCACAGCTGGTGTTGAAATGATTCGACTGGGTGAGAACGTGATAGAGTACAGTAAAGACTTCCGATTCTACATCACCACCAAGTTACGTAACCCCCACTACCTGCCAGAGGTCGCCACCAAGGTCTCCCTCCTCAACTTCATGATCACCCCAGAGGGTCTGGAAGATCAGTTGCTGGGTATTGTGGTAGCAAAAGAAAGGTATAAAAATTACTCTGTTTGCTTTGTAAATGGAAATGTTTAAGGCATGATTTTTGTCTCGCCTGCAAAGCAGAGGCGCGACTTATGTATTGCTTTTCTTGTGTTGTCGGCGGCGGCGTAAACTTTGTTGATTTTTCGCTTTTAGATCATAAGCGCTGACAGGCGAGACACCGCATTCTGTGGAATTCTTGTGTTTTCTAAGCATTGAATCCAGAGACATTTTTGTCACTTATTAATTTAGGGCCTGTCTGCAAATTAATTAATTGACACTAATTAATTTAGGGCCTGTCTGCAAATTAATTAATTGACACTAATTAATTTAGGGCCTGTCTGCAAATTAATTAATTGACACTAATTAATTTAGGGCCTGTCTGCAAAAACTCTTACACAGAATAAACTCATCTACATTGATATCTGACCTGATCAAATCTGTTTTAGTCGGCAAAAACCAAAATACCTTGTAAATTTTGAGTGATGATAAAGTTTATGATTTAGCTAAATCATGCACCAGTCTCTGTCCAGTTAGCACTGGCCTACTGATCTAGCGGTCTCGGGTTCGAGCCCCGCTGGAGGCAGAAACTTTTCCAACCATAAACGGGGTTAACAGCCTTTCATTATCACCCTCACATCATTCTGGTATGGCTGAAATGCTGTTGAGAAGAACGTAAAATGGCAAGTCATCCATCCATCTATCCAGTTCAACTTTAAGAGTTTTTTCTTTCATGCAAGTCACCATAGAAGCCAGCATGTACCACAACCCCAAAGCATTTTCATGGTAAATGGCAAATGGTGTGTTTCTATTTTAGACCTGAATTAGAAGAAGAGAGACAGGCCCTGATTATTCAGAGTGCTACCAACAAGAAACAGTTAAAGGAAATTGAGGACAAGATTCTCTTCACACTCTCAGCTTCTGAGGGTAATATTCTAGAAGATGAGTCAGCCATTCAGATCCTGGACTCCTCCAAGATTCTCTCAGATGAAATCTCCAAGAAACAAAAGGTAAAATTGATTTTACTATCCACTGGGCCCAGTTGTTCAAAGCATCCATAGCTTAACAAAGTCATTAGTCAGTGATTCATTAAGTCTACCAGTATGTAAAAAATCAAGAGAGCTCATATTTTTTTGCTGAAAAAATGTGAGGAACTTTTGCACTGCAAAAGTTACTCACATTTTTTCAGCAAAAACTGGTGGCGTTTTTGCATATGATATGTTTCAAATTTTAACATGTCATTAAATAATGATGTTGTTAGTTTTGAACAACTGGGCCTAAAAAAAATAAACAATACTACGGGTCAATCAACTACTGCAACATTTCGTTGTTGGAGGAGATTCAGAAACATTCCGTTATCTCAAAATAATAAAAAGACAAAGGATCAAAGTATTTTCTTCACAGACGGCGGCTCAGTTGATCGTTGTCACAAAATTTATTTATAACGGTACCTGTCAGCTACATTATAACGATTTCCGCGGCGGTCACTTTGCTAGCTATAGCGGTTGACAGAATGACGCCACAAATCTAGTTACCGCGCCCTTTACTGAGCGGGTTTAATACAGTTATAATTGAATCAAAGAAATCAGTTTTTCGACGGAATGTTTGATCTGACAGTTGACCGTAACAGATTTTCATTGCCTTTAGAAGGATGTTTGTTGCAGTAGATACTTTATGCGTAGTAAGACTTAGAGCAGTACTTTCAAAAAGTTATACAGCCTTGAAAAAAAAAATGAAAAAAACAAAAAAAAAACAATCTGTCTATTTCATTAAAGCACAGAATAATAAGCATGTAATGTTTCATAAATGATAAGCAATTGTATATAAAATTTTCCTTCAGATTGCTGAGGAGACAGAAGAAAAGATTGAGACAAGTCGTATGGGTTATCGACCCATCGCCAAACACTCTTCCATCTTGTTCTTCTCTATTGCTGATCTTCCCAATATTGACCCTATGTACCAATACTCTCTTACCTGGTTTGTGAACCTCTACATTATGTCTATTCATGACAGGTAAGTTTATGTTATCTAGTATTGTGTGAAAAGTTGAAAATAGACCACACATGAGTGTTCATTTCATATGGTATTTATTAAACTAATAATTTATATCTTTTGGGAGCAACTTATTTCAGTTAATCAAATGAGTTTAATAAAATATGATACAAATGGGGCAAAAATGGCTTTCTGTGATAATTTTATGCTGGCAGTGTCTTTTCACCATCAGTAAACAGTGTTGCTATGGATGCCATAAAATGTTACTGTACAGCAATATGTTATGTGTGCAATATCATTATGATGCTTGTATGATAAAATAGTATTTTGTACAGTGATAAAGGTTTATGGAGTCATATTAGACGTACAGGTTTTAACCATCGTGTGAAGCATGCCCATAAAGAACATTGTTCTAAAGACTTTTGCCCATAAAGAACATGATTGTTCTGAAGACTTTTGCAATAACTTTGAAAACAACTAGTTGCTGTTTACTTCCTTGGATACTGTTTTTTATGCCTCTGCATAAGTGAAACTAACTAGCAATAGAGCAGTGACATGCAAAAACGTGTTAAGTGCATATGTGAGGAGCCTAGACTCAGACCAACTTGCATATCTATGTAGTCAGGTCAGAGGCTTTCTTGATAATGCATACAAAGTATATGGAGATTGAGGAAGACACAAGTGGAAAATGACTGCTTGAATCAAGCAAGGGCAGCCGCAAAACTGGTTTGAGTCATGTACATGGCAGATGTGCTAAGCATGGCTTTTGCATGCCATAACTAGATATTCTTTGGCTAATTGTTGATAAAACCATCCAGAATATTGTTTAATTGGATTGTCAGGGCTCAAGCTGAACAGGTACACTGTCAGCGGAAGAGACTCCTGAATTCATTTTTGCCTCCATTTCTAATAGGTGTCAACTCTTAATGGAAAAAATTTGCTTCTCTTGGAGCAAATTCTTTCTTTTAGAGTACACCCCATAATGGAATGGTTTGGTTACACAGGAAGCTTTGAAAATATTGCAAATATACATGGAGGTGTACCTACACACAGTAAGAAGTCATTAACTATTAACAAATTGTATGTGGGCTGTTTGTGGCAGGCGCATTTTGCATATGGTATGGGTATATCTGCAAGGGAGATCACTCTAGAGATCTTTGCCCCCCTTCAGCTAGCTCACTTGTCATACAGAGGATTTGCTCTCATCACACAAGTATAATCCATTTGAGGAGAAGGGGTTGACTTTGTAGGGAAGCAAATACATGTACCATTCTGCTAAAGTTGTCTTCTGTATAAAAATGGCAGCCAGTCCTTGGCAGTGTAGCCATATACTTTAAGACAAGATTTATGGTGAGGCAAGTTCTCTCTATATGTCTACCAATGTTGGTTACAGAAAGAGCTGTTCATAACAAAAAATGTTGTAAGACATATGGGAATTGTGCATACCATGTACTATTTGGTTAGGGAGTCTGTAATTCAATGGAAATACCTTAGAATCCTCAGATGTAGAAAATTTAGAAAGTTCTGGAAAGGGAAACCCCCATTTTATAGCCAGATAAATATGGTATGCACACAATGAAACAATTAATCCACATGATCAGTTCATTTAAAAAAATCTATGAGACTTCATATTATTAATACATCTTGCGATTGCAGAGCATCTGAACAATTATGGTATATATTTTCTGAACTGTTTTTGTTTCAGTAATAAATCGAAGATTCTAGAACGTCGTCTCCGCTACCTTAATGATCATTTCCAGTATCAGTTATATGACAATGTCACTCGCTCACTCTTTGCCAAACACAAAGTCGTGTTTGCATTCCTACTTTGTGCTAATCTCCTTATGTGAGTAACAAGCATGGGAACTGTTTCCAAATGGTCATAGCTAGTTCTGCTGCTATATTAAGCAGACGTACATTTTAAATAGAGTCAAATTGGTGTCTGCTATTTTTGGAGTTTGAAGTTGCAAGGATGTAGGTGTTTGTGGATGAAAGCATCGAAATTATGCAAAAAAAAAAAAGAAAAAAAGTTCTGATTTTTTTCTATAAAAAAAAATCAAAAATTAAAAACACATTTTATAAAACTGTCTTTGGTTTCTTATGGATGAGATATAAGATCAGGTCAGACACAGGGATACGGGGTGGGAGAGACTGGCATGTTCCAGATTGCAGCATATATATTACAAATTTTATAATAAAATCTTAAAATTGCAGACACCAACATTCCATTTATTTATTTCTCCTTAGAAATATATTATCATGTAACCTAGAGACCCCTAACTGTTACTGGCTACACTGAATTCAAAGCAATATTGCTCAAATATTTCCTCTTGTGATTAAATTCTTGAATGACAAGTGAATTAAAAGAATAATTTCTTTTGCCTTAACATGAGATGAAAGGTAAAAGACTTACAGAAAGCAGTGCTCCAAATAAGAAAGGTATCAGAGATAATTTAGGGATAATTTTCTGTATTCCTCAATACAAACCTATGTTGTGGCCCTCACATTAGAACTGTCTCACTAAAACAGTTCTAAAGCAGGGTCACAACATAGATTTGTATGAGAGATAAGAAAATTTATTTCATAATTATCTCCAAATCCCACCTTATCTGGAGCTCTGATTCTGAAGACTGAGTTGAAAAATATAATCCGATAGAAAGAGTTTAACCCTATTGCACTCAGAAAGGCCAAAACTCTATGGAATTTTGGTCTTTCTGAGTGCAACAGGGTTAAATAAAAAGTACCCTGAGATGTAGCTAGTAGCAGTTTTATATGTTATTTGGATCCCTGCATGTAACCAAGTTCATGTTATTGTCAGTTGTAGATCATATATGTTAATAATTTGCTAATTCATTTTTGCTTGCAGACTTTTCCTATAAATGCACTTAATAGTATTAGTGCATGGTAGCCAGTTAGCTAGATATGTTCTAACATTTATAAGTATATGTTTAGTCAGTTGATTTTTCAGCACTCTTTTGTACCTTTCATAGAAGCTATTTTATAGTCTTTTCTTTGTTTCTCTGTTTGTAGCAATCGCTCAAAGATTCTGGAGAGGCGTATACGATATCTTTCTGACTACTTTCTCTACAGTCTCTACAGTAATGTCTGTAGATCACTCTTTGAGAAAGATAAACTTCTGTTTTCCTTTATTCTTTGTGCTAATATACTGCTGTAAGTAGTTTTCATTGTTGTAATTTTCATTTTGTTGATTTTTGGTTGTTTTTGTTATATTTTTACAGCAATCGCTCAAAGATTTTGGAGAGACGTTTACGATACTTGTCCGACCACTTTACATACAATCTTTATTGTAATGTGTGTCGATCTTTATTTGAGAAAGACAAACTTCTGTTCTCATTTTTGCTGTGTGCAAACATGTTGTTGTAAGTATGGCATCTGCTGTGATATTCTTTGGACTGGTTTCCTGCCAAGATTACTAACTCACTGATCCTATTGTGTTTGATGGGTACCAGTCTGTGTGATGGCTCTTTGCTTTGATAATTATCTTCCTTATTTGAGTGAAATGGTTTGGGGTGTGCTTAAATCGATTATGTTTGCTTACTAACCAGCACTTACAAGGAATTGCTAAGCCCATATTGCCTTAAATATCCCTGATGCTGTGTAGACGGTTGTCAGAAAATGTGTTTTGCTTTAAAAATTAAACCTCCCCTCCAACCTACAAAATTAGTTATAGCTATGAGTAACTAGTTGTTGAGGGTAAGATTGGCATAAAAATAACCCTAAGTTTTAGATAGCCATAGTTAACAAGTTATGAGAGATTAAGTTTTGGGGTGTCAGAAGCAAAAGGGTGTTGATTGAAAATATATATCTTAAACATTAGCACAGCTTTTTTACTAAATTGCCAGTATGATATTATGATGAGTATTTCAAGCTCATAAAGATTTTACATTCGTAACAGATCAGGACCCAGTTGTTCATAATATTGTTAGCTTAACAAGCTCGTTAAGAGGTCAACTTGTAAAGTGTTTTAGGACTTTATAGCCAAATACACAGATATTTTTGTTGTAAATATGTGAGAAGCTTTTGCAATGCAAAAACTTCTTACATTTTTTCAACAAACTATACTGGCGTACTTGATATTAACATTTGAAATTTTAACGTCTCGTAAACTAACAACGTCTTTAGTTCTGAACAACCGGGCCCAGAAAGGTGTACTACCAAGGCATTAAAGTCAAGATTTTTTCTCTTTTGATACATTCATTTAATATCTTGTCTTTTTAACAGACTGAATGTTGTTCAGTGCTGATTATTTCTTCCATATAAACAGCCATAATGTTGAAGCTGTAATCCCAAGGCAAAGGCATTTTAAGACCAGAAGAGTCATATACTGAAGGGATAAATATACTTTTCTCAGTTTGAAGACAGCAACATTGATTTCAGAATTGTGAAAAAAAAAATATAGATGAATGGGTACACATCAGTGGAAGAAACTCTGTCGTTTTCATTTTTGCCTCATTTTAAATATGATCAACCCTTTGGGGGAGGATACTATTTCCTTTAAGGGTAGACCCTTTCTGGAAAATGATGGATTCTCTGTAAGGGTGAGAAAATTTATAATAGATTGATTGATGATATTTTATAGGAAATGCCTTACTTTAAAGTAAACTAGAAATCAAAGAATAAATTAACAGGACAAGTGTTTGACAGTACTGCTTAGCTTTCATGAGACATTCCTACTGACATCATATTCACACTTTTATAATAAATCAAATTTCCTTTATTTGCTGCAAAAGAATCTACAGATTTCGCTACATTCTTGAACCAGAAGGAGAAGAGTTTGTTATTGAAGGGTTTGACTTCCTGCGTATGACTGGGTTGGTCACATGATATCAGTTTAGATATTGTGTCAGAACATATCACTGTCATCGGATATAATCAGTCATACCATTCATCTTTATTGTAACTGTAATCCAGAAAATCCTCACAAAAAATATGCGTGCAATAGCCAAATGTTACACAAAATTACCGATAATCTCAAGCTTGTAAGTGTTTCACAAGGTTACATTTGTACATATGTTTATCAAATCCAAGTTTAAAGGTGATTTTTCATGGTAAAGTTGTAGACATGTTGATAATCTTACTTCAAAACTTTGAATCAAACTTTGAATCTGATGGGCATTTAAAAAATAAGATTCTTATATTTTTTCTCAAGATTAACTTAGTTTGTAGTCTTCAAGTTCTCCTGAGGTCAGTTTAATATTAAATTTTCTATAAGGGTATTTCAGATTTTGTTTAAAGCAAAAGTTAAATCAGGTAATGTCTTATAACTGTTTGGTATAAATTTGTTTACTTGAAATAAGTTACATGATCACATATAAGGACAATATGCTGTTGTTAAGGATCAGATGGTACCTGATATGTGAAGTCATTACCTGACAGTAAGCAAGTCTTTGATTTGTAAGTTGTTTCCTGACCATGAGCAAGTCACTAAAATGACAGTCATCTTTAGGAGATATGTATACATGTTTCATGTTGTAGATCCAAACAAGCTTTGCTGCACAATATATGCTGTACTATAACTCTAACCATAGTTTTATGGATGGATGGAAGGTCTTGGTTTTACAGCCTTTTCAACAGTATTTCAGTTATTATGTATTAGTGTGGAAATGGATGATTTAATGGCAGATTTAACCCATTCCGTTCGGGGTATCTGGGCAAACAGTTTGGATCCAGATCAGGCCCCACAAACGTGGGGCCTGATCTGAGATCCAAACTGTTTGCTGCCTAGACATTATTTCTACAAGAGTTAGACCAATATTGTCAAAATATTCTTGATCTTTGATGCAGACGACAATTTCAGCAGACGACAAAAAAAAAAAACAGAATGCAATGGGTTAGTGTAAACAGCAAGGTTGAGAAAAAGCAAATGTTCTAACTTTGAGGATCGGCAGCAGCTTATAACCATATCACATGATTAAAGATGCTGTATGGATTTTACATCTATGTCAGTTACTTAACAGTCATTAAATGGTAATAGCAATAATCAACATGTGAACAGCTTGTTTTCATAGCATTCTAGTGTGGCTTATTAAGCTAACTATAACAACTTTACTCATTTTTACACAGGTTTGGATTTAAAAGGCTCTTCTCTTGGCTCCCAAAATTCATGGTTATACAAAAACTAACTTATCAGAAATGACAATTATCCTATAGGCTATTATCCTGGATCATATTCCTGTTGTTCCTCTGTAAAATTGTGTATATTATGGTTTGTTACAAGGCGGTCCATTCCAGATATAGCTTTATAAAGGGACTTTCATGTATTTGAGCTACCCAGCATATAAATGTAAGTTTATAAATAAATATGTAGAAGACCATTAATTCTTAGCCCTTCACTTCATCCGCTTATTTAACTTATATCCAAGTGTACTTATTATAGGGTATGATAAATTAATGGCACAAAAGTCTTCAGATTTGTATCGTAATAATGAATAAGCTTGTATCATATGACGTCGCATCTGAGAGTGTAATAAAGCCATGCATTAAATGTGATAATCCACTAGTGGATTAAATATGCAAATAACGTCGTAACGTTATACGTTGACGTCCATTAAAAACGTCGCGTTTTCTGATGGCTAAATCGTGACATTTTAGTGCAAATTCTGCTGATAAAATGCGATTTTAGTGTCATATGATAAATAGAATCTTGCATTCGTGCTCCTGTATTACTGAATTTATTAAACTCGTTGGGGAAAACCGATAAGATGCTCGGCAAAGCCTCGCATCTTATCTTTTTCCCCAACTCGTTTAATAAATTCAATAATACATGAGCACTCATGTAAGATCCTCTATTTATTTGAAGATTTCTGTTGTTTTGTGTCATATTTTGAAATTTCCAGTTGATTTGTTGAAATTAAAAAAAAAACAGGGAAAAATCAGTTGCTTCAAACTGTACAGAATTCCCCTCAGCATATCATGTACAGATGGTATTATTTTTGTAAAAATTATGAAGATCTTGAAACCTCAGTTGATCGAAAATAAATTGAAATATTATTTTTTTCCTAAATGAATCTTTCCTGTAACCTGTAGTGTTGTATGAATACTTCAACTCTGTTTCTGCAGATAGGCTGTACTTATGTACACGTATTGTATTTGACAGGTTCACTTTCATACATGAATTTAAAGTATCTTTGAGTTTTTGAAGCTACATATTCCATATTATTTTATATGCTAGATGAATATTAGAAAGCCTTAATCTATTTCAGTTGAAAATAAATTGGAATACATGTATTTACTTTTTTTCTGTTAAGTTTCTTTCATAAAATTTGATAGATATTTCATATCCAAAAATGTTTAGCTGTCATTAATTTGTTGCAGAAGACATTATAGATATTTTGGTAATTTTTAAGTTAGTACATTGTCTAAATAGTTAACACTTTATAACTACTGAATTCATTTAATCTTAGCATGGACAACATTTCAATTTTACGTAAAGCTTCAGAAATAGATTACGATCAAATTAAGAGAAACACATTCCGAACAAATAAACATGACCATACTGGCAGAAACATTTTACAAACAAATAAACATGAACAGTTGGTCATGTTTATTTGTTTGTAACATGTTTTTGCAGAATCATTTTACAAACAAGTAAACATGACTTGGTCATGTTTATTTGTTTGTAAACTGTTTCTGCAACATTTCTCTTTCTGCAGTACATGTGGTGGTCATTTGAATTTGTTCAAGTAATGTTTCTACAGCTTTCATTTGACATAATGATTTGGTCTTTTCTTTGTAGATCAAAACATGAGTTAGATCGTGAGGAGTTCATGTTCTTCCTGACTGGTGGGGTAGGTCTTGAGAACAAACTAGCCAACCCAGCTCCAACTTGGCTCACAGAGAAAAGTTGGGATGAGATCTGTAGAATGTCGGAGCTCAAACACTTCAGAAAGTTCAGGTGAGTTACATATGCCAACAGGCATGAATAGGTTGGTGTGTGTGTGTGTGTAAGTAAGTAAGTAAGTAAGTAAGTAAGTAAGTAATGTCTTTATTTAGAGAAGGTAAAGCACAGTTGACAAATGTGTCTACAATGAGAATCTTATCAGAATTTCTCAATTCATTGGCAATAGAACTTATTTTGGGAGTTTTGCAAATATGTAAGATTTAAATGACGGCACAATACTGAAATGCATGGATTGAAATTCAAAAGTTAATTGATGAAAAACAAAATTTTATTACATTCAGGCCTGAAAAAATAGTTTTGATCTTACAGTCAGTTGGTATATTTTCAGGGAGAGTGACTATATCATTTTAACTCCATTCTGAATAGGGTTAAATTTTATTGTCCCCCGCCTTTTGGAAGAAAAGCGGAGGGACATAGTTTTTGGCATTCCGTCCTTCCGTCCGTCCGTCCATCCGTCCGTCCTTCCGACCTTGTTTCCGTCCTTCCGTCCCCCTAATGTAGTAGGTACCTTGTGTGCGCAACTCCTCCTACAGTTTTATGCCGATTCTTTCGAAACTTTACAGATGTTTTTGTCATGGTCTGAAGATACGCATGTGGTTTGGATATAATCCTGAGATTATTTTTTGTCACTTTTTCCACAAGTTGAACTTAGTAATTTTTTAGGCATTTTTACTATCAAAATGACTAGATAGTGGGTACATTGTGTGCGCAACTCCTCCAACAGTTTTATGCTGATGCCTTTGAAATTTCACAGGTGTTTTGGTCATGGTCTGAAGATACGCATGTGGTTTGGATATATTCCTGAGATTATTTTTTGTCACTTTTTCCACAAGTTGAACTTAGTAATTTTTTAGGCGTTTTTACTATCATAGTGACTAGATAGTAGGTACCTTGTGTGCGCAACTCCTCATACAGTTTTATGCCGATGCCTTTGAAACTTCACAGGTGTTTTGGTCATGGTCTGAAGATACGCATGTGGTTTGGATATAATCCTGAGATTTTTTTTGTCACTTTTTCTACAAGTTGAACTTAGTAATTTTTTAGGCGTTTTTACTATCATAGTGACTAGACAGTGGGTACCTTGTGTGCGCAACTCCTCATACAGTTTTATGCCGATTCCTTTGAAACTTCACAGGTGTTTTGATCATTGTCTGAAGATATGCATGTGGTTTGGATATAATCCTGAAATTATTTTTTATTACTTTTTTCGCAAATTGAACTTAGCCATTTTTCATACATTTTTACTATCAAAGTGAATAGATAGTTGGTACCTTGTGTGTGCAACTCCTCCTACAGTTTTATGCCAATTCCTTCGAAACTTCACAGGCGTTTTGATCATGGTCTGAAGATATGTATGTGGTTTGGATATAATCCTCACATAATTTTTTATTACTTTTTTCACATTTTTAACTTAGCCGCTTTTCCAGCTCAAACACTTAAAGGTTGGTTCCTGTAGTTTGGTCTGCATCATAGTTTTAATGACTATTTTTCTAACGTGTTGGAAAGCAATTATTACAAGGAAATTAATAAGTTTCACTAAAAAGTGTACATCAGAAAGTTACAGATAAGTCGTTTCGCAAGGGATTCCCTAACTCTGCTTCGCACACCAGTTAACACTATTTTAAGTTCGCGCCAAAAATAGATTACGTGGCTGATCCAATACTGCACTGCGTTTTGGGGATAGTGATAACCCTTTCACCATGCCAGAACCTCCAGAAGAGCTCACGACAAGAGAAAAACGTTGCTCTATGGAGAAACATCAGGAATCACGCACATATAGACATATGACAAAGTTATTTTTAGAACTGGAATTCCAACATATTGTTCAAGCGAAGAAAACTAGCAAGTGAAAAACGACAATTTTCAACAAAACCGACAGTTTTCTCATTTGCAATATATTCAGAAAATATATGAGTTTTAATACTACAGAGAAAAAGACAAAATTATTTTGAGAACAGAATTGGTATCGCTAGTCCAGGAACCTACCTTTAAGTGTATATACAGTGGAGACCTAGTTTCCAAGGCGGGGGACATAAATTCGTCGAATTTGCTTGTTGGAAAGACTTTGCTCCCCATAGAGCAATATCTTTCCTTTACGAGTGGACCCCAGTTTTGGAAATTTTCTTTATCAGGTAAGCAAGCAGGAAGTTGCAAAAATTGTTTCTCCTTGAAAAAAATGGCAGAAAAAATCATTCAGTCAATCAATCAAACCCATTCATATTAAGTATCTGTCTGATTATGGTTTGCAGTGCTTGACATAACAGTTTTACCCAACTTATTGGGCAAATGAATGAGCTTGTCCAACTGTAAGATGACTGAGCAAGTTACAGTAATATTGAGATATCTGAATATATATGGTAAATTAAGTACATTTCAGTCTTGACTGGTTGTGTCATTTCAGAGAACATTTTGTGAAGAACGTAGACACCTGGAGTAAATATTACAACTCGAAGGAACCTCACAATGAGGAACTCCCGTCACCATGGAACAATGATCTTAATGACTTCCAGAAAATGATTGTTCTACGTGTCATTAGACCGGACAAGGTTAGTGCATATCAGAGCTCCAAATAAGAGGGGGTATAGAGGATAACTCAAAGATAATTTTTCTTATTTCTCAATGAAATTATATGATGTGACCCCTCATTAGAATCATCTCGGTGAGACGATTCTAATGAGGGGTCACAACATTTGTTTGGACTAATATGGAAAATTATCTCCTGTTACCACTTCGTATCTGGAGCACTGGTATATTCTTATGACCATTATGATAAAAAAAGTGGGCAGAATTTCCTGAGCAATAATTCTGCATTTCATTAACTGCTTTAAGTAGTTGGCTGATATTGTACACCAAGCATTTGATCGCTTTATCAAGCGATTTTTTTCAGAGTTCCAAATAATGTCTCATTTTGAGGATATTTTTGTTTATTACTACGGAAACATGGGTCGTGATTCCTCTTTGCCTTTGTGGCTCTAATGAGGAGTTACAACACCTGCACTTAGAGTGCACAGAAATTAAATACATCCTTATCTAGACTCAGGGTTACTGTATTTATTTGGTTATAAGATGGAACTTTATCCACCCAAAATAACCACTAATATGTAACTCAG
This sequence comes from Ctena decussata, assembly GCA_963989385.1. Lineage (NCBI taxonomy): Eukaryota > Metazoa > Mollusca > Bivalvia > Lucinida > Lucinidae > Ctena > Ctena decussata. The sequence goes on along the minus strand of OZ022507.1, from coordinate 3,491,691 downwards.
GCTAGTGAAATTCAGCTATAAAATAGGGTTTTCTCTGCCAGATTAACCCCAAAGATCCAGATCTGTCTTACAAGATGGATCTAGACCTATGGGGTTGTTTTGGGAGGGAAAAAATGCATCTTATAACTGAAGAAATGCTCTTCATTTTCTCTTCTATATAGGTCAGTGCTGCTATCACTATATTTGTGATGAGTAAACTCGGGAAGAAGTTTGTGGAGCCTCCACCATTTGACCTCGGCAAGTCATATGCTGACTCGAACTGCTGTGCTCCATTGATCTTTGTCCTGTCCCCAGGGGCTGATCCCACAATGGCCTTGCTCAAGTTTGCAGAGGACAAAGGATTTGGAAGTGATAGATTCAACTCTATTTCTCTTGGACAAGGACAGGTATCTTATTCTTTGTATTAAGCAGACTTGCTTTAATAAGTGCAGCAAACTATAATCAACTCCCGTTGTCTCAAACACTGATATCTCAAAGTACTGTTCTATATCAAAGAATATAGTTCGGACACATTTCTTATTAAACTTTACATGTCCACTCCAATGATCTCAAACTACTGGTATTTCGAAGTAAATTTTCTGAGACCAGAAAAGTTACTTTGAGATATTAGTAGTTTGAGATGAATTTTGTCTTCGAGATCTTGGGAGAGTACTGTATTCCAAACTGTTACCCATATTCATAATGCAGTGCAGTTAGAAAAAAAAAGTTTCTTGCAACAGGGTTTGGGTCAGTTTCTTAATAATACATGTGCAAGGGATAAGTTGTAAAACTTGGCATACACATAAATCATTGTCTGCATATAATGATTGAAATACAATGTACCCTAATGTGCTTAAGTATTGGGACACCTAAACTGATAAATTTTCCATTTGTCCCAAATGGAAAATTCATTATTTTTAGGTGTCCCAATATATACACACATTACAGTAATATTTGCGATAATGATGTGAACTTTTTTGGGATAACGAGCAAACTTGGAATATCGAGGTATCCCAAAATTGATCGAGTAATCTCGAGATTGTCCGCTGGCGTAGATAACATAATACAATCGTGTTTGTATTGTTTCAAATAGCTATAGACTGCATATATTAAGCATATGGGAATATATTAATATTATGCCATATATTTCCGTTATTTAAATCATTTTCATGTAATAGCAGAGCTGGTATACTTGATCTGTGGTTATAGTTATGGCACTAAATGGCAAAATAAACAGTTTTTGTTATTGTTCTTTGACACAGTTATGACCGATGTTTTAATACGCTGCTAAATAAGTTAGATGGGAAACCTTTATCTTTTTAATTAGTTAATTGGCAGATTTATTACACCACTATTTTCATTCAAGTTGAGAGATAGAGTAATAATGTAACAGGTTTAGGTATTAAACACTTCTACAGCCTTGCTGTAGAAGCCGGCTTTTATGGCGACGCGGGTAGAGTGGAAGGCTCTTTCACGAAGTTAAGCAACAGAGATTGCGGTTAGTACCTGGATGGGTGACTGGTTGCTTGACTTGGTGGACGACCTGGCTAATGCTACATTTTGTGGCAGCGGTGGGATGGGAGATGACAGGACCATCATCTCCGGACCCAGGTGTGAAGGAAAAGGCGTCCCTGGTTGCGTTGCATCGGCTCCGTCCTCGGGTCTGCTAAGTAAGCAGTTGGCAACTTGGGGATGAAGTCAAGAGAAGAGGGGGAGAAATGTAACAGGTTTAGGTATATAAACACTTCTACAGCCTTGCTGTAGAAGCCCGCTTTTATGGCGACATGGGTAGAGTGGAAGGCTCTTTCAAGAAGTTAAGCAACGGAGATCGCGGCTAGTACCTGGATGGGTGAACGGTTGCTTGATTTGGTGGACAACCCAACTAACGCTACAATACAAAACAATTAAGTGGGGTCCCATAGGGCAGTGGCTGTAGGACAGTGGGGATTAAAGGTCCAATGTATCTTGGGCACAGCATATGCAAGGTGAAGCCCATTCCCCTCCTTTCACTGCCTAGTCCTTCTCTGTTTAGCCGTACGGCATAGCACAGTTGGTAGCACGTCCGACTCAAGAGCCTGAGGTCCCAGGTTCGATACCTAGTCTGGCCACATAATTTCATTTCTCCTCCCCATGATTCAAGAAAGGCTGTTGTCAGTTTAATGGGCAAAACGTTAAAGGTAAGCCTGCCCAGGAATAGTGTGGTAAGGTTAAATGACCATCCCGACATGACCATAACTGTTTACTGTGGACATAAAGCAACAAAACAACAACATTTCCTGATTCCAAAAAAATATTCCTGTTTTCTGCTTGGTTAACAGAGTTTTCCAGTCTGGCCCACCCCTGACTCAAACCCACAACCTGTTTCTCCATAATCAAGTGGCTCTAATCAACTGACCAGTCCACGTATAAAAACATAGGTGCACCACTAAAATTAATTTTATTCAATGGACCGATAAACTTCATACAATGCTGCTAAATTACAGCTCCACCAATATTTTATCGATCCATCGATATTTGGCATTTGAAGGTGGACTGATAAAATTTACAGGTGCAGATCAATAAATTATAGGTGCACTCATAAAAGTATGGGTGGACCGATAAATTTTATTGGTCCACTGATAAATTCTATGGGTCCACTGGTAAATTTTACATGTCCAACGATAAAATTATTGATCCAGGTATAAATTTTTCATGACCCCTTTTGGCAGTGATCTTAAATCTAAACAATTAGCCACTGGCCATAACCCTTTTATATTTGGAATATAATCATCTCACAGCATATCCTTCTATTCTGTATCATCATACCCCTGGGTGAGGCCTTGGGGTGGGGCATAGGGTCAAAAATTAGGTCACAGTCACTTTACTTGAACTGATGTTAGATACTGGCTTTTACAAAATACTACCCCACCCCATAGCACTAGGTGACCCTGAAGTCAAGGTCATTGATATAGAATTTTGTCTTTAAGCTTTTGTTTCTTTAGTGCAAACCATAGTGACAAATGCCTGTGAGATAGGCAAGTACCAATTCAGGAAAGCTATGTTGTCAGGTGACAGCTCTTGTATATACCAGCCAATTAGTTGTCTACTCCAGCTGATATTAATGTCTGACTGGTCTAACTATACAGAGGGCTATTATCGCAGCTCTTATAAAATATATACAACCAGGGATAATATCCATCCATCAATAAATCTTATAGATGCACAGTATTTTTATAGATTCAAATTGCATCTGCATTTTTGTCCATGCAATGTAATTTTATTGGTCAACCGATAAATTCTAAGTATCGGTGGACCAATAAAATGTAGGTGGACCTATAAATTAGCAGTCCACACATGAATTTTACAGGTCCTGTCCAATCCTGTCCTATCTGTCTTCACCACTGAACTGATTTCTATTGAACATGCTATAATTTAGATCCTTGAAAATAGATTCCAAAACTCAGTCATCCTTATTGACTCCCTCAGCTCAATACAGGCCTTGCAGTCAGGCAAATCAAAAACTAGTCTGGATAAAGTAAACAGAATCCTAAACTTTACTCAGCCTAGCTGCTACAGTAAATTTCAATATTTCTTTGACATGGACCCCAGCCCATGCAGGAACTGATGGTAATGAAATGGCAGATTATGGCAGATAATGCAGCAAAGGCAGGCAGCTACAACCACGGCATACATGACCATACCTGCTTGATCAGCAGGCCAGCACTTAGCCTACTTAACTACCGGGTCTCCTCTTCAACAATTCATCCCAACTCCCCAAAAACAACTTCAAGCCCTATTTACCATATTTACCACCAGCAGTAGGACAGCATATATTCCAAAATCTATATCTTGGCCTTCTAAGCTTTCTGTCACCATATCTTCTCCATACAAAGTAACACTAACAAACATTCTCAAATACTCATAACTACGCCTCTTCTCCCAAAATATTTGGACACAAATCAAATCTCTGTTAAGTATAACATTCATGCTAAGATTCTGAGCCCAATAAAAACCACCAGTTCCATCTGTCAGACTATAACCAGACTTTTCCTATGTCTAATCATAATACCTCTCTCTATTGACAGTAGGGGGGAAAAATCAATGTGTATCTGGCCACCTTAAATACAGACCTAGAATAATTTCTCTAAAACTAACTAAACCGTAATAAGGTTCAATACTCTTACTACATTACCATAACCAAAAAAAAAATATTTTCTCCAACCGCTAGCCCATAATAAGAATTCTGCTATGGTCATGCTATTCTCGAATAACTATCTCTCTTTTACCAAAATATTTGGACATCAACCAATTGTCAGTTAATAACAGCACTTTCTGTTAATAACAATAACAACACTTGTACTAAGATCATGAACCTTATAAAAGCTACCAGCTCGATCTGCCTGATTACAATTAGAATTTTCCTACTGTCCCATAATATTTTCTCTTTGCTGACAATAGGGATAAATTGAATGTGTATCCAGACACCTTAATATCACATTTCGACCAATATGTTTTGAAAGTACTAAACCATAACAAGGTTTAGAACAGATACTACAATTCCAGGCCCTAAAAGAATCTCTTTCTCCAACTATTTTCTTCCAGTCAGAATTTAGCTACTGTCACCCTATAATTCTTCTAACAGTTTTTTAGGTAAAATTTTACCTGTGTCAGGCAATCTTAATTATACATGAGAACTACAATACTTGGACACTACCTAAACCATGATAAAGTACAGGGGATAAAACAGTGTTCTAGACACAAAAATCATATCTCTTCCTACATAGCAGCCATTTCTCAGATTTTCACTATGGTCCTTTTTTCTATTACCCTTTCCACAGGAAAAAAGGGTAAACTTCCACTAGCATACCATGGTTCTTCTTTGCTATCTCTTTTCAGGGATGCATCTCTAATAGACAAACTTCCTTATTCCATCATTTTTCTCTTTCTTAATTCACCCAACCCAGACAAGTTCACCATCTCCAGGAAACATTTAGCCTAATTATTGATATCTTAATAACTCCCCTTTGATACCTGACTTCTCACTTCACTTTCCAGTTGACCCCTCAACACCATTCAGCCTAGCTTTGTCACTAACCATGGGGGGGGGGGGTAATACCAACTTGGCTACCTGTGCTTTCGACCAAGTCTGTACTATACAAAGTGGGGGGAGAAAATGGGGGGAGCAAATTCTTGGGTGCTTTTTTGTGGCAATTTTGAAGAAACAATATCGCATTTATTTTGGAGTTGCACTAAAACACAACTCTTTTTACAAGATTTAGTTAAAAGATTCAAAGAAATGGATGTACAGTTGGATTTAAAGGAAATAAACTTTGTTTTAGGTCTCTATCCCAAACCTACATCTGAAATAATACAACTCTTAATGTTAATCGCAAAATACTACATATACATGTGTAGATGTACTAATACACCATTGAATTTTATGGGGTATAAAGTCAATGTACAGTCACTGTATCAAAGTCATAAAGAGATTGCAATTAAAAATAATGAAATACAAAACTTTTTGCAGGCCTGGAGCTCATTTCAGCAATTGACTGGATAAAGTAAAAATAAATATATAAATATTAGACATTGACTGTAACAGAATAAGAGGGAAAACTGAGTATTTTGTTTGAACCTTCTCGTAAGGAATCACATGCATATATCTTATAGATTTGTTATATACTGCTCCACTCAAATGATATGTTTGTAATATATATGGAAGCCACCCTTACTTCTAAGCAGTGTAGACAAACAAAACAAAAAGCAAAACAAAAATATCTGAAGAATGGAAAAGGCAGCCCTGTTTGACTGATGAAGAACATTTTTTTTTTTCTTCAATATATACTTAATAGTGTGTATCTATAGGGAATTCTAAAGACAGGCATTGCTTGAGCAGGATCTTAGATCACGTGCATGCAGGAGGTATTCAGATTGGATAGGACAGGTGGGCAGATTGGTCAAAGTCTTCAGTGTTTATATTTTAGATTTCCTCGGGTTCCTCATCAGCATGTTTGCAGGTGGGGAGGATCCTGATCGTTGGATTATATGGAGACTGATCAGGGTGCATCAGGCCTGCACGTGAAATAAGGTCCGCTTTACAAACCCTTCTGTAACGCTCTGTAAGTGATTTGTATATAAGAAGTTTTAATAGTTTGCTTATGATTTATATGCAGTATGAAAGGGTATGAGAGTTGGTACAAATGGTTCTGTGCTTTATACTTTTCATGCTTAATACCCTGACAGATGCCCCTGGGCTGTCTGGGATAATTGTAACAGGGGGTTTATCAGAATAAAGAAAACACACTGTAAAAAAAAAAAAAAAAAAATTCTTGGGTGCTAATTCTTTGGTTGCGAGCAAAGAAACTGTCCAGGTTCATGTGACGGTGTGATTGCGCCCAAGTGGACCTGTGCTGGGTCCAGTGCAGGTCTCAGGGGGAAATGGGGGGAGCAAATTCTTGAAAAAAAAAAAAGGAAAAAAAAAAATTCCCACACCCAGATGCACCTGTACACAGTTCAGCATAAATCACATCCCATGTGCACATTCCTCACGACCAACTGTAGGTTGGCCTTAGCAATACAATTCAGGGCTTCTGGAGATGCATGGCAATTTGTGGCACACTTCGAGCCCAGGTCTAGAGGAAAAAAAAGGGGGAGCAAATGCTTGGGTGGGGAGCAAATTCCCTTATTAACTAATGGAGTGAGCAGTGGGGGATAAGAGATTGAGGGTGATCTGGAATGCGATTGTCCCATGTTTTTGTGGCCCTCATGTGTAATTGAGGTTGCCTGGGTTACATAGAATTGCGCCTTATGGTCTCAGAGGACCGTAGCTTAATTCTGTTGGGAGGGAGGTAGGCGGGGTAAAAATTCCTTTTGGGGTCTAGAACTGTAGCATTTGTTCTAAACCTTATCTTGGTTTAGTTGGTTCCATAATATATTGCATAATGAAAGTTTTTAATGTGTTTAACCTTAAAATGGTTAGTTAGTTTCTAGGTAACTTAGCCTGGGTCTGAGATTAAGGAGGTTGGATACACATTAATTTCTTGGGAAATGGAGAATATTATTAATGGACAAGAAGTCTGTAGTTTATTTCTTATTGCGAATTATTGGGAGGGGAGGGTGGTTTCTTTTGGCTGTTTCTAGGGAGCAAATGTGTTGAACCTTATAATGGTTCAGTTAGTTTCCAGTTAACTAAGCCAGGGTGTGAGATTAAGGAGGTTGGATACACATTATTTTTTGGGGAAATGGAGAATATTATTAATGGACAAGGGTGTGAGATTAAGGAGGTTGGATACACATTAATTTTTTGGGAAATGGAGAATATTATTTATGGACAAGAAGTCCGTAGCTTATTTCTTATTGCGAATTATTGGGAGGGGATGGTGGTTTCTTATGGCTGTTTCTAGGGAGCAAATGTGTTGAACCTTAAAATGGTTCAGTTAGTTTCCAGGTTACTAAGCCTGGGTGTGAGATTAAGGAGGTTGGATACACAATAATTTTTTGGGAAATGGAGAATATTATTAATGGACAAGAAGTCTGTAGCTTATTTCTTATTGCAAATTATTGGGAGGGGAGGATGGTTTCTTTTGGCTGTTTCTAGGGAGCAAATGTGTTGAACCTTATAATGGTTCAGTTAGTTTCCAGGTAACTAAGCCTGGGTGTGAGATTAAGGAGGTTGGATACACATTAATTTTTAGCTCATCTGTACGAATGCTATTGCACTACCCCCGGTGTCAGCGTCAGCGGGGGCAGCAGCATTAGCAAAATGTTGAAGTTTTACGTTTAAGTTTTTTAGTTGATGGGCAAGGCGCTGTCAGGCGAGCTATCCTGTCCCGCTGACATGTCTTGTAGCCTTATTGTCACTAGACAAATGTTATTTATACGACAGTAGGGAAAGTTGGATTGTGGTCATACAGATGGGTTCTTGGGCTTTTACTGGATTGGGAGTTTTGTCATGAGCATTATACTTAGTAGGTGTCTAATGTGGATCCAGGGATTTTGGGACATGGGTTGGGTAGGTGGTTAGCAACAAGGGCTTGAATTAGAGAAAATTTGGGGGATTTTTTCCTTATTGTATTAGAATCTATCTACACGTATATCCTGGCAATGAAATTGATTTTGTCCAGGTATTCGAGGACTGCCTTCTGTATTGTATTTGCATGAATTGAAATGATTGCTATTAAACATGCTATAATTTGAATCCTTGAAAATAGGATCCCAAACTCAGTTATCCTTACTGACTCCCTTAGCTCAATACAGGCCTTGCAGTCAGGCAAATCAAAAACTTGTCCCAATTAAGTAAACAGAATCCTGAACCTTACTCAATCTAGCTGCTACAGCAAATATCAATATTTCAGTGAAATGGATTCCCGCCCATATAGGAACTGATGGTAGCAAAGGCAGGCAGCTATGACCATGGTACACACGACCATACCAAACCCTCAAAGATGGAAATTTATCCCCTAATAAATGAGGCAATAAACAAAAATTGCAAACACAATGGACTAATAGTAAAAGGCTGCAATTAAGTTTAATTTTTTTCAACCACCAGTAAAATCCAATGTGACATTTAAAGCCCTAATAGACATTTCGATATAGTCTATTCCTGTTTAAGACTAGGCCACTGTGTGCTGGGCTATTGTGATCAAACTTGGAATATTATGTTACCGGTACATTTTGTCGACATTTAACATATATTGTAAAATTATAAACACATAGGATAGAATAAATGGGTGGTACCATGGTATGACATACCGGTAATCAATTTGAGCCTCAGGCTTTGCGAAGTACAGAATGGCGAATATCTCACATATTCCAAAATTGATCACAAGCAAACTTGGTATCTTCAGTTAAATTTTGTTGACATTTGACGTATGATGTAAAATTATTATAAAATATGCTGCAATTAACTGCATGACATTGTCAATACAAGTAAGAGAGCTTTTGAATGTACAGAATCTTAAATATCTAACATATTCCAAAATTGATCGCAAGCAAACTTGGAATATTCTGTTAAATTTTGTCAACACTTGACATAAAGTGTAAACTTATTAACAAATAGGCCAAAATTAATTGCATGACATTGTCAATACCAGTTATGAGCTGTGGACCCTATGGAATGCCAAATATCTCACATATTCCAAAACTGATCGCTAGCAAACTTGGAATATTCTCTTAAATTTGTTGACATTTGACATATGAGGTAAAGTAGTTAACAAATATGCTGCAATTAACAGCATGACATAGTTGTTACAAATTAAAGAGCTTTTGAATGCACTGAATCTCAAATATCTCACATATTCCAAAATTGATCGCGAGCAAACTTGGAATATTCTGTTAAATTTTGTCAACTTTGGACAAACAATGTAAAATTATTAACAAATAGGCCAGAACTATTGGCATGACATTGTTGATACAAGTTAAGAGCAGTGGAAACTATTTAATGCCAAATACCTCACATATTCCAAAATTGATCGTAAGCAAACTTGGAATATTCTATCAAATTTATTTGATATGGCCAAACATCAAACAAATATTGAACAAACATGCTGAAATAAATGGTATGGCACCATTGATTTGAATCATGGGCTTTTGGAAGTACAGAATGGCAAATATCTCACATATTCCAAAATTGATCGCGAGCAAACTTGGAATATTCTCTTAAATTTGTTGACATTTGACATATGAGGTAAAAGTAGTTAACAAATATGCTGCAATTAACAGCATGGCATAGTTGATACAAATTAAAGACATTTTGAATGCACTGAATCTCAAATATCTCACATATTCCAAAACTGATCGCGAGCAAACTTGGAATATTCTGTTAAATTTTGTCAACTTTGGACAAATAATGTAAAATTATTAACAAATAGGCCAGAACTATTGGCATGACATTGTTGATACAAGTTAAGGGCAGTGGAAACTATTTAATGCCAAATATCTCACATATTCCAAAATTGATCGTAAGCAAACTTGGAATATTCTCAGAATCTATTGCATGACATTGTCATAATAGTTTTGAGCTGTGGAAACTAAGGAATGCCAAATATCTCACATATTCCAAAATTGATCGCGAGCAAACTTGGAATATTCTCTTAAATTTGTTGACATTTGACATATGAGGTAAAGTAATTAACAAATATGCTGCAATTAACAGCATGACATTGTTGATACAAATTAAAGAGCTTTTAAATGCATTGAATCTCAAATATCTCACATATTCCAAAATTGATCGCGAGCAAACTTGGAATATTCTGTTAAATTTTGTCAACTTTGGACAAATAATGTAAAATTATTAACAAATAGACCAGAACCAGTGGCATGACATTGTTGATACAAGTTAAGAGCAGTGGAAACTATTTAATGCCAAATATCTCACATATTCCAAAATTGATCGTAAGCAAACTTGGAATATTCTATCAAATTTATTTGATATAGTCAAACATCAAACAAATATTGAACAAACATGCTGGAATAAATGGTATAACACCATTGATTTGAGTCATGGGTTTTCAGAATGTACAGAATGGCAAATATCTCACATATTCCAAAATTGATCGCGAGCAAACTTGGAATATACTGTTAAATTTTGCTGACATTGGACATATGAGGTAAACTCATTAACAAATATGCTGCAATTAACTGCATGCCATTGTAAATACAAGTAAAAGAGGTTTCGAATGTACAGAATCTTAATATCTCACATATTCCAAAATTGATCGCGAGCAAACTTGGACTATTCTGTTAAATTTTGTCAGCATTTGACATAAAGTGTAAAATTATTAACAAATAGGCCAGAATCAATTGCATGACATTGTCATACAAGTTATGAGCATTGGAAACTATGGAATGCCAAATATCTCGCATATTCCAAAATTGATCACGAGCAAACTTGGAATATTCTCTTAAATTTGTTGACATTTGACATATGAGGTAAAGTAATTAACAAATATGCTGCAATTAACAGCATGACATTGTTGATACAAGTTAAGAGCAGTGGAAACTATTTAATGCCAAATATCTCACATATTCCAAAATTGATCGTAAGCAAACTTGGAATATTCTATCAAATTTTGTTGATATAGTCAAACATCAAACAAATATTGAACAAACATGCTGAAATAAATGGTATAACACCACTGATTTGAGTCATGGGCTTTCAGAATGTACAGAATCTCAAATATCTCATATATTCCAAAATTGATCGCGAGCGAACTTGGAATATTTTGTTGAATTTTGGTTACATTTGACATATGATGTAAAATCATTAACTTATATGCTGCAATTAACAGCATGACATTGTCAATACAAGTAAAAGAGCTTTCAAATGTACAGAATCTCAAATATCTCACATATCCCAAAATGGATCACAGGCAAACTTGGAATATTCTGTTAATTAGTCAACATTTGACTTACAGTGTAAAATTATTAACAAATATGCCAGAATCAATGGCATGACATAGTCGATACAAGTTAAGACCTTTATAAAATATGCAGTGCCTACTATCACACATACTTCAAAATTGATCGTGAGCAAACTTGGAATATTCTACTTGTATCCAATTTGGTTAATATTGTCAAACATAAAAAAATATTGAATATTGCTGAAATAAATGGTATGACACCACTGATTTGAGGCATGGGCTTTGGGAAGTACATAAAGGCAAATATCTCACATATTCCAAAATTGATCGCGAGCAAACTAGGAATATTCTGTTAAATTATGTTGACATTTGAAATATGATGTAAAATTATTAAAAAAATATGCTGCAATTAACAGCAGACATTGTCAATACAAGTAAAAGAGCTTTTAAATGTAACAGAATCTCAAATATCTCACATATTCAAAAACTGATCACTAGCAAACTTGGAATATTCTGTTAAATTATTGCAACATTGGACAAATAATGTAAAATTATCAACAAATAGGCCAGAATTAATGGCATGACATTGTCGATACAAGTTAAGAGCAGTGAAAACTATAGAATACCAAATATCTCACATATTCCAAAATTGATCGCGAGCAAACTTGGAATATTCTGTCAAATTTTGTTGATATGGCCAAACATCAAAAAAATATTCAACAAACATGCTGGAATAAATGGTATGACACCATTGATTTGAGTCCTGAGCTTAAGGAAGTACAGAATGGTGAATATCTCACATATTCCAAAATTGATCGCGAGCAAACTTGGAATATACTGTTAAATTTAGTTGACATTTGACATAAGATGTAAAATCATTAACAGATATGCTGCAATTAACTGCATGTTATTGTCAATACAAGTAAAAGAGGTTTTGAATGTACAGAATCTCAAATATCTCACATATTCCAAAATTGACTGCAAGCAAACTTGGAATATTCTGTTGAATTTTGTTGTTATTTGACATATGATGTAAAATCATTAACTTGTATGCTGCAATTAACTTGTATGCTGCTCTATAAGCTTTAAGCTTTCGTTCTAATCCATTTCTTTGTTTAGTTGTGTTGTCTACATTATGTATTGTAATTGGAATTTATTGCAGAAATAAATATGTTTAAACCAATTAACAGCACGACATTGTCAATACAAGTAAAGAGCTTTCAAATGTACAAAATCTCATATATCTCACATATCCCAAAATGGATCACAGGCAAACTTGAAATATTCTGTAAAATTTAGTCAACATTTGACATAAAGTGAGCCCGTCCAGATAGAAATCGACCTTATGACACGCGACGTGAAACTGAGATAAATGACGTCAAAGTTTGACGTTACGTCAGAAGATTTTTCCGCTGTTTCACACGGCATGTGATTGAACTTTAATATGAATGTTAATTGTGTGGGAAACCACCGTAGCCGCATATTTGTTGCCAGGAATCCAGAAATATGATTCTTTGGAGCATTATGCATCACCAAAAGTGCAGTTTGCGTTTATAACTGAATTTAATAAATTGAAAAAATCTTTTATTCGCAGATGCGTAAAAAAAGGTTTAGACTTGCGACAGTTCTGGTCCCATTTTAGTTCATGTTCATAAATTTTCAGCTTTGATCTAGAGAAAATAATTTTCAATCTTGGATAATAATAATAATAATGATAATAATAATAATAATAATTATAATATTATTAATATCAAAAGTAAAATCCCGAACCGAAAAAATATCCAAGCGTATAGCTTTGTTTAGTGATAGGCCTACAAATATCGTCAGCGTATCCATGCATTCACTGACATTGTTAACAATTTTTCAGTCTACACTGCAAGACAACAAACAAAATGTAGGTAAAATCTTGTGAAAGAAAGCAATTTCAAGTTTCCATGCACTGCTTGTTTTCTATACCACAGACAGCCAGGTCGAAGGTAAATTTTCAATGCGATGTTTTCCTCTCCTCCAGTGCCGGGGCGTCCCTCTGATTTGGTACATTGTAGGACAAGGGCCCACTCTGCTTGCAGTAGGTGCGGGTGTTTTTTGTGGGTTTTTTTGGGGAGGGGGGGTGGGGGCGTGTTGGACATTTTTCTCTCGTCTATTATTTCTTTATCCCTCTGTCAGGGAGACGGCCCGATATAGACTGAAATACTCTCTCAAAGGGCCGTTAAACGCAAAACAATCAATCAATCCTCTATTGCCTGTCAGCGCTGACGAATGCCGGTTGATGAACGGCAAAGGGCGGCATAAAGAAGTGTCATCTGAATTGTAATGTCTGTAAATGGTGGAAGACGAAACGCTTTCCAATTTTAGCACTGTTTTCGGAGTGCCTGAGCCATTTTGATCTACTTACAATTCCTTGTCCAATGAGATGAAAATTGCCAGTTTATGTCAAAAGTCCGTCTGGTAGTTTTGTTTTTTACTTAAGCTTATCTATTTTTTTTATTTTTATTTTTCCCCTGTTTATATTGCTGGTGGTTGGTAAATTATATTTTATAAAATAAATTAGAAGTTACGACCTTCCGGCGACTTTTTGCACCATAACCGAGTCATTCTAACCACTCGACCGCGGCGCCTCTCTAAAAATTAACAAATTAAAAAATAATGATGTTTCACTTTCGTTTAAGATTGTGATTTGTTTGCTTTTCCACGCTTTGACGATTTTATTTTTGTTACGGACAAAGAAAATATAAGATCACGTCTCCTTTCTAAAAAGACGCCTCTATGATCAAGAAATTCGTTTTAAGCAAAAGCTGGCATGGGTGTGGATGTGGAAAAGCGGGAGGGGAGGAACTCGTGATAAAACGTCACTGAGTTTCACATAAAAAGGGATGAAAAATTATTTGAGTGTTTTGTGTAGGCAACTAAAATGACCTCCTTTTGAGTTTTTTTTAGCTTGAACAAAATGGTAAAAATACAACGTACATGACTGGAACCTAATTTATTGTCTTACCCTGGTTTATATTGCACTGTTGGGCGGGAAACTAGAACATAAAATTGTCTTTTGCTGAGCAGTTAGACAGTTTTCAATATTATGTTCTCTCTACTTTTTGCCAGTTACATGGCACTGTATATTCTGCTCATCAATCATGAAGGCTGAGCTGCTTTTCAAAACAATTTTTGTATAGGCGATTTTACAACTGATAGGAATGTGCAGACTTTAATAGAACATGCATGCAATCATTTGTATGCAAATAAACTTAGCCTTCGCATCAACTAGTTGCATATATAATCTCGGCCTTTGGGCCTGGTAAAATGTATGATGAACAGATGCTCCAAAGCGGAAGTGATATTTCTTGTGACGTGGCGTATGCCACATGTCTATGTTTTACCACCATTTTTACAAAGGGAAACAACTTTTGTGACTTTCTTTTTTGCTTCCTCGGACGACGTAGCTCTTAAAAATGCGGTCTACTCTTAAAGTTAAAATGCTGCTGCACACTGTAAAAAATCCGTAGATTTTACGGTAGAATACTTTGAAACCAGCTGCCAGTCCATTTCCCGCTATTTTTACGGGCGCCCGTAAACATTGGCAGGAATCAACACGCTGAGTAGAGTAGAATAAGACAGATAATGTTTTGGTTCTATAGCCCTTCAACGCAGTAAAGGTATTTTTGAGTCATAACATAATTCTACCATATCGTGATTTCAAAAAATGATCCACAGGCAGATGCCCGTACAAATAACGGGAAATGGACTGGCAGCTGGTTGCCAGGAATGTTACCGTAAAATCTACAGATTTTTTTTTTTTTTTTTTTTTTTTTTTTTACAGTGCGCAGAAACAAATTCTTTGCTTTATTAAAAAGAAAATGACAAACTTTAAGCTAATTGCTTACTCATCTTTAGAAACAGTTGAAGTATTTCAAAACATCAAAGATATCTTTTTAAGAGTTTTTTTTTATGCACTCGAAGCCATAGGAGCACTGGAGGTATGAAGTTTCCGGATTGTCCGTATGTGCGAACGGCAGTACTTAAGCATGTCGGTCAGTCCGAAGTTTATGTCTTGTTAAAGCTGCACTGTAAAAAAATCCGTAGATTTTACGGTAAAATAACTGGCAACCAGCTGCCAGTCATTTTATCGCTATTTTTACGGGCGCCCGTAAAAATTGCAGGAATCATCAAGCAGAGTGGGACAGAATAGAGCAGGTGTCGTTTTGGTCAGATAGCCCTTCGACAATACAAAGTTATTTTCGAGTGCGGCCCGTTAATACAAAACTTCCATTTCGTGATTTTCAACGTTTTACTGGCAAGCGCCCGTAAAAATAACGGGAAAGGACTGGCAGCCGGTTTCCAGTTATTCTACCATAAAATCTACAGTTATTTTTTACAGTGTGCTCTTTGGAAAATATATTTCTTGATTACCTTTCGAGGTAAAAGGGATCGTAAATGGTATATGACACCTGGAGCCTTTCCATCTTTTCTACCTATCTCACGAGGCATGTCCCGGGATGGGACCAAAGTCTAGAGCTGCGTTACGGGAAAATTAACTCATACTGATTACATTCGTTTGCTGTGTTAACGTTAATAATAGTGATATGCGTTTCAAGGGAAAACATTGATAATGGCGTTATCTATAACAGTGTTACAGCGTGACGTCACGTAACGTTACTAATTCTGGCAAATTTCTTTAGATACCAGCGTGTTTAAAACTGCCATAACATCCTTAATAATCTAGTTAACTTCAAACGGTTTTCACCTTTTTGTTCTATAATGGCATGCGCATTCAGATAACAGAAAACCTAAAAATCGATTTTTTATGTCATAAGGTCGATTTCTATCTGGACGGGCTCAAGTGTAAAATTATTAACAAATATGGCAGAATCAATGGCATAACATTGTCGATACAGGTGAAGACCTATATAAAATATGGAATGCCTACTATCACACATATTTCAAAATTGATTGTGAGCAAACTTGGAATATTCTATCAAATTTTGTTGATATGGCCTAACATAAAAAAATATTGAACAAACATGCTGGAATAAATGGTATGACACCATTGAATTGAGTCCTGAGCTTAAGGAAGTACAGTCATGGGCTTTTGGGAAGTACAGAATGGCAAATGTCTCACATATTCCAAAATTGATTGCGAACAAACTTGGAATATTCTGTTGAATGTTGTTGACATTTGACATATGATGTAAAATTATTAACATATATGCTGCAGTTAACTGCATGAAATTGTCAATACAAGTAAAAGAGCTTTCAAATGTACAGAATCTCAAATTTCTCACATATTCCAAAACTGATCACGGGCAAACTTGGAATATTCTTTTTAATTTTGTCAACATTTGACTTATAGTGTAAAATTATTAACAAATAGGCCAGAATTAATGGCATGACATTTTCAATACAAGTTAAGAGCAGTGGAAACTATTGAATGCCTAATATCTCACATATTCCAAAATTAATCGTAAGCAAACTTGGAATATTCTATCGAATTTTGTTGATACTGTCAAACATAAAAAAATTTGGGAAAATAAAGCAAGGGACTAAAAAAATGGTATGACACCACTGATTTGATATTCATGGGCTTTGGGAAGTACAGAATGGCAAATATCTCACATATTCCAAAATTGATCCCAATTAAAATTGGAATATTCTGTTAAATTTTGTTGACATTTGACATATTCCAAAATTGAGCGCAAGCAAATTTGGAATATTCTGTTAAATATTGTTGACATTTGACACAGAATGTAAAGTAATTAACAGATAGGCCGGAATGCATTTCATGGCAGGACACTGTCAATACAAGCCATCTGTCTTACATATTTCAAAATTGATCACAAGCAAACTTGGAATATTCTATTAAATTTTGTGGACATTAATGATTTAACATATAATATAAAGTTGTTCGCAAATAGGCCAGAATTAATGGCATGATATTGTTGATACAAAAGGTATGGAATGGGAAATATCTCACATAATCCAAAAATGATCGGCAGCAAACTTAGAATAGAGGGGGTTCGGGGGTTCAAACGAACCCCCTTCTCAGCCCAAATTAACTTAGTTTCATGGGGAATTTCAGGAAAAAATGGTCAAACTGCATAAATCGAACCCCCTCAGCTAATTTGAACCCCCTTTCAAAAATTCCTGGATCCACCCCTGCCGAACTACTACACTCCTCCATCCTACCAAAGAACATTTGTATCAAATGTTTACGAAATGAAATAATCATATCCAGGTTATTTTTGACTCCGCTGCCATTGCTTTGCACTTGGGCTCCAACAGTAATCATCCTGGCACCAGGCACCACTGTAGTGGGAGCAGAAAAATCTGTAAAGAAAATTTTGTCAAGGGCCCTGAACGGGGATCGATCTCAAGACCCCATACTACAATGCTGGACCCAACAATAATCACCCGCTCTATCTATTAGCCTTTAAATAGAATTCTCCTACAGTCATGCATTATTATCTCTTTTAACTGACAACATGGAAAAATTATGTATATATCCAGACACCTTAATCTTATTTAAGGACCAAAATACTTGGACATTAACCACACTAGAGTAAGCTTTGATACCCATACTACATTCCAGAGCCAGCCAAAAAGTATCGCTTCCTTCAACCATTTGTTTACAATAAGAATTCTACTACAGTCATGCCATTGTATTACTACCCTTTCTCATCGACATTAGATAAAGTCTAACCTAAATCCAACATTAGGTCCAATTACATGGGCACAAACCAAACCATAGTAAGGTTCAGAACATAAACAAAAACTCTGTACTAAAAAAGAATCACTTTCCCCAACTACATCAGCTCCTGATCAATATGCCACTAGAGTCCTGTAATATTTCCTCTTCTACAGGGTAAAACTTTATCTATATCAAGCATCCTTAATCATGCGTAAGGCCTGAAATACATGTACACCAACTAAACCATAGCAAGAGTCAGAACATTTACCACAATTTGAGACCCAAAGAGTATCTCTCCCTCCAACTATTAGCTTTTAATCAAAGTTCTACTATGGTCCTGCCATTATTCTCCCTATACAGACAATAGGGTAAAATTCTTTTGTATCTAGCAACCTTAACCATGCATAATGACTGAAATATTTGAACACTAGCTGCACAATAATTAGGTTCAGAACATGTATCACTATACTTTCATAAAACCAATCTCTTTCCCTGTCTGTTAGTTTCTCCCTATACAGACAATAGGGTAAAATTTCATCTGTATCAAGCAACCTTAATCATGTATAAGGACTGAAATATTTGGACACTAGCTGCACCATAATAACCTTCAGAACATGTATCACTAAACTAGACACAAAACCAATCTCTCTCTGTCTGTAAGCTTCTAATCAGAAATCTACTATGGCACTGCTATAATTCTCCCTATAAGGACAATAGGGTAAAATTTATCTAGTGTATCTAGCAACCTTAGTCATGAATAAGGACAGAAATATTTGGACACTAGCTGTACCGCAATAATTTTCAAAATATGTATCACTATACTAATCACAAAACCGATCTCTCTCCCCACCTATTAGCTTCTATTCAGAATTCTACTATGGTCCTGCCATAATCTTCCTATACAGACAATATGGAAAAAATTTATCTGTATCTAGCAGCCTTAATATGCATAAGGACTGAATATTTGGACACTAGTTCTCCGCTTATAGAGTTATTTTTGTTTTGGTGCTTTCTCTTGGGGCCGCGCTCTAAATTCTTTAATTAGGTCATTTAATGGTTTCTTTTCTTTTGGCGCCCCCAAACATTCCAATGTTCATATTTCAACATTTTGTATTATTGTCCATCCCTGTTCGACTGGCATGCTGCTTTTATGGTTATGTTTGCCCTTCCGCCTTTGTGCATCAAGTATTCGCTTGAATAAGTATGGGGGGACAAATTCGTAATGGGAGTTCGGATATAGGATATGCTATGGGATTGTGTGCCCCCATGACGGTACCCATGGGGAGTAGATGAAAGAATAAAAAGTAAAGAGGGGGAGCAAATTCCTTGGTTGGGAGGAAGAAAATTTTCCCAGATCAAAAAGCAGCGGAGTCGCACCCAAATGGTCTTGTGCGCAGATCCGCATAAATCGCTTCCCATGCGCACAGGCCTCGCGACCCACTGGTGGCTTTAGCTACCCGGCCCAGGGGATTTGAAAACGCATGGCATGAGGGGCTCTCTTTGGGCCATTGTCAACATATGTCTCCGAATTCCCCGAACCGTAGGCCTCCATCGGACTTCGCTGTGCTATTTCCGGTGGAACAAGCCCCCTGTCCTGGCTGGGTCCAGGACAAGTCTGTGAGAGAGGGGAGCAAATTCTTGATTGGGGAGCACATTCTTGAATTGGGGGGGGGCAAATTCTTTGGTGGGAGCAAATTCCATTGTTACCGCATGCAATTTGCAGGATACTAGTTCTAGGAGGAGTAGAAAAAGGTGAATCCCAGAGTTAAATCGTGTTGCAGTGGGATCGCACCCAAGTGGGCCTGTGCGCAGTTCCGTATGAATCACTTCCCATGCGCACAGCCCTCGCGTCCCACTGCTGGCTTTAGCAATACAGCCTGGGGCTTTTAGAAGAGCATGGCATGAGGGGCTCTCTGGGCCGATGTCAGCATGCTTTCTATCTTCCCCAGGCTGTAAGCCTCCATCAGACTTCGCTTTGCTAGGTCTGATGGACCAAGCCCCCTGCCTTTGGCTGGGTCCAGGGCAGGTATGAGAAAGAGAGAGAGAAAAAAAAGGTAGAAGTCGGGAGCAAATTCTTGGGTAGGGAGCAAATTCTTGGGTAGGGAGCAAATTCCCTTCTGTGCTAATACCGTGGGTTTGGGGGAGCATGGGGTTGGTGTTGATCTAGGTTATAACCGTCTCCGTCCTTGCGGCCATAACCTGTAACTGAGTTTACCTAGGTTTCAAGGAGCTGTCTGTGCCTGTTGGTCACCGGGGTGACAGTAGCTAAATTTTGTTTCTGGGAATGTAATTGAAGTCAGGATCCCATTTAGGGCTTAAATCATTGGAATTTGGTCTAAACCTTATTTTGGTTTAGTAGTTTCCAAGGAATATTGCATATTTAGAATTTTAGGGATTTTTCTGGTCCTGGGAGTTTTTCGTAAAGTTCCACTTTTAGTAAGCTGAAGATTTTACTGCGGCAGCAGATGCACAGTAGCTATTACCTCGGTGGTAGTTGTTGTTGGGGGAGGGGGGTTTCTTTTGGATTTTTCTAGGGTGAAAATGTGTCGAACCTTATAATGGCTCAGTCCATTTCCAGGATACCTAGCCTGTTTGTAAATTTAAGGGGGGTTGTGGAACACATTATTTTTCGGCTAAAGTGAGGGGGAAATTGTACTGGGGCAACAGATGCACAGTAGCTATTTCCTCACTGGTAGTTATTGTGGTGGGAGGGGGGTTTCTTTTGGATATTTCTAGGGTGAAAATGTGTCGAACCTTATAATGATTCAGTCCATTTCCAGGAAACCAAGCCTGTTTGTAAATTTAAGGGGGGTTGTGGAGCATATTATTTTTCGGCTAAAGTGAGGTGTAAATTTTACTGGGGCAACAGATGTACAGTAGCAGTAGCTATATCCTCACTGGTAGTTGTTGTGGGGGGAGGGGGGGCTTCTTTTGGATATTTCTAGGGTGAAAATGTGTCGAACCTTATAATGGTTTAGTCCTTTTCCGGGATACCAAGCCTGTTTGTAAATTTAATGGGGGTTGTGGAACACTTTATTTTGGGGCTAAGGTGAGGAGGATTATTGATGAACAACAGGACTGTAGCTTATTTCTTATTGTGAGTTGTTGGGTTGGGGGAGATGTTGCTTTCTGTTGTTTCTAGGGAGCAAATATGTTGACTGTTGTAGTGATTCTCTTATTTTTCTGGTGACCAGGCTTGGTTATGGGATTAAGGTGATTGGATACACCTTAATTTTGGTAATTTTGTCATACAGAGGTAATTTGTACGATTAGGGTTCTAGTGTTTTGAGCCTTTTAATGGTTCAGTTATTTTCCAGGTGACCAGGCTTGTTTATGGGCTTAAGGGGCTTGGATACACCTCAGCAGCAAGGGCCCAATATAAAGAAATTTTGGGGGTGAATTTTCCTTTATGTGTTTGGTTCTACTTATATCCTGGCAATGATATTAGTTTTGTCCAGGTATCCGAAGACTGCCTTCCGTATTACACTTGCATGTTTCTTTGGGGGGGACAGGAGGAGTCTCAGGTCTATTGTGTGATATCCTAATTTAAATATGATGGATTCAAGGTCTGGCCTTTGATTGCTGTGAGCTACACAGTCAAAGAAGATGTGATCGAGATCATTGGCTTCATTGCAGTGGGGACATAGGCCGGTCAGGTTGCCGTAGTGGTGGCAGCCCAGGCCGCAGTGTCCTAACCTTAATCGGGAGTAGGTGATATCAAAATGTCTAATGGGACTATATACGTCACATTGCAGTTTTACCGTTGGTTGGATGAAATGGTAGGTGCGGCCCTTGCTGCTACTGGTCCAGTGGGATTGCCATTTTTCAAATATTGCCTCATTTATTAGGGGGTAAACTTCCATTTTTGAGGGTTTGGTCTGGTCATAACTACCAGTAGTCATAGCTGCCTTTGCCGCCCCATCGGCCATTTCGTTGCCGTCAATTCCTACATGGGCAGGGATCCATTCTATGGAAATGTTGAAATTTACAATGGTGGCTAGGTTGAGTAGGGATAGGATTTTGTATACCTTGTCGGGTCTTGATTTTGATTTGCCCGATAACAGGGCCTGTATGGAGCTAAGGGAGTCAGTAAGGATAACTGAATTTGGGATCCTGTTCTCCAGGATCCAGATGATGGCATGTTCAATGGCTATCAGCTCAGTGGTAAAAACCGCAAGGACGGGATTAAGTCTGATTTTGTGGACATGGTCCATCTCGGGGACAACAAAGGCTGCCCCTGCTGTTTTAGCTGTGGGGTCTTTACTTCCGTCTGTATAGATTTTAACTTTATTTGACATACAATGAACAATTTTAAACAGATAGGCTGAAAGTAATGGTATGACATCAACAGTTTGAGTCATGGGCTTTGGGAAGTAAACAATGCCAAATACCTCACATATTCCAAAACTGATCATGAGCAAACATGGAATTTCTGTTAAATTTTGTTGACTGATATGACATGTTATGTGTTTAAAAACTATTAACAAATAGACTAGAATCAATAGCATTGATATTGTTGATACTTGTTAACAGCTTTCAAAAGTAGCAAATGCCAAATATCTCACAAATTCTAAAATTCATTATGAGCAAACTTGGAATGTTCTATTAAATTTTGTAGATATTTCATACACAATGAAAATTTTTGAACAAATAGGCTGAAATAAATGGTATCACAACATTGATATGAGTCTATGGGCTTTGGGAAGTACAGAATGGCAAATATCTCAAATTTTCCAAACTTGATCGCGAGAAAACTTGGAATATCCTATTAAATTTTGTAGATATTTCTCTGGGTGGACTGATATTATCGCAGCACACATCTTTTATAAGAGTAGTGATTTTAACTCTCATAATTAGACCAACTAGGTTTTATTATCAGATGGAATAGACATCTAATTGGCTGTTTGATATTCAAAAGATCACCGCCAAAATCGGTCATGAAAAATTTATCATTGACAAATAATTTTATCATTGGACCTGAAAAATTTATCGATGGACTGATAAAATTGATCCATCCACTATGGTGTACCAAAAGGGTCAAAACTACCGATACCGGTCCACCTGTAAAAATATACAGGTGCACCGCTAAATTTTAGCGGTGCACCTGTAAATTTTAGCGGTGGACCGATAAATTTTATCAGTCCACCGTTAATTTACAGGTCCACCGATATTTTAGCATATATTGGTGGACCGATAAAATATACAGGTGCAGCGATAGAATTACAGGTGCACCTATAAAAGTATC
Source organism: Ctena decussata (assembly GCA_963989385.1). Taxonomy (NCBI): domain Eukaryota; kingdom Metazoa; phylum Mollusca; class Bivalvia; order Lucinida; family Lucinidae; genus Ctena; species Ctena decussata. The sequence goes on along the minus strand of OZ022507.1, from coordinate 3,468,449 downwards.
GGTGGACCGATAAATTTTATCGGTCCACCGATAAATTTATAGGTCCACTGATAAAATTAGCGGTCCACGTATTTATTTTTCATGACCCGTTTTGGCGCTGATCTTACATCTAAAACAGCCAATTAGATGTCCTCTCTAGCTGATTTTAATGCCTAATTGGTCCAGCTGTATTGCTGCTCTTATAAAATGTACGAGCAGCGATAATATCAGTCCACCGCTGAGATTTATCAGTCCACCGATATCATTACAGGTGCACCTGTAATTTTATCGATGCACCTGTAATTTTATCGATGCACCTAAAATTACAGGTGCACCTATAAGTTCTAAGTATCGGTGGACCGATAAAATATCGGTGGACCTGTAAATTAGAGGTGCACCGACAAAATTTATCGGTCCACCGCTAAAATTTACAGGTGCACCGCTAAAATTTAGCGGTGCACCTATACTTTATCATAGGTGGACCGATATCTGTAGTTTTGACACTTTTGGTACACCATAGTCCACTATGTGTGGACTGGTATCAGTAGTTTGGACTCTTTTGGTACACCATAGACACGCGTGGTCAACTAATTAAAGCAGTTTAATTATGAAGGAGGTCATAGGTTTGAATCCGGGATGGGCCAGATGGTGACTAGAAAACTCTATTTACCCAGCAGTGAACAGCATCAGGGATGGATAAGGCAGTGAAAGGACAGGGATGAGCTTCACCTTTTAAGATATAATGGACCTATGACCCCACTGCCTTACGGCCTCTGCACTGTGGGACCCAATTATTTTTTTGTTTTGTTTTATTATTACATGTATTTTTTTTTTTAGTATTGGTGAAATAAACCTGTCAGTTAACAATTAATCTGCCAATTAACTAAAATAGCATCATATTAAAACATCCTTGTCAAAAAACAACAACAAAAACCGTCTATATAGATCTAATAGATCTACAGATGAAATGAGCCATCTCCGCTATTGCCTGAAATTGTCTTAATTAACGCAAATATGGATATAATTTTAATAAATTCCCATAAACTTAATATTAATAACTAATAGATGCAGTCTTTAGCTATTTCAAACAATATAAACACGATTATAATATCTTAAAGTCCATGCCGTAATCGATGAAAAATCTCAAGATTGCTCGAGTAAACTTAGAATTCCAAGATTGACCGTGAGCAATCTCGAGATTTTTCAAATTCCAAGTTTGACGACAACAATAATACTTACAGCTACTTGAGATTTAATATTTGTTTCAGGGTCCCATAGCATCTAAAATGATAGAGCGTGCTCGGAGTGAAGGTACTTGGGTAATGTTACAGAACTGTCACTTGGCCGTCTCCTGGATGACTCCGCTGGAGAAAGTCTGTGAGGACTTTACCACAGAAAATACCCACCCAGAGTTTCGACTTTGGCTTACTAGCTATCCTTCGGATAAGGTTAGTATAATTGGAGGTGTCATTTGTCCTTTGAGAGTTGATTCCTTTATGCAAAAATCAACAAATGTACAAGAGTGTGCATTTCTTATATAGGTATAATTAATGAGAGAATGTCTTAAGAAATACATATTGAAAAATAAAAATAGGTTTAATTAAATAACCTTGTGATAATTGGCACCCAGAAGTCAAAATTAAGTCAGTTCATCTGACTTAGTGAGAACTAGGCTGACTTAGTGAGAATTGGAATGCATCAAATCGACTTACTGAGAATTGGAATGCATCAATTAGAGATTGGAACTCCCTGGAAGATGCCCTTATTTCTGCTGCTGAGTGTGCAGAGGATACAGCTAGGGACTAGCTTTCCTGATCACAGGTCCCGATGAATGATTTTCCTTGGCCTTATCACCAGTAAACAGTTCTGATTTGGATTCAGTGCAGATGCTGGTTTTGACTTGTTAAGGTAAATAGATACTCGTTCAAGGGAACCAACTTCTCATTTTCAGTTTTGCCACCCTTCGCAATGCAGGTCAACTCTTGAAAGAATTTTTTGTCCTAAGAGCAAATTTTTTCCTTCAACGGTTGACTCCTTTTGGAAGGGCTTTGTTGTGTAAAGAAGCAAACAGAAAGTCACAAAGATAGTCAGTTACCCTAACCACACTATTCCTGGGCAGGCTTAGACCTCCTGAGCGGTTAACCAGTACTAAGTGTGTGCACTTAGTACTGGTTAACCGCTCAGGAGGTCTAAGCCTGCCCAGGAATAGTGTGCACTTAGTACTGGTTAACCGCTCAGGAGGTCTAAGCCTGCCCAGGAATAGTGTGGTTAGGGTAACTGACCGTCCCGACATGAGCATAGCTGTTTACCGTGGACATAAAACATAAAACAACATCAAAAGTTGTTCCGATTGTGAAAATGGCAGAAAAACATGGAGGTGTATCCAATAATCTTAACCTTAGAAAACATGTCTTAATGTATAGGTAGTTTTGAAACATGAGAATTTTCTGTAGTGGTAATGATGCAATTCTCTGTAATTGTTGTATATTTTCATTTTCAGTTCCCTGTGACAGTGCTGCAGAATGGTGTGAAAATGACAAATGAACCACCCACTGGATTAAGACAGAACCTGCTACAGTCTTATCTGAATGATCCAATCAGTGATGAGGAGTTCTTTAATGGTTGTCCTGGGAAGGAATCGGTATGTTATATGCTCAGTATCAATAACAATATTACACATTTCTCAAGTATTACTAGTAATGTTAAACATTCATAGATTTTTACCCTTAAACAGTATGGGTAAGGTATCAGAAAGTAAATTCTTGTCTCACCCTAGCCTAGCAGAAGTGAGACATTATACAACTTGCCTTTTTGAGCAAGATTCAAATCTATCACCTCAAAGTGCTGTTGAAGACTTGATGAACAAGAGCCATAGTGTACAAGGTCATCCAGAGCTCCGAAGGGCAATAGGTTTGACTGTTGCCCATAGAGGGCATGAAATAGTTGCTTTATTGCCCAACCAGTGCAAAATCATATTTCTATTATGCAAGGAAGTTCCAGTTATGACAGGTTATGTTGCACGTGACCAGGTGACAGTCAACCATATTGCCCATTGCTTTTGCCTTATGTCCAAATGCGACATCAGTTACTGGGCCATAGTCAAAAATATTTACAGATCATATGTGATGAAAACAACAGTAGGGTCAAGTCAGGTAAATTCGGACAGCAGGTAAATTCGGACAGTGACATTGTTTCCTTTATGTGTCAGTTGTTTGGAATTAAAACAAAATTAACTGAGCAAACAGTGAAAATCCTGATAAGACAGCTCATGATGAGCCGTCTCATCTGGATTTTCACTATTTGCAATGGTATGTCCAAATTTACTTGCTGTCCGAAGTTACCCGACTGGACCTTAGACTGTTAAATAGGTTTCCATTTTTCCAGCAGCTGTGTAAATGAGTTTTCTGGTTTAGCTCAGTAAGTAGTATAGAGTCTTTTTGTGACATTTCTCTGACAGGCGAGACACAGCTTTCTGCAGAATTCTTATTCAGAAAGGAACTCAAGTTACAAAATATTAATTTCCCTTATGTAAAGTGTGCAGGCCTTGTCCAACTTCTCCATAAAGAAGTATTGGCTTGACACAGCCTCAGTGAGCTTTTCTTTCTATTTTCCTATATTGTATACTTTCAGAACTTTGAGAGGCTTCTCTATGGGTTATGTTTCTTCCATGCCCTGGTACAAGAGAGAAGGAAATTTGGTCCTCTTGGATGGAACATTGCTTATGGTTTCAATGAGTCTGACCTGCGTATCTCAGTCAGACAGCTACAGGTAAACTACTTTTTCATGTAAAATAAGTTTCCTAGTGATTGCAAATTAATCATTTCGGAATTATGTCCAAAAGCTCTTAACTGGGAAAATAGGCTTTTGCAAAATAAAGTCAAACTTCGTTACTTCGAAGTGCCAGGGACTCCCAATTTTACTTCAAACTATCCGAATTTCGAAGTTACCGAGTCGGCTATTTCCGTAAATAATGGAAATGTCTGACTCTACCGTGACCTTGTGATTGCGTCAGATGTGTGAAAGGCACCTATATTGTGGTAATTATTTTTTCTGTGAGGCGTGAAAGAAGATGCAGACATAATTTTACTGTCGTCTTCCCTTATGCCTTCAGAAATCGGACTGTTAATGACAAAAAAGAAACAAAATAACCTGTATTCTTCATTTGTTTACATCAGCAACATGACATTCTATTTTCAACGAAACATGGTTACATGTAAAACAAGGATCATATTTTGAGCAATGAGCATTGCAAAAAATAGGCAGTAAATTGATACTGAAAAATAAATACATAGTAAATAAAAAAAAATTTTACGCATTTCCCAACAACCAGAATATTGCAAGATGTCCGCAGCTAAGTCACTGCAACGTCACGATCTTGCTGCGCTGTATCTATGGTCACCCCTCACTTCAAACACAGATAAAAGATTAACGAAGTCTTCTACTCAAATTTAATTTTAATCTCATACTAAAAACATCTTTGAGTCACAAAAGAGGAGCATTTACCGGTATGATATGCTTAATACCTCGTTAACACAAGATTAACTGCTATTGAAACATGATTAGCGTTGTCACGCATCATCGGGTTTGTGCGTGATCTTTCAGCATGGCTGACGGTAGCTTGTGGTTATAATTGCGACTTAGAATTTTAAGAGGTATTTCTAATGGAAATTGCAGTTCGGGACCGAATTTTTCTTTTGAAAAATCCGATTTTTAGAACTATCAACGTTCGGAGTTACCGTGGCAAATTTGTATAGAATTCATAGCAAAAAATTCGGGACCTTCGGAAGTATTCAAAGTTTCCGATGGATTCGAAGCATTGACGTTCGAACTACCGAAGTTTGACTGTACAGGTCAAATTGCTACTCACTCTTGTTTTCTTTTAAAATGCCAATGGTAAAATAAAATTGTAGAAATTTTAAGTTATAGAAGTAAGACTAGGGCGGTTTTATCAGAAAATTGGTTAGGTCAATACTTTTACATAAAATAGTGAATAAAATTTAAAAATTAGTGAGAATTGCCAAAAATTGGAGACTTCACATGTCTGGGTTCATTTGTTCAAAACTGATAATGTTAGATAATGATTCATTAAATTTTCAAACTCTGCCCTTTTTTGCCAAAAAAGTGACTGCAAAAGCTCTTCACAATTTTTCAGCAGAAAACATGACCAAAATTTTGTGAGTATTGTAAGACAACTTTGTTAAGCAAACAACTTTGTTATGTGAACAATGCTTTGAACAACAGGACCCTTAATTTTGATGTTTTTTTCAGATGTTTATAAATGAATATGAAGAAGTTCCGTTTGATGCCATCACCTATATGACAGGAGAGTGTAACTACGGTGGCCGTGTCACTGACGACTGGGATCGTCGTTGCCTCCGAACTATTCTCTCAGACTTTTACACAACACATATAATTGAAGATCCAAAATACAAGTTTTCAAGCAGTGGTTTGTACTACTGTCCACCAAAGGGGAAATACGAAGATTACGTGGAGTTTATTAAGGTTTGTTACCTTCTGTTTGAAAGAATATTGATCAGACTGATTTGAGCATTCTGATCTAGGTCTTTTACATGTACTGTTTGCCAATAGTTTTGCAAAGCATACCCTGAAAGAGAAAACACGATTTGTGCAAATTTAATAGTTGAACAGACCTATGGTGTATGAAATGTTTTCTGTCATAAGTTCTGCAAAAGCATAATGTAGAATGTTTTCAGTATTTGGGTAAGTGTTGTCTGTGAAATCTCATCTTTCAGCATGACTACTCGTAATTGGAATCATTTTGGTGATTCTAATTCCCCCTTCAGTTCTTGTCTCCCTTCTCAGTTGAGTTAACTCTTACACAAAAAAAGATGCTGCCTTGAAAGAAAACTCTTTCCTTTAATGGAGCCTTGGTAGCACAATGAAATAAGCACTAACTTACTGTACTAGCTGTACTGCTTTCAAATCATGCCAGAAGCAGAGTTATTTACAACCTTCCACAATCAGACTAACATCATCATACTGTTGAAAGGGTCAGAATGCTCTGTTTTTATACCCCCGGCATACGAAGTATGTCGAGGGGTATATAGTTTTTGTCTTTCCGTCCGTTCGTCCGTTCGTCCGTCTGTCCGTCCGTCCGTCTGTCCGTCCGTCCGTCCGTCCGTTCGTCCGTACGTAAGTTAACATTTGCGTTAAAGTTATGTGTTAGGTTTTTTCTTTTGCTTCTGTTATCCAGAGCTTGTTCATAAGTTCTTAGTGTTACTACAGGATGTATACCGATCAGTATGCATCACCTTGATGCTGCTGCTGGCCAAAGGTCAAGGTCACAGACTTAGAAATTCTTATAACATTTTGCGTTAAAGTTTTGCGTTAAGTTTTTTTCTCTTGCTTCTGTTATCCAGAGCTTGTTCATAGGTGCTTAGTGTTACTACAGGATGGATACTGATCAGTATGCATCACCTTGATGCTGCTGCTGGCCAAAGGTCAAGGTCACAGACTTAGAAATTCTTATAAAATTTGCGTTAAAGTTTTGCGTTAAGTTTTTTTTTTGGTTCTGTTATCCAGAGCTTGTTCATAAGTGCTTAGTGCTACTACAGGACGGATACTGATCAGTGTGCATCACCTTGATGCTGCTGCTGGCCAAAGGTCTGTTATCCAGAGCTTGTTCATAAGTGCTTAGTGCTACTACAGGACGGATACTGATCAGTGTGCATCACCTTGATGCTGCTGCTGGCCAAAGGTCAAGGTCACAGACTTAGAGATTTATATAACAGTTGCATTAAAGTTTTGTGTAAAGTTTCTGCTTTTGCTCTGTTTTCATGAACGTCTTTACTCGAACTTGTTGATATGTGCTTATTGGTACTACAGGATGGATACTGATCAGTTTGCACCACCCTGATGCTTCTGCAGGCCTAAGGTCAAGGTCTCAGACTTAGAAATTTCTACAGCAGTTGTTTTAATGTTTTGTTTCAAGATTTTGCTTTTGCTCTATCTTTTTGACAGCTTCTATTGAAATTTGTTCAGATGTGCTTAGTATTACTACAGGTTGGACACATATTAGTACCTAAGGGCAAGGTCACAGACTTAGAAATTTATATAACATTAGTGTTAAAGTTTGTATTGAGCTGTGTATCTGTTTGCTTATGTTTTTGATATACTTGAATGGAACCTTTTGATGTGTGACTATGTTTACTGCCAGGTTGAGACAGTTTTGTTGACATCATCTGACTGCTGCTGCTGATTGTAGGTCAGGGTCACAGACTTTGAAATTTATATAACCATTTGTGTTAAAAGTGAACTTTAAGTTTGTATTGTTTTGATTATTGTGAAATCTTGAGATGTAGCCTAGTGATATGTGCCTACATGGGCATGCAAAGTTTATTTTCCTATAGGTGGTGGCGCTGGCCGGGGGTATACGTGAGCCCCTGCTCACTTGCTCTAGTCTTTTGATTGCAATCTCTTCTTGCAAGAAGTCAATACTAAACCCCTGAAATTGTCTCCCTTTGAAAAAATGGCAGCAAAAATGACAGTAAATACATTCACTTGTCCTTTGTTACAGAACTTGCCAGCTGCTCAGCTACCAGAGGTATTCGGTATGCACGAGAACACAGATATTTCAAAGGAACTTCAAGAGACCAAGCTTCTCTTTGACTCAGTTTTACTTACTCAGGGTCGCTCAGGTGGTGGTGGAGGAGGAGATACTGATGAACAACTTAACCATATTGCTGGAGATATTTTGTCTAAGGTAAGTTATGCCTCTTTGTCACTTAGTCCTGGTCACTCTGATGGGTTATATGATGAATACACTTTCAAACTAATGACACAATCTGTAGACCAAGATCAGACTTCCCCCTAATGTTCTCAATACTGTCATAATGTTCTCAATACTTGGAGAGAAGTGCATGAGCAAAATACAGTCAACTCCCGATGATATCTCGAACACTGATATCTCAAAGTATATTCTGATATCAAATAATACATTTTCTATTTCTGTTTACATTATCACTTCTGTTAACTCAAACTACTGATATCTCAAAGTAAATTTTCTGGTACCAGAAAATTTACTTCGAGATATCAGTAGTTTGGGCTAAAGTTCGACTTCGAGATATTGAGAGTTGACTGTATGTAGACTTAGATGAGACAGCTCAAAATTAGTAATCTGATCAGGATCTGCCCTGTTTACCATTGATCCAACAATCTTTTTACTAATGTAATGAAATCATTATGTTCATATTTTTAGGAATGGTGAAGGAGTCAGTACATTAAGGATATTTTTTCTGCTGGCATGGTAGTATACATGTGTTGATTCCATTACGTTTGTATGCCCTTGGTTCTTTCTGTTAACATCAAAGTTCTACACAAGATGGGCAGTCAATTGCAGTAGTTCCAATATGTCTAGGTAATTTGCTGATGTTTAATATTCATGTTTCAGCTGCCTCCTAATTATGACATAGAGATGGCTATTAAGAAGTTCCCAGTGGAGTATAGTGAGAGCATGAACACTGTACTGGTTCAAGAAATGGAGAGATTTAACAGGTAAGCTGCTTATCAAGTCCTGTATGCGCCTTCCATAGTGGCTGTGTCAGAGAAGATATTTGGTATACTGTCATACCTGCCAAGTTTCACGATTTATGCGTGACCCTCACGAATTTGGATGCCTCCCACGACCTCACGATCGTATTTTGAAAAATAGCCATAACTCACGCTTCCTTCGCTTGCTCACGATTTCACTTTAAACCGGAGAATACTGAAAAAAAATGTCTTTTTTTGGCGCTCTCTCGATCGTCAAAAAGGTGTTTTCTCTCAACTTCCGCTACATTCGGATAATCTCGGTCACCGAATCTATATTTATCTCCGGGAAAATTCGTAACCTGGTCTAAAAATAGGTAAAGTAAAGGTTTCTGATAGTCTTAAAATAGCGTGGGTAAAAATAACTCGAGTATTCGATAGGGATTAGAGCCGAAAACAACCAAATGTATACTTCAGTTTTTATGACAACATGAAAACGCCAGAGAAAAAGAAGGTTTTAACTCAAAGTACCAAAATGGATGGGAGATCGAGTTTACCTGGGTTACGAAGATTGAGAAGGGCAACAGCTTTGCGTTTTGTAAACTTTGCCAAAGGCATTTCAGTGTTTCCCACGCCGGAAAAAACGATGTAAAAAAAGCACGGTAACACAGATTTTCACTGTCGGTCATTGAAAACGTCAAAACTTTTGCAATCGGTAGATCTGATTTTGTTGTCATCAAGACAGACCAAGATTGTATCAGAGCTAAAACTCTCTTTAGCAACTTCATTGCAGAACATAGCTTGCCATTTTGATAGCAGATCACTTTAACAAACTCAATGTATAAAATTTTAGTAAATAAGAATACTTGGAGTTTATCTTCATTTAAGAACTACCTACTGATCCTATTCCTCTGCACTGCCATTCCCAATCTCTTGTTTCACATAAAGAGGAAAAAAAAGACACAAAAAATCTCACTCTTTTCCATTGTCAATGGGTTTCTCCGCGAATGAACTAACGCGGAAAAGGGGGCTAAATCGAGGCTTCGCGCGCAGTCTCACTCTTTTGTTAATTGAAAACTTGGCAGGTATGTACTGTATATTTTCTGTTTTTATTAATCTTTACTTTATTTTTGCACTTTGTAGAATTATTCCAGAAATCGGACGCAAACTAGTATCAGTATTGTAAAATTTAGGTTTGAAACACAACGTTGCATGTAGGTGACTTTGCAGGAACAAAACTCACCAGTTCTCATCAGGATACCATATTTAGCAACATATATCAAGATACAAAGTTTTTCTCCAACTCAATCATATCTTGGGCACTAGAGGGCCAACCTGCTATCAAAAACAAAGTTCAGTCAACTCTCGATATCTCAAAGTGGAAGTTCATTTCAGGCTACTGATATCTCAAAGTAAATGAGCCGCGACACGAGAAAACCAACAATGTGGTTGTGCGCCAAGCCCAGACTCAGATCAGCCTGGGTATCTGCCTGGTCCGGTCAGACTTTTTGCAAAGCACTTAAAGTGTAGCTAAGGGTCTAAGCTACCTCCATGCGGACAGCGAAGACTCTGATCAGACTGGGCGGATGCCCAGGCTGATCTGAGTCTGCGCTTGCCGCACAACCACATTGTTGGTTTTGTCGCGTCGCGGCTCAAATTTTCTGGACCCAAAATATGTACTTGATGATAGCACTAATTTGAGATAACAGAAGTTGGAATGAAATGAAAACAAGGAAATTCACTGTGGCCGCTTAGCGCAGTCGGTAGCGCAACTGACTCAAGAGCCAGAGGTCCTAGGCTCGATACCCGGTCCAGCCACATACTTTTGTTTCTCCTTCCGCTGATTCAAGAAGGGCAGTTGTCAGTGACTGGCGAAAGTATGTTCACTTAGTACTGGTTAACCGCTTAGGATGTCTAAGCCTACCCAGGAATAGTGTGGTTATGGTAACGGACCGTCCGTACATGACCATAGCTGTTTACCGTTGACTTAAAACAATAAAACAACAACAACAATTATCCACCGTGTCATAGTAACCCTACAAAAGCAGTAAACCCCAAGTGCTATAAATAGAACCAGCTTGCTCTGTTTATAGAACTCAAGTTTACAGCCTTTATGGTCTGGTTGATAGAATATTGTAAAGTTGAACACATGTCCATGTTCTTTTCTATATTTCTTTTCCAGACTGACCGCAATTATTCGTACCAGTCTGGTAAACTTACAAAAGGCTATCAAAGGTCTGGTGGTGATGTCAGCTGAACTAGAACAAATGGCTGGTAGCTTGTTGATTGGTAAATTACCGGCAATCTGGGCTAAACGATCTTATCCATCACTGAAACCTCTAGGAAGTTACGTTAATGATCTGTTAGAGAGACTCAAGTTTTTACAGGTTGGTTTCAGGGCATGTCCTCAACTGTTTTATGTGATGTCTTATTGGACACACTTAAGGTAGATCACTCTGATCAGGAAACATTTGTCTCCTTTCTTAATTTAGACTACTCTTAAAGTAAAGGCGTTGCTGCCTGCTGTGGGGCTACTCATGAAAGAAAGAAATTTTCTTCACAGCAGCTTCCCTTTAAGGAAAGAATTTTCTCCCCACAGACTCCCAAAAAGAAGAACTGGCTTCCCATTAGAAGCAAATTTGTTTCTTTAAAAGTAATCTCCATGAGAATGGATCCAAATATTAGGGCCACAGATTCTTATGTGTTTGAGTAGCCTCCCTTAAATAAGAGACATGAAACCTTTCTCCTTCCATACTCCTTAAGATAGTTTCAGAGCTCTAGATAAGAGGGCGTATTTGGTGATAATTAGGGATAATTATTGTTAATTCTGCATAAAAACATATGTTGTGACCCCTCATCTGAACCGTCTCAACGAGACGGTTCAGATGAGGGGTCACAACATATAGTTTCGATGAGAAATAAGAAAAATTATCCTTAATTATCATCAAATACGCCCTCTTATCTAGAGCTCTGAGTTTATCTTGTTCACAATTGGAACTTTTATGGGACAACAGTATTTTGAGACAGTTTGTGGTGTTCATGCTGAACAAAGAATAAGATACTGAATAGAATGTATCTACTTAACAGTATTTAAATTTTGACGGCTCAAAGGGGCCTCAGTAGTTCAGAGGGTTAACTGCTGGCCTGCTAAGCTAGCGGTCCAGATTTGATTCTGGCTGGTGGCAGAAATCTTTTCAATGTTTAACAGAGTTCCATTGTGTGCAACCTTGCATAATCACCCTTGCATCATCTTAATATGACTAAAATACTGTTGAAAAGGATGTAAAATCACAAGGTATCCATCCATCTATCAAGAGTTTAAATGAGCCGCGACGCGAGAAAACCAACAATGTGGTTGTGCGCCCAGCGCAGACTCAGATCAGCTTGGGCATCCGCCCAGTCTGATCAGTCTTCGCTGTCTGCATGAAGGTAGCTTAGAATCTAAGCTGCCGTTTGAACACTTAACGAAGAGTCTGATCATACTGGGTGGATGCCCAGGCTGATCTGAGTCTACGGTGGACGCACAACCACGTTGTTGGTTTTGTCGTGTCACGGCTCAAATAAGAGATTATGTGAAAAGTGAACACTGGAAACAATAAAAGTTTCTGTGAAATTAATACGGTAGTTCTTCTAAAATTTCGCACAGAAAAAAAGTAATCAGTTTATTTGCTGTCCGAAATTTTAGAAATTACGATTTCGCATTTTTGTCAGTGCTCGAAATTTTAGAGTTTGTACATTACCGCGATATTTCGGACTCAGCAGGAACAGGTTATATCACAGTGCACTATGCGAGAATAAATCATATCTCCCGGCAGGTTACAGCGGGAACCTTGTTAAGAAGTACTTATCTTCACAGCAGGTGTAATCCCAAAATGAAAGAAAATCATGTCAGTCTAATGTGGCCTAATTAAATCTGACCGTTTATTTAATAATCGGCAGACCGTTACATGTTCAATAGAAGAACAGAATCAGTCGTGTGCCACTCACGACAGATCAGGGGGAAAATATCTTGCACCCAACATACATAACATAAAGGTTTTCTTTCAAAAGTGTGAGGTTGCCCTGAAAGAAAGGCAGCTTTGTATGTTGCAGAACCGTCTGCCGCATTTAGAAACATTTTTTTTTTTTTTTCAGTCTGCTTTTACGTCTTTTCCATTTACCTTGAAAGTATAAAATGGCATGTCACCTCTAAGCCGCCTCTCAACTTCTGATAAAGTATTTGCCAGCAACGATATCTCTTTGGGAATATGACCACAGTCATCATGCTCCTTTTTATTGTCTCCATGTATTTTGCCATCATTCTCAGACTCTGTATCTAGCGCCTCTATGACTACCGGTTCCCAGTAGACCTCCACGAGACAAATCTGACATGCGGCGAAACCTCGTTTAGTGCCAGTCTTGCAAAACACACCGTTTATACCGGCACTAGAATTTGACAATCTCATGTACGTAAGTGAGTGTTGCGTTCTTAGAAAAATTGTATACAGGCGTATGTTTGCCTTCATCAGCCCATACGAATGCAACCTACGCTTGCGCAGACCGGGCGTCATTCGCTGGACGGGCTGTGAATGCCCCAACCACAATGCGCATGTGCGAAAGCAATCCGGGGAATGCGCAGTTGTTAGAATATATTTAAAAACGATATCATGGTTAATACAAATAAAATTATTCACACAAGGTAATTTAATAAGGAAAAAGAAAAGATACTAGAGAATGCTCGATGAAATTTACCTTAACCTAATTTGCCCTAATAGATCGGAGTATTTTAAGGCATGACATGGAAACCCTGTGTTTCGGCACATGCTGATCAGTGCAAAAATGTCCCATACACACTGCGCATGTGCGCAGGCTATCCTGGGTATGCACAGTTGTAAATATAAAAAGGAAATCATGATAAATACAAATATATACGCAAGTGTAATTTTAAATAATTTGCCCAAATAGATCAGAGGTATCTTACGGCATGACAAGAAAAGCTTGTATGTCGACACAGGCTGATCAGTGATCCTCTTTTGACATAAACGATCTGGGAAGCCACAGTTTATGCGTGGAAAACTGTCAGTGAATTCCGGAGATTTGTAAGATATGTTCAGTGTTCACAAATGTTTATATCATTTGCTAATCGGACATGTTCTAATGTCTTTGAGACGCCGCATTTCAACACTGTCTGTTGATTTATACGATTGCTGTCGCAGAAACTCGAAGCTGAAACTGTTTATGGTCAAATCAAGGACTCGGGCCAAATGTGCCAGTGGAAGTGCGAACTTTGAATGCAGAGACGGTGCATACAGCTGGTCGGCGCTCTCAGAGCATTTGCGCCTGCGTTCGCACAGACAAGATACGACAAAGACGAATTTTTTTGTTCTGGCAGTTTATATTCTTTTGCAACCCTGGTTTCTCATCTTACGTCCATGCATCTTTACCAAAAGTTAAAAGAAAAAAATGCTTACGTAGTTTGGCGCACGTGCACATTTCCCGCCAAAAAAAATGAATTGCTGTGACAAATGGCGCCTTATTGCATGTACGAAAAGCAAAGACCCACTTCAGCCTGCGCACCCCCGCAACCTTGTTCTCGATTTAATTTCTAGATTCCCATGATAGATTGTTGATGCGGACAGAAACCTCGTTAATGTGACTGCACAGATGTGTAGGCTGATCCGGGTTTCGTTGTTCGCATTGAGTGTAAAGCACATTTTTCGATGCACGGCCCAAATACCAGGAGGAAAAAAATCCCGACTCACATACCTTTCGCCGCCCGCGCTTTAACGCACGTGCAGAATAATGCTAGAATATATGCAAGCAACAGTTCTCAGACTTTAAAGTATATACAGTCGAACCTGTGAACAAAGGCCAGGCATGGGAAAGAATAAAATTGGCCGTTGTTGACAGGTGACCGTTGTTCGGAGATTCAATAATTTCAGGAGTTTGACCGAATGGCAGATGATAAATATAAAAATATTATAAATAATCACCGTTGTATCTTTTTTTAACGTGCGCTTTTGTTTGCCGGCGAGCGGTAATATTTTCCCGCGTTTTTTGCACATGCGCGAAATCAATATTCAAGCGCATATTTACCAATAAAATACTTCGAAATATTCAAGAAGATACATTGTTAATTTCAAAATAATATTTTGAAATAGGTCTAAAGTCTGTAAATAATTGGTTTTCAAAACACACGTATCGGTAAAAAGACTTCTGCTTTCACGTTTGACGCACACAACCTTTCGGCGATACGTTTGATTGACTGATTAAACCAGTTACTGCTTACTTATAATTGGATGACAGAGCATACTGTATCTGATTAGCCTTGATTACCTTACAGAAATTAACACTTATTTAATCAAAAGCATTTTGCGCTAATTGCGTGGAATACAATTTGTTCCATAAATTATACTGCACCCAAAAATCAATAACCAGTCTAGCGCTAAAAATAAATTTGGCAGTACACAAACACGTGTGTATGAACATGAAACTGTGTTTTGACACAAGGTCTGACCGTTATTCAGGGAAAATAGCACGTCTCGGGATGGATTCGGATGACCGTTGACCGCAGTTTGCAGTGGACCGCTATTCCCAGGTAATTTAACGAGGAAATTCGACGGGAGGGATTCAAACCGACCGTTGTTGTCAGGAGACCGTTATTCGGAGGTGACCGTTAGCACAGGTTCGACTGTATATAAAAAAAGATAGCCGAGATAAGTAAAAACCGAGGTCCCATATTTTTACTCGAAATTTTAGAAATTCACATTTCCACTGATCGAAATTTTGGAGACCTTTCAGAAATTATTTTCGGGAATAATTTTAGGTGTCCGAAATTTTAGAGTGTGCGAAGTTTTAGAAGAATTACCGTAGTATACGATTACTAATAACTTTTTTTTGTTATATATAAAAGAAAGGAAAAGTGTCCAGTATCACAAAGAATTTTTAACCATTCCTTGCATGTTTTGTTGATATGCATGTTTGTATGTTGATATGAAATTTGATAATAAAGGGAGCTTACTTGTTGTTCATAGAAATGGTATGAGACGAGCAAGCCACCCGTATTTTGGATTTCTGGCTTTTTCTTCACCCAAGCCTTCTTGACTGGTGTGATGCAGAATTATGCAAGAAAATTCACCATTCCTATTGACACGCTGGGATTTGACTTTATTGTACTGGACGTTGATTCCAAGGACAATCACCCAGAAGATGGCGCTTATGTTTGGGGACTGTTCTTAGATGGTGCTAGATGGGACAGACACAAGTAAGAACTTTTAAATGCCAGAACAATATCCCCTTCTTTAGATCATATGCCTTTAATGTACCCTAATTTTATTGACTCTAAATTTTGAGACTTTTAAATATATAAGTGAATTATATTAAATTGGATGAAGTTAAAATTGTCAAAAATCCTGATAGAAACAACACAGCACCCACTACAGCTAAGTGAGCTGAATGAAGCACCTGCTACAATTGAGTCAGTGAGTGAACTCAGATTTAAAGTCCCACAAACACATAGGTCATAGGAAGACTGGACCTTGGTTTAAGGTCTCGTCCAAAAGACTAAAGAAGTGGGGAACCTGCGACAGTTAAGCCTGAAAGCCAGATCTAGTACCACGCTGTTTGCTCACAGACTTCAATTATACTACTTCCAAGATACAGTCAAACCTGTCATAAACGGCTACTCAAAAGAAGACAAAAGAAAGGATTTTGAAGACTAATAATCACTTGATGCAGGTCAAAAGTATTGCAGAATGCTCCCCCGGAGCATTCTGCAATACTTTAGACCTGCATTAAGCTACCACCTGTCTTTAAGACCTTCATTTTATCTATTTTTTGAGTGGCCGCTTAAGACAGGTTTGACTGTAGTATGAAAGTTAATGAGAAAACGGAGAATCCAGTGGAAGTACACAGCAGACACTTGACTATGTTCGGGGGAAAAAGAAATCACTTCCTGCATTCCATTCATTCTCTCATAAAATGCATATGCATGTTTGCATTTGATTAAAGGTTAACAGACTCTCCATATTCAAACAAAACCTGCACTTTATGGATATCTGGCTGGATGAGGTTTGGGTTCTGTAATTGTAGAGAGCTTGAAGGGCCTAGACATGCATCTCTCATGTATTATTATGCATGATTCAGCATCTTCATAAAACTGACTTACCCAAATTTTATGGAAAGTTCAGTGCTTACCATATTAACTTTTGCAAAGTACGCTCTTTCTTAGGATGTGTATTTTACAATTTGTCAAAACAGTGTAGTAATATTATAAATACCTGTGGTTGGTGTTATGTGAAAAGGTACTTTAAGCCATGTACATAATGCAAAGTTACCAGGATCCATACATGGTGTATGCAAAAAGGGAAGACTATGGTCAGACTGCACATTAGTGCAGTCTGATCCGAGTGTTTCCTGTTTGCCCATGTAAGATACCTTATCATGTAATGGCACTCATTTGTACTCCAAAACTTCATACTCTGAAAATTTCAAACTTTGTACTACAGAAGTTTTCAGCATCCTTATTTATTTTCTGTGTTTTAGGGGAGTCCTTGGTGAACAACTTCCGAAGATTTTAAATGATGCAGTCCCTATAATCTGGCTTAAACCCAACACTAGGGACAACATTGATGAATCAGACAAGCGTTACAGGTGCCCCGTGTACAAGACCAGTGAACGTAAGGGTGTCCTCTCAACTACCGGCCATTCAACCAACTTTGTATTGGCAATGTTATTGCCCACTGACAAACCTGTACAACACTGGATTAAGCGAGGATGTGCTATGTTGTGTCAGCTTGATGATTAGATTTAACGTGATTATTTTAAAAGCCTTGTTGAACATTATGAAGTGCATTTGTTGTTTTGTTTCAAATTCAAACTCAATATTTATTTTGTCAAAACAAATGGAAAATTTTAGAATCCTGTTTGAAGAAGTGCTTTAACCCTTAAAGCGCCCAAAATTAAAATTGTTGAATTGGCAAACAGTGTAGATCCAGATGAGGTGGCTCATTATGAGCCACCTCATCTGAGTCTACACTGTTTGCCCTCTAGTGTTCGAATTCTCAATATGATATCGCTTGGATGAGAAATTTTTTGAAATTCTGCAGATGTAAATTTTGTCGTCTGCATTTTGGCGCATTAAGGGTTAAAGGGTTTCTTGGAGCAGATTGTCCCTGGAATGCAAAGTATGTCTACTGTTGGAAATAGTCAGCTTTGTGCTGTCTGCATTCATGGGAAGACAAGAAAAAGTGTATAAATCTTGAACGGACAGAATATCTTGATATGTTGTACAATGCTATTTGCTACAAAATTTCACTCTCAATTCATGCAATTTTCAGTGCTTAACATATCATTAACTTCATACAGTTTGAAGTGCTTTCTGATTTGTACATTTGAACTATGCAGTCTTTGACTTTAGTTTTGAAATGAAATGATGTTTGATTTGATAGAAGTTTCATAGTACCGCTTCCTGTTAATAGTGCTTGACAGATTTAAATGTGGACCCTCGCATGCAACAAGAAAACAGGGACTGGTCAGTGCACATAAGATTTTCTTATAGACCTGGAAACTAGCTCCAGTAATTATATATATTTATGTTAACAAGAATACAGCACATTCCTTCAATTTGGTATTAGACTTAAGACTGTGATAAGCTTACGTCACTAATGATGTGGTTATTGGCCAAAATCAGGAGTATTTTTCCATCCGTCCAAAATAGATTATATCTTATTATTCTTTTTTTAAGTTTAACATTCCAGAATATTATGTATATAATTTGTTTTTCATGTTCTTTTGCTTTTAAGGATATTTAGAGACAAAGGTTTCATAAATTTTGTAACATGGTTCAATGATAGTTGCCAACAACATAACATGAAAAACACCAGGCCATGAGAAAAGGAGCCCTGTGACATGAGCAAACAGTATAGCCTCACATTACAATGAACATACAAAACCTGGGGCCATATTCATAAAACTATTTAAGTGGTTGCTATGCTGTTGCTAAGGCCAAATTCCTATCAAGGAGATTCCCTACAACTATGAAATTTGCTCTGGAGGAACAGTCTTACAAAGACTGTTCCTCCAGAACAAATTTCATAGTTGTAGGGAATCTCCTTCATAGATATTTAGCCTTAGCAACAGCATAGCAATGACTTAAGTGGCTTTATGAATACGGCTATGACAGCAATATGTATTTCCAGAGAAATTGATATTGAGAAGAAATATTTATCAGTTCCTGCAGATGCCTATGCTGATGGGAGTCTTGACTATTTGCTCATTCTATCAGCTACCTTTCTTCAGAAAATCAGTATTTAGAAGAAAGGATACTCCTTCAGAAGAAGGAAATCTGCCATTGCTTTTTCTGCCTCTTTTCTATGGGGGCCAACTCTTCAAGGAAAGAATTCGCTCTAGTGGGCAGAAGAAATGGCAGAAAAAACAGTGAAATGTACCCATACCAGGCCCCAGATAAGAAAGGGTAACAGGGATAATCAAAAGATAATGTTTCTCATTTCTCAATGAAAACATCTACTGTGACTCCTCATTTGGTTCTAATGCAGGGTCATAACGTAAGTTTTTCTGGCACGTCAAGGAAAACTGCCCCTCAGTTATCCCTGTTACCCCTTCTTATCTGGAGCTCTGCCTATACACCTGAACCTATACATATGCTGTCCATTCATGATAATAAATTGGTCCAACTCCGTCCACTTATTGTTTATATTGACTGTATTTATTTGTTGTTTTATTTTGTGAAAGATATTTTTACGTTATTTTACTGAAGTAATTAATCCACTGAAAGATTCTGTGATATCAATAAAGGTTGTCTTCTAACCTTTTTTGATTTATTTCAATCCAGTCTTTATGTCTCTTGGCAGGTTATTCCTTGACATTTAAAACACGTAGAAATGCTTTTACCTTAAATTAAAGGCCAAAGGATAAACATCCCCCGACATACGGACATGTCAATAAAAGAGTAATTTGATTTTGAAAGGCATCATGGCTACAAAGCGAGTATGATCAAAAGCTATAAAATCAATTCGGAAGAAAGATCCTCAGAAAAAGGGAACATATCAGAGCTCTAGATAAGAGGGCGTATTTGGTGATAATTAGGGATAATTTTTGTTAATTCTGCATAAAAACATGTTGTGACCCCTCATCTGAACACATCGAGACGGTTCAGATGAGGGGTCACAACATATGGTTTCGATGAGAAATAAGAAAAATTATCCTTAATTATCATCAAATACGCCCTCTTATCTAGAGCTCTGACATATGAAAGAAACAAAAATAACAGACCAAGCCTGAGCCTGTTCATATGCAGTAATGTTGCAACACTGCCTACATCCCAGAGCACCAGCTGGACAGACAGCATCAGATCTAACAAACTCAAAAACAGTTAAGTTTTGAGTTTCTGAGAAGTGGGTTGTACTTTTGACTGGGGTTCAAGACAAAGGACAGATCATTGGCTATAGCTCGGGAAGAAAATATATGAGCCGCAACAAGATAAAACTAACAAAGTGGCATGTGGGCCCAGCAAAGTCAGATCAGCCTGGCCTTCCGCCCAGTCTGATCTGTCTTTGCTGTCCGCATGCAGCTAGCTTAGATAAGCACACAGCAAAGACTCTGATCTCAGTCTTTGCTGGGCAAACACTTTGTTTGTTTTGTCATGTCACAGCTCATATGTATCATGATCAGGATAAAATATGATCTGCTTCCAATGATGAGAACAATTGTGCATCAAATGAAAATCATTTGAATACCAATGAAATTATTGTTGTCACAAGATTTAAACTAACAGATTGATCAAGGGCTGTGTCTTTCATAGAACAAATCCTATCATGACCCACATGAAATATAATCCTTTTCTGAAAGTCTCATAAAAATAGTTGAA
Organism: Ctena decussata; assembly: GCA_963989385.1. Classification (NCBI taxonomy): domain Eukaryota; kingdom Metazoa; phylum Mollusca; class Bivalvia; order Lucinida; family Lucinidae; genus Ctena; species Ctena decussata. The sequence continues at coordinate 3,448,117 of OZ022507.1, read as the reverse complement.
TACTGGTGGCAGTCATTAGGTTTGCATTGCTGAACTGATTAAGGGCTGTAACTCAAGCAGAAAAGGTCCAATTACGACCCGAAAAAATATTATCTTGGAACTGTACCCTGAAATTTCCAAAAGATTGCCGAAGTTGCAGTTCTAACTGGACTGATAGAGGGCAGATATGAAAAGAAGCTGACATGCAGTTATAGAGATATGAGCAACCACAAACGTTTAACACAAAACTTTCATATGTCTAGGTCCTAATTACTGATCCCGCTCCACCCCAGGGGCCTTCCTGTGGATCTTAGATATTCCATATCAAAGGTAATGCTATAGATATATGATGAACCAAATATGAAAAAAATCTGATATATGCACGGGTGGTAATCAGTGGAACTAGCTCCAAAATGTGTCAATGGAATTTCGTTCCCTCGTCACATACGGGAACCCGCGAGCTAGTGCTGTCGACAGAAAATCGGTAAACAAAGGTAGGTCTTGAAGAATTTTATCAACATTTATTTCTTTATTAGCGATCCCAGGAAACAACTGCCGATGCTATTGTGTATAGATATGATTCAACTTTATTCCCCGTCGGAGTTCGCCGCAGAAATGTGTAGGGCTTGAACTAACTTGTGGCAAATGTTTGACACACCGAACTAAAAATCCACCAATTTCTGTCAATACGGAGATTTGGGTACACGATTTTTTCATTTTCCGTCCAAACTATAGCGTTCAGACCCTCTAAAGCACCATCCTTGGTAAATTCAAGCATGAAAAGTCACAAATAAGCAAAAAAGTGTGGGTGGAGATTACGTACCTGGACAATATTGACAAAATTTCTGCCTGAGCTAGAGCGCTCGACATGGAGCTAGTGCGTTCAACAAGGAGCTAGTGCGCTCATCCACACCTAAGATAAGGCAGAATTGTTGATTTATTGTTGATAGATGATTTTAACCGTTTTTTTAGGTTTTTCTCTGTACCCCTTTGAAACCACTAAGAGATGACTTAATGTACATAGATAATTCCATCGTCATTCATCGGATGAGTGTAGTATTCATGACTGATTATGGCGATTTTGGTAATACTCTTCTGTAACATGGATATTGTCCTGTTATTTCATGCCTGTTTGGTAAATAGTCAAAATTATGCCTCGAGATACCGTGAACAGCTCCATTCACTGTTGCCCGAATTTTCCGTTGACATAGGCAAACAGAATAGATCTGAGGCTACTCTGTTTGCTCACATGATTTTCATCGAAAAATGAAATAAAAATGAAAATTTACTCCCAACGCCCCTTAAAACGAAAGTGGAGACATCCTAGTGATAACAATGGGAAAGTCCATTCGTCACAAATGGGTTAATTGTGTCAAGACTGCTTAAATTGTAATGCAAATATTCTGTTCTTCGTTCACTAGGTCACTGATAGCAAGAACGAAGTTAAAATAATAAATTGTTATAAAATAAATACCATCAACATATCACAAAACAGCTTATGCTGTGGCCCTTGTAGCAGTAGGTGTTTAGCATCTTGATCTGTTTTGAGAATACTACCAGAATTTCAAACATGTGTGACATTCTGTCCAATTTTTTTCAGGAAGTAAGATGTCAGGTTCTAGCAAGATGCCAAGTTCACAGCCCGGCTCCAGTGGAGCTAAAATTTACAACTGTACAATCTGTGAAAAGGGGTTTTCTAAGAAGTACAGACTAAAGATTCACACTAGAAACATTCACCAGGAGCAAACAGACACGACATGTAACCAGTGTCTGAAAGTTTTCAGCACAAAGGCTACCTTGAAGAAGCATGTGGCGCACGCCCACGAAGGCGTTAAAAACTTCATTTGCGATACATGTGACAAAAGAATGGCAACAAAGAGAGACTTGACGGAACACATCAGACAACATCACACTAGCGCTGATGACAAGCTGAAATGTGAGAGCTGCGGGAAGGGCTTTGGTTTTCACTATTCGCTAAAGAGACACCAAGAAAGCTGCAGGAAGTCGACGAAAGTGACCTGCCCTGCTTGTAAGAAGCAGTTTTGTTCCAGTAACTCACTCTACGCCCATAAACGCGCCAAGCATTCCAATACTACATATGTCTGTGAGGTATGTGGAAAGGGGTTTGACAGGAAATTCTCTGCCTCAAGACATCTGCAGACCGTACACAAGGATGACTGAGACATCTACCAGCTGTACAACTTTGAAATGATTTTATTTTTTGCCTCACCGTGTGCCGTTGTATTACAGTACTGATTACGAAATATACTATACCCGACAAAAAAAGAAACACACCAAGTAGAAATATCAGGAAAATCACAAGTGATTGACCTGTTTGGTTTTAAATATATCGATACAAAGGTATGACAGTTACTCACAGTATCCGAACTACATGTACAATCTCTTCCGGTTTTCATAGCGTTGAATCGAGAGTACAAACATTCGCTTATAACCAGTAGTCGGAAATCATTATGTTTTGAGATTTTATCCGGAATCTGCTGCGTCATTTATAGCTATTCAGCTTCGAAAATGTAAAGAGGTAAGTTTAATATAATTTGCTCTTCGGTCTTTTACTTTATTACCTTGTACAATGTCGTGTATGGGTGGGTAGTAATTAATACAGTATTCAAATCGCCCTAGGCATGATTCTTAAACCATTTTGAGCATTTTCTTACATGTTTTATAAAAAAATTCTTTAGAATAAACTGAAGGCGTTATCAATCTACAGTTTGTTAGTTTTGATAAAAGAATGATAGCTAAGTTTTGCACGACACAATCTCGTGTTAAATTAAGCTGTTCGGAAAAAAAACTGCGACGGCAAGGAGTTTTTCATTGTACAGGGCAATAAAGTAAAAGACCGAAGAGAAAATTATATTAAACTTACCTCTTTACATTTTCGAAGCTGAATAACTATAAATGACGCAGTAGATTCCGAATAAAAACTCAAAACATAATGATTTCCGGCTACTGGTTATAAGCGAATTTTGTACTCTCGATTCAACGCTATGAAAACCGGAAGAGAGGGTACAGTGCGTTCGTATACTGTGTTACTGCATCATTACACATCTATTGCAACCATGAGCCGGTTTTTCAAACAATCGTTAACCTAACGACGGCTTTAAGACTTCAACTTGTTAAGTATATGCTGACTACATTATCAAATATGCTGTTGTTTTTCGTTGGAAAAATGTGAGAATCTTTTGCGATTCTCACATTTTACAACAAAAAATAACATCATCTATGTGATATTTACATTTAAAATTTCAAAGAAACGTTGATTAACGATGTCGTTAATTTTAAACAACTGGTCCTGGTGTCAAAATATGTTAAAGAAAGCTGGGCATAAACCAAGTGGGGTTCAAATTGTAAAGTCACATAAAAAAGCGTGTTCATAAAGCTCGTTTGCATGATAACATGTATTTCAAGCAATGGGAATCGTCTCAGTAGACCAAATGGTACTCATACACTTATTCTTTGCAAATTTTATCTTCAATTTCATCATAGTATGGTAGTTAGTGTCATGTAACTACCCTTTAGATAGCTATTCCATATTAGCATTTTTGAATTTAAAAGTGAACTTTACGGGGAAATTTTATTGGTGCATTTCTAATTTTGTCGGGAATATGAATGTTATATTTTTTGGAGCAGAGATTTGTAGAGATCGTTTACATTCGCTAGAACCGCCTTGTGGAGGCGTTTTAAATTCATGGAAGTTATAAGTGGGCGCACAGACTGAATTGTACAATTGACCATGAATGAACATTACCTACTCTCCTTACACTACCGTTTGGAAACATGCCGTATTGCATAACACCTTGGTCTGAAAAGACTGCAGCAAAATACGATCAGATCTATATCATACTTTTGGCATCCCAAAAGTCTAAAAAGGGCCACAAAAATTTTGTGACGCTTCTTTATTATGACATTCGGAATGCGAAAGGATGACAAAATCGCATTTTGCTAGATCTGTTTCAAATCAAGGTGGTATTCAAAAAGACAAATTCCAAAGGATTGTATAAGGAGAGTATAATATGAATGATACGAAAATTCACGCTTTTTTGGTTTCTTTGATATCATATGCCTATTGTGTTTGCAGTCAGTAGACATGCAGGTGTTTTAGTGATTTTGGTATAAATCACTTGTTTAACCCGTAAAGTGCCAAACACAATAAACAAGTTTGCAAACACTGAAGATCCTGATGAGACGGCTTATAATGAGCCGTCTCATCTGGATCTACAGTGTTTGCACTCTAGTCTTCGATTTTTCAACATAATAAAGTTGATATTGAATGTTTTTTCTACAAATTTTGCAGATGTAATTTTGTCGTCTGTTTTTTGGGAGCTTTACGAGTTAACCTTCGTTATTATTCTGTAATTTATCATTGGAATCTTGATTCATTTTACCCACATGAAGGTCCCCCATTCAGAAGCAGAAACACAATGATACGCACTTTCACAGACAGCATGATTCAGCGTACATGTATATAACCTTCTCATACTCTAATGGAACGCAAATAACTTTCACTCAACTGTTGTAATCAGAAAATGTTGTGATAGATATACCTTACACGATTTAGTCTGTCACAAACGGTTCTTCGTTTATTTTCAATTTTACCTATACTGTACTGTACAGGTAAAAGTGTAAATAAACAAATGAGTGTTTGTGACAGAATATATGAGTCAAGGTATACCAAATCAGATGACTCGACTTCCACCAGCTAAAATAATCAACGTGAAGTTCATCTTAAACGTAAGCTGTGGCTTGTATTTGTCAACTCGAACTTTATACTTGAGCTTCTGCTTATTTCTTTTAAGACAACAATAGCTTTATCGCACCAGTAGATTTACCAGCTGCCATCAAATCATTGCTTTAAAAATGCCGAAAAATATACATGTTTGTGGAGTTTCCATTGAAATCATCTTAAGCACGGCAATCAAACGTATGTTACTTATTTTGAATTCGTATTTCTAAATTTTGTTCTCAGAAACAAGTTACATACATTTTCGTTTAGTTGCATATGCTATTCTATGAAGAAGATGGACTGGTGGCCTTACATGGCAATGATTATAATACTTCATTCTACCTTTCAATTTGTCTCATGTTAATCTGCTCGTGTGTCTGTCGTTTGTGTGTATTTCTGCATGTCTGTCTGCAGGTTGTCTGTACCATTGCATATTTTGTTGAGCAGATCTAGTCATTATTTAGTTGACAAACTCAGGAAGAGTAACATATTGTGATATCATATGTGTTCCCTTTGTTTTTGATTTCTTTTCTCTTGAAAAGAAAGTTAATTAAAATTTTTACTGTATATAAAAGTCTTCAAAGTGTTGCCCATACCATGTTTAGGCTATTTCTTGCTTAAACATCATGTAGAAACTAGTTTCCTTTTAGCCTCGCTATCTTTGGAGATGTCGCTAATGTGCAAGGATAACAACAATGGACAGAGAACGGCGCCCGGTGGGACACCTGATACATCATGAGCCAAGTCTGATTGAATTCATTACAACATTAGTCGTTAATTTCACTTTTCCCTTTTCCTGTTCTTCTTAATGAGTCTTTGACTAGTAAGATGTTAGAGAGCATGATTTTGGTTCTGATTGCCATGGTCTAGTTCCTTGTCATTGCGTACTTACACCTTCATAATGCGGGACGAACTATTAAATAGAGAATACCATGTACATTGTTTGATATGAGGTTTATCAGGCATGGCCAGAAAGCGTGTAGTAATGGCGAGGCTCTGCGAGCCATTCTGTGTGTTCTTGTCAAGTCTGATAAACGTCATATCAAAAGACGTTCATATAGAATTCTATTTATCATGCAACAATCCCTGCAATAAATCGACGAAATTTGCTTCGACAACGTCCAATTCTTGAACATTTTGTTTGAACTTCACGATTGTTGGCGTGCTAGGTCGACGTCATTCAGCAAATGGAACGTAGATATTACATACAATTAACATTATCACGCAACCATTCAAAGGTGAGATAGTTGAAGAAGACATTAACATCATGTTATCAGGTCATGAATCATCTTCTGCAAACTATTGGCTCGGTTTCTCTTTAATATGTCATAGTTATTACCCATTTTGGTTTCGAATCCAGGAGTTTCTTCCTGGTTGCACCAGTTCATTGCCTAAACCTGAGCCTCGTCATGAAAAAAATCTGTCGTCGGTATTTCCGATCAGGTCGAACAAAAATAATAACTGTTGAGCAACAGTGATGGTTATAAGCTTAAAAATTCTGATTTAGAAAGTAGAGAGATGCCTAGAATGACCGCGAGGGCGTATGTAGTATATACAGAGGCAATCGGGAGCCTTAATAAGTGGGTCAGGTTGAATCCATATATCTAAATCAGGAATCGCTCTGTTATTTTAAACTATCGTCTAGCATGACCAGATATTAATTATAGGAACATATGGCCCTTAACAGGACCTAGGGCGAGGCTTGGTATCCCGCAAAACCAGGTTTAAGCCCCCTAGTAATGTTATTACTAACCGTTCCAAGGCGGTGCTGCTGGTACGGCTCATCTTCCACGAAGATGAAACATATTTATAATTTTAATTTCGTTCTCAGACTGGGACAAGGAGCCCTACGGAAAATTAGTAGTATATATAGTTTTTATTGTGAAGTACGCTCGGATTCTTAAAACGTTACAGTGGTGGCAGCGGTGGGATAAGGTCAACTGCTACTCAGAAACAACCGTTCGGATTTTCGTTACAATGTAAAGACAGATTATACAATGTATGTAGCGAAAACAATGGCGCTAATCATCTGAGCGTTTCTCCTGGTGGGTCTCATCCCATTCACCTCTGACACTTGACAGCTATATTTGAATGTGCACTCTGTAATGGTGAGAAGACGAGCTTCTAGAACCCAAACTAAATACAAGATGGATGCAACTATGTGTTTAATTCACTTAACATCATATGATGAGAACAAAATACATGTACATTGTACATCTACGCCTTTTTCATTTTAATACAATAACTCTCTATGCAACGACTAAGTAGTAGAAGAAACAGGCATTAGCAAACCAAATGATACGAGAGTGACGCGCTTAGATATAATAGCCGTGTTTAACAATTTATCCAACAATATACGCGTTCACAGGGCTGTTAATCCTGGGCCCAGAATGACATTGCTTCCTATAAGTCAAACTTAAACTTCGTCACGATATATTACGCTTGAAATTAATAATAGCTTTTTTCAACATAGACTTATTTTAAATGAAATGTCGTCTATACAATAACTTCGACCTCTTTGTTTTCAGTATTCTTTGAATGCCTGTTTTAGTGTGTTTTCTTAACTTAAAAGAAGCATTGTAATTCTAGGCATTGGAGCACTGAACTTAATCATAAAGTTTACAATTGTAGCAAGCAATAATCAGATCAATCTGTGCAGTCTGATCAGTTTTAACTTGCGACACTGTAATACAGTCCTTACAGCTATCCTTGGGGCGAAAAGCGAAGACTGGCAAGCGTCGATGTATTGTGACTGGCTTAGAATATGGTAGAAGGCTTGCGCATGCACACTGTTGTTAAATAAATGGCCTTACCGACGTGACCTCAGCTGTTTATTGTGAACGTCAAGCACGTACCACACAATAGCAATGGAAATGTATGGCTTTCATTGTATGTTTCGCAATGCCGCGGCTCATACGCATGCATATTGCGGATAGATTGGTTATATTCAGGTGTTCAGAATTTAGAAATGAACGGAGTACTCCATCTCTACTTCTCAGAACTTTCTTTGTCGTTAAATCCGCGAACATATAACTTTGATGGTGGAATTCTGGATTCATTGATCTTGTATCCATATTGCGAACGAATGTTCTGTTCCCCTCTGAAGACACCTCGTTGTGGAGCTTTATAAAGTTTTTCTCCCTTGTGAACACGGGCCCGCTCTTCAGTGTCGAAAAAATGGTCCCTGAAATGCATAATTTAGTTCCAAGAATAAAACCTTCCAAACATCATGCAAACATGTCCGTGTTATACAGACCCCTTAACGCCCCACTTTTATACAGTGAAATTGGGGTTTACAGGGGTAAATGTATTCATTATTTTCTATTTTTGTTCTAAAACATAGATCGTGGGTATACGTTAGAACCGCCCCACCGAGGCGGTTCTAACGTGTAGGTCTACCCACGATCTATGTTTTCTATGTTTTGAGCAAAAATAATAAAAATATCACAATTTTTCTTCTAAAAATTATCAGTTTTTAGTTTTTAAAAATCACTGCATTTTGCACGGACATGTTTGCGTAATGTAATAATTGCATTATGAAATTTAATAAAACGTGAACATTGCAACACCTCATATTAGCGCGAGGTATGGTAAATTACTTCATGCGTTTAAGACACACCCTTAATGACTCAGATAAGGAATTACAAGCATTGTGAGACAAAGTGATGCCAAAAGATGGTTTGATCCGCTTTAACAATACTGTATTGCAGACTTGTCATTTACCAACAGGAAAACACCATGCACCTGTACTAACCAAGATTTTTAAATTTGTTAACCGGACCTCTGATGTTAATATATAATTATCGCTTATATATTTTTCAAGGACATACATGTACTTACTTCGGCACAATACACTTTATCACCCCCTGTTCTCGACACAAACATCTGGCAACAGCCCGGTCAGGTCTCAATTTAGTTCCGGTCATGGTTTCTGGCTGCGGATATGCCGTTGATCGTTTCGTCTTGATAAATATATTCCTGAAACGTGTATAGATGAAAGATCTTTGATTTGAGATTTCAAAGAGTTAAGATTTTAAGTGACAATCAAATTTTGATTAAGTGCGCGACTTGTCCATACATGAGTTTACGGGAGCTTACATTATAATTCATTATGTCTTATTTTGCGTATTAAATGCATTGATCCTGCAAACTCTTGAGAATTGTATCAGCTGCCCTATTGAAGCTGTTCTTACGATTACCCCAAATATTAAGTTCTGAACAACAAAGAAACAATACCCCTTTTTCATCTGAATTTTGTGGTTGTTTAAAGCCATAAAAATCAGCAAATTGCATTTGCATTACACGTGAAGTACAGATATTTGAAAAAAGAAAAGAAATAGAGGATATTTGAATTTTTTAGTGTAAGATCGATTTTTATTTCACCGAATGAACACCAAAAGCAGTATTTTCACGAGTGGCGAAGCCACGAGTGAAAATACCACTTTTTGGTATTCATGAGTGAAATAAAAATTCATCTTACACTAAAAAAATCAAATTTTCTATTTCTTTTATGCTTGAAATTCGCAATAATTCTGTTTATTCAAGAGCGTCAGCCATCACGACAGAAACACAGCTTTTTTACTAGCCGTTTTGCGTCAAATTTGATGCTTCCAGCGTGTTTATTGTGTATGATATTGGTTGTAAACAAGTTTGCAACTGAAAAATAGCTTCAAGTACCATTTAGATAAACAGATCTCAAAAAATTTGCCATGATAGAATGCCTACAAGAGACTTAGGCGGCCTGACGTCGCGTGCAGTGCCAATGTTAGGTTGGCGCTTTAAGTGACGTCATTAACGTCGTAATGACGTGCAAACATGCGTGACGTTATTTTTGTCAAGCCAGATAAAATTTAGCCAATTAATCAACAAAAAACTTGAGGCTATTTCACAAAAATCCTATTTCTGAAACAGTGAAATCGAAAGTGATAATTTCACTGTTTGAAACAGTGAGATTATCAGTTTCGATTTCACCGAGAAATCTCTATAATTCATTGAAAAGTATAAAAGAAAACAAAAATCTTACCAGTTTTAAATCGTTCACGAGTGGAGATTATATACGTTTGCTATGATCGAAGAACGGGCTCGGTAGCTTCGTAGCCAAGTGGACCCGAGGTCGACCCTCGCGTCCGGCACATTCTTTTGTGGAGATTTGTTTTGTTGTATCAAGTTGTCAGTTACTGGCAAAAGAGTGAGTGAACTCGGGTTTAACGTCCCACCAACAACGATGTCATATGGAGACGGGACCTCGGTTTAAAGTCTCATCCGAAAGACCGGAGAAGCGGGAGATCGATCTTGCGACCCCTGGATTGGTAGTCCGGAGTGTTATCCACTACACTACAGCCGCTTCTACTGGCAAACGAATAGCCACATAATACTGGTAAATCGCCTCCGACTGGTTGCTTGCCGAGAAACAGTGTGAATAAGTAACTGACCGTACCGACGTGACCTTTGCTGTTTTCCGTGGATGTAAAGTAATAAATTTAGCCAACAATAAATGATGGGGAATAAGACGAGGAGCCCAACTAAGATACTCACCTATCTTCCTCCATTTTCATGGCAGTTATGGTGGCAAAGTCTGATATATGTTTTTGCACACCTTTTGCACTGAGGATGCCTTGGCCCCATGGATCCATGTCTTGCATGGAACCAAAGAATGATTCGCTGCAGAGGGTGTTAGGGGCCCTGACACAATAGGATCCTGTCTTCGCTAGAGCATATAGATATAGCTTCGCCTCCTGGCTCGTCCGTAAACCTTCATATAGAATGTTTGACAACCCCTTAATGTATCCTCCATATGGAGGAAATTTTCCAAAGTGAATGTCTCTATTAAGCCAGTTTATCAAGTCTATCCGCTTTCTGCATCTGTCAAAGGCGTGTATTCCCGGTGTATCATCAGCAGCAAATAAGCCTTCTCGCACCACTTTGCAGAACTCTGCTTCTTTTTCATAGCCGCACTCTATCATCGTTTCTTCTACCCCAATGCTAACTGTTGTACGTGCGAGCTTTTCCTTCATCTGATCAAGAATTTTACCCTCTGGGGATACTTCAATAATTGTCGGATGCAGAATGTCTGGCCTCAGTTGAGACACCGCTTTCCAAGCTTCAATAGAAACCCCTTCCACCTTATTGAGGCATAAGAACTTTCTGAGATTGGTTCCTAAATGCGTTTTGTCATATACGAAAACGCGAAATTTGGCCTGGAATTCGGGAGTGTAATACGGTTTAAATTCAAGATCTTCTGTCTCTCCTTTCACAATGACCGTATCGCTCACTCTGTTCCCTTTTCGCCACTCACATTCTTTCATCGGCCAAATGTATTCAGCATATGCTATGTTTAGAGCTTGCTTCGGGAATGATTTCTGTCTTAAAATCTGGGTCGCTAGGTCTTTCAAAGACTTTGGTTTGAATATTCTGTGACGATTATCATTCACTGTCATATCTATACCGAAAAAAGTAGCGAGTTGTGCAACTATATCATTCTTTAAGAGTTTGTTTTCTCTTGACGTTTTCAACATGAAACCGAAATATTCTGCTATAATTAAAAGCTCTGCTTTTGTAAATGTTTTCAGTGACCCGTGTATTAAGTCTAAAACGTTATCTGGACTCTTGTTTGTCCATTTGCTTGGTTTGAGCTCACAGAACAACTTCAATATCTCCGCTGCTATTTCAGCGGTCACCATTTGAACAGAATCCTGTTCTTGGGCATTAGTGCTTTCCAAAATAGCGTCAATGTCATACTCCACTGTTTCGTCAAGGTACGGATTAAGCTCTTCAATATCTTCGCTCTCGTAGCAGCCCGTTATGTCTGATACGTCCTGGTTAACATTATCAGGTTCAGCAGATGTCTCAATGTCCGGTGTATGTGTTGCACTAAATATAGTCTGATTACCCATTCCAGAGTCGATGTCAAGAGTTCCTGAACTTTGCGTGTGATTATCAACTTCACTTTCAACACTTGATAATGCATTACATGCTTGCTGAACATTTTTGTCTGAATGTGTTCGCCTAGACGTTTCCAACCACCCATGTGGTGATGTCGTTACACGTGCTGCAGAACCATCAAGACTGTCAAGAAACAGTTTTCCGTTTTCATCTGTAGAACTTCTATATTGAGTGTTTAGAATTCTGAACTGATTTATTAGTTGATGTTTCTTCATTTTACATACTTCTTTCCAAACGTCCTTGCTCAGCTGATACAATGTCAGTGGTACCTGGTCTTTTGTTCTTACCATTAGATGGTTGAATTCGCCATCTGACGCGATTGCGACTACATCTATCTCCTTTTCTTCACAAGCTGCTGTACAGTGTTCTGTTAATGCCCTCGCTGTTTCCATAGGAAGACTGTAGCCACGGTAGTAATACATAACTGGCACTGCATGGGGCATCTCGGACTTCCACAAACGATCAAGATCAGCCAATAGATAGACCACTACTTGCGATGCGTACGTTCTTTGCAAGTTGTGAGCATCAGTAACAGTTGTTTTTGCCTGAAGCAGAGCCTTTATAGAATCGCTGAACGTAAATGTTTTATTAGACTTAGGCAAAATGCCACTGTCAATTGCCTTCATTGACGGAAATTCACCAATATATTCACACTTAGAAATGTGATTCTTCAATGATTCTTTCAGTACTTTGGATTCTTTAGATAACCGAGACTGTCGCTTTGGTTCTTCGCACATAAAGGTATTATGAATGATATCTTGACAAGACTCGTAAATTGAATTGTCGAATGGTACCATGAAGGCTGTGGTACTATCCTCAGTCCAGCAGAGATACAAAGTTCCCTTTTCAGCATTTAGAGCTTTGTCTTCGAACAGTGTTTGTGTAATATAACGTTCTGGGACTTTGTAATGCTGCTGCACAACATACTCATTTCCCATTGGGGCTTTACCTTCGAAACCATGAAATACTCTATTCCCAGTTTTGTCCCTAAGGCTACCATCTGGTGAAACTATAACGCCATCTTCCACATAATAACCCTCTTCATGAAAGGTCATTTCAGGAAACAAGAATGGCATAATCACGCTTGATAATGTTGCTATTTCATGTTCTTCACTCTCAGTGCCATGCTTCATTGCCTTTTCCTGACTAGCCGATACAGCCGTTTTCTCTTTGTTGTGAAAAACCTTATCAAAGTGTTCATTTTGACTTTTCAGGGTGTCACAACCAATAGCTGCATAAACTGTGCTTCCTGTAACCTTGACAGTTTTTCGTGCACAAAACCATTCCTCAGAGCGTTGCTTAATATAATTGCTGGGAATATTTTCTACGCCCAGTACCCTTCTCATTTCCTGAACAGGTTGTAACAACTTCACATTTGTTTGCTGCTTAATGTCAACAAACTTTGAAGTAGCAAAACAATATAAAGTCCCGTTTAAATAGGAGCCTGCTCGACACACCTCTAGCTGGATTTCAAGAAGTTGTGATATACATAGGTCGATCTGGTAGCATGATGTTCGACATGAGTCCATAGCATATTCAAGAGTTTTCGACAATGATGGGTCCTTACTAATTTTCTCCTTGTAATTCCGCATTGCAGAATCCTTTTGTTGTCTGAGTTTTCTTAGTTCCATCAAATATCTTGACACAGTTTTGGAGCAGTTCACTAAAAACCCAAATAGACGATTTTTGGTACTGCTGTCTATGTCCTGACGGTTTTCTACTGTTTTGTTGGCAGTTTGCAACGCATTCAATGTATTTTCAATTATGTCCAGGTCATCTTGGAATATTTGTTTTTTCACAGCAAGTGGTTCTTTTTCAAATCCTAGCAAATCCATGTCACTTCCTCGCTTAATCTTTTTTCCATCAAACATTATAACATACGACACATCTTTATTGCTCTTACTTGCAGTGAGGTCTATCATTTGATTAATCAAACCAGAACTAGTTTCAGCATCCCCAAAATCACAGCCAAGTGGATGATAATTGCGTAGAATATTATCACTTGGACAGGCAAAGTTTATCTTAGAACTTAATGGTGATAATTTGTGACTGCCCGTCAAGAAATCCGTTTCATTTTTAGGTCCAGACATGAACCTTATAAATCTACTACCAAACAGTTTCTTTCCTAGCCAGAAGAATTTCATTGTTGTTTCAGAGTATCTCATGCGACGCACATCATCAGAACTAAACCATTTTACCACATCAGTAAATAGCAGAAACGCAACGTTGTTAAGAGGAAATTTTCCTTCAACTACCAATCTTAGGAAAGTTATAATTTCGTCTCCTTTGCTATGGGACTCTAATCTTTCTATTGCCTCACCAAACAGTTCATGGATGTTTGTATCTGAACCTCCAGCAGGCTCATTGAGCTTATCACATGCACTGTCACTACTAGTTCCTGAACAATCGTCAGAATATAATATGGTATCTTCTGCGTCACCTCCATAGATTGATTCCTCTCTTAACGAGTCTCCATGCACCCAAGAAGGCTGTTGTGTGGATTCATCTTCTGCGTCGCTTCCAAAGATTGATTCCTCTCTTAACGAGACTTCTTGCACGCCAGAAGGCCTATGTGTGGAATCAAGAGGTCCATACGTTAAACTCCGTTTGCTTTTTGTTGGGGTAAATGTGTTTTTTCTCAGACTACTGCACAATTTCTTTCGCAGGGGTGATTTGAAAGGAGATTTTGCAGGTGATATTTTCTTCACAGAGCTGACAATTCTCCGTTTTGATACAACAGGATGCGGTGTACTCCTCCTTACTGGAGACAGAAACGAGACTGATAACTGAGTTCTTCTTTTAAAGGGAGACTGGATTTTCTTAGAATGTGGAGTACTTCTTCTACATGGGGTCAAACTTTTTGAAAATATGTGTTTTTCTTTCCTTGGATAGTTGTAAACGTGTCTTGAGCGAATGCGCCGGTGTTTAGCAGTAGTAAGATACAGTCCTTTGGATGTCTTCCCCTTGTACACTCCCATCTGAAAATATATCCGATCTTCGTAACTCTTTATAATTTACAGTCAGCTAATGGCTGTTTGATGAATGATAATGAAAACTATTGCCCCGGGTACCCGAGGATGTATGCGAGGATGGCTTGATGCACTATTGCCTGAGGCCAAGGATAATGGTGTATCAGGCCACCCAAGGTGCCGAGGGGCAATAACTTTTAATATTACCCAACCTACTTTTATACTTTTTATTATCCAACCCAAAATATACAGATAATGGTATATGCTTTGCCATGTCACTGGTTTGCCTCCACAACGCATTTCACTGAATTATTAACCAACCAACAGCTTAGACTAGGCCATGCTTATGATGCCACTCATGTAAATGTAATGAGAGAACAGCGTGGTATGGTTTTGTCTATATGCCATGTCGTCAAGCGTCACGAGAATGACTTGGAAAATCACGAGCTTGCCGAATTCGAGCACCTGTCATGCAGTTGATTGCTAGTAGCATACGGTTGGTTACAGGTTCGGTTGAGTAATACGAAAGCTATTTCATTGCTGTTTGGCTGAATAGTCAATACTATGTTACTCATTACCATGGACAGGTCAATGCACTACTACCTGAGGCCTTTAGGTTTCGGGCAACAGTGAATGGAGCTGTTCACGGTACCTCGAGGCATAATTTTGACTATTTACCAAACAGGCATGAAATAACAGGACAATATCCATGTTACAGAAGAGTATTACCAAAATCGCCATAATCAGTCATGAATACTACACTCATCCGATGAATGACGATGGAATTATCTATGTACATTAAGTCATCTCTTAGTGGTTTCAAAGGGGTACAGAGAAAAACCTAAAAAAACGGTTAAAATCATCTATCAACAATAAATCAACAATTCTGCCTTATCTTAGGTGTGGATGAGCGCACTAGCTCCTTGTTGAACGCACTAGCTCCATGTCGAGCGCTCTAGCTCAGGCAGAAATTTTGTCAATATTGTCCAGGTACGTAATCTCCACCCACACTTTTTTGCTTATTTGTGACTTTTCATGCTTGAATTTACCAGGGATGGTGCTTTAGAGGGTCTGAACGCTATAGTTTGGACGGAAAATGAAAAAATCGTGTACCCAAATCTCCGTATTGACAGAAATTGGTGGATTTTTAGTTCGGTGTGTCAAACATTTGCCACAAGTTAGTTCAAGCCCTACACATTTCTGCGGCGAACTCCGACGGGGAATAAAGTTGAATCATATCTATACACAATAGCATCGGCAGTTGTTTCCTGGGATCGCTAATAAAGAAATAAATGTTGATAAAATTCTTCAAGACCTACCTTTGTTTACCGATTTTCTGTCGACAGCACTAGCTCGCGGGTTCCCGTATGTGACGAGGGAACGAAATTCCATTGACACATTTTGGAGCTAGTTCCACTGATTACCACCCGTGATATGGTAACAGACATAATCAAAATTATTTAACACAAAACTTTGAAGTAAAAGTTGATGAACAGACTGATGGACAAACAAATCGACTAATAAATGACCAAACAGACGAAATTTATTCCTGAAATACTTCTTATGCCGGGTGTATAATCAAGACTCATTCAACTAGAAATGTGTCCTTAGTACACAGATGCCCCCGCCTAGTGCCTTGAGTAAGCCTAAACTAAAATCTACCTCTTACAAAATTAGCCCAAGTCCGAAGTCAGTAGACCATGACATATAGATCTTCGTGACCTGATTCTTGTATATGCCTGATGTACTGGTAGATATTAATGCTCATACAGAATTTCAAGTTGCTACAGTAATAGGAACCCTGAAATCTACCTCTGACAAAAATCTTAACCTTGCAAAATTGGCCTAAGTCCGAAGTCAGTGGACCGTGACATATGAGTCATTATATCTTCATTCTTGTATATTCCTGTTGTATATATTTATATAAATCCTCATACAAAATTTCAAGTTGCTACAATAAAAGGAACCCTGAAATCTACTTCGGACAAAATCCTTAACCTTGATAATTTTGGCCTAAGTCCGAAGTCAGTGGACCGTGACATGGATCATCATACCTTCATTCTTGTATATTCCTGTTGTACATATATATATAAATCCTCATACAAAATTTCTAGTTGCTACAATATTAGGAACCCTGAAATCTACCTTGGACAAAAATCATAACCCGAGTCTTACAGGATTACATACACACTTTCGCACGTATGCACAACCGAAACACTATATGCCCCTGACCTGGCAAGGGCATAAAAAGAAAAGTATAATTAAATGACTCAAACATTATGCACAATAATGTCATTTTCCTGGTATACAGAATGGCTTACGGGTCATAAACTTTGACCCCATTTTTCCCCAATATATATCTAACAAAGGACGAGTTACGCTTTACTATTGCAATGTGCCCACTGAAAAGGCCGATTTTCGAAGGCAGGCAGATAACCACAAAAACATGCAGAAATGTTAGCTAAATGTTTCTAGTTTATTCTGTACGATTTCATTTTCCCGTATTTTAATGCCTTTTAGGTTAATTTTGCGGTTGAATACATGTACTGTCTGCAACATTTAACATTGAGCTTATGGGAATTTGAACTACCAACGTCCCCTATGCATCCAAATTTCACTTCATCCTACCCTCGTAACCACTCCAATTTTTATACATAATTATCCCTCATATACATATTCTTCATAATCGGGTTATATTATAGTGGTTACGAGGGTAGGAGTAAACGAAAAATAAACTTATTGGGTAAATTTTCATTTATCCAACACTAGGATTAAAGGATTTATATCAAATTCGCATTAGTATATTTGGTAATTGATAGAAAATAGAGGCATTATTAGACACAACACATTTTTTCAAAGTGTTCATTTATGTAGTATGTGTTCCTAATGCCCCCATCAAGGATTCCGTGTGGGTGGGTTGGGGGGGGAAGGAATGGGGCACAGCGCTGGGCATGGACATGCCTATAGTTATGGCGTTATGTGCGTATGTAAGGCGTTAGTCTGAATGTCCTCGATCATCATGCTGTGATATATATCACGTCTGATGTTATAATGTTGCAACATGGTCAGATGATGTATCCCTCTGCCTGAAGCTGATGCACTGTAAAATTCTGTGACATTGAACGTTGGTCCACTAACTTTGTATGAAAAGTTACTTGGATGAGCTTTTTCCTCACCTCTTTTGATATGTTTTGGGTAGGAGTGCTGATATTTGATCAGATCATATCCTTAAAATGTAGGAACTGCAAAGCATCCATGCACACTGAGTCCTTGAACTTTATGCATGGACCAGGATTTTCACTTATATCTCAACACGGTTTTTGGATTCGCAACATAATTACAAATAGTTGTTCAGTCAAACGATGCAAAAAAAAATCCTCATACTGTTTGTAGGTTACTGTGACATATATTGAAAAGTTCACTATTCTTTTCCTTATATATTCAACATTATATATGCATCATACTAAGGACAGTGGTTCAGTCGGACTTTGCAAATGACGTCATACTATTTGTAGGTCATTGTGACTTGTATTTCATGATCCATTGCATTAATGTTTTATTTGGAAGTAATATTTAATTGAATCTTCATCGGACTTGGAATAGTATGTCACTTCAGCGCTGCGCTCATTTGGTACTACGTGTAGGTCACTGTGACCTATATTTCTTGGTTCACTGATTTTGTCTAATATCAAACATCTGTACCTGTGTAGCATCCATACATACGTAATATTCAATACGTGATTAATATTTGATATGATGAAGCTTTCACTATATGTATAGATACTAGTAGTGAATAATGCTTAAGAAAAGAAGAAGGTTGATGACCTTTTCACGCATTTGCCAGAACACAAGCGTGCAAACGCGTTTCGCCAAGAATACATTTGTTTAACAATATTGGTCGGCTATAATCGACTTCCTGTTCATTTGTTTCATTATTTTCACAAAAGCAAACGCTTCATATGCTTATTATTGCGTTAATAAACACTTGTAAAATCTACTGTTCAGAGGTTTCGTAAAAAATCAAATAAAATTTCTCCTTACTGTATGTTTTGAGCGCAATTATTTCTTTCAGACTGTGGATAAGAACCTAAAGTATTATATCTGTCAGTTTGGAGGGCTGATATGTCAGGAGAATTGCTGATTATATCGAAAAACCGCAGGTAGTTAGTGTACCCCGTTCAGCACCCCATATGCAATAAACCGGAAGTCACGTGATTATTTATGAAGCCGCAAACTCAAAAATGTGCTTATATAAACTACCAAATGCCAAGCTTTTGTAAACATGAATTTTATCAAGATCGGTCGTGGGCACAAAAACGGCCAAAGTGTAACCCGTCCTTTCCTTACCAGTTTCAATTATGGGAATAACACAGCTATTATTCCTACCAATATGAGACACTTCGGTTGGGGGCCAATTTTGGGCCTTAATGCATGTAGTCCTTTATACATGTAAAACAGACTTTGCTAGATTGGCACTTGAGCCAAATGTATAAAATCATCATACTACATGTATGTAGCAGAGTATCTGAATATATGTGGACAAGAAAGAAAACAAAATAAACAAGGTTAACTTATTCTTATATTTACATGAAATTTATACATATACACAGCTGTAACTTATAAATGACAACATAAATGCTCACAATGAATGAGACGTAACGAAAAGAAATTTGTGACAAACTGTGAAAATGACATTTACAAGTAATGAGGATGGAGGTGGAATTTGTGATGGTATGGCACTGAGGCTGAACAATCTGTGAATCAATGATAATCCCTGTTTAATGTACCTTTAAAATTCTAGGTCTGAGCAAACAGTGCAGACTCCGATCAGACTGCTCTGAGCTGTCTGATCTGGGTTTGCACGTTTACCATTCCATTTGCATCTTTGGATACATCACTGTATTGTCAAACCAATTTACTACTTGTCAATAGTTAATGTCATTTCCATTGATATTCATTGTAATTTGAAATCTCATGTCTGCAGATGCCTCAAAACAAACAGGAGACAAAATATTGTCATACAATCAGGCGCCCGAAACAGGCCCAACAAAGTATTAGAAATCTAATATTTTTTACATTGCTTAATATAGTTTATAGGAAAGCAAAAAAAAATTGTGTTAAAAATTGGTCTCGTATCAAAATTGTGCCTCCTGCATTTGACAGAATCCACAGAAATACGAAAAATAACTAATCCCTTCAGACATCCCCATGGTCAAATTACAGAACCTTTTCCATTGTGTATGATAAATTTTTAACCTAAATAAAATCAGGCATTTAAACACTAAATGAATGGAAATGTTGCCTACCTTTAGAAGAAATACATATAAGAATCTGAACATGTAAGTCTTTTCAATTAAAATAAAACAATACATCAGTACCATGACCTTGTTAGCTTAATTGAAATAACCACTTCCTAGAGATCACTGTTTATGAAACTAATACTAGTCTATTTGTTTATGTTTTTATTTTAATATACAATCTGGTCATCAGCAATGACCTTTAAAACAACAAAACTGTGTAGGCTTCTAATGGCATTTCAGCAGGAAAATCCATGTCAGGATGCCATGCTACCACTGTTGTTGCTGAGATTAAAATCAATCACATTGGAGCTGTAACATGCAATCAAGGTGTAATGGTTTCTGGGAACAGCAAAGATTCAGACCAGCCTGCAGATTTATGGAGTCCAATTACAATCATTGCTGTTTGCCCAGACCATGTATCGACTCTGAGCAATCCACATATCCTAAGCCAAGGTTGTACGTGTAGCTAGACTGCACAGATTCACAAATCAAGAGTCTTCACTGTTAGCAAACGTAAGCAACTTTTGCGTACTAATGCTCATTAAGAACAGGGCCTGAATTATTTGACTCAAACTGATCTGATTTGATTGTCTTCAAAAACTGTCCAATTTATCTGACATTAAGAAATGCATTTTCTTCTTCATCATGTGCATGTGGATCTTCATACTGTGTGAGGTCTAATGTCAACACGTTGCTGATTACACAATCTCCTTGCTGAAATAGAATATGATGCATTCATTAAATTTAAGTGCTTAACATTTGTTGGAACCAATAGTCATACTAATTACTTTTGAGCTGCAACTTGACAAAGCCAACAAAGTGGCATGTGTGCCCAGCAAAGACTCAGATTAGCCTGTGCATCTGCCCAGTCTTATCAGAGTCTTTGCTGTCCACATTGAGCTAGCTTAGACTCTTAGCTACCCTTAAAGTGCACAGGAAAGACTGGGCAGATGCTTTGGCCGAGCTGAGTCTTCGCGTGGCGCACATGACACTGTGTTGGTTTGGTTGTGTCATGGCTCATTTGTTGCAGCTCTAGAAGCATTTATCAAGAGCTGCAATTGCTGTTATTTACAAACACTGAAAAAGAAGGGGGTAAATGTTTTCACATACACTTCAAATTGAGTTCATAACATTGAGTATTATTAGATTTTAACTTTCTATGAATTTCTTTTTTTTTCATATGTCTCTCTCCTATATAACAAGAGCTGTCGTCTGACAGCATAGCTCGCCTGAATAGGTGCTTGCCCATCACACAGTCGCTATTGTAGTGTGGACGGCTATGCATAAAATCCAGGCAAGCATGTCCATAATGACAACACATTTATAAACAAAAGCTATCTCAGAAATAAGTTTAAAATGAAATTAAAATAAAAAAATCCACATGAAATTTCAAAGTCCATGAGCTTGAGCTCAAAGAACTAAGGGGTGGGGGTAGGAGGGTGGGGTTGGGGTTTGGGGGGGGGGAGGGGGGGGGGGCTAGGATGTATCAAAACTTTGAACCATTATCTAACATCAGTCCAAGTATAAGTATCAACTGATACCATCAAGGCACTGTGAAATTATGTCTCCATAAATATAGAACTTTAACCAAAATCTTTAAGACAAAATTCAAAGTCAATGACCTTGACTTCAAGGTCATCCGGTGGGGTAAGTATATAGTGTTTTGTAAAATCTCAAAAAATTGTCTAACATCAGTTCAAGTGTAAACTAAATCTCTGCCAAGCATAATGAATCAGTATGCAATTTGAAAACTTTGATAAAGACCAAATTTCTTAAGTCCCTGACCTTGACATCAAGGTCACTGAGCGGCGTTGGGGTAGTACTCTGTAAAACTTTGGACTAATATCTAGGTACAGTGCAAATATAAAAAGAATTCATCTATGGGTTCAGGAGATATGTGTCTTTAAAAAACTTTAACCAAAACATCCCAGCAGTAAATTTTCTAAGTTCATGACCTTGACATCAAGGTCACTGAGGGGGGTGGAGGTAGTACCTTGGAAAACTTTGGACCAATATCTAACTACGATGCAAGTATCATAGGAATCCATCAATGGTTTAAGGAGATATTGGGCTTTATAAAACTTTAACCAAAACATCCAATACAAAAACACTTCCAATTTTCTAAGTCCATGACCTTGACATCAAGGTCATGGAGTGGGGTGAGGGTGGCACCTTGTTAAACCTTGGACCAATATCTAACTACAGTGCAAGTATCAAATGAATCCATCCATGGGTTAAGGAGATATAGGTCTTTAAAAAACTTTAACCAAAACATCCAATCCGGACGCGGACGCGGACGCGGACGCCAGGGTGACAACAATAGCTCTTCCTGAACTTTCGTTCAGGCGAGCTAAAAAGGTAGCAGTTTCCCATAGCCTAGTGGCAGTATGGGCAGTGGAGGTTAGAGGCCCACTGTATCTTGGGTACAGCATCAGAAAGATGGAAACCATCCCTTTCCTTTCACTGCCTTATCCTTCCCTGATTGGAAATAAGTACCCATTTACTGCTGGGTTAACAGAGTTTTGCACTTGCTGCAAGGCTCAACCCAGGTTAAAACCCGTAACCTTCTGTACCAAAACCGAGTCACTCTAACCACTAGACTATGGGGCTTTTCTACAATTTGTCATCAGTCAAACAAACCCTGCCAAATTGTATGTTGACTGTCACTATCAGAAACAGTATCAATTCGAAAACTATAAGAAATTTATGCACCATCAAGGCCAGCAATGGTGCCAGAAAAGAAATAACTAGGTCTCACTAACTGTTGATCACAGTTGAGATAAAATTCTTTACTCAACCAAAAAGTCGATTTTAGTTCCAGGTGTTAACACTTAACCCCAAAATGCTACATAGCTGCGGGTACAAACATTAATGCACACATATACAAACATTAATGCACACATAATGTTGGGTTAAACACTGCAAGAGCTATTAAGAATATAATTCAAACAGACCATGTAAATTTTTACACTATGTGTTTACATTACATTCTTAACTAAGGATTCTTTTAAGGACAGCTGCTGACACCAATGAACACCTTCATAAGAGTTAAAACAGGAGATTCAGTGAACAACATAGGCCACACTAGCTAACAGTAAAACCTTATGAACTGGCAGTCCCAGCACCTGACTACCTTTCTTAAGACAATCTCAAAGATCTAGATCCATCTTGTAGCTTCTAAAGCAATTCCAAAGACCTACTAGATCTGACCTACTCTTATTCATTTTGTGAATTCCAAAGTGATGCCAAAAAGACAGATCTAGATGTCTTAAGACAGATCTAGATCTTCGGGATTGTTTGGGAAAAAGAAAACTGCCCATCTTATAACCAAAAAATACAGTATTCTAGATCAGTTGGTAGAGACCTGAGCTGTCCAATCATCATGTCTGATTAATTCTATATTGTTCAAACAACACCTACCTCAGGATATATTCCAATCAAAGCATCTGATCTATTGTAGAATTCTTCTTTTAGTGAGATCACTATACACTGGAAATGAGTCTGAGATTCTTCACGGATATATGCTGCCACCTGAATAGCATTAAAATGCACAATTACTATTTTGTTGTGGAAATTAAGAAACAAAGTGTAATTAAACGTCTTCTTTTTTTATATATGATATGCACAAACTAGGTTGTTTTTCAACTAGAAAGTAATATCACGCTAAAACTTTGTTTTGGGGCTAAATTAATTGTATGCTTGTTTCTAGGAGTGGAGCTATGAGATTAAACAGCTCAAATTGGTTGCTGAAAAAAAGACATCCGGTTGTCAGACAGATTTTAGACTATTCCACTGATCATCTGTAAATAAAACTGATTCATTTCAAACTGATTTGCAGTGAACTGGACATACTGAATTGACTGCAATTCAAGGCCAGCATGATTTTTAGTCCAAATACAGGTAAAGCAGCCTAGTAAAATCCTTAATCGAAAGATTGATTTTATGAAAGACAGAAAATTATTTCCTTTTAGACGTGACCCTCACTGAGAAGGGAGGCCAAAAGGACAATCATAGAGTTGCTTCCCCTGAAAGAGTACCCAGCTGCCTTAAGACATATGACTGTTAACTGGTCTTGCTCAGACCAGCCTGTGCATCTGCCTAAAAAAGGAATTTTTATGTCTCATTTTCTGTTAGTCTCTCATGAGACAAATATTCTTAATATTAGAGTTCAGGCCTACAGGTTATAAAACTTGAATACATCCTCAAACTCAAAATAAAGCACACTGATTGGCTGCTTAAGCATGTGCTCGGAAGCAGCTAATCAGTGTGCTTTATTTTGAGTTTGAGATTATACTCAAGTTTAATAACCTCGGACTCAGTTTACCTTGCTAATATTAGTGTTGTCTAACGCAGCATCAATTTCATCCAGGACAAAGAATGGAGCTGGCTGGTAACTGAAAATATATGATAATGATGTTTTCTTACTTACTAGGAATTACTGTTGGCAATTCATAAAAGTTGGTGGGCAGATTGTGAAATATTACTGCAAGTACTGCTAGAAGGATTTGACTGTGAACTGTCTTTTATTTTTACAGGTGATGGTTTACAATAACGTAACCTGTTTGTCCTCTTCGTTTAATAGGTTCATGATGAAGTCTCGTCAGAATATAAAAGGGGAAAGTCAGTTTCACCACATTTCAGAGCTTGCTATTGAGCCAACTTTTGGGAACAAAAAATTTCAAGACAATATCCTTTAGAACAGCCTTACACAGCAATTCCTGAATGGAAGGAAAACAACTGCCACTTCCATTTTTGCCTTGGTGTCCAATATTAAAGGGAACACAGTGCTTCCCCTAAGAGCACTGGATTAAATACAAAATTAAATTGAACAAAACAAACTTTGTAATTTTCTCTTTGATTCTATGCAACACAATCTAGATGTACCTGTGAATAGCAAACAAAAGAGCAAGTGCTGCAACTGTCTTCTCTCCACCAGATAAGTTATCCATAGGTCGGAATCTTTTGCCCGGGGCAACACAATTGTAGTTTACACCATCAAGGTAAGGCTCTTCTGGATTCTCAGGCCCTAAAAATGCCTGGGCACTCTGGTTTCTGGCTAATGACTGAAAATGAAAGTACAATATTTCTTCAGTTATAATTCACAGATTTTGATCTGTCTTACAAGAGGGATCTAGGTTTTGGGATTGTTTTGGAAGGGTAAAAACAATCTTTTCAGAATTTCATATGACTGATTTAGATACTTATGGTCATTCTAGAGAGGAAAAAAACAAATAGATACGATAGATCCTTGTTGCTGAGTTAGGACTTAATGTTCCAGTCAACAATATTTCAGTCATGTTAAGACATGTCAAGAAATTACCTCTAAATTAGTAAGACTTTTCACAAAACCAAAGACGACTGAATAATTCAAGTCCTCTCTTCAGTTACAATCAGCTCTGTCAAAGGGATGCCCACTATTCCCATCTATTTAGAGGGTCCTGATAGGCAGGAAATGAAGTGAAATCAGTTTTCTTGATATAGCTACTTATTTGATAGTGCTTCATTAAAACATATGTTGTAGCCCTCATCATAACTGCCTCATTCTGGTTATTTATTCTATTCTATTCATATTTAACAAACAGTGCAACTTCTGAGTCCTTCTGAGGAGCAGTCTGATCTTAGCGTGCACTGTTTACTCATATATTACTATCAAATTATTTTGGGTACAAACAGAGTGTAGAAACATACCTTATATATTTCATCAATTTTGTTTGAGACATGATCAAAACAGTTCATAAATCTGTCATATCTTTCCTTTTTCACTTTTTCAAATGTCTGTTTGGCTCTCTTGGCACGCTTTCTTGCATTTTCAAATTCTTCTGAAGTTTCTATTAACCTTTCTCTAACTCCATCTAATCTGTAAACGACATTAGGAAGATCCATCAAGCTATGCACTTAACTCTCCATATCTCAAATGCTGAAATCTCAAAGTAACCTCTCATATTGAAAACTGTAGCTCTAACATATTTCCTATTTCATTTACACTTCAACTGTTATCTCAAATTACTGGTATCTCAAAGTAAATTTTCTGAAAACCAGAAAATTTACTTTGAGATATCAGTAGTTTGAGATGAACTCTTGACTTTGCGATATCGAAAGTTGACTGTAAATATGTCTCATCTTGAGACCTGTTAGAGAACAAAAATGCCCCCAAAGGCCCCTTAAAACTGACCTTTGCCCCTCACTGAGACCATGCTCGTGGACGTAGCAATCTAAACCTTGGATCTGCTCATTACAATATAACTGGTTATAAAGTCATGCTTTATCTGGTTATGAAGTTTGATCAAATTCCCTGCAGTACATGTAGATTTTGAGTTATCACACGATATAACGATTAACCCTTGATTTTGACCTTGACCCTGGGCATGGTAGAAAGTCATGCTTTATCTGGTTATGAAGTTTGATCAAATTCCCTGCTGTACATGTAGATTTTGAGTTATCACACGATATAACGATTAACCCTTGATTTTGACCTTGACCCTGGGCATGGTTACCAAAATTTTGCATGTGACCCACTTTTTTAATATGCCATTTTTTTCTATCACATATGATAAAATTTGCTGACATCAGTTTTTGAGTAATCATGAGGGTATCATTTGTAAAGGACACTTGGACTGTGAAGCAGATAGAGCTTTTTTGATATGCCTCCCTTTTGGGGCATATGCTTTCAGAAGGCAAATGAAAACTCTGCAAGTCCAGACCAACTTGTAAACATACATTCTAGACAGGGAAAGCAGTTTGTTCTTTCAAACCGACCCAGCTTTATAGTCTGTGTCAACTGCAAATATTGCAATGCACATGCATATTCCAGTTATGTATGAAATGACTGTATCTATCATGAATTCAGAATTTACATTTTGATTTCAAATTTCCATTGCCAGAAAAAAATCATTCAACACAACTTCAGTTTCATGCAATTCCTGACTATCCATCAGTGATCAGTTTGAAATATGAAGCTTCAAATCATAATCATTATCATCATAACAATTAATATCATAAAACAAAATGGACTCACTTTTCCATGGCTTTCATATTTGGTGCATTAATTCTTTGTAATGTGTTGATCATATCCGAGGCATTTTTGGTCAGTTGTTCTATTGTCTTCTTCACTTCATTAGGATCGTCAATCTGTAAAACAATATTTGATAGAGTAAAGATGAGATGGACCTTCAACCTACATACTGAACAGAAGTTTGTGGTTTCCAATGCTTGGTTCACTAAATCACACCCGTTTTATTCTGGGGGGTTTTCCCATGAAGAAAATGTTAGCTTTTGCAGTGCAAAAGTTCACACTTTTAAGAAAATAAAGTACTAGCCTGTTTGATTCCATGCTACAACAACCATACAATTCGAGACAATGTCATCATCAACTTTCTATTTATAAAGTATAAGAACATGCCAAGATATGACAATAGACCAGGAAATTACCTCTTTAAGTTCATCATCTAGTCGACTGTAGTCTATAAGAATATTAGCCTCTTTCTCATAGATTCTCTTGGCTCCCTGACTACTCATACTGTCAGTTGGAGTTTCTGTGCTGCCGTCAGGCTGACTAGAAGGTTCATTCTCTTGTGTGATATCTTCCATGGTACCTTTGGTCATGGGCAAATCAATGTCATCCATCTGAAGAATATAATCAACATTCTTATACATTGATGAACTTTAAGTTTCAAATGATGCAACTGAGGCGAAGTCCCCATACAACTATCACACACATGCTGGTCTGGGAATGCACTACTGCTTCAAAAGGCTTTCACATGAAACTAAGTAAGTATCTATATAAGAGTTAGCCAAAAGTGTGACAAAAGCTATCTCTTTTAACTAAAACTCTGTCTTTCTACAAAAATCTGTTCACCATGTCTTTGTAAGATCTTTAAAGATTTAATTATTTTTACCTTGCAAGTTTTCAGTAAACTATGCCTATCTGCCCTCTTCTGTTCCAACTTGGTCTCTAATGATGACACCTGTTTCTGAACAACCCCTATTTCTTTGTTCTGGGCATTCAACCGCTTCTTAATCTCATTAACCTGACTGTCAAAGTCATCAACCTGAGACTTGGCTGTCAGTCGCTGTTGTTTGTACTTCTCCTGATTCTGCATTTCTTCATCAATAACCTGAGGAGAAAATGTTCACAGATTCTGATAATTCTTGTCGATGTTTTTTTTTTATTTCCAATAGTATGTAAGAACAAATATAAGGGATATCATAATAATCTCCCCTGCCAAGTGCTTCTAAGGGGACCCCACACTTTGTTTCATCTGAATTTTTCTTAGTCTTGAGATGAATTAAAAGAAAAACAAAACTTCCACTCATTCAGGAAGCAAGATTATTCTGGTCCGTGGATATGCATTTCAAGTAGTGACCATAGAAGTACCCTTTAATCGCTTATTTGAACTGACATATTATAAAACCAGGAAGCTGTAGAAGATAAGGCTACACAAACCTGTTTTTATAAACCTACTGCCCTGTTATTCAAAAGTTTATCTACTTAACAAGCCTCAGGATAGACAATAACATGCAAACTCAAATACAAAATTACTGTCCTGATAACATCCCTATAGAAGTACGCTGCTGTATTTTTCAACAGCTATTACCAACAGTAATCAGCCCAAAACATAGTCTCTCCACCTCTTTCCATTTTTTCTCAAGCTGACAGCATTAACTTGGCCACTCGTAAAGTATGTTTTCTTGTATTTTTGCACACTGCTGCTATGCTTATCCCCATCTCTGAAACTTTAACTATATCCATTCTCCAAGTTGAAAGGGGCAATAACTTGTTACCTTTTTCTTTTCTTTTTCCATCTACTTGATAGGAAATAGAATAGAAACATGATTACCTTCATATGTCTGGACTCATCATTCCTAACTTTTTCTAATTCTTTCTCATCATCATTGACGGCTTTCTCCCATTTCACCACGTTAGCTTGCACAAAAAGAAGAAACAAAAACGTAGACAAAGATAACAATTAGGTTCTCACCAACAGCTAAATGCATGAAGACTCAAGGTGAGAAGGTACATTTCAGGGGAAGCAACACTGCCATTTTCATTTTTGCTTCCCCTCTCAATGGGGGTCATTTCTTCCAGGAAAGAATTTGCTCCCAAGGAAAAAATTTGACCCTGTTTGGAAGGGTTTTGTCACGTGGGGAAAGCAAACAGGAAGTCACAGAATTTGTCTCCCTATGAGAAAACGGCAAAAAAATGGCTATGTAGCTATACACCGCGAAAACTACATCTCAAGAGATAGCTCTGACAAGTCAAGTTTTCGCTACTTATCATCGAAGGGAGGCAACTCTAGCAAAGAAGAATTTGTTCCTAGGTCTCTGAATCCTTTCTCAAGAAGGGTATCATCTTAAAGGGATTAATCTGCATTAAGTCAGACTGACCTCTTCTAGACACATGAATCCTAGTACAGAGTTTTCCAGACTATATAGATTAGGTACATACACTGAAATCAATAGTAGAAAAAAATGGCTAATTATAAGTAACTTACAAATTCAGATCAAAATACTAGAAAACCTGACACATAAACCATAATTAGGCTACTCCTGAGCAGTCTGGTCTGGATCTGCACTGTCTGCAAAAAAAACTTGTAGTATTCAGTAGTAGGTGTGTCACTGTCAGGCTAAGCAACTAAAGCCATTTTCATTTCTGCTCCCTTTTCAATGCAGCAAATTCTTTTTTTTACGAAAAGATTTTTTTTTTTTTTTTACAAAGGTTATGTTGCCATGGGAAGCAAACAGGAAGCCACAAAATTGTTTACTATGCAAAAGAAGTCAGGAAAATATGGTACATTCACCTAAAAGCGATTATTGTCACACTCACTGTTACAACTGAAGTATGAAAATATTTAAAAGTTACCCCATGTGTCTCTTGATCTCTCAAATTCTATCTGATTTTGTAATCTGAATTTTTGATTCTCAAACTCCAGCCTCTTTTTGGCTCTCTCTTGTTGTACGAGCAATTCTCTCTCCTCATATTGTCTGAAAAGTTAATGAATCACGGTTATCTTTGACAGCCTTTTTGCATCCATAACTCTCAATTGTTAACATTTTAAGAACCAAATTTGAGCCGCGACACGAGAAAACCAACGAAATAGCATGTGTGCCCAGCAAAGACTCAACCCAGTCTTATCGTAGTCTTCGCTGTGCTCAAAGGGTAGCTAAGGACTTAAACTAGCTCCATGCCTATAAAGAAGACTGATTAGACTGGGTGGATGCCCCGGCAGATCTGTATTTCAGATCTCTCAAGTAAAGTCTCAACATGACATATTCTAACTTTGTACCTGATATTTTCTTCTCCTATCAGCAGACCTGTTATTTTCTGAATTAATCTGCGCTCAGATCTGTAAAATATTCTAAATTTATACCCAAATTTTCCTCACCAACGTGCAGACAAAACTATGAACTTTTTAATTTCTACATGTACCTCATATTTTCTACATCTATTTAACCACCTGTATTTTCTGCATCAATCTGTACCTGATATTTTCTACACCAATTTGTAGACAAAACTGTTCAAAAATTTCATCTTCTACAGTGTTCATCTTGTCTTTGAGACGCTTGATGTGATCCCCTCTCTCGTTCATTGTGGATTCTACTGTAACCATTCGAGGCTGTAAAAATAAGCAGTCTTGGTTCAACATATGTGTATACATTATGCAGGTTTGAGGCTGCTTTGTCTTTATCCCATGCTAAAACTGCCAAGCTTTTACATTGGATACCCACAAAACTATGATAGTTTTGGTGCAAAAATGGTCGCAATAATGTGCACAATGATAAATAGCTTTATTCACAAAGTTTTTGTAATCTCATGTTCAACTGAGTTGCTTTTACATGTACTTCAAAGTCTATTACAATGTAACACTCAGACATAATATCACCTAAGAAGTATATAAATTGCAAATTATGAAGAGCACCCTAAAGATATATGAGCCATGACATGACAAAACCAACAAAGGGCATGAGCCCCTCATGAAGACTCAGATCAGCCTGGGCGTCATCTGCCCAGGCTTATCAGAGTCTTTGCTGTGCCCCTAAAGGGTAGCTCAGACTCTTGATCAGCAAATGCCCAGGCTGATCTGAGTCTTTGCATGGCACACATGCCACTTGGATGGTTTTGTCCTGTTGGGGCTTATATATAAATGTACATGTACTGAACTTTATTTCAGGCGTTACTGAACTGGCTGTGCTCACTCTGTTTTAACTTACAAGGTTCTACATACAGTAAAACTTCAACGGCTCGAACAGGCTTGGGACCATGAAAATTAGTTCCAGTTAAGGGTATATCTACCCTGGCAGGGTTAGCTTTTAAATGAAGTGATCTTAAGGATTTGAGCCATGGAAGTTCTATATGCACAATGGACCAGTTGCAATTAATTTGGTATAACTTTCTGTTTGAGCATTACCAGTGTTCCTTTTCAGGCAATTCTGGGGCCGAAATTCGGCCCCATTCCCAAAGGCAAAACACCTCCCTTTTTCCCAACTGGCTGGAAAAAATTCCCAATTAGATGCTGAAGAAAAAAGGTCAGTTTTTATGACAGCCACGAATATAAATGACATTGCAATTTTCGCCATTTCTGATGTGAAAAGTATGCCCAAATGATGTTAGATTTGTGTCAGTATTGATTTTACTGCATTTGCTGTATTTTTTTTTCTTTTTAAAGAATGAATAGCATTAGTACAAAACTAATTCTTAATTTTGTAGAAAAATATTTCATGATGTAATTTCTTTTTAAGAAAAAATGCGCTTAGTTTAGTCAGCTTTTGCGTATTATTTTCCATGGTTGTTAATCAGTTGTATACATGTATACAAATATATAGATACAGTAGATGTATTTATTTATTCATTGGATATGATTTTTTCCCAATTTTGTGTTTTCACGCGTAATTTTTCCGAATGCTAAGGGCCCCGGCCCCATTCCCAATACAAGCATCGTAAACGACTGCGTAATACCCCGCCACTGCAAACCAATACCCCGTCTTCTATCTTTTATACATTTTTTTTTATCATGACATGAACCTCATGAACAGAATTTTTTCATAATTTCATACATGTATATAGCTCTGGGGCAGGGGCAGGTAACCTATGTGGACTTAATACTACTTGTAACAGAAAGCTTATGTTATTTTAATCATTTCTATGAAATTTCATCAAGATATACCGAAAATCTGATTTTATATTGATTTTTTCATGATTTCATACATGTATACAGCATATGTCAGGGGCAGATAACCACTGGGGGACAAAATTTTGATCAAGACATAAAGCTTATATCAATATGATAATTTGTTACAAGTTTCAGAAAAATCCCTTTCGACTCTAATTTTATACATTTTTTTTTCATTATTTCATACATGTATATAGCCCTAGGGCAGGGGCAGATAATCCAGGTGGACAAAATTCTGCTTATAACTGAAAGCTTATGTTACTTCGATCATTTCTGTGAAATTTCATCAAGATATTTCAAAGTGTAAAAGAACTACAGACCAAAAACTGTTTTTAAGACCATGAAAAGGGCAATAACTCCATAAGAAGACATCGAAATTTGACCATTAACAATCCCAACCGAGATCTTCCCAAGACCAATGCACATGCCATGTATGAATAAAATCCGTTAATAAATACTCAAGTTATCGAACGGAAACGAAGTGCTCACGGACGGACGACCGGACGGACGGACAGACGTACGTACGACGGACGGACAGACACACGGACAGCCAGCGGGAAAACATAATACCCCGCCACTAACGTGTGGCGGGGTATAAAAAGGTGAAAAGGAACCCTGATTACAAATTATTTCAGTTTAAATTTTATCACTTCAAATGAAAATGAAAATTATAAAATCGTAAACAGAACTGTATGCTTGTCTGAAACTTTATGGTCAACCACAGCTCCAGATAAGAAGGGGTAACAGGGATAATTCAGAGATAATTTTTCTTATTTCTTAACAAAAACCTATGTTGTGACCCCTCATTAGAACCGTCTCGGTGAGACGGTTCTAATGAG
This sequence comes from Ctena decussata, assembly GCA_963989385.1. Classification (NCBI taxonomy): domain Eukaryota; kingdom Metazoa; phylum Mollusca; class Bivalvia; order Lucinida; family Lucinidae; genus Ctena; species Ctena decussata. The sequence continues at coordinate 3,415,180 of OZ022507.1, read as the reverse complement.
GGGTCACAACATATGTTTATCAGGACAAATAAGGAAAATTATCCCTAACTTATCCCAATTACCCCTTCTTATCTGGAGCACTGGTAAACTACTACAGTGACAATCTTACCTCAAACTGAACCAACTGTTCTTTATAATTTCTTAAATCTTTCTCATTCTGTGTCAACTGTTTGTTTTGCTGAAAACAAGTAAACCAGAAATATAGGATTACATTCTGTGTTGCACATAAAAATGCTAACTTTCAAATACTCTGTATAATGGCTCGATTTTGTGAATGCCTTTGTGCATTAAAATGTAACATTAGCTGAGCAGCAGATACTACAGACTTTGAGGACAAGTTTGAATTAAGAAAAATTCCAGGCTTACTTATCTAATTCTATGATGATGCAATCAGAAATGCTTTACCTGTTCCAGCGACTCGGTTATGCAGGAGGCCGCAAGTCGGAATCTGGGCTTAGGTCAACTAGCAACTGGAAAGCTCTCTCTGTCCATCCAGCAGTAAATGGGTACCTGCTTCGATTCAGGAAAGGATAAGGCAGCGAAAGGAGAGGGATGGGCTTCCCTTTTTGTATACTGTGCCCAAGATACAGTGGGCCTCTAACCCCTACTGCCCCTACGGCCAATAGGTTATGGGTAACCTTTACCTATTTTTTTTACCCCTAATTATCATCAAAGACTCTGTCTTATCTAGAATTCTGCAAAATATCATAGTTTACTAACTATATTATCCCTATCTGTGATGGAGTATTTTAATCTTGTTTCTAATCCCTTGATCTGAGATCTTATTGTGTTCAGTTCTGACTCTTTTCTCTTCTTCTTTGACATTTCTTTCAACTCTAAGGTCAACTTTTCTTTCCGCTGTTTTAACTGGCCAAGCATCTTTTCATCCCATCTTCTTGCTTTAGCTTTCAAATCACTGAAAATTGAGAACATTCAAAATTAAGATATACTCTTACTTCACAGTCTATCAACAAAATGTGACTTTATACAGTGACATCTTGAAACCTGATTAAAATATTTTTCACATAAATTTTTCTGAGCAAAAGTTGCAGAACTAAAGCTCATTTAGGCAATTATACAAAGCACTGACTAGAAACTTAAGCTAAATGAATTCCATAGAACACTATGTCTTAAATGTTTCATACTGTCACAAAAAGAAAGCTATTAGCAGAAAACTGGAAAGCCTTTCTGCAGCCACCTGAAAATTATTACCCATGTCTCACTTTCTGCTACTCGCAGCCAACACAATCTTGCCTGAGGGCATAAAAGACACACTTAACTTACCTAGCACCACCTGATATGACTCCTGACTTCTGGAACAGGGTACCATCTAGGGCCACTGACTGTAAAATAAGAAACAGTCTTGTAATTTATCGGGTAGTCATTCTTTAGCTCCTTTATCACTTCTAAACCAACCCAAGAAACTTTCATCATTAAGATTTATAAACAAGAGCTTCGCAAGCGGCGCATAATACGCCCGTTTCAGTGTCATGAAGGGGTTACAGAATGAACAAGATTGTTTATAGAAGGATGGACAGGCAGACAAAACAGGGGAAACAACTCTGTAATTAATGACTGCAATGTTATCAAAACAACACATCAAATACTATTAGTACACCAAAAATCAGGTTCCAGGGTGAAGCAGCTCAGAAGTTGTGAAACGGCAAAGTCCAACAAAGGAGCTAATTCATAAACTCTTAGTCGCAATTGTTATGAATATGGTGTTTAATTTGGTGCAAATATTTTCTTTTACCATGATTTTGCAGTTTTTAGATGTTTACTAGGTTTGAAATAAACAAGTTGTTTACATTGTATTTTAGAACATTCTGGAAAATTGGGGAATCTTTAGAATGTTCCTGAAACAGAAAGAATTGTCTAGAAAGTTCTGGAATTTGCTCCCCATTGTCAAAAGAATGTTGTGGAAGCTTCAGGAAACTTTGAGAACTTTCAAGATGTTTCGAGAATTTTCTAGAATATCTAATTTTAGTAATGTAGAAAATAATAGAAATTTCTGTTGTAAACATCAAGAATCTTCTGGTATAAAATTATGTCAGAATTGAGAACTGTCTGGTAAAATCTATCACTGGCTAATTCCTGAATGTTCTTAGATAATATATAAAGAACAAAATTTTCCTTAAGTCATCTTTGTAAACACTTTCACCAGTCTATAGTTAAATAAGTTATACTTTAATTTAAATATATTGGATTACTTTGTGACTTTCATTCTGGGATTATTGGAAATATTCTGCTGACTTTAATATTTGGGATCAGAAACTGTGAAAGGACTTGCGTTTTAAACAGGACATTTTGAGGGACATTCAGGATAATTTAAGGTATCGTAAATTACATATTTTCTTGATTGATTAATGACTGTTTTAATTTTGATGTACATGTAAATAAATTTTGTTAAATTTTAAAACAGGCTTGTTGCTGGTTTACTTCCATCTTTTTTGTTACCTCCGCCAGGTCGTAACAAATTGGGGGCTCGTCCGGGATTGAAATTTCTTGTGCACCAAATAATTTAAAAATAAAAAGTTTATACTGTTTGCTGCTCAAATAAGCAAATAAGTAAAGCCAGCAAAAAGCAATCATGTCTTTTGATCTTGATAAATTTATTGCTGCGCCTTCTCAGGAGCTGCTGAACTTAGCCAAAAAGACAGATTTATTTGATATTGCAGCACATTATGAATTAACCTCAGTCAAAAGATCCATGTTGAAACATGAAATCAAGAATATTTTGATACAGTTCTTTGTTGATGAGGAAATTTTTGATTCCTCTGCAACCTCTCACATTCTCTTCACTCAAACTGATTTGCAGATGAGAGAATTAGAAATTCAGAGACAAATTGAAATGGAAAAATTAAGATTGGAGCATGAAGAAAGAGTACGGATTGAAAAAGCTGAACGTGAGGAAAGAATTAGGCTTGAAACATTAGAACGAGAAGAAAGGTTGCAGAAACAAACATTAGAACATGAAAAATTAAGGTTAGAAATGGAAGAACGAGAAAAAGAAAAAGAAAGAGAAATGCAAAAAGAAAAATTAGAAAAAGAAGAAAGAATTGAAATAGAAAAGGAAAAATTGAAATTTGAAAAAGAAGAAAAAGAAAGAGAAAGACAATTTCAAATTAGAATGAAAGAAATGGAAATGCATGAAAAGACCCCATCAAAATCTTCATCTTCAGACTCTAAAAAAGTTTTTGATGTTACCAAACATATCAGACTCGTTCCTCCATTTCAAGAAAAAGAGGTAGACAAATATTTTCTTCACTTTGAAAAAGTTGCGGAAAATTTAAGATGGCCAAAAGAGCATTGGACTTTGCTTCTGCAGAGCGTTGTGATCGGCAAGGCTCGCGAAATTTATACTCAACTTTCTCTTGAGCAGAGCTCAGATTATGACAAAGTCAAAGAACTTATTCTTAAGGCTTATGAGTTGGTCCCTGAGGCTTACAGGCAGAAATTTAGGAACTGCAGAAAAGACAATGACCAGACTTATGTTGAATTTGCTAGGACAAAAGAGCAGTTATTTGATAGGTGGAGCTCGTCAAAGAAAGTAGGCTCTGATCATAGTAAACTGAGACAGCTCATGCTTGTTGAAGAATTTAAAAGGTGCATTAATTCTGACATTAAATCATTTTTAGATGAAAAGCAAGTTGAAACTTTAGAGGCAGCAGCTCGTTTGGCTGATGATTATGCTTTAACTCATAAGACATCTTTTGTGCACAAACCTTTTCCTAAAAAGACATTTTCCCCTCAGTCAGGTCCAAAATTCAGTCCCAGTAATCCATCTGGCAATTCCAGTCCCACATATACTCCAAAACCCAAACCCCTTGGTGAAAACAAAGGTCAAAATCCCTTATCTCAACCTATTTGTAATTATTGTAAGCAATCAGGACACATAATTTCTGAATGCTTACTTTTGAAGAGGAAGAGGGAAAAACAAGAGGGTCCAAAACCCACAGGTCTTACCTCTTTACGGTCAACGCCACAGTCTTGTGTTCAGGATCAAATTCCTATTCAGGCCAAAATTTCTGAGACTGATTCTGTTATGGAGATTTATGAACCATTCTTATCAGAAGGTTTTGTGTCACTAAATTGTGACTTTGCCCAGTCTACCCCTATTACTATCTTACGAGATACTGGAGCTTCTCAATCCCTTATTTTGGCAGATACCCTGCCATTTTCCGAGAAGACTTCTTCTGGGACAAGCGTCCTTATTCAGGGTGTAGAATGTGGATTTGTTAATGTACCGCTTCATAACATTTATTTGTCCTCAGACTTAATTTCTGGTCCAGTGGCTGTTGGTATTAGACCTTCATTACCTTTTAAAGGTGTTCACTTATTGTTAGGCAATGACCTAGCAGGAGATAAGGTTGTGGTTGATCCACTTTTGACCAACACACCTTGTGTTGATCAACCGCCTGACCCCATTGAGCAGGAAATTCCTGCCCTTTACCCTTTGTGTGCTGTCACTAGGGCTATGGCAAAGAAAGCCATATTGAATGATGGGAATCAGGACATTGATTTAACCGATACTTTGATCGGTCAGTCTTTTAATGATGAGATTTCTAAATCTCTTTCACCCAGCCTGTCTGACATGCAGACAGACTTTACACACAACTCATCTGTGTCCAACACGGACCACTCTCCTTCATTTTCAAATGACCAAGGTCATGACCTTCTGTCAAGGTCACAGCTTTGCAAAGAACAACACAGTGACCCTGAGATCTCACCTTTATTTGAAAGGGTTTTAGATGAAAATGACATGTCCCAGGTTCCTGTTTGCTATTATGTCAAAAATGACATTTTGATGAGAAAATGGCGTCCTCCTGATGTCTCAGCAGAAGACGAGTGGACTGTTAACCACCAAATTGTGGTTCCAAGGGTTTATCGCCCTGAAATTTTAAACTTGGCTCATGAAACTCCCATGTCCGGTCATTTAGGTGTAAACAAGACCTATCACAAGATTCTTAATCATTTCTACTGGCCAGGGTTAAAATCTGATGTTTCTGAACATTGCAAATCTTGCCATACATGTCAAATGGTAGGAAAACCTAATCAAACTATCCCTAAAGCCCATTTGCAGCCCATTCCTGCATTTGAGGAACCTTTTAGCAGAATAATTATTGATTGTGTAGGTCCTTTACCCAAAACAAAGTCAGGTTGTGAATATCTTTTGACCATAATGTGTGCTTCCACACGTTTCCCAGAAGCAATTCCACTTAGGAATATTAAGACAAAGACCATAGTTAAGGCTCTTGTGCAGTTTTTCACATTTGTAGGCCTCCCTAAATCTGTTCAGTCAGATCAAGGCTCTAATTTTATGTCAGGAATATTTCAGCAAGTAATGCATGAATTAGGCATTAAGCAATATCGGTCATCAGCATATCATCCTGAAAGTCAAGGTGCCTTAGAACGATTTCATCAAACACTGAAAAACATGATCAGATCTTACTGCTTTGACACTGAAAAGGATTGGGATGAAGGCATTCATTTCCTGTTATTTGCAGCTAGGGAATCCGTACAAGAATCACTTGGTTTTAGCCCATTTGAGCTTGTATTTGGTCACACAGTGCGTGGACCACTGAAACTTTTGAAAGAGAAATTTCTTTCCGATGATAACAATTCTTTAAATTTGCTTCAGTATGTCTCTGATTTCAATAACAGATTGTCAAAGGCCTGTGAAGCTGCTCGGTCCAATCTCAAATCAGCTCAAAACAAAGTGAAATTTCACTATGATGAAAATGCCCGTGAAAGAAATTTTAAACCTGGAGAGAAGGTACTTGCTCTTTTGCCAATTCCTGGCAGACCTCTGCAGGCCAGATATTATGGCCCTTACACTGTTGATAAAAAGCTCAGTGATGTAAATTACATTATCAACACACCTGGGAGGCGCAAGCAAAAACAATTATGTCATATAAATATGTTGAAAAATTACATTGATAGGGATAATTCAGTTGTTTCACCAATAAGTGTAGTACATTCTGTCCCTCAAGAGCAATCTGAAATGGACTCTGAGGAAGTGAACTTTATAAAATCTGATCCCTCATCATCAAAACTCCAGAATTCTGACATCTTAAAGGATCTCGACCAGAAACTGTCACACCTGGATCCAGTCAAGAGACTTGAGCTAAAACAGTTAATTCTTGAATATGAGCACTTATTTCCGGACATTCCAACAAGGACTGACAAAATCTTTCATGATATTGACATTGATGGCGCAAAGCCTGTGAAGCAACATCCATATCGAATGAACCCTGTGAAACAACAATATCTCAGGGAAGAGATTCAATATTTGCTGGACAATGATTTTATTGAACCAAGTCAAAGTGACTGGAGTTCTCCTTGTATTCTTGTGCCAAAACCTGATGGAACTTTTCGCATGTGTACAGACTATCGAAAAGTAAATTCTGTGACTAAAACGGATACATTTCCAATCCCACGTATTGATGACTGAATTGATCAAATTGGACAAGCAAAATATGTTACTAAATTTGATCTTCTGAAAGGATTTTGGCAAATTCCTTTGACAGACAGAGCTAAGGAGATTTCAGCATTTGTTACACCAGATGGACTCTATCAGTATAAGGTTATGCCTTTTGGTATGAAAAACTCTCCAGCAACATTTCAGAGACTTATAAATAGCTTGACATCTGATCTGGATGGCTGTAAAGCATACATCGACGATGCAATCATCTTCAACGATGAATGGAAACTACATCTACAGACTATCAGAGAGTTCTTTCAAAGACATAGTGATGCAAAATTGACGATCAATTTAGCAAAAAGTGAATTCTGTCATGCAAATTTGACATTTCTAGGACATGTTGTGGGTCAAGGACAGGTAAAACCTGTAGAAGCTAAAGTGGAGGCTATCTCGGATTTTCCTGCTCCTATATGCAAGAGACAACTGATGCGTTTTCTTGGTATGGCAGGATATTATAGGAAGTTCTGTAATAACTTCTCTGTAATTGCAGAACCCTTGACAAATTTGCTGTGTAAAGGAAAGAAATATATTTGGAATGAAGACTGTCAAAAGTCCTTTGATAAGCTAAAGGCCATACTAAACAGTGCTCCACTTCTCTTAGTACCGAACTTTAATAAAGCATTTAAGATGGCGGTAGATGCCAGTGATGTTGGCGCAGGCAGTGTTTTGATTCAAGAAGACGATAATGGTGTGGATCACCCTGTTTGTTACTTTTCTAAAAAGTTTAACAAGCATCAGAGAAATTACTCCACTATTGAGAAAGAGTGTTTATCTCTCATCCTTGCACTTCAGCAATTTGAAGTGTACTTATCTTCTTCAGCCACACCGATTATTGTCTTTAGTGATCACAATCCACTGACCTTCATTCATAAAATGAAGAACAAGAATCAGCGGTTACTCAGGTGGAGTCTCATGTTGCAGGAGTACAATCTTGACATCAGACATATCAGAGGAAAAGATAATATTATCCCAGATGCACTTTCAAGAGCCTAAATTTGGCTATTACTACATGATGTCTGGATTGGTACTGATTTATGTACAGTGTATAAACATTAAACTTAATTTTGTTTCATAATAATTGGTTATATGGCAAAAGAAAGCTTTATTTCATAAAACTTTCTTTTCCTTGAAGAGGGGAGTGTGTTATGAATATGGTGTTTAATTTGGTGCAAATATTTTCTTTTACCACGATTTTGCAGTTTTTAGATGTTTACTAGGTTTGAAATAAACAAGTTGTTTACATTGTATTTTAGAACATTCTGGAAAATTGGGGAATCTTTAGAATGTTCCTGAAACAGAAAGAATTGTCTAGAAAGTTCTGGAATTTGCTCCCCATTGTCAAAAGAATGTTGTGGAAGCTTCAGGAAACTTTGAGAACTTTCAAGATGTTTCGAGAATTTTCTAGAATATCTAATTTTAGTAATGTAGAAAATAATAGAAATTTCTGTTGTAAACATCAAGAATCTTCTGGTATAAAATTATGTCAGAATTGAGAACTGTCTGGTAAAATCTATCACTGGCTAATTCCTGAATGTTCTTAGATAATATATAAAGAACAAAATTTTCCTTAAGTCATCTTTGTAAACACTTTCACCAGTCTATAGTTAAATAAGTTATACTTTAATTTAAATATATTGGATTACTTTGTGACTTTCATTCTGGGATTATTGGAAATATTCTGCTGACTTTAATATTTGGGATCAGAAACTGTGAAAGGACTTGCGTTTTAAACAGGACATTTTGAGGGACATTCAGGATAATTTAAGGTATCGTAAATTACATATTTTCTTGATTGATTAATGACTGTTTTAATTTTGATGTACATGTAAATAAATTTTGTTAAATTTTAAAACAGGCTTGTTGCTGGTTTACTTCCATCTTTTTTGTTACCTCCGCCAGGTCGTAACACAATACTTTCTTTTGACAATATTAACATCACCATAAAGTTTTGTTAAAATATTTCCAACGGTTAAGGAGATACAGAGTAAAACGGAAATTGATGCAGGGGCAGATAATTCAGGAAGTAAGCCAGAGTTGTGGTTCATGCGCATGATACATTACCCCATTATACACATTCCTACAAAGTTTCATTGAAATATTTCAAAGGGTTAAGGTGTTATGGGGAAATGGGTTAGCCTAAAAAACTAATCAAAGGGAGGTTACTCCAAAATTAAGTAAGGGGGAACAACCATTCTTATATGTGACACCCGTCTTGTGATCATGCACATTGCTATACAGTTTCATCAAGATATACCAAATGGTTACTTAATTATTGAATGCACAAGATTAGTATACACAAAAATATCCTAAAAATCTAATCAAAGGGATGCAACTCCAAAACAAAGAAGGGGAGAGCAACCATTGTTATATGCGACACATCATCAGACCCTCATACATATTGCTATGAAGTTTCATCAAGATATCCCAAATGGTTATCTAGTTATGGTGCGCACAAGACTAGTAGGGTAAAATATAATCAAAGGGGCATAACTTTGGAACTAAGAAAGGGGAAGCAACCATTACTATACGCGACACTTTGCCCCATCCTAATATATATGCCTACAAAATTTCATGAAGATATCTCAAACGGTTTCTGAGATATGGTGCGCACAAGAATGTTGACGGACGGACGGACAGACGGACAGACAGACGGACAGACAGCGCCATGCCATAATACGTCCGTTTTTTCAAAACGGGCATATAAAAACACCCTAAAGATACATACTCTTCTAAGATATGCACACAGAATCTTTCTGAAATCATTTATTACATATTTGTGCAATGCAAACAGTATCCAATATGTAAGCTGCATTGTAACAATGTTCGTTAATGTTTGTAAATAATTTTCACTCAACAAGCTTAGGCAAACTTACAGTGTCAGAACAGACTCTTTCTACATAAGAGCTGAACTAATGTGGCATAACTGATACCCCTATACTTATCAAATATTGTTGAATTTGTAATATTTGTTATGAATTTATAATCTTTGTTCCAACATAAATACAACATCAGTAATTTTCAAAATGTCATCTTCACCTTCATACAGATATATATATGTTTTAACAATGACTCAAAGTAAGAAGTCCTTTTACCTTATGCCTTTCCATGAGACCAAAGGCAACTTTCCTAGCATCTTCTACTGACTCACAGACCAAAGCATTACCACAGGCAAATATAAGGGCCTTCTTGATTGACGGAGGATCATATCGGATTACATCAACAACCAACTTCACATTCTTTGGTTCTCGGATCTCTCTGAAAATAAGTCAAAATGTTCATATACACCTCATGCCAAAAAATTTACTTGACAAAATGGCATAAGATACAGTTTACTACTGAAAAGCTTCAAATTTTACTGGACACACCTACATAGTATTCTCAGGTCGAAGCAAACAATTTTTTGTATGCTTAACATTGTATCAAACTTTCTTTCACCTATCAAACTTTCCAGTTTTGGAAATACTACAGTAATTGTAGATTAATATCTTAAGATTTAAAAGGAACTGTCATGTCTTTGACTAAAAACTTTTATCAAATTTTAGTGCTGAATCAATGCTTATAGGGAGTTTGCTGTTTAAACAGCAAACTCCCTATAAGCATTGCTTCAACGCTATTTAAACAGCAAACTCCCTATAAGCATTGATTCAATGCGAAAATTTGGTAATTTGTCCTGTTCCTTCACATGTCTCTTCAGAACAGTCTTAATGAAACATGTGCTTTGCTTATTTCATAGAAATGAAGGTATCAACCTCAAATAATCATCCAAAAAATTTTTTATGTGAAGTTCAGTATTCACCACAGGAAGCTGGTTAACAGAACACTCGTGGCTGGCCATTACCTACCTCAATTTTTCATTGACAGGTTTGATATCTAAGTAATCCAGAGGTAAGAATGTCTCTGGTTCAATCCTCTGTTCTTTCATATACTGAATACACTCTTTAGCTGTCTTCTGTGTGTCACACACAATACCATCCATGTATTTCCCAAGAACTTTAGTGATAGCAATCTGATATTTCTTATGACTAGGCTCACAAAGATCCATTAATCTGCCATGCTGGAGTATAAAAAGATATATTTTCAGCAAACCTTTTACGATATAGAAATGTGAAATAATTATTCAAAGTCAATAATCGTTCTTATAATTCTCTTATCAGCTATGTGTGTTAGAGTATGGGGAAACATTTTACAATAATGTCACTTTTGTAAATGGGCTTTAACTGGAATTTTAGTGCAAACAATAAACTTTGGAAAAGCATCTGCATAGAGCAGAACTTCCATTTCTATTCAGATAATCCTTTTTAAGGGATAATTTTCCTCATTTCTTGTCTAGACAGGTCACAACATGCTCTCTTTGAGAAATAAGAAAAATTATCCCAGAATTATCCTCAACCTTAGCTAGAGCTCTGAGCCATCCAATAAGAATAGCCTATGCTTTGTCTACACTGTTTGTTCAAATATCTAGAAATTGTACAGTATTTCCTTACCACACCAGGGAAGAGTCTCTTCAAGTTTTCTAACAGCTCAGCTTTCTTCATGGCTCTGGCTGACTCATGTTTGTCCACCTGTTGGAGATAGACAAACAGCAATTATGTCATCTTATTTAAGTAGTCATAGTTCTCACATTGCTTCACAGATATATATCAAGTTAAACCTCATTCAAATCTATTCCAGCAACGCATTTCTAATGAGCCTGACTAGAATAAAAATTTCCATGTACAACATTTTTAGAATTACAGTGACCATTCATGTAAATGGGTCTACTTTCGGCAAAAGCAACTTTGTTGTTTTCTTTTCTGTCTTCCTTCTCAGTGAGCTCCACTCTTAAAACAAATTTGCTCCCCTGAGAGAAAATTGTGTTGTTGTTTTTTTGGTTGTTTTTTATGGGTAGACTTCCATTTTGGAAGGACATCATCCAGGCAAGCAAAAAGGAAGTCCAAATGTTTCTCTCTGCAAAATGGTGGAAACCCATGGAAGTTTATCCCTGCTACCCCTTCTCACCTGGAGCACTGTCAGGTAATGCCCAATTGCCTTCTGAAATGGCCAAATTGAGGTCTGGGCAACAGTGCATACTAAGATTAGCATCTGCAAACTCTACTGTACCTTGGCTTCTCCCAGTTGTTCCATGATAGAACCCATCTCTGTATTAATTTCATCCACTCTGATATTGGCTGTGTCAACTTCTTCAGCTAATTCTTCTTCTGCTACTTTCTGTTCTGCTACAGCTTGGTTACTGGTTCTGGAAATCAAAGAGAAAGCTGTGGGTTTGAAGATTGGGGAAGGAGAAATTTACAGCCCAGGGCCTAGTTTTTTAAAAGGTAATGACGGCTAATGAAATGTTAAATTCTCAAATCTATTGGATCAGAAATCACTACCCGTTTTTTGTCGAGAAAATATGAAAAGCTCCTCTCAAATTTGGGCAAAAAATATGAGCACACTTGATTTCATTACAAAACTAAAATCCTGTGCTGTTAATATTGGATCTTGCTACCACTTTACAAACCGTTCACGACTGTGATAATAAAACTGTTTGGAAGCAATAGGAATGGACTTTGCCAGCCTAACTAGGGCAGCTGAAAACAGGACAAGGTGGAAAGGGATCTTTGGAAGTCATCTGTGGTGCCCCAACTACCTTGTAAGGTTATGGGATAGAATAGAAACAGAATAGAATCCCACCACAACAGCATAAAACGTGACACACAAACATAACAGGTCAACTACAAATGACACAGAAAATTATAACAAGATACTTATGCATTTTACCTGATATAATCATTAAGTTTCTCCACTCGTTTCTTATTTTCTTCCATCTCGTGTTCTTTTTGTTTGATTTTGGCCATCAGTTCATTTTTCTTCCGCACTTCATTATCGTATTTGTCTTGATCAGATTTCTGTTCTCTTTGTACCGAGTCCATCTCTTGAAGGAGACGAGCTGATCTCTTACCAGCTTCTTCTTTTAATCTCTGGTACTCCTGAACCTATATCAAAAGAAAAATCCACATTGAATTTACATTGATTGATTGATTAACTGTTTGAGTTTTAGCAGCACTTTCGGTGGATTATCATTTAATGGCCAATTATCAATATTTAATAGCAGCAGCTTCTTAACAAAAATCTAATTTTATTGAAAAGCAACACATAGATCTACTTATAACTCCCAAATTCCAATAATACAGACTATTGTAAATCACTTTATTTAAGCATGCTCTTTAGTTCACTAATCTGGGATATTACGATGTTCTAGAATTTATAAGGAAGTACCCAGATAACTGATGATGCAACAACACTATCATGTTACAACACTGTTTCAATAAAACATTATTTCAACCTTTATTTGTTTCTATGTTGCCAGCCTACTTTGTTACTATCAGTATACAACTTATAGTAAATGTACAATGAAATTTTCGCAAGATTTTTTTTTTATTCTGAGCACTGACAGATTCGCAAATACATGTATAAGCATAATTATTATTATTATTTTTTTTGCAAAAAAAAACAACCTCTTACCTGTGATTCTTCCAGTTCCAGATCTCTGCCCTGAGATTGTGATTCCTCCTCTATCCTTTCCTCAAACTCCCGACGTTTGGATTCTACATCATCTAGTTCACGCTCTAACTCATTGATCTGAAAATTCCAATAATTTATTCAATAAAACCAAAACTATCCACATTCAGGGAATCTCCGAACAATTTAATGTTTCATGACTATATGACAGTTCTGTAGAACCCTGTCTCATGTGTATGCCCATTGTCACAAAGCTAAATCAGAAAACCAAGGAAAGTTTACACCACCAACATTCATACCGGCAACGTAGCTTAGCTTAAACATATCTATTTCCAAAATCGACAAACATGTACATAATTTACAAAACGATACAAATAATAGGATTAGAGCGAAAGCAACAGCTTATTTAGTTCTTCTCCCGTAGTTTGCTTGTCAACGTAGCTTGACAAGCAATACCTATGTTTCACATTCTGTAACTGCTGAGCTCCAGATAAGAAGGGGTACCAGGGATAATTTAGGGATAATATCCCTTATTTTCCTATTAAAACATACATTTTAACCCCTCATTAGAACCGTCTCACCGAGACGGTTCTAATGAGGGGTCACAATGTATGTTTTCGATGAGAAATTAAAAAAATTATCTCTGAATTATCCCTGTTACCCCTTCTACCCCTCTGGTTGCAGGCAAGAAAAAACTGACATGAAATGGTCATCTACTTTATCACTACACAGAATAATTATGGAGATTGTAAATTCAAGATTTTATGAATATTTCAAACATTTTTCAGTTTATTTTTAGTTGCATTTTTATCTCTCATTAAAGACTGACACAAAATATATACATGCTCAAGCAATCTATGAAGAATGGTATGTACATGGTAGCCTTAATGTCTGAGTGAAAAGATACAGGTAATCATTTTGGTACTTACTTCTTGCTCATGGTTGTCATGTGTCTTCTTGGCCTGTTTCAGAGATTTTCTGAAATTGAAATTGGTACACATTTGAGCTGTGTTGCAAGAAAATCTGCCTTTGAAGTTAGGGCACATGCAAACAGGGAATGCCTTTAGGCCCTTTACCAAGACTGCACATATGTGCAGTCTTGGTAAGGGCATGTCCTGTTTTGGCCAAATAATAAATCATCAGACTTGCCCTGCAAACCATAATTTACTTTACTTCTACAAACAACAACCTGTTGGGTGTTAGCTTCAACACTATAACCAGCATATTGGACCATTTCCTCAAACCACGTAACTGTGGTGAATAATCTGAACTTCACATTTGTTTATTCGGAACTTCATACTGTGTTCCTGTATTCATGGTTTGCAGAATAAGTTCAATTTACAAATTTGTTGAAACTTGCGAAGAAAATCAATCTGATCAGCCTTTAATATGGGCCAATTCCATGTGAAAAAATCATTTACTACAAACTCTGCCTCAACAATTTATATTAATAATGATTACTTACTTGGCTCCTTCTAACTTTTTGATCATATGAGCTGTCTTTTCTTTGGCCTTGATGTATAAAGGTCTCTTCTTATTCAATTCCACTTCCTATAATGTAAAGGCGTAAATCTGAACATTTGAACAGTTTGACAGACATTTATTCTGAAGCCTCATAAAGCCCTTCTTGATATAAAATAATTCATGATAACATGCACTCTGAAAACGTTTATTTTCCCACCTACTAATTTTCACCTTTCGCTGATGACACTCAATTTCATGGCAATAAATTTTTTGCAAGACTCTTCCCTAAAATTCAGAGGTGATTAATTTAGGCAAAATTTTGTCCCATCAAAGGTCCTGGGGTTGTATTTATAAAACGACTTAAGTCGTTGTTATCCTGTTTGCAATGGTTAAATTTCTATAAAGGAGATTTCCTACAACTATGAAATTTGCTCTTTTTCAGACTGTTCCTCCTGAGCAAATTTCATAGTTGAAGGGAATCTCTTTCAAAGAAATTTAGCCTTAGCAACAGCATAGCAACCACTTAAGTCATTTTATAAATATGGCACCAGATAAAAAAGTAGCTACCTCATTTTAATAGGCTTACAGTATCTATACTGTTCAACAAAGAAGATTGAAATCAATTGCCACGCAGCTTTTCTATTAATAAAAGAACAATTTGCTTGTTTCGATATGTGTGTATCTTATTGCTGCCTCCTCTGAAAATCATCTGAGCCGCAACACGAGAAAATCAACAAAGGTGTTGTGCGCCCTGCGCAGACTCAGATCAGCATGGGCATCCGCCCAGTCTAATCAGAATCCTCGTTTTGCTGATAAAGGGTAGCTAAGGGTCTAAGCTACCTCCATGCGGACAGCAAAGACTCTGATCAGACTGGGTGGATGCCTAGGCTGATCTGAGTCTGCACTGGGCGCACAACCACTTTGATGGTTTTCTAGTGACGCAGCTCATTTTATTTGCTATGGGTACATATTCAGGAGACACAACTTTACTGTTTTCTGTTTTTTTCTCCAGTTTCAATGGGGATCAACTCTTAAAGGACAGAATTTGCCCCTCTTTCAACAAATTCTTTCAAGAGTGGACCTTGATTACTGTAATGTGCCTAAATTTTGGGACACCTAAAATAATTAATTTTCCATTTGAAACAAATAGAAAATTAATTATTTTAGGTGCCCCAATACTTGTGCACATTACAGTATATTAAATTTTGACGAGGTATGTCTTACATTAAAAGTTGTTTACAACAAGGATAAAAAGTCTGAACATACTGATTCTTTGATTCTTGTCTCCACTTTGGTCAGTTCTCTGGCTAATTTTCCTTGATCCTTCTTTTTATCTTTGATCTCATCTTCGATTTTTTCTTTCTTTCTATTCTCTTTCTCCAGCTGGTGATTCTTTCTGTTTATCTCTTCTGTTATTTCGTCAATATCTCGCTCGTTGTAGAACAATCGCAAGAGAGACAACTCTAAATGTTTCTCTTCCTGTCAAAGTAATAAGTGTATTACAATTATACTGGGACCAATTAAGAGCCAGCTCATCTGGAACTATGCTGTTTGGAAATTCAACTATTTTCATTTCTGGTGTTTTAACTGTAAGTAAAAGAAGCATAAAGCATGCTGCCAAATATCAAACTTATTAATATAAACTAGACAATCACTAAAGGTGATGAATGCCCCCGCCATATGCCTCACTAGAAAAGTAATGTGTTAAAACATATTTGTGTGAAGTTACATCAAAATCTGTCAATAAATAAAGGTGCTAGAGGGATGACTGAGTTTTTCTTAAAAATAGAAACTGTGACCTTGACCTTGGAATTACAACCCTGAAAGGTTTACTTGTCCAAGATATTGTCATACTTAATGTATGTGTGAAGTTCTATCAAAATTAGTTAATAAATAAAGGCGCTAGAACCATGACAAAGATTTACATGTACCTATAATAGCATCTGTGACCTTGACCTTGGACCTACAATGATGAAATGAAATTTGTCCCAGATATTGTCAAGCTAAATATTTGTGTCAAGTTATGCTAAAATCATTCAAGAGGGATGACAGCATATTTTCTAAAATAGCAAATATGACCTTGACCTTTACCCTGAAATTCTGGATCACGAACTTGTCCAA
Source organism: Ctena decussata (assembly GCA_963989385.1). Taxonomy (NCBI): domain Eukaryota; kingdom Metazoa; phylum Mollusca; class Bivalvia; order Lucinida; family Lucinidae; genus Ctena; species Ctena decussata. Next base: position 3,398,610 of record OZ022507.1, on the reverse strand, counting down.
GATATTGTCACACTAAACATTTGAGTGAAGTTACATCAAAATTGTCAATGAATAGAGGAGTAGAGGAATGATAAAGTTTTTTTCTAAAAATAGCAACTGTGACCTTGACCTTGGACCTGCGGTGCTGAAACAGTAATTTATTCAAGATATTGTTATACTTAACATTTATGTGAAGTTACATCAAAATCGATCTATAAATGAAAGCACTGGAGCAATGCCCTAGTTTTTCTGAAAATAGTAACTGTGACCTTGACCTTCATCCTACAAACCTGAAACGCAAAGTTGTTCCAGGTACTATCATACCCAATAAAGCTGTGATATAATACCAAAATCTGTTAATAAATGAGGCCGCTAGAGCGACGATAAAAGGTGGGATTGTATTTAAGCTATGGAAATATGGTCAAAATATATATGTTATTCAAGGGGACATAATTCTGCAATAAAGACCTGACTGAAAGTTCTGTTTCCTTTATGCACATGTTCAATGCATGTCTGAACTGTGTTGCAAGTTTCAAATCCCTACATCAAATACTGTAGGAGGAGTTGCGGAGACAAGAACAGTACTCAGATGTAAAATATGGTCAAAATATGCATGTCATTCAAGGGGATGTAAATCTGGCATAATGACCTGGATCAAAGTTTTGTTTCCTTTATGCACATGTTCAATGCATGTATGAACTGTGTTACAAGTTTCAAATCCCTACATCAAATACTATTGGAGGAGTTGCAGAGACAAGAACAGTACTACAAATGTGAAATATGGTCAAAATATTTATGTTATTCAAGGGGACATAATTCTGCAATAAAGACTTTAATCAAAGTTCTGTTTCCTTTATGCACATGTTCAATGCATGTCTGAACTGTATTGCAAGTTTCAACTCCCTACATTAAATACTGTAGGAGGAGTTGTGGGGACAAGAACAGTACTCAGATGTGAAATATGGTTATAATATGTATATTATTCAAGGGGACATAATTCTGCAACCAAGACCTTAATCAAAGTTCTGTTTCCTTTATACACATGTTCAATGCATGTCTGAACTGTGTTGCAAGTTCAAACTCCCTATATCAGATACTGTAGGAGGAGTTGCGGAGACAAGAACAGTACACAGATGTAAAATATGGTTATAATATGTATATTATTCAAGGGGACATAATTCTGTAATAAGATCATAATCACAGTTATGTTTCCTTTATGCACATGTTCAATGCATGTCTGAACTGTGTTCCAAGTTTCAGCTCCCTGCATCGAATACTGTAGGAGGAGTTGCGGAGACAAGAACAGTACTACAAAGTGTGACGGACGTACGTACGTATGCACGGACGGACAAGGGCACAACTATATGCCCCTCCCCACTTCGAGGCGGGGGCATAAAAAGCAAAGTCTTATGTTGAACAAAAAATCATCTAATTTTTCGATATAAAAATATTCCTACCAATTGATCTTTCAGCTTCTGGTATCTGTCAGCCTCATCTTTTTCCATCTTTGCTTCTTTCTTCTCCGCAGCAATACCTTTCTTCTTGTGATAGTTAAACTGTGTGTCTTCTTCCGCTTTTAACATTTCTGCTTTAGCTTTGTTATACTCCTCTTTCATTTCCCCAGATCTGGCAATAAAGAGAGAGAGCTCTACATATAGGGTATTTGAGCATAAATGTGAGGTTATTTTTCGTGTTTTTTACAACTCAAATTTGACCATCATGTCAAGGCAGTGCACGAGGGGTTTATAATATAGGCTTTAAGAATACATAAATAAAACTTTCCTAGAATTATCATAGCTCTATCACTGAATAAATTTTATCACACTGGAAAATTTTGTGAAAAAAAATATGGAAAATTCTAGTTCTTTTTCTCAAATGTCAGTAATACATGTATGCATATACCATTGCAAGTTACACTCCTGAAAGATTCATGCAACAAACTAATAATTTTTTTTATTTGTCTTAACCCATTGCATTCTGGGTATTTTTTGTCGTATGCTGAAATTGTCGTCTGCATCAAAAATCAAGAATATTTTGACAATATTGGTCTAACTAACTCTTGTAGAAATGATGTCTAGCCAACAAACAGTTTGGATCTAGATCAGGCCCCACGATTGTGGGGCCTGATCTAGATCCAAACTGTTTGCCCAGATACCCCTAAAGAGGTGTCCCAAATGGAATGGGTTAATACTGAACAATACCTGCTGATTTCTTCAAACATGGCTGTCCTTTCTTTGGCATTTTTCATGGCGATACTCTCCACAGTTCCTTGAAACACCAAGAAATTCTTTGATTTTACCAGCACGCCAATTTTTGCCAATTCATCATTATATACATCTGGAGTGACAGTCTGAAAATGTAGTATATGTGAGTGATGTCCCGTAAGTTCACAGTAAGTTCTCCATTATATTGCAACGATAATGATAATTTCTAAATAAATTCTCTGAATTATTTCATGAGAACACTGTGTTATGTCAACTCAATAAAACTGCCTCAATGAGTCTGTTCTATTGTGAGGCCTCCACCTACATTTCATTGCCAAACAAGAAAAACTATGGCCCAAATTCCACTTATAAGCTGACAAAAATAATGGTAAGTTCCAGCCAGGATATATTCAGTTTGGCTTCATTATGATCAATAAATTTAACTTGTACACAATCATGAAACCATATGAAAATGCCATGCAGAATGTTGAAACAATCATTTTCAGGCCTAGAACACATACAATTAATAAATGCATTAAATTGGCCCTACATATACCCCAAGACATGAATATTTTAATCATATTCTGCGGCAGATATGTGTCATCTACAACTAAACACATCTCTGACTTTATATAACATAATACCTCAATAATAGTATTGTCAACTGCATACCTTTCCATTTATTTTATGATCTGAAGATGAACCATGAATAATACGCGTAAATACTGTCTCTTTCTCCGTCACCTGATCAGCATACACAGCCGAGACGTAAGCTTTGTTAGCGGCAGGCTTGCCAACTGGAGCACCATGGATCAAATCCTGAAAGGCAGAGGTTTTCTTTAGCGTATAATTAGTCATACACCTATAAGCCGAGGTGAAAGGTTGATGACAATTCATTCTTGACTTAATCAATTTCAACAAAATTATAGATATATCATATTTGAGCCGCAATATGACAAAACCAACAAAGTGGCATGTGCGCCCAGCCAAAACTCAGGTCAGCCTGGACATCCGCCCAGGTCTGATCAGTCTTTGCTGTCCGCATGGAGCTAACTTGGACCCTTAGCTACCCTTAAAATAGCTGATCTGAGTCTTCCCTGGGCACACATGCCACTTTGTTAGTTTTGTCATGTTACGGCTCATTTACATAAATCATTTTTTCTGTTAAAAACTTCTGTTAACCAAGAATTATCTGGCAATAATACCCTGTAAGTTAAATCTGAATAAAGACATACCATATAATATTTATAAAGCTGTTAGACAGAATGTTTTTCCTCCAAAGCAACTAGATCCATCTTACAAAGGGGATTGTTTTGGAGGGTAAAAAAGCATCTTATACTGCCAGTGTTCTGCCGAGGCTGCGTTTTTGCGCCATTGTCACACAAATTTTGCATAATGACGCAGCCAAAACAGTCCCCGTGGGACAACTGGCCAACACAGACTTTCAGCCTGTCGCAAGAGCTGTCTTGGAAATTCCTAAGCCAAAAATAATTTTGTTTTAACCTCGGAATTCCTGTTGTAGTAACAGCTATTTTGATTGGTGTATCAGATTTCTGAATTCCACTGGTACTTCATTACAGTAACAGTACATGAGCCATGACACAAGAAAAACAACAATGTGGTTGTGCGCCCAGCACAGACTTAGATCAGCCTGGGCATCCACCTAGTCAGCTTAGACTCTTCGCTAAGCACTTAAAGGGTAGCTAAGGGTCTAAGCTACCTTCATGTGGACAGGGAAGACTCTGATCAGACTGGGCGGATGCCCAGGCTGATCTGAGTCTGCGCTGGACGCACAACCACGTTGGTTTTCTTGTGTCGTGGCTCACATACTGATTTATGGTATGTAAATGGGTACCAGTCAATTTGCACCATTCCGATGGACCACTGAAAATCTTGTTAGCATGCGCAACATAGACAACACTTTCAAGATGGCTGAAAGTGAAACGTAACAAAACTGTCCTCAGTTTTTTCGCTGCTCAGTCCGCTGAAAAGAAATTCAAGGGCAATCAGGCCCCGAGGTTATAAAACTTGGGTACATTCTCAAACTCAAAATAGAGCACACTGTTTGGCTGCTTTCGAGCACATGCTCGGAAGCAGCCAATCAGTGTGCTTTGTTTTGAGTTTGAGATTATTCTCAAGTTTTATAGCCTCGAACCCAGGCCCCGGAATCTGATGCATCCAACCCAGATGAGACGGAAATGCTACGGCATCAAACCATTCGTCCGCAAAATCCCAGTCCAAACCTCAAACTGAAGGGCCGAAAGTGCAACCCCCCAAAGTGGACAGACACTTCAGAAAACAGTAGTTACAGCCCTTAATTTTGTGAGAAAAGCCAATATTGCTAAAGTGAACTGTTCAGTTTTGGTAGCCTGAGCAAAAAATATTATCTCTGCATAGATGGTGCTGAGGTATTTCAGCCAGTTCAAAAATAGGAACAACTAACAAGAACCACGTCATTACATTTTCATCTGAATTAACTACCAAAAATTGGTCAGCCACTGTTTTCTGAAGTTAGAACTTGTGGCCGTACCCATTTGCTTGTATTTGACTTTATGAGCAATAAAATGTGTTTAAACTATCTGTGTAACACATTAGATACAGGCTATTCCAACATTTCTAACTGCCATGATCTACAATGGGTCTGCTGTTACAAACTAGGCAGGTATGATACATCTCAGGCAATTTATATCTTATCTTCCATACTATATCACTAATGATTTTAGTTCATGCAAGTGATCAAAGCATAGCCTAATTTTAGAATCCCAGTGAGCCATGGAAAACACATTTGAGTCACAACACGACAAAACCAACAAAGTGACATGTGCTCCCAGTGAAGACTCAGATCAGCCTGGGCATCTGCCCAGTCTGATCAGAGTCTTCACTGTGCACTTAAAGGGTAGCTAAGGGTCTAAGGTACCTTCATGCCGACAGCAAGGTTTTTAATTAAAGTGGGTGGATGCCTAGGCTGATCTGAGTCTTCGCTGGGGGCACATGCCACGTTGTTGGTTTTGTCATGTTGGGGCTCATTTGTTTTCCCTTATTTCCAGCACAACTACTGTACTTACGCTTAATCTACGGACACGCAAATTTGAAGTTTTCTCCCCAAGCACAAAGCTAATAGCGTCCATCAAATTGGATTTTCCTGGAAAAAAACAAAACAAAACTTGAGCGTTAAAATTTACTTCAGTAGTGTATATTAACTTAAGTGTCTGACTTATGAAGTTGTCAAGTTTCTCTTTCTATTTCTCTACAGGTGTCAGTAAAGGTCCAAGAGCAAATTCTTTCCTTTTAAAATTTGATCCCTATTGAAATGGGAGGCAAAAATGAACAACTGCTTCCCCTGATAGTGCACCCATTCTGAATTCACATTAAGGGGAAGAATTTCTTTAAAGAATAGCTTCCTGTTAAGATGACATACTTCCAGATCAAAGTGTGCTCCCTTGGACCTGAACCCCAAAAATTTTTAGCAGACTTTTTGCAGATTACTTGTCACAATTAGGGAGAGGACTATATGATGTTGTGTATACCGGTAACTTGTGTCCAATCCCTTTGTCTTTTTGCAATAAAATATGTTTAATCTTAATCTAATATTTTAGCAGGGCTGTGGAAATACCATGCCCGACGTGTCCTACTTGTCCCGCTTCACTCTTGACAAGTGAGAAATTTCAGTTTACTTGCCCTGGGACAAATATTCAAAGTGTCAACAGTGAAACTATTTCAGAATAATTCTGAGACATTTTTCATATTTTCTCATGAAAACATATGTTGTGGATTACTGTAAGAATTGAGGCAATTCTAACAGGTGCCAACAATGTATGATTTAATTCGAAACTTTGTGACAATTAGCCAAAAAATGTCAAGTTCAACTCTTCCTCTATTCATAGTCTATTATTCTTTCCTTATTTCATGTACACCTTTTTCTGGGCAAGTAAATATTTGTTTGGACAAGTTAATTTTGTCTATATACTTGTCCATTAACAAGTAGAAAATCTGGTATTTCCAGTATCAATATCCAGGCTTTAATGTCTTTTTTAAGATGTATTCTGTTGGCTCTAACTAAACATTTTCAGTCTGCCTAAAAATGCCTATTTTGAATGCTGCTATGTGAATTTGTTAGAGGTGACTCTAGATCATTGTGTCAGGCTTCAGAGCAGGTCCATACAGTTTGCTCCCTGAGTAAAAACATATCAATAAAAGGCCATCGGCCAAGTGTCACCCGACGTTTGAAATGTGTCACAAACTGCAGCCCTTTATTCTGTTTCAGAGTAAATGTATGGCCAAAAACAGAAAATATGTGTATTACAGAACCTGGTAAGCAAATAATAATTGAACATAAGCAAAGAAATATACACAATTACTGGGCCTCTTTATAAAATACTTAAGTTCAGAACGGGGCATATATGTGTGAAATCAGGTTACTGAAACTTTCGGCCCTTACAAAATGACCAAGACATCAAAACTGTATACCCATTAACAAAATAACTAGGGCCATAAGCCTGCTAATATTAATCTGATGAAAATGAACAATGCATTTATGAAAATTCAGCCCATTAATATGAATAGTTCTGGAGTTCTGGAGTTCTCCCTTTACCTTTAAGTGAATGTCTATTATCTATGAAAGGGGAATAACTCTGTCACTTATAATTTAGCACATCCTAACAATAATCAGAATAATCAATTTACCAAATGATAAAAGCATACCAAATTTCAGCTCTCTCGGTCAAACGGTTCAAAAGTTGGAAAAATGACAAAGGGCCATAACTTTGTAAAAACTAGGACAACTGAAATTCCAAAATCACATGCACATCTTCAGATCATGATGAAACATTCTGCACAATTTCAAGTCAATCTGATAAAAGATGTGACAGGAGTTGCGGGGACAAGGTCTGAGTCAGCAAGGGCCGTAACTCCATTAAAAATGGTCGAAACAAAAATAAAAAACCACATGCACATCTTCATATCATAAGAATACAATCTGTAAAATTTCAAGTCAATCCGATGAAAAATGTACGAGGAGTTGCGGGGACAAGATTTCGGAAGGTCTGAGTCAGCAAGGGCTGTAACTCCATCAAAAATGGCCGAAACAAAAATAAAAAACCACATGAACATCTTCATATCATAAGAATACAATCTGTAAAATTTCAAATCAATCCGATGAAAGACGTAGGAGGAGTTGCGGGGACAAGATTTCGGACGGACGGACGGAAGGACGGACGCACACACGGACGGACGAGGGTCATTTCTATAGTCCCCCTCCGCCTACGTCGGCTGACAATAAGCACCAAGATTTTAGTACCAAGAAGCAACTGAGCACAAAGTGACTACTGCCAGAAGAACAGTGGCATTCATGGATTAAGGAGAAATAATACACAAATATTACATTGTTCATCTGCAACTTCTGCTAAGCAAGGGCCGAGGATCAATGGGAAATTTGACATTCTTTTTGTAAAGCTCAAGCTGATGTTTGATATGTTTATTCCTCATTCTTAAAAGCGTGTTTGCATGTGGTCATTTGTTAAATTGTCACCTAAGTGAAAAATCAAAAGGTGGCAAGCTAATGTTTAATCATGCTACGTTGTAGGACATTTGTGTTTTGCGACAGATTAATTAGGCTAAAAATACCACATGCCAAAGCGAACAACTTGCTGCAGTCAACAGGTTGTAGTGATGCATTGTCTTGGCCGGACTTCCGGGTCCAGATGTAAAGCCCCCCTCACACATAGGCAAATCCACTGAACGAAGCCTTGCGAACACAGAAAATTTAAGAATTCTAGCAAATTCTGACCGAAACTGTTTGAAAAGTTGTTGCATCGTTACGAAGGTAAACGCCGGGCCGGGTAGCGCAATCGGTAGGGCTCAGAGGTCCTGGGTTTGAATCCCGGTCTGGCCACATACTTTCGTTTCTCCTTCCGCTGATTCAAGAAGGGCAGTTGTCAGTTACTGGCGAAAGTATGTGCACTTAGTACTGGTTAACCGCTTAGGAGGTCTAAGCCTGCCCAGGAATAGTGTGGCTAGGTTAACTGACCGTCCTGACATGACCTTAGTTGTTTACGGTGGACGTTAAGCATCAAATCAACCAACCAACCAACCAACCAACCAAAGAAGGTAAACGTAGGGGAACTATTTGTTGCGAATGATGTACGAAGTGAGACGAACAGTTACTGTATTTCGCTAGAAGGCGATCGGTCGCGCAAACAATGTCCGTTCTTTCCATTAGCGATTAGAAACAATAAGGAGCACAAACATATGAACTTATGCGCAACTTTGTGCATATTGGCGAATGCCTCCAAATGTTTCCGAAACGGTATTTCCGCATCCAACCGTTAACGGACAGTAATCTAAATAGTATTGCTGTAACTGCTGATTCATATAAAACTGTTTTGTATGCCACCTAGGGAAAGAGGAAGAGGATAATATAGCGAGGAAGGCTGCTGCTATAGAGTCAGAGAAACCTAAGGGACCTGAGGTGCAGCCTGGTAATGCTGAGGAGAAAATACCCAGTATTCCTTCTGTGTTTGTTTTAGTGTTAGATTTACTTTTTATGCTCTCCAAAGGGATACCATATACATGTAGCCCCCGATTCGTCTGTCTGACTATTATTTCGTCTGTCTGTCATTCCGTTCATCACGCACAACGGTCTCCACAACTCTGGCTTCAATAATTTTGTTATGTCCCAAGTCATATTTTATACTGACAAGAAGCAGTATCTGTGTGACCGACTCTTTTTAAAACTATTTTCAAGATCTTGTATTGTATGTCCTGCTTTTATTGTTAGGTGTAGGTTCAAGTCATCTGTAGTCTTTTATAATATATGACATGGTTATATGTCAGTACTGAAGTGCAGGTTTCAGGAAAAGGATTTTCAGTAACTGTTTGTAAATATGTTGGTATATGCACAGTCTAATTTTTCCCAAGTGTTTGCTTACAGTTAATTATATTTGTGTTGTACATTTTTATGTTCAGTGACAGGGATATACAGCAGTCAGTCCAAAGGTCCCCCTACCCAATCCGTAGCAGCAACATACTGCAGTAGCAGGCGTTGTTTATCTTCCATTTTGACGAAGGAATAACTTATTACCTTGAAACTAACTACCTCATTATATATATGAACTACAGGCACAAAAAAAAACTACTAAAAAAAATTAGGAGCTCTATGACTCGCATGGATTCGTCTGTCGTAGTTGCCCTTCGTAATGATTCATATGCAAGCGTATACCGTTCGTTTTGTGAACATTATGATTTGATTTCATGCGTCGGATTCAATTCGCTAGAATACGCAAATATTCGCTACAGTTCGCAAATAATCGGAAAGATTCGTCTTGGAATTGTCCTCTTGTGCTTGATATGCAAATCAGCTGAGAACTGTGATCTCTAACACCGCTGACGAACGCTATGCGAAGATTTTCCGACTGGTCAACGTAATGAAACAAATTCCAATGAAAGATGGATGAAATTTTTATTTGCCACAAAATTATCAGTGTTGAAAATTTTCCGACGAACAAACCTAATCGCAACAGATGCAAAAGCTCACAATGTGCATATATTAATGAGAACGAATTTTGCTGAAGTCCTATTCGCCTTTATAAGCAAGTTGACGTCAGGGGCTTTTCATCTGGGTGCACGACATTTCGTCTAAACCCATTTTGTCTAAATGTCACTTCCTCTAACGACCATTCCGTCTAAATGACATTTCGTCTAATAGACATTTCATCAAATGGACAGTTTGTCTAATGGACAATTCGTCTAAAAAATCGGCCGGGTGCGACATTTGGTTGAAAAATAATTTAAGAATTTTTAGACGAAATGTCGCACCTGAAAGAAAAATCCAAAGACAGCGTAGAAAGCAACTACCTGAGATGCCGGAAAGTCTTTTTGACTTTGTAAGACAGTTAAAGGGGAGAGCTTTGCGTTAAGCGACAAAACTATTGATGCAGCAACTATACACAATACATGGCGTTGTGACTGGTTACCTGCATGGTATTGGCTATAACTTGAACTACTAAACTACTGGACATTTCAGACACTTCAATGTCTTTGAACTGAAATGTGAATAAAACTGATGTTCCAAAAATAATTGCCTTATAAATTATGGTTTAAACGAAATTTAGACAAATTTTAGACGTTTAGACAAAATTTAGACGAATTGTCGTATTCGACGAAATGTCTATTAGACGAAATGGTCATTAGACGAAATGGCTTTTAGACGAAATGGCATTTAGACAAAATGGGCATTAGACGAAATAGCTTTTAGACGAAATGGCATTTAAACAAACTGTCAAGGATCAGGGGATAAGTGGTACTAGAAGAACGCAAGGGGCGATAATCAGTGTACTTCGGCAGCACATGCACAGGTCTGTGCTTCCTTCCATATTGGCGGTTTCATTCAACGGGACAAAGCTTTCACGGCAAGCGGTGTAAGTTCCCTGTCCCTCTTGCCTTCCTTCTAATACAAGGGATCTGTATATTCTAGCGGCGTTAAGAAATTGTTTACATTAGGTCAAGGGGCTGCGCTGCAGGAAATAGCCATGAGCCCCGAGTACACACAGAACAAAGTGGACTTAGTACCCTTGGCTTGGGAAGCTGATGATGCTGTTTCAGATATATGGTAACAGTGACTCGTAAAATAAATTAGAACTGCAAGAATTCTCACCAGATCCATTTGGTCCGATGATGGCCGAGAACTTTTTAAAAGGGCCGATCTTCTGCTTTCCCAGATACGACTTAAAATTGTCAACTTCGATGTATTTTAGATACCCAGGCATTTTGTAACTAACTCCTGTGTATACGCCTGTCAAAAATTTCGGGATTAAGTGAAAACAGAAGTCTGGTCTCAATCAAAATCTGTAAAATTCATTGTTTTTGTTGACAAAAGTAGCGGGAATCAGCCGCATAATAAATGCTCTCGTCATAAACGAGAATCGACGAGAAGTAAATAATAACTAGTCCTCCGAAACACCAAAAGATCTGAAGGAGGGTAAAACCCTAGACCAGTTCCTTGCGCAACTTATGGTCATTGCTGACTTACCTAAAGTGCAGGACACCTGGAACCACCCAAGTCACCTGGGTAACCCATCCAGGCGCTAACTGAGCCAAACGCTACTTAACTAGCAACAGCAGTCCATTACTCTAATCACGATGCCATAAAAGCATGTTTTTATTTTCTTGAATACAGGATGGCTTTCCCAATGGGCAGGAAGTAGTGCTCCGTGTCTTCTTTGCTTTTTTAGTATCTTGTATAGGGTTGTAACTTCAACAAAAATTTATGAAATTTATTCAAAAGCTAATCATTCAATCTACTCATGATCTCCAATCAGCTGACCAAGCTTCTTTTTTTTAAGTCCCTGGGCCAAATACGTTTCGAGATATCTTGCTGAAAGTTTAAATTGCTGAAAATTTCAAAGGGCCAGAACTCCAAAAACTGATGGACAGAATTAGTCCAAAAGTTAATCAGTCAATCAATTTATCATCTCCAATCAGCTGACAAAAACTCAAGTTCTTGGCTCAAACACTTTTTGTGATATTTTGCTGACATGTTTAAAATGCTTAACTTTTCAAAGGCCCATAATTCTGAAAGAAGTTGACAGACTTTTTTTTTTAAAACTTATGCGCCACACCCCGCGCCTGCCATCATGGTCAGTTACTGACCGAGAGCAGTACCGAGAGAAAGAAAGAAAGAAAGACTTTGTTCGAAAGTTATCAATCAATCTACTCATCATCTCCAATCAGTTGACCAAGTTTCTAGTTTAAATACTTTTTTAGATATCTTGCTGACAAGTTTAAAATGCGGAAACTTCAAAGGGATAATAACTCTGAAAAAATGACAGAATTCTTTCAAAAGCTAATCACTTAATCTACTCATTATCTCCAATCAGTTGACTAAGTTTCAAGTCCTTATCTTAAATTCTATTTGAGATATCTTGCTGGCAAGTTAAAAATGCCAAAAATTTAAAAGGGCAATAACTCTAAAAAAAGGACGGAATTCGTTCAAAAATTATTATCTTCATCTACTCACAATTCCGTTTAAGCTTGCAAAGTTTCAAGAGTGCAACTAAAATACTTTTTCAGTTGTCTCGCTGACGACATTTCATTATGATTTTTTCTAAAGGGGAATAAATAAATCCAAAAAGGAGAAACTCGGACTAGAAAAATACGGGTCGGCTATTTTGTTGATGATGAACTTATACGTAAAATACAGAAAACTTTAGCATGCACGGTTCTAAAGATACGGTATGCGTGACGAAAGGATGCATGAACAGACACAACTCAGAAGCAATATGTTCCCTCAACTTCTTTGAAGTTAAGTGGGCGTAACTACAGGTCGATTGATTGATTGATTGATGTTTATTTGGTAAAATCAACATACAATATGATTCAACTACTTTCTCATGAGAAATCCATTTATGAAATTTCAATATCCTACGCCCAGTGGTTCTGGAGCTCAGTAGCTGATAAGCATTGAACATCAGGGTTAATAACTCCGTGATTTATGAATACAGAGTTACCTTACCTTTAATAAAATATGTAACTTATTAAGCACTACTGCTAAACCAAAACGTCATCTACATCTACCAATTAAGTGCATGGCCAATATTGGCATAGTCGCACTGTGAACAACCTTAAAACATTCGCGCTGGGAGGTTCTTATGTACAGTTAAAATCAGATAAAAACATGTTGTTCACAATCACGGTCTTAGGATACCTGCGCTGCCAAGGAGCTTGAAGTCATCCAAAGTCGGTGCTGATATGACATTGGCAGGCAGACCATTCCAGAGACGGACCGTTGGTGGAAAAAAGGATCGCTTGTAGGCGTTGATGGAAGAAAATATTGGCAGGAATCGTTGATGCGTCCTCTAGTTGCTACTCCTGTGGCTGTCAGGTACTGGCTTGAAGGGATTTCAACGAGGTTATTAACGATCCTGTACATCATTGTGACTTTGTTCTCGTCTCGCCTTGATTGAAGGTCCTACCAACCGAGTTCTTGCAACATTGAAGTGTCACTGCTGGTTCGGCGGTAGTCATTGCAGCAAAACCTGGCTGTGCCCACGCCTCTGTACAGACTCCAATTTGGCTATGTTGGGTTTTGTGACTGGGTCCCATACCGTCGAAGTTTACTCGAGCTGTGGACGAACTATAGACTTGTAGCATTTGGCCTTAACATTCTTTGGGCAGCTTGAAACATTTCTGCGAAGGAAAGCTGTAGTCTGGTTGGCCCTTTTGTCACTGCATCAATATGGCTGTTCCAGGACAGTTTACTGTCTATGGTGACTCCAAGGTACTTTGCTTTTGTCGTTTCTTTCAAGGTCTGTCCATGAATGCTATAAGAATTAAAATCTGAAAGAGTTCCTTCAAGAGCAGAGAAGTTGGTATGACATTTCGCTTGTCGGTGATCTGGATGTGTTCACACTTGTCTGGGTTAGATACCATCTGCCAATCTCTTTCCCATTCCTGTAAATGGTTAAGATCTCTCTGTAGTGACTCTGCATCTTTCTGGTCTCGTATAAATTTAAAGAGTAACTACACTTCAGGAATTCAAACCCTATCCCCAACATCAAAGGGAAAGATTGACAAAGACATCCCAACAAACAATAATCACAAGTGATAAGCCGAGTCAGCAGCTCTTTCCCAAATAGGGAACTCTGTACAGTAGACAATCATCTGCGAAGAGTCGTACTGAAGAGGACACTCTTGAGGGCAGGTAGTGATGTATACAAGGAACAGGAGAGGTCCAAGTACTGTATCCTGTGGAACTCCAGATGTGACAGCAGCAGCAGAAGATGTCTTTTCAACTTGCTGGTTCCTATCTGCGAGAAAACTTTGGATCCAGGATAGGTTCTTGTCTCTGATGCCGTAGTGATGGAGCTTGACTGCCAGGCGATGATGAGGAACCTTATCGAAAGCCTTGCTGAAATCCAAAAAAAATTAGCATCAACTTGCTGTCGTCTGTCTAGTCCAACTGCGAGGTCATGAATGGTGTTGACGAGCTGTGTCTCACAGGATCTCTTCTTCCAGAGGCCGTGGTGGTAATCACTCAGAATCTTGTTCCTTTCCAGAAATTTCATGAGATGACTATGTACTATGTACTATATGTTTCATGAGTTTGCAACAACAGGATGTCAGTAAAACTGACTGGCCGATAGTTAGCAGCCTTGCTCTTGTCTCCTTTCTTGAACAGAGGTGTCACAAAGGCTCTTTTAAAGTCATCAGATATCTGGCCTTGTTCGTAGGAAGCTTGATATATGAGTGTCAGGGCTGGTGCAATTGAAGAGGCCACCTTCTTCAGGAATCTTGGTGAGATCTGGTCTGGGCCGCTAGCTTTATGTGGGTTCTGGCCATCAAGCAGTTTTTTTTCACTCCATTTACCTGAATATTAAGGGGTGGCGCAGTATTAGCTGTGCTTGTTCCCATGGTAGGCACTGAAGTGTTGTCTTCTTTGGTGAAGGCACTGACAAACTGCTCATTCAGGATCTGAACCTAGTCTGTGGGTTCTGATTAGCTGATGCCATCTTTCTTCAGTGGGGCTACACCAGAGCTATCGCACTTCATATCCTTGATGTAGGCGAAGAGCTTTTTGTTGTTTGAGCCTGGTTCACTTACCATACTGCTGATGTAGTCATCACGGGCACTTCGACATGCTTGCTGGGCTTCTTTCCATGGCCGTCGGAACAGGGGCGGCAGAGGAGGCGACCGCCGCCCCAATATTTTCGGAAAAATATGATTATGCTTAGCTTTAAGAATGAAAGAAGAGAGAAAAAATATGAAAAGGGACACTTTCACAACTCACACATCGCTAATTTGCCAAGTCAGAACAGATGTCATGCTAGTTCGCGCTTTAAAATTTGCCTACAGGCGTAAAGGATTAACGATGAAAGATGCAAACGAGTGTTAAAGAAGACACACTTTCGCACCCGATTATCACATTGTGATTATTAAGATAATCTATGGCAGATTGTTCAAATTATGAGAAGAGCAAGTCGGATGTAAAGACCAAATGCAATTATATCATGTGAAAACATATCTTACAACATGTGCGAATATGTGTCATGCAGATCAACCTGCGCATTTGTGCAGCCTGAACAGACTCTTCCCTTTTCGCTTATACCATGTATGAACCCTGGAGTATCTTCATTGTGAAAAGTGAAGGCTCTGGTCAGTCTGAACTTATATGCAGATTGATTTTAATATTATTTTTAATATTTAAATGATAAGATAGCCTTTCACACGACGCCACCTAATCGTATTGCATGAAACAATAAGTCTGTTCAAACATATACTCAGCTTCTTCATTTACTTTCGAGCTAGCCCACTTAGATTCTAATTGTATCCAGTATTCCATATAGATCTGGGGATCGCGGGTTCGAACCCCAGTCACCACGGATTCATTTTCACTGACTTCTGAAGTTCTGATAGCACTGATACCGGACTGGCCCAGTGTTGTGTTTTATATTGCCTGGGCAGTGGTTAGTGAGGAAGTGGCCACAAGGGCTATGGCGGGCACTGAGCACTTTGACATTCTTCACAGACATGTGCTTAAAGCGCAGCTTTAATGGTCCCAGACGTGTAGTGAGAACTAGGCAAAATAAGTCTGTAAACACCAGGTTTCCAGAATTTGGATATAAATTTTACGCCTGTTAACCTTCACAGGTGTACCCAAACTAGGGTGGCTGTACTACCTGTATGGGGTTACTTGCTGTTCCAATATAGAAAAAAGAGAGATCAAGCAAATGAGAAGTCTAATTACCGGTATGAGTGTCATATATAAAAGACCATATCGCTAAGTGGAAGCAATATCATATCATTGCGATGACTTGATGCTACATCAAAATTCATACGTCGTCTCTTTCTTTGGAGGGTTGGGAGGGGGGAGGGGCGGGGGAGGGTAAAGGTGAGAGGGGGTGGGGGTGGGGAGGGCAAAAAAATAAAAAATCCGCCTCCCCAATGTCAAAATCGTTCCGACGCCCCTGACTTTCTGGATCTTCCTGTAACGATGCCAGTCCGCCTATGTCATGGTAGTACGTGCTTTCTTGAAGGCCCTTTTCTTCCTTATTGAGAGACAACGGATATCACGGTTGCACCATGCTTGGCTGAATCGAGTCGACGTCAATTTCGAAGGAACAAATGTGTCAATACTCTCAATAACTTCTGTCTGAAGCCATTCCAAAGTACATTCACCGGTGTGGAAGTGGAGAAGTCCTTGGTGAATTTCTCGGTGAACTTGGACAAGTCCTTTTCCATGGCTTGCTTGTTTGTCCTCTTCCAAAGGTAGACTTTTCTCTTCACTGGCTTCTTGTGTGCAGGTAAAACACTTGAGTCCACAAGCAAGACGTCATGGTCACTTATGCCAGGCAGAGAAACACACCTTTGTACAAGTGATGGTCTGTTGGTGACAAAGATGCTCAGGGTAATGTATGTCCTTGCGGGAAAGTCCACTATCTGCTCACATCCGATGTCGTTGAAAGTGTCCAAGAAAAGTTGGTTAATTGAAACTGGATAGTTGTGCCCAGAGATGGTGTCTGTTTTCCATTCTAATTCTGGTAGGTCTGCATCTCCACCAATCAAGAGAATATGGTCCCTGAATCTTGAGTGCAGATCTTAAAGGCTGTACACAGTTCTTGGGAGTAGTCCAGGTTGTTATAAGTGGGTCTGTATAACCTACCAACAATTATGGGCTTCTTTAAGTCCTTGCAGTTGAATGAAGCTGCCATAATTCCATGTTGGTATGCAGGTCAATCTCTCAGGCATCTAGGTCATGCTTTGCAATAATAGCTACACCTCCATGGCTGCTGTTTGGTCGGTCTCTTCGTGCAACAAACCGGCAAATTTCAGGTAATGCTTCTCTCTCAGCTATGGAAGGATTGAGCCACGTCTCACTTGCCAGCACAATGTCAGGTTCGGAGTACTCTAGCAGGGCTCTGAAGCTCTCTCTCTCTTTGACCGCAGAGTCTGAAAATTGGTAACCAGTCTCCGGATCTTCCTCTTGCGCTCGTCTTGTAGCAGATTTGTTTCTATTTTGCTATGAAAGAGACTTTATTATGTCTCTTTCTGATGATACTCAAGCTCATGTCATTGAAGCATTCAACTCAACGTCTAGATACTTGGCCGATCTACCAACTAATTGTGTGCACTGCGGCGGAGGGTGAGGGTGAAGGTTTGGGCCCAGTAAAACCGGTTTAAACCCCCAGTAGTTATTACTGGCCGTCCCAAGGCGATACTTTCGTTGCGGTTGCATTTGTTTTATGTTCGGTGCTGTTTAATTTATTGTGTTTTCATTTTAACCCTTCTATAATAAAAACTGAAAATAGGTAAAAATAGTTGTTAAATGCTTTTCGTATAATTTGCTTAGTCTGTTGTAATCGTTCTGTTTGTCTAAATTATTTAGTTCAGTAACGATAGCTGAGTTTCCACCTATTTGGGAAAGAGCTGCTGACTCGGGTTATCACTCGTAATTTATTGTTTGTTGGGATGTCTTTGTCAATCTTTCCTTTTGATGTTGGGGATAGGGTTTGGGATCTGATTCAGCCAGTTCCTGAAGTATAGTTACTCTTTAAATTTGTAATTAAACTGGCAAGAGAAGCAAGTAAACACTAACTTTTTTGAAAAAAAAATGAAAACACTTTCGTGTAGGTAATACACCATGCTTTCTGTATATAGGTTATAGTCTAGTCTATCCCATAACCTTTTTAGGGCATTGAGGCACCACAGATGACTCTACAACAATCCCTTTCCATCTAGTCCTGTCTTCAGCTGCCCTAGTTGAGCTAGCAAAATATGTACATATAGATCTATGTAAATACAACACATAATGGTACAGGATCTGGCAGTAAGCAAAGCGCTTATATATAAGCCATTTCCTGCGACATTTTCTTTCTTTCTATGTGACTGCTACACCCTCTCTCGAGGATTACGAGCAGGTATACTTTTGTACACTCCGGTGTTGCAGGATGAAAGCCTACATATAGCCATGTAGCTATAGTAGGGATCTTTAACCTGCGCAGTGGATGACTCTCCCTGCACAGGGGGCCTCCAGTTAACGTCCCGATCTGAAGGACGGCACAGTTGTTAACATCATCCCTGCAAATGATGCTAGATAAATGCTTTCAGGCATAGAAAGGCATCACCCTGGGCGGGGATCGAACCTATGACTCACAAATACTCACAAATACTCACAAATCCTCTTCTGGTAGAAGGCACTGCTGTACCTGTTTGACCAGCTAGATTTCTTCTTTAATGTTTATATTTATATTTGGGTCATGTCCGGTGGGTTCTATAGCCTCTCTATAGTTGTAGTATACTGGTTGGTCTTTCCATAATCGATCTAATCTTCTCTCGAATGTGTTGACTGAATTTGCTTCCACTACACTTGATGGTAAATAATTCCATAAGTCCACCACTCTCATACAGAAGATATACTTTCGTACATTTAATCTCGGTCTACTTTTGAAAATTTTATATTGATGTCCTCTTGTATATGAATTTTCTCTTAGTTTGATGAAATTACTGACTTCCAGATCGTATTTTCCAGTGAGTATTTTATATGTTTCTATCATGTCTCCTCGTAATCTTCGATATGCGAGTGTTGGAAGACCTATTTTACGTAGACGCTCCTCGTAGGTGAAACATGATAATCCAGGTATTAACTTTGTCGCACGACGCTGTACATTTTCCAACATATCAATGTGTTTTTTCAGGTACGGGTTCCAAACTTGATTTGCATATTCAATCTGTGGTCTTACTAATGTTGTATAAAGTATTCTAAATGTCTTAATATCCAAGAATTCAAAAGTCTTTCTAATAAATCCCATTACTGAATTTGCTTTATTTACTTTCTCATTCATATGGTTTTCAAATGACAGTTTATTATCGATAACAACTCCAATGTCTTTCTCAGCACTTGTAAATTCCATACCCTTAATATTTTCTTTCAGTTTATAAGTAAACAAGTCAACATCTGAATTACCAATTCTCATGCACTTGCATTTATCGGGGTGGAAACATAGTAACCATTTTTCTGACCATAACTGCATGGCCATAATATCCTGCTGGAGGTCCTCACAGTCCTGGGTACAGTTTATACTGTGATATATCTTTGTATCGTCGGCGAATAAATATGGAATACTCCCGTGTGTTATTACTTCTGGTAGGTCATTAATATACAAAACGAAGAGAATTGGCCCTAGACTGATCCCTAAGGAATTCCTGAAGTGACGTCTCTTGCATCCGAAGACACTCCATTTACAATCACCTTTTGTTTTCGATTGTCCAAGAACGACTCTATCCATTTTGAATATAATGGTCCTATACCATATAACTTCAGTTTATGCACTAATCTCTTATGACAAACCTTGTCAAAAGCCTTCATAAAGTCACAATATGCAACATCAACACATCCGCCTTCATCCAAAATTTCTGTCCATTTGTCTATAACCTGTATCAATTGCAAGACTGTTGATCTACCAGAGATGAATCGAAATTGTTTATTGCTAAAGAGTTTATTAGATCTCATGTGTTCGACTATGTTCTCTCTGATAATAGATTCTAACACTTTACAGATGACGCTTGTGAGACTCACAGGGCGATAATTACCCGAGTATTTCTTATCACCTTTCTTGTAGAGAGCTGTAATGTTCGCGCACTTCCATTCATCTGGTAAACACCCAGAATATACTGACTTATAAAAAAAGTACTGACAAAGGATAAGATAAAACTTCACTTAGTTCCTTTAACAGTCTTGGATGTAATGAATCTGGGCCGGGAGATTTATTGATTTTCAACTTCTCAAGTTTTACCTGTATCACTGTCGGGTTTATAACTATGTCATTCAGCTCAGGAACATTCTTAGGGTCTATATCTGGCATTTCACTGCCCGGATCCTTGGTGAATACAGATGTGAAAAAGTCTGCCAACACATCAGCCTTTTCTTTATTAGATTCTGTCATTTCTTCTTTACTCTCATCTTTATATAGATCTGGTATCGAGCTCTTAGTCTTCGACTTTGATTGAGCATAGTTCCAAAATTTCTTTGGGTTATCCTTTACACTGTTTACAATATTTTTTTCGGAGATGACTATTATACAAGCATTGCGCTTACCGTCAGATCCTACATTGAAATGATTTGTATTTGTATATATGTATGTAGCTTAACTGAATTAATTTCTGTTTAAACCAATATTTTTTCCATGATTCTTAATTGTCTGTCGTGTTATTCTACGCACTTGATTTCGTATTCTGTTGTACTCTATTTTATATTTATCGTCTCCTGTTTGTAGGTAATTATTCCACAGCCTTTGCTTACGCTTTATCTTTGACTTGGTTTTTATACTAATTGGTAAATTATGTCTCTTTTTAGATTTAATATCTTTATTTATAGTCACTTTCGGGATATATTTCTCACTGGCTTCCTGAAGTTTATTACGTAAAGCTGACCACTGTGAATTTATGTCTTTATCAGCTAAGAACTCATCCCAGTTTATATTTAAAAATTCCCTCATGCCTACATAATCACCCTTATCATATTTATTACGTGTCTTTGGGGTATCATTACCAGTAACATAAGAGTTGAACGTAAATATAATCACAGAATGATCACTTTTGCCTCCGGCTTCAGCGTCAAGAGCACTATCGACTGAGCTACCGCGCTTCTCAATTTGAAAAGTACTTTTCCCTCTGACCATGTAAAGCGGGGCTCAGGAAAACATCTCCCTGCTCTCACAAAAGGGTAGTGGATTCTAACATGTAATGTAGGTAAATTAAGCTAAGTATCTATGACATTTTCTGTGAAGTAGGTCCGTGGGCCAATGATGTTTTTCACTTATCTTCAGATAAAACTTTGGTATCCGGTTTTACCCAAGTCTTTTTGGTGTTTATGATGACTTTTTATGACGTCATAAGGAAACACGCACTTGTTTACAAATGGCCGCTGCAGGTGCTTTGCAGTGGAGAACTAGAAATCATCCAATTTAGGTGAATTGTTTCTATGTATCAATCCGACAAGGGAAAAATCGCTCAGGATTGATTCTGCTAAAGAAATGTCAAACCTTCGATAACCTGTCGATTATTGCATTATATTTATTTGTCAGACTTTACAGTTTATGACGATTTGTTTTGTTTTTTGCACCAATTAGCCAGGAATTCCATGGTACCAAGGTACTTAATGTTTAAAGTGAGACTACACATGCTGTGTGCAACACTGCATTGATTGGTGCACAGTAGTATTTTCAACAAACCATGTTCTAAGTTATATTAAAGTTTAATGTTCATATAAATCCTGTTATTATTTACAAGCAGGACTCGAACAAAGTCATGCTAACTAATTTCCTGTCAGGATACAGTTTCATGATACCAAGGCAAACAGAAAGCTATCAATTTTGTAAAGCTAACATGATAAAAAATATTAACATTTCACACTGTTTCAGGCAAGATATCAATGGTTATTATCAGTCTTATAGGAACTCATAAAAACTTTTGATAAAGGTGTTTTTGACCTTTTGGAATCTGGAAATGGCATATTTAAAATTTCCTCCATTATGACATAGGGTGTATAATATTTACATGGACTGTGTGGTTATCTCATAATGTAGTTTCACTAAGCAAAAATTATTTGTAAGAGTAACTTTAAAGGTATTTGGATGAGAAATGAATGTTGGGACA
This sequence comes from Ctena decussata, assembly GCA_963989385.1. Taxonomy (NCBI): domain Eukaryota; kingdom Metazoa; phylum Mollusca; class Bivalvia; order Lucinida; family Lucinidae; genus Ctena; species Ctena decussata. The sequence goes on along the minus strand of OZ022507.1, from coordinate 3,376,783 downwards.
GTTGCAGCCAGTTTGCTGATTTCCTATCAAAATGATTTGTGTAAATTTATGCTTTTTTCAGTTTTAAGGCTTATTGGCGGCCCATATATAAATCACTCCAAATATAAATAAGCATACATTCAAGTTGTAATTTCTATTTGCATTTTTCAGGGAAGGGTATGTTGAATCATTCAGTAGCAAAAGTTGAATTGAGAATTATTGCGGACATTAAATATCAACAATTGTATAGAACTGGTGGTGGCTGGAAAATTTGAGAAATCAGTTTCTCCAATTTTTTACTTTATTTGATATTTATTCAGATACATATCCTAATTATCTTATAAATTATTTTGTAGTACAAAGTAGCACCCCCCTACTTTAACAATATAGTAAAATCAAGGCCTAGCAGATGGTTTAAGTTTCAAAACAAAGTCAGATCCAATTTACCTTGGTATCATGGAACCCTTGGTACCATGAGACCGGACTATAAACTTTCATTTTTTGCAAATTATTCTGCTTTGAATCAAGAGTCCTTTCCTGCTATCATAAGCATTAGTTGTTGCTACCTTTGCTGTATCAAACATTTGGCCACCTATTTAGCATAGGCGCTCAACGAATATTTTATGTAATCTTTTTTTAAATAGTATTGCCTCAAACTTGCAGGTAATTAGACATTGCCGGGTCCTACTAAAGACAGAAAAGGACTTTTGTCACCGATAAGGACCGAACAGGACTTTCGGGCACCGAAAAGGACTTTTTAAATGCCATTTTATACTATAAAAACGTTTGTAAAAATATACAGGGTTAATTATTTTAATTCTAAACATTATTTTCTAAAACATTTAGGAAAATTTGCCCATTTCGGTGCCTGAAATTCGATGTCTTTTTCGGTACATGGCAAGAAGGTGAGTCCTTTTCGGTGCTGTAATATTTTTGTGAAATTTTAGGTTGACTGTACTACAATTCACAAAATTATTATCAAAGCGCTGATTTATATCAATGATGATATTAAAATTTCTAAAACATATGTTTTATATGGCATTTAACGGCAAATAAAAGTCCTTTTCGGTGCCCGAAAGTTCTTTTCGGTCCTTTTCGGTGGGGTAAGTCCTTTTCTGTCTTTAGTAGGACCGGACATTGCCCAATAGTCTAATAGTAGGCAGTCATAAAAATGTCGCTTTCAATGAACAACAAAGACTCACACTTTAGGCAAGAATTTTTCACGTAATTTCTGTGAGAAAATATTGAAACTAAAATGATGATGCAATCTACTTAATTGAAATTATATGACAGCATCCTTGCCCAGAGTATGAACATTTGTGCCTCCATCAAAGGATGATTGGAATCAAGAATATGTGTTCAGGAAAGTGGTGATTAGCTCAACTTGTTTAAAATATTCAGCATAAAGGTTGACTCACAGCATTGCTATTTTTCTGTGCAGCTTATTAAATAGGTAGAGCAGGGTAGGGTAGTTGCTCATAAAGTACCTAAAAAGTAAATAGTCATGAAACTTTAAGGTCCTGTGTACATCAGCTCACTTCTATGAAAGAACACAAAGAGCTGTTCTTGTCACCTTGGCATAGGTATCCATTAAGTGTCAATATTCGGTATTTGTTTGGTTTAAGTTTTGCATTTTAGGGGCAGTTGCAAGTTAGGTGAGCTATGCTGCACACTGTCTTGTTTGATAATAGGTGTGACAGTCCTTTTCTGTACCATAATAGATCAGCTATAAGATCAGGTGACCCCCAACCCCTCACCCTCCTCTAAAATGGCCTCAGATATCTGAATCAACCTTGTGAGATTCTGCTGTAAAATGAGGTTTTCCCTTCCAAAACAGTCCCAAAACATCTAGATACGTTTATAAGATTGATCAAGATTTTTTGGGTTGTTTTCCACTAAAAACCCTCATCAGTGACTCTTACAATATCTGGTGATGAAAGCCAGAGAAAAACATACTGTAATTTCTTAACTTAATTAGGGCTGTCGACTCAAAGAATGATTAGTATCAAAAAGGGTCCAAATGATTAAAAAGCGATGATCTAGGATAAAATTCAAAACCAGTAAAAACAGTCTGATTTCTCAGAATATATTATCCTCAGATCTCAAAGGACAAAAATGAAATATAACCTGCACTATGGATGATGTACGAGGAGACATTTTACGGCTGCCACACAGCACAACACCAGTTGCAGTGAAGTCAGATTAGGCCAAAAACAAAATACCTATGTTTCTGGTAACCCAACCTATCCTAATATTTTACTGCCGACCCTAAACTTTTTTTAGCTCACCTGAGCCAGCGGCTCCGGGGGAGCTTATAGGATGGTAAGGCTCCGGTGTCCGTCGTCCGTCGTCCGTCCGTCCGTCCGTCCGTCCGTCCGTCAACAATTTCAAACGACTTCTCCTCTGAAACCGCTGGGCCAATTGTAACCAAATTTCATATGTAGCCTCTAGGGGACTTAGGAACGAAAAGTTGTTCAAACGGTCCTGGTCACATGACCAACATGGCCGCCACGCCCATATATGGTAAAAACCTAGAAAAATCTTCTTCTCCAGAACCAATAGGCCGATGGCCTTGAAACTTGGTATGTAGCATTGGGTACGCGAGTACAACCAAGATTGTTCAAATTATGATCTTGGGTTGACCTTGACCTTTTTTAACGGTAAGGTTAAATTTGCATTCTGTAGCTTTTATATGGGAAAATGCTAGAACATAAGATTTCTTGGAAACTGTTGAAGATTTAGACCTGAAAATTGGTATATACAGTCATCTGAATGAGTACATGAAAATTAAAGCGTACAAGAGGTCAAGGTCATTGTTTGACCTTTGACCCTGGTCTCTCATATTTTGACAATTTCACACATCACCTCAAAAGCCACTGGGCCAATTGTAAACAAATTTCAGACAGAGCCTCTAGGGGGCAGGGGAACGAAAATTTGTTCAAACGGACTGGGTCACATGACCAACATGGCCGCCATGCCCATATATGGTAAACATCTTTAAAAATCTTCTTCTCCAGAACCAATAGGCCAATGGCCTTGAAACTTGGTATGTAGCATCAGGTATGCAAGTTCTACCAAGATTGTTCAAATTATGACCTTGGGTTGACCTTGACCTTTTTTTACGGTAAGGTCAAATTTGCTTTTTTTAGCTTTTATATGGGAAAATGCTAGAACATAAGATTTCATGGAAACTGTTGAAGATTTAAACCTGAAAATTGGTATATACAGTCATCTAAATGAGTACATGAAATTTATATGTACAAGAGGTCAAGGTCATTCTTTGACCTTAGACCCTGGTCTCTCATATTGTGACAATGTCACACATCTGCTCAAAAGCCACCGGGCCAATTGTAACCAAATTTCATACACTAGGGGCTGAGGGAAAGAAAATTTGTTCAAACAGTCTTGGTCACATGACCAACGTGGCCGCCATTCCCATATATGGCAAAAACCTTTACAAATCTCCTTCTCAAGAACCAAGTGATCGATTGCCTTGAAACTTGGTATATAGCATCAGGTACTTGAGTACTATCAAGATTGTTCAAATGATGACCTTGGGCTGACTTGACCCTTTACAAGGCAAGGTCAGGTATGGGGAAATGGTAGAACATACGAGTTCATGGCAAGATTAGAAGATTTTGGCCTAAAAATTGGTATATACAGTCATCTTAGTTAGTGCATGGAAGATGTGCGGGTACAAGAGGTCAAGGTCATCCTTTGACCTGACCCATGTCTCTTATATTTTGACAATTTAAGAAGTCTCCTCGAAAGCCACAGGGCCAATTGTAACCAAATATCATACACAGCCTCCAGGGGCTGATGGAACGAAAATTTATCAAGCGGTCTAGGTCACAGGACCTACATGGCCACCATACTCAGGTGAGTGGTTCAGGGCCTCATGGCCCTCTTGTTTCAATTCTCCAGCCTAAAATTTCCCGCCATTTCCTTTTCAGTTTTCCCGCCTAAAATTTTCTGCCATTTCTTCAGTTTTCCACTATTCTCCTGCCCTAAATTCCCACCATTTATATTCCCGCCAAATTTTCCTACCACTTCTTGTTTCGTTTCCGCTATTTTCAGACTATCACTACGTACACGACATTTCGCATGTTAAAGAGGTAATTAGAGAGATGCGTCCTGAACTTCAGTTTTGAAATTACGGAATTTACATAACATTTATTTGAGAAATAGTTTGTCAGTTTAGTGATAGGAAAGTAGTTGCATTTTACAGAAAGAAAGCCTTTAACAAATGGAGTATTTGTTAGTAAAACAGAACCTGGAGTGTTTTTTTTTATTGTTTTTTTTTAATAAATTCTTTAATTTACTTTTACACTGTAATATCTTTGGTATAAATCAGACACTCTGTACACTAAAGGGCATTAAAAAGAAAAAAAAAGAAAAATAGGTGAAGCCGACCTACCAACCCTATTTTTATTTGGCATGTAATAGGAAACACAGGTATTTTTTTTTTTTGACCTTAGAATCTTAAAGTATTCCTTCAAGAGCAAAGAACACATTCAAAAGAAGGAACATGGGCCGTACTTTTAAGTTTCGGCTACTCAAGCCTCATCAGTGACCTTGACAATATCTGGTGACAAAAGCCAGAGAAAAGCATATTGAAAAAAAAAAAAAAAAAAAAAATTCCAAGCTGTAACAGTAAATGTTACCTCAAAACTCACAGTTTCTAATTGGCCCTACTGATCACTCCTGACTTACTGAGCTTTCTTTCTCATGTGTACAACAAATGAGCGCGACATGACAAAAACAACAAAGTGGCATATGTGCCCAGTGAAAACTCAGATCAACCTGGGCATCTGCCCAGTCTGATCAGAGTCTTCGCTGTGCACTTAAAAGGTAGCCAAGGATTTAAGCTAGCTCTATGCAGACAGCGAAGACCAGACTGGGCAGATGCCCAGGCTGATCAGAGTCTTCGCTGGGCACACTTGCCACTTTGTTGGTTTTGTCGTGCCGCAGCTCAAATGTTTCAACATTATACGGTTGGAGTAAACATAGATTTAGACAGATATTTTAAAGAGAAGAGACTGATTCTTTTCTTGTAAGGTTTGTATGTCTTTCAAGGTCGAAGCTGCATAACAACAAGAAAGCGAGCAAGATGGGTATCCAAGACTTTGAGGCCATGTATGATACCATTGATCTGAAGAGAAAAGGGTACATAACTTCAGATCAAATACACAAGTTTTGTGAGACCCTGTATTACTCCCCTTTGTGTGTCCAGCACATAGAGGGCGCTGTCAGAGACAAATGTGGATCAGCTGGGATGGTGACTCGTCAGGAGTTTCTTGACGTGTTTGTAGAAATTGAAAGAAGAAGAGCTACTGAGGAGCAAGCTTACTGGGACTTCCAGGTAAGGCCAGGGCATTGTCGAACAATTGTTAGCTTAACCAAGTCATTAAACAAGGATTTGTAAAGTCCTCTAGTACTTATGAAATCCACTGTATCAAAAGCTTCTCACATTTTTTTAGCAAAAGTTCAGTAATTTTACATACCATGCCTTTGAAACTGTAATTTCTCTTTAATTAATGACATAATCATTCTTGAACAACCAGGCCCACAGGTTATAAAACTTTTTTTGTGCTCAACTCAGCTGAGCATGAAATTTTCTCTGCCGATGTTGGCATTTTCATATTTATAAGCACAGAAAATTTCATACTCAGCTAAACTGATCAACAAAACAACTTTACTTATCAGTACATGTAATTTGCTATTTATTAGCAGGGCATGTTCAAAAAATGTGACCAAAGTGTGACATTGGAGGTCAAAAATAAACACTCTGCCATAGGTTTAATTTTTATTCCAGACTTATCTACAGTGCTTACAGTTTACAAATCTATATAAATTTTAATAATAGCATTACTAATAAAAATTTCCTGACAATTTTTGTGAAGAGATTTACACCAAAAATCTGTTAAAATGACCAAATTTTATGAAAGCTTTGGAAGCTAAAATCATGATCATATCACTTTAAGTTTCTATTATTTGATGCAGGGCACTTCCAAATTATGAAAATAAGTGCTGTTTTCTATCAGAAACCCCTGAATGAATTAGAATTTAAATTTTAACTTCATTTTGATACACTTTTTTAGATGTAGAGTTTTAAAAACTTCCATATCTTCTCTTTACTTGGCTGTGCCTCAGTAAAATGTGCATTGGGATGATGGCATATGAATAGAGAACTAATCTAGAGAATGATTGTTGATATAAAAACATACTGGTAGTGGTGATGCTATGTCAAAAATGTGCTAAAAGTTTCAAGGAATGTGTTACACTCCTGAGTATTATTTTAAAACCGCTGGAATTAGCATCACAAGAACTTATTGATTAAGTGCTCTATGCAATAAAGTAACACTGACTGCATGTTGTTAACATCATTTTTTCAAAATTTATTGGCCTTTTTAACAAGAAAACTTGGTCTGTTGCTCAGGAGTGTAACATTTTTCAGCCATTTGTTAGTACTGTAAAAAAAAGTTGAATATTCTGCCTTTAGATTCCATTATGATGTTGTCTTCACTATAAATGCAACTTGCACTCATTGCTATAGGAAAATCTAAAATCATATCTTTCAGCTGAGTGCTTGGGTGTGCCATAATATATTTGCTAATCGGCTGTCTAAATGCACACAAATCAAACAAATACTGAATTTAATTGATTTCTTCTTTACTCTTTCTTTTGGAAATTGAACAGTTTTCTTTACCTGAATATCATTACCTGTTTACCAAAGACATTATAGAAATAAAGTTCCATACCAGTTTCAGAAGCTGATGGTCACATTATAAATCAGTAGAAAATGTCCCTTCCTAAAATATTATTACCCTCAAAATCTTATCAAAACAGATGGCACTGCATCAAAAAACATTTTCAGATGTTGGAAACATTATATTTAGCATGAATTAATCCAAATATGTTGATGTAGAGGAAGAAAAAGTGTCCAGAATGGCATCAAACTTAAAGTGCTCAGGAGTGTAACACCTTGCACAATACACATCATAACAAAACCCAAATTAAATCACATAATATCATTATCTTGGTCACTTTTATCTTATCATTTTTCACAAAACACTTGGTAGCCATGTAAGGATATTATTTGGAATGCCTCATAGTTATAGATATGAAGATAATGGAATCTCAAAATCTTCAACTTTTGGTCATTTTCATGGCAGTACAGCTTTATTTACGTTTAGAAGATAAATTTATGTTCCAAAATTGCTTAAGGGGGGCTTGGTGCTCATGAATGTGCCTAATAAATGAAAATAACACTGCTTGTGGTAAAGAAATAAGCTATTTTTGTCTTTTTACAAAAAAGTGTTACACTCCTGAGTGGCTTAAATGGTATGTATGAAGAAAACAAGAGCCAAGATGAAGACTGCCTGTGTACCAATTACCATGATGGGTCAATGACTTTTCATACATGGCATGAGAGTTGACTAAATCTACCTCTGGAAAAAGTTATGGGGTTTCAAATGACAAATGTTACACTCCTGAGTTCAAGGGGTACTTGAGAAGAAGTGGTTTACATTCTGAGATGGATGCTGGTACAGCAACTGGAAAATTTGCAATACAATATACCATCTTTATTCAATGTTTCAGACCATGTTATCGAGATTAGAAGCATCAAATATAAAAATGACATCCATTTACATGAGAACCTCTTCTTTTTTGGTGCACCAGAAATTCAGCATAGTGCTGTTGAGTTTAGCCTTACTTATTTCGCGGGTGATGATGAAAGGACATAAATCTTAAATTTACATGCAGCCCAAAGGACTTGAAAGTCAAACAGATGGCTAACAGGTATGGTAACCAGCAGAGTTTTGTAAAAATGCAAGCAGAAAATTCAGTAGTCAAAAAAATGTCACACAAAAAGCGTTACACTCCTGAGTTTTTTGGCTATATTTTTGACCGTAACTTTTTTATTACTCAAACTATTTCAATGAATTTTGGCAGGTATCTTCAAGGCCACATGATACATCTTCAACAACAAAAATAATGTAATATTAAAGCCCTGTTTTCTTTAAAATGCTCTGAAATGCTTCGGTCACATTTTTTTTGAACATGCCCAGCAGGTAAAATTTCATGCTCAGCTGAGTTGAGCTTGAAAAAAAGTTTTATAACCTCAGGGCCTGGCCAAGGGTTTTAGACAAGCCAAACTCAAAGCTGAGTTTTTTCCAAGTGTTGAGCAATACAAGTACATACAGAGTTTGCCTTGTTGAGTTTATTCAAATGAGAATTACAGATTACAGAAATAAATGCATACTTTTAAGTTGTATGAAAATGGGAGACTTCATTAAGGACACTTAACATTAGGTGTGATCCTGTTTCAGGATAAGTTGGTATACAAACTCATCTTTTTTGTATTTTTTCAGATTGGTCAAGCAGAAAGTTTAAAAATTGGTTATGTTTTTGCATCTTTTTTTTTTCAGTTTACTTTCAGTATTAAAGAGATCATTATCTTCCACACAGATTTGCATATATCCTCATATATTTTCAGGCATTAGACTATACAGCATCTCACAGAATCTCTCTAAGAGATGCTTTACTCCTCTTCAAAGAAATTCATGGTGATCAGTTCTCCCTAACAACATGGCGGCACTTCCTGTCCTCCCGTGAGTCACCTGACGAAGATGTCTATTTTGATGAGATAAGATTCTGGCTATGCTCGTTGCCTTCAGGAAAGCCTTGTTCGGACAAGGAACTCAAAGAGGAGGAGAACAAGTTGTTGATGAGACAGACAGACTACGCATATAATCAATACAGCAATATTCAGGCAGAACTGGTAGGTTCAAATATAGGCCTTTAGATGAAAAGTTTAGCATAAATTTGTGTCTTGGGGTGTAGGAATACATTTCCGTACTGTAGCTGCCGTGTTTACAAAGTAGACAAGTTCAGCAGACTAGTATTTTCTTTCTTGCAAGGAGAACCTCTTCCTTTGTGACAGCATGCATCAGGTACGTGTTCCATGAAATTCTTGTCAGCTTATACATGTATTAGAAACTATAAAAAAAAAACAGAGAAAAGATGTAATCTTATTTTTCTTTTTTAAGACATTTTGAGTTCAGTGACATGTATATTTTTCTTTCCAGGACAATGACAAGAAGAAGGAAGACTATGAAGATGAGATGACGAGACATGCTCAAAGAAAACTAAACAAGTAAGAACAAATGGTTTTCCACGAAATACTAGCTACTGTTCATGCTGTTTATATTAATGTACCAGAGCTCCAGATAAGGTTCTTGCTTCTCAATGAAAACAAATGACCTCTCAATAGAACCATCTTGCTGAGAAGGTTCTAATGAGGGGGTTACAACATATGTTTTTATGAAGAAATATGGAAAGTTATCTCTAAATCATCAGTTCTGCAGCTTTGATGTATGAATTTGTAAGAAACAAACTTTTTATGCATTCCGTTGCTGACAGTGAAATTGGAATTATAATGATTACACATATTGATATTGTCAAACTTTGTTCAGAAAGCATGCAAGAAATTGTAAAAAGTTGCTTGTTTAATACCCCTATTCCACACAGACCAGGAATCCCACGAATCGTCACGAATTGATAAATTTTTGGATTCGTAGCTGAATCGTAATTACTTCGTGAAGTTCTTAACTAAATCGTATATATTCGTAGTCAGTTCTTGCAATTCTTGAGCAATCGGGAATTCGTGGCAAAAGTTTTGAGCTGTTCAAAATTTTGGCCACAAACTCCCGATTAAAAAAATTCGTAGTTAATTCGTAACAGATTCTTAATGCATTCTTAGGCATCGTAACTGAATCGAAATCCATTCTGAGGCGTTCGTAGTGTTCTCAACTCATTCGGGGATTCGTGAATTTGTACCTTTGATGCATTTGCGCACAGTGAAGACTCTGGATGCATGCATTTAACTACCCAGCAGGCAAATGAAGTTGTACTGACGTCGATGAGATGTCACGACGTCGTTACGACATCATGTGCCTCGTGCGTAGATATTTCATTTCGTGGCCATAGATTTCTGATGATTCATACTTAATATGTGCCTACAGCAAAGGATCTGATCAGGCTTGGGGCCTTTTTATACCTATTTTGGGAGAAAATCCCACGAATTTTCAAGAATAGTCACAAATTCATTTTATTCGTACCGGATTCGTACGTGCATTCGGCGTGTTTTTAACTGATTCGTAACTAATTCTAAACGTTCGTGCAGTATTTCCAAAGAGATTCCTGTAAATCGTACTGAATTCTTGACAATATTCGTGTGAGTCCAGCCGAATCCAGTCTCATCCCACGAATATTCGTAACCTCATCGTACTTGTATCATAACTGAATCGTAGAGCATCACGAATTGGACCAGAAAATTTACAATCGCCACGAATTCTAATATTTATCAATTCGTGTCGATTCGTGGGATTTGTGGTCTGTGTGGAATAGGGGCATAAGACAGGTACTTGCTTAATATCTGTAAATGTTGAAACACTACTGAGACACAGGTATAACAGAGGTGGCCATTGTGGCAGATTTAGCTGTCATTGCATTTAAAAAGCTTGTGGCATAAGTTGTTCTCTCTTGTTATAGGTGGAGCAATGAAGGTGTGAAGGCCATGTTGTTTGATGATGGTCAAGATGAAGGGCAGAGAGATGTTAGAAGTAGAGTAAAAGGGCCAGTAACTCTGACACATGTAAATGAACTCATTGAGAGAAAGTATAAAAATCTTCTAGAAAAACTCATGCAGGAGATGGCCAAAAATGCTGCAGGTACTACATCAGTGCTATTAAAGTGAATGGGTACATTTTTAGGACAAACACTCTAGCATTTTCCATTTTGCCTCTTGCACTTGGAGTCAACTCTTAAAGAAAATAATTTGTTCCCAGAGAAAATAGTTTACTCCTACTGCAGAAATTAATTTGCTCCTCTAAGAGCAAATTATGTTCTTTAAGAATAAACTCCATTTAAGAGGGGCAATGTTGTCCAGGGAAGTAAACAGGAAGTTTCTCCTTGTAAAAATGACAGCAGAAGTGTGGAGATATTCCCATACACCTTTAAGATAGAGTCTTGTCATATGATGCATAAACGATGGACATAGGAGAATGAATTGTTGAATAAAAATAACATAATCACCGGTTCATAAAGCAAACAAGTGTATGTAAGATGCACAGCAGCTGTTCCTACATATGATCAGATTTGCTGTCTCAGTTACTGTTGTCTCAAACTTTTTGTAGTCTCATATAATCTTTCATATACATGTTTGTTTTACTATATATACTACATGCTTTTGGCATGGGCAAGTTGAAGTTGACTTCATTCTCAAGCTTGTTACTAAAACTCTTAATCTGAATTCATGCTCAGTTTGTTCTTTGGAAGCTAGCATTTGAAATTTTAAATGATAAACATTTGCTTAATATATAATGAAACTGTGAACATTGAAAGTTAAATTATCTACTCTAACTTTTTGTAGCAATGGAAGATGAACAAGCAGAAATTCTGCGGGCAATTAGTCGAGGATGGAAAACCCTTCTCAAGCAAGGTCACAACTTTGATGGCACTATTCCTGGGGGTCATGTCCAGCTTTTATCTTCTTTAACTGGGCTTATGGGAGAATTACATCAAGAAGACCTCAGACACAGAAGGCAGGTGGAAGAACTGAAAGTGAGGCTAAGGTCTGAGGGCAAAACTCAAAGGGAGATAAGTCTTGCAATCCAGGAACTTTATGAAGAGATCATCTCAGGTTTGTAAATTAACATGCAAATAGGTGGAAACTGAGTTTTCTTAGAAAAGTGAACATTAACAAGGATACTATGTTGACACAAGTTGAATGAATTGGAATAATTCCAGGGGGTGATAAATAATTCTGTCCAAGAAGAATTTGTCCCATTTCTTGCAGGAAAGAGTTTGCTTCCTCTAGGATTAATTCTTCAGAATATAAGAGTAGCCTTCACTTTTGAAGAGCTTCATCAACCAGTAAAGCAATTTAGAAGTCACTGAAATTGTTTTCTCTGTTTTTTCAAAACAGTGGAAATACATGACAGTTTACTTGAGAGCAGTATGTTGATCATTCTATATGCACCAGTCATTTGAATTCCAGCTACCTGAGGCCATGGGAGTAGTGGGGACTGACTTCTCTTTCTGCAAAGCTCAGTAGATACCCAGTACCACCAGAACAAGCATCTGATTAAATTCATGATAATCGCTGGGGACCTTGTTGAATAGTTAGGTTTGCTATCATTGTCTCAGCTATTTTTAGCTCACCTGAGCCAGCGGCTCCGGGGGAGCTTATAGGATGGTAAGGCTCCGTCGTTGTCCGTCCGTCCGTCGTCCGTCCACAATTTCAAACGACTTCTCCTCTGAAACCGCTGGGCCAATTGTAACCAAATTTCATATGTGGCCTCCAGAGGAAGGGGGAACAAAAAATTGTTCAAATGGTCTTGGTCACATGACCAACATGGCCGCCATGCCCATATATGGTAAAAACCTTTAAAAATCTTCTTCTCCAGAACCAATGGGCCAATGGCCTTGAAACTTAGTATGTAGCATTGGGTACGCAAGTACTACCAAGATTGTTCAAATTATGACCTTGGGTTGACCTTGACCGTTTTTACGGTAAGGTCAAATTTGCTTCCTTGTGCTTTTATATGGCAAAATGCTAGAACTTAAGATATCTTGGAAACTGTTGAATATTTTGGGCTGAAAATTGGTATCTACAGTCATCTTAATGAGTACATGAAGATTCATGAGTATAAGAGGTCAAGGTCATCTTTGACCTTTGACCCAGGACTCTGATATTTTGACAATTTCAAACAATCTCCTCAAAAGCCACTGGACCATTTGTAACCAAATTTCATATAGAGCCTCCAGGGGTTGAGGGAACAAAAATTTATTCATACCGTCTATGTCACATGACCAACATGGCCGCCACGCCCATATATGGTAAAAACCTTTAAAAATCTTCTTCTCCAGAACCAATGGACCGATGGCCTTGAAACTTGGCATGTAGCATTGGGAACTTGAGTACTACCAAGATTGTTCAAATTATGACCTTGGGTTGACCTTGACCTTTTTTATTGCAAGGTCAAATAAAGGAAAATGCTAGAAAATAAGATTTTTTGGAAAGCTTTGAAGATTAAGGCCTAAAAATTGGTATACACAGTCATCTTATTGAGTACATGAAGATTTGTGAGTACAAGAGGTCAAGGTCATTCTTTGACCTTTGACCCAGAACTCTCATATTTTTACAATTTCAAACAATCTCCTCAAAAACCACTGGACCAATTGTAATCAAATTTCATATAGAGCTTTCAGGTGTTGAAGGAATGAAATTTTGTTCAAACGGCCCAGGTCACACGACCAACATGGCCGCCACGCCCATATATGGTAAAAACCTTTAAAAATCTTCTCCTCCAGAACCAATTGACCGATGGCCTTGAAACTTGGCATTGGGTACTCCAGTACTATCAAGTTTGTTCAAAATGATGACCTTGGGTTGACCTTGAATATTTTACGGCAAGGTCAAATATGGGAAAATGCTAGAACATAAGATTTCATGGAAACTTTTGAAGATTTAGGCCTAAAAATTGGTAAATACAGTTATCTTTATGAGTACAAGAGGTCATGGGCATTCTTTGACTTTTGACCCAAGACTCATAGTTTGACAATTTCAGACTTAAGAAAAAGCCACTTTGCCAATTGCTCGGGTGAGCGATTCAGGGCCACATTGCCCTCTTGTTACAGAAAGTCAGAAACCTTGCATATGCACGTCACTGACGGGACAACACTAAGGCAAAATGCTGTACTTAACCCCTACTATTCCTGACAGTTCTTTAGCCTGGGGTAGCTCAGGTCGCAAAGTGTGATGTATTATGGTTCTTTCATATGTTATTGCATTGTTTACATATTAACACGAGAGGTGTCATGGTTCAGTGGTTAGGGACACTCAGCTATGGTGCAGAAGGTTTTGGGTTTGAATCCCTAAAGAGCCAGCCAGCAACTGAAAAATGTTACTGTCAACCCAGTGGTTAATAGATAGCCCTTTCTTAGCAGTGAAAGGAAAGGGATAGGCTCTGTCTTTCATATTTTATGCCCAAGGTTAGTGGGCCTCTAGCATCCACTGCCAGTATGGGCAACTCTTATGTATTGACATTATGCAGTTCCAGTGTTTAAATGATTTGCATGTTTAAAGCACTTGTTTTCCACGTGAAAGGTAGGGGTTTTGTGTATCAGTATACAAAAATTAAAAATAACTAGAAATAAACAGAAAACAGAAAGATCAATCAATACATGATAAGTGAAATACAAATCAAAAAGTCTTTTCTTTTCCCTAGGTGAGAGTTCATGTCAAGCAGTGCTCCTAGAAATCAACAAGAGGTACCATCAGGAGAGGGAATCAGTGGCTGCCACATTACATCATAGCGGTAAAAACATGTCAGATGCCATTCAGATTGAGTACTGTAGACTGATGAGGCAGCTGCTGGTCATGGAGGATGAGGATAGTTTTGTTGCCATAGCAACTGCAGTGGGTCTGGCAGAGCGGGAGATGGAACCAAGAATAGACAGGTAATGATAGACGTAATAGAATTTCCTTTGACTGTTAGAGAAAAGGGAAGTTTCTATTTAGCAAAGGGAGACAATGACAAAATGTTTACTTCCTTACTAATGTTGGTCAAAGCAGTAAGCAGCTAATTCTTCAATAGGTATCTTATGGTATGCCCAGAAGTGAGGACACATGATATGAACAATCAGGGTGCAGATCAATCTGTGCAGACCTCCAGTCTGATCAGTGTCTTCACAGTTTGGTTTGCATCAAATAGTACATGAATTTTTAGGAAGCTATTTATATTAAAAATTGAAGTTTATAATCTGTCTGCCAGCACAGATTTTAGTCAGCTGACCTGAGTCTTAGCTGTTCACATATGCCTAAATGACACAGTTTTCATGTTCTTTCTCAGATGATTTTGTTAATAACCGGTAAAGCGCCTGAAAGGTTACTACAAAATTTACCCCTTCAAAATTAAAAAAAAAAAACAATGTTTCCTCCAAGCCATAACATATTGAGAATTTAATGACTAGACAGCAAAAAGTGTAGACCCAGATGAGGTGGCTCACATGAACCACCTTATCTGGATATATGCTGTCTGCAAATTCAAGTAATTTTGTTTTTGGCTCTTTAAGGGTTGAGTTATGTACCTGGGAGTGAATTTGATTATACATTGTAATATGTATGCTTAATCAAGAAGAAATCAACAGTTGTATTGTCTTAATTTTAATTGTTCTGCAGTGTTTGATGCAGGAGATTCACACCCTTAAACTTGTATTTTGGGACATTAGTTAGACTTACACTCAACTTGTTTCACCAGTATCAAAGGGTGGTTAAAGATATGCCTCTAAAACCAAGGAAAACTTCAAATATTCTGTTTATTATTTTTCTTCAATTAAGTCACTGCTGATTCGATCTTTGTGACATCTATGATAGGTGCAATTGTTATTATATACTCTAGCTTTGAAAGAAATGTTTTGTCCTTTTCAGGCGGTAAGATCTCAAAAAAGTATAGAGTGTGCTTCAATGTTTAAGCTAGAATTAACTGCTTTTCTGTTTGTCACATGTCATCTAGGGTTATACAGGTACAGATCAACAGCATTTCAGCATTGATAATATTCATTTCTTTATATGTGTTGTTGGCTTTTATTACTCCTATTGATGTCTCATAATTATTGTTCTTGTCATAATATTCTAGCATTTGTTAAATTTCCATGTTGCAAAATGTAAGCTGCTGAAAATGTTTTGTTGTTTATTGTACCGTGTTCAAAGATTGATTGTGACTGTCTGATAATCTGTTCTTGTTCAGACTTCGATCTGTAATTTGGGGAGTTAATTTCATAGCAGCTTGCCTTGTTGGAGAGAATCATTACAGCCCAACTTTATGACATTCTCTACTTCTAAGTTTGTTATATCAGTTACCACAACACTTTTTTATTTAGAATGAACAGGAATTATCATTAAAACCAGCTCTGAAATGGAGCTCATTTCTTGTTTTGTTTTGATAAGATGTTTTAATATTGTGTGTACAAGGATTTTGTTTTCAAAAGTAGCTAGTGTTTTTGTGTGTTTTTTTCCTGCTAGTTTGACAGCTTTTAATTAAAGATTGATTGAAGATTGAGACACATTGTTTTCCTAGTCTGGTTAGTAAAAGGGAACAGGAAACAGAACAAAGTTTAACAGAGTAGTCACTCATACTCTTAATAGTTTCCGTACTGAAATGTAAAACATGTGGTATGCATGCGTAGCATAGACTTTGGTTTATAAAATAAGTACTTTTGCTGCTTTAGAGTTGAGGTGAGAACTGAATTAAATTTAAACAGATGTCAACCTAAGCTTTTGTTTAGTGTAAAATACTGGTGTTAAGAACCTAAAACTTTACATATTTAGTACTGTAATTGAAGAAAGGTTATGTGAAATATGTAATCCATTGTTCTTTTAAGTATCATGCAAGAGAAAAAGTGCAAAGCTGGTAAATGCTATGGTAGCACTGAATCACTGATGCATGATAATGATTCCATATTTCACTTGTTGCATATGATTTAAATGAAGTAACATAACATGCTTTAAAATTAGGTTTATAAACAGTGTTAAGGCTCAAAAGACTTCATATGAGCCGCGACACGAGAAAACCAACAATGTGGTTGTGCGCCCAGCGCAGACTCAGATCAGCCTAGGCATCCGCCCAGTCTGATCAGAGTCTTTGCTGTCCGCATGAAGGTAGCTTAGACCCTAAGCTACCCTTTAAGCGCACAGCGAAAAGTCTGATCAGACTGGGCAGATGCCCAGGCTGATCTGAGTCTGCACTGGGCGCACAACCACGTTGTTGGTTTTCTCGTGTCGCGGCTCATATGTAAAGAGGTTTATGCTACATGGTTGAGATGTCATACCCATTAGAGATAAATTTAAGTATCTTTTTCAAATACAAGTTATTCGTATTTACCATTAAAGATCTAACTAAGTATCCTTTTGAATACAAGTTATTAGTACTTACCCAAAATATTCCAATAGAAGTTCCTCAGCAGATAATACCGTAATGTGCTTAACTATTGGGACACCTAGAATAACTAATTTTCTATTTGGGACAAATGGAAAATTAATCAATTTTAGGTGTCCCCAAATTTAGGCACATTACAAATACAGGCCATAATCAGGCCGCTCCTTAAAAGCAGTCTGAGTAAATATTGTTTACATTTGCTGAAGCACTATTGTCCAGAATTTGAAGGGAATATAATTGTGATTTTCTAGGTTTGACTGGGACAGAAGTAGATCAGAGAGACTAGCCCAGTTCCGATTGGAAGCTCACAAGGGTCAGAAGCCCCTACAGACCCCTGATACCCTGCCTGATCAGGATCTCTTAGAGACAGGAGGGACCACTGACCTTCAGGTGGAGATTGTTAAAGAGGCAACTAAGAAACACTTCTATGAGAGGGAGGTAATATCAGTTAGTTAGTTGTACTATGTTTCCAATAATGTCCATGAATAGGAATTACACATTTAGCTAAAAAAAAAAATGAAAGAATTGGGACAGATATGTCAGAGCAAATAGTTCAGACCCAGAACAGAACTGCTCCTTCAGGAGTAATCTGAACAGAGTCAACACTGTTTGCCATTCCGTCTGCATATAATACACACATTAGTCTTTATTGAAATCAATGTGTTCCATTTTTAGGATAATTATGATAATTATCTTAGATGTTTTTGAAATTTTTCAGTTTTTCATTAAAATCCAGTGTTTATTTTGGCAAGTTGGAGAATGCATAAATAAATAAAGGCTCATAATTCCGGAATAGTTTATGTTCAATAATCATAAAAAAAACCCCAGAAATTGTGGCTCCTCATAAGAATTGTTGTGTCATGGAGGCTATTATTGAATAGGTCAGAACATATTACTTGTATTCTCAGAGGCAGTCCCTTTAATTGGACCATCGACGTATGCACATGTTACGATGTATTTACGTAAATTGGAAGATAAAAAACTTTTTTCAGTGCTCTGGTTTAAGCAGTGCACAGAGAATTACCAACAACTCTTCAGTTCCTCCTGATGTTTATGAATTTCAGGCAATCATCCAGCTACTTCAAAGCAATGACAATATTACACTACGCAGCAAGACCAAGAAAATGAAGCCAGAAGAGAGGAAACAGGCATTAAAGTCTTTACAGAGTCAGCATAAAAACTGGAAGAGTAACCCAAGGGCAGATAAATCTGTACTACACAGACTTTTGAAAGAAGGTCAGTAACTGCATGCTGTAGTTATCTCTGTGTGTTTCAGAGAGTATATTGAAATTCTGTTATTCATCTGTTTAATCTTTTGACTGTCCATTAGGCATCTCTTAAGTTACATGTAAGACTTTGGGCCAACATAAAGATGTTACAGGGAATGAAAGATTGATGACATGAACTGTGATAAGAAGAGGTACAAATTCAGGTGTTTTTTTCTTCAGAATTTTATCAATTCAAAAATTATACTGAGTATAGTTCTTTGAGCAAACTTTTTACTCTAGTCCACATGTGAATGTTGTGGTTTCAGTTGTTGTTGATCTGTGACAGCTTTCATTAAGACTGTCTTGTACTTGGAAGGCACTAACATGCTGTGCTCAGCAGTTTGGTCAATGTCAGGGTCCTTAGGTATCCTGTCAAAAGAATCAGAAGCCCTGCACATGCATGGCACTGCCAGGGCAAAGCTAAGGTAAAAGCACAGATACTTATGCTATCCTCGGCCAAGGGGTAGCCAGGTTGCAAAGTACTGGTGCTCTGCTAACATGGTATGCATGATGAGTGTACACAACACCTTCTATTTCTTGAAATTTAAATTTTGTATTTCAGCCTTGTGGCTGAGGTATGAAGAGAGAAGACTCGAGCTTGAGATTATAACACCCAATGTCTCAGAAGAGGAGATGTGTGAGGTTCTGTTAGCAGATCTACAACAAAAACAGGGACTAGATTGTCAGGGGCTGATTCAAATGATGTATGACAAGGTAATTTAGGAGAGGACAAATATAAGATAAGTCTCCCCTTAGGTGCATCATGCCAAAAAGTGCTCATGACATTGCAACAAGGTCAAAGCAACATCATTTTAATGTTGTATGCTCCCTTGGTTTGCACCAGGATTTATGGCCGTAGATATATAGGGTCAGTATTGTAAAGACTACTTATAGATGGTTGGAAAGATTGTTTACACAGAACTTGGTTAAGAGTCTGTTTTGTTTCAACACAAGTTTTGTTCAAAGCAAATTTTGATTTTATCAAATGTATAAATTTGAACACAGTTGAGATATCAAGCTAAGCTAAATTTTGTGTGGAACATGGTTTTTGTATGTCTATAAACATACATTTTGGAAACCAATATTTTCCACTCCAAAAGTCTGTTTCAAGAGAGAATTTTAAAAAAAAGCTCAATTTTTGTTATGGATGCGAGGGTATACTTTTAAGGGAAGCTGCTAGTTTGATTTTTGTCTCCCTTTTCTATGGAGTCGACTCGAAGAAGAAAAGAATTTGCTCCTTTTTTAAGGGTTTATCATCAATGGAGGAAAGCAGGAAGTCACTAAAGTTTTCTCCCTTTGAAGAAATGACCCAAAACATGAAGTACACAAACACCTTGAATGTTTTGGATTGACTGGACCCCTGTGTAGAGAACTGTATTTACTGTAAACAAACACACCTACAAATCGGCATGCCCTGTAGGGATAGACAGGTCAAAGCAAGCTGTACTGGACCAGACCTGACTGCTTCTTAAGGAATAGTTTGATTGGTGCCTGCACAGCTTGTACTTCCATGTGCATCTTTTGGATGCATTATTGCATTGTAAAATCAAACTTTTCTACTTATTGGACAATGACGGTAATTGTATTAGATGATTCAGTTTTTAGAATTTTTACAGTGGAACAAAACATAATTTCATTTGCAGAAGAAGCCAGACCTGATTCTTCTCCTGAAGAAAGAATGTAAAGCCAGACTTGACGAGACCTATGACAATATTGTTTATGTTGTCCTTGGAACGTTAGAAATCGGTGCTGATGAGGAAGACCATATTAAGGCTCTAGAAGAGAAATATGATGCTCTCCGGAAGAGAATTTTCTTCATGGCTCTTAGAGAACAGCATGGAAATGACTGGAAAGAGTAAGGATTAAAACCTTCTAATTCTTGAAGACCAAAATCCGTGGTTTTAGCTCACTGTCTAATCTTGACATTTGCTGTTAGCAAAAATTTTAAGCAAACCTTTTGCATGAATTTCAGCAAAAGTTTATATACTTGTGTACTATATAAAAGCATGGTTGGTTCATTATTTCCCAAAGAACTAAATTGTCCAGTATGCTATAAATGAAAAACTAATGTTGACTTAGAGCATATATTTGAGAAGTGTAAGTGGCCAGTTGCTCTTATATGGAATCAGTTCATATTGCGGTTATTTATGATGAATGAATGATATGCAATTTAAGTCTTTTTCAAGAGTATCTCAGTCGTATCAGAATGATTATGAAAAGCTGTGTTTGATGAAATAGCCTTTACAGTTGAATTTTTTTGCCTCCTGCCAGAATCCATTCCAGACTGCCTGGCCAGCACTTACCCCACTGAGCAACCAAGTTTCCTATTTACTTAAGACGTATACCTGCTTGTTTTACATGAATTCCCATAATGGAGGAGACATTCTAGTATTATGAAATGCATCATTCCTGTCTCAAATGACAAGTAGATATGTTTGATCTACAATCTTCCATTACCTACAGAGATGCTGTCATATGTTAAATATTTCTATGAAAGGGATAAAATTAATGGTATCTCTTGGCCTTATTTCAGGTTTTCCCTGGAAGAGAAACAGAGTGCCATGAGAGACCTGATTAAGAAAGAGAAAGTTCTGAGAAGTGAGAGCAAGCTACAAGACATGGTACATTTGATTGGACCAAAAGGAAGAGTATGTTTATTTCTTTTATGCATGTAGATAAAAAGCTGAATGAGTACACTTTTTAGGAGGCATAAATGTCATTTTCGACTCACTTTTCAATGGGGATCAGCTCTTAAGGAAAGAATTTGCTCCTTTTGGAGCAAACTCTTTCCTTTAAGAGGAATCCATTTTGAAAGGGCTACTTTGTCCAACAGGAAGTCAAACAAGTTATCCCCCTTTGTAAAAATGGCAGAAAATGTGGCTGTACCAGAGCTACAGAAATCCAAATTTTTGTCGGTTTTGACCGAAATTGAGTTTGAAAAAACGATTTAGTTGGCATAAGGCACATTTTTTTCTGTTTGAAAAAACACAATTTGTGGATGTATTATGACACAATTACCTGGATTTAGCCAAGTGTCATACCTTTGATTGTCCATAATTATCAGTGAATATGCTAGAAAGTGGCATAGTCGCTGAAAACCGTTGACCTCGCTTTTATCCCATAGGAAAGTGATAACAATTCGCCCTATTATTTTCTGCAAATACGGTGTTATTTTCTCAATACCCAATGTGTCATCAGCTACTTTGACCTTTGGCGGAATTCAACACGCTTGCAGACTGGTTCTGTGTGCAATTTTATACTACGAATATACACTGCAGATTGAATAATCTATACACAGTCTAGGATTTACCTGTATAGCTGATGGGTTGTAAATTTATTACCTATAGAAAAGCGAGGTAGACTATGATACCAGTCAGTAATTACCTGGCAGTTATATTTAGAAACTGACATGTGCGCGATCAAATATGTGTGACCGATTTGTTAGCAATAAACATTGAAAACATTGATAAAGGGGGTAATTATGTTCTTTGAAGGTTTGATGTAACAGCAGACAAATTGAGTAAATCCTCATTGTTTGCATGCGTGATGTGTGGCATTGTTATGCATGCATACCTTGCGTTTCATATACTCTTTTGGATGAAAAGTCAGTAGTCATTAGTTTTCGTGACTATTTTGGATTGTTGAATACATGTTCGTATGACGTCATTGGCCGTGCGGACCGATTTGGATCTCAAAATTTCAGTAGCCCTGGGCTGTACCCAATCATCATAAAATGTATAGATACACTTCTGTGGAAAGTCACTTGGCTTTGGAAAAAATAATAGAGAGCTACTATCTTATAAGGGCAAGAATTTGCCCTTTTTATACGCCCGTTTTGAAAAAACGGTCGTATTATGGCGTGGCGCTGTCCGTCCGTCCGTCCGTCCGTCCGTCCGTCCGTCCGTAAACATTCTTGTGCACGCCATAACTCAGTAACCATTTGGGATATCTTCATGAAATTTTGTAGGCATATGTATTAGGTAGGGGGAACGTGTCGCGTACAAGAATGGTTGCTCCCCCTTCCTTGGTTTCAAAGTTATGCCCCTTTGATTGTTTTTTACCCTGCAGGTCTTGTGCGCGCCAGAACTAGATAACTGTTTGGGATATCTTCATGAAACTTCATAGCAATGTGTATGAAGCCCCAACGATGTGTCACGTACAACAATGGTTGCTCTCCCTTTCTTTGTTTCTGAGTTACATCCCTTTTCTTAGTTCTTTTCGACTATTTTTGTGTATACTTATATTGTGCATACATTAACTCGGTAACTGTTTGGAATAATATGATGAAACTTAATAGCAATGTGCATGATCACAAGATAATATGTCGCATATAAGAATGGTTGCTCCCCCTTTCTGAATTTTGGAGTAAACTCCCTTTCCTCTGTCCGTAAACATTCTTGTATGTGCCATAACTCAGCAACCATTTGGGATATCTTCATGAAATTTTGTAGGCATATGAAGTAGGTAGGGGGAATGTATCACATACAAGAATGGTTGCTCCCCCTTCCTTAGTTTCCAAGTTATGCCCCTTTGATTGTTTTTTTTTCCCTTGCAGGTCTTGTGCGCGCTATAACTAGATAACTGTTTGGGATATCTTCATAAAACTTCATAGCAATGTGTATGAAGTCCCAACGATATGTCGCGTACAACAGTGGTTGCTCTCCCTTTCTTCGTTTGTGAGTTACATCCCTTTTTATTAGTTCTTTTCGACTATTTTTGTGTATACTTATGTTGTGCATACATTAACTCGGTAACTGTTTGGAATATCATGATGAAACTTTATAACAATGTGCATGATCACAAGATGATGTGTCACATATAAGAATGGTTGCTCCCCCTTTCTTATTTTTGGAGTAACCTCCCTTTGATCATTATTTTTAGGAATTTCCATTCACTCCATATCTCTTTAACTCTTTGAAGTATTATAATGAAACTTTGTAGGAATGTGTGTAATAATGGGGCAATGTATCCTGAGCAAGAACCACGACTCTGGCTTGCTTACTGGATTATCTGCCCATGCATAAATTTCCTGTTTGCTCTATAACTCCTTAACCGTGTAGAATATTTTAACACAACTTTATGGAGATGTGTATATTGTGAAGGGAATGTATTAGAACCAAGAATGGTATATCTTGTATATTTAGTTTATGAATTATCTCCCTTGTTTGACTTTCGCATTACTCAACTTAGGAGCCACTTCACCTTGGAAGCTGATTTTTGGTATACTAATAATATTTGATGTGTTAAATATTTAAATAATGTTGCTGTCATTAATTAAAGTGTTGTTTCCCCTGTTTGTCTGCCTGTCTGTCCTTTTGTAAACAGTCTTGTTCATTCCTTTATGACATTAAAACGGGCGTATTATGCGCCGCTTGCGAAGCCCTTGTTATTCATTATCACATAGATTATTGATTGCAACTGACCACTGAAACATTGAGTTTTATAAAAAAAAACGTTTCTGTACTACTACAGTTTTTAGCTCGCCTGAACATAAGTTCAGGAAGAGCTATTGTTGTCACCACGGCGTCAGCGTCCACGTCTGCGTCCGCATCTGCGTCCGCGTCAGCATCCAGATTGGATGTTTTGGTTAAAGT
The DNA here is from genome assembly GCA_963989385.1 of Ctena decussata. Taxonomy (NCBI): domain Eukaryota; kingdom Metazoa; phylum Mollusca; class Bivalvia; order Lucinida; family Lucinidae; genus Ctena; species Ctena decussata. The sequence continues at coordinate 3,352,936 of OZ022507.1, read as the reverse complement.
TTTTTAAAGACCTATATCTCCTTAACCCATTGATGGATTCTTTTGATACTTACACTGTAGTTAGATATTGGTCTAAAGTTTAACAGGGTACCACCCCCTCCCCACTCAGTGACCTTCATGTCAAGGTCATGGACTTAGAAAATTGGGAGTTTTTTTGGACTGGATGTTTTGGTTAAAGTTTTATAAGCCCAACATCTCCTTAACCCATGAATGGATTCCTTTGATACTTGCACTGAAGTTAGATATTGGTCTAAGGTTTTCGAAGGTACTGCCCCCATCACCCTCAGTGACCTTGATGTCAAGGTCTTTTTATTGATTGGATGTTTTGGTTAAAGTTTTTTAAAAACACATATATCCTGAACCCATAGATGAATTCTTTTTATATTTGCACTGTACTTAGATCTACAGAGTACTACCCCAACCCCACTCAGTGACCTTGATGTCAAGGTCAGGGACTTAGGAAATTTTGGTCTTTATTAAAGTTTTGTAATTGCATACTGATTCATAATGCTTTGCAGAGATTTAGTTCATACTTGAACTGATGTTAGACACTTTTTTGAGTTTTTACAAAACACCTTATACATACCCCAACTGGATGACCTTGAAGTCAAGGTCATCGACTTAGAATTTTTTGTCTTAAAGATTTGGTTAAAGTTTTATATTAATGAAGACATAATTTCACAGTGCCACGATGATGGACTCAGTTGATACTAATACTTGGACTGATACTGATGTTAGATAACGGTTCAGGGTTTTGATACATCCTAGCCCCCCACCCCTCAGTTTTTTTACCTCAAGCTCATGGACTTTGAAATTTCATTTCAATTTTTTTATTATTTTGATATTATTTCTGAGATAGCTTTTGTATATATAGTGTTTTCATTATGGACATGCTTGCCTGAAGTTTTATGCATAGCAGTCCACACCACCATAGCGGCTGTGTGATGGGCTAGCACCTATTCAGGCGAGCTATGCTATCAGGCGACAGCTCTTGTTACAAATATAGAGCATCAGTCTGCTTTTCTTTCCGGCATTAATTTACTGATTATCAGTTTTGAGTCGAATGGTTTTATTTCAGATTTTGTATTCTATCACCTTGTGAGATTACCTATCAGGAAAAGGATTTTTTTTTAATAAATTCTTTCAACGTGCTGAAATTTGTTTATTATACAGTTACTTCCAACATTACGTAGTTTGATGGGAGAAGAGAAGGGGGAGTACCAGAGGAGAGTATCTCAGGATAAAACAGGTTGGCACATCTCATTCACTTAGATCCTTTACAATTTAATTTTCTACATATGTAATGAAAGTTCCTGTAAAATTAATAGTACCACATTTAATCGGCTATAAAACGGGGTTTTTCCCCTCTCTAGAATGACCCCAAATATCTAAATCAGTCTTATGATGGGTTTTCCTCTTTGTCTTGTAACCAAAGAAATACAGTAAATATACAAAAGATCCTCATAATAATGCTATTTATATATAACACTATCAGAAATAAAAAAAAATAGAGAAATAAAAGGCAGTGCATTTGGAAGCCACATTTTCTGATAGTTCAGTCTCAAATATATTGCTGTTTGCATATAATTCTGTGCTTTTGTCTGGACCCCAGCTTTGTTATAGAGGGACTGTTTTGTAGGGTCTTCAGCAGGCACCCAAGAGAAGGCCAAACATTGCTTGCTTAAGGGAGATGCTTGCTTAATGCTACTTTGGGATACCAGGTTTAAGACAGGTTTTTAATAGAGGTGACCTGTTAGCACAAGTTTTATTTAGTCTAGGTGGCCAGATTTGACTGTATTTCCTTTTACGAAAAGTAGCGAGAGAAAATTATAAAAGCATGTATTTATCTTTTGCAGAAGAAGATTCAGCTGCTCAGAAGACTGCTGTGAACGTACTAGCTGATCTGTTACCACGGTGTGACAGTGAACAGGAATACCTGCTGAGATGGTTACAGTCTCCAGAGGCTAAAGGTCTCACACTAAGAATGAAGAATATGACGCTTGTGGAACTCAAGGTTTGTTGTTTAGCCTCTTGTTTGTCGTAAATTTGTCCTGTCAGGCAACTAGGTAAATATGGCATTAAAGACTCAAAAAATCTGTTGACAAAATTTGTGTCTGCAAATTTTAAAAAAAATGTTTTGTCCGAGCTTTATCATATTGAGAATGCAAAGACTAGATGGCAACCAGTGTAGATCCAGATGCGATGGCTCATTATGATGAGCCAGCTCATCTGGATCAACCCTGTTTGCAAATTTAACTATTTTCATTTTTGGCACTTAAAAGCTTAAAGTGCTGGGATAAACATGCTGGACAAACAGTCTGATTAGGGCATGTTCTGTATTCCATTGAGCCATTTTTTTATATAGATATCTCAAAACATAGAGTTATTACTGTTGAATATTTTTAAAAAAGAATCTTTATGCTCTTCAGATTGAGACACAGAGGATTGAAATGGAGGATGATTTTGAAATTGCTGCTCTCAGTGGGGGTTTGATGGAAAGAATAGCTGAGGCTCTTTCAAGAAGGTATCAGTTCTGAATCGTTGCCCTGCTACCATACTTTGCTGTTATATATGTGCCCTGTTGTGGACCTAAAAGTCTTCCAGTACATTCAATTCTCTTAAAATTCCAGTTCTCAGCAACTGATTTTGCAATCATGCTCTGTTTGCATGTAGCCATTCCTATGACATTTTCTAGAAACTGTGCTAGCTTTATTACCACCTACTTTGGAAAGAGCTGTTGATTTTGCTGTCTGCTTCTGATGTCTTATTTCTTGTGTTCTTGTTTTGTGATACCGTTTTCCATTTGGTGTCGTAGGTGGGGTGTGGGCTTTGTATCAGTTCCTGATAATTGTTCTTTTACTCTCATGTTAAAGTTATACATCTATCATCAATTATCCAAATTCTACTGTAAATTGAAAATTTTAATAAATTTTCAAATATATTTTACACAGGCATGTGGGGATTTTACTTCATACCAGTGTATCACTTTCCTATACACCTGTCCTACAAATTATTTTCTAGACATACAAAAGATGAGGATCGTCAGACTCAGTTGTCAAGGAAGCGTGTCCAGCTTCGTCAACGACGACTTGTACAAATGGAAGAGTATAGTAAAGAACCAGAGGTAGAGCGAGATAGAATACCAAAGAAAGGTATGGAAGAGTTTGTCTTCTGACATACCTGGGCCCATTTGTTCAAAACTAATGATGTCATTAGTTAACAAGACGTTGCAATCAAACTTATTACACACAAAAACACTACCATTCTTGCCAAAAAGATGTGAGGAGCTTTTAAAGCTCCTCTCATGTTTTCAGCAGAAAATATTGGCACACTTGATTTTATGAGATCTTAAAGTTTTGAAGAATCCTTGACTAACCACTTTGTCAAGCTGATGATGCTTTGAACAACTGGGCCCTGATTATTTGGTGTTGCACAGTGTCTGAGTAAGGGGTCTTGGTAGCTCAGTAGGTTATGTGCTGGCCTGCTGATCTAGCAGTCCCACATTCAATTTCCACTGGGGGAGGAAATCTTTTTCAGTTTAAAGAGGGTTCCACACACCTTTCATTATCACCCTCTCGTCATTTTGAAATGATTGAAGTACTGTTGAGCAGGACATAAAATTTTAAGTCATCCAGCCATCTATACAGTGTGCAAGTTGGTGGTATACCAAGCAACCTTGATATCCTATTTGTGTACAATGTGATTGCATTTTTTTATGTGATAGTATTTACAATTCTTACATGACCTTAACGTTTTCTCCATTGAGCCTATAGGAAGTGGGGCTGTGTGAAAATATGTGATAAATCAGGTTGTTAATGCTCGGTGTGCACATTTTACCCCTTGATGACGTTGGACATAAACATTTAACTTCTGGCGACGTCCGCCACAAAAGAGTCCATTAGAAAAACTTGCAATAACCATGCAATTTGATCATGTATAATATTAGAATCGAAAAAAAAATTCCTTACTGGTAAATTATGGCAGATTAACACGTGTTGTTGGGCAGATACGAACATTAATTCACTCTGGCCTTCAGCCGTCATTAATTAATATTTCATGATCTGCCCTCCAACAACATGTATTAATCTGCCATAATTCACGGGTAAGAGAAAATTATTTCTGAAATAAACTATGTTTAAACCAACCGTGGTATTGCATCAGCCTTGTAAGTGTTGTTTTAATGTAATGGCCCACTGAGTTAGTAGTGTAAGATGAGGAATGACATCCCTACAAATCATGATGCCAGAAAATGAATTGTGATGTCAGCTTTTGTAATGCAAATGCAAGTAGAACTTTCACAAAATGCTGTCAACTTTGAAGTTTCTGGTCCTGAAGTTTTCTAGTCCATTGTCATCTCTTATCCTCAGGAAGCAAAACTTGTGACAAATCTATACAAAAAAAAAAGTACATTAAAGTTTGTGCATTATCTAGATACGGATTTGGCCTTGATAGATCAGACTGTGACTGTAGATGATGGAAGTATTTAAGGTGTATGGGCACACATCCATGTTTTTCCAGCATTTGTACAAAGGAGAACAACTTTTGTGACTCACTGTTTGCTTATCCATGTGAAGTAGCCCTGTCAAAAGGGGTCTACTCTTAAAGGGAAGAGTTTGCTCCTTTAGGGGCAAATTCTTTCCTTTAAGAGTTGACCCCTGTTGGGAAGCCAGGCAAATGAGATAGTTGCTTCCCCTGAAAGTGTACCCATTTATTTAAATATCAAATAGAACCGTGTTGTTTTAATAACTGAAAATGTTTGTATGAATTGCATTAATTAATGTATGAGAATATAGTTTCACTGTTAATGTAATCATTCTCTTTGACAGGTGACATAACAGGACTACAAGTAGTCTATCTTCACGAGATGTTGAAACGACACCAGGATGAGAGAGAATTGATGTTGGGCCACCTACAAGATGATAGTATGGAAGATTTGATTGACGCAGCTAAAAGTATGACTGATGAAGACAGACAGAAGAGATTGGCAGAACTTCAGGGAAAAAGACAGAATCTCAACTTTTCAGATTCAGGTAAAACTCCTGGGCCCAGCTGTTCAAAACTAACCACTTCATTAGTAAATGAGATATTAAAATTTCAAACATCATGTTAAGAAATTGCTTTAAAACTGGAAGTCATCAGCATTCAGCATATTGAAGCACTGAAGTCACTATTTTGCGCTTTTATCAGGCAATAAAAAACATTAGCCCAGTTTAATATAAGTAAAACCTAAAGGGCTCCTCATTGACATTAAACTAACTGGTGTTTCCTGTTGCCTGATGAAAGTGATTTTATTATCTTTTATTTACATTTTATTTTTATTCATTCTAACTCAGTACTTGTACTGTATTTCTTCATTTTTAAGACACTTTCACTAGAGTTTTCTCTTCGAAAATAATCTCAAAAAACCTAGATCCATCTTGTACTTTTCGGATTGTTTTAGAAGGGAGAAACCCATCTCATATCTGAATTTCATAAGGCTGATCTAGATACTTTGGGGTCATTTTAGAGATGGAAAACCCTTTCTTAAAGACAAATAGATACAGAAGTAAGAGCCTAAATTGTAATTTCCAGATGACCAAGAGGTGAACCTGTCAATCATAGAAGAAGCTGCCGCTATACAGACAGTTTGTACAATGGAACAGCTCAGTTTGCAGGGTCAGTCAACCACAATGGAGGCTGTTTCTGTGGCCCTGCTGGTTGACCTTCAGGATGAACAGGATAGAGAGATTGCTGCAGCTCTCAGAGGAATTGAAAACATGGTAAACTGAGTTTCTGGCTCATGAAAATGTTTAGCTACTGGCACTATCAATCACTGGATCTGTCCCCCTAGAGGATAGCTTGTTGCTTTTGTGTTTGTCTTTGAATAATAGGGTAGAGTCGGGTAACTTTGGATAGCAGGTAAATTCGGACAGTGACATTGTTTCCTTTATATGTCAGTTGTTTGGAATTTAAACAAAAATAACTGGGCAAACAATAAAAATCCTGATGAGACGGCTCATTATGAGCCGTCTCGTCTGGATTTTCACTGTTTGCAATGGTATGTCCGAATTTACTAGTGTCCGAAGTTACCCGACTCTGCCCTAAATGTTAGCTGAAACTTGGATATTGAGTGGCAGGCCATTGTCGAAGCTGACACCAGAACGACTGCAATATTTCTTCCTGTACTTTATTTACACAAGCTTAAAAAGACTAACTCAATTTTTTGGAAGGCTATTCAGATTTATTTTCTTAGCACATGAAAATGCTACTTCTTCAAAAGCATAAAACAAATTTGGCGCCATGGTTTAATGAGGAAAAGATTGTTTGTATTCTGTTAGACATAAATTTCATGAGCAAACAGTGTAAACCCAGATATTTCTGCTCATAAAGGAAATCTAACCAGGCACTACTCTGTATGATTGTGCCAGCAATCTCTGACTAATTGCCATCTACCAAAGTCTTCATGCTCAGTCTGTAGACTAGCAGAAGCAAGAGGTATTGTATGTACCAAGTCAGCTGCATCAGTGACATAAACTTTTGTTATTGCATAAAAAGCAGTGCCGAGAGGTATTAACAGCCGTGCATCAACAGGCGAAAAGCCGTGTTTCAACAATGTTTTTCACGCGCTGTTGAAACACGATGACGGAACTTTCGTAATGCTTGTGCCGGGCCACTAAAAACCGCCATGCACCTTTGTCTCTCCCGTTTCGGTCGAATTACAAAAATTGGTGGTGCGCCTCTCCTCTTTCGGTTAATTAACAATATAATTGGTCGCGTGCTACCTATGTATTCTTGTGACGTCATCATACATTGTACTCTTATTACGTCATAAAGTACTGACACGGATTTCAAAGCCATGTTGTCTTCATTCTCACGATGCCGAATGGAGAGTGTTAAAGAAAACATGCATCCTAAGCTTTCAGCAATCAAGAACTGCAGGATGGTGCATGAATGGGCCAGGCATGTTCTGTATGGCATTTTTTGCTTTGATCAAGGTATCTGCTTTTTGTTGATGAATTTGCAACGACCATCTTGGACTCTTTCCATAAATTCTGAGGTTGAATAGGATGATGGCAGCCATTTTGAACAGCTTGACGCTCTCGGGCCAGGAAGACGGATATTAATAAAAAAGATGCACCGGCGCGTTGGCTGTGAAACGGTGACAAAATATAGTGCCGTATTTTCGCAAATCTTAACGAATATTTCGTTGAATTTATGCAATAACAGCGATCAAACATTTTTTTCCAATGCATTAACGTTTGCCAGGTCCCTTGGGAGATGTTGAAAACCTCGGCCTTCGGCCTCGGTTGTCAACATCTCCCTCGGGACCTGGCAACGTTAATGCATGAAAAACCATGTTTGATCCCTATATTGAGTTTCTAATTTAGCTCTTTAAGTAGTATAGGTGCCTTATTGTAATAACATGCAGCAGGGGAAACACAGTGTTCTGTGGAATTATGGTTTGTAGTTAACGTGACATGTGGTTTGATATTTTTGACATGATTTTTAGGATGAAGAAGAAATAAGGACACGTCTCCATGGAGATCTACAGAGCAGACAAGATGGCAGAGCAACAAATGTGTTTACAGTTCTCACTCGATACAGTGGGGAAGCTCAGGATGATGAATTGATACAGGTATGAGTCACATATTTCAGCAAAGAAATAAATACTCTAATAATTTGGCTATATGGCAGGATTTTCTTCCTTTAGAATGACCTAAAGTCTTTCATAATCTGCTACAAGTTGAAATTTTGCATTCTGAATTTCAAAAATCTAGACCTGTCTTGTAAGATAGATCTAGAATTTGGGGATATCTTCCAACACAGTTGCAAGCACCTATACAGATCTAGAATTTTTGGGTTGTTATGGAGGCAAATATTGAATGATACTGTACTATCATTATAACTCAAAATGCACTGGGGAAGGCTTTATTATCGCACTACATTTATTATGGTGGACTGTGTGCCAAACAAGTGTGGACAAGTTTGTTGCGAGAACTTGTAGCCCAACCCCATTGTATATAAAGGCAATATAATATGTTTAATCTAATCTAATCTGGACAAGTCAGCTTGTCTTGTCTTGGGGTGTTTGATATTGGACTCAAACAGCAGCCTGATCTGATCTTCTTAAATGGCTGTGGATTTTTTTCCCCTGTCCTTCAACTTTATATGGTAACATAAATGAGTAGAGATAATTTAGTGTTCATGACCCTTCTGTATTCCAGGATGGTGGAATCTCATTAGAAAAGATGTGCAAGATATGTGAAATCAGATATTTCTTATATGAAGGAAGCTTTCAGGTTTCTGTAAGCTTAAATATAATATCATTTCAGGCACTAGAAGCCAAGTATCAAGTGTTACGTGAGAAACTGTTGGTTGATAGCCTTGTGGGGAGGATTGGAAGTGACCAATGGCAGGCCTTGTCTTATAAAGAGAAACAGCAAAAGCTTGCAGCTTTGGATGCACAAGTAATTGAACAAGAAAAGATAGGTAAGCTTTTGGTGACCCTGCACTCATCTGTTCAAGATATGTCATGTGTCCAGACAGCTACACAAGACAAATGTGATTCAATAGGAGACAATGTTTATAAACTAGTTAGCTTGGTATTGAATCCTTTCATATTATTCCTGTATGAATTGATTGTGAATGTTTATATGTTGAATAAAATACTGTTTAAACTAAATGTGATTCACATTCAGTGATTCACATACTTCCATATTTAAAATTTAACAAAAGAAGTTCATATGGCCATCACTGTGCTCACTTTGATTCTTGAGGGGGGCAGATTCTTTCAAGAACAGCACCTATTAATTTTTAGAATGAGTTCAGCAATCAAAAAGCAAATATTTCCTGCTAGACTTATTGAAAGGGGAAGTCAAAGCTTTAAAACTAATCTCTGTTTGAAGGCAGTCATTCTCTTTAAGGTTTATGGGTACACAACCGTGTTTTACAAAGGGGGGCAAGTTTTGTGACTTCCAGTTTGCGATTCCTAGCAATGACATCGTTCTAGGTAAGGTTCAATTTTTAAAGGTGAGAATTTGCTCTAATAGGAGCAAATTCTCACCTTAAGGAATTGACCCTTGTTAGAAGGGAGACAAATATGAAAATGGCAAAAGTAGTTTTCCAGAAAGTATACTGTTTCACCTCCAGTGAGTAAAGAAATGATAGTTTAACAGTATTCAAGTTCAGAATTTTATTAGGATTTTGATAAATAATTGTTACTTTGTTCATGAATTTAAGGGGATGTCAGTTTAATATAGAATGCTCTCAGCTGATCTGGAGGGTAACATTCAAGGTTGCAAGTTAGAATGACCATGGCACTTACCATATATTTTTACATTACAGGGAGAGTGATGCCAGCCGTGTTGGGAGAAGGTTTTGTTCTAAAAGAGGGTGTGTCTCAGCTGATGGGTGTGTGTCTTCATGTCTTCAAAAACAAGGTCAAAGGTCAGATTGAACTAGGTAAGTGCTTGATCTGTATAGCTTCATAAGAAAGCAGACTTGAAAACAATGGGTCTGTCTATAAAGAAAAGGCCTCTTACCATCTAACTATTGCCATTAATTGCTGAGTGATCAAAACTTTCATGATCTTATTTATTCTCTTGCCTATGACTATCAGAAAGAGGGACATTGCTTTTCTTTCAACAGTGGCATCAGCGACATAAGCTTTCAAATTTCCTGGTTTATCTCTGTTAGTAGTATAGTGGGCACTTTGTGACAGTGGTGATGGGCAGATGCATGAAACACAGTTTTCTGCTGAATGCTGTTATTGGAAACATTGCTGACTTAAAACATCGGACTATGAACACACATTTTCGCTGATTCTAAAATGATACCCATTTACTGCTGAAAACTTAGTTTAGGATGTCCTAAAGGAAAAGTGGGATCAGGATCTACACTGTTTGCCATTCCATCTGTATCTTTTGAATGCATTATTGCATTGTTAAACCAAACTGTTTGACTTCTAGGAAAATTGCAGTAAATTTTTTAGGTGTCCCAATTATCAGTATTTTTAAGGTATTAAATGATAAAACTATTTCTTGTTTCCAGGCAACCATATGAACCTCCGCCTTGAAGAGTATGAAGGGGGAGTAAAGAAGAAGAATGAGCCTGAAAATCCTCTCAAAGATCTACATCACAGACTAGAAGAGGAAAAACGTGACCTTATTAAGCATCTGAAAGGTAGTTACTGGTATAGCATCAGAAATTCTGTGTTACTGGGATATCATCAGAAATTCTGTGTCCACCTTTTGCATTGAAGGTGTATCAATACGCTGCCATTTCTGTATTGCTTGTGACTAGCAGAAGTAAGATGTAAGTACCCTAATATGCTTAAAAATTTGGGACACCTAAAACCATTAATTTTCCATTTGTCCCAAATGGAAAATTAATGGCTTTAGGTGTCCCAAACTTTTTTAAGCGTTAGGGTACCGCTTTTTCAGTGATGACAGTGGCAGCAGCATAAATTTTTGTAGACCGGCTGAGACTGTAAGTTATATGAGCTGTGACATAACAAAACTTTGTTGGTTGTGTGCCCAGTGCAGACTCAGAATAGCCTGTGCATCGCCCAGTCTGATCAGAGTCTTGGCTGTCCGCATGGCGGTAGCTTAGACCCATAGCTACACTTAAAGTGCTTAGTGAAGAGTCTGATCTGATGTCCAGGCTGATCTGAGTCTGCACTGGGCACACAACCTCTTTGTTGGTTTTCTTGTGATGTAGCTCATAATTATAGGCATGTCTATGTGACAACATGCAGCAGGTGAAAGACAGCATTCTGCAGAATTCTTGTAATGAGGGAGACAATTGAAATGGAATAGCACCTGCTTTTCCTACTAGATGAATGGTTTCTGTAATGGGGAGACGCCTTTTGAAAGGGTTTCGTCACCAGGAAAGCAAACAGGAAGTCACAGAAGTTGTTTGCCTTTGTAAAAATAGCAGGATGACATGGTGGTGTACCCATAGACCTTAAATTACTAAATATATCTATTTCTTTTTCATACACAGCAAAGCTTTGATAATTGAACCTTGGAAAATAAGTTCCATTTATATTTGGTTCTAGTTGTCTAGGGTAGAATTCTGTATAAATTGACCCGTATGCAGGGCTCTAGATTTGAGGGAGTATTTGTTGATTGTGGGATAATTTTCCTTACTATCAAAATCGATTTGGATGAGGGGTCATAACATGGTTTTATGCAAATATAACAGAAATTATCTCTAAAAAGTAGTTCTAGTTAACAGGGTAAGTTAACCATGTTAAATGAGTTTATGGTGGTATTACCATATGATATATTTAGACAAAGAAATAGATTAGACAGATAAAAATTGCTCTATATACCACCAGGTCAGACAGATGAATACTTCAGTGAACATGATCGTCAGATCCAGCTACTGTGCTATAAGCGGGAGAAAAAGTTGGCTAGTGAGGAAGAGGGATTTACTAATGCAGCAACGCTGGTGGGATTGCTAGAGAGACAACAAGAGGATATCAAATATAGGTATGATATGACCAAATCAATTATATGAGTTTTCTGTGTGGTGAAGACAAGTTGGTGTACATGTGTTATTACAAATGTATGTCAACTTGTCCAGGCTTGCCATAAATAGTCAAGCTTTTCCTACTCTAGGGAAGGTTTAAAACAGCAGAAGTAGAGAGATGGGCTCTATCTTTCATCCGCTGTGCCCAAGATATAATGGGCTTTTAACATCCGCTGCCTTTACTTTTATGTGAAATCTTTACTGCAACCTTTTATATTCAAGGTAAATGATAATTCTAAAATAATTTTGCCTGTTTCTCCATAAAAGTCTAAAGTCAAAGTCAGATGTATTTTCTGACCCGCATTATAGTCACCTTTGTAGAGTGGTAATGAGAGGTAACAAGTTTGTAATGAAGAAATAACAGAAAGTATCCTGAATTATAATATACTTATTAAAACAATTGAAGGATATTAAAATTCTATGATTATTTTTTCCTGAAAAGAAAATGTTTACAAAATTTGATATGCACGCATTTAGTAATACTAGGAATTTACAATTGTAGAGGATGCCTGATTAAAGTCACGCTTAAGTGGTTACTGTAGAGTACCGCTCCAAATGTCTTAACCCCCACAGCATAAATTCACAAAAATGCATACAAATCGCTATATTGTTGCGTAGACTTGTTTTAAGGAGTTGAATACAGTACCATTAGAAGATCGCCATACCCCTGTAATGTTAGTGACTCAATGAATAAAATAGAGAAATTGCCAAAAATGTACAATTATGATTTCCCCTGCTCGTGCTCCGGATGTTCCTTAGTTTAACCTCGACAAGCCGCATAATAGGTGGTATCAGAGTATTTTAAGAGGCATTAAAATAATCAGGCAGTCTGATTTTTGGGGTTACATCAGGAAAAAGGGGGTTTAAACTCAATTTAATTGTCTGTGAAGTTTTGCAGTAAGGGGTTAGTACATTTGGAGTAGTACTGTACTGTAACCTCTGAAGTGTGGCGTTAATTGAAGTGACATTTTATTTGTAGATGTCCGGTACTATTTCAAACATGCATACCCAGTTTGGTACATAGTTTATAGGGCATCACAAATATGGCAGAATTTTGATATCCTTCAATTGTTTTACTTAGTATACTTCCCAACCAACTCTTAACTGGACTCAGTCTCTGAAGCTAAGTTAAATTTAATTTGTAATGGTGTTTATAGGAACAATGCTTTGACAGTGATTAGGTATATTCAAGCTTCCTTTCTAAATGATGGTCAACTCTCCTTTAAGAGTAGACCTTTTATGGAAGGACTAAGGCATCCAGGGAAGCAAACAAGAAGTCACAAAAGTTGTTCCTGTTGTAAAAATGGCTGAAATAGAGGGCGGTGTATCAACACCTTAAATATTTGTGCTTTGTTTGCTGTAGACTGCTGAAGGACAAGGAGAGATATGAAAGACTTGGAAAACAAGAGATATTGGTGATAGAGAGACAGAAAGAGAGAAAGGTGGTGGAGACAGTCTCTAATTCTAGAGAGTTTATGACTCTCATGGTAAGTAGGATTATTATTATCCCCCGCCGAAGGCGGAGGGATATTGTTTTTTGCCATGTCCTTCCTTCCATCCGGCTTTCTGTCCATCTGTCCATCCGGAGTCATAACTAAGTAACCTTTGCACAGAATTTCATGAAGCTTAAAATAAATATATATCACTATAATTCACTGATGCACATCAAGTTTTGTCAGGCTGGCTTCAGTAATGCATGAGTTATGGCCTTGAATTGATTTAGAATCAATAAAATTAGCCATAATTAAGTAAACATTGCATAGAATTTCATGAAACTTAAGGTGAACATAATCACCATAACCAGCTGATACCCATGAAGATTCGTCAGACTGGCTTTAGTTATGCATGAGTTATGGCCCTTCAATTGATTTTAGATTAATAAAATTAGCCATAATTAACCAATTCTCGGAATTTCATGAAACTTAAATGAATGTATATCACTATATCTGCCTGATGCAAGTCATGTTTTATCAGACTGGCTTCAGAAGTACATGGGTTATGGCTCTTGAATTAATAAAAAAATAAAATTACCCATAAATAAGTAACCAATTATCAGAATTTCATGAAACTTATAACAAATATGTATCATCATAATGTGGCTATGTACATATTGTTTCATTAGAATGGCATTAGTAGTGCATGAGTTATTGCCCTTGAATCAATTTTAGATTGACAAATTCAGCCGTAACTAAGTAATCAATGAATAAAATTCTATGAAACTTATTCTAAATATGTATTACTATAACGCATTGGTGCATCATATACAGTAGAACTTCAGTGGCTCAAACCCTGATGGCTTGTTAACCCTGCCTGATTAGAACTCTTTCCTGGGTCCCTAGAGGTCACTTTATATAGAAACTAACCCTGGATGGGTAGCATGGTCCCAAGCCTGTTTGAGCCAATGAAGTTCTACTCTATTTTGTTGGAATCACTCCCGTAAGCAATGAGTTATTGCCCTTGAATTGGTTTAAAATCAACAAAGTGAGTCGTATCGAAGTAACCATTGAATGGAATTTCATGAAACTTGAAAACAATTACATGTATGTATTGTCATGACATGACAGTGCACAATAAATTTTGTCATAATGCCATTAGTAGTGCATGATTTAATGCCCTTGAATTGATTTAAAATTCACAAATAGGCCATAAGTGAGGTACCGGTGTACAAAATTTCTTGAAACCGAATTGAGAGTGTATTATTTTAGTGTGGTGATGAGTTCATGCCTCACTTATGCCAGAGTTGTTGCCCTAGATTTGATTTGAAACCCTCAAGCTTAGCCGTAATTAAGTAACCAGTGAACAAAATGTTATGAAACTCAAAATGAACCATAAACAAATCAGGGCCACATCGGCGGGGTATAAAATTTCACCAAATTTGCTTGTTTTATCATAGTCTTCCAAGTTAAATCATATTTATGCTAGAAGCCCACCATATTTTAGGCACTTCATATGAAAGGTGGAGCCAGTCCCTCTCCTTTTACTGCTTGTAATCTTCCCTGATTAGAAAAAAAGGTACAAATTTACTGCTGGCATGATTTCAGCGAGTTTTAAGTCCCTGGCTGGCCTATTGGGGATTGGAAACCACAGTCTTCTGCACCATTGTTGAGTGCCTCTAACCACTGGACCATGGCACCTCTCTAACTAATAAATTCTACAGTATTAAGATATATATACCTTTCTGGTGTATCAGGCCAAAATAACACTTGATAGTTGATTCTAACAGTACCTTAGATAAGGTGCGTATCCGCGTATTTACGCAATTTGAATGTTTGAAAACGCAATTAAAATCATTTTTTAGCGTAAAGAAACGCAATTGAAATCTCCTTTATGCAATTCGGTGATTCGCCGGAGCGTAATGGTGTTTCTCCAGTGGGATAAGAACTGATTATACAACGTGAAATTCTATGACTTTGCGCTGGTTCTCCGCGTCAGGTGCAATGAATGTAATCCGAGTGATGTGTACGAGAAACCAGTTGTGTGTAAACGCAAGACACAATACACAGTTATGGCGTCGCCCTCAACACAGAGAAAAAGCGAAGGGCCACGCACAGAATAACAAAATGATTGGATATCTGAGCCTGTCTAAGTTTTATCCAACATCCATAGTGAATGATATCATTCTTGATCCTATAAATACATGCGATGATGCATTCTCAGTGGAACTTCAATCGTAAAGCAACTCGTCGGCAAAACTGAAAGTGAAAGTAGCGTGCATTCGGTAATCTTCTCTTCTGTTTTCATTTGCACATTGTAAGTTGTTTGAAATCAAATGCAGGGGTGGTAAAATTACAGATTAATCCGGATTTAGGATCCTCCAGAACACATCCTGAGATTGATGCAAATCCGTGGAGTTTTCCGGGAGGAGGGGGTAGGGGGGTGGGGGGGGGGGGAGGTGTCTGACGGAAAAAATTGACAGGACATTTAGGTATGTATTTGTGTTTTGGTAACTGTCTAAGGTAACATAGGGGAGAAGGCTGTGCATTTGGACACGGACACTTAGTCATTATGAGCCAAATTGTACTCCACCCACCTTTTCCTCTTCTGATTCTTGCCTAAACTTTATATTGGCCTATGGTAGTGGGTGGGGGATGAATAAAAATGTACAAAATACAGGGGAACCTATGCCCAATTTTATTTAGGGTTGGACTTAGTTTTTATGAGCCCACCTATGCCCAATTTTATTTAGGGTTGGACTTAGTTTTTTTGAGCCCATTTTTTTAGCCCATTTCTTCAGAGCACCCTTTGAGCCCATTTCTTAAACCCATTTCTTAAACCCATTTCTTCAGAGCACCCTTTTTCACCTGACCCTGCTTTGCATTTAAACATGATAGAGAAACCATGTGAAGTTGTGATTTTAGACTGGATCTAGGGGGTATGAAATAACCTAAAACCATTTTAGATTTGCTTGTTACCACCCCTGTAAATGTAACAGAACTCTGAGAAACTTCCCAAAGACTTTTTGCTGTGGTAAGTTGACTGACCAGGCAGACAAATATCCAGAACATCATTAAATTTCACGTCCTTATGTTGAAAGAACAGTGAGTTATCCAAAACTGACTCATACTGACAGTCCTAATGATGTTTATAACAGCATTACTTGGAATGCCAATATGATGAAAAACTGTATAAAAGGCAGTATCTCATCCAAAAATACCCAATCTGAAATGAGTGGATACCCAATTCACTAGCCCTTCGAAATTTCAAATACCCAATTCAAAACTGAAATACCCAATCGGATGATAAGTGAGTGGGTAAATACCCAATTGGATGAAAAGTGAGTGGGTAAATACCCAATTGGGTCAAAAGCTTATCTAAGGTACTGTTCTAATTTTGGCATTTGTGCAAGTTGACCTGAATCTTTGCTAGTCAGAAATGTTCAAAGGTAGACTTGCTTGTACAGTCCAATGTATGTTTTTTGTCTCAGGAATCTGTGCTGGATTTACTGGAGGGCAAACATATTCAAGAACGTCAGCTTTTCTACAAGCTTCTAGCTGACTCAGAGAAACATGAAGATCTTCAGCAAGTGGCAGCTTTAAGTTCCCAGCAACAAAGACTGGATAAGTTAGTAGAACTTAGGGAAGCCAGGAAAAAGTCAGTCCAAGGTAATTATGACATGTATATTTATTAGATATATTTCATAGTCAAGAAGTATAAGGAGTATCAGTAAAATTTACATGTTTTGAAAGTGTATATTTCATTACTAGCTTTGATATGACAATCAGCACTTTTTTTTTGTAAAGTCCAGTGTTGATATATTAGTTACTAATTTAAATGCCTTTTATGTCCACATACATTTATCATATTTCTAGTACGAAAAACAGTGGTTTAATGTTTCAGTTTGTCCTTCAGTTGGAATGCTGTCCACACTAGGTATCATTCTGTGAATAATAAGACAGATGATTGATAATTTGGGCATTCCTACTGTATGAATTTCTTGGCTTTCCTGTCAAATATGGTATGTTTATAGAAGGTATTCACCATCAAATCCATTAAACTTGCCCTACAACTGTTGGTGATAAAAACTACATTGTGCTGTCTAAAATTCATTAACATCTGCTAATCACGTTAACTTAGCTTAGCTTCACTTTCATATATATCCTAGATAATTGTATATCTGATATGTATTTCAGATAAACAAACAGAAAATGTGAACATTCTGACAGAGGCTACTGTTTATAAAAAGGAAGATCGTAGAAGTCATATCACCACTGACGGGAAAGATGTGACATTCGATGACCTTAGTATGTCCTTGATGGCTGAATTGTTAGAATACCAGAACTCAGAGGCACAAAGAATTCTCAGAATGTTAATAAGAAAGGTACTGTAGTTGACCTACATCGTGTAACAGTGTATCCAAAGTCTAATTCTGTTCTGTAATAATTTGACTGTAAGACTAGGCTTTTTCCCCTTTATCTAAAACAGTCTTGTGTAATTTTGCTATAAAATGAGGTTTCTCTTCCAAACATTTTGTACTTAAGAACTCTTAAATAGATTTTTTTTTTAGTGAAAATTTGTTGTCTGAACTGATTTTGCGGAGATTTTGTGGTTTTAGTTATGTGGTTGGTTGATTGGTTGTTTTGGGTTTAATGGCCCTTTGAGACAGTATTTCAGTCTATATCAGACCGTCTCCCAGAGAGGGAGAAAGAGGAGAAATGATAGACGAGAGAAAAAATGTCCAAACAACCCCACCTGCACCTACTGCAAGCACAGTAGGCCCTTGCCCTACAATGTTCCAAATCTGTAGGAAGCCCCGGCACTGGAAGTTACATACAGCACCATCGCACCACCCGACCACCCCCTTTTGTTATGTGACTAAACTTGTTAGTTTATTAAACTGTTTACAGAGTGAAGATGAGGTGTCAGCCTACCAACACAAGATTCTTCAAGATAGAAAGTCCAACATGGCTGACAATATTGCCCTGGTAGTGTTCTCCCCTGAACGCTCAGATGGCAGCACTGAGTCAGATCTGATTGAGGCTCTCAAGGGGAAATATGATGCTCTCAAAGATAAATTGTTGGCTGAGGCTTTGATGAAACAGGTAACATAACATGCTGAATTTTCTATATGTTCAAATGCTTGTTTGGACTAAGCTATGTTTGAAATAATTTTTATGCTTATCATGGAATTGGTATCAAACAGTAGATCTTTTTTAGCAGAATTTTTAAGTTTGACCCAAAAGAATTTACAATAATGTGTCAGTATTTATATGTACTGAGAATAAGAAGTCTCGTTCTTGTACATTTCATTAGGAACATTTTGAATATGTAATTTGCAAGAGTTAAATATTTTCAAATACATGCACATATGGTTTGAACGAATACAAACACAATCATACTCAGTTTGATGATTCATAATTGGTACCATAAAAAAATTGTATTAGTTTTGGTATTTCTAGTTTGTGAGGGTTGAATTTTGCATGATTTGATCCAAAAACTCAGGAATTAGTTCTAATTAACTATAGTGGGTGAATTAGCAGGGTACAAGTCATCTAAGTTTCACGGTGGTCAGTTCACTTTTCACAGCTGGGAGAAAGTAACTGGAACAGAATGTCAGAGACAGAAAGACAGAGGAAGATTTTTCAGTTGAAATTAAAGGAAAGACAACTCAGGAAAGAAGGAAAAATAGATGAAGCTAATGCTTTACTAGGTTTGTTCCTTCATTTTCTCACATTTTAGCAGTCAGATGCTTCTTAGAAATGGTGACCTGGGTTTAAATGGCTGAGAACAACTCTTCTTGTAGTGGCTATCTTTTACATATGGAAACAACCTTTGTGACTTTGAATGCTTCCCTGAAAGACAAAATACTACTTAGAATGGAGGCTATTCTTAAAAGCAAAAATTGGTATGGGAAAATTTGCTCTTGTATGGAAAAAACTCTTTTAGGGAAGCCCCATATGATATGGAGACAGTTTCTTCTAGATAAGATTTATTTCCCTTAGAAGATTTCCAGCACACCTTCAGGTGCCATATGGCAAGCAAACAGTGAAGATGTAAATCAACCTGAACATCTTTACATACAAATCAAAGTATTCACTTCTTACTAGATCCATAGATTGTACTTTTAACCGGGAAAGACTCTAATCATATTGCAGATGCTATGAACAGAGTCTAAAAAGGGTTAAACCTTGAAAGCAATGAACACACACACACACACACACACACACACACACACACACACACACACACACACACAAGAAGGATAACAGAATTGAAAGAACCACCTGTTCTCACATGCTCTTATGTGCTTAAGAATTGGGACACCTATAAACCATTAATTTTCCATTTGTTCCAAATGGAAAATTAATGGTTTAATAGGTGTCCCAATATATAAGCACATTAGGGTATGCAATGACATAGCAGGGTCATAAAATAGCTGCCAACACACCATGTGCTCAACATGTCTTTAAACATTTTATAATCTTAGGTGAGCTGCTGAAAGAACAAGAACATTTGAAACAACTGATGGGAGAATCAGCAGAGGAACAGAGGAGAAAAATACAGGAGAGACTGAAGAAAAGGAAGCAAAGAAAAGCTGCAGGTGAGTGGTATTGTATTTTGTTCCATCTCATTTGTATTTGAACTATATTTGCTTAAGACTTATGAAGGCTGTTAAGTGATGTTTTGTTATCAATGAAATTTTGTTTAAGTCAGGGAGGTGTCGGTAATGTTTCTTATGCAAAGAGCTGTATTTCAACTATTCACAGTGTATTAGTTATTCCTTTAACTGTGCTTCAAACATAGACTTTTAGAGATTTGCATTTCCACCTGTGTATACAGAGTGAAAAACACTCACTGCCTTTTGGCTGTGAATGAGATTGAAAGCCAAGCACCAGTGGCCTCTGATTAGTGTGTTTGAGATAAAACAGAGTGAAGTTCTGTATTTTAGGAATGTCTGATGAAGAAATTGACAGATTGGAGAAAGAAGAGGAGGAAGAAGAACAAGAAAATGAGAAGAACAAACAAAGAAACTTACTTGAAGATTTGGAAAACAGATTCCAACAGGTTTGAATTAAGATCTGTAGACTATAATTATTATGATCATGTCAGCAAGGGTCTAGCACAGACTGAAACTAACGATAGATACAGTCAAAAATAGACTGTTCTAAAGCAGTTTGAATGCTACTGTATCATTCAAGCTTAAATCAGGTGATATTTCTCTGATAATGCAGCAAAACACAATACACAGCATCATTTTGTCATTTTAACTTTTAAAGTTTTTACCAGTATACACACAGCACTTCACTTAAGTATTAAAAATAAATACCATTCTGGGTCTGGTTGTTAAAAGTTAATGACATTTTTAGTTAACGAAACGTTAAATTTTCAAATGTTTTATGCATAAAAACTCTGCCATTTTTTGCCGAAAAATGTGAGGAGCTTTTGCAGTGCAAAAGCTTCTCCCATTTTTTCTGCAAAAATACTAGCACATTTGATTTGCTGTGTGCAAGAAAACTTAAGGAGTCACTGACTAAAGAGTCTATTAGGCTAACGATGCTTTGAACAACTGAGCCCTGTTGTCTTCATTGTTAAACTGCCACAAAACCATGGATGTGTATTTGCACTGTAAGGTGTAATTATACAAGAATAACTAAATGATAGGGAGAGCGATGCTATCATGGAGACTACTGATTGCTGATGATGACCTTGAGAAAGAGCAACAGAATATGCTAATTTTGCTTGATTGACTCAAGGTTAATACCGTATAATGGAAAATTTTCGCGTCGTCAAATTTTCGCGGATTTACCCCAAAAACGTAAAGATAAATTTTTCGCAGTTTTTAATTTTAACGGATATGAATATCTGCAAAAATAAAAATTGCATTTGCAAACTCGGCATTTATGAACAGTCAGTCATTTTGACACCAATGGTATTATTTTGACAAAGACGAAGTTGGGCTGTCCCCCCCATTTGGAGAAGCACATACAACATCCCTTCTATTGTATTCATCAATAATCTTAGGGGAAACACTATTAGACAAAGCTCCATTTGGATTTAGGAGGATACCACTTCCATCTTTTGTCACCATAAAACATCAAGATATACAGGTTTTCTACAAATTAATGTTTAGTACATAGAAACAGTTAACTAATGTATTATTTGTTGTATCCTCATGGGCTTTTTAGCCTTCTGGAATTTGATAATAAATAAACTCTAACTAAAATGTGACTGAGAGGTGGGCTATTGTTTAGGATAAAAGTAAACAGAACTCACAGTCAATGGAAATTAATTCAATTGTACTTGCATAATTAGGAACAAGTGACAGTTAATCAGTCGATTAAAGTGACACAGCCTGTTCAAATTGTAATTACCTGCTAAATACCTGTGAACTTAATTGCGCGGCAGGTAATAACTGTACAGCTACATACTTAATGTTTCGTTTGGCGCCTTAAATACCGCAATCAAATTATGTTTGGACGATTCAAATTTCTGACTACTGTTTTGTACAAACGTGGAAAATATTATGGGATTATAATTTTCGCGGACCACTAGCAACCGCTATTCCGCGAAAATTAGGCAACGCGAAAATTTCCCATTATATGGTATCCAGAGATGAAAACAAGTTTATTATTATTGATTTTTATAATTGTAGGAGAAGGATGAGTTATTACGGAGACTACAGAATGCTGGGGATGACCTTGAGAAAGAAAGAGAAAGACAAGCTAACCTAGCTAGACTGAGACGAGATGAAAGACTTGCCAGGGATGAGGACAAGTTTGGTTCAGCTGCGTTAATTCTGGGCTTGGCTGAGAAACAGGATAAAGAGTAAGCTGAGCTGTAGACAAGAGAGTATCTAATGATGAATATGGATTTTTTTTTCTTTTATCTGCTTGAAAGTATACATTGTTATCCCTCATCTGAACTGGCTTGTCAAGAATATGTACTACTGGAATTAACTTATGGATCTAGAGCTGACTTCGAACATGAGCATTTGGCTGGACAAAAAGTGACTCATATTATGCACAAGGAGTGATGATAGTTTATGTAAAATAATTGAATCTAGTAAAACAGATGTTGTTTTGTTTAACAAATTGTAGTATCAGTGATTATTTTGTTGATTGTATCAGTAGTTTCCATTGATCCTAATTTAGAAAATGTGTCTTAACATGCCTGCCAATGAGTGCAAAAAAAAGCATTTGTTGAGGCCTCAATAGAACCATCTTACAAGGTAGCAAACATCTCTTTAACAGAATACTTTTTGAATGTAACAGCAGTTGCTGCTGCTTTCAGACATATGTATATCATGCATGTCCTCATCTTCCATTGGGTTTGGCAGAAAGATTGGTGGGTATGATGTAGACCGAATACTCTGGGACAGTTAGTACTGTGAATAACCGTAACTGGCATGTATGCAAAATATTTTTGCATGGATACACTGCTGGAAACTTTTGCTTACAGTTTATATTTGTTTACTTTTAGTAATATAAGAAAACCTTGAATTATGTGCAAAGCAGAAAGGGAAGAAAGATTTTATTACATTGATATACTACAAATGAACTGGTATATATTGGTACAGTCTGAGGCTTAGTAAAGATGAAGAGAGAAAACGACAAGAAAAACTAGCCAGAGAGAGGATAGAAGCTGCCAGGCAACGGCGTCGGCAAGGGAGACAGTTAGAAGATGAGGAGGTTGTTGCCCCTGACATGGAAGACCCTGCCTCACTACAGGAGGCCATTGCTAGGAATCTTGATAAGAAACATCGTAGAGAAATGGAATACTTTATGCAGGTTTGTGTGTTTGGTTCTGTCTGAATTTCATAGTAATGTACTGATATTGAAACAGTTGGTTTACAAATTACTTGGTCACAAATTTGGGAACTTGCCAATATTTCCAAAAACAGTAAATTGCAAAATAAAGAACACACAAAAATAAAGATATTTACAGTAGTTAATTTATTACATTCCATATTTGAACAAGTTTGTAGATAATTTGTTACGTATACACATACTTCCATAGAGTCAAAACATGTTGGTAGTATAGCAATGATAAACTGTTGGAACTCCAAGAACTACTTGGCTGAGGTCAGAGGCTGATGAGACATGTTAAGAACTTGTTTTTGCTATAATTAGATATTGGATAATGCCAGCAGTAGTAAACAAAGAAAACAGGCAGCCAGCATGTGTGAGAAAGATAGAAATGATGAAATACATGAATTCTTTAACTATGCAAAAATTGGCTGAGATCAGAAATCAAGGACCTACACAAGTACTTCCTTTTTGATATTATTTAGATATTGGATGATGCAAGTAGTAGCAGACAGAGAAAAGAGGCAGCCAGCATGAATGAGGAGGAAAGAGATGATAAACTGTTTGAACTGGCAGAACTACACAATAACTGGCTGAGGTCAGAGGTCAAGGACACTCAGGAACAGATGGATATCTTTATGGTATAGTAAAGTCTTTTTCTTTTTCATTTTCTTTTTTGTTTCAGTGCTTTTGAAAAGAAGTTACAACTGGAATAGTACTGAGAAATACTCTGAAGTAAATGTACTGTAGTCTAATGAAAATCTATAGAAGTTGCCTTTGAAAACAAAGAACACATACAAGAATGAAAACTGGAGTTTCAGTTGTACCAAGACTCTTCTTATAACAGCAATGTCTTTTGCATTGCAAGGCTGTAGAGGCTCTCTTATGTATGCTTAAGCAGTACTCGATTTTCAAAGACACTGCCGTGGGTGCAATGAGTCCAGTAGTCTACTACTATACCTAGTTTGACTTACACATTTAAAATAATGTTGACCTCGCATTTAAATTGTTTTGCCAACTGTTTTAGGAAGAGGCAGAACATCTGTCAAATGCATATTAGAATGCCATATTTAGGACCCCCCTTAACCATTTCCATAACTTTTTGCATATACTTTTCAAGTCTGCTTGCCCTGTCAAAAGATGTTATGTGAACTGTCAGCTGAAAGTTAGTTTGATGTGGGTCTTGTACTATTTGTTCAGGCATGTCTGATTCATTGCTTTATACTGTACTCTACAATATAATATATCAATATAATATATAAAATATATATTTACTCTTAAGGTCAATAGACACACTCTCAGGGCAGGTAGCTCTGCCATTTTTATTTTAGCCTACTTTTCCACTTTTCCAAGGGGAACAACTCTTTACCACACAGCTTACAAGTATTGCTGAAAAGAAAACTCATCTTTGTTTATGATAAATCATTATATAGGAGGCCACAGGCTGCCAGATGGAAGTGACAAAGCATCAGTTGGAAGCAGACGGGCGAAGCTCAACAGACGATGACATCCAGGTGGCGCTGGTTGCTAACTTACAGGAGGCTCAGAAATTGGAGGCACAGAGGCTTCTAGATGAGATTGAAGATAAGGTGGGATTTCTTAGATTCACAGTGCTCCAGATAAGGTTGGGTTTTGATGACAACTCTGAAGAATGTTTTCTTAAATTTCTATAAAACATAATGTTGTGGCCCTCACTGTCAGAGGTAGTTCAGATGAATGCCCCAATATGTTTTTAACCAGCTCTTACTCACTGAGGTTGTGCAGATGAGGGCAGGAGCCCAAGAAGGTCATCAGGTCAAACATTGGCTTCCTGAGCAAGTGGTTCGAGTTTGGTGGGGGTGGAATTCTTTTCACTATGAACGAGGTTCCATTGCACACAGCCTTTCAGTATCACCCTTCCATTGGCTCAGTATGAGTGGACCTCATCTGGGGTATATAACATGATTGTGCATATAATGTAATTGCCCCTAGCTACACCTCTTACACTGACACCCACCAATAGACTATTTGCCTGGGCATGTTGGTATGAACAGATGAACTGGGGGATAACTGTTTTCAGAATTGTCATTTAGGGAGAGGTTAATTGGCAGTTTTATGGTCAGAAATTTTGGTGATGCGTAAAATGCAATATGTGACCATTAAACCAACGATTTACCTCCCCAAATGACAATATTCCCATTCTAGTGCACTTTTTCTTATTTTCACCGTTCATTGTGTACTACTTTTCATCCATTGCAAGCGCTTTCAATGACGTAAAAGCAGACGTTAGCCAATGAGAAGCGACATTTCACAATGATGTCCGGTTTCTGACAGTATGTCGCAGAATATACTGTAGCAAATTTTTGACGTTATCCAATCAAATATTGGGTTACATTCCTAAGTGCTTTAGAATAACTTGTGAGTTACATATATCATGCATATTTTTCAAGTGTAGTATTTTGTGTTCTGCAGGATTTAAACTCTCTGCAACAGCTATATAAAGCAAGAACCACCATCAGCCATGATGATCAGCACAAGAATATAGCAACAGTGTTGCTAGGTGACCATAAGAGCCTGGATGAAGAGTTGTCAGGGGAGACAACTGATGCTAATGTTATGAGTGCCTTGGAACAGAAATATGATGCCATAAAAGACAAACTTCTTATCGAGGTAATGTCTAGTGTCAAGTATTTATTTTGTTTCAGCTTTGTAGCTTACATTACCAGACTTTCAGTTTCACTGACTAGTCGTTCAGATACATAGACATGGTGGATGTATTATAATAGGCAGGTGATGCTTACTACTGGAAGGCACTGATCACACCTGTGAGTAGGTGTCCATGTCGGTGTGTCTAAATATTTTTGCATTTGCCAATGTTTCTGTGATTTGCAAGTTTGGACTTTTGATTCTGGTACTTTGACCACTTTTACCTCTGTAGCTGGATTAAACCGTATTTCTCTTAACTAGATTTGGTAAACTCTTCAATTTGCTTGCACATGTGCAAGGGCCAATTATTTTCTGGCTGAGTATGGACGCTTTGGCCAGACTGCGCATGTATAGACTGGTCTAAGCATAGGTCATCAGAATATGCTCTAAAACAAGTTTTCTCTCCTGATAGATGATGTGACTGGTCATTTCATGAGATTAGAAATTTTAAAATGGGGAAAAGGAACCAATGGTCATGCCAGCATCTGCAAGACATATGTTTTTATGGAGAATGAGACAAATTATTCCCAATTACTGTAAAAATTCTAAGTATTGGAATAGCCAGGTCTGAGCAAACATTACAGACCTAGATCAGTCTGCTCAAATAAAAAGAACAGTCTGATCAAGGCATACAATGTTTCTATTCCATCTGCATCTTTTGGATGCATTACTGATTGTAAAACCAAACTGTCCCATTTTTGGTACAATTACGGTAATAATTTTAGCAGTCCCATTTTTTAAGATTTTTACAGTATTAGCTATAAATTGACCATCTGTACTCTGGTAGCTACATGTAGGCTTTCAGTTATGTGATAATTGTAGGCCTTGATGAAAGAACATGGAGAGAGAGAATGGGCAGAAATGTCAGAGAAACAAAGACAGAAGAAACTGATAGAACTCAAGCTAAAAGAGAGACAGTTAAGGAAAGAAGGGAAGCTGGATGAGATAGCAAATCTGATTGGCAGTCACCTTGAAAATGAAAAATGTAAGTATAATGTATTGTCACCATATTATAGTAAACAGTTTTACATGTAGTCAAAGTATTGGAGTAAAAGTGCCTTAGCCAACATTGTTGACTCAGATCAGCTTGCTCTTAAATGCTAGTCTATTGGGGTGTTGCTACAAATTGTTTTAGTGGCAAATTTTCAAATTTATATAGAATTAACCTAGTACTGGCTTATGCAAGAAAGATTTACCTTGCTTCTACATGTTGCAGGAGACAAAAAAAAAATAGTTTTGCAGCAGTTGAAGTCTTTCATTCAGCTCTCTGCAAATGAACATTCCCATCACTTACAAACGAGTCACTAAACTGTCAAAACAACCCTGTATATCACTTCAAATAATGAAATAATCTGAGACAGGGCAGATTTTGACCCTTTATGAACCTACCCCTTTTACCTATTCTGTAATTAAATTAAAAAGGAAAGTGTTAATTTCTGAGCTTGCTGTAAATATTGGAACACCTTAGCCTATTCTGTTAAGGTGAATGGGTACACTTGCAAGGGCTGCAACTCTGCCATCTTCATTTTTGCCTCCCTTCTCAGTAGGAGTCAGTTCTTAAAGGAAAGAATTTACTCCTCTAGGAACACATTCTTGCCTTTAAGAGTAGATCTTCTTTGGAAGGGATTCATTGCCAAAGGAAGCAAACAGGAAGTCACAAAAATTATTTCCCTTTGGATAAATGGTGGAAAAACATGGAAATGTCCCCATACACCTTAAGAACTGTCCTATGGTCAAGTCCATTTATCATATCAGGGGCTGCTTTATAACACTTTTTGCAAACAGTGTAGATCCTGATCAGACTGCTCATTAGGAGCAGTCTGATCTGGATCTGCACTGTTTGTCTCTCCAGTTCTTATTTTGCCATTTGACATAAAAAATAAATCTTAATGACAGCAATAATGAGTATACCTATACCTTTTCCCAGTACTAGATGAACTCCTGGGGGCATCCAAGAAGACCCAGCAAGAAAGACTGAATGAGCGCCTTGCTCGTAGGAAACAGCTGATTGCTGAGCGAGAAGCTGCGGGACTGAACACAGATGATGCCACCATTGAGGCAATAATTGAAGATGAAGAAATACAAGAGGAGAAGAGAAAAAGAAGAGTAAGTTAATGGGATATTGATGTCAGTCATGGACAAGTAAGCAAGTTACAGTCAAACTTCAAACATCCTGGGGACCATGAAATTGATAGTTCAGTTATGGAGGGTTCTTGCATGAATTGATCCAAGGAACTCAGATAGCTGGGATGAATGACCGGAGATTTATGGCCCTTTCAACAGTATTTCAATTATAAAGAGCATGTGGAAGGGTGATAATGAAAGGCTGTATGCAGTGTAACCCTGTATACAACTGAAAGATTTGCGCATGCAGAGGGAGTGCTACCCAGGCATCCATCTTAGCAGGCCTCCGGTTAAGCCACTGAGCTATTGGGACTCCTCATTGACTCAGACACTCTGTTTTGTTCTGTTCTGTTCAATTCTCCTAACGATGTTCCCCAAGTGGCTCAGTGGTACGTAACCATAGTTGCACACACCCAGCGCCGAGTGTCCATCCGAGGCTCAAACACTCAAGGGACTCTGCATTTAATGTAGGTGAGGAAAATTAAAAATATATAGTAAATAATACAGATAACATTTTAGTGCTGTCTCTTAGTGGTGTAAACATACACCTTGAGATGTATGGACACACATTCAGGGGAAGCAACTCTGCCATTTTTATTTTTGCCTCACTTATGCATGAGGGTCAACACTTAAAGAATTTGCTCCCCTATTATCCAGTTTTGGAAGGGCTTTGTCATTGAAGAAAGCAAACAGGAAATCACAAAAATTGTTCCCCTTTGTATTATTGGCAGAAAAACATGGCAGTATACACATACACCTTAAATATGGAATTTTGAAATTATTTCTGATTCTCAATTCCAGAATATTCTTGAAGACTTGCAGAAGAATTTTGATGATGAGAAAGCTGCACTACTGAGGTCTTTAGCTCGGCAGACAGACAAGGTTGAACAAGAACGGCACAGGCAGATTGAAATTGCCAAACTGAAGCGTGATCAGCGGCAACTTAAGAAGAATGAGAAATTAGACGTGGTGGCCATGATGATCCAGAATGCTAAGCAAGATGATAAGAAGAGGGAGGAAGGGTTGGTGGCCTCTTTTGAGCTTTATGAAATTTTCAGTTTTGCTGCTTTATAAATCCATTTGAGTTTCCAAAGTTTGCTTGATATTATAGAGTAGATGTTTTTGCAAGGCAGTAGCAAGTTATTGATTTTAGTAGTAATTGGCTAATTTTGAAATTCTCTAACTCTTGTTTCTTTGTCTCACCTGTTACAACAGGTGGTGATCTTTTGGCGACAGCGGTGGTCTTCTTAGAAATATAAAATTTCTTTATTTCTTCTGGTTTAACTGTGTGTGGAAAACCTTAAAACTGGTATTCTGCGTTTGTTAATGATGTTAAGCTTCTGTTTGGTTTACAGTGCAAACAAGTGGAATTTTGCAGCTAGTCCGCTTTTCTGTTTAGATATAAATTTTGGCAAACATTGTAGACCCTGATCAGACTGCTCCTTATGAGCAGTCTGATCAGGATCTGCAGTGTTTGCTCAAATATATCTGTCTGAATATCAAATTTAAGATAAATTTTGTAGTATGCCACCACTAAATGATTTCTTTTATTGCAGAATTCTAGCAGAGAGGGAGAGACAAAGAGCCATTGCCAAGGAAAGACTTGCTGCTAGGAAACAGAAGAAATACCAGACAACATCTGACCAACAGCAGACGGCAGAGCAATTAATGAGAGCAGAGGAACTTTCCAAGATGGAGGATATTTTTAGAGATGCGGAAGGTAACAAAGAACATTTAATCAGAGGAGCACATTTACACTGACTCTTATTTTAGGTAACATCACTGTTAGAATGTTGACCGCCTTTCAGACTATTGGCTGATAATTGGAGAACCTTGTCAGGACCCTTCAGAATGCAAAAATAATGTGCTGTTATTTAAAGCAATATCCTGAACTACCTTAGAAATTTCGGTTATTCTCAACCTGTTTGCGGCTGTCTGTCAGAGTGTGAGACCAATGGAGAGTCTTAGTGAGTTTACTCAGGTTTAATGTCCCACTAACACATAGGTCATATGGAGACAGAACCTCGATTAAAAGACTTATATGAAAGACCGGAAAGCGGGAGACAAAGAATCTGACAACTTGAAAATTAGTATAATATAACTAGACAGCAAGGGACATTAGTTCTGTGTAGTAACCCTGAGTAAAGCTAAACTCAAAATAAAATGGTCTCAAATTATCTGGTCCAGATACCCAGGGTTAATTAAATGTAGAAAACCCTTTTTGGCTGGTTTGACAGATTGCTGCTTTATTTGGATATGGATGTTGGTTAAACTGTGAAGTTTTTATTCCCACTCAGCGGGAGTGGAATTTTGTTTTGCCAAGATGACCGACACCACTGACTTAATTAGTAGGAAAGTCAGAAATCCTTGCTACCAAGTGAGGCTCAGACTTATAACTTTTTATAAGTCTAACTCTGACTTGCTAGAGTGAAAAGAGTGAACAACAATTAAATAATTTTAAGAATCTATTTGTTCTATCTTTTATTGCATATAACTACTAAATATGTACAACATGCACATGTTAAAGTAAAACAGTAATGTGACATTAAAGCAATATTATTTTAAGTAATTTATCTCAATAATATTTAAGTTATCCAAAGTATAAAATTGACCAAATAATTCTAAGTTCTTTCTAGATATTAAAATGCCCAAATAAAATTAAGTTCTTTTTTAAATACTCAAATTATGAAATACAGTTAACTTTCATAATCCCAAAGAATATGCAGAAATAATAATTTATAATTCCAAAACTGCATATGACTCTGATATAAAAATTTCTAATTTATTTTAGCTATTAAAATTAAGCTCAAAATTACAAAAATGCTATTTTCCAGTAATTTCTGTTATTTTTAATTCAAGCCAAAATAAGCAATTTATCAATTAAGTATTAATCCTAAATGAATTTCTCAATAATAATTTCCACAAGATGTAAACACTTTAAATCCCAAAGACAGAGTAAATTCTTATACACAAAATCCCTATTTATTGAGGTGCCAAAATAAGGTGAAATCTGATTGGCTAAGAGCTTGACACACCTCTAATTAAACAAATAAGGCCCTTTATTTATCATCAAAAACACACAAATAAATAATAATATCAACAATCTAAAAATGTCAGGTGAATCCTTGAACAAATCTCCATCCTAAGGTAAACATTTGGATATCTGACACTCACTAGAAAGTCCTTAATTTTGGTGTAATTCTCACCCACAAATATGGTCAGAAATCCAAGATGGCTGCTTTCCAGTCATGGAAAAGTCAAGGTCCCTTTTTAGCTCATATCAATGATAATAGCTCCTTATAAATCCCCAAAGTTAGATGAAAATGCACATTATTTATACCCCAAAGTATCTGCAAAACAATAATTATGAAAACTACTTTTAAAGCTGAAAAAATTTGAATAGTTCTTATTCCTGACCCAGAGTCTGGAATTCCCCAGAATGTAAACAAAGTAGCTTTTTCATAATCACTGCTTGACAGCAGACTTTTAAGACATAAAACTGACTAAAATGATGAATAAATGGCAGTTTCTGCATGTTCATCTATACACTAAGCAGAAACAGGACAAATACAAGTAATTAAAACAGGAAAGTCACATAGGCTAAAGCAGGATTCCAACCAGGGAAATGCTGAAATAGCTTTTTACCATTTTCTCAGCTAATACAAACTTGACAGTCTCGAAACTTACAGCAAAGTCACGTTATTTACTTTTCTTCACTAAACTACCAGAAAACATGACTTTGGTGCACTAATCATTATGTAATATAGAAAAAACATAGAATTTAAAGGGTGAAAATCCAGGTCCTCGACACTGCAGCCCGTTGGGAAAAGAATGCATTATCACCAGAATGCATTCCAATTCCGCCCCCGGAATTCAAAAACAAAACATAATACAAAATACATATAATAATACCAAACTTCTTTGACAAAATATTTCTTCAAATATATCAGTACCTCAAGAAGGTAACTAAATTATATAGCTTTCATAAGTAATACTTGAGTCCTTTTGCTCAGCCCTGTCTGCAACCCAAACCCATTATCATGAGTACATATGCCATTGCTATACTGTGACAAGATGAAACACATAACTGAAACATTTACAAAGAATTACCAATTAACTATAACCCAGCTTCATAAAACATAGAGACAGGTAAGTGTTCAACCTGGCAATTTAAATGTTGTATGAACCATCAACCTCCCTGACATAAGTCAACATAACACCCAACGTTAATACTTTACCAAGCCCATTCTAACCAAAAACTCTAACAGGCTCCCACCTAAGGCGCTTAAAGGATTTACCTATCACACAGCATATACCTTGTTCACTATGCTATGAATGTAATAAGGAAATACTCAAACAGCGCCGAGAGATTAAACCCTCAGAATAACACCCAAAACACACCGTAATAAAAGCCCCATAAGTAGCTACAGCATAACCCACCCAAGGGAACACACCCCAGTTCTCATACTTCCTTAGCTGATGCTATAATTGGCAAGTTAAACACACCATAATGGGAACACACCCTACCTAAGTGGGAACACACCCTGGGAACACACCCCTTAGGAAACCCCTCTACTTGCCCTTATGAGTAACACTTACAAAATTTGCAATTTAACACATTGGTTTCAAACTCAAGCAAAAGCTTTATCATGTCACAAATTTCAGAAGCATACAGGCTCAGTATAACTAATTTAGAGTCCCAAACAGTATCTGTGAAAAATGACGAAAGTTTACTTAAAAACGTTAATTTCACTTTATGTGACAGTTTCTAATAACAACAAAATTAAATCCACATTTCTTTCGAACAGTCATTTCTGTTAAGATTTATTCATGAACAAACATTAATTATATTATTAACTCCAACACAGTCATTTCTGTGATTAACATTGACTCAACACAGTCCTTTCTGTGATTAAGACAGAAAACATAAGTTACTCGATTAATATTGGTTTACACACAGTCATTTCTGTGATTAAGATTGATTTACACACAGTCTCATTTCTGTAATTAATACTATTGACCCATGAACAGTCATTTCCGTTATTTAGTATAGACTTACTCAGGAATAGTCATTTCTGTTTTTAAGACAGATTTGGGATATATGTAGTCATTTCCGGTATTAAGAACGTCACTTCTGTTATAAAGTATAAATCAACAAACAGTCCTTTCTGTTTTGAGATTGATTTTACGAATGGTCATTTCAGGTATTATAATATTGATTTAGGAACAGTCATTTCTGTTACAAATCATTTCTGTTTTAAAGAACAGTCATTTCTGTTTTAAAATTGATTCATGAACAGTCATTTCCAGTGTTAAGATATTGATTTTAAGAACAGTAACTTTCTGTTATCAATATTGAATCATGAACAGTCATTTCTGTTTTAAAATTGATTCATGATAGTTATTTCTGGTATTAAGATATTGATTCATAAACAGTCACTTTCTGTTATCAATATTGATTCAGTTGAACAGTCTTTTCTGTTGTTAAGATAATGATTCATAGACAGTCATTTCTGTTATATGTAGCGAATCATAATCTTTTAAGATTGGTATTGGATCATAAACAGTCTTTTTCTGTTATAGTAATGATTATTTAGTTAAATCCACATCCACAAAGAAATGAACTAACACTCTTTGGGTATACATTTGGACTTTCTTACGATACAATTTCACTCACAATATTAAAACTCTCATAATTTTTATGCACATTTTAAATCCAACAAAGAATAACTAAACTACACTAGATAACACATAAATCCAGTAATGAATAACTAGACAACAGCACTATAATTCCAGAAAAAGAATGACAATAGAATATGACTTTAAATCCAGTAAAGAATATGTACACTACATTAGATAATAATTCCATTCCTTGTTGTTGTTGATCGGAGTTGAGTTAATGTGTAAGATGACATTCCATTGCTTCATGTCCTCTTTCCCGGCAGTTGTAACATCTTCTTTCCCGATGATGTACATTTGAAGTTTGGCCCCAGTTCTCAAATTTGGCTTCATCATAAGGGTTTTCACTGACATATCTCAGACTACAGATCCTGCCAACTGAGCTGAGACTTTGTTCGATATCTTCCTCATTGTGTTTAGTAGTACACTGATGACATGCTTTGTGCCAGGTAATCATGTCTACAGCATCTGATAAGTCCTTTGGTTTCTTGGTGAAGAATACTCAAATTATGAAATACAGTTAACTTTCATAATCCCAAAGAAATAATAATTTATAATTCCAAAACTGCATATGACTCTGATATAAAAATTTCTAATTTATTTTAGCTATTAAAATTAAGCTCAAAATTACAAAAATGCTATTTTCCAGTAATTTCTGTTATTTTTAATTCAAGCCAAAATAAGCAATTTATCAATTAAGTATTAATCCTAAATGAATTTCTCAATAATAATTTCCACAAGTGGTAAACACTTTAAATCCCAAAGACAGAGTAAATTCCTATGCACAAAATCCCTATTTATTGAGGTGCCAAAATAAGGTGAAATCTGATTGGCTAAGAGCTTGACACACCTCTAATTAAACAAATAAGGCCCTTTATTTATCATCAAAAACACACAAATAAATAATAATATCAACAATCTAAAAATGTCAGGTGAATCCTTGAACAAATCTCCATCCTAAGGTAAACATTTGGATATCTGACACTCACTAGAAAGTCCTTAATTTTGGTGTAATTCTCACCCACAAATATGGTCAGAAATCCAAGATGGCTGCCTTCCAGTCATGGAAAAGTCAAGGTTAGAAGCAAAATGTAGAGCTTCTCCTCTAAGAGCGAACATAAGTTGTTCCCTAAATTTTCTGTCTGGCCATCCATAGCTCTGGGACATTAGCCTCATCTGCATTAGGAATGGCTCCCAGTTATCTGGTTTTCCATCAAAGGTTGGTGGTCTAGGTCGAAAGTCGTGGTTAACATACACCTGATCATAGCCTTGGTTTCTTGTCAGCTCGGCACTTTGTTGTTGGGGTCTCCATACATTGCTGTTTGTACTATAGCCAAAGTACTGTTCTGGTTGTTCCCATCTGATCGGTGAGTCTGACTGATCTCTGAAAAATCTTTGTTCTGACATTCTGTCAAAGTCTGTGACAGCTAAGGTATGGTCTTCTAAAGAATTGTGATTGACTAATTTCTCTGGCTTGGCTTGTAGCTGGCTTCACCTGCAAGGAAGAAAACTTGACAGAGATGCCTAATGACGCATTTCTCTTGTCAAGTGCAATCATAAATTAAACAACATAAATAAAATGACTTGATTCAGGTTGCTCTGGCTAGGGTAAGCAGCTACTGAAAGAACCTGAGTAAAGAAAAGAAATCGGTTAAATTCACAGAGATGCCTATTGACACATTTCTCTGTACAGCAGTGAAACAAATCAAATATAGCAAATTCAGGCCCCTCTGGCTTGGTCTGCAGCTACTAAAGTACCTGAGAGAAAAAGAAATATAGTTAGTTGACAGAGATGCCTATTGACGCATTTCTCTGTGCAATTTAAATAAGAAAATATACAAATTCTGCAAATTCAGGCTTCTCCGATATGGTTTGCAACTACTCAAAGCACCTAAGAAAATTAGAAATAGAGTTAGTTGACAGAGATGCCTATTGACGCATTTCTGTGCACAATTTTGACAAGAATATATACAAATTTTGCAAATTCAGACTCCTCTGGCTTGGTCTGCAGCTACTGAAGTACCTGAGTGAAAAACAGAAAAATCAGTTAGATTTGGGTTTGCCTAATGACGCAATTTCCCTTAAACAATACAAGACTATTAACAAATGGGTTTGCCTCTTGATGCAATTTCCCAAAGACAAAACAAAACATATAAATGGGTTTGCCTATTGACGCAATTTCCCAAGGACAGATACAGACAATACAAAACACATAAATTGTTAGTACTGAAAATGGAAATTGTTAGTGGGCCTACAAGCAGAATCTCATGCTTAGAAACCACGAGGCCGGACTAAAACTACAGGGAACAAATATATACACAACATGTGGGTTTGCCTATTGACGCAATTTCCCAAGGACAAAACAAAACATAAATGGGTTTGCCTATTGATGCAATTTCCCAAAGACAAAACAAAACATAAATGGGTTTGCCTATTGACGCAATATCCCAGGGACAGACAATACAAAACACATAAATTGTTAGTGCTGAAAATGGAAATTGTTAGTGGGCCTACAAGCAGAATCTCATGCTTAGAAACCACGAGGCCAGACTAAAACTACAGGAAACAAATATACACACAACATGTGGGTTTGCCTATTGACGCAATTTCCCAAAGACAAAACAAAACATAAATGGGTTTGCCTATTGACGCAATTTCCCAATGACATGCAGACAAAACAGAATAACAAATAAAAGATTTAATTCTTAGTGCTGCAAATGAAACAGTTAGCTGCTGAAATGAACTGTTAGTGCTGAAAATGAAACTGTTAATGCTAGAAATAAAATACAATGATATCCAAATCCAAAAAATTGCAACCTGTCTAGCAGAGTTCTTTCAACTATTGTGATTATTCCCCCAGCTATGTTGTAAACACAGAAATCTGAGAAAAATAATCGCCACTTCTGACACCACTTTTGTAGTAACCCTGAGTAAAAGCTGCACTCAAAATAAAATGGTCTCAAATTATCTGGTCCAGGTGTACCCAGGGTTGATTAAATGTAGAAAACCCTTTTTGGCTGGTTTGACAGATTGCTGCTTTATTTGGATATGGATGTTGGTTAAACTGTGAAGTTTTTATTCCCACTCAGCGGGAGTGGAATTTTGTTTTGCCAAGATGACCGACACCACTGACTTAATTAGTAGGAAAGTCAGAAATCCTTGCTACCAAGTGAGGCTCAGACTTATAACTTTTTATAAGTCTAACTCTGACTTGCTAGAGTGAAAAGAGTGAACAACAATTAAATAATTTTAAGAATCTATTTGTTCTATCTTTTATTGCATATAACTACTAAATATGTACAACATGCACATGTTAAAGTAAAACAGTAATGTGACATTAAAGCAATATTATTTTAAGTAATTTATCTCAATAATATTTAAGTTATCCAAAGTATAAAATTGACCAAATAATTCTAAGTTCTTTCTAGATATTAGAATGCCCAAATAAAATTAAGTTCTTTTTTAAATACTCAAATTATGAAATACAGTTAACTTTCATAATCCCAAAGAAATAATAATTTATAATTCCAAAACTGCATATGACTCTGATATAAAAATTTCTAATTTATTTTAGCTATTAAAATTAAGCTCAAAATTACAAAAATGCTATTTTCCAGTAATTTCTGTTATTTTTAATTCAAGCCAAAATAAGCAATTTATCAATTAAGTATTAATCCTAAATGAATTTCTCAATAATAATTTCCACAAGTGGTAAACACTTTAAATCCCAAAGACAGAGTAAATTCCTATGCACAAAATCCCTATTTATTGAGGTGCCAAAATAAGGTGAAATCTGATTGGCTAAGAGCTTGACACACCTCTAATTAAACAAATAAGGCCCTTTATTTATCATCAAAAACACACAAATAAATAATAATATCAACAATCTAAAAATGTCAGGTGAATCCTTGAACAAATCTCCATCCTAAGGTAAACATTTGGATATCTGACACTCACTAGAAAGTCCTTAATTTTGGTGTAATTCTCACCCACAAATATGGTCAGAAATCCAAGATGGCTGCCTTCCAGTCATGGAAAAGTCAAGGTCCCTTTTTAGCTCATATCAATGATAATAGCTCCTTATAAATCCCCAAAGTTAGATGAAAATGCACATTATTTATACCCCAAAGTATCTGCAAAACAATAATTATGAAAACTACTTTTAAAGCTGAAAAAATTTGAATAGTTCTTATTCCTGACCCAGAGTCTGGAATTCCCCAGAATGTAAACAAAGTAGCTTTTTCATAATCACTGCTTGACAGCAGACTTTTAAGACATAAAACTGACTAAAATGATGAATAAATGGCAGTTTCTGCATGTTCATCTATACACTCAGCAGAAATAGGACAAATACAAGTAATTAAAACAGGAAAGTCACATAGGCTAAAGCAGGATTCCAACCAGGGAAATGCTGAAATAGCTTTTTACCATTTTCTCAGCTAATACAAACTTGACAGTCTCGAAACTTACAGCAAAGTCACGTTATTTACTTTTCTTCACTAAACTACCAGAAAACATGACTTTGGTGCACTAATCATTATGTAATATAGAAAAAACATAGAATTTAAAGGGTGAAAATCCAGGTCCTCGACATCTGTAATAGTTGCATTATCCTGTTGAAGTAAGCCTTTATTATCAAAATTGATACTAGCAGAAAAGTGACTTGGAATGATAAATGTTTAAAGATTAAATGCAACTAGGGATGGATTCTTGAGGTACCTCAACTTGCACTCATTGGGCTAAATCACAAAAATGAACTGTTGAACTACTCTGCTGGTAGCTCCTTAAAACCAAGTCAGGAAAATTTTGAACCATCTCATGCAGTTCTTGCTATTATTTATTATGCTAATTTTACCAGAGAGTAGCTGAAAGGCTGGTGCATAGCAAATATCATATGCTGTAGATAGGACTACATTTTAGTTCACCTACCACAATATGTTTTTAACAGGCCGCAGTATACAGGAGGCATTACTCATGACAGTGGAGAGACGACAGGAAGAGGAAATGGACCTGCTAATGGGATTACTGGAAGGGGCTAAAACACAACATCACCTGGTGAACAATGCCAGGAGCAAGGAAGACCAGGTAAAACTGTTGTGTTAGACACACATAAGGTATTTTAGCTATACCTCTATGGATGGACTGCCATTTGTACATGGATGACAACTTTAACAGAATAATATTTGCTTCTATAGTGGAAGAAATCCTTTTCCAGTGCGGGCTGAATTTGCCGTCTAGAGAGAGGAAATTCTTTCTTGTAAGAGTAGCCAGCTGTGACAAGGAGGCTTTACTGATTATGGTTGGTTGGTTGATTTGATGCTTAACGTCCACGGTAAACAACTAAGGTCATGTCGGGACGGTCAGTTAACCTAACCACACTATTCCTGGGCAGGCTTAGACCTCCTAAGCAGTTAACCAGTACTAAGTGCACATACTTTCGCCAGTAACTGACAACTGCTCTTCTTGAATCAGCGGAAGGAGAAACGAAAGTATGTGGCCAGACCGGAATTCGAACCCAGGACCTCTGACTTACAAGTCAGGTGCCCTACCGATTGCGCTACCCGGCCCGGCTACTGATTAGGGAAGAGGAATGACAGGAAGAAGAAAGTGGGGCTAAGACAAAACATCACTTCCAAATTCCATTTCTGTGCCATATGGGTACATTGTTGAATACCTGGGATAATCCATTTGGGAAAAAAGACATTTATGAAAAGTAGTTTCATGTATGAAAGTTTGTGAAAGTTGTTCCTTGTTACAATACAAGCCTACTGAACAGGTGTAATCTAGCCATATGGCAGCACAGAAGTCAGTGAAAGTATGTGTGTAGGCTCTTGTGGAGAATAGTGCAAATAATGGAATTTATTCATTTGGCAAATCCAGTACATGTACATTATGTAACTGAAGTCTAAGTAGGACACTTATTGAAAATTATATTTATAAATTTGGAAACTTGTATATTTGTAGGAGCTGAAATCAGAGTTGACCAAACTGGAGCATGACCAGCTGAGATGGCGAAAGAAGTCCAAACATTCAGCTCTAGCTCTAAAAGAGGAGACTTTAACAGAAGAGCAAGGGAGGGAACACATGGAGGAAGTTGCTCAAAGAAGATCAGATCATCTTAAACTTCTCTCGGATGCCATGGTGTACAGGCAGGAAAGTAAGTAAAATATTGAAGCTTTTAAAGAAATTGAAGAAGGCACCAAAAAGTCTGAAAGAAGAGTGTAACAAAAAAAAAACAACGGTAACGACACATGGCTGTACATCAACCATGTGTTGTTACCTTTGCTTTTGTATTATCTGTTAAATTCTCCTCTCAGAAAATATCAGAAATCTGGAACTTCTCGGTAATGCCAGGGTGAACAGGTAGAAGAGTAAGTTAAATTTTGAGCTTTTAATGAAATTGAAGAATGCACCAGTAATTCTGAAGGAAAAGAGTTCAGCAGAAAAAGGAGGGTGGCAACATATGATTTTATATCAGTCAAGTGTGCTTCACATAATGGCTATTGGAGATTGAGAAACCATAACCAATTATTGGGTCTGTCCAGAAATTTGAACATGTTGATTTTCTCTGCTGAATGTGTACATCTTTATTGTTTTCATAGGGAAACATTATTTTTATGACTTCCTGTTTGCTTACCAGGCCCCAAGGTTATAAAACTTTTTTCATGCTCAACTCAGCTGAGCATGAAATTTTACCAGCTAATAAATCACAAATTATTGATAAGTACAGTTGTTTTCTTGCTCAGTTTAGCTGAGTATGAAATTTTCTCTGCTTATGAATATGAAAATGCCAACATTAGTTGGCATTTTCATATTTATTAGCTGAGAAAATTTCATGCTCAGCTGAGTTGAGCACGAAAAAAGTTTTATAACCTCGGGGCCTGGACAAAAGAAGCACTTTTGAAATTGGGTGTACTCTGAAAGGAAAGAATTAGCTCCTGCAGGGGTTGTAGGGGGAGGGGGGCATTTTTTTCCTTTAAGATCTCCATAGAGAAGGGAAGCAAAAGGAACAGGTCATGGTAGAGTTGCTTCCCCTGAAAGTATACCCATTTCTCCTGAAGATCCCCAGAAACTGACATTGAAAATAAATGATTCTGAGGAGAAGCTTAAAATGTTCATTTGCTATTTATAGTTGAAAGAAGAATGATGTTAAACAAGAATCCAGAGTTACAGAATGATACTGACAGGCTGGAGGAGGAGCTTATGGTTGCCTTGGTTACAGACCTTCAAGAAAAACAGACAGCAGAAAGCATGGCCATCCAAAAACTGATAGAATTTCAGGTAAGTTTTCTTATCTTATGACCAATGTTGTAACATGTGTGGTGACATCATTATAGTAAGTAAGTAAGTAATGACTTTATTTTACGAGGGTGACTCAGTTAGTAAAACCAATCTTCCCTGAGGCCCTCTTAAGACAAGCACAGCACATACATGATGCATATACATATACATTATATCATTAACTAGCATATCCCTTCCAAGACCAGTGAGTCGATAGCTTCTATCCCCTAGATTATTGCCAGTACTAGGAGGAAGATTCATACAAAAACTAAACCTTATGCTAAGGCAAAAGAATTGGAAGTAGTAAGCTTAACACTAAGGTTCAGGACTTGAGAAGTGAGATTTTAGTAAAATTGTGAAACAGTGACATGACTTTTATGGAAATAACTTGGTTGGTATCATTATAAGTCAAATTCAAGAGCTTCTTATCAATACACAAATTGTAAAAGGAGAACTGTTCAAAGTATCACACCCCTGAAAAGGAGAACTGTTCAAAGTATCATGCCCCTGAAAAGGAGAACTGTTCAAAGTATCACGCCCCTGAAAAGGAGAACTGTTCAAAGTATCACACTCCTGAAAAGGAGAACTGTTCAAAGTATCACACCCCTGAAAAGGAGAACTGTTCAAAGTATCACACCCCTGAAAAGGAGAACTGTTCAAAGTATCACGCCCCTGAAAAGGAGAACTGTTCAAAGTATCACACTCCTGAAAAGGAGAACTGTTCAAAGTATCACACCCCTGAAAAGGGGAATGGTTAGGGCATAATGGAGTCTGAGCCCAAACAGATTGAGGTATTAAATGGTCAGTTTGTTCACAAAGAGTGAATACAGTTGGGTTTCCCTGCTTGAGATGTCAGCACTGTTTCCAAGCAATAAGTCACTGTTGGATAATTGCTTTATATGCATGATGTTGTTTTACATACAGATGTGACATCCTGGGGCCGTATTCATAAAGCCACTTAAGTCGTTGCTATGCGGTTGCTAAGGCTAAATATCTATAAAGGAGATTCCCTACAACTATGAAATTTGGTCTGGAGGAACAGTCTTACAAAGACTGTTCCTCCAGACCAAATTTCATAGTTGTAGAGAATCTCCTTCAAAGAAATTTAGCCTTAGCAACAGCATAGCAACCACTTAAGTCGTTTTATGAATATGGCCCCTGTGTATTGAAGAGCTCATTTGCTTTGTTTCTAGGATGATGATGTGGTGTCAGAAATCAAGAAAAGTCAGCATATTGCCTGTAGGGAGGGCTGGTTTGATAACCTAACCAGAACTGTGTTTAGTCTGTCTAAAGCTGAAAGCACCAGTGAGGAAATTTATAAACTAAATGACAGCTATAGAGAGGCTGTAGAAGACTTGGAGGAACGGTTTGAGAGGGAGAAAGAAGAAGCTCTTGAAGAGGGTAGGTCTAGTTACCCCACCCACAGAGTGTGAGAGTAAGAGGGTGTTGTGATTGAATGTGAACTGTGATCTGGCTGATTCATTTGAGGTGTATTGGTACATTGACTTGTTGGGCTGGGATGGATA
Organism: Ctena decussata; assembly: GCA_963989385.1. Lineage (NCBI taxonomy): Eukaryota > Metazoa > Mollusca > Bivalvia > Lucinida > Lucinidae > Ctena > Ctena decussata. Next base: position 3,310,884 of record OZ022507.1, on the reverse strand, counting down.
GAGATTTTGTACCCGGGTACCCGAATCCCTATTACCTGCGGGTACCAAGGTACCCATTACCATAGTATTTTGAGCATGTTCACTGTTAGAAAATATACATTTAGCTCAAATAATATGTGAGGTATCTGTTATTTGCATATGTATGCATGGAAAGGATACAAAAATGTAGAAGTCTGCCTGTTACAATATGCAAAAATGGTTTGCCAATATATGATAGCAAATTTATAAAAGACAGTCACTCTAAACTTTGCTCTAATTGCTTGGAAATCTGTTGAAAAAGAATATTTATAAATTAGATAATAATAAGCATTTGGGTAATGGGTAGTAAATATGTACCTGGGTAGTTTGTCTACCCGACCCAAACTCGGGTACCTGGGTACTTGTCCCAGCCCTACTGACATGTTTATGCCAACATCCCGATAGTCAGAGTCAGGGGGCATTTGTTTTATCCTGGTTTATCTGTCTGTCCATCTACCTGTCCGACCATCCGTCATGCCTAAAATGCTTGTGTAATCAGCTTCTCCAACAGTTGTCAAGAAGTCTGTTTGGACCTGTGCACAGATGTTACAAACATATTAAAGATGGAAAATTAAGAAATTTTAGAGATCAGCCTTTAATATAGGATAGCAAAATCAGCTCCTCCCGGAGTTTACAAGTAAGCAATTTGATACTTAGCTCAAATGTTACAAGCAGACTGACCTGCTCACCATATAATTTATAAAAAGGGACATTATATGGATGGCCCTGAGTAGATAGGCCAGATACTATATTTATTTGGTTATAAGACTGGGTTATAACAGCCCACAAATCTGCATGTAGATCCATCTGGGTCTAGATTTTTGGGATTGTTTTGGAAGGGAAAACCATCTTATGGCAGAATTAAACAACTGATCTAGTTACTTGGGGCTCGTTCACAGGAGTGAAAACTGTCTGTTAGACAAATTATTATGGTACTGTTGGGTTGGACATTTATCGCTGGTTAGATCTCATTGGAGTGGGAAATTTAAATTTAATGAGTTGACATATGCTTTTCTATACCAGATACAGGAGAAGAAGGTGGTAGGTATTGTCAAATCCACTGTTTGTTTAACGTCAGTCTAACATCACCAGTTTCAAAATGTCACCACACAAGATTTGTTGTGACCATGAGCCTTTTCTAGAATTTTTTACTGTATACACATAATGTTGTGGCATATATAATAAGCATTGAAATGGATTTAACAATCTGCTTTCAGTCTAAATGGATCACAGATTATTGTTTGGCACAATATTAGATATCTTTCCTTTAATAAAATTTATGTCTTGCCTGCCTTTGACTAGGAGAATCAAAGGGCCAAAAGCCCTGGAATGACAGATTCTACCAGAAGAAAGTCATGCTACGTCGGCTCAAAATAATTTCAAACTTCAGCCCTGTTGCTTGTATATGGTCCAACTCTAACAATGTAAATAAGCCATTTAGCGCATTTATCACTTCATGCACTACCTAAAATTCTATCTCTTGTACACACAAGTAATTTCTGAATTCTGACAACAGTTACTGGTTTTCACTGACTTTTAAGCAGTCAGCGTTTGCGGTATTTCGCATTACATATGGACCACGAGAGTGTCTACTCCAATGTTTACAACATGGCAGTTCTATAAATAGCCACCGATAAACACACAATTACCGTATCATGTCCTAGATGTGGATAAACCTACATTACATTTAAAGAGAAAGATGCGCTCAAAGGGAGCAAATACGGTAATTGGCGGATTGATTTGTATTCGTTATATTTTTTGACCGCTGATATCATTGGTTGGATACTTATCATTTTACAGAACTACATATTCTAAATAAATATACCTGCACAAGAATACGTTACATAATTTGTCGTTTAACTCTGTATACAAAACTTATTTTCAATTCCAGACGTTTTTAGCGAAATGAACGTATAATCACTTCATTTCTGAGCGGAAGAATACAGCTGTAAAAGCCACTTTCCAAAATACGCTTGTGACAGCATTGAATGACTGATAGAATCAGTCATTAAAAATGAGCCATTTTTAGCTCACCTGTCAAGGCGAGCTTATAGTATAGCCTTGGCTGTCGTACGTCGTCTTCGGCGTCGTCCACACTTTTAAACATCTTCTTCTCAGAAATCACTGGGCGGATTGAAGCCAAATTTCATATGGAGCCTTAACAGGATGGGGGAACGAAAGTTTATATATTTGGCCCAGGTCACATGACCAAGATGGCCACCATGCCCATATATGGTAAAAACCCTTCAAAAATCTTCTTCTCCAGAACCAAAAGGCCTATGACCTTGAAACTTGGTATGTAGCATCGGGCATGCCGGCCCATCATAATTTATACAAATCATGACCTTGCGTTGACCTTGACCTAATTTACGGCATGGTCAACTTTGGTACGATAGGCTTTTATATGGGAAAACGCTTAAACAGTGGATTTCTCAGAAACTATTTAAGTCTAAGGTACAATACTTGGTATACATGGTCGACTAAATGACCAGATGAAGATATTATGCCACTAAAGGTCAAGGTCATTCCGTCAGACCATCCGTCGTCAAGATTTTCAAACATCTTCTCCTCTGAAACCACTGGGCCGATTGAAGCCAAATTTCATATGGAGTCTCAGTGGGATGGGGGAACTAAAGTTTATACCCGGGGTCTGGGTCAAATGACCAAGATGGCCGCCATGCCCATATATGGTAAAAACCCTTCAAAAATCTTCTTCTCCAGAACCAAAAGGCCTATGACCCTGAAACTTGGTGTGTAGCATAGGGCATGCGGGCCCATCATAGTTTATACAAATGATGACCATGTGTTGACCTTGACCTAATTTACGGCATGGTCAACTTTGGTACGTTAGGCTTTTATATGGGAAAACGCTTAAACAGTGGATTTCTCAGAAACTATTTAAGTCTAAGGTACAATACTTGGTATACATGGTCGACTAAATGACCAGATGAAGATATTATGTCACTAAAGGTCAAGGTCATTCCGTCGGACCATCCGTCTTCAAGATTTTCAAACATCTTCTTCTCTGAAACCACTGGGCCGATTGAAGCCAAATTTCATATGGAGTCTCAGTGGGATGGGGGAACGAAAGTTTATACCCGGGGTCTTGGTCACATGACCAAGATGGCCGCCATGCCCATATATAGTAAAAACCCTTCAAAAATCTTCCTCTCCAGAACCAAAAGGCCTATGACCCTGAAACTTGGTATGAAGCATTAGGCATGCGGGCCCATTATAGTTTATACAAATCATGACCTTGTGTTGACCTTGACCTAATTTACGGGATGGTCAACTTCGGTATGTAAGGCTTTTATATGGGAAAACGCTTAAACAGTGGATTTCTCAGAAACTATTTAAGTCTAAGGTACAATACTTGGAATACAGGGTCAACTAAATGACCAGATGAAGATATTATGCCACTAAAGGTCAAGGTCATTCCATCAGACCATCTGTCGTCAAGATTTTCAAACATCTTCTCCTCTGAAACCACTGGGCCGATTGAAGCCAAATTTCATATGGAGTCTCAGTGGGATGGGAGAATGAAAGATTATACCCTGGGTCTGGGTCACATGACCAAGATGGCCGCCATGCCCATATATGGTAAAAACCCTTCAAAAAACTTCTTCTCCAGAACCAAAAGGCCTATGACCTTGAAACTTGGTATGTAGCATAGGGCATGCAGGCCCATCATAGTTTATACAAATACTGACCTTGCGTTGACCTTGACCTAATTTACGGCATGGTCAACTCTGGTACGATAGGCTGTTATATGGGAAAACGCTTAAACAGTGGATTTCTCAGAAACGATTTAAGTATTAGGTACAATACATAGTATACATGGTCGACTAAATGACCAGATGAAGATATTATGTCACTAAAGGTCAAGGTCATTCCGTCAGACCATCCGTCGTCAAGGTTTTTCAAACATCTTCTCCTCTGAAACCACTGGGCCGATTGAAGCCAAATTTCATATGGAGTCTCAGTGGGATGGGGGAACGAAAGTTTATACCCGGGTCTGGGTCACATGACCAAGATGGCCACCATGCCCATATATGGTAAAAACCCTTCAAAAATCTTCTCCAGAACCGAAAGGCCTATGACCTTGAAACTTGGTATGAAGCATCGGGCATGCGGGCCTATTATAGTGTATACAAATCATGACCTTGTGTTGACCTTGACCTAATTTACGGCATGGTCAACTTTGGTACGATAGGCTTTTATATGGGAAAACGCTTAAACAGTGGATTTCTCAGAAACTATTTAAGTCTTAGGTACAATACATGGTATTTATGGTCAACTAAATGACCAGATGAAGATATTATGTCACTGAAAGGTCAAGGTCATTTTGTCGGTCTGTCCGTCATCAAGATTTTCAAAACATCTACTCCTCTGAAACCACTGGTCTGATTGAAGCGAAATTTCATATGGAGTCTAAGTGTGATCAGGGAATAAAAGTTTGTTCTCAGGGTCTTGACCAAGATGGCCGCCATGCCCGTATATGGTAAAAATCCTTCAAAATCTTCTTCTCCAGAACCAAAAGGCCTATGACCTTGAAACTTGGTATGTAGCTTTGGGCACTCAAGCCCATCATAGTTTATACAAATGATCGTGCGTTGACCTTGACCTAATTTATGACACTGTCAATTTTGGTACATTATGTAGGCTTTTATATGGGAAAATGCTTAAACAGTGGATTTCTCAGAAACTATTTAAGTCTAAGGTGCAATATTTGGTATATATGGTTGACTAAATGACCAGATGAAGATGTTTTGTCGTTAAAGGTCAAGGTCATTCTTTGACTTTTGTACAAGGTCATTGAGATTCTGTCACCCGTCAACATTTTCAAACATCTTCTCAGAGGCCACTAGGGTCAATTGAAGCCATATTTCATATGGAGCTTCACCGGCTTAAAGGAACCATAGTTTGTTCAGATGGTCTTGGTCACTTGACCAAGATGGCCACCATGCCCATATATGGTAAAAACTCTTCAAACGTCTTTTTCTCGAGAACCGAAAGGCCTATAACCTTGAAACTTGGTACCGGTATGTAGCATTGGGCACTCAGGCCCATCATAGTTTAAACAAATGATTACTGTGTTTCATATATTATGGAGCTTTAATACTGGGTCAAAGGAATCAAAGTTTGTTCAGATGGTCATGGTCGTATGAACATGGTGGCCGCCACACCCATTTATGATGAAAAAAAACCCTTCAGAAATCTTTGTCCAGAAACAAAGGCCCAGTGACCTTGTGGCTTGGTATATAGAATTGGGACTCAACATTAATCCCCAAGGGAGGGGGGGGGTTATCTGCCCCTGCCCTGGTGCTATATACATGTATAAAAGCATTAAAATATATACCAGGACCAAGTGTCAGGTGAGCTACAGGACCATTGGTCCTCTTGTTATTGCTCTTCTAGTATTGCTAGCATTGGTGGTGACAGCTGCAAGTGATTATCCTATTTTAGTTTTCTACTGCAATTGTGTAAGTAGTATAGGTGCCTCTTTGGGACAAAATACAGACAGACCAGATTTTGTGAAATGCTTGTGTAATTACTTTAAGTGGAAATTACATAGTAAACAAAGCAAGAGTGCAAATAAGTAAGGATATGAGAGGTGATCTATAGAGTTCAGAAGGCACTGCAGAAGTAAGCATCTAGATGTATGGGTACACCTCCAGGTTTTGCTGCCGTTGTTTACGAAGTGAAACAACTTTTGTGACATCCTGTTTGCTTTTCTGGATGATGGAGCCCTCTAAAAGGGCAACAACTCTTAAAGGAACTTAATTGTAATTTTTAATAGTTGACCCCCAGTGAGAAAGGATGCAAAACTGAAAATCCCTTGAAAGTACCTATAAGATGAAAGTTTTCTTCAGCTTGTGTTTGTTATGAAGAATTACAAGAAATTATCTCAAACTCCCAGTACTCTCCCTTTCCGCTATTTGAATCTTTGTGTATGCTCTGACAGATTCTATGGCCAGTACATTGTAGTAAACAATACTAGTGTGAAGTGGACTATTTTGTGAATTTTTGTTTTCACAGATGTTCTTGATGTGTATGGGTACACCTCTATATTTATCTGCCTTTCTACAAAGGCAAGCTACCTATATGACTATTTGCTTCCTTTGACAACAAAGTTCTTTTAAAAGAGGTGTACTATTCAAGGACAGAATTTGCTCATCTTTAAGCTTTCTTTGCGAGTTGACCCTCATTGGGAAAGAAGGCAGAAAAAGATAGAGTTGCTTTTCCTGAAAGTGTACACATTTACCTTATGCTGCTGTGCTTGTGAATTTAAAATAGAGGCAATAAAAGTTTTTACCAGTGCTCAAGCAAAAAGTGTCTATCACATATTTGGCTTTCTGTAAATTTTTAAAAGACTGAAACTGAATCCAAATCTTAAGGTTTCGACTTTAAACAATATTGGTCTACATAATTTTCAGCAAGAAGACGTGCTGCAGAAGGGGAGATAATTGATGAAGAAGCTATAATCAGGAACTTGCAGGAGCAATATGACAGAAAGCGACAGGTAGGTATGAGTTATGGGGATAGATAAAAGGTGTTTAAGTAAATCTATCTTGTGACATATCCAGTGTGGTAACATCATGACGTAAAATTATATGATAGAAATCAACTGCATTTCGAAAGAGTTATCCAGTGCAAGACAAATGCAAACCATTATCTGTTGAAGGTATAAATAGTTTTCTGCAAGTAAAATGCAAGCTATAACAGAAGCTCACCCTCATGACCATTTCAGGTGAAATTCATGAAAGTTGCTAAGGGGTTTTACATAAATTACATATGAAATGGCCACTTGTATGGAATCCTCTTTTTTATACGCCCGTTTTGATAAACGGACGTATTATGTCGTGGCGCTGTCCGTCCGTCCATCCGTCCGTCCGTAAACATTCTTGTACATGCCATAACTCAGTAACCACTTGGGATATCTTCATGAAATTTGGTAGGCATATGTATCAGGGTGGGGGAACGTGTCCCGTACAAGAATGGTTGCTCCCCTTTCTTACTTTTGAAGTTATGCCCCTTTGATTAATTTTTTCCTTGTAAGTCTTGTATGCACCATAACTAGATAACCGTTTGGGATATCTTTATAAAACTTCATAGCAATGTGAATGAAGTCCTAACGATGTGTCGCGTACAAAAATGGCTGCTTTCCCTTTCTTCGTTTTAGAGTTAATCCCTTTCATTAGTTCTAAAAGGCTAGTTTTCGTGTTTTCTTGTACAATATATTGTCAAGGGAAAAAACTAGAACTAAAAATGGTGTAATTTGTGTATTTAGGTTATCTCCCTTGTCCAACTTTACCTTGTAATACTAACAGTATATCATGTGTTGAATATTTAGATGATGTTGCAGTCATTATACCCCCACTTTGAAAAAGTGGGGGGGGGGGGGGGGGGGGGGGGGGGGGGGCGGGGTATACTGGTTTACATCTGTCTGTCCGTCCGTCTGTCCATCTGTCCGTCCTTCCATCTGTCCTTCCGTCCCCATTTGATCAAATTTTTCATCGAAGATTTCTTCACAACCATACAAGCTAGACTGGTCATATTTGGCATACAGGTTGATGACGACATGGTGTATTGTGGGATTGAGAACCAGCCTTCTCCTGCTTATTCTTCCCTGTATTTGTCCGATTTTCTTTCTTTCCATACTTTGAATAATGAAATTTTTTGTCTAAGATTTCTCCACAACCACGCAAGCTAGAGTAGTCATATTTGTTATGCAGGTTGATGACGACATGTTGATCCCACGAAAACCAGCCTTCTCCTGCTTATTCTTCCCTGTATTTGTCCGATTTTCTTTCTTTCCCTATTTCGAATAATGAAATTTTTCGTCAAAGATTTCTGCACAACCATGCAAGCTAGAGTAGTCATATTTGGTATGCAGGTTGGTGACGATATGTTGTATCTTTGGATTGAGAACCAGCCTTTTTCTGCTTATTCTTCCCTGTATTTTTCCAATATTCGTTCTTTCCATACTTTGAATAATAAAATTTTTCATCAAAGATTTCTCCACAACCAAGCAAGCTAGAGTAGTCTTATTTAGTATGCAGGTTGATGACGATATGTTGTATCGTGGGATTGAGAACCAGCCTTTTTCTGCTTATTCTTCCCTGTATTTGTCCAATATTCTTTCTTTCCATACTTTGAATAATGAACTTTTTCATCAAAGATTTCTCCACAACCATGCAAGCTAGATTAGTCATATTTGGTATGCAGGTTAATGATGACTTCCTGTATTGTGGGATTGAGAACCAGACTTCTCTTTTTATTCCCTGTATTTGTCCGATTTTCTTTCTCTCTTTACTTTGAATAATGCATTTTTTTGCAAAAGATTTCTATGCATCTGTAAGTTAGGGTAGGGATTTTTGTATGCATGTTGATGATAACTTGTTGTATTGTGGGATTGATAACCAGTCTTCTCCTGCTTATTCTTCCCTATATTTTTCCAATTTTCTTTCTCTCCTGACTTTGAATAATGTAATTTTTTGTAACAGATTTCACAGCAACCATTCATTTTTGGTATACATGGTAACAATGATTTCTCTCCCTGTTTATGCTTTTTGTTACGAAAATAACATCATTTGATTTAAGCAATTAAGCGGGGTATAGTCGGATTCGCTGACAGTTCTAGTTAATTATTATAGAGTGGTTGCCCCTGTTTGTCTGCCTGTCTATCCTTTTGCAATCTTGCTCATTCTGTAACTCCTTTAGGAAATTGAAACGGGCGTATTATGCGCCGCTTGCGAAGCCCTAGTTTTTTCATCTAAAGTAGATGTTATCATCCTAAATATATGCTTTTGAAGAATGTTTACATGTCCGAAACTTCTGCATTTATCTTCAAAAAGTGGGTTTAAAATGGTCACAGAATTGCAGAAATTTAAGTAGCTCAGTCAGCCCACAGATATCTATTTTTACCTCATATGGATATTTGCATTAAAATGATATGTCATCTCGTCCACCAGTTTCACACCATTCTACTTTAATATTACCATGGTTGGTTAGTTGGTTGTTTTGGGTTTAATGGCTCTCTGAGACAGTATTTCACTATATATTGAGCCATCTCCAATAGAGAGGGAGAGAGAAAAGAGATACCATAGCAAGAGAAGAAATGTTCAAACATCCCCCACCGTTCAAGCGCTTAGCAAAGAGTCTGATCAGCTTGGGGGAATGTCCAGGCTGATTTGAGTCTTCCCTGGGCGCACAACCACTTTGTTGGTTTCTCATGTCGTGGCTCATATATGTCTGATTAAAGAGTTTTGGGATAAGTGTTGTGAAAAATCAACCTTCTTTTGAGATTTTTAGAAATATTCCCAAGCTGCTTCTTTGATATCCCATGTTGGGACAATATTATCAGTTCAGTAACCCTATATTATAATAATCCTGAATTTAAATTTTCCAGGCAATGACAGATCAAATGAATCAACAAAAGGCAGCAATGCTTGAGAAGTTGGAAGCTCGACAGCTTCTGAAGGAAAATAAAGATTATGAGGATTTAGCAGCCAAAACTTTGATAAAACTGGCTAAAGAACAACATGGCAGAGCAGTGGAAAACGTCAAAAAGGAGAAAGGAAAACAGTCCACATTGGTAATTATCAACAGCAGAAATGAACATTTCTAGGAAATGCCACAAATAGATCCCCACAAAGACCCTTTAAAGGATCATGTGCAGCCATTGTTCTATGGGTATTTGCAGCTATTGTTCCATGGACACATCCATGTCAGGGGATGGCAGTCAGTAATTGCAGTATTTACCCTGAACGCTTGTCCTGTGATATAACTTGATTTACATGTTTCTATGCGATGTTCCACTGATTTGAATTAGGGAACTTCTAGGAGAGTAGAAATGACTCCTCTAAAATGCTAAAACTATGCATTTAAGTGAGCTCTGCACATAACATTGAATATTATAAACAAGGGCCCAGTTGTTAAAATTAAAGGCATCATTTAAATTTCAAATGTACACAAATACTCTGCCTTTTTTTGCTGAAAAAATGTGAGGAGCTTCTGCAGTGCAAAAGCTCATCTAATTTTTTCAGCAAAAAATATTAGCACACTTAATTTTATGTGCCCCAGAAGACTTTAACAAATCCTTAATTAACTACTTCATTAAGCTACAGCCAGGCCACATAGCACAATCGGTAGGGCACCTGACTTATAAGCCACAGGTCCTGGGTTCAATACCCGTTAGGGCCACTTACTTTCATTTCTCCTTCCGCTGATTCAAGAACAGCAGTTGTCAGTTACTGGTGAAAGTAAGTGCACTTTAGTACTGGTTAACCGCTTAGGAGGTCTAAGCCTGCCCAGGAACAGTGTGGCTAGGTTAACTGACCATCCCGACATGACCATAACTGTTCACCGTGGACGTTAAGCAATAACACAATCAGTCAATAAATCATTAAGCTAAAGATGCTTTGAACAGCTTTTTCCTAGAACGCTTGCAAGAATTATAATCTGTAATGGGTGTTAGGTGCAGATTACATTGATCAGGTAGCATGAATTTGGATTCATGCAACGCACCTGTAACACTATATTTCACTTTATCAGTAGTTATGTAAACAGAGTATAGCTTTTATGTGTGAATATGCAGTGCCAAGATGGCCCCTGGCTGTTATAAGCAAATTGTGCTATAAATGGACAGTTTTGCAAAGAAACTAGAAAAATTACCATTCAATGCAATAAATGGTCCTTTTCTATTGTTCGGCTGTAAAATCCAAATTATTTGGATGTGACCATGTTATATCCAAATCTGTGTTACAATGGGTATTCTTGGAATAAGATCAGAATAAATGATGAGTATTGTTAAAAAGGGACTGGCCTGTTGGCATAACAGTGGCATTTCAAGGACTACCAAAAACATTTTTTTGGAATCTGGAAACCCGTCAAATGCGTTTTTTGACAGAATTTGAAAATTGTGGCACCACAAAACTTGATTTTGTTCATGACAATTTTTCCAGCCTTGTGCTTGATACCACTCCTATCAATAGGCTGTTATTCTATTTTTCAGCTACAGCAGAGACTTGCCCAAAGGCAGGCGGCACGCAAGGTTGCTAAGCAGACAAAGGAGGCAACTCTAGATTCCTTTGATAATCTCAACAGAGATTCTTCTGATGAATCTAGATTCTCTACTCCTGTAAGCAGACACTTTTTTAGCTCACCTGAGCCGAAGGCTCAGAGGTGAGCTTATAGGATGGGAGTCGAGCCGTCGTCCGTCCGTGCGTGCGTGCGTGCGTGGGTGCGTGGGTGCGTCAACACTGTCAAACATTAATATCTCAGAAACCAGTGGGCTGACTGCAATCAAATTTTATCTGAAGCATCATTGGGGTGGGGGAAAGGCTGCATTAGGTTTTGGTGCCAATCAGCTCAGAACTCTGGTTTCCATGGCAACAGATAGCCCCCATAGGGTTATAATGGGGAAAACGGCGTCATCACGTTTTCTCGACTGTTTTTGATTAGATCCTTATCATACTTGCAGGTAATGATGACATACACAAGAGCTTGGATGAGTTCGAAATTTGGTCGGATTCGAGCACAGACTACGGAGTTAGCTGCCCTTGAGCGTTTGAAAAAAATCCCATAGGGTTATAATGGGGAAAATGGCGTCATCACGTTTTCTCAACTGTTTTTGCTTAGATTCTTATCATACTTGCAGGTAATGATGACATACATAAGAGCTTGGATGAGTTCGAAATTTGGCCGGATTTGAGCACAGACTACGGAGTTAGCTGCCCTTGAGCGTTTGAAAAAAAATCCCATAGTGTTATAATGGAGAACACAACGTCATCACATATTTTTAGAAAAACTTTGTCATCGCTCTATTGCCTACATTTCTCAATGGATTTTGAAATAACTTTACACAAATGTAGGGCATGACAATATCTCGAGCAAGTTCGACTTTCAGGATGCTGCGCCCAAGGTCAAGGTCACTGTGGCTATTTTTAGAAAAACTTTGTCAGCGCTCTAGCACCTACATTTCTCAATGGATTTTAAAATAACTTCACACAAATGTAGGGCATGACAATATCTCGAGCAAGTTCGACTTCTAGGATGCTGCGCCCAAGGTCAAGGTCACTGTGGCTATTTTTAGAAAAACTTTGTCAGCGCTCTAGCACCTACATTTCTCAGCAGATTTTAAAATAACTTCACACAAATGTATGGCATGACAATATCTCGAGCAAGTTTGACTTTCAGGGTGCTGTGCCCAAGGTCAAGGTCACTGTGGCTATTTTTAGAAAAACTTGGTCATCGCTCTAGCGCCTACATTTCTCAACGGATTTTAAATCAACTTCACACAAATGTAGGGCATGACAATATCTCGAACAAGTTTGACTTCCAGGGTGATGCGCCCAAGGTCAAGGTCACTGTGTTTTTTTTTAGAAAAACTTTGTCAGCGCTCTAGCACCTACATTTTTCAATGGATTTCAAAATAAATTCACACAAATGTAGGGCATGACAATATCTCGAGCAAGTTCGACTTTCAGGGTGCTGTGCCCAAGGTCAAGGTCACTGTGGCTATTTTTTAGAAAAACTTTGTCATCGCCCTAGCACCTTATTTCTCCATGGATTTTGAAATAACTTGACACAAATGTAGGGTATGACAATATCTCGAGCAAGTTCGACTTTTAGGATACTGTGCCCAAGGTCAAGGTCACTGTGGCTGTTTTTAGAAAAACTTTGTCATTGCTCTAGCACCTACATTTCTCAATGGATTTTGAAATAAATTCACACAAATGTAGGGCATGTAAATATCTCGAGCAAGTTTGACTTTCAGGGTGCTGCAATCAAGGTTTTTGATTAGATCCTTATCATACTTGCAGGTAATGATGACATACATAAGAGCTTGGATGAGTTCGAAATTTGGCTGGATTCGAGCACAGACTACGGAGTTAGCTGCCCTTGAGGGTTTGAAAAAAATCCCATAGTGTTATAATGGAGAAAACCACGTCATCACATTTTCATTTTTCATCGGATCCTCTTCATACTTGCAGGTAATGAGGATATGCATAAAAGCTTGGATTAGTTAGCACTTCGGCTAGATCCCACCACTGACTATGGAGTACCTGCCCTGAGCATCCAAAAAATCAATGTCGCCACTTTTTCTTGGTTTCTACTTATCCGATCCTTTTCAAACTTGCAGGTAAAGAGGAAATGCATAATTTCTTAAACAAGTTCAAATTTTCGCCAGATCAGGCCAACTGCTACGAAGTTAGCTGCCCTTGACAGCTGTGTCTATTGTGCTCTTGATTGGATACTTTTTAAACTTGCATATATTAAATGAGGGCATACATAATGTTTTGGATGAGTTTAATTTTCAGCCTGATTGGACCACTGACTGTGGAGTTAGCTGCCCTTAAGCATCTTAAATATCCCTATAGGTTTACAATGTCTCTCAGGTGAGCAATTGTTGCCCTTTGGGCTACTTGTTTTAGATATTCTTTGTTCATTGCCACTGTAACTGTAAGATCCATTTGTTATGAAGAAAAAAAAATGTAGTATTGGTTTGATTGTAATTATGCCTCATAGCAGTGCCGGAGATAAGGGAATAATCTAAATAATTGTGGAATAATTTTTCTCACCATATGATGTGATCCCCCATTAAAACCTTCCCACTGAAACAGTTCTAATAATTAGGGTCATAACGGCTACTCCCAAAACGTCTACTCCCATAATGTCTACTACCTAAATGTCTACTCCCATTTGGTCTGTGTGCCAAAAAGTCTTCTCCCATTTAGACCAAATGAGTAGACCACTGGCCAAAATATCTACTTTGGTTTGGTCTACATAACAGCTTTAGGAAATTACTTTATTACAGGCTATATTTATAGTACAGAAAAATAATATTGACATCTTATTTAGAAATACATCCATATGGCTTCCTTGAAATGATATTAGCAACCACAAAGATGATGAATTAGGAAAATGAACTCTGATGAACTGGTGTATTGCTTACACCAAATTAAAAAATATTTCAGCAGATTCAAAATTATATTTCTGCATGCTGAACAAAAATCTGTGTGATAGACCTCACATTTAATGTTTCATTAATTTACAGTTACTTTATATGTTGGCAAAATATCTCATGTAGGTTGACAACAGTTGCATCTATTTTCATATTCCACCCCATATACACCACTGAAAAGCTGATCCCCTGTAATGATCCTTAACAATGTTAATATTGGAAATGCATTGTTACTTTTTTATGCGAACCAATGGTAATAGAGGTTTTGGCCTAGTGGACCTTTTGGGAGTTGATGTTTTGGCACAATAGACCAAATGGGAGTAGACATTTTGAGAGTAGATATTTGGGGAGTAGACATTTTGAAAGTAGACATTACGGTTCTCATATGTTTTGATGAAATTATCTCTGAATTATTAGCAGTTAGGGGGATTAATTAAATTATCTCGAGCTCTCCGTGTGCAAACAGAAAAAATAATCTGATTGACAGATGAGCATGCATAAAAGAAGTCTTATTTCGTCCTATCTTCCTTTTGAAGCTTGCAAATTTTAAAACTATTCATGGTCATTGCAGTGAAATAGTTTGATAGTTGATTACGGCTTTTAGAAAGAAACTTACTAAGCTCAATACTGTAAAGATCTGAATGTGCATAGATATGTCTTATCATTTTTATGGTTCATGTGTTTTGATTTAAAATTTTGGGTCTTTGACCACTTTTATTCTTGCCTTTCTCTGTTTCTTTCATAACTTCCGTAACATTTTACTTCTTACAGTCACAACTTGATATTCCATTTGGTGGTATGCGGAGGGAGAAGACAGTCGTGGATGTGGATGTCTCAGATGAACAGAAGCAGGCAATGTACTCACAGTTGATGAGACAACAGCAACAAGCTGAGAGCAAGAGAGCACAACAGATGATGAGACAAGAGGAAATGGTGAGTTGAGCCGCGACACGCAAAACCAACAATGTGGTTGTGCACCCAGCGCAGACTCAGATCAGCCTGAGCAGCCGCCCAGTTTGAGAAGACTCATCGTTAAGTGCCGAAACGATAGCTCAGGGTCTAAGCTACCTTCATGCGGACGGCGAAGACTCTGATCAGACTGGGCGAATGCCCAGGCTGATCTGAGTCTGCGCTGGACGCACAACCACATTGTTGCTTTTGTCGTGTCGCGGCTCATTTGATTTTTGACGCTATGCGTAGAGAATTAAAAAGACTATTATTGTAGTAATGTCCTTTAGGTTCTTTAGTGCAGCAGAGGAATGAGAATTAGACTAAAATTAGCTTTGAATAGGCAGACTCCTCCATTAGTGAATGCATGTAGGTCACCTCTGCTTGTTTGTGTCTTGCTAATTTCATTGCTTTGATACATTCCTTGATTCCAAAGGATCTAACTTTCAGAACTTATATATGTATGACAAAACATCATCAGTGGTCTACTAATAGTAAAACTGTGCGAGAAACTGATGAGTGCTTAAAGTGATAAAAAGAAATGACTAATTGGTACAGGGGAAGCTGAATTCTGCTTTTGTTATTTGAAATTTTGCATATTATGTATGAGACCATGAATAAAAAGACGTGTAAAAAGATGTTTGAATAAATACCTGATTTTTGTGTATTTCAGTTGAAGCGACGTCTTGCAGCACGTCAAGGCAAACAGAAAGATGAAGCTGCCGAAGTTCTCAGCATTGGGCAGCGACAGAAGACAACTCTGGAGAGAACACAGAAGGATGAGAAAGATAGACAGTTACAGAAGATTGAAGAGAAGAGGGCCAGGATGAAAGAAAAGAGGGACCCATCTCCTAAGGTCAAGGTCAGTGAATAGTGTTTTTTCTTTTGTTAGCTTTATGATTTGTCATAGGAGTTTTGATAATTTAAAAGTGCTTTAAAGTGGTTGTTTTGTTAGAATCTAATATATGAGCCGCGACACGACAAAACCGACAATGTGGTTGTGCTCTCAGCGCAGACTCAGATCAGCCTGGGCATCCGCCCAGTCTGATCAGAGTCTTCACTGTCCGCATGCAGCTAGCTTAGACCCTTGGCTACCCCTAAAGCGCAAAGAAAAGATTCTAATCAGACCCGGGGGATGCCCAGGCTGATCTGAGTCTGCGCTGGGGGCACAACCACATTGTTGGTTTTCTCGTGTCGCGGCTCATATGTAGTTTTGGTATAAGGTTTTATAGCTTGCAGTGCTTACTCTCAGCTCTGTTGACATATGTCATTTATTTCTTTGCGTTCTTTGGATTTTAGCCATATCTAATATCTAAGTTCTGAAGTTTGAATTCGGTCTTTTCTGAAAGCTGTTGTTGTGTTTGTCTGTTTAGCATATAATTAACAGATGACACACATCTATACTCTGTTTACAAATTTAAACTTTGAACTGTAAAATTTGAACATGTACATTGGTTTAAACTTTATTTTCTTTGTATAACAACATATGAAACAGTACATTCATTCTCAAATGTATCATATGTAATACAAAACGGGATCCAGAAGATGTCAACTGACTTATTCAAGTCTGCATCCCAGACATGTACCTTAGACCTTAAGCATGATATTTATATAATGCTTCATAGCTGAAAATATATCCTATACAAAAAAACAAACAAAAAAACATCGTAGACTGCGTCTAGTTTAATCCAAAGAAAGGTGATCAACAACTTTTACAGTTCGATATATGGAGAATTATGTGTGTCAGATTATTATCTGTTGCCTTTGCCTTACTTTGTTACTATGTACGGCTTGGTCTTGATAGAATTTGTTCGTGTCCATAGGATTCTTAAGATACCTCATTTTCTGTTAAACTTTTTTTATGTCAGCATCTTGAAATACAGCTGTTCATTAAGGAAGAATGTAGGAAGCAAGAGCATCTGCTGTTTTTTTGTGTTTTTAGCTCACCTGAGCCAGCGGCTCCGGGGGAGCTTATAGGATGGTAAGGCTCCGTTGTCCGTCGTCCTTCTGTCCGTCGTCCGTTGTCCGTCCACACTTTCAAACGACTTCTCCTCTGAAACCGCTGGGCCGATTGTAACCAAATTTCATATAGAGCCTCCTGGGACCTTAGGAACAAAAAGTTGTTGAAACGGTCCTGGTCACATGACCAACATGGCCGCCATGCCCATATATGGTAAAAACCTGAAAAAATCTTCTTCTCCAGAACCAATAGGCCGATGGCCTTGAAACTTGGTATGTAGCATCGGGTACACGAGTACTACCAAGAGTGTTCAAATTATGACCTTAGGTTGACCTTGACCTTTTTTACAGTAAGTTCAAATTTGCTTCCTTATGCTTTTATATGGCAAAATGCTGCAACATAAGATATCTTGGAAACTGTTGAAGATTTTGGCCTAAAAATTGGTACATACAGTCATCTTAATGACTACATGAAGATTTATGAGTACAAGAGGTCAAGGTCATTCTTTGACCTTTGACCCAGAACTCTCATATTTTGACAATTCCAAACAATCTCCTCAAAAGCCACTAGGCCAATTGTAACCAAATTTCATATAGATCCTTCAGGGGTTGAGGGAATGAAAATTTGTTCATACGGTCCAGGTCACTTGACCAACATGGCCACCACACCCATAGATGGTAAAAACCTTTAAAAATCTTCTTCTCCAGAACCAGTAGACAGATGGCCTTGAAACTATGTATGTAGCATTGGATACTCAAGTACTATCAAGATTGTTCAAATTATGACCCTGGGTTGACCTTGACCTTTTTTACGGCAAGGTCAAATATCGGAAAATGCTAGAACATGAGATTTCATGGTAAGTTTTGAAGATTTTGGTCTAAAAATTGGTAGATACAATCATCTTAATGAGTACATGAAGATTTGTGAGTACAAGAGGTCAAGGTCATTCTTTGACCTTTGACCCAGAAATCTCGAATTTTGACAATTTCAAACAATCTGCTCAAAAACCACTGGGCCAATTGAAACCAAATTTCATATAGAGCCTCGAGGGGTTGAGGGAATGAAAAAAATTTCTAACGGTCCTGGACACATGACCAACATGGCCACCACGCCCATATATGATAAATACCTTTAAGAATCTTCTTCTCAAGAACCAACTGACCGATAACCTTGAGACTTTGTATGTAGCATTGGGTACTTGAGTACTATCAAGATTGTTCAAATTATGACCTTGTGTTGACCTTTACCTTTTACAGCAAGGTCAAATATGGGAAAATGGTAGAACATAAGATTTCATGGAAAGTTGAAGATTTTGGCCTAAAAGTGATATATATGGTTGTCTTAATGAGTACAGGAAGATTTATTAGTACAAGTGGTCATGGTCATTCTTTGACTTTTGACCTAAAACTCATATTTTGACAATTACAGACATGATAAGTAAAAGTAAAAGCCACCTTGCCAATTGTTCAGGTGTTGGGGGAGGGGGGGGGAGGGGGGGTTTGGTTGAAAAAAAAAGAGCATTTTGGTTGAAAAAAAAAGAGCAAATTGGTATATACAGTTGTCTTAATGAGTACATGAAGACTTATGTGTACAAGAGGTCAAGGTCATTTTGTTACCTTTGATCCAGATCGCTCATATTTTAACATTTTCAACCATTTCCTCAAAAGCCAAAGGGCCAATTGTGAACACATTTCATATAGAGTCTCCAGGGGTTGATTGAATGAAAGTTTGTTCAAACGGTCCAGGTCACATGACCAACATGGCCACCACGCCCATATATGGTATAAATCTTTAATATTTTTCTTCTGCAGAACCAATACACCTATGGCATTGAAACTTGGTAAATAGCATGGAGTACTAGAGTACCACCAAGACTGTTCAATGGTGACCTTGGGTTTACCTTGACCTTTTTTGCGGCATGGTCAAATATGGAAAAATGCTAGAACATAAGATTTCATGGAAAGTTTTGAAGATTTTGGCCTAAAAGTGATATATATGGTTGTCTTAATGAGTACAGGAAGATTTATTAGTACAAGTGGTCATGGTCATTCTTTGACTTTTGACCCAAAACTCATATTTTGACAATTACAGACATGATAAGTAAAAGTAAAAGCCACCTTGCCAATTGTTCAGGTGTTGGGGGAGGGGGGGAGGGGGGGAGGGGGGGTTTGGTTGAAAAAAAAAGAGCACTGTTTCCTCTTTTGAGAAAAAAATTGATTTTCCAAGTGTGGTATATTCTGACCTTAGAGAAAATATGGTACAACTGTATGCATTGATATGCAATCCATTGTAGAAGACCAGTTGTATGTAATTTCAGCTTTTGACTGCTTGACCATGTAATAACTGGAGCTGTATTCATAAAGCCACTTAAGTCGTTGCTATGCGGTTGCTAAGGCTAAATATCTATAAAGGAGATTCCCTACAACTATGAAATTTGGTCTGGAGGAACAGTCTTACGAAGACTGTTCCTCCAGACCAAATTTCATAGTTGTAGGGAATCTCCTTCAAAGAAATTTAGCCTTAGCAACAGCATAGCAACCACTTAAGTCGTTTTATGAATACGGCCCCAGAGAATTTACCCCCATGTAGGCTACAATTTTTATAAGGTCCATGATGACTTCATAGGTGACCTGATATAAGTATTTTTATTAGAACTGTATATAAATATAAATTTTCAGCTACAAACAATAGAAGAGGATTAGACTAGTGCCTAAAAGTGTTGATTGTTGTATAGAAAGGTTGCTGGTTTGTTTCACATTTTTGCATGCATTTTCTTACATTTCATTTAACATTTTGGCATGAAATTAGAATTTTGATAAATATCCTTTTTGCTGTTCTCCCCGTTTGTGTTTAATAATCATATTGAAGAAATTTACCGTTAGGATTTGACAGTTTTATCATATTTTGTTTTAAATATACTAAATGTATTATAATTGTATAGACAGCTTTACAACTATATGTTATTGCCAACTTAATCAGAAACATATAAGCTTCATCATTATTCATTGTGCAAAGGAGTTTTCAGAATATATTTCAGAGCGCAGCTTAGGGTTTTTTGACCGGGAGAAGTCTAGTAACAATTTAGTGACCTTAGGCGGATTATGGTCTACGTTTATTTCAAACCTAAATATTTCTCCAAAATTGCTCTTTAGCTAGTTATGTAAAGCCACCTAAATTAAAAAAGTCCCATATCTAAACACATAAACCCAAACCTGCCTGGGCATCTCCTCTGAAGTTTTATTGCAGTTCATGAAATTACACTTACAAGAAAGAGTGTTTTAAAAAAATCATATAGAAAATCTAAAAATAACCCACCGCAAATAATCAACATAATTGTTTGCAATGCGAAAATACATCCAAAAGATGCAGATGTAGATGACATTTGATGTAGGCCCTGATCAGACTGCTGTTTAAGGATCAGCCTGATCTGGTTCTGCGAGTCTGCTGGGACTTATGGACCTATCTGTATAATTATTTATAATTTTTACTATTGCAAAATTGAAATAGTGCACTAGCTAATTTTTTAAACTTAAAAGTCAGTAGTATTTATCTAGTAGAAATTATCATGCAGAGTTTGTGTG
Source organism: Ctena decussata (assembly GCA_963989385.1). NCBI lineage: Eukaryota > Metazoa > Mollusca > Bivalvia > Lucinida > Lucinidae > Ctena > Ctena decussata. The sequence continues at coordinate 3,290,408 of OZ022507.1, read as the reverse complement.
TAGTAGTTGCTTTTTTTTGCTTTTAGATGTTTTGTAGATGTTTGGTTTCATTTGTTTCAGGTTAGATTTACCTTTATTTTTTTCTTACCTTAAGTAAGTAAAATAGCTACACCAAGAACTGTAGTAGTAGTTTCTACTACTACAGTTCTTGGTGTAGCTATTTTAGTTTCTACTACTACAGTTCTTGGTGTAGCTATTTCACTTAATTTTGAATCCAAATTGTCAGTGTTGTCACATTCTTTTATTTAGTTTCATGATGTGCCATGTCTATCACACTACCTTCAAGCATCTGAAAAGTTTTGATAAAAGTTATCGTAAACAGTTAGCTGTTATTTACTTTTAGCTATCCTCTTTTGTCTCCAAGTACAGTTCATTTAAATGATCATACTTGCCTCTTACTGAAGATGAACAAACCAAAATTATTATTAACACACATCAATGATATAGATAGTACATTGTTAAGCCAAATACATGTTTGAAGAAAGATGGATGAATAAAGGAATAATGTTAAATTTAGGTATTGTATCATCAGCATCTGTGGTCCGTAGAGTGGCAGTAATTAAGATATTTAGCTAATTAAGATAAAGTAGCATGGGTATTTGTTGTTAGATCCTCTTTTTGATTATATTCGGTCTGAACCCACCCATTCCCTTCGACTTTGAAAATTAACTGAAAAACGAATGGTTATAAAAGTGGAGGGCCCTGGCCTGGTGGTTTAAATGTTGACTTCAAGATTTTAATTCTAAATGCAACTTGCATAGCAACCAAAATTGATTGGCATCTGAAATTCTAGGTTTTCTTAGTCCTTAAATTTGACTTTGTGTGGAGTTTTCTTTAATTTGGGGAATATCTCAAAGTTAGGGAAATACAGGTATAAATCGATAGACAATGCTGGGTGTAGTTAACACTTCTGATTGCTATGATGTCATAAACGAGGTCACTGAAAAACGAATGGTTATAAAAGTGGAGGGCCCTGGCCTGGTGGTTTGAATGTTGACTTCAAGATTTTAATTCTAAATGCAACTTGCATAGCAACCAAAATTGATTGGCATCTGAAATTCTAGGTTTTCTTAGTCCTTAAATTTGACTTTGTGTGGAGTTTTCTTTAATTTGGGGAATATCTCAAAGTTAGGGAAATACAGGTATAAATCGATAGACAATGCTGGGTGTAGTTAACACTTCTGATTGCTATGATGTCATAAACGAGGTCACTCTTTCTTACATTTGTGTCATGCAGTGGTATTCTGAGAGGCTTCATTAGACCTTTCTTTTGGTATCGCAGGTCGCAAGATTTCCATTATGAAATTTCCTTTTATAGTCCTGATTAAGACATTGTACTACAGGGATACCATGCCTTTTCATTATCTATCATTAGTAAAAATCATGATTGTCGCCAGATCTAAAATCATTTTGCATTTTTGGTAAGAGAAAAATCTTTCCACAATTTTAATTCATGAGTTTAATTCGACGTTTTGGTTTATAAGGCCCATTTCAAGAATGAATTACTTTCTACTCTACATTATAGCTCATTCCTGGTTTGATGAATAGGTATTATGGCAGCCAGAAAACGACAACAACAACAACAACAAAAAACACTAAAAAAGGCTTCTAGAATTCTAGAATTCGTAACATTGTTTCTAAGGGTCCTAAGTATAGATTGCCTTCCCATATCGATTTCAACACATGTAGGGAAGAAATTGCATCTGCATTAAATGATTTTGGTAATCGTTGGTGTAAACGAGAGGGTGTCGAAAGTAACGCTTTAAAGAAATGGAAACTAAGTATCTTTAATATTGTGGATAAACGTATAAAGTTTTATTCACACAATACTAATCTTTTACCTCCTAAGCCTAAATCTTCCTTTAGATATTTGAAGCAGGGTATCCAGGATTTTCATAGGAAGTATGTTTTGGTTCCTGCTAACAAGGCCGCAAACAACATTGTTGTTGTTTGTCGGTTGCACTATATTAACACTTTGAAGCAGGAACTTAATGGCACCACGGCTTACGAAGAGACTTTTACAGATGAGAAAAGTAAAAAGTATGCAAAGACCAGGAACTGAAACAATCAAAATCCAAATCCAGCCCTCAAACCATAGTTGGAAACAACTAAGATTACAAATAATCAAGATACAGAGAACATATGGCCAACCGAGTGAGCAGCTTGTTCCCAAAAGGTGGCCACTCAGCAACCCAAACCGAACCAAAAATAATAAGAACATACATAAGGTAAAACATCACAGAAACTCTGACACCAAAAACAGGCAACAGAGAACCACAACAGAACTACCGCCTTGGAACGGTCAGTAATGAATTACTGGGGAGCTTAAATCGATTTTACAGGCCCAACCTCACCCTCAGTTTCTGAAGTGGTACAAAACATTTAGTTGGTTGTTCGGTTCGCATGATAACCCTCTAACTCGTCAATGAATCATCACGGTAAACACATAAATCAAATTTCAACACCATGAAGAAGCAAAGACGAGGACTCTACAGATACAACGGGCCGTCTGACAGGTGGAGTTCCCTGTCCTGCCAAACGACCCCACTGGAAATCTGAAGCAAAAGAAGGTCACCAGTTGAGCCCCGGTGGACCAAGCAACAGACAAAAAGGCTCCGGTCCCAACCAACTACAATATATAGCTTTAGGTCGGGGCCATCATAGAGTCTGACGACCGATCCCCCGGTGTGCAATTAAAGAGTGCAGCAAAGTTATCAACCGTGATTGGGTTAATCACTAAGCATGCAGACTGTCGCATAACATTTAAATTATAGCCAATACGTTTGTGACGTATTATTATTTTTCGGAATTGATCAGAAAAATCAGTCCTACCCTTAATCTTTTCGAATTTGTATACTAAGTCACCATAAAATTCTGGTTCCGATAGGCCTTGGTGTAAAAGAAATTTTAATCCGACATCAAATTTTGAAACCAATTCATGGTGTCTGCGATAGAATTTAGAAAAAGCCTTTCTAAGCTTATGATACCGATAGCCCTGTTGAAGAAGTTTAGCAGTTAAACATTTATTACGAGCATTAAAGTCATCTACATGACTACACACTCTAGCAAATCTTATAAGTTGAGAAATATACACTCCATAAGAGGGACGACGTGGAACGTCACCATCCAAAAATGGAAAATTAACTATATTAAAGTCAAAGTCATCACGTTTATCATAAATTTTAGAAGATACAAAACCGTTAGAAATAGATAGATGTAAATCCAAAAAGGGGGCCTCGGTATCTGAAGTATTAGCTTTATTCAATTTAAGTTCAGGTGGGTAAATTTGGTTAACCATGCTTTCAAAATAAGGATTATCAATATTCAGAAGATCGTCTAAATATCTAGAGGTTGAGTTAAATGCCTCAATGGTGTCAGCTTGATTATCAACAGAAAGAGAAGTCATGAAATCTCTTTCATAACAAAATAAAAACAAATCGGCCACAAGAGGAGCACAATTTGTACCCATCGGAATACCAACAATTTGTCTGTATAACTTATTACCAAATCTGATGTAAATATTATCTAAGAGATATGATAAGGCGTCACATACATTCTGACATGACCAAAGATTATATCCTCTATATATTTTACGGTCAGTAGAAGTGAAAAACGCTTTCTTATCGTTACAGGCAATATAAAGGGTATCTTCATTTTTGGAGAACTTTTTGAAGGCCCTCTCAATCAAATCAACAAGTTTTTCCTTTATTAAATTATGGGGTAATGTGGTATAAAGAGTAGAAAAATCATAAGTGGACAAACTAGTCGCACGGAGCCCTCTGTCGTTAATAGCCACTCAAATAATTTGCCTTTAAAGTTTGCTGTAAACGTTAAGGAACGCCAAGACAAACTTCCTACGATGTATTGGTTACCTAACTTCACAAAAAACCGTATAAAGCTAGATTCATTGCCAACTCTAGCTCTTGTACTACTACAGAATTATCTAAATTATTAACTTCTTGCCTCACTGCTGTGAAATCTCGTGTCATTTGGTACTATGAGACAGTGTATGAGAGATCAGGGAAAAATATGTTTTGGTCTATAAAAAATTCTGGTGAGGTACTTAGTAAACTGAAGTCAAGAGGGTTCCGTGCGACTAGTTTGTCCACTTATGATTTTTCTACTCTTTATACCACATTACCCCATAATTTAATAAAGGAAAAACTTGTTGATTTGATTGAGAGGGCCTTCAAAAAGTTCTCCAAAAATGAAGATACCCTTTATATTGCCTGTAACGATAAGAAAGCGTTTTTCACTTCTACTGACCGTAAAATATATAGAGGATATAGTCTTTGGTCATGTCAGAATGTATGTGACGCCTTATCATATCTCTTAGATAATATTTACATCAGATTTGGTAATAAGTTATACAGACAAATTTTTGGTATTCCGATGGGTACAAATTGTGCTCCTCTTGTGGCCGATTTGTTTTTATTTTGTTATGAAAGAGATTTCATGACTTCTCTTTCTGTTGATAATCAAGCTGATATCATTGAGCCATTTACTCAACCTCTAGATATTTAGACGATCTTCTGAATATTGATAATCCTTATTTTGAAAGCATGGTTAACCAAATTTACCCACCTGAACTTAAATTGAATAAAGCTAATACTTCAGATACCGAGGCCCCCTTTTTGGATTTACATCTATCTATTTCTAAGGGTTTTGTATCTTCTAAAATTTATGATAAACGTGATGACTTTGACTTTGATATAGTTAATTTTCCTTTTTTGGACGGTGACGTTCCACGTCGTCCCTCTTATGGAGTGTATATTTCTCAACTTATAAGATTTGCTAGAGTGTGTAGTCATGTAGATGACTTTAATGCTCGTAATAAATGTTTAACTGCTAAACTTCTTCAACAGGGCTATCGGTATCATAAGCTTAGAAAGGCTTTTTCTAAATTCTATCGCAGGCACCATGAATTTGTTTCAAAATTTGATGTTGGATTAAAATTTCTTTTACACCAAGGCCTATCGGAACCAGAATTTTATGGTGACTTAGTATACAAATTCAAAAAGATTAAGGGTAGGACTGATTTTTCTGATCAATTCCGAAAAATAATAATACGTCACAAACGTATTGGCTATAATTTAAATGTTATGCGACAGTCTGCATGCTTAGTGATTAACCCAATCACGGTTGATAACTTTGCTGCACTCTTTAATAGCACACCGGGGGATCGGTCGTCAGACTCTATGATGGCCCCGACCTAAAGCTATATATTGTAGTTGGTTGGGACCGGAGCCTTTTTGTCTGTTGCTTGGTCCACCGGGGCTCAACTGGTGACCTTCTTTTGCTTCAGATTTCCAGTGGGGTTGTTTGGCAGGATAGGGATCTCCACCTGTCAGACGGCCCGTTGTATCTGTTGAGTCCTCGTCTTTGCTTCTTCATGGTGTTGAAATTTGATTTATGTGTTTACCGTGATGATTCATTGACGAGTTAGAGGGTTATCATGCGAACCGAACAACCAACTAAATGTTTTGTACCACTTCAGAAACTGAGGGTGAGGTTGGGCCTGTAAAATCTATTTAAGCCCCCTAGTAATTCATTACTGACCGTTCCAAGGCGGTAGTTCTGTTGTGGTTCTCTGTTGCCTGTTTTTGGTGTCAGAGTTTCTGTGATGTTTTACCTTATGTATGTTCTTATTATTTTTGGTTCGGTTTGGGTTGCTGAGTGGCAACCTTTTGGGAACAAGCTGCTCACTCGGTTGGCCATATGTTCTCTGTATCTTGATTATTTGTAATCTTAGTTGTTTCCAACTATGGTTTGAGGGCTGGATTTGGATTTTGATTGTTTCAGTTCCTGGTCTTTGCATACTTTTTACTTTTATAAGCCAAACTTGCAAACTAAATACACATAGGTGGATTTATTTGTGGAAAGTGTAAAGTCTATTGGCTTTGGAGATGAGTAAGTTCTGTTTAAACTGGCCTCTTGCATGGGCGGTGTTTCAGATTTCATAACTGGTCATGAGCTGCTTCTGCCAAGCGGTTTGTTTGAATCTGTTTATGATATGACCAGTGGAGAAAGATGCAACACTGGCCAAAACCTCAAGCACATGCTTAAGCAGAATAGATGAGCAGTGATCTAGAACCAAAACAGACGAAATCAAAATCCTGCCCAAAACACCAAATGTCAAAGGAAAACAATAAAGGAGGCCCAGAAAGCAAAATGCAAAAAAGCCAAGAGGTCAGCTTTTACCAGCAGATGGCCACGTGACTATCCTAAATAATGTACAAAAGGTAAAAGACTAATAGGAAGCTTACAAGCAATGACAAATAGTAAATCACAAAAGAAACACCGCCTTGGAATAGTCAGCAAATAATCACTGTGGGCTAAAGCTGGTTTAGCATGCGCCCTAGATCCTGTTGGGGTACATAAACATACGAATTATTCGGTCCAGGACAAGGACTTCTGACTCATAAATAGGTCAAACAGCAAGCATACAAATCAGGATTTAATTCTGAAACAGAATGAGCACTCAACAGCAAGAAAAACTTGAGCAAAAAAAAAAATCCTCGATGGGATTCTAGCGGACCAACCATTGATGAACTAGGAAACCTTCCTGGGACCAAAATGTTTTGAACTGTTGCAGAGGCGGAGTGGGAGGGTTTGGCTCTAGCAATATGTTACTGGCTGCTCCAAGGCTGTACTTCTGAAAAATCTGATATTTTAGATTGGTTTAGACTCTTATTCTAGATAATCGTCTTTTATATTATTTGGACCCTTTTTGATACTAGTCAGTCTTTGAACCGACAGCCTGATTTAAATTAAGAACTTTCAGTATGCTTTTATCTGGTTTCGTCACCAGATATTGTCAGGCTCTCTGATGAGGCTTTATTAGCCGAAACAACGTAGTTTGGCACATGTTCCTTCTTCTGAATGTATTCTCTGCTCTTGAAGGACCTCTTTAAGATTTTAATTTTAGTTCACTGCAGCTGGTGTTGTTCCGTGTGACGACCGTAAAGTGCCTCCCCGTACATCATCCATAGTGCAGATTATATTTTATTTTCGTCCTTTGAGATCAGATGATATATTCTGAGAAATCTGAAATTTTAGATTGGTTTAGACTCTTATTCTAGATCATCCTCTTTTATATTATTTGGACCCTTGTTGATACTAGTCAGTCTTTGAACCGACTGCCCAATTTAAATAAAAAAAATTCAGTATACTTTTCTCTGGTTTCGTCACCAGATATTGTCAGGGTCACTGATGAATCTTTATTAGCCGAAACTACGTAGTCTGGCTCATGTTCCTTCTTCTGAATGAATTATCTGCTCTTGAAGGAACGTTTTAAAATTTTAATTCTGTTGTAGTTCAACAGCCTTACATGTTCTAAATTAATGTCCTCTTGTCTGTGGCCTTGAAGCAATAAGTTCACCTGTAAAATTGCTTACTTTGCTTTCTGTTATGTTTGTAATTTAAACATGTCAAATAGATAAAAAAATGAAACAGTCACTTGTTTTGGCAGTCCCTGTTGGTTCCGTTTACCTATTCAGCGAGTTGTGTTTTGTAGTGGGGTAGCTGAATGACCCACCTATCTGGGGAAGAGCTGTTCATTTGGTCGCCCATTCGATGTACCGAGTGTGTCTCTCGTGAACTGTAATACATCTTTCCATTTTGCTTTCGAGGCGGGATATATGACCTGATTGTATAAGTTCTTGATCATTACCTATCTTTAAACTTCACCAAAGACAAATTACCAAGCGTCAACGAACTCCCCAACCAACGTTGTAGAAAGTGTTTAGGTTGGTGCCATCAGTAAGTTTGAGGCCCGGCCCGCTGACATGCAGTGAAAGAGGACGGCAAACTTATTTTCCCTTGATAAGATTTGCTTCTATAGACTGAAGTAATACGTATAGATATGTTTCTTAGGTCTCTGATTTTACAGGAGTGGCTAGATTATATGCTATAAATTTTGAGTAAAGAAACACGAATTACAGACGTCTACTTTTGGTATTAGGGCGGGGTGTGGGATCTGATTGTACTTTAAACATTTGTACTTTAAACATTCTGTTGTTTATTTTATTTAGTTTTTCTCCATATTGTGGTTAAACTGTTAAAACTGCCGTATATAAGAATCAGTATGTCAGTGACCTTTTTCTGCTGCTGGATGTGCAGATGATTTTATTAATAAGTTTGCTTCTCTTGTAAGAACTAGGGACTACCTTCCCTGATATAAGTGCCTAGAGTTGGACATGTCACCAATGTACAATTCTGGTCAGTTATTTATGGGATGCTTAATAAGGAATTTGGTGTAATGGTTTTCTTACTAGTTTAAATTTCTACTTGAATTGGGCGATGTATGTGATAAATTGTCGCAGTCTCTGTGTGTGTGTGTGTGTGGGGGGGGGGGGGGGGGAGGGGATTGCGCGAGCTTTAATCCCCGAGAAAAAATCTTTTGAGTCAGGAAAATTTCGAACATTATGCCAGCAAACTAATCTAACTAAGCCACGTCATGTGGTTTCCAACAATGTGGCAAATTTCTCATGTGATATTCAGAACACCCTTCTTATTTATACAGGGAAACCAAGACCTCACTGTTGACTCTATGGCCTGGGACATGTCCATAAATCGCTGATGTGACAAGCGAAGGCTCAGACCAGACTGCACTTATATGCAGTCTGATCAGAGCCTTTGCCAGTCAACAATGCCACATTGTTGGAAATCATATAATGTGGCTCAAATTGGTCAGTCATGAACGCCTTCCAATCAAAATAAAACAATATCAGCAATTTATGTCTTGTTTACAATTTACAGCAGGTCGTAAGTAAATTGAAAAGAAACTGGAAAATTGTAATCACATAGTTGCTTTTCAACATGTTCAGGTAGCAAAAAATTGTTTAGGTATAGTGAAACTGTATTTGGCCTTTTGTGGTAGGGGTGCCAAATATGTTTTTATACCGTCTAAGTAGAAAAAGAAAAACAGAATTTCATTTCTCTTTTTGAATGTCATCTAGCACCTACTTCATGATACTAAATTTAAATAGAAACCTGGTTTGACTAGACATATGTAAATCGTTAAGTATATAGATTAAATGGAAAGTACTTTGTTATCAGGCTGAAGTATATTGTGAACTTAAGTGTTTGCGTTCGTATTTAAACATGATTTTGTGAGGCTCTGAATTTTACAACGATCAATAAAATCTTTGATTAGGAAATCGTGAAACAAACATATATTGACTTTTTTTGCAGACTACGAATTCCATCGGGTTTCGTCCTATAAAAATCATGTATTGTGCATATATGACCACAAAGACAATAATTGGTTCTTTGGGGTCTTAAATAATGAATTTTACCTGACCTGACCAGACTGGTCTGCATGGCCTAGTTCCAATACCTTAGAAGAAGTTTCTTAATTATCATACAGTATCGCTTGCACTTCTAAATGAGTAGGCTCAATGTAAGTTTCATGTTACAGAATTTGAAAAGAAATCCGTTTCCGGCGGCAGAGGTTGGGGGAGAGGGGAGTGGGACGGGAGGTACGGGGCGGGATTTTAGTGACTATCTATTCACAGAGGTTCATAACTGAACCGCTTACAATTACATCAATTCTGAGCTTTAGTTTGACCATTCGTTTTTCTATGATTGCTAAAAACGCACCTCTGTTTCGGGATCCATGTCTGTGTAAGAAAGTCAATGTTTCTATGGTTTATAATTCGGACTTTGTGATTTTGGTACTTGGACCACTTCTTTGCTGGCGCAGCGGGTTTAATTCCAAAAAGTACATTCATCATTTCGTAATCAGCCATGTCAGCGAAATTGATTTTCTACACGAACGCACTATACCTGTTCAAAGCATTCAGGTGTAGATAACATTCAATAATTCATAGGCCTGTCCCAGAACTGGAAGGAACTTTGTACCCGTTATTGACAGAGCATCGATCTGATGTTGTTGCTTGGATTAGGACATTATTCAATATGTATACGTCAACTAATAGTTGAAAACTTGGGAAGCGTCTGATTTGGTCAGTGTAGCATTAAAACGTACTTAACAGCTTGCACAAGCAGGTAAAATGAGCTCTGAGAAGCAAGACACAAATCAGCCTGCGCATCGAGTTGGTCTGTTCATGTGCTTATACACTATAGGAGTACTCCTCTGCTTACTCTAGGCAAAGCCATATATCATATTGCAGGTGTTCTCATAAGTAGTCGCTGTGTATTTCAATAAACATTTCTTTGGTTTCTTTTACGTTGGGCCATAAAGGTTTCAGTATTATAGACGTGGACATTTCCTATGTTTTATTATTACCCGTAGCTGAAGCACATCGGCATATTAAACCAAGCCCATTGAACAAGAATAGTTTATGGCTTCTTATCTCACCTGTCACTTATGAATAGATTTTTTTTAATATTCGACATCTTATATGAAATGGCTTTCATTTGTATTCATTATTAAATTGATTTATTGAATTGTTGGTAATTGCAAGGCATGTTTAGGGCAGTTTTATTGGCATGTTCATTGTTGTTATTATTGTAACTGAATATTGTTGCGGTTTGTGCTCATTGATTTGATACGTCATAAATACTTCACAAAGGCCGCATTTGTTCATGTATTTCAACCCCTATTATACTTTCAATGCTCAGTGAAGCAACAGGGCTGCTGACTAACACAACATATTGTTGGTGGAGAAATGCACAGCAGCCAATTTTAATTTTGTCAGAATTTCTCTGATTTTAACAGCCATAAATCTTTTATATGAGGGCATTCCCCGTACGATAGTAAAAACATTAATGTTAAGCTCAGTGATATGTTAAATTGCGCCCATTGAACATGAAGGTCATACAACTTATCTCACCTGCCACTTATAAAGGAATTTTATTTAATACTCCAAAATGTAATGTGGATTGAATTTTATCCCTGCTTATCATTAAATTACCGAAATTGTAGGTGATTTAATTGCATGTCAGGGAAAAATCGTTGGTATGTCTCAGTGTCATAAATAGAATATTGCAACTGTTTCCGTTGACTGGTTAAATGACCCATGCATTATTTTTTTCCTGGAGATGATATAAACATAAGCTTGAAACTTACAGTCAAATCCTCACATGGTGGCATATGTTAATACCTATCGTTTGTGAAACTATTGTTTCAGCCAATATCTTAACTGAATCTCTTGGAATTTATGCCCTATCTTGTGATCATTCATATTTTCTTAAAACTGGTTTATATAAGGTCTGTCACTTTTAACTTTTATAGTTTAAAAGAAGCTCCTGGTTTTATCTTATTCCATTTTAGATCTGTAGTTGTTCTATTTTTTTATTTTTTTTCCACTCAGTTTTAAATGCATTAGAAGCTTCCTCTTCTCTGGGGACTTCACTGATGTATGCTAACTCCAATTCAAGATTTTTCGAATCTGTATATAAATGAAATGGCATAAAATCATTCGTTTTGTTTAAAATGTGAGTTTCTGCCCCAGTACTTTAAAATAGCTTGTATCAATAATAATTAAGATAATAGTTTGACTGAAACATGAAGAAATCTTTGCAACAACCACCATACAGTGAAAACAGTCAGTTGGTGTTTTTACTGATATTGACTTTCTTTTGATTATGTTTCAGGGCAAGCATTAATCAAGAAATGGAGGGATCTGGACCAGATACTGGAACTAAATCCAACTGCTCACTAGTGACAATCATAGTTTTATCGTCGCCAAACTCATTTCATTAATATGAGCAATAGACTGATTACACCCAGCAGACACACAACGTTTAAAAACATTGAATCAAAGTTGATTCAACGCCATGCCGTTGAATCATTCTTGACTCAGTTTGGTTTCTATGCTGTGTGCCTGCTGGGATATGTCCTCTGGTGTGTCAGACAGCCATTTTCTTTTTGTCAGAAAGAAGACTTGACTAAGAAACGAATGGAAATGTCGGACTACACCAGTGTAACCAAACAGTAGCTTCCTTTTGAACAGTATGGACTGGAAACTGTTATGAATGTTGAACCATTTTGAAGATGGGAAATCTGTATTTTTCTCCATTCAAGTCATGCGTAACGTTGCCCTTACATTCAGCAACAGTCAAATAGTAAACCATTGATTGCGTTGCCCTTATGAAACAGCTCAACAACTACAATCAAAGGAAGATTTTAATAAAACATGACGTGTTTGAGACAAACAGAGATTATCACTCTTAATGTACAATAGTTTAACTATTAGTTTGGTTTCTCTTTCTTTTTTTTTTTTTTAAGAAATAGGAATATTAATAAACATATCTAATGCTGAAAATAGTAGCAATTGGCATTTTCGACAACTGAAATCTAACACTATTCGGGCAATAATCAAAGAATTTGCTATAGAGAGCATTAAACCTTTAAATCAAAGTAGCATTTATGTCCGTTCGTGTAGTATAATACTAAAATGTATATTACTGTGCTTTTGTTGTTTTACTTTTTTTTCATTTATTTAACTTTTGACTTTTTGATCGGAGCTTCTTTTCTATCCTTTTTTCGGTCTTACCTTGAAATGAAGTAGTATATATTATGTATGTACTAGGAAGACATTTGTTTGTTCCAACCATTAAAATTTTGTTCATTTAGACGATTAGACTGATACCGTGAGCATGAGACTACAAAGCTCACAACTGTTTTACTAATGGACCTATATATAATTGCTGTTTGCAGCAGGCCTTATGTTATGAGTACAGCATATGGTGTGAAATTTATATATTTTGATATGTGCAAATACTTTACCTTTTTAGCAAAAGATAAACTCTGCAGTGCTGTGATTAGAATTTTGACATGATTGATTTGTACAACGATCCGTCCATCCATTTTGATATTATTATTTCGCTGTATATATATTCCGATTACTGTACTCCTGAACTACGAATTTTACCCTACTCCGTCCATTCATGTCGTATGTCTATTCGATTGAATTTTTATGCTTTCAATAAGGGCAGTTGTCAGTTACTGTCGAAAGTACGTGCACTTATTACTGGTTAACCGCTTAGGAGGTTTTAGCCTGCCCAGGAATAGTGTGGTTAGGCTAACTGACCGTCCCGACATGACCTTAGCTGTTTACCGTGGACGTTAAGCCTCAAATCAATCAATCAATCAATCAAACATTTCCCTTCTTAATTACAATTGCCTTAAAAGCGTTTTTGTGATAGCAAAACATAATTATTCAGAAAAAGTAATTTTTCGAAAATCAAAATTTGTTTCTCAGAGAAAGGATGATGTTCTTTGAGCTGGGTGTGATGAACAGAATGCGAAAATTGTATTGTAGAAATGAAGACGCTCTTTCAATATGTTTCAGCAATATTTTGAAAGTTAGGCTGTTTAATCGATAAACAATATCTGATGGAACATGGTCTAAAATAACACACTCGTTTATAAAAGGTAAATGTAAAGGTTTCCCATTGCCTAATAGCCGTAGGGGCAGTGGGGGTTAGAGACCCACTGTATCTTGGACACAGCTGATGAAAGGCGGAGCCCATCTCTCTCCTTTCGCTGCCTTATTCTTCTCTGATTCGAAAAAGGTACCCATTTACTGCTGGGTTGACAGAGTTTTCCAGTCGTCGGATGGCGACGGTGAGTGGCGAACTCACGACCTTCCGGCGACTTTCTGTACCATAACCGAGTCACTCTAACCACTCGGCCACGGCGCCTCTCTGGTTTATACGGAACTCTAAAGGGATTCCTCAGAAAGGGCAGCTGGTGACAATATTGACACTAAACTTGTGCAAGTAAAACCAAAAACGGTGTCATATTTTCCATTAATTTGATGCTCATCTCCTGTCTAACTGTATGATACTCAGACTTGTTTATCTGATGGATTTAACTGCTTGGTTAATGTAGACCCCTATCAGTTTCCTGCTAACACACATATTCATTTACGCCATGCAAGAAATATCTTGCCGTTTGTGACTTTCCTGTTGACTTTTTATTTTGAAAAATAATGGTGTTTCAGTATCTAAAATTATATCTTAACGAAAGTATTTGCATCTAAAAAATAGGCACATCTCTAAAATAAATGTCAATAGAAACATACTACTCATTTCTCCTTAAATCAGTTAGCCTCGCCCAGTATTTTTGCGGAACTGATTTCTGGAATCTTTATGCACTGAATTTGACAGGATAATGGGAACGTAGCTTGTGTGAATACTTGAGGCACGGGTCTGTATACTTAGAAACCTGACTGTTTGCCCATTATACATCCAAACATTTTTTTATGCCCCCGTGACGATAGTCAGGGGGCATTAAGATTTGCCCCTGTCTGTCCGTCTGTCTGTTCGTCACGCTTTATAGTATAGAGTTTGTGTAATCAACTCCTCTCACAGTTTTCAATGGATCTTTTTCAAACTTTGCATACATGTTGTGGACATATTGAAGATGTGCATGTGAATTTTTGATGGAGCTAAAATAAATTTTGACAGAATTACGGCCTTTTGAACTTAGTCATTTTAGGCAAATTTTTGTATTGTACGGTATAGAGTTTGTGTAATCAACTTCTCCCACAGTTTCAATGGATCTTTTTCAAACTTTGCATACATGTTGTGGACATATTGAAAATGTGCATGTGAATTTTTGATGGAACTAAAATTAATTTTGACAGAATTTACGGCCTTTTGAACTTAGTCATTTTAGGCAAATTTTTGCATTGTAGGGTATAGAGTTTGTGTTATCAACTTCTCTCACAGTTTTCAGTGTATCTTTTTCAAACCTTGCATACATGCTGTGAATGTATTGAAGAAGTGCATGTGGGTTTTTGTTGGACCTAAAGTTAATTTTGACAGAATTAGGGCCTATTGAACTTAGTAATTATAGGCAAATTTGTGCATTGAAGGGTATAGAGTTTGTGTAATCAACTCCTCTCACAGTTTTCAATGGATCTTTTTCAAACCTTGCATACATGCTGTGAATGTATTGAAGATGTGCATGTGGGTTTTTGTTGGACCTAGAATTAATTTTGAGAGAATTATGGCCTTTTGAACTTAGTCATTCTAGGGTACTTTTTGCATTGTAGTGTATGGAGTTTGTGTTATCAACTTGGTCCACAGTTTTCAATGGATCATTTTCAAACCTTGTCTACATGTTGTGAACATATTTGAAGATATGCATGAGGCATTTTGATAGATCTAGAATTAATTTTCACAGAATCACAGCCTTTTTAACTTAGTCATTTTGGGCAATTTTTTACATGGTAGGGTATGTTTTCAATTGATTCTTTGTAGGTGCTTTATGGATATACACGTCATGTGACAGGCGCTGCACGGGGGCATCATTAGTGTCTTACAGACACAATTTTCTAGTTTTTTTTTCATATTTATTTTATTGGCTGTACCGTTAACGACTTTGTCCAGAGTTTTATTTATTTTTTGGGGTTGTGGACTTTTACTGTTATATATTTTTATTACTTACAATATTTTGCAGCTGGTCTGTGAACATACTGCATTTGACAGTTAGAGTGAAATGTTCTATTAACATAAAAAAACTGAAATAAAAGTAAAGTAACAGACAGCGTTGAGTTCTTCTCACTACCATGAAATGTTTAACAAGACTAAAAATCCAAAAATTTAGCATCCTGACTAAGAGGGTGTCCTTCCCCAATCTTCTTTAGATCATCTTGAGTTGATTGAGAAGTATAGATTCACGCCGTTGAAAATCACAGTGGGCACACAGTGTCCAAATGACGTCAATGTGGACTTTGATACGACGTCATTTGACGTGCATTTAATGGCATTATTGGTACTATTTTCATTCACGTACGTACAGGTTATGTGAGATGTGCAATTTTCACCCGACAAAATTTGTTACATGCATTATTCTGTGCATGCTTTGATGTGCATGCAATGTTTAACAAAAAAAATGCAGACGCATTTAATTATTTGCTTCAATAATGATCCAATCTAAATGCATGGACATGGTTTGTAATGACATTTCTGTAGATTTTGAACTTGGGTACAAATCAGATCAATGTTTATAATTGGTTTGGTTGTCCCGTTGTGGTAATTACCTGGTTCAGTTATCACTTTAATCAATTAGAACAACACCTCTAATCAATATAGATTTAGTGCAACACTTATAGCATTTGAAGCTTGCCAATCCACTGAAATCTGTTGACACTACTCCTTGATATGAACGGGACAGCATATAAAGGGGCCTTAACATGGATCGGAAAATCGAAGTCGCTTTTGTCAGCTGAAACTGCACAGCTTTGTTATTCGCTTTCATATTAGAAGTCAGCGAACGGCAAAGCTCCGACCAGATTTTACGCTAATACTGAGTTACGAATTGTAAGGTCTTTTTTGATATCTGTTGGGAAGTAGATCATTTGCATGTGTGACGGTTCTATTTGCCACAGAACGGACCGCTGTTTTTAGCTCACCTGGCCCGAAGGGCCATAGTGAGCTATTGTCATACCAATGCGTCCGGCGGGCGTCGTGCGTCGTCCGTCAACACCTAAAAACAAATATTCAAACATCTTCTTCTGTAAAACTACTGGTCCCATGGTTCTCAAATTTCACATGGAGCATGACCTAACTCCAGGGTCTCAGAATTGTAAAATTGGGTCAGGTTGAAAATCCAAGATGGCCGCCGTTACTAAAAATAGCAAAAACAACAAAATAAACTTCTTCTCAAGAACCACTGGGTATATTTGTCTGAATTTTGGCATGGAACATCTGTGAAGCCTTGGTATTCAAAATTGTAAAAATGAAAAAAATCGGTAGCGGAGGTTTGTCACAGTGACCTACTTTCTGTTTACGAGTGTAATCTTGCTCACATGCCAATGTCAAAAAACGACTTATTCAAACGACTTCAAACAACTTCTTCTCTAAAACCACTGCACCCATGGGACTCAAATTTCACATGGAGCATGACCAGACTGCAGGGTTTCAAAATTGTAAAATTGGATCAGGTCAAGAATCCAAGATGGCCGCCGTTACTAAAAATAGCAAAAACAACAAAATCAACTTCTTCTCCAGAACCATTTGGTATATTTGGTTGAAAGTTTGCGTGGAACATTAATGGGACCTTAGGATTAAAAATTGTAAAAATGAAAAAAATCTATAGCGGAATTAGGTCACAGTGACCTACTTAGCGTTTACAAGACCAATTTTGCTCAAATGTCAGTATTTCAAGAAAACGCAAATGGATTCTGATCAGGGTGGGTCAGAAATGGTCGTTGAATGGAATTATTTCAATTTTGTGCCAGTTGACTATCCAAGATGGCCACCATGGGGGCCGTTACTAAAAATAGCACAAACATAAAAATGACAATTATTCAAGAACCCTTGAATGGAATTTGACCAATTTGGTGTCAGAATGATCCTTGCATTAAGCCGTTTCGATTAATTGCAATTTGGCTTTCCAAGATGGCCGACATCTGCCGTTACTAAAAATAGCACAAGCATAAACATGACAATTACTCAAGAACCCTTGATTGGAATTTGGCCAATTTTGTGTCAGAATGTTCCTTGAATGAAGCCGTTTCGATTAATTGAAATTTGGCTTTCCAAGATGGCGGACATCTGCCGTTACTAAAAATAGCACAAACATAAAATGACAATAACTCAAGAACCCTTGAATGGAATTGGACCAAATTTGTGTCTGAATTTTCCTTACATGAAGCCATTTCGATTAATTGCAATTTGGCATTCCAAGATGGCCACCATCTGTCGTTACTAAAAATAGCACAAAACATGAAAATGACAATATCTCAGTAACCGCTTGACGAAATTTATGTCAAAATGATTAATGCATTGAGATGTTTCAAAAGTAACTAAATATAGACAAGTCGTAATGGCCTTTGTTACTAAAAATAGAAAAATGTGAAAATATGAAAATCTCAGTGGAATTGGACTTATTTTCTGTCAGAATGGTCCTGTCATTAAGCTTTTTCGATTTTCTGCATTTTGGCATTCCAAGATGGCTGCCATTTGCCGTTACTAAAAATAGCACAAAACATGAAAATGACAACATCTCATTAACCGCTGAAGGGATTGAGACGAAATTTGTGGCAAAATGATTCTTGCTTTGACGTGTTTCAAATATTAACAAATATTGACCCGTCAAGTTGGCCTCTGTTACTTAAAATAGCAAAATATGAAAATCAGAAAATTACAATGGAACTGGACCAATTTTATGTCAAAATGGTCCTTGCATGAAAGCTTTTCAATTTTTTGCATTTTGGCATTCTAAGATGGCCCCCATCTGCTGTTACTAAAAATAGCACAAAACATGAAATTGACAATATCTCAGTAACCCCTGAATGGATTTTGATGAAATTTGTGGCAAAATGATTCTTGCATTGAGATGTTTCAAAAGTAAATATATAAAGACCAGACAAGTTGGCCTCTGTTACTAAAAGTAGCAAAATGTGAAGTTGAGAAAATCTCTTGAATTGGACCAATTTTGTATCAGAATTGTCCCATTGCACAAAAGCCAGGTGAGCGATATCAGGCCCATTTGGGCCTCTTGTCTTCATTCGCCAAAATAAAATCATCTGCAACCTATTTAATTCAGTTCCAGTGTTGGCCTTGTAGATATAATAGTACCAGAGTAAACCAGACAAGGAATGACAAATCCAAAATAATTAAATACACAGAGATTAGATCAGGTGCTGGTGAGTAGCAAGCTTCACCTGTACATCCAAATAAACCCGCCATGTGTGATGTGTGTGCATGAGAACTCTGAAAGCTCAACTTTTCTTGGGATGTGACCATTAAATCGGAAACACGTTCAAAAACGGCCACACTGTAGGAATCAGCGAGATCATGATGTCTGCCACTGAACTTTTTAAACGGTTGACATAAGTTTCGCACTGCGATAGCTCTGTGACAGCAGTTTATTGGTGAGTAGCTTCGCTCTGTCACCGGACAGGCATAATGGACTGCAGTGACTGAACCACAATAGTTGCACACACCTGGCACCGTGTGTCGGGACATCTATTAAAATCAGCTTAACGGAGAAAGTTTACATATCCGTGTGTTAACTTCTATTTGCATTAGTAAATTTTAGCATAAATGGAATAAGTCCATTGAATATATTGGGTTGGGTGTATTTAATGCCTTAATATTTGCTTACATAAAATTGTTATTTGTATGGTTTCCTGTAGAACGCTCTATCTTCGTCTAGGACAACACTGCTTACATTGACATGCTATATGGAAATATTCTCTTTGCCTTACATCTGCTGGCAGCATTGTGCTACACAGTGAGCAAACAAGTCCAACACGGATTGAAATAAGGTTACAAAGACTGAAAGACAAACCAGGGACCAGTTGTCAAGAGTATTGTTCGCTTAACGAAGTCGTTTGTCAATGATTTGTCACCATGTCAAGAATTTGTTAGTATTTTTTTTTTTTTTTTTTTTTTTTTTTTGCTGAAGACCTCACATTTTTAGCTCACCTGTCAAGGTGAGCTTATAGCCTTGGTCCGTTTCGGCGTCGTCGGCACTTTTAAACACCCCAGAAACCACTGGGCCGATTAAAGCCAAATTTCATATGGAACCTTAACAGGATGGGGAACGAAAAGTTTATATATTTGGAACAGGTCACATGACCAAGATGGCCTCCATGCCCATATATGGTAAAAGCCTTAATTTTTTTTCTCCAGAACCGATTGTCCGATTGCCTTGAAACTTGGTATGTAGTATCTTGGACTCGAGTACTACAAAATTTATACAAATGGTGACCCTGGGTTGACCTGGACTTATTTTATGGCAAGGTCAAATTTTGTCCATTAGGCTTTTGAATAGGAAAAGCTGAAAAATGCATTTTTCTGTTGTTGTGTTCTGTGATATGGAAATGCAGTCAGCTTCAACCCATATGAATACTAGAGGTCAAGATCATTTAGTGAACACAGTAAAAGGTCATTTGTCTGTTGTATGTCAACATTTTCAAAGGACTTCGCCTCTGAAACTACCGGGCCAGTTTCAATTAAATTTGACATGCAGCCTTCAGGAAAAGCGGGAAAGAAATTTTATATATTCGGTCCAGGTCACATGACTAAGATGGCCACCCTGCCGATATATGGCAAAAAAGCTAAAAAAATCTTCTTCTCTGGAATCACTGGGCCAATTGCCTTGAAACTTGGTATATAGCATCTTGGACTCTAGTACTACAAAGTATATATAAATAATGACATTTGGTTGACTTTGACCTATTTTATGGCAAGGTCACATTTGGTCCCTTAGGCTTTAGAATGGGAAAAGTGGAAAAAGTGCATCTTTCTGTTGCTATTGTGATCTGTGATATGGAATTTCAGTCAACTTCAACCCCTATGAATACTAGAGGTCAAAGTCATTTAGTGACCTTGGCCAAAGGTCATATGTCTGTTGTGTGTCAACATTTTCAAAGGACTTCTCTGAAACTACAAGGCCAATTTCAATTGAAATTCACATGCAGCCTTCAGGAAAAGAAAGTTTATATATTTGGTCCGGGTCACCTGACCAAGATGGCCGCCCTGCCCATATATGGCAAAAAAGCTTAAAAATCTTCTTCTCTGGAACCACTGGGCCAATTGCCTTGAAACTTGGTATGAAGCATTTGGGGCTCTAGTACTACAAAGTATATATAAATGATGACCCTGGGTTGATCTTGACCTATTTTACCTCAAGGTCAAATTTGGTCTCTTAGGCTTTTGAACGGGAAAAGCTGAAAAAGTGCATTTTTTGTTTCATTACTGCACTGTGATATGGAAATGCAGTCAACTTCAACCCCTAAGATTTCTAGAGGTCAAGGTCATTTATTGACCTTGGCCAACGGTCACTTGTCCGTTGTGTGTCAACATATTCAAAGGACTTCTCTGAAACTGCTGGGCCAATTTCAGTTGATTTTCATATGCAGCTTTCAGGCAAAGGGGGAAAGAAAGTTTATATATTTGGTCCAGGTCACATGACCAAAATGACCACCGTCCCCATAATGATAAAACTTAAAAATTTTCTTCCCTTGATCCACAGGGCCTATTGCTTTGAGACTTGGTATATAGCATCTTGGACTCTAATACTAGATATCTGGGGTCAGTATAGCCATTCTGGTCCAAAATGACCTCTTGCATTGAATAATTTTCACGCTTTAGAACACCTTGACCACTGCTCTTAATCATAAAACTGACAAAGTTTAAAAAAACAACCTTTTCACAATCAATGCTATCTTCAGCATTCATAGTGAATAGGGTCTTCAGCATTGATAATGAATAGGGTCTTCTTTAAAACCTTGTCCAGAAGTGTTAATACAAGTTTTATGATTAAGGGTAGTGGTCAAGGTGTTCTAAAACGCAAAAAAATACTGACCTCGTATGTCAGTGATTCTTTAACTATTAAAGTACATAGTGTGGAGCTTTTACAATGCAAAGGTCCTCGCATTTTTTTGTAAAATATAGTGTATTGGGGTACAATACGTTTGAAAGGGTAACGCCGGCGGCGTTAGTTTTGAACAGCTGGGCCCAGCGTTGTTTCGTCGGCTAGTTCGTTTCTTTGGTATGTTCCTAGCTTCGAAAAGGTCTATCGTTTAAGAGTGTTTGTTTCTTCAATACAACTGATGCTAGGAGCTGTGCGACAGACTTTGAGGTACATGGCCATGTTTTTCCGCCATTTTTACCGAGGAAGGAGGGACAGCTTTTGAGACTTCCTGTTTTCTTCCCTGGGTTACGTACGTAGCCCATCCTAAATGGGGACTATTCTAAATGAACCTGCTCCCACTACTACTAGTATAGGGAAGCGAAGTCTGTATTTTAAAAGTTGACCCCATTGAGAAGGGATATATTAGTGAAAGTGGCAGAGTAACTTCCTCTGCAGACCTCTGCAAATATACCCATTCACCTTAACCCATTCCATTCGGGATACCCCTTTAGGGGTATCTGGTCAAACATTTTGGATCCAGATCAGGCCCCACAAACGTGGGGCCTGATCTGAGATCCAAACTGTTTGCTGCCTAGACATCATTTCGACAAGAGTGAGTTAGACAATATTGTCAAAATATTCTTGATTTTTGATGCAGACGACAATTTCAGCAGACGACAAAAAATACCCAGAATGTAATGGGTTAACGTCTCATTTTGCTTCAGAACAGAGTTGTTTGTATTTTCTGGTCTTTTGCAATCATTCAACTCGTTTAGAGTGGTTCTGCTTCAATTTTGATGCAGTAAGCAGCGTTGCACATTATTCCTCAGTAATCTGAGTCTGCTGTTTTCATTTTATTGATGTATCCCTTACTTCTAAAGGAACCATTTGTTAGACACGGTCGAATTTAGTCAGATATGGCGTATGTTTGAAGAGATGAAAAGGCTTTATTGATCGACTTACCTTAATAAGCCTAGTTTCATGGAAAACTATTGTCATGCACCCAAATATTTAGATTGATTTAATTGATTGCTTGAAAATCAATACTAATACTTTGTTTGAAATGTCATAACAATGCTTGAATATACAATAATGTAAGATTGTCTTGCTGACAATAAATACTAACCCCTTTAACAGACTATGCCGTAAAACTTTTTCTATGAAGACATCTATTTCTGGTTGTGTCTAGAAATAAAAGTTGTATACTAACTGCCAACTTCGCAAGCCAAAGGTACTAAGTCCACTTTGTAAGGAACAAAGTGGACTTAGTACCCTTGGCTTTATTAATTTATAGAATGTAATAATTATGAAGCATATTTTATGAAAAACAATACTGGCACGAACCATTATTATTATTCCTTAATTGATTGGAAATCAATACGGGTTTTCTGTTGTGTCTCGAGACCACAGAGCCAAACAACGCCTAATGAAATATACAATACCATAATTTCAAGCACAAAACATTCTAACAGGTCTGTCGGAGTTGTTATGCTGACAACCTAGTATTAATTCCATGTACACTCTGTCGGTGAACCTTGTTTGGTACGTCATTTAAATTTAGGTACAATATGCACCCCAACTTTAGTATAGGCTATTTGCGTAATCAACAATAGCGCAGTTCTGAAGGCAAAACATACGTTTACATGTATAAAGAAAACCTGCAATTAACGAAACAGACCTATACAGCGACTATGCACAGGCTTACAAACAATTCTTTATTAATATTTTCACACAGTTTTATTCAAATAATATAATCAGATTGAAGCATTTGGCAAACTTGTATTCCTGTAAGATAAAAGGTTTAAAATTAATCTACACATGGTCTTAAAACCATTTTACAAAGATATTATGACAATAAAGAAACTCGTAAAGTCTAGAGAATAAAAGATATAGAATTAGAATTCTGTACGAGATAATATCAGTGTTGAATATAAATTCAATCTTTAATATTTTTCTCTTACAGCCTTTTACAAAAATAGTAAATCTGTAGTTGGGTTTTTATTTTTACCTTCCAGCTCCTTTGAACTGCTCTCTCATGGTAGGTGACATCTTCGCTAGCCAAGGGTCCTGACTCCACTACGTTCCTCACGTACGTGAGGAACGTAGTGGAGTCAGCGCCCTTGGTTAGCGAAGATTTACGTGAGGAACGTAGTGGAGTCAGGACCCTTGGCTAGCGAAGATGTACGTGAGGAACGTAGTGGAGTCAGCGCCCTTGGTTAGCGAAGATGTACGTGAGGAACGTAGTGGAGTCAAGACCCTTGGCTAGCGAAGATGGGTAGGTGACAAATATTCTAATTTCAGGTCCTGCTCGTTTTCAATGGCATCAGCAAAATACGGGCCTAACAATATAATCCATATGAAAGCACTCATTGCTGCAGTTTTGACTTTTCCTTGCTTTGTCATACTTTGCAATTAATGTGCATGGGTACACAATCTTGTGTTTCCGCCATGTTTCACAGGGAAACCATTTTTATGACTTCCTGTTTGCTTCCACAAGGGAATTGGTCCCATCGAAAAGGGAGGCAAAAAATGGCAGAGTTGTTCCCCTGAATATTTAGTTACACATGCATTCACATTAATGTTCTGCATATGTTACTTCTGTCTCGGGCCGGGCCGCGTAGCGCAGTCAGTTAGGCGTCAGACTTATAATCCAGAGATCCTGGGTTCGATACCCAGTCCGGCCACTTACTTTTATTTCTCCTTCCGCTGAATAAAGAAGGGCAGTTGTCAGTCACTGGTAAAAGTAAGTGCACTTATTACTGGTTAACCGCTTAGGAGGTCTAAGCCAGCCCAGCAATGGTGTGGTTAGGTTAACTGACCGTCCCGACATGACCATAGCTGTTTACCGTGGATGTTAAACAATAACACACAACACAATAACTTCTGTCTCGAGTAGGCTGTGCTTTGTTATTTAGGCCTTTCCTGGTAACCCAGCAGGCACGTGACGTTAAAATGAGGTCGTACTGACGTCGATGTGACGTAATGACGTCGCATCGACGTCAATATGACGTCATTTTAACGTCATGTGTCTGCTGGGTAACTTTATCATTTTGTAACGAATCATGATGTCCTATATATAACCAACTGATGCGTGGTCAGGCATTCTGAAATCACCCCTGGTTAACTATGTATATAAAAGGGCTGCTACCAAACCAAAACGAGTCCTAGTTCCCAAACTTGTTTAGCCACGATGACCAAATAGTTTTGGAACTATGACTCTTTTTCGTTTCATAATAGCTCTTTTTCGTTTCGTAACAGCCTTGGAAACATAGTTAACAAGGTGTGAAATCTCTCTTGGTCGGTGACATCTTCGCTAGCCAAGGGTACTGACTCCACTACGTTGCGCACGTGCGTGCGGAACGTAGTGGAGTCAGTACCCTTGGCTAGCGAGGGTACGTGCGGAACGTAGTGGAATGTAGTGGAGTCAGTACCCTTGGCTAGCGAGGGTACGTGCGGAACGTAGTGGAATGTAGTGGAGTCAGTGCCCTTGGCTAGCGAGGGTACGTGCGGAACGTAGTGGAGTCAGTACCCTTGGCTAGCGAGGATGGGTAGGTGACAAATATTCTAATTTCAGGTCCTGCTCGTTTTCAATGGCAAATACTGAAAGCGTGAGGAAGACCAGAATGACTCGGACTTGAGTTAAATGTTCCTGTAGTATTGTATAACATCGTTTGGGGGCGTGTCTTTCTGTCCCAGCCATCGATTGAACCGGCTTGACGATCATTTTTGTTTTAGTACATTTTATACGGTTGCTAAATCAATTATTATCCATTTAACATCATCATATTTCAATTCTCATATCGACGTTACCCCCGCACCTCAGCGGAACGAATCCATAGCCGCAGTAACGGGGCGCCGAGCGTCCGTCCATTATCCATTTAACATGATTATGTTCTATTGTTATACGGATCGCAAGTCAAATGATTTCTAATGGTGAATTTGCATGGGCCAAATCAATGGGCAAATATGGATGATAAGATCAAATAAAGAACATTCACTTGGCTGTAGCAAATAGAAGCTGCTAACGGATTTATAAATTAGTTGACTTCTAAACTTTAACATTAGATCTCTATTGGAACTTTGTCCCGGGGGTAAATGCTCCAAAAATAATCTATCCATATCCCGAGCTCGATTCCCGGAGGTTGAAACTTTTTCAATCGTAAACCGTGGGTTCCATGGCACATGTCCTTTCAGTATCACGCTACCATCGTCCTGATATGACTGAAATACTGTTGAAAAGCAAGTAAATCGTAAGTCAACCAACCATCGTATCCCATATCCCTAAATTTGTGTTTACATTTTAAGATAAGTTTTAATTCCCGATATTATCATTTTTAAAATTTTGTATGACAATATAATTTTATGAACAGAGAGAGAGAGAGAGAGAGAGAGAGTTTCTATGAGTGGGTCGGACCGGCATAATCAAATCATCTACAAGATTGGTTTAACCCTATCTTCCCAGGTAAACAATCCTGTCCTGGTTGAAGTGTCTGCCCCAGCTGGAAACGGAAACTGTTGATAAACTATGATAAACTCTGATAAGCCCCTTGCAGTGACAGTTCTCTCATGATTTTCAAGGGTTTTAAACAGTCGAACACGGATTCAGAAAGATGCTGAAAAGATTAGGTGGGAGATGGCATCCTTGTCTGACCCCAGCGGTGAGCCATCCCTGATCATCTGTGCACTGGTGTGTATCAAGAGCACATTTATTTTACCTGAAACAGAAACATGATTCTAGGAATTAGAAACATGTTTCAGCTGTTTAATAAACATTGTTTCGAAACATAACATTTTAATGCGAGCTGTGCGCTTTTGTGCAATTTGTTAGAATTTTCAAGTTTTTGATGATTCAGCTTGAAACATAAATAACTGATGTTTCGCTTATTTTGAAATCATTTTCTGACTTTAGTTCAATAAAGCTACATAAACAGAAACAGACTTCAGAAATTTGCTTCAGGTTAAGAAAATGTGCCCCAAGACCCGTTTAAGCTGTTCCATAAGAATATGTCCTCTTGAGAGTGTTAGAAAAGCAACGATTCAAATCAGCATGGTGCTGATTTGAATCGTTGCTTTTCTTACACTCTCTGCCGATGCTGATTTCTTACGCCTTGTAACACCGCTCGGCCAATTCCGTGAATCGGACTCGCGGAATTGACCGAGCGGTGTTCCGATTCAACCCAATCGGACATCCTCGCCGATATCTTCGATATATGAGTTTAATTCAGGATACGGAATTGGCCGAAGTGTTACGATTGCGATTCAACCATGTTTTGGGCGTTTGCAAAAGCCGTAACCGGTACCGTTTTTAGTGGCGCGGCTTGTATGGCAACCCTTGCATTGTTCAAAATCTTGCTCTGCAGTATAAGTTGTTTGTTTTATCACAAGTCATCGAAATCTTGTTACACTATTGACATTTAATATAATAGATCCGTTTTGATAAATCTTTTAATACTTAAACCTAATGAAACGGGCTTTTGTTTGTTTAATACTTAAACAGATGGTCGTGTCTGTCTTCTCGTATTTGTCTTAAGATTCGCTGTAACCCAAAATTCGATTAGGTGTTCTGTTGTACCACCAATTCAATCCAATCCATTGGTTTTTAACGTTACCAGGCACCAAAGGCACATGCAGACAACGCCTTTCTGTTACCACTGTCGGCGTGCACGATATTATAGTGACCACAGTAATGCTTTTGCTGATGCTGTTGCTAATTTTCTTCAACGGCAAATCACATTTTCCCAAGACGAGGTGAGTAGTAGTGATAACTTTCCGAGTAATTTCTTTAATTGGTTGCAAATACAAATTAAAATCGTTCTAAATTGTAGGCTAATCATGATTACGAAATTATATTAACTCATTACAGTAAAAAAAGGGAGCCACAAAAGGTAATTGTATGTCATGTACGAACAACCAAGACCAGACTGGCCTGTGCATTTGTAAACTGAGTAGGGGAGAGTCGGGTAACTTCGGACAGCGGGTAAATTCGGACACTCCCATTGTTTCCTTTATATGTCAGCTGTTTGGAACTAAAACAAAAATTAACTGGCCAAACAGAGAAAATCCTGATGAGACGGCTCATTATGAGCCGTCTCATCTGGATTTTCACTGTTTGCAATAGTATGTCCGAATTTACCCGCCTGTCCGAAGTTACCCGACTCTCCCCTAGTGTAATCGATTTCTTCATGATCTATAGATTGTTGCAGCGCACAGAGAAGATTTTTTTTTGCGCTGGTTGATATATGATGTTCTCGCTGATCGAGTCTTAAGGCACCTTATCTACAATTTAAGACGAATTGGTACACTTTCACGGGAAGCAACCCTTGCCATTTTGTATGTTGCTTCCCTTTCAATTGGGGTCAGTTCTGAAAGGAAAGAATCTGCTCCTCTAGAAGAAAATTCTTTCCTTTAAGAATGAACCCCTTTCCCTTTTCGAAGGGCTTCATCCTCTAGGGAAGCAAACAGGAAGTCACAAAATTGTTCCCTTTGCAAAAATGGCGGAAAACGATGGAGGCGTATCCATGTACCTGAAACACGATCAAAAAATGTACTGAATCAGAATGGGGGATAAAAAATCATCTTGGCAGTCCTGTAAATTTACCCAGTTTCTACCACTCACTCCAACCATTATGTCTATACTTCGCCTTGGAATCTAATTCCCGAGTGGAGGGATTTTAAGACTAATTTCCGGGACTGCCCCGTCGTCGCTCTTCTCGGGACAGCTAGCGCTCATAGATGCGATCTCGACACCAACAACGACACTATCAAATGCACTCGAAACTCTACACCTTATTACAATTCTTATCGATAATTGATCGATTCGCTCTCGATCACCTTAACTTTACCATAAATATTTTTCGACCTCCACATATGTTAAGTGGTGGTAATATTTGAACACGTTACCTATAATCTATATTCTAAACTTTCAAAAGAAGCATTGAAATTTTAATTTCTCTCCGTTATTTCTTTATCTATAAGCACACACTCTCAACAGGCTTTGTATGATTTATGGGAGATAACGCATTCCTCTAAACAGTGCGACAGAAATACTTAAGCAAACAGTGTAGACCCAAATGAGACTGCTCCCAAAAGAAGCAGTTTCATCAGGGTCTGCAATGTTTGCCGTTTCATATGTAGTAGTTGGCATTATACCAGATAGTAAAATTAAGTGCCACCAAACAGTATAAAAATTGCAGTAAGAGATGAAAGTGTGCTAATATTTAGGGTGATACGATACACTTTTGATCAAAAGACTATTTAACTCATGTTGAGAACATGCTGAGATCTTTAGAACTATATGAAAAGTTTATCTTTTGATATGTATACATGTATCTACACTACAACGTGAATATCATATTCAGAACTTTATAGTGTATGCGAACAGTAAAGACTCCGATAAGCTGTCAAGGGCGTAGCTGCCTATACGCAAATACGCAGCTGCGTATTGAAATTTTGTCAAAATGACAAAATTTCAATATACGCCTGCGTATTTGCATCTGAAATGTTGATGTCAATACCAATTACCAACTGACATGGCAATATGAAATGTCCTTGGGGCTTGACTCTTATATTTCATGTCAATGCGCCTAAAGCCTGGCAGTGCGTATCATGTAATCGCCTCTAGCTGCGCCCATGGCTGTGTCAGTCTCTGTTCAGGCTTGCTTGTTCGCACCCATGATTATGAATCGTGAGGACTCTAGACTGCACAAACTTTGCAGATGCGCTTGCTGATCCAAGCGAGTTTTCAGTGTTCGCACATAATACAGAGTTTCTCTGAGCTTTGCTCGTTTTGTTAATCTCAATGCTGGGTGGAAACTGGCTTTCTTCCACCGGACTTATTAGCAAACGCATTAACACCTTATGATTTGTGAACAAACATCGATACGCTTTCGAGAAAAATCGGTTTTGCCGAGAAAGAATCATAAAGCTGATAATCACATTAGCAGATTTCATTATATGCAGTGAGATGGCATAACTGGGTACGAAAATGGCAAGCTTTGGTAATGAGCTTCATGGTGATCCATAATCATTTATCTTTTATCAATTTCTTATTTTTTATTATTATTATTTTGTATTATTGTAATTTCTATAATAAGTCACCGTTAAGTCCCCACCCCGTCCCCCTCCGGGCCGTTAAGTTAAAAGTAAGTAGCACTAATCACCGGAATTAATACGAATCCATAACCGCACCCGAGAGGAGATGCATTTAATTTTGTACAGGTTGTATGTAAATTGGGATCGTAATTCAAACTTGAATAAGCATGTTGTCTTTTTTCATTTACATAAAGCATTCTTAAACCTTATTGTACATTGTTCGTAATGCGGCTTACAATATACTAGGCTGCGTCACTAGAAAGAGTACCTAAGTACATATGCGATTAGCAAAGGCTCAAATCTGTCTGTCCACCACCATAGTCTAATTAAAGTCTTCCCTGATGGTCTTAACAATCTGTGGAACCTAAATAATCTGTAAAGTGGACAGCAAAGACTCTGATGAGTGCGCATGTACATGCTGATCTGAGGTCTGCACATACCCATAGGTGTAGTCTCTTGAGACACAGCTTAATTATTGTATGGTCTACGGTTTATTGTGACGACAGTAATTATGCCCATATTGTTAAGTAAAGTAGAATAAGAATTAGTCATATCACTGCGTAAGCAGTGTTAGGACCTACTCGAATAGGTCGTTCAAATATTTGATCTGTGAAGACGGTTTAAAGTTACAATCAATAGTATACCTATAAACCCGAATTTAATGCGATTTAAAAAAAATCTGAAAAGACTAATAACTGCTTTAGGTTCTTAGTTTATACAATTGCTTGGATATTCAGATCTGCTGCCTATATTTATACATGAAATATATTTCATTAGCTAATAGCTAGTGAAGGAAAGAATACATAAGATACCAGTGTTGCAAACAGTTAAAGGGTGGAGGATAACGCCCAAGCCAACTGTCTAGTATTTGATCATAAAATAAGGCATGCAACTTGCATTTCGCAAAACTATTTAATGCAGTCTTGAGACAATAAAATATATACTAACGAATACAACGAACCGAGAAGTATTAAAACATAAAGTTTTATAATTTAACTATTTACAATAGCTATTTACACAATGACTTGCATATGAGCCGCGACACGACAAAACCAACAATGTGGTTGTGCGCCCAGCGCAGACTCAGATCAGCCTGGGCATCCGCCCAGTCTGATCAGAGTCTTCGCTGTCCGCATGGAGGTAGCTTAAGCCCCCAGCTACCCTTTAAGTGCACAGCGAAGAGTCTGACAAGACTGGGTGGATACCCAGGCTAATCTGAGTCTGCTCTGGACGCACAACCACATTGTTGGTTTTCTCGCGTCGCGGCTCATATGTCATATCATATTCTGGACGGATGATTCTGATATGGGGTCGGGTAAAACCTTGGAAGATTAAAACCCTTATAAAAGTACATTTATAATTCATACATATATACAATGCATATAAATACTTAATATTGCTTTAAAACTAATAATACTTAACAAATTAAAACACTCATGCACATGTAAATAAAATTGAGCAGACTCAACATTTTGACAAACAGTTAGGGCCTTTTCAAGTCGAAAGCACTGTCTATGTGCATAAGAGAAGTAATACTAGTGGTATAAATCTCTCCTTAAAATGTCAGTCCATAATAAATTGTGTTCAATTATTACAGTGTCGAGATATTATTAACATTGATTTTACCCATTTTGAGGAAATCTAGTTTATTAACGTTTATTCAAGTAGTTTTTGAAGTTCAGAAAACGAAAGACTAGGCCTACCATAATCAGATCTTTTTAAGTATACTTCATAAAGACTTAGTCAAATTTTTAAACATTTAAGGTGGCCTTATATCTTGTCCGATGATCACTATGTTCTTACTGTAGGCTTAGAGAAAAATCTAGAGGCACTTTAAAACTCATTTTAGAGTAGTCTGGTTGTTGATCTAGTTATGATCAAGGTATTGCTCAAGTTCCAGTTTCTCTCAAATCAGGATTCCATATAAAAATATAATCTCTCCGAATTCATTCAAGTCCTAGTTTGAGTCCCTATACACCAGATGGTATTCCAGTCCGTGTATAAAATGTATCAGCAACAATACGGGTTCGTCCATTCCTTGGCTTCTTAATGTCTTCTTTCTTTATGACATCACTAAGCCTCCATCCATATTCCCAAGAACTCAGAAGTGGATAACTGAACTTTTCCTCTGGACTCTTTTCATTTCGAGATACTAAATACTGATATCTTCCCCTTCCTTCTTTGGTAAATCCATCATAAAGTTTTTCTTTAGTACCAGGTGTGACAGGGCGCATTTCAGCACTCAGCAGAATTTTCGAGGAGTCTGCCTTAGATGCCAAGGTGTCATCAAACTTTCTTATCTTTTTGT
This sequence comes from Ctena decussata, assembly GCA_963989385.1. NCBI lineage: Eukaryota > Metazoa > Mollusca > Bivalvia > Lucinida > Lucinidae > Ctena > Ctena decussata. The sequence goes on along the minus strand of OZ022507.1, from coordinate 3,258,720 downwards.
TGTATCTTTGAACGGTCATATCCTTTGGAATCTTTTGTAGAAGTCCCTCAGCTGGTTTTGGAGCATTTTCTATTTTTCTACGAAACACTTCATATTGTTTAGATTTTCCCTGGTCTTCTCGCACTAAGTTCCCAAACCAGGCAAGTCTGGTGTCTCTTTCCTTATTATAAGATTCCTCCAAAAACTTTTGGATTTGTGTATTTGCTGGATAATTCCGACTAGCCATCTTTAAGAAATATATCCTATCTCAATTGTCTAATTAGATGAAAATGTTTTTATTGTTTAGATGTAAAGTTACCTGGCGATTTTAGCCTGTCATTATAACCTGCCAAGACACCTCTTTAATCCCCATGGATTGAGCGTACCAACGTCGCTATAGATACGTGACGTCACCGCACGCGCAAAATCTCGCGTGAAAATTTTACTTCCGGTCCAGAAAAAATAATAAATATGGCGCCTGGGTGTCCTGAAGAAGTTGACGTGTTTACAATTCCTCATTCTAGAATGAAGGAACTTGTTCAAAAATACCTGGATAGAGTACGAATCATATTTTGAAATGTTAATCTAAATGTTATGCATGTTGTCTTGCAAATGTTTGTCACGATTAACGTTAAAATTGAACACAAAATGATGTGATTTTGTGACCTACTTCCAATGTTTTCATGTTCCAGAAAAACAACTCGTATATTTAACGTCGTAAACATAGCTTTTCAGAAGAACAAGTGTTTTCAGAATATGTAGCAATAAATAAAGATTCAAGTTATATATTAAGAATTAGTGTTTAGTTTGTTTTAAGTGTTTCCGTCTTGATTTTATTTTCATGCAGATAGCCAGTAATCAGATGGTACTAGTGCTCGGACATTAGAATACTGAGGTTATACAAGGGAATTTGATATGTATAATTTTCCCATAAGCAGCTGTTTATATTTCTGTTGACTATCTGCAGTCATCAACCACTGGCAAATGCTATCCTGTTGTCAGTGCCAAAATATATAGACATAGTTCATTTCTTTGTAAATCTTTACAGCATATAAGCAATGCACCACATATATAGAGGAGTAAAATCACGGGGTGGGGGTGGGGGGGGCACACTTTCAGTATAAAGCAGGTGGGCACTTTCTTTCTTTCTATCGTTACTGTCCTCGGTCTACTTAAACCATGATGACAGGTTTCTGGTGTGGCGCATAAGTTGTCACAAAAAAAAATAAATAAATGAATTTGTGACAAAGCCACCAGTAGATTAAAACTATTTACAAGAAGTCCTCAGGGGCAGGCATTCCATGCCTAACCCCTGCTCTACCCTAGGATATTAAATTTTGGCCTTAAACCCATCAACTGTCTCCGAAGAGACAGCTTCGGTTGTAAGGCCATTCCAAGTTGCAATTGTCCTGGGGAAAAAAGAATTCTTAAAACCGTCCGTGTAAGCATTTGGACAGTGGTACTGGAATGGGTGGGACCTAGTTCTCCTGCTCCCTTCACCGACCTCAGATAGGTACTTATTCTTATCTACAACGGCAAGATTATTATGAATTTTGTAGAATAGAGACAGAGAAGCCTGCTGTCGTCTTTCCTGCAGGTCTGGCCATTGGAGTTCTTCTAACATTTCTCCCACATGGCTTTGATTGCGCCAGCGCCTACAGGTCCAACGGGCAGCAGTCCTCTGTACTTTTTCTATTCTGTTAATATCAACTTGGTGATGGGGCATCCAAACTGGCGCTGCATATTCTAATTTGGGCCGGACCAGAGTTTTATATGCAGCAGCCTTGATTTCCTTCGATGCAAAAGTCAAGTTTCTACGAAGGAAACCCAAGGTCTTAGTAGCCTTACTGGTAATTTCATTAATGTGCTGACCCCACTCGAGGTCATCCGTAATTTCAACTCCTAAATATTTGGCTGACGATACATTCTCTAGGACTTGGTTATGCAATGTATAACCATGGAGTATTTGCTTTGGAGGGGGGTGCCTAGTCACCCTCATAGAGTGACATTTGGCAACATTAAATTTCATGAGCCATGCCTCTTCCCAAAGTGCCAATTTATCTAAATCATCTTGGAGTATCTGTTGGTCTTCGGACCGTCTAATATTTCTATAGAGTACACAGTCATCAGCAAAAAGGCAGAACTGTGGAGCTTATGTTGTCTGGCAGGTCATTAATAAAGATTAAGAACAGGATGGGCCCTAAAACAGAACCCTGGGGGACACCAGACAACACGGGGAGAGGGTCTGAACAGACACCATCTAGAACAACTTTTTGTGTCCTTCCAGATAGCCAGGCAGAGATCCACCGGAGGATATCATTTCGGATACCATAATACTCCAGTTTATAAATCAATCGTCTATGGGGGACCTTATCAAAAGCCTTGGCAAAGTCCATAATAATGAGGTCTGTTTGTTTGTGACCTTTATTATTGGCTCTGTCTAGGTTTGCCTGCAAATCGTGAATGAACTGGACCAGTTGAGTCTCACATGACCTACCACTCCTGAAGCCATGTTGAGACTCAACTAAAATCTTATGGTCCGATAGATGTTGCATGATTTTGCTCACGAGAATGTGCTCAAGAGACTTACAGCAAATACAAGTCAAGGAGACCGGCCTGTAATTGGCAGGGTCATATTTTTCTCCCTTTTTGTAAATGGGAGCCACATTAGCTTGCAGCCAGTCATCTGGTACTCTAGACTGGGCCAAGGACTGGTTGAAAATGCAGGCAAGGACCGGGGCAATTTCAGCACTGCATTCTTTTAACACACGTGCACTTAGGTCGTCTGGACCTGAAGATTTATGGGGGTTAAGACGGTCTAATAGTTTTTTGACCCCATTAGGGTCAATGTATAAGTCTTCAATTTCTGGGTAGGGGGTTGGTCCTTTCGATGGGGGGTCGCCTACTTGTTCCCGGGTGTATACAGACTCGAACTGTCTGTTAAATATGTCTGCTTTGTCCTTATTAGCAGTTTTCAACATGCCATTTTCCCTTAAACAGGCCACACCCGTGGAATCCTTTCTTAAGTTTTTCATAAAGGACCAAAACTTTTTCAGCCGATCATTTTGGATACAGTCTTCTATGTTAGTGTCTGTATCTGAGGGATTGAAGATATCAGAAACATACCTCCAATAGGCATCACGCATTTCTTTTTGGACATGAGCTCTGAGTCATTTATAACGACTCTTCAGGGACTCGTTATCTGCCCTGCGAGCTTTGTGGTACAATTTTTCTTTTTTTCTAATCAATGCCCTAATGCGTGCATCTATCCATGGATAGCCAAGTTTTCCTTTCGTCATTTTAGAAGGAATAAACTTGTTTACTGCATTTAGTAAGACCGTCTTAAACTCAATCCACATCTCATTAACATCAACGTGAGCAAAGTTCTGCGACATGAAACGGTCTGCAAAGGCAAGCATATGGTCTCTAAGACCTTGCATATCAGCCCGTTTGTACAAGAAAACTTTCCGTGGTGACTGAAGGACCCTTTTCGCTTTTATGTCGTATTCCACCAAAACAATATCATGGTCAGCTCGACCAGTTGGTGGCATACCCTTAATTCTTGTGACAGGGGTGGGGTTGCCAAACTTCACAACTTCTTTGTTTGACACATTAGGCCTGATTGATACGAGTAATCGTTTTGATTCCCTCTCAATTCCTGACAGTCCAATTCCTACTGATCTAGGCACACCAACAGCTACTTCTTCCCCAGTTGGTCTGCAACAATCAAAACCCAAGCCAGGCAAGAAGTCTGTCTTAAATCATCCACTTCGAATCTTGATTATGAATTGTCAGTCGATTAAAAATAAGAAACCTGAACTTCAGACCATTGTCGACACAGCCAAACCTGACATTATCTTGGGTTGTGAATCTTGGCTCTCTCCAGACATCGCCAACTCAGAAATATTCCCTAATGGGTATGATGTCATTAGGAAAGACCGGGCGGGTGATGCTCATGGGGGAGTTTTTGTTTGTTTTAAAAAGGATTTGGTTTGTATTGAGGTACCAGAACTTGAGACTGAGTGTGAACTTGTTTGGGTTAAACTTCAAATTGTTGGCTGTAAAACTTTGTATCTTGGCTCCTTCTACCGACCTCCAGATATCATTGATCCAGAGTATTTGGATCATCTAAATGCCTCTCTAGGACGAATCATGTCATGTAAAAACTCTCATGTCCTTCTTGGAGGTGACTTCAATTGTGGGGACATTGATTGGAATAAGTTATATGTACCCCTGGGAATGCCCAAAAGGCAGGTGCAGTCCCAATTAGTAAACATTGTTCAGGAGCACTGCCTCTCTCAAATGGTTGATATCCCTACAAGACAAGATAGGACCCTAGATTTCAGTATAAAGCAGGTGGGCACTTCCATTATAAAGCAGGGTATACATGTTCCGCTGGAATAGCCCTACTTTTTTGATCTGCCAGATACATCAAATTCAATAGGTATGATTTTACAGACTAATGTACACGAATAGGTCGTATTTCTTCAAGCTGCCAGCATATCTGATTTTTATTATCAAAAAGAAATAAATATCAATTTCAAAAACTACAAATGTTTTCAGCATACTAATTTCTTGAATTTTCTTAAGGCTTAATGGCAAATTCATGAGCTAATCTAAACACCTTTTCTGCAGTATACATGAGTTGGGTCCAAATTTGATACAAAACACATGAACAGGTATAAATTTTGGCATTTGTGTTATACATGAATAGGGTGGGTTTTCAGAGTTCCAACGGCACATATCCCTTCAAAGACCAAGTGACCTCCCCCCCCCCACCCCAATGAGTAAAAAGGCACAAGGGGCCTTTGGTTGGGAGATTTGCCATCTCCTCTGATGGCTATTTTTCTTATTTGTACAAAACATGTTAGGTAGGATCCATTAAGGGCTAGGGACTAGCTTCCCTGAATCACAGGTCCTGGTGAATGATTGTCCTTGGACGTGTCACCAGTAAACAATTCTGATTTTGATTCTGATTACTCAAATACTGTAACAGCTGGAGCCTTATAATGATAAAAGTTTATAACACAGTTACATACACAGTTCAGAGAGGCGCTGTGGTCAAGTGGTTAGAGACGCTCGGTTATGACGCAGAAAGTTGCCGTAAGGTTGTGAGTTTGTGGCTCATAGTTGCCATCTGATGACTGGAAAACTCTCTCTTTTAGCCCAGCAGTAAATTGGTACCTTTTTTGAATCAGAGAAGGATAAGGCAGCAGTAGGAGAGGGATGGTCTATGCCTTTCATCTGCTGTGCCCAAGATACAGTGGGTCTCTATCCTCCACTGTCCCTATATTAAGCTATGGGAAACCTTTACCTTTTTACCTTGTATACGCAGTTTATACATGTACAACCACTTTTTATGTATGTACAAATCTCAAATCTTTGGCCCGGTTTTTCAAAGCTAACAACATTGTTAGTTAACGTTTCGTTAAAATTTCGAATGTCAGTATCTCAAATATGCAAATATATTTTGTTGAAAAAATGTGAGAAGCTTTTTCAGTGCAAAAGCGTCTCACATTTTTCAACAAAAATATCAGTGTATCAGAGGTCCAGATAAAGGGCGTTTTTGCGTTTTTGATGCATGAAAAATGGGTAAAGACGCATTCCATTCCACTTTGGTGCGCCGGGAAAGGGGACATGACAACATGTAACATTGACGAACCACAACAGAAGTACAGCCTTGGAACAGTCAGTAAAAGATTACTCACTGGGGGGCTTAAGCTAGTTTTACTGGATCCAAACCTTGCCCTCTGCTTCTGTGGTGGTTCAGAACATTTAGTTAGCTGTTTGGTCCGCATGAAGGTTACCTAACTCATCAATGAATCATCACCACCCTGTCCAATCGAAACGCCGGAAAAATGGTACGAACGCCGGATATGCGGTATTTTCACGCCGAATTGTGGTCTTTTTGTCAGAATCGCCGCCATTAAATTTGACAGCGGGTTACAAAAGTCGGATGAATTAATAGTTAAAAACGGTAAGTGAGTATAACGAATTAGCCTATCTGGATCTACATAGATTTTACTGACTGTCGAGACTTCATTTAGTTTAGAAACTACGTTTGTTTGTCGTAACATTCAAAGTGATTTTTGTCTTATATGTTCGGCCTTTCGCTTAGACCTTATTCACGTCCTCAAGTTTCGTACTTTTTTTATTTTCATTGACAAGGGTCACAATGAGTTGGCTAAAGTAGAATTTTAAACATCCTCATACCATTATCGGGAACCGAGTGATGCATTTTCCAACGAGGAAACCGAACTGGAAGCACAGTCTTTAAAATTAAAAGTAACGCCGGATAAACTGGTATCAGTTTCTTTGGAGGGTGCTTATTTTTTTCATCAGACAAAGAGATAAGTATACAATCAGCATATTTCCAGGTGTAAGATGTAGTAGTATTGACGTTCCTCAGATCATTTTATTAGCTGCTTCTCTAAGTCTGTAAACCTGCCTATAAAATTGTGAAACATGAACGCCAAATCAAAAGTTGTCATTATTACATTTGATGCTATGTTCGATCCTGAATGTTTTTATCAATAATGCAAGCGAAATGTCTGAACGGTGGTATATAAAACTAAACTTGGTAAGAGAATGACTACTTTTCTAACAGACAGCAAATGCAAATTTCTTGGTACAAATTTGTTGCCATCTGTGACATGGGACACAATGTAAGAATAATTTCCCTTGTAGGTATAAGATGAGGCTGCTATATTTTGCTGTTATACTTTTTGAGCTGTACGAGTTAGCCCTTGTGTCACTATGTTTCTGGAACCCAGAATTAGTAGGCTGCCTAACTGGAGCCCACTGCTTATGTGCTGGTATACTTTCAATTTCATTGGAACCCAGCCACGTACACACAGTTGCTTTCTCATTTTTATAGATTTATGCATTAATTTACATGTTATTTTGTTATTTGAAAATATATTCAATATTCATATATACATGTATATAACCTAACTGTATGCTTTTTTTTCAAATCGCAAGGATACGGGTGTGTAGTAACGGTTTTACAGGTAATTAAAATCTTGAAAAGTTCCTTCAAGAGCAGAGAATACATACAGAAGTAGGAACATGGGCCAGACTACGTAGTTTTGGCTAATAAAGCCTCGTCAGTGACCCTGACAATATCTGGTGACGAAACCAGAAAAAAGTATACTGTAATTTCATAATTTTAATTGGGCAGTCGATTTTAATTTTAATTAAGCCGTGTTTGTTTCATTTTCGATTAGACTGCTGTGTCAGGGGTTTCTTGGTGTTGCCTTTTGACCCAAAGTATTCCAACTAGGCACAACACAAAAGCGAAACAACGTTAAATCAACATCGATTCAACGTCATGACGACAGGAGTACCCGAGCAAAAAGTGCGACCAAGATCAAAGCATTAGCCTGATCAAGATCTACACTGTTTTGTTGATGGTAAAATCTAATTTGTTCGAATTTTAGGTTACTGAATTTATGTGTCCCAGCAGGCACAGAACATTGAAACAACATTAAATCAACGCTGGGTCAGTCATGACGCCAGTTCAATGTTGATTTAACGTTTTGTGCCCAGTTGGTGTCCCAATATTTAGGTAAATACATATTAAATAAAATAATTGGTTCCCGGATATTATCCCAATATTTAGGATAAAAGACGTTATGAATAAAGTTTGTTTACTTGAGTTTTTTTCCTTCATAAACAATATATATGCATTTGTGAATGGATATCTTTCACCCTAGCAGAACACATCGTTGAACATGATCAGCACTGATTCAACGTTGATTCAACGTCACCACATGTAATAGATATATCCATTCTTTTTGAGATGTATCAGTAAATATCAGTACTGATTGTTAGGTGTACAGGATAATGGACGAGCCCTTTAGGGCGAGTCCAATTATCGTGGACGAGCCCTTTAGGGCGAGTCCAATTATCCTGTACATCTAACAATCAGTATTGATATTTACTAATACATCTCAAATAGAAATGGATATATCTGTTTTAATCCACAGGTTTATTGAACTTTTCACCTAAAACAAATAATTAAACCAATGAAAAATAAATTTTATCTTCTTTATTTATTTTATCTAATTCAACCTGCCTCACCTTGTCTGGAAAATGGACCTTCCTGTTTGATGCAATAAGGTCATCAGTTACCTGACCAATCAGAAACGGCTTGAGTGATCAGAGGAAAATTTGAATCAGAATGTTTGTCTCATTTTAAGGTTGTACACAGGAGAGAAGAGGCAGAAAATTGGGCTGCAGCTTAAACAAATTTTGTTGGGTAAGCTCTGCTGTTCTATTCAAGGAAATCTTTGTTCAGGGTATTCATTAACCTCATTTTGTTTGGGTCATTTCAATCACGTATGTTTTAGTGTTGTTTTTTTCTATTACCAGTTTATGATCATTCAGAACCCATAACATAGAGGGGTTTTTTTTTCAATAAAACAAATGTTGTGCTACTGAAATAACCTCGCTGGCGTGCCTTTTTCTATGGATTACCAACAAGTTTCAGTGCTTAATTTTAACATTTTTCTACTAAAACTTATGTTGTAGGGACTCACCTAACTGATGAGTAGCCGCAACATATGTTTTAAGATGTATGGGTACACATCCAAGTTTTTCTGCTATTAATGCAAAAGGAACAAATTGCTTCTCTGGATGATGTAACTCTTTGCAGTGGTCTACTCTTAAAGGAAAGAATTTGCTCCTAAAGGAGCAAGGAGTAAATTCCTGCTTTCAGGAGTTGTCCCCTTTGAGATATTGCAGAGTAATACTATGACCTTAATTCAGTGCTCATTTTCTGAACAAAAAGTTGGTAACCATCAATAACCTCTGAGGGGAATCGATTTAATGGATTATTTTCATATAAAATATGTTGTGGAGACTCATTTAAGCAAAGGGAGTCAAATGAATACCTTAACGAATATTTCTGTGGCTAAAAGGAAAACAGCAGCGTTCACTAAGTTTGTTTAATTGCAGCTCTGTAATGATTGGTCTGTTCAAAACTGTACATGATAACTGTACATAATAACTGTACATGATAACAATACATGTATCAGGATTTATCAGTACTGGCAACTTCAAAGGAAAATACTGTCAGCCTTGGATTAATGATTGGTTTTTGTCCAGTGGGACTATTTTCGAATAGTATCAATTGGAGGTGCCGTGGATAGCATCCGTGGCCCATTTGGCTTTGTCATTAGATGCCTTGTCACGAAACAATAGGTCTTACAACATATGCACATCTGCATTTTCAGAGTCAGATCGTTTTGGACAATGGGTTAACACATTTGATTTAAATTTCCTCCGAACAAGGATTCAATTCTGTTCTTCTGTAGCCTTTGCGCCCCTTCTTTACTTAGTAACCCTATTGACCCGATATGATAAAAGACCGTAAATCTCCAAATAATTCATCCATCAATTCATCCATCCATCAGCACAGATCAATCTTCGCCTCTTACTAGGATTCGTAGATTTTTCATGCGAGCAGGGATGAGTGACCAGACTATAAAGATATGCTGATTGTATACACATTTATTTGTCTAATGGAAAAAATAGGCAGTTTCAAAAGAAACTGATACCATTTTATCCGGCGTTACTTTCAATTTTTGAGACTGTGCCTCCAATTCCGTTTCCTCGGTGGAAAATGCATCACTCGGTTCCCGATAATGGTATGAGGATGTTTAAAATTCTACTTTAGCCAACTCATTGTGACCCTTTTCAATGAAAATTAAAAAAGTACGAAACTTGAGGACGTAAATAAGGTCTAAGCGAAAGGCCGAACATATAAGACAAAAATCACTTTGAATGTTACGACAAACAAACTTAGTTTCTAAACTAAATGAAGTCTCGACAGTCAGTAAAATCTATGTAGATCCAGATAGGCTAATTCGTTATACTCACTTACCATTTTTAGCTATTAATTCATCCGACTTTTGTAACCCGCTGTCAAATTTAATGGCGGCGATTCTGACAAAAAGACCACAATTCGGCGTGAAAATACCGCATATCCGGCATTCGTACCACTTTTCCGGCGTTTCGATTGGACGGGGTGATCACAGTTTTAAATAAACAAACAAATTATGGATGAGACCTAATCAGAAAATAAGGACTTGGCAGAAAAAATGTATTGCCACACCTGAAGATCCCTGGGGTGTCACCCAATGCCACTGACATACCCGTAACTGGAGCAAAAAAAACAAAACATCAGTGAAACCCTGAGTAACCAAGCAACAGCCCCTACCAATTAAACTAAATAGCTTTATATCAAGCCCATCATTGAGTCTGATGCCTGACCAACCAGCCTGATATTAAAGAGGGAAGCAGAATTATTAACCATGACTGGGTTAACCACTAAACATGCAGGCTGCAGCATTACATTTATGTTATTTCCAATATGTTTGTAACATATGATAATTTTTCTGAACTGATCAGAAAAATTAGACCTACATGTACTTACAATTTTATTGAATTTGTAGACTACTGACTATAGCCCTTTTGAAATGGGTGACTATATTATAGTATAACCAGTCTGAAATGGGGTCCACTTTTTGAAGACTATGGGAGCTAATTCTAGGGGTGTAACATCGATATATCGATGCATCGTGATAGTGGTTGCCTTGATAGTGCTATCATGATAGTGTTTTCAACTCTCGACAACTATCGCTAATAGTGCTTTCAACTATTGATAGTTTTGATAGTTTTTGTTCAAGTAGATTTTCTCCATGTGGACTGGATTTTGACACTTGTCTTTTAAACAAATGTCATTTAGGAACCTGAAAGGTGTCTGCTTTGCATCAAAAAACTTTTGTTAAGATGGTGGTAAAGCTTACTCTCATAGTGGACAGGACTGATATGTAATTTAGAGATGAGGGAATGACTTAAATTATCTGAATTCTTAAGACATTGCAATATTCAGAGACAGTGATAGTATCGTGATGTAAGACCCTCGATAGTAATTGTATCGTGATAGAGGGTTCTCCGATAGTGATTATGTTAGCATTGTGATAGTCGGAATGTGGGATAATAGTCAGCCCTAGCTAATTTTTAGCTCACCTGAGCCAGCGGCTCCGGGGGAGCTTATAGGATGGTAAGGCTCCGTCGTCGTCGTCCGTCCGTCCGTCTGTCGTCCGTCCACAATTTCAAATGACTTCTCCTCTGAAACCGCTGGGCCGATTGTAACCAAATTTCATATGGAGCCTCCTGGGACCTTAGGAACGAAAAGTTGTTCAAACGGTCCTGGTCACATGACCAACATGGCCGCCATGCCCATATATGGTAAAAACCTGAAAAAATCTTCTTCTCCAGAACCAATAGGCCGATGGCCTTGAAACTTGATATGTAGCATTGGGTACGCGAGTACTACCAAGATTGTTCAAATTATGACCTTGGGTTGACCTTGGCCTTTTTTAGGGTAAGGTCAAATTTGCTTCCTTATGCTTTTATATAGCAAGATGCTACAACATAAGATATCTTGGAAATTGTTGAAGATTTTGGGCTTAAAATTGGTATCTACAGTCATCTTAATAACTACATGAAGATTTACGGGTACAAGAGGTCAAGGTCATTCTTTGACCTTTGACCCTGAACTCTCATATTTTGATAAGTTCTAACAATCTCCTCAAAAGCCACTGGGCCAATCGAAACCAAATTTCATATAAAGCCTTCAGGGCTTGAGGGAACAAAAATTTATTTATACGGTCCAGGTCACATGACCAACATGGCCACCACGCCCATATATGGTAAAAACCTTTAAAAATCTTCTTCTCCAGAACCAGTTGACCGATGGCCTTGAGACTTGGTATGTAGCTTTGGGTACTTGAGTACTATGAAGATTGTTCAAATTATGATCTTGTGTTGACCTTGACCTTTTTTACGGCATGGTCAAATATGGGAAAATGCTAGAACTTGAGATTTCATGGAAAGTTTTGAAGATTTAGGCCTAAAAATTGGTAAATACACTCATCTTAATGAGTACATCAAGATTCATGAGTACAAGAGGTCAAGGTCATTCTTTGACCTTTGACCCAGAACTCTCATATTTTGACAAGTTCAACCAATCTCCTCAAAAACCACTGGGCCAATTGTGATCATATTTTTTATAGAGCCTCCAGGGGTCGAGAGAATGAAAAAATTTTCTAATGGTCCTGGTCACATGACCAACATGGCCACTATGCCCATATATGGTAAAAACCTTTAAAAATCTTATTCTTCAGAACTTCTTTGACCTATGGCCTTGAGACTTGGTATGTAGCATTGGGTGCTTGAGTACTATCAAGATTGTTCAAATTATGACCTTGTGTTGACCTTGACTTTTTTTACAGCAAGGTCAAATATGGGAAAATGCTAGAACATAAGATTTCATGGAAAGTTTTGAAGATTTTGGCCTTAATGAGTACATGAAGATTTATGAGTACAAGCGGTCATGGTCATTCTTTGACTTTTGACCCAAGACTCATAATTTGACAATTTCAGACATGATAAGAAAAAGCCACCTTGCCAATTGCCCAGGTGAGCGATTCAGGGCCTCATGGCCCTCTTGTTTCCTTTAAATGTTGGTCCCAATTGCCAGTGTATCTAAGTTTTAACCATTCATTTTAAATCTGTATATGTATCTGTCATTTCAGCTGACTTCAACAAATTTTGGTAATGAAGTTCATTTGACATCTCTGTTGGAGACGTTGTGTCTGACTTTCCGAGAATTCATCGCCCATGAACAGATAGAGAACAAGTTCATTATGAAGAAATTGAAGAATAGACTGAAAGCCTTGTCTATCCAGAATACTGCAGTTTGTAACTGTCACAAGGTAAAATGGTTTTGAAATCTACAAACGATTTGCGTCTAGATTTGTTTATATAAAAACTGAATTTTCTAAATACAAAACAGATCCTCAGATATGGAATGTGCAAAGTACTTGAACATTAGTAATTTTGGGAACCATAGCATCAATTTAAGAAGAAATTCCTGGATGATAAATGAAAAAAGAGATAACTTACATATCACATCACATATCTTATCAGTAAAAGAATTCAGAAATTTTAGGTGTTAGAAAATGTCTGTTCATCATGTAGGTTAAGGATACATGTATTACCATTATGTATGTGCCATGCACACTCATCTCAAAACCCTAAATTCTGAAATTATTTACTGGCACATGATATGCAAACATTAGTCATAATATTTCAGACTTGTGATTAAGTCGGAAAGCTTAGTGCACAGTCATGCAGAGGTACAAATATTTGTATAATATATTTCTGGTGTAATTTAAACAGGTAAGGAAAGTACATATTATGCAAACAGAGCTCTAGATAAGAGGGAGTATTTGGTGATATTTAGAAATAATTTTTGTCAATTCTGCATAAAAACATTTGTCGTGACCATCATCTGAAACGTCTCGACGAGACAGTTCAGATGAGGGGTCACAACATATGGTTACAATGAGAAACAAGAAAAAATATCCTGAATTATCATCAAATACGCCCTCTTATCTAGAGCTCTGTGCAAAGGAAGGCAATTTTATATTAAAATTGCCTTCCTTTGCATAATATGTACTTTCCTTACCTGTCTTGCAGTGCCGAGAACTCGCAGGATTAATGTGGTAGCCCAAAAGCTAAACAGGCCAAACTTCCAGTTGCCTGCATTGTCCACAAGTTAAAGTCATTTCATTATCATTGCCAGAAAGGTAAAGCTGGGCCTCTAAAGTTTGTATTTTAGAGATTTCTGGTGGCCTCAGAAAAAATAAGGCAATAAGGCACTTTTGGCCAAACATGTCACTGACCATTTGCAACTGATCTTGATTAAGGGAGATAATCGAGAAGACCATATGAAATAAAAAGTCTAGCAATTATAGATGTCAGCTCCCAGCTGTGTCTTCTGCTTTTTACCATCACCTTGGTTTGTTTTATTGCTGGGGGTTGATGATGATGGCTTAATGTTTTCTGTTACTTGCAGGACAACCAGCTGATAGACATGTTGAACTTGTTTGAAGATGGCTACAAGTGTACAAAGAAATCAGACATTGACCGTGTCAACTTCGGTCTCAAGTTACGACAGGCACTGGAAGAATTCACTGGGACATTTCTACCCCACATGGAGGAGGAAGAGGAGGTATGTCTTTTGAAACTTGAAATCAGGGTTGTTTATATTGTCTCCACCTTAGATGGGCGAGATACAGGGTCCTCGTTTCAGCCCATCTGTCCTCTCATGGTACAATTGTAATGTTGAAGGTGACTGGATACGCTTTCAGAGTGAAAAAATACACTACCATTTTCATTTTTACCGCCCTTTTAAATAGGCTCAACTCTGAAAGGAAAGAATTTGCTCCTTCCTCCCTCTTCAAGAGTAGCTCCCATTTTGAAAGGACTGCACATCACAAAAGTTGGTTCCATCTGAAAAATCACTTAAAGTAATATTTCTGTCATGAGGCAGATGTGACATATTGTTACACAGAATTCTTTTTAATGGTGACACAGAGGTCTGTTATTTATGAAAGTAAACACTTTGGTTTCACACGTAAAACTAGAATTAAGATGAAAGCCCTTGTCAGTAAAACTCTGGCGAAATTATGTAGAATGGGTACACATACATGGGAAGCAGTTCGTCCGTCTGTCCATCCGTCAGTCCGTCCAGAGCCATATCTTGAGTTTGATAGACCCTAGGACCTTGAAACTTCATCACAATATGCCCCACTAAAATGCTAATTGGCTCCCACAAAACTAGGTCACTGTGACCTACTTTCACGAAAAAGTACCACATATTTAGTTTTCGTCTGCAGCCCCATATCTCCCTTTTCGTAGGCCACAGAACATTAAAACTTCATCAGTACATGCACCTACCACTCCAGGTCACCACCAACAAAACTAGGTCACTGTGACCTACTTTCATGAAAATGTACCACATATTTAGTTTTTGTCTGCAGCCCCGTATCTCCCTTCTCATAAGCTCCAGAACATTGAAACTTCATCGTGCATGCACCTTACCACTCCAGGTCACCTACAACAAAACTAGGTCACTGTGACCTACTTTCATGAAAAAGTACCACATATTAAGTTTTCGTCTGCAGCCCCTTATCTCCATTTTCATAGGCCCCAGAACAGTGCATCCTAGTTACCAGTCCAGGTCACCTCCAACAAAACTAGGTGGCTGTGACCTACTTTCACGAAAACGTACCACATAGTTAGTGTTCGAGGTCAGCCCCATATCTTTCTTTTCATAGTCGCCAGAACATTGAAACTTCATCAGTGCATGCACCTTATCACTCCAGGTCACCTACAACAAAACTAGGCACTGTGACCTACTTTCACGAAAAAGCTCTTTCACTACTGTCAAAGCGCCAACAGGCTCAACATGAGGGCTGCGGCCATCTAGTGTGTCTGTGATATTAAAAGTGATTGGGCTGGTTTAAAACAAGGAACTGTATGTTTTGCACACCCATTGTTCACGCTGCATCTCAGTATTTGTCACAACAAGCTGTAGAAGTTGTATATGTAGAGATGTCCAGCTACGGTGAGTTTTGAGAATTTCTAAATTAAGGTTTGTATTCCTTAAAAGTTAATCCCTAATGAGAACTGACTCATTCCAAATAAGGGATCACAGCATAGGTTTGGGTTGGAAAAAAAAATACTCAGTTTTAGTTTGTCTTCAAAATCCCACTTTATGTGTACCTCTAGATACATGCTTCTTTGTAATTGTAGGTTTTCCAGCCATTGTTGATGCAGCATTTCTCAGTAGAAGAATTGAAACAGATCAAGGCTACAGTGTTACAACAACACTTCAGGATAGAACCAGAAATTCCACAGGAGAAATTTGTTGAGGACAATGTCTCATGTAAGTGATTTTCTTTTACTTATACGCTATGGCTTTTTGCAGCCATTTCAAGAATATTTCATCAATTTCCAGCTGATCGTTGAGCAGAGCCCTAGATAAGAGGGAGTATTTGATGATAATTAGGGATAATTTTTGTTAATTCTGGATAAAAACATATGTTGTGACCCCTCATCTGAACCGTCTCGACGAGACGGTTCAGATGAGGGGTCACAACATATGTTTCAATGAGAAATAAAAGAGATTATCCCTCAATTATCATCAAATACCCCTCTTATCTAGAGCTCTGGTTGAGCAAAGATTGGTAAAAACTGAAGTGCCCAGGGACAAGCCACCTGACCTCCTGGTTGCAGACCTTTGGATATTTCATGTATGGCCTGGCTGAGACTTGAACCATAGAGTTGAAAATCCTGGCGATTAGGAGCAGCACTTTTTACCACTGGGTCTTCGTGCTGGTTTTCTCAAGTAAGATTCAGGTGTCCAAATAAATGGATTATTCAGTGACATTTCCTTGATAATTTCTGTTTGTTCTTCAAAAAGCATAAAATTTTGCACCCCATAAATGGAACTGCCTTTGTTCTTCAAAAAGCATAAAATTTTGGGCCCCATAAATGGAACTGCCTTGCTTAAGCAAGGTTGTTCTGATGAGGGGTCACAACATGTGATTGGTGTCATATGAGAAATAACCTAGTGGCCTGTGCAAAGAAAATAGACACACATCAGACTTCACATCCGTGCAGTCTGATCAGAGTCTTCGCTGTTTTGCAAATACAGACTTTGAACCCTGGAGAATTTTGAAAGTGAATATGATAACTCTGGTGAGTTTGCACAAATGCATAACTGATTTGAATATTACCAGCACCCATATGGCTGGAGCACATCAGTACATAGGTAAGAAAATTACCCTAGAATTTTCATCAAGTACGCCCTTTTCCTGGACTTCCGTAATTGGGGTATAGGACCAGGATTCTTTTCAGCTGCAGGGTGCTCAGAAGGCCTACCCTCTTCATAGTTGTCAATAGTTTGTAATGTATTGTGTATGGCCTTTGTTTGAAATAAGTTGTGCAAGCATTAATTATGTCAAAAATCTTCTTGTACCTGCCTCACCTCTATGGAATCATTTATGTATTCTTCAACAAAATTTCAAGAAAGATTTTAAAGATACGAAAGAAAAACACTGTCAGTTGTGAATGGATTGGATGTGATTTGTATTAGCCTTACAACTAATCTGTAAAAGAAATTATAGTGGGAATGAACCAGTTTGTTAGCAGAATATATAATATGTTGTTATATATTATTTTTATTTTTGCAGCGAAAGTTTGCCTCGATAAATCTGAACCAGAGCAGAAAGGAGTGTCCTTTGATGATTTATCCAATGAAGTGGTTCTGAAGATATTTTCTTACTTGAACCCTCTAGATCTGTGTAGAACAGCCCAAGTTTCAACAAGATTTAACAAACTAGCAATGGACAGATCACTCTGGACACAACTGTTTCCTGTCAGCTGGGCTAATGGTGAGTTGTTTAGCTGAGGGCTGGATACCAATATTAAGAGTCACTAAGTCAGGGGTTTTATTTTTGCCAGCAAATAGCAGAAGTCCAGAGATTGGTTTTCATTTTGTATCTGACAACTGCATGGTCAGTATATTCAGGGTTTAGTTATGTTTCTGTTACCAGCGCAAACAGGTGTAACATAGCATTTTGTGGAATTTTGTTAACTATGGTCAATTTTCATGTATACATAAACAGGGTTTCTACAATAAAGCAGACACATCTGGAAAATATTTTTTATGTCCCAGTGGACTGGGGGCATATAGTGTTTAGGTATGGCATGAAGTGTTACGTGTGTAACAGTGATAGACTCAGGTTTATGTTTTGGATTCAGATCCTCTGACAGTTACTTTGGATACATTCCTGGTTTTTGCTGGTCAGGAAGAAATCAGAGAATTTTAAGATGAGCAAACTGATGATCAGGGTCAGAATTGCTTGCCATTTCACTAAGTATTTTATGAAAGTTATGGGGTAGAAAAATTTAGATGTGCACGAAGAGATAAAGTATTGATATACATGTGCATATAATTAAGAATTTATCCATGCGCATATATTCACAAATTTATCATAACTGATTTAATATTAGGTGATTGGGACACCCAGGAAGGCGTGTACTTTGAGGAAGAAGAAGAAGATGTAGAGAAGAAGTTGGAGAAGAGTGTTGTTGATGAAGATGCTGACGTTGACGAGTCAGACATTGTAGAAGACTGGGACACTGAGGCATTAGCGGTCAGTAAAATCTCTGATTAATCAGGGTTCTTGGTCCATAAACACTAAGCAGTTTTTGTCACAAGTTGAAAAAAGTGGTGTATTCTAACACAGTGCGCCTATAGAAGCAATGGAAAGCTGCCGTGTTTTATTCTGCAACAATTCACTGTTATGGAGCGCGTGAGTCTAATTGCTGACGTTACTGCAATTACTGACGTAATTTTGTGACGTTTTGAGACGTTAGACGGTGTAACGTCTCTTTTTCTTTCTAAAATCGGCATAAAAACGTACGTTTATCTTAGATACAGTTAAGAATATTGGCGGGAGCATGAACGCGCTGGCAGGAAGGTTGGGAGAGGTTGAATGAAAAGAATAGTTTTTCAACGTTTTTGAGTGTTAGAATCGAAATAGTTCAGCTCTAGCATTGAATTGTTGAGTAATAATTCACTGTTTGTCGGTCAGTTGTAAGTAGATATATCACTCGCGCTCCGCGCTCGTGATATGATCTACTTTACAACTGACCTCCAAACAGTGAATTATTACTCAACAATTCACTGCCAGAGCTGATCTATTTCTTAAACGTAAACAGTAAGTTAGCTTTATCAGTTCATCTGGAGGAGTACATATTGTACATCAACAAGAATGCTGATAGATTGTGGAGAGCTGAAAAAAAACAGTAGACTGCACACCTGTCATTATAGTGATGTAAGGGAAATAATTCATTTGAAAGATTCCATTTTAAGAAATATGGTATTGTCTTTTATTATTTTTGCACAGAGAAAAACACATCACCATATCAGGTTTTAAGGTTTTTATCATCTTTTATGTACCAAAAGTCATGGCTGAAAGAAAGCAAACTACAAAGAAAAAAACATGCCTGTTTCAGATTTAAACCTAGCTCAAATTTTGTTGGAATGTAGTACAAGTCAGTTGTACATTGAGGTTAAGAGGTACAAATTCATGAAAAGCAGCATTATCTTTTTCATTTCTGTCTCTGTTGTAATGGGGTCAGCTCTTAGAGGAAAAAATTTGCTCTGTTAAAAGTTGACCCTATTTTGGAAGGGCTTCATTGTCCAGGGAAGAAAACAGCATAAAAGTTGTTCTCATTTGTAAAAATGCCTGAAAAACATACATCTTGAATAAAGTGTGCCACAAGAAAAGAATGCATTGAGCATGTGCTGACTGTAAAGATTCAGATTTATGCTGTCTATACAGTCTGTAAATTTCACAATAAGGAGTCATAGGACTCTACATCGTGAAATTCGTAGGCTCTGAACAATTCAGACTCCACATTGTGAAATTCATGGAGACTGAACATATGATCTGTCTTTGCTGTGTTATTTAACATTGCACTTTATTTCTCTTTTCCAGATTCAGCGGCAATCTTTCATGTTGACATCTATGTGTAAATATTTACTGCCCCGTGTGGGTGGGTCTGTTCTACATTGTGACCTGGCTTACAGCAAAGGGCTGACAAATGGAACAGTAAGTGTTTAACAAGCTATTTCTGTTTGAATGAATAATGATAATATAGAACTAAGACAAACGTTACTGGATTATCTTGATTGGATGAAAAAGGTTTTTTGTCACACCTGCTTTAGCAAGGTGCGATATAGGCTTCCAGTTTTCCGTCTGTCAGTCCGTTCACATTTACATCAACCCTGGCGTTAAAGATTTGTACAGTTAATTTCTCCAAAACCATTGCAGCCATGGTTCTCAAATTTCATATGGAGCATGATCAGACTACAGGGCTTCAGATTACAGAAATTCATCTATGTGTAAATATTTACTGCCCCGTGTGGGTGGGTCTGTTCTACATTGTGACCTGGCTTACAGCAAAGGGCTGACAAATGGAACAGTAAGTGTTTAACAAGCTATTTCTGTTTGAATGAATAATGATAATATAGAACTAAGACAAACGTTACTGGATTATCTTGATTGGATGAAAAAGGTTTTTTGTCACACCTGCTTTAGCAAGGTGCGATATAGGCTTCCAGTTTTCCGTCTGTCAGTCCGTTCACATTTACATCAACCCTGGCGTTAAAGATTTGTACAGTTAATTTCTCCAAAACCATTGCAGCCATGGTTCTCAAATTTCATATGGAGCATGATCAGACTACAGGGCTTCAGATTACAGAAATTCATCTATGTGTAAATATTTACTGCCCCGTGTGGGTGGGTCTGTTCTACATTGTGACCTGGCTTACAGCAAAGGGCTGACAAATGGAACAGTAAGTGTTTAACAAGCTATTTCTGTTTGAATGAATAATGATAATATAGAACTAAGACAAACGTTACTGGATTATCTTGATTGGATGAAAAAGGTTTTTTGTCACACCTGCTTTAGCAAGGTGCGATATAGGCTTCCAGTTTTCCGTCTATCAGTCCGTTCACATTTACATCAACCCTGGCGTTAAAGATTTGTACAGTTAATTTCTCCAAAACCATTGCAGCCATGGTTCTCAAATTTCATATGGAGCATGATCAG
This sequence comes from Ctena decussata, assembly GCA_963989385.1. NCBI lineage: Eukaryota > Metazoa > Mollusca > Bivalvia > Lucinida > Lucinidae > Ctena > Ctena decussata. Next base: position 3,238,194 of record OZ022507.1, on the reverse strand, counting down.
ACTACAGGGCTTCAGATTACAGAAATTCAGCCTGGTCCAGAATTCAAGATAGCCGCCTGTTACTAAAAATAGCAAAACAACATAATTAACATTTTCTCTAGAACCACTAGGTATATTTTGCTGAAACTTTGCATGGAACATCAATAGGACCTTCTTTTTGAAAATTACGAAAATGAAAAAAATCTATTGGGGAATTAGGTCACAGTGACCTATTTTTGGTTTACGAGTCTCAATTTTGCTTGAGTGCCGATAAATCTTTAAACACAGAGTGGATTTTGCTCAGATTTAATCAGAATGATTCTTGAAAGGAGTTTTTCTCTCTTTTTTCACATTTATGGGAATGTATCATCCAAGATGGCCACCACTGTTGTTACTAAAAATAGCAAAAACATGAAAATGACTATATTTCAGGAACCCCTGAATGGATTTGGACCAATTTTGTGTCAGAATGATCCTTGCATAGAGCTATTTTGGTTTTTGGCAAATTGGCCATCCAAGATGGCTGCCATCCACCATTACTAAAAATAGCACAAACATGAAAATGGCAGTACCTTAAGAACCATTAGGCGGATTTTGACAAAATTTGTGTCAGAATAATGCCAGAAACTATTTTGTTTTCTTTTTATTCTCAATTCTTCTCAACATGATCTCTGCTACTGTAGAAATGCAATGCAGGTGCGACTTAGCATTCAGGGGAATTCTTGTCACAGCCTGATGGCAATAGAGGCAGTGCCCTCTAATATGTACCATATCATGGGCAAAGCACACAAGCCCTTCCCTCTAATTTTTCTCTGCGTTTTTTCTTCCCTGATTCAAAATAGGTACCCATTTGTTGTATAGGAGGTCGTGTATTTACATCATCAAGTGATGTTGGTTTTAACAGATGATGACATCATGAAAACAGAAAAATGACTTCTGCTTATGCAAACAGACGTTGACGTAAAGAACGGAATGGTGATCAATTGTAGCATGGGCGTCGTTAAATTTGAGTAGAAACTCTTTGATGGCTAAAGTTATACCCTTTAGCAAGTTCTACCTTGAATATCAAATTTTGTAAACCAAAAACGTATGCCAAAAAGTATCTATTATGGTTGTATGGTGTGGATAGAAAAATCCCTCACTTGGGATTACTGTTTGGCATCACTCTGCAAGCCTCATGATACAGATCAATGACGCTCATGACAGATTTTTCTGTTCACACCATACACCCATGAAAGCGGAGTGATGCCGAACAGTGATCTGGAGTGACATATTTTTCTGTCCACACCCATGAAAGATACTTGCAATACTTACCTGACATGCATGAAAGAAATAAATCCTTACCTGACATGCATGAAAGAAGCTTGTAATTTGCCCCCCAATTCTATCTGATTACTTCCCTTACCTTATATGGTTATTATGGGAAATTGTCTGATAGTGCTTTCCCTTGAATTAGCTCTGTAGCTTCCATAAAATGTCAAAGTTCTAATAGCCTAGGCTCATTTTTTTCATGGATAAGTACTGGACTATTCTGAAGATAGAGGATGGTCTAAAATTGTATTCAAAACTAATCCATGCCTACCAGGGTCAAGATATCATGGTCACAAACATGTGTTCCCTGGAATGTTCATAATAGTATTAAACAAAGAAGAAGGAAATTCTCAGGAACTGACACAATTCAATCCCAGATCCCACCCAAGACCCTATGTGAGAAAAAGACAACACAAAATTAGTCACCAGCAAAGACATCACCAGCGGCAGCCATGTGAACAACCATTTCCCATGTAGGTGGTCGACGGGCTAGCCTTAACATCACTAACGATATATCAACAACAGACGTAGCAACAAACAACACATACAATATCCAAGAAAAACCAAAACAGAAGTGCTGCCTGGGGATGGCTTGTAATGAAATTACTGGGGGCCTAACCAGTTTGTGGTCGACCAATCCTTGCCCTTTGTTAGATGATGACAGTCACTTATTGTAAACTTGTATTATGTTCTAGTGGAGGGCAGTGACATATTGTTTCAAGTCTGGGTATAGGATGCAACATACATGTAGTTGTTGAGAAAAACGTGCTAAAAAGCTTATTTGTATCTAGAAATTTTCATGGTTTGCTTATACTTGGTTTTCATGCAACAAAACACTTTTGCAGTTTTGGCATTGCCTTAACATGTTTCTAAAAAATGGCTGTTTGTTTGCAAAGAGAATTTTATGAAAAGTTTTACTTACCCAAGAGGTCTTTTCCTAGACAAAAAAAATAATGATAGTTTACAATTAGAAATAACCTTGCCAGCAGTGTCATAAATTAATCCACTTATGTGCCCCCATTGCCTAGTGGATAAGAGGCTGACTCTTAAACATTAGGATTCTCATTACTGTGGGTTTGAGCCTTAGCTGGTACACAGTTGATAAAGCCAAGTTGTGCTTGTGGAAGATCAGATGGTGGTGTAACTGGTGTTCCAATAGCTCTAAATTTGCCCACCATTACTTAATGATCAGCTCAACATAAGTGAAATATTCTTGAACTTGCGAAAATGCAATATGAAATTAAAAAAAAAACACTTTCCAGTATTTTTCTATTTACAGCTGTACAAGATTTTGTCCTTGTGTCCAAACCTGGAATATCTGAACTTGACGCAGACGAGGATATCAGATCTTGGATTCAAGGGGTAAGACTTTACTTTTCCTGCTGTAATTAACTTAAACGTTTTGAAATTAATCCTGTAATTTCTTAATTTTTATTGATTTAAGTTATAGAGGATATTTGACTTTTTCAGTGTAAGATCGATTTTTGTTTCACCGAATGAACACCAAAAGCAGTATTTTCACGAGTGGTGAAGCCACGAGTGAAAATACCAATTTTGGTGTTCATGAGTGAAATAAAAATTCATCTTACACAGAAAAAATCAAATTTTCTATTTCTTTTATGCTTTAAAATCACATTAATTCTGTTTATTCAAGAGCGTCAGCCATCACATCTTAAAAACAACTTTTTTCTAGCCGTTTTGCGTCAAATTTGATGCTTCCAGCGTTTTCATTGGGTATGATATTGCAATTGAATAATAGCTTCAAATATCAGTTTGATAAACAGATCTAAAAAAAATTGCCAAGAGAGAATGCCTACAGAAGACTTAGGCGGCCTGACGTCGGGTGCAGTAACAATGTTACGTTGGCGGTTTAAGTGACGTCAATAACGTCGTGATGACGTGCAAACATGCGTGACATAGTTTTTGTCAAGCCAGATAAGATTTAGTCAATTAATCAACAAAACACTTGAGGCTATTTCATAAAATCCTATTTCTGAAATAGTGAAATCGAAAGTGATAATTTCACTGTTTGAAACAGTAAGATTATCAGTTTCAATTTCACCGAGAAATGAAAAGTATAAAAGAAATATGGATACGCCTCCATGTGATTTTGCCAATAATAAAATGGGAAACAACTTTTATCACTGCGTATAACCTTTCCATGAGGATATAAGCCTTTCAGAATAGGGACTGCTCTTACAGCAAAGAAATTGTTCATAGAGGAGCAAATATTTTTCCTTAAGAGTTGACCCCCCCCCCCCCCCCCCCCCCCCCCCCCTCCCCATTTAGAAAGAAGGGGTAAATAAATGAAAGTGGCAGTGTTGCTTCTGCTGTATTCATTCGCATTAACTATTCCATTATGTGTCAATACTGCTCAGAGTCCTTAAATTGTTGATATGAACAGAAAAGCCTGTCTAATCTTCTCTTGTTAGCATCTGGCAAAAATCATTCCTTGTGGTGTATATCTGCTCAAACATGTGCTGATCAGGTGTGTTTGGTGCACTGTAACCTATCAAGAAGGACAACATGACTTTTGAGTTACTTCCCTTAGATCATTTCATTGATATTTTATCAACAACCGGATAGAAACTTAAAGTTTATTTACATCATCTCCTGTTGCAAACCTATTAACAGTGATTAACAGGTTCATCAAAGTTACACTCAGACTTGATACCTGCAGCCAAACTTAGTGTGTGGCTAAATCTTTCGGCCATTTAATGTATATGAACTGTGAAGTAGTTATTAATAAACACATTGCTAAAAAATAAAATTGTTAAATTGCAAACAGCGTAGATACAGATGAGGCAGCTCATATTAAGCTGCCCCATCTGGTTCTACTCTGTTTGTCCTGTAGTCTTTGAATTCTCAATATGATATAGCTTGGACAAATAATTTTATTTAAAATTTTGCAGATGTGCTGTTTAGGGCTTTAACCCATTTATGCCTAGCATTGCCTTAAAAGGACATAGACAGTGCAGACGGAGATCAGACACTGCAGTATGATGCAACTAATTAGGGTCTACACTATTTTCATAAGACAAATGGGTATTTCTCCTTAAAATAAAAGAACAATGATAAAAGTATCCAGACACCCTTTAACCCATTCCATTTGGGATACCCCTTTTAGGGTATCTGGGCAAACAGTTTGGATCCAGATCAGGCCCCACAAATGTGGGCCTGATCTCAGATCTAAACTGTTTGCTGCCTAGACATCATTTCTGCAAGAGTTGGTTAGACCAATATTGTCAAAATATTCTTGATTTTGGATGCAGACGACAATTTCAGCAGACAACAAAAAATACCCAGAATGCAATGGGTTAATAGACAAATGGACTCATATAAGGACAGAACATTCCACTGGGCATAAATGCGTTAAGAGTTAAATTAACACAGAACGGAGAATCTAATATGAAAATATCAGAGGGTAATTTACAACAGCATTGCCTTTTAACAAGGACATCCGTAAGTCTGATCAGAGACTTCCCCTTTTTGCATAAGCAGTCTTTGACTTCTGAGGAATCGGAGGATTGTGATAAGATTGTGCATATGCACAGGCTGTTTTAAGTACCGTAATTTGAGTATATATATTGGGACACCTAAAATAATGAATTTTCCATTTGTGACAAATGGAAAATTTATTATTTTAGGTGTCCCAATTCTTAAGCACATTAGGGTATTTGGTGTATGTGCTTGGCTAAAGGTTGGTCCTTTTTCATGCAACATCTGTCATACATACTCTTCTTCTTTCAGGCTTGACAGGAATGGTTTTGGAAAGAAACTGAAGCAGCTTGACCTCAGTGGTTGCTTGTACATTACAGACCTAACCTTACAGAGATTGGCAGATGCCTTTGGTCAGGTGACCTGTCACATGACAGAATCAGATCACATGACCAAGCATGATGATGATGATGTCATAGTAGAAGAAATAACTGAAGAGGAGATAAATCAGGATGGTTCAGTTATTGATACCTCAGCAGAGCAAGATAATGTTAGGGAAACCAGCCAGAATGTGAAGTCAATGCCAATTGGAGGATCTTGCTGTCAGAATAATAATACATGCTGCAAAGAGATGGGAACAGAAGATGATTCTGGTGATACTAGCTCTACATCAAAAGATAATGCTAGTGAAGCTAATAGCATTGGGATGTCTGACTTAGATGTTGGGACCAGTAATAACAATAGCGACTCAAGTTGCAAAGGGAAGGAACCTGAAGACAACTCTAGCTCCAGCAGTTCTTGTCAGGATGACAAAAAGGCCATGCCAGATAACAAAAGATGCTGTCAGAAGAAAAGTAAGGAAACTTGCTGCACGAAGAACTATGATACTCCAGAGAAAGATAGCATAGTCAGTGGTGATATTTCTGGGAAGAAACTTGGTTTCCTGAAGAACAGCAGTTCAGAGGTCAGAACGAATTCTTGCCTGAATGAGAGCATTAAGCCTGGCAAGCTTATAAAGTGTATTTGTTGTGGAAAAGTAGATGAAATGATAGCTAGTATGGCATATGAAGATGGGGAGACTAAGCCAGTTTTCCAGGAAAGGGGCTGTAACCATGGCAACCAGAACATTTGTTGTCATGGAAGAGCATCTACTGCTACTCACAGGGATGCAGGTTGCGAGGAAAAGACTTCTTTGGACAGGAATAGTTCTGTAGATACCAAATATGATATTCCTTTCAACTGTGAGGCTAATCATTGCTGCCAGGGAACAAGTGTAAATAAGGGTCAAGGACTTACTACAAATGACCCTGATCCAAAGCAGGAAAGCATCGTTGAAAACCCAAAGACTGAAGCTGTTGTTGGCGAATATGGGTTTAGGACTAGTAATGATGATTTTCCTGAAGTTTGTGATACTCAAGGTCAGGGGACAAAGATTCAAATCTCTGACCCTGGAGCCAAAGACAAGTTTGACCTTGAACCTTCATTGGGGAATGAAACTCCAAGTTCAGAGGCTTTAACTAACTGGGAGGAATCATGGACTATTAATGATTCTGATCCAGTTCAGACTGAAATACCGATGGTGTTCATAATGGATGACCTTGACCTCAGATTTGGCATGAAAACCTCAGACCAAAGCATTGGTGATAGTTCTGTGGAACAAAACTTGACATTGACTAAAAGTGAGATAAAAACTGACTGCCCAAACTTGGAGTACCTCAGTCTGTCAGGATGTTACCAGATTACAGATGTGGGCCTAAGGTAAATATGGATTAGATTTCTAGCTACCAGAGCTTTTGAAGATAATTCCGTGAGGATTTTTTTTTAATTCTCCTTAAACCCATATGTTGTTGCTCCTGATTAATAGAACTGCCAGATTACAGATGTTACTATGATAAGAGCTCTAACTTAGAGAAGTTTTTGAATATTATTTTATTTTTGTAATTATCCATAAATCCAATTGTGTCGGCTCCTCATTAAAACTGCCTCATATACATAGTAACTCATGATTAGAACTGCCTCACTGAGCTTCCTTACTCAACTGTATTGAGAAGCTCCATGTATGTGTTTATGGAGAAATGGCAGATGCCCAAACACGAGTGAAAAGTTGATAATTTGGGGATAATTTTTTTCTCCAAATTTATTTTGTTATAAGATGTGGGTACTCCCCCACCACCCCACCCCACCCTTCCAGAATAACAAAAAAACTCTGGATCTTTGTACAAGTAGGTTTGAATGTTAATTCATAGGAAACATTTTGTGTTCGGTCTTTCAAAAATAAAAAAAATCTAGCTCAGGTTTCTGGGATTATTTATGAAGGAGAAAGAAAAAACCATGCAGAATTAATGTGATTGATTTACACACTAGGGGTCATATTGGAAAGGGAAGACCCTTAATACAGGTGTGACTGTATTTCCATATGGTACTGGCCATAAAAGAGAAATTTCTGCCAGAAAGAGCTGGAGAAAGCTTAATTCAGATAAATCCTTAAAGCTGCAAAAAGGCAGGCAACAAAATGTATGTCTGCAAATTTCAAAAACTGTTTCATTCAAGCTGTATCATATCAAAAATTCAAAGACTTTAGGGCAAACAGTGTAGACCTAGATGAGGCAGCTCTTTATGAGCTGCCTCATCTGGATCCATACTATTTGCAAATTCAACTACTGTCATTTTTGTCGCTTTAAGAGTAAAATCCTTCAGTCTTAGTCCTCAGACACTTTAACAGAGTTTAAGATCATTCTTCAGAGCTCTAGATAAGGATGGTATTTGATGATAACTGAAGGATAATTTTTTTTTTTTATTTCTCATTGAAACCATATGTTGTGACCCCTCATCTGAACCTTCTCGTCGAGATGGTTCAGTTGAGGGGTCACAACATATGTTTTTGTGCAGAAATAACAAAAATTATCCCTAATTATCACCAAATACTCCCTCTTATCTAGAGCTCTGTTCTTCATAGATTTTTTTACAGACTTTCAAAATTGTTAAATTGCCTTGTCTTGGAAACTAGTTATTGATCTACGAAATGGAAAAATATCAATTGTTCTAGCTATTTTCGGTGCTGCCCATTGATTTATCATTACTAGTTTCTAATAGGAGTTTTCTGCAAGAGAGATTTGTTCGAGCAGTGGCAGGTCATAAGTACCTCAGCAAAATGACTGTCTTGGCTTATCTTGCCCTTGATTCAAAATTTAACTTTATAACAGTTAGATAGGTTCTTTTCAAATTAGAAACCTAGCCCAAAATTTAGTGGCTTTGTGCTAATACTCTGAAGAACTAAAAGAAAATTTTGAGGCAATTTCTGCTTCGACTCCATAAAAACATTTATATGACTTTGTGTAGCAGGGATTGCAACAAACCTTAATCTATATGGAACTAGTAGAAAATTGTCACTGAATTATCATCAAAGTCCCACTTTTGGTGAGTGATTCTGAAAAGCTTTTTTTAAAAGCATTTTTAAATATGATATTGTGATAGAAGCATAATTACCGCCAAACTTTGAACACGTTAACTTTGGACACATTAACTTTGAACATTATTGCCAGTTGGCATGTCAAAAATGTTGATGCAATGGCAGAAAGTGCAAACCCTGATGTGGCTAAACACTCTTTGCTCAGGCACTGCTGCAGTCATTGTCATGATGCTAGAGGTAAAGGTAACAATTACATAATGTGTGGACTGCTAAAACAGTGCCTCAGTTAAGAAGGGGTAACAGGGATAATTTTCTGTATTTCTGCATAAAAACATATATTGTGACCCCTCATTAGAACCGTCTTGCTGAGACGGTTCTAATTAGGGGTCACAACATATGTTTTCATTGAGAGATAAGAAAAATTATCTCTGCTTTATCCCTGTTACCCCTTCTTAACTGGAGCTCTGAAAGAAAAAAAACATGAAGTTTTCTTATTGGCTACAGCCACTGCTCTGCAGAGAGCCTCTCACAATTACATCTCTTCAAAAGGTCGTCTTACATAATCAGATCCTTAATCTTGTTTGCCTGAAAGTCCTGACATAATGGAAATAAAGACTGATATGGTAAATCAATAGTGAGGGACTTAACTTGTTTCTCTAGCCTTCTGGCATTTACAAGAACTCTATCATCCTGCCAAAAATATTGGTATCAGACCACTGGAAAAGCTACTTGTAATGGAGTGCTTGACAAGGGTGGGTTTAGATGGTAACTCTCAGGTAATGTGTACTCATTCTTTATAAGTAATAAGAACAAGTTATTCCCAAGACCTATCATCAAAACAAAGACTTGCCTGGTGCCAGCTTTAACCCATTGCATTCTGGGTATATTTTGTCGTCTGCTGAAATTGTCGTCTGCATCAAAAATCAAAAATACTTTGACAATATTAGTCTAATTAACTCTAGAAATGATGTCTAGGCAGCAAACACTTTGGGTCTCAGATCAGGCCCCACATTTGTGGGGCCTGATCTGGATCCAAACTGTTTGCCCAGATACCCCTAAAGGGGTATCCCGAATGGAATGGGTTAAGAACTTAAGAGCTCATAACAAGATACTTTTTTATCTGTCATGAGAATGGATAAATCACAGCAAAACAAAGCGAAGGATTCATTGGCTCTCTAAAGCCAGAATAATGAGGAAAGCACCAGCAGGACATGACAGGTCAGGTCTGAGTATTTGAAGAAAAGCTTTAGGGTCAAATCTGAGTATTTGAAGAAAAGCTTTAGTGTCAAATCTTAGTATTTGAAGAAAAGCTTTAGGGTCAAATCTGAGTATTTGAAGAAAAGCTTTAGGGTCAAATCTGAGTATTTGAAGAAAAGCTTTAGTGTCAACTCTGTGTATTTGAAGAAAAGCTTTAGGGTCAAAACTGTGTATTTGAAGAAAAGCTTTAGGGTCAACTCTGTGTATTTGAAGAAAAGCTTTAGGGTCAACTCTGTGTATTTGAAGAAAAGCTTTAGGGTCAAATCTGAGTATTTGAAGAAAAGCTTTAGGGTCAAATCTGAGTATTTGAAGAAAAGCTTTAGGGTCAACTCTGTGTATTTGAAGAAAAGCTTTAGGGTCAACTCTGAGTATTTGAAGAAAAGCTTTAGTGTCAACTCTGTGTATTTGAAGAAAAGCTTTAGGGTCAAAACTGTGTATTTGAAGAAAAACTTTAGGGTCAACTCTGTGTATTTGAAGAAAAGCTTTAGGGTCAACTCTGTGTATTTGAAGAAAAGCTTTAGGGTCAACTCTGGGTATTTGAAGAAAAGCTTTAGGGTCAAATCTGAGTATTTGAAGAAAAGCTTTAGGGTCAACTCTGTGAATTTGAAGAAAAGCTTTAGGGTCAAATCTGAGTAGTTGAAGAAAAACTTTAGGGTCAACTCTGTGTATTTGAAGAAAAGCTTTAGGGTCAAAACTGTGTATTTGAAGAAAAACTTTAGGGTCAACTCTGTGTATTTGAAGAAAAGTTTTAGGGTCAAATCTGAGTATTTGAAGAAAAGCTTTAGGGTCAAATCTGAGTATTTGAAGAAAAGCTTTAGGGCCTTAACTCTGGACCTCTCCTCTTCCCCAGAACTAGTTTTTGTGTGGCCAAACAGTATAGACTGTTACTAGACCATATGAATGACATTAACAAACTGCAATAAAAAAATCGGGGTAGGGTGCTAATTAGTAGGAATGGGGGGAAAGGAAACTGGGATTGAACAATAATTTATTTTAGTCCTAACAGATACAACATTCAGGAAAAACAATATTCTGCAAGCAGCTGGTTCTGAAGGCTAAGCAGTTACAATATAGTGACCTGAAGCATTGGGACAGGCGTGGATAAGCAAACACTGTAGACCCTAATCAGACTGCTCCTTGAGGAGCAGTTTGATGAGGGTTCTACACTGTTTGCCATTCTGCCAGAAATTTTTTGACATCCCGCAATAGCAAAATCAGTTTCATCTTCCATAAATTTTAGTGCAATTATGATGATAGGTTCCGATCTCTCCGACTTCTGACATTTACAAAGTGTATGAATTATGTCAGAATTGTGATTTTATTTAAGAAACAGGATAGACAACAGGATTACTTTGTGGTTTATTGGACCTGAGACAAGTATCTAAGATATTCTGGTCACTGAAGCAGTGATTTATGTATAAAACAGTTTATGGTGACTTGATACACTCTTAAGGAAGGTTACTCAGAGAATGGCTGTGTTTGCCTCCCTTTCAGAGCAAAAGACTTCTTTTCAGAATAGCCTCCTTTTCCCCTCCCCCATCACTTGCCCCTTCCATCACTAATCACCCTTTGAAAAATTGTTACTGGAAGAGAAAAATCTGACTAATAGCAGAATTATGGACAACTGATGTATGTATTTAGGGTACCTCATAGAGAGAGAAAAAGGAAAAAGCGATCTTATAGCTGAATAAAATATGGTACCCAGTTTGAATGTTACCCCCTCTCTTAACTCTTTAAGCCCCAGTGACGCAATTAGCAAAATTTGCAAACAGCGTAGATCCTGATGAGGCGGCTCATAATGAGCCGCCTCATCTAGATCTACACTGTTTGCCCTCTAGTCTCTGAATTCTCAATATAAAAAGTCTTGGACAAGGCATTTTTTAAATTTTTGCAGACGTAAATTTTGTCGTCTGCTTTTTGGTAGTGAAAGAGTTAACACAACAGGACATACTGCAGTATACATATTTCATGATGAATCATGCTGCCATGCAGAAAGAGATAGATACAGCCATTGATGATAAGAACTTAAATTAATAAATTTCTTTTTAATTTGCTTTAAACTTTAAGGAGCATCACTGTCTATGCGCAATTTCTTTTTACATTGTATTATGAAATGATTTCAAGACTGATTAAACGACAAGATTTGCTTGGCTGTTTATGTAAAATACTAAGGCTTAATTTCAATATTTCAAATGGTCTGTATGATTTATATCATTGTTAAAAGGCACGTTTCAAAAGGGTAAATGATATTTTAATTTAATAGTAATCTGTATTACCTGCAAACAAGGCTATGTCAGTATATGGGTATAATAATGATAATCCAGTACAGGGTAGATCATAAGTAATGAATTGTTCCCTATTAAGATTTTGTTGCATAAGTCAGTTAATTTAGCAAATTTTAACCTATCGTGACACCTAAAACCATTAATTTTCCATTTGGGACAAATGGAAAAGTAATGGTTTTAGGTGTCCCAATATTTAAGCACATTCGGGTAACCTATTCAGAACTTCAGATAGGGTGACAACTCGGTGATGATTTCCATGAATTCTTCATTAAAACAAGTTCCCCACACTGTATTGTCCTAAGCAAGAATATTATGTTGTAACCCCAGAGAAGAACTGCCTCTGGGAGGTTTCTAAACAAAATAAGAAAGAGCTGTCGAAAATCAACCTGCGGTCCCGCTTGATTGCTGTATAGTTACTTTTGTTCCCATGCCACTCATCAGAGTGAGGCTCTGATAATGCAGGCAGACAAACATGTTCTGAAGCAAGGAAAAGACCATATCAGACGCGGTTTGATTCTGTTCGTGACCAGTAATGAAACATTTAGCTGTGTCCACACGTCCACACCCACTAGCACTATTTTAAGGAGAAGTCTATTTTTGAAATGACTCAAAATGAGCTGTTCTGTCCTGAAAGAATTTGTTTTGGCTGCAAATAGACTGTGGTCAGTCATCAGATAGCTGCTGCCTTTTCCATCCAAAAGTGGAAACATGGTCAATTCTTGGATACTTTCAGACAATAGAATTAATACTAAAACTACAAAAAAGAAATGCACAGCAAAGCAGTCTTAAATCATGTCATGCTCCTGGTTGCCTTCTGTTGCTGAAACTTACACTATATGGAAAGCAATATTTAGGTACAGCAGATATCACAAGGGTGCTTCAGCTTTGTCGCTTGTCTGTACATTTTAAGTAGCCTTGTACATAATCCTATATTTAAACCCAGTTGATTGAAAGGGGTTCTTTTTCATTTTCAGATTTGAAATATTGATATGGTGAATTATTTTCAATAGATATATGTTCAAATAAAAAGATTAAGTATACTAAATGAGTGATGTCATGTAAAAAGTGCCTTAGGGCTTCCGCAAACAGGGAAGACCCAGATCAGCCTGTGCAGATACTTCTGCACAGGCTGATCTGAATCTGTCTTGTTGGCAAGAACGATTTATGGACCCCAGGGAATGTATTTAGCGAAAAAGGGAAGACCGTGACTGAATGAATGCAGATGGTTTAAGATTCCATTGCATATGACAGTGCTCAGATTTCAGTTGAATTGGAAGATATTTTTCAATAGTACTGCTTGTTCAAACTATTAATTTGCCCCTTCTGGCCATGTTGTTAATGAATGGTTGATTATGCCCCCAACTTCGGAGAAGTTGAGGGGGTATATTGGTTTGGGCCTGTCCGTCTGTCCGTCCGTCCATAACACTTTTTGGCAGCTGGGAAACTCAAGAACTGCTTTTGCTAGGATCTTGAAATTTTATGTGTGGCACGTTCATGAAAAATAAGCGGACCCGTATTTTTTCTTTTTTCCGCCGGTCACATATTTTCAGAGTTGTGCCTCTTTTTCGACTTAGTCTATGGAACCTTGTGAACAAAATATCTCGAGAACCCCTGATGCTAGGATCATGATTTTTTGCAGGATGACATTGCCCAAGGTGTAGATGACCTGATTAACTTTTGAACAAAAATCGTGAATTTTTGACTGAGTCATGCCCCTTTTTCAACTTAGTGCATTGTAAGCCTTTGGAACCTTGTGAACAAAATATCTCAAGAATCCCTGATGTTAGGATCATGACCTTTTGCAGGATAACATCGCCCAAGGTGTAGATGACCTGATTAGTTTTTGAAAAAAAATCGTGAATTTTTTGCCGAGTTATGCCCCTTTTTAAACTTAGTGCATTGTAAGCCATGGAACCTTGTGAACAATATATCTTGAGAACCCCTGATGCTAGGATTATGTTTTATTATGCCCCCAACTTCAGAGAAGTTGAGGGGACATATTGGTTTGGGCCTGTCCATCCGTCCGTCCGTCCGTTGTAACGCTTTTGGCAGCTGGGAAACTCAAGAACCACATATGCTACGATCTTGAAATTTTATATGTGGCATGTACATGAAAAATAAGCGGATCCGTTTTTTTTCTTTTTTCCGCAGGTCACGTATTTCCAGAGTTATGCCCCTTTTTCGACTTAGTCTATGGAACCTTGTGAACAAAATATCATGAGAACCCCTGATGCTAGGACCGTGTAATTTTGCAGGAAGACATTGCTCAAGGTGTAGATGACCTGATTAACTTTAAAAAAAAATTCGTTAATTTTTGACCGAGTTAAGCCCATTTTTCAACTAAGTGCATTGTTAGCCTATGGAACCTTGTGAACAAAATATCTTGAGAACCCCTGATGCTAGCTTCGTGTAATTTTGCAGGAAAATATTGCCCAAGGTGTAGATGACCTGATCAACGTTTGAAAAAAATTCGTGAATTTTTGACTGAGTTATGCCCCTTTTTTGGCTTAGTGCATTGTAAGCCTATGAAACTTTGTGAACAAAATATCTCGAGAACCCCTGATGCTAGGATCATGATTTTTTGCAGGAAGATATTGCCCAAGGTGTAGATGACCTGATTAACTTTTGAAAAAAAAACACATAAATTTTTGACCAAGTTAAGCTCTTTTTCGACTTAGTGCATTGAAGCCCATGGTACAAAGGTACCCTAACATATGGTCAAGAATGGTAAAAGGTAGGAACATGAAACTTTCTACACATGATCAGTATGGAAAATAAGCAAACACATGTTTTTTCTTTTTTCCGCCGGTTAAGTATTTCCAGAGTTATGCCCCTTTTTCGACTTAGCCTGTGGAACCTTGTGAACAAAATATCTCAAGAACCCCTGATCCTAGGATCATGGCTTTTTGCAGGATGACATTGCTCAAGGTGTAGATGACCTGATTAACTTCTGAAAAAAAATTCGTTAATTTTTGACCGAGTTAAGCCCATTTTTCAACTAAGTGCATTGTTAGCCTATGGAACCTTGTGAACAAAATATCTTGAGAACCCCTGATGCTAGCTTCGTGTAATTTTGCAGGAAAATATTGCCCAAGGTGTAGATGACCTGATCAACTTTTGAAAAAAATTCGTGAATTTTTGACTGAGTTATGCCCCTTTTTTGGCTTAGTGCATTGTAAGCCTATGAAACTTTGTGAACAAAATATTTCGAGAACCCCTGATGCTAGGATCATGATTTTTTGCAGGAAGATATTGCCCAAGGTGAAGATGACCTGATTAACTTTTGAAAAAAAAACACATAAATTTTTGACCAAGTTAAGCTCTTTTTCGACTTAGTGCATTGAAGCCCATGGTACAAAGGTACCCTATCATATGGTCAAGAATGGTAAAAGGTAGGAACATGAAACTTTCTACACATGATCAGTATGGAAAATAAGCAAACACATGTTTTTTCTTTTTTCCGCCGGTTAAGTATTTCCAGAGTTATGCCCCTTTTTCGACTTAGCCTGTGGAACCTTGTGAACAAAATATCTCAAGAACCCCTGATCCTAGGATCATGGCTTTTTGCAGGATGACATTGCTCAAGGTGTAGATGACCTGATTAACTTCTGAAAAAAAAATGTGAATTTTTGACCAAGTTATGCCCCTTTTCAACTTAGTGCATTGTTAGCCTATGTTTACAAAATATCTAGAGAACCCCTGATGCTATATAGGGTCATAAATTTTTTTTGCATGAAGATATTGCCCAAGGTGTAGATTACCTGATTAACTTGCGAATTTTTTTTTTAAATTTTTGACCGAGTAAACCCCCTTTTCGACTAAGTGCATTGACTCCTATGGTACAAAGGTACAAGTATTATGGGATGAACCTTCTTTAGAGGCAAGCATATGGTTGGGGGCATAGTGTTTCATAAACACATTTTCTAGTTTGTTTATATATAACGGGACAAACTCCTGATACGGTTTTGGGACAAACTGCCTGAGCAAACTGTGACAACTTGCACAAACCTGCACATGTATATCCTCACAGGCTGGTTAGATCCTACCCTGTAGAATGTAGATTTCTCAGAATCCATATATTGTGCATGAATTTTAAATCTTTGACCAGTTTGTAATGATGCACAAAATCAAGGTCTTCATATGTGTTCAAGGTTGGACGGTAAATTCCACCTCCGGTATTTACCGGTGGAATTTACCGGTATTTACCGGTCTGGAAAATACTCCCAAAGTGGAAAATACTGGCAAATACTGGTCGATTGAACTTTTTCACCTTTAAATCTTGTTAAAACCAAAACCAAGTTAGCTTAAAATAACAAATAATATAACACTAAATGACTTAATGATATTTTAGTTAATTTTCATATTAAAGATACATGTATAAGTTTATCATCATAAAGAATAAAATGTTTCACAAATTAAGCAGGCTGAAACAGCCAAAAAGTGGATTTTTGACAAAAAATTTGACAATTTCACAAGTATTAACAGAATCTTGATTCAACTTTATTATTTGTCCTTAAACTCAATAGCATAAAAACACAGGTAAGAAATAACAGGTAAATTCACCTGTGCACCTGGCCAGTCATCTGTGACACCCAATTAGCAAGACATTGTCTAACCTGTTAAAACAACAAGTTTCAAAGCAATGTTTATTTAAGGGGGCAGAATTACTGCTTAGGGCAAGGATGGAAACAACAAGATGTCAGAATGGTTATTTGTTTTATACAAAAGTTAGAGATAAGTCAAGGTGAGGTACATAGAGGTGTTATAGTTATGGCTTGAGCTATAGTATGGCTTCAACTCTTGAATACAGTCAGATAATATAGCAGTCAGATAATAATTTTTCATAATCAGTCCTAAAGCTGAACCATCACACATCATTACCAAACTACTATTCACCATGAAGCCAAAAGATCCTATGCTGTTGTTGACCAAGACAACAAGACAAGTGCCAGATGTACTTTATGCAAAACAGTAGCTAGTGCCAAAGTTCCACGACTCCGTGCCCACAGAAAGAAATGACCAGCTATGAAACAGACTATTTTTTTTCCTAAAACAAAGTTCAAAATTTCACTGACTAGATCAGTTATTGTTAAAATTCAGTATAAACATTAAGTCAGTTGACCAGTTTACTAGAAATACCCCTATGATTTTGAGTGTAGGTTATTGTATAAATTCCAGGGTGGTCAATTCAATCAACCAGTATTTGCCGGTATTTTCCAGTATTTGCCGGTATTTACCGGTAAATACCGCCGGCATGGAAAATACTCATATTTGCCGGCATTTTGCCAACCTTGTATGTGTTGTAATGGCGCTTTATGTCTTGATCGGCGAATTTATCGTGGGAGGTGAAAGTAGTAACAAATGCATTCATTTTGATTCGGTTTACCTGTATTTAGAAATTGGGATATTCTGTATTTCATATAAAGAAGCTTATGAAAGGTCCATTATTCCTTAGTTGATGTACCAAGACCTGCCCTAAGGTTGTAGGCAATTGGTAAGGATGACTAGACTGGTATTACTTGAAAAATTCATGTGCATGCTTGTTAAATAACTTAAAAAATGATTTTTCACATGCATTTTATTCATTAGTAATATTCTTGGTAAACGTGGAAAAAGGAAGAGTTTGGAATTCTAATTGGATGGGGTTTAGCTCGCCTGTGCAAAAATACAGGAAAGTTATTGTTGACACCCTGGTGTCCAATTTGGATGTTGTGGTTCAAGTTTATTAACCCCCGACCGAAAGGTTCGGGGGATATAGCGATGAGCCTGGCGTCGGTCCGTCCGTCGGTCCGTCCGTCTGTCCGTCCGTCCGTCCGTCTGTCCGTCCGTAAACATTTTCTTGTCCGCTCCATATCTTGAATACCGTTTGGAATATTTTCATAATACTTCACAGTTATGTAGAACAGGTCATGACGACGTGTCGCGTGCAAGAATGGTAACTCTTGCTTTTGTAATTTTGAGTTATCTCCCCTTTGGTGAATTTTTGGCAGATTCGTGTCCGCTCTGTAACTTGAATACCCTTTGGAATATTTTCATGATACTTCACAGATATATAGAGCAGGTCATGACGATGTGTCGCGAACAAGAATGACAACTCTTGCTTTCTTACTATTTGAGTTATTTCCCCTTGATGGTTTTAGGTGTAAATTCTTGTCCGTTCTATAACTTGAATACTTTTGAAATATTTTCATGATACTTCACAGATATGTAGAACAGGTCATAACGATGTGTCGCGAACAAGAAAGACAACTCTTGCTTTCTTACTTTTTGAGTTATTTCCCCTTGATGGTTTTAGGTGTAAATTCGTGTCCGCTCTATAACTTGAATACCTTTTGAAATGTTTTCATGATACTTCACAGATATGTAGAACAGGTCATGACGATGTGTCGCGAACAAGAATGACAACTCTTGCTTTCTTACTTTTTGAGTTATTTCCCCTTGATGGTTTAAGGTGTAATTTCGTGTCCGCTCAATAACTTGAATAGCCTTTGGAATATTTTCATGATACTTCATAGTTACGTAGAACAGGTCATGCTGATGTGTCGCGAACAAGAATGACAACTCTTGCTTTCTAAGTTTTTGAGTTATTTCCCCTTGATAGTTTTAGGTGTGATTTCGTGTCCGCTCCATAACATGAATACCCTTTGAAATATTTTTATGATACTTCACAGATATGGAGATTAGATCATGACAGTTTGTCTCATACAAGAATGACAACTCTTGCTTTCATACTTTTCCGAGTCCCCCCCCCCCCCCCCCCCCCCCCAAAAAAAATTTTTTTTTTTTTTTTTTCAGATTTGGATCCTTTGTCCAAATTCACTTACTAGAGAGCTCAAAATTAGATTTGTAGGGCTTGTACTTTAGAAGTTATTCACACATTTTGAAATGTTGAATGTATCATATGCAATACATTGTCTACATGGTTGCTATTTGAGATTTTACCTCTTTTTATCCCCCGACCGAAAGGTTCGGGGGATATAGCGATGAGCCTGGCATCCGTCCGTCCGTCCGTCCGTCCGTCTGTCCGTCCGTCCGTAAACACTTTCTTGTCCGCTCTATATCTTGAATACCCTTTGGAATATTTTCATGATACTTCACAGTTATGTAGAACAGGTCATGACGATGTGTCGCGTACAAGAATGGTAACTCTTGCTATTGTACTTTTTGAATTATCTCCCCTTTGGTGATTTTTTGGCAGATTCGTGTCCGCTCTGTAACTTGAATACCCTTTGGAATATTTTCATGATACTTCACAGAAATGTAGAACAGGTCATGACGATGTGTCGCGAACAAGAATGACAACTCTTGCTTTCTTACTTTTTGAGTTATTGGAATATTTTCATGATACTTCACAGAAATGTAGAACAGGTCATGACGATGTGTCGCGAACAAGAATGACAACTCTTGCTTTCTTACTTTTTGAGTTATTTCCCCTTGATAGTTTTAGGTGTGATTTTGTGGCAGATTCGTGTCCGCTCTGTAACTTGAATACCCTTTCGAATATTTTCATGATACTTCACAGAAATGTAGAACAGGTGATGACGGTGTGTCGCGAAAAAGAATGACAACTCTTGCTTTCTTACTTTTTGAGTTATTTCCCCTTGATCATTTTAGGTATGATTTCGTGTCCGCTCTATAACTTGAATACCTTTTGGAATATTTTCATGATACTTCACAGATATGTAGAACAGGTCATGGCGATGTGTCGCGAACAAGAATGACAACTCCTGCTTTCTTACTTTTTGAGTTATTTCCCCTTGATGGTTTTAGGTCTGATTTCGTGTCCGCTCTATAACTTGAATACCTTTTGGAATATTTTCATGATACTTCACAGATATGTAGAACAGGTCATGATGATGTGTCGCGAATAAGAATGACAACTCTTGCTTTCTTACTTTTGGAGTTATTTCCCTTTGATGATTTTAGGTGTCCGCTCCATAGCTTGAATACCTTTTGAAATATTTTCATGATACTTCACAGATATGCAGAACCGAGACAATTTGTCTCATACATGAATGATAACTCTTGCTTTTAGACTCAGTGAATTATTTCCCTTTGGTAGTTTGAGCTGCTGTTTGAGTCTCTGCTCCATAACTGTATAACCCTGGCCAGCTTCAGAATTTGAATAACTGTGTACCTTTTAGAATATTGATGATCATGCTGTGATCAGTGTTCCTTACTCTCTCTTACCCCTCCACATTCCCGTGACCCCTCCTGCACCCCCCCCCCCCTCCCCCCAAAAATTTTTTTTTCCAGATTTGGATTCTTTGTCCAAATTCACTTACTAGAGAGCTCAAAATTAGATTTGTAGGGCTTTTACTTTAGCAGTTATTCACACATTTTGAAAGTTGAATGTATCATATGCTATACATTTGTGTATATGGTGGCTGTTTGAGATATTACCTCTTTTTAGCAGTCAAGCATACTGTTTTAGTCAGAGTGTTAGATAATCATGCATCTGTTAACAGTTAATGTCAATCAGAAGCATAAAAGAACGACAATATATTACTAATATGTGTTTTGAAGTGCACCCTTTTTACCAAGGCCCATGGGGGTCTTTGGTCGGGGGATTTGCCATCTCTTCTGATGGCTATTTTTAGCAATCTGGCATTCTGTTTTGGTCTGAGTGTTAGATAATCATGCATCTGTTAAACAGATATTGTCAATAAGGAGCATAAAAGAATGACAGTATACTATTTATATGTGTTTTGAAGGGCACTGTGTTTACCAAAGCGCAAGGGGCCTTCGGTCGGGGGATTTGCCATCTCCTCTGATGGCTATTATTTTTTTAGGTGTGCAAGGTGATTTTAGGGGTGGACAATTTCGAAACACTATATCTGCCTCGTAAAATGGTTCTAGAGATCTGTTTTTTTAAGGGAAAAAATATTTTTTTAACTGAACAAACATGTAGTATCATGAGAAAACCCTGTATGGAGACAAACCACAAGCTGGTCATAGCCCAGACCAGCTTCAGGCATGGGGCAAGGCCATCAGTCACAAACAAAAATAAGTTGCATTGAAAAGGACCTCATTTGAAATTCTACTGCTTTGGTAACCCACATTCATACATTTTCAGTTAGTAATGTCTTAAAGGCCATCTCTGTTTCAATAGTGTCCATTAGATTCCAAAATTTCATCTTGAAGCTGCATATTGTTCATATAAATCAGCCCCATATAGCAGGGGCATGAAGATGTGACCCAGATAAGAAGGGGTAACAGGGATAATTCAGAGAAATTTTTCTTATTTCTAAAGGAACACATATGTTATGACCCTCATTACAACTGTCTAAGTGAGAGGGTTCTAGTGAAGAGCACAGCTTATGTTTTTATAGAAAAAATAAGGAAAATAGTCTGTTACCTCTTCTTATCTAGAGCTCTGAAACGGTTTTCGCCCTTCCATTTGGTGCTTTCTCAGGGTATGTACAAACATAAAGGATCTTACACGAGTGGTCATTTCATATGCAATTTATGAAAAGAGCCTTCGGCGAGTTTCATAAATTTCATATGAAATGACCACAAGTGTAAGATTCTGTTTATCATGACCCTTTAAAATGGGATTTTATCACCCTCCAAATGAACATTATTTCAATAAGAAAACATACTGTTGACACAGACGCTGTCAATGGCGTTACGTGTACACGCCAAAGTGTTATTACACGTGTGGTCATACAATTTTTATGACATGACATTGTCCACTGAATAACAGTGACATCATATGATAAATTAAATTTCTTTTTTCAGTTTCCTGGCAGAGAATGGTGGGTTGCCTAATCTGGAGTACCTCGACTTGTCAGGCTGTCTCAATCTCACCGGTCCGGGGATAACAGAACTGGTTGATACGTGTTCACTGCTAGATCCTGGCAACCTGTATTACTGTGATAACATTATTGATGGTCCCTTTGTTGAGTCGGCATCAGGCTGTCAGAATCTGCAGTGTTCCTCACGTGTCTGCTGCAGGTGTGGAGAGTAATGGTGAGTAGTTTATCTTTAAAGTTGTTTTATGTGTGTCAACTTTTTTCCCTCAGAGCCGTAGAACTGCTAGATTATCTCTAGGAATTACCACTGTCCAATTTCCAACCATAAAGAGGGAAATTTATTGGGCCTAAAATGCTTTCGGCAGACCTGTAAATGAAAACTCAAGTTCTGTGACACTTTCCAGCCATGGTGACTATATTCCTGCCCTGACTTATGAAAATTTCAGTCAGAATGTTTGATGCTGGGTTGTATGAGATGGTTTGTAAGAATACTGACAAACAGTGCCGACCCTAATAGTACCGTATTAAAGCAGTATGGACCCAGTAGAGCTGCAACGATTCACCCAACGACCGATTCTATTCGATTTCGATTTCAGACACCTCGATTCGATTAATTCGATTCGATTCATGATTGATTTTATGCTACCTTAATTCATCATGTTTATCACTTTATTTTGTTATATTTACACTTCTATTTATCTTTGGGTGCATCTTTGAGCACAGGTTTCTGCGAGTCATCGTTAGACGCCATTCTAGTTCTAGTCTTCTTAAAGTTCCCCCGTTGATTTATCGAGGCACCACCGTTAGGTGTAAAAGTTCACACTTGAGCTCGTTAAATATTTATTAAACTGGTGAAGTGTTATTATGTACAGTCTTTTATTTACAGTATAGGACTTTTAAAAGAAGCAGTGAAGTCTCTTGATTATTTGTTGATACTTTGTCTGACGATTGTTAACAAGTTGAATTCTGGCGATTGAGACTCGCTATTCTTTTTCTGTGGATCTGTAGTATATACTCTCTCGAGTGTAATTCGAGGGTCTCCAAATTTTCTTGACCATTGATATAGAATGAAGCATCCAGGGTGAGCTGGGTAAACAGTTCTGGGTTCAACAATTCACGTTTGAGTTCATCAGGGAGAACTGGGTTATTTCGCAATTTCTCTGCATAAACTTCTCGTTCAGATTCATAAGCTGAGCATTCTGCTATAAAGTGTTGCCTTGTTTCAGGTGCAGCTAGACACAGTTTGCATGTTGGGTCAACTGTGTACTGATTGAAAGCAGCCCTATTACTTTGCAAAATATAGGTGCCCGTGAGAAGTTTACACTTTAATTGAGCTCTTCTATTATCAGTTAAGCAGTTTCTAACAGTAGACCATACATGATGTGGTTTCCCGACCTTTAAGGAATTTGGATTAACGTATTTCAGAGATTGCTTATCAATTACATCAGCCCGCCACAAGGCTTCAATATGGCTGTGTACTGCCTCATTCATGATTTTTTTCCATTCTGTCTTTGACATTTGTCTATCAAACAAAAAGAAAATTGAAGGCAAACTGTAGATCTTCAAAATAGATCTGACCAAATTAAACCAACTTTTTTCATCAGGGCTTTTCATTGCAAGTTGACGTTCTGCTATATCATATTCAATGAGCTTACTATTGCGAGCAATTCCCATGAACAAGTTTAGACAATTTTTGTGTATAACCGTTTCTAGGGGTAAAATGCCCAACAAGGCCAGAGTAATACAGTTCGGGGTCTTATCTGGAAGACCCTGTATCTGTCTTAAAGATTTTCTTTGAAATTTTTCAAGACTTTCAATATCCTTTTTCTTGAGAGACAAGGTTTCAAGTCCATATATAACCCTTGATACTACAAAAGTAGTCCATATATGCCCATTAAGACACGTCTTTAGCCCATTAACGCTATGGAACCCTGCCCCCATAAGAGAGTATGCGGTCTTTCTGCCCAAACTTAACTTCTCCTCAATATTGACCTTACTTTTTACATCCCTAGTGATTCCAAGGTGAACAGTGCATTCTTCACAAGCAATATGATCACCCGACATAACTAACTCAATACTTTGCACGTCACGTTTTGGGAGGTTATAACACAGGCAGCTACTTTTTGTTGGATTCACACAGTATCTCTCTCTTTCAGTGTTGTTTTCAATATCCCATACCATCACTTGCATGTCAGGGTATCTTCTTGCCAAAATGGCCAAGTCGTCTGCCACGGTCACATGTGGAATACTTATGGAGCCTATTCGAACATCTGTGTAATGATCCTCAAGCTGAAGCAGCAGAGGGTTGTTATATCTTTTGTAATGTGAAGTCGAGAGCACACCTCCTTGTCTCACTCCCTGTTGGATGTCAATGGTATCTGACAGTAAACCAGCCCACTTCACTCTTGAGGAACAATCAGTGTACAAGTCTCGTAAAAGTAGCCAATCATCTCCGTGGATCCCGTCCAGGAATAATCTGCGTAAAAGGGAGTTATGATCAACCACATCAAAGGCTTTTTGGGTATCCAACGTTGTGAGTAGAAGGTTTTGATTGTTGTTCTTGGATTCCATAATACACTCAGTTAGGACAACTGCCGCGTTCAAGGAAGAGCAACCTCCCGTGAAACCTTTTTGAAGCCTAGATTGTGTCTCCTCGAGTATCTTGTTATGTCTACTGTTTAGGACATGTTCCAAGACCTTCAACAATACTGGGGTCACGGTAATTCCTCTATAGTTCCCTGGGAGGGCAAGCTTCTGGAGATGAGAGGCCCAAATGAGAGGCCCAAGCCTGGCAGATCTCTTCACCTGTTTCACAGGTGTCACCATCTACAATGATATTTTGATTTTGATAACCCTACCGATAAGGAAACGAAACACCCGTATTGATTGGATGACCTAATTATTACTGAACAATCGTATGTTACGTTATAAACAGCGTTATAATATTAAGAGCGGGTATAAAACACGGACTTCCGTTTTAATTGAGGGCCCATGCGGGGGATTGTGAATCGAATCGAAATTAGTGGAGTTGTTATCGGAATCGAATCGGCCCTTGTGAACCGGATTTTCAATGCATCGAAGTGAATCGTTGCACCTCTAGGACCCAGCTGTTTAATACTAATGATGCTAGTTAATGAATTTTTCATTTGCAAATGCATTGCACACAAAGCACTGTAATTCTTTGCTGAAAAAAAATGTAAAGACCTTTTTGCACTGCAAAAGATCCTCACATCTTTTTCAGCAAATATATTAGCTCACTTGATTATATATATACTGGAAGACTTAATGAATCCTTGACCAAGGACTTTGTTACACTGAAAATGCATTGAACAAATGGCCCGTCATCTGATTGTACACCCATTTATTATTCTGGCGTAATGGCAAAAATATTTGGACATTTGTTTAAAGTGCATTCTGAATGAATGTATGAAATATTTCCGGCAAATGTGAAAAAATAACCTTTCACGGACACTCATCATGTTTAAGGTGAGTAGATACACTTTCATGTTTTTCCGCTATTTTGCTGCGGGAGACAACTTTAAGGGTTTCATATTTGCTTCCCGGTATGAAGAGCCCCCGCTCATAAGGGATCTACTCTTGATAGAGGGAAGAATTTCTCCTAGGGCAGCAAATTCTTCCCATCAAGAATTGACCCCCACAGAGAAAGGTGACAAAATTGAAAATGGCAGAGTCGCTTGTCATGAAAGCATGGCCAATCACCTTCATAGCAGAAGTAGTGTGATGTTTGCATTATTTAGTGAGGTTTCTTTTGTAGTAGCTATTGACGTACGCTTTGTTTCTACAGAGCCACAGAAACGAAATTTAACGGAAGTTCCGTTAATATTGTGACACCTTAACCTATTGCAGTAGTTATCCAAAAATTTACACGTGTTATCCGAAAATTTGCACGTGGATTGTGCTGTCCAGCAATTTGAGGAACAGCTGATGGAATGGCAAACAGTGTAGACACCGACCAGACTGCTCCAGTAGGAGCAGCCTGATCTGGGTCTACACTGTTTGCTCTGCTGTTCTGTTCCAGTATCAAGGGTTGTTACGGGTACAGCATGGTCTGGACATTATCGGTTCTGGTTACGCTAGTGGTGAAGGTGGGTGTATTGTCATGAGATTTCAATGTCTTTCTTTGTCTCCCGTTCTTTTGATGAAAATTAAGCGTATTGCATTTTCTGTCATCAAACAATAATAATGTTTGCATGGCATGACTGTGCAAATATTGGATGATGTGCAAACAACTAGTGCACTGGAGTCTTGCAGCTCGTATACATATTTATGCCAAACTTTCAGACAGAATGAGCATCCTTTAAAACTGGAAATGGAATGGATGTAGAGAATAATCTACCTTGGCTGTCGGTGAACCACTTTTAGCTCGCCTGTTCAATGAAGTTCAGGAAGAGCTATTGCACTACCCCCAGCATCAGCGTTGGTATTGGCCTTGGTGTCGGCGTTAGCAAAATTTTAAAGTTTTACGTTAAAGCTTTCGATGTGATGGACCAGGTGCTGTCCGGCGAGCTATCCTGTATGTGGACAGGTCTGGTATGTCTAGTTGTGATCCACATCAGTAGTACCAGTGCATCATGCCTTGTCTCTGCATATTGAGGCAGTTTTGATGTGGGGTGTTAACATCACATTTTCTAGAGGAAATTCTTACAAATTATCATGAAATCACACTTTCCTGGTACTCTGTATACTGCAGCCTTTCCTGTGCTGTGTTGGTAATTACAGAGTTGTAGAGAGGATAAAGTTCACAACAGTTCATGAAGATGGGGGTGTGATAATTAGTTAAACATGCTTATTGCTTTCATTTTCCAATTAGGACATAAATTTAGATTTCTGTCAGACTTGAAGTACAGAATATGTACTTGAAATGGAACTCAATAAGGGAACAAAAAAAACATGAAAGTAAGCAGGGGTTTTTTTAAGCGCGGGTCCGTTGGCTCGGGCCCGTTGATTTTGGCCTCGGGCCAGTTAAATCCCACTGTAGCAGGTCCGTCAGGCCAGTTGAATTTCGGGGAGTCATTTCGGGACATTCAGTTTGTTTCAAACTTGAAGCGAAAACCATCTGAAAACCAGTCTACTTTCGTTTTGCTACGGATGATTTCATTGGACGATCAGAAATGTTTAATCCAATGAAATTTCTCCTCGCATTGCAAACAGACAATATGGCCGACCGATGAAGTTTGGGGATGAATTGCAGAAGTCACATGTAAAAAAATGGACCCCAAAGGACTTCTGCGCTTATTTCAACCCCCGCCATCTAAAAACCAAAAACAGCTGCTTAAGTCCGATGAAGAAAAAAAGCCACCCGAGACAAATACGAACAGTCTGGCCGCCATCGGTACTTTCAACCTGGGTGGCTGACTGAATTCAAGTGCCTGAAGTGGCTCGAGTTTGATGATGCCCTAGGAATGAAATGTTCAATTTGTAAAACTAGGGACACAGTTGGCTCTTATGTTACTGGCTGCACCAATTACAAGAAAACCTCACTGCTATATCATGAGGTATCAGACTTGGCTTAATGGGTTAATTATCTTAAACATTTGGATACTAAACAACTACAGATAAGACTGGATATTTGGTGATAAAGGATCATACATTTTAATGGTGCTTTATTTTATTGAATATAATTAATCCTGTATATTCCGCATTGGAAAAATAGTTGGGCCAGTTGAAAATTTGGATGGCCAGTAGATTTTCCGGCCAGGTGGCCCTGCAGGCCAATGGCATTTTGGTCCCTAGGAAAACCCCTGAGTAAGGGAAAAAATTAGTAGGATAAGAGTTGTCCAACGCTGTTGCTGTGGAGTATCAGTCTGACTGTGGTTCCCATATTTATATACTAGACATGACAGTGCTGGATACCAGTCAATATTAATCTTGCAATTGCTATAGACTACTCTTAAGCTTTAAATATAGTTGCAACTGCAGCTTTATGAAGCACTTCTAAAAATGATTAACTCTTTAAGCACCAAAAAGCAGACAACAAAATTTACGTCTGCAAAAATTCAAAAAAGGCCTTGTCCAAGACATTTCATATTAAAAATTCAAAGACAAGAGTGCAAACAGTGTAGATCTACATGAGGTGGCTCATTATGAGCCACCTCATCAAGATCTACCCTGTTTGCAAATTATACTATTTTCGTCACTGATGCTTAACATGTTAAATAAAGCATGGATGGTAGTTAACCATGAAGTTGCATGTCATTGTATCTTAACCAGTTATTTTTCTCTTCTTTTTTTTTTGCACATGATTGTCATTAAATTGATACACGCCTCCTACCACACTTTTTTAGAAACAACAAAATTAAACAATTTGTCAAAGATTGGTATCTTAAGTGAAGAACATGATTAAAGCTATCACATGTACATGACAGTTAAACAATTATGGCTTATATAGGCTAACCATGATAATTTGTCGTTATTCCTGTAAGGATAATGAACGATATTCATTGAGATTATTGAAACATTTTGTATTCCGTTTCAGTAGTGTTTCATTACTTTGCTATTCTAATTCGTAGGTAAATTAGTTGAGTAATTATTTTCCCTCTCCTAAAGGAAATTCAGGTAATTATTGGGTCGATCTTTTCTGCGATAATATTGATCTGTGTTGGGGATCATTGATGATTGTATTAAATTTCCCTTGTTTACCGCTCTGACACAAAATCTTGATACAAAAATGCCCAAGCGTACAGTAAAGACTCAGATCAGACTGCTCCTAAAGGGTCTGGGTCTGCACTGATTTGTCTTTGCACTGGCAAGTTTGTCCGATAGTAAAAAAATTAAGATGACTTTTCAGAATTTTTTAGAAGAATTGCCGCAATTGATTAAGGGTTCCCAGTCTTTCGGGTAGAAATGGCAAGTTTCCCTTGTTAGATTATGTTTCTTACACTTAACAACTTGGGAACTTATCTTTGTAACTGCATATTCTGTCAGCCTCTTTAAAACAGCATAATCTGTTAATTACTGTAAATTTCTTTATTTTGGTATGTTTTTTATTAGCTCACCTGAGCCGAAGGCTCAGAGGTGAGCATATAGGATGGGAGTCGAGCCGTCGTCCGTGGGTGGGTGGGTGCGTCAACACTTTCAAACATAAATATCTCAGAGACCAGTGGGCCGATCGCAATCAAATTTTATCTGAAGCATCATTTGGGTGGGGGAAAGGCTGCATTGGGTTTTGGTGCCGATAAGCTCAGAACTCTGGTTTCCATGGCAACAGATAGCCCCCATAGGGTTATAATGGGGAAAACGGGGTCATCTTGGTCATCTTCGAGCTTGGATGAGTTCGAAATTTGGTCGGATTCGAGCACAGACTACAGAGTTAGCTGCCCTTGAGCATTTGAAAAAAATCCCATAGGGTTATAATGGGGAAAATGGCGTCATCACGTTTTCTCAACTGTTTTTGCTTAGATCCTTATCATACTTGCAGGTAATGATGACATACATAAGAGCTTGGATGAGTTCGAAATTTGGCCGGATTCGAGCACAGACTACGGAGTTAGCTGCCCTTGAGCGTTTTAAAAAAAATCCCATAGTGTTATAATGGAGAAAACGTCATCACATATTTTTAGAAAAACTTTGTCATCGCTCTATTGCCTACATTTCTCAACGGATTTTAAAATAACTTCATACAAATGTAGGGCGTGACAATATCTCGAGCAAGTTCAACTTTCAGGATGCTGCGCCCAAGGTCAAGGTCACTGTTGCTATTTTTAGAAAAACTTTGTCAGCGCTCTAGCACCTACATTTCTCAATGGATTTTAAAATAACTTCACACAAATGTAGGGCATGACAATATCTCGAGCAAGTTCGTCTTTCAGGGTGCTGTGCCCAAGGTCAAGGTCACTGTGGCTATTTTTAGAAAATCTTTGTCATCGCTCTAGCACCTACATTTCTCCATGGATTTTAAAATAACTTCAGACAAATGTAGGGCATGACAATATCTCGAGCAAGTTTGACTTTCAGGGTGCTGCGCCCAAGGTCAAGGTCACTTGCTATTTTAAGAAAAACTTTGTCATCACTCTAGCGCCTACATTTTTCAACCGATTTTAAATCAAATTCACACAAATGTAGGGCATGACAATATCTCCAACAAGTTTGACTTTCAGGGTGCTGCGCCCAAGGTCAAGGTCACTGTGGCTATTTTTAGAAAAACTTTGTCATCGCTCTAGCGCCTACATTTCTCAATAGATTTTAAAATAACTTCACACAAATGTAGGGCATGACAATATCTCGAGCAAGTTCGACTTTCAGGGTGCTGCACCCAAGGTCAAGGTCACTGTGGCTAATTTTAGAAAAACTTTGTCATCGCTCTAGCACCTACATTTCTCCATGGATTTTGAAATAACTTCACACAAATGTAGGGTATGACAATATCTCGAGCAAGAACAACTTTCAGGGTGCTGCGCCCAAGGTCACGGTCTTTGTGGCTATTTTTAGAAAAACTTTGTCATCGCCCTAGCACCTTCATTTCTCCATGGATTTTAAAATAAGTTGACACAAATGTAGGGTATGACAATATCTCAAGCAAGTTTGACTTTCAGGATGCTGTGCCCAAGGTCAAGGTCACTGTTGCTATTTTTAGAAAAACTTTGTCATCGCTCTAGCACCTACATTTCTCCATGGATTTTAAAATAAATTCACACAAATGTAGGGCATGACAATATCTCGAGCAAGTTCGACTTTCAGGGTGCTGCAATCAAGGTTTTTGATTAGATCCTTATTATACTTGCAGGTAATGATGACATACATAAGAGCTTGGATGAGTTCGAAATTTGGCCGGATTCAAGCACAGACTACGGAGTTAGCTGCCCTTGAGCGTTTGAAAAAAATCCCATAGTCTTATAATGGAGAAAACAACGTCATCACATTTTCATTTTTCATCGGATCCTCTTCATACTTGCAGGTAGTGAGGATATGCATAAAAGCTTGGATTAGTTAGCATTTCAGCTAGATCTCACCACTGACTATGGAGTACCTGCCCTGAGCATCCAAAAAATCAATGTCGCCACTTTTTCTTGGTTTCTACTGATCCGATCCTTTTCAAACTTGCAGGTAATGAGGAAATGCATAATATCTTAAACAAGTTCAAATTTTGGCCAGATCAGGCCAACCACTACCAAGTTAGCTGCCCTTGACAGCTCTGTCTATTGTGCTCTTGATCGGATACTTTTTAAACTTGCATATATTAAATGAGGGCATACATAATGTTTTGGATGAGTTTAATTTTCAGCCTGATTGGACCACTGACTGTGGAGTTAGCTGCCTTTGAGCATCTTAAATATCCCTATAGGTTTACAATGTCTCTCAGGTGAGCAATTGTTGCCCTTTGGGCTACTTGTTTAACACATTTCTTACCTGGTTACTGTTAGCGTTTTTAGTGCGCCTGTGTGGAAGCAGAGTAGGGCTTGTGCTAAACCCTTAATGCTGTAGTTAGACAATATACCATTGAGTTAGGAAAAGGGTAAAAAAAGAAAAAGAAAATCAGTAACTAAACAAGCTATGTGATAACTAAAGTAGTGGCAATAGCTGTCCTAAAATTTTTGTCACA
The DNA here is from genome assembly GCA_963989385.1 of Ctena decussata. NCBI lineage: Eukaryota > Metazoa > Mollusca > Bivalvia > Lucinida > Lucinidae > Ctena > Ctena decussata. The sequence continues at coordinate 3,207,201 of OZ022507.1, read as the reverse complement.
TGACAACTTCTGTCATATGACGACGGTGATTGGGAGTGTAATAACATCATGTATTAAAAACATTAATCTGTTGTATCCATTTGTGGATATGGATATGGTGTGTAAGGTTATGCCATGATATCCATATCAAGGTTGTCTTTACTAACGATCTGGATGTTCGATGAGAAAATTGCAAATTAAATGTAATTGTGTTTTTTTGTATCATACCATAAATAAAGTTTTGCATGTGAGCTCATGTAATATTGACTTTATTAAACTGGTAGGTGAAAATGATAAGATACTTTGCAAAGCCTCTCATCTCATTAAAAACTTTAAGTGCCTAAAATGAATAAAAGTTGCATTAGCAAACAACATAGATCTTAATGAGGGGCCTCATCTGGATCGTCACTGTTTGCCCTCTAGTTTTTATGCCCCCGAAGGAACTTCGGGTGGCATATTAAAATCGCACCGTCCGTCCGTCCGACTGTCCGTCCGTCAGTCCGTCCGTCTGTTACAAATCGTGTCTCAGCGATAACTTAAAAACTACTGAAGCAAATTTGATGAAACTTCACAGAAAGATAAAGCATAATGAGAAAGTGTGTCGCGCGCAAGACTTAGGACCCTACGCCCAAGGTCAAGGCCACAATTGGGTCAAAGGTCAAATTGTGTCTCAAAATCGTGTCTCAGCGATAATTTTAAAACTTCCAAAGCAAATTTGATGAAACTTCACAGAAAGATAAAGCACTATGAGAAGGTGTGTCGCGCGAAATACTTAGGTCCCTACGCGCAAGGTCAAGGCCACAATTGGGTCAAAGGTCAAATTGTGTCTCAAAATCGTGTCTCAGCAATAATTTTAAAACTACTGAAGCAAATTTAATGAAACTTCACAGAAAGATAGAGCATAATTAGAAGGTGTGTCACACACAAGGCTTAAGTCCCTACGCCCAAGGTCAAGGCCACAGTTGGGTCAAAAGTTCCAAAATTTGCTCTCAGAGATTACTTATAAACTACTGAAGCAAATTTAATGAAACTCCACAGAAAGATGAAACATAATGAGATGTTGTGTTTCACATCAATTTGGGTTGCCAGGTTCAAGGTCAAGGTCACAATTGGGGGTCAAAGGTCAAATCTTGCCTCTATGATAGCTCAAAACCTGCTGAAGCTTATGTCATCAAACTTCACAGAAAGGCAAACCATAATGAGAAGGTATGTTACACACAATATTTATGATCCCAAAATCCAAGGTCAAGGTCACAATCTGGGGTCAGAGGTCAAATAATGTCTCAGCAATTACTCAGAAAAGTACCAAAGCAAACTTCAAAGAAAGATAAAGCCTAATGAGATAATTTACCATGCACAAGACATAAGCTCCCATACCCAAGGTCAAGGTGATAGCCAGAGGTCAAAGGTCAAGTCATTCATCCTCAATTACCTAAAAACTTTTGAAGTAAACTTCATTAAACTTCATGAAAAGGTATAAAACAGCGGATATGCCACAAACAAATTATGGTTCTGTTGCCCGAAGTCAGGATCATGATAAAATGGTAACGTAAAGAAAAGTAAAGTATAAGTTATGTAAGGTGTGGCATTTAGGTTCCCACACCCAATGTCTAGAACACAACACAGTTTGGTTAGTGGTTGAATTAAGTCCCCTTGAATCCTCTTAAACTTCCAAAGTGCATATAAACATTATAGAAAAATAAACCGAAATGAGAATGTATATCATGTGCAAGACTCGGGTTCTATGCCCAAGGTCAAGGTCACATCTAGGGCTCAAACGTCAGTTTAAGGGGCCTTCGGGGGCATTTGTTACACACTGTAACATTTCTTGTTGAGTTCTAAATATGACACATTATTTGGAATTTTGCAGACAAAGGTTAATAAATTCAACAATACCTCAACACCATTTAAAACGTTTTCTATATCATGCCATACTCATTACTCCTATAGGATCAGAATATACATGTACATGTGCAAAAATATTTAACAATTTTAGTCTTGGTGAACATTTTGAAACAGCAGGTTGTAAATTTTAATTCTTAGTCCTTGATGTTGAGGTTATCAGTTAGATATAAATATAATTTGGGCCTTGTCATATATTTGAGGAACATCACGCAAACAGGTGCCTTAACATTCCTCCAAACAGCCAGCAGGGCAAACTACAGTTGAATCTGTCTAGCTAGAGGCTTCATTTTGTGTTTAGACTCTGTTTGGTCAGTACCAATTGTTTGCAAACAGCCAAAACTCTGACCGGACTGAGTAGATGGGCAGGCTGGTTGAGCCATTGCTGTTTGGGGTATGCCTTAAGTTGTCTTTTTGCATTTCGTGTCATTTCTTTTTACACAGAAGTTATATCTTCCTAGTTTATAAGGTTCAGTTACCTGCTATTGTGGAATGGCGATAGGTATTGTCATTGCTAAGTGGTAGGTTCAGTAGAGTGGGCTAAAATACCATAGTTCACGCGACACGTTTGGCAAACTTGTGTCTTGTTGGCAAAACAGTAGGTAACATTTGTCTCCTTGAGATTCAGGTGTCAAAACATGCACCAAGGTTATAAAACTTTTTTCATGCTCAACTCAGCTGAGCAAGAAATTTTCTCTGCTGATAAATATGAAAATGCCAACTAATGTTGGCATTTTCATATTCATAAGCAGAGAAAATTTCATACTCAGCTAAATCAAGCAAGAAAAGATCTGTACTTATCAATACTTTGCTATTTATTAGCAGGTTAAATTTCATGCTCAGCTGAGTTGAGCATTAAAAAAAGTTTTATAACCTTGGGGCCAGATCTCAAGTACCCTATGTCTCTGTATATTCTGCAGTCTCTGAAGGTAAACCTTCATGGTTTTTCTACCATTTTTGTCTGATCCTCAACCCACAGAAACACATAGGTATTGATTTCCAAGGGGTTGGTGCATAAACTTTTATCAAGCTTTCTGGTGTTACTCTGTTAATTCTCTAATACCCCCATTCCACTTGACAGCGCTTCCACTGCGCTCCGAAATTTTGGACAAAGCGCCATGAATCGTAGCAGAAGCGGCAGCAGCGCAGGAGAAGCTTCTAGGTCACAGTGAAAGCGTATCAGAAGCGGCATGATCGCCAAGTCACGGCGCTTGTTTTGACTCTGCTCAAAATTTACGTAGCGGAAGCACCGTGGACTCGAAGCGCAACGAAAGCGTAGTGAGAACGTAGCTCAAAATTCATGAACGCAGCAGCAGCGGGAGCAACGCAGCACCAGTGCAGCGGGATCGTGCCGACAGCGCCGTGAGATTCCTCTGCGACCCAGCTACGCTCTTTGCGCTCCCGTTGCGCTCTTTCCGCTTCCGCTGCGACTCTATTATTTATGAATAGCGCGACCACGACGCTTCCGCTGCGCTCTTGGCGCTTTGTCTGCGTTTCCTCTGCTCTTATGGCGATCTGGGCATGAAAACTCCGCGTTTCCACGACGTTTCATAACTCAATTTTCACGTTTCATTCAAGATGCAGGCTGCCAGGAGCAGGAGTTGGAATACCCTCTCATGCGGTAAAGGCTGCATGAAAATAGTCTCCTGACCAGGCCTGGGTGTGGATTTCGCCATCTGCTTTTGACAGGGGGCCAGGCTCTTGCTCTCTAAACTGAGGCAGATAGGCGCCCTTTAGACTGCCGAGCAGAGGCCCCAGTTGAGCCTGAACAGCAAGAAGAAGACGAGTTGTTCAAAGTCACTAGTTCATGATTGCCAGCTGGGCATAGCCACTGGAATTTTTATATTATCAATATTGTTTAAAGGCTGGTGGCTAACTTCTGCTGGACCCGATTCTCCCCCGATTTACATAGAAGCGGTTACAAAGCGCTACACAATCGCAGCATGAGCGCAGCTCCGGCACTTAGGTCGTAGCACGATTGCAAATGCATCATAATAAGCGTAGCTCAAACGTAGCTTGAAATCCTTTGCCGTAGTAGCAGCGTATTAGAAGCGCCCTCGAAGTCCGTTGAGCGTGGCAGAAGCGCAGCTAAATCGCGGCAGCATCGTGACTAGCGTGGCGAGATCGTATTAGAAGCGTACTGGCAGCGTACTGGAAGCGCACAAGATCCAAGTTTTGGCAAATGCCTACGCTTCTGCTGCGATTTCCAAAATTTTGGAGAAGCGCCATGATCGCCAAGAGCGCAGTCAAAGCGTCATCCAGTGGAATGGGGGTATAAGCACCAAAAGGCAGATGACAAAATTTACATCTGCAAAAATTAAAAAAATGCCTTGCCCAAGACATTTCATATTGAGAATTCAAAGACTAGAGGACAAACGGTGTAGATCCTGATGAGGCGGCTCATTATGAGCTGCCTCATCAGGGTCTATGCTGTTTGCAAATTCTGCTTTTGTCGTCACCGATGCTTAAAGTGTTAATAGAACAGGGCCTCTTTTTAACAATGAAGAAACAGATGAGACTAGCAGTCCTTTGAATACTATTTTCATGGGGGTACTATTAGTTTCATTGTTGGAAGGGCCCCCTGTACAGATGGTGTTGTCTCTTAAAAGAAAGAATTTGTTCCTCGGGGATCCAGTTCTATCCTTTAAGGGTTTACTTCTGTTAAGAAGGAAGTCAAAATTAAAATGGCAGTGTTGCCTCCCCTGAAAGTGTATCCATTCACCATTGAGCATGTGAGACATCAAATGAGCCGCGACACTAGAAAATTAACAAAGTGGTTGTGCGCCCAGCGCAGACTCAGATCAGCCTGGGCATTCGCCTAGTCTGATCAGTCTTCGCTGTCCACATGGCGCTAGCTTATACCCTTCGCTACCCTTTAAACACTTAGCAAAGAGTCTGATTGGACTGGGTGGATGCCCAGGCTGATAAGAGTCTTTGCTGGGAGCACAACCACTTTGTTGGTTTTCTTGTGTACAGCTCAATTACATATCTGCAGATCTGCAGTAGAATCAGAGTCTTCAGTCAGTGAGACTGAACTAAGTTCATTCACTGTCCAAAGTATCAAGTATGTGATGGATTATTATCCCCCGCCGAAGGTGCAGGGATATAGTTTTCTCCATGTCTGTCAGTCTTTCTGTCCGTCAGTTCGTCCAGAGCCATTACTAAATAACCATTGAACGGAATTTCATGAAACTTTTAATAAATGTAAATCACTATAAGGCCCTGATGCTGGTGAAGTTTCGTCACACTGGCTTCAGTAGTGCATGAGTTATTGCCCTTGAATTGCTTTCAAAATGATAAAATGACCCATAACTACGTATTAACCAATTATCAGAATATCATGAAACTTATATAAACATATATCATTATAAGGCCCTGATGCACATGAAGTTTTGTCACACTGGCTTCTGAGTTACACTGAGTTACTGCCCTTGAATTGCTTTCAAAATGATAAAATGAGCCATAACTAAGTAACCAATTATCAGAATTTCATGAAACTTAAAATAGTTGTGTATCACTATTAAACAGTCGTGCACATAAAAGTTTGTCAGAATGACATCAGTAGTGCATGAGTTATTGCCCTTGAATCAATTTAAAATCAACAAATTTAGCCATAACTAAGTAATCAGTGAATGGAACTCTGTGAAACTTATACTAAATATGTATTATTATAACAGGGTGATGCATGTTAAGTGTTGTTGGACTTGCTTCAGTAATGCATGAGTTACTGCTCTTGAATTGCTTTAAAATAGACAAATTGAGTCATAACTAAATAACCAGTGAACGGAATTTCACGAAACTTAAAACAAGTATGTATCATCATAACATGACAGTCAACGTCAAGTTTTGTCATGATGGCATCAGTAATTCATGAGTTACTGTCCTTGATTTGATTTAAAATACACAAATAAGCCATAACGAAGTTGCAAATGAACAAAATTTCAAGAAACTTGATATAAATATATATTATCACAGCAAGATTATGCTGAAGCAAGTTGTTTAGAATGGCCTCACTTATACATGGGTTATTGCCCCTTGATTTCAAGTCCACAGCTTCAGTCATAAATGATAGTGGTCAAGGTACCCAAATCATAAGTCCGAACTCGTAAGTCATTTAAACATAGACAATTCCGGAATATTTTAGATACACAGACATGGACCCCAAAACAGAGGTGTGATCAGGTGCCCGCGGGATAGTAAGCATCACCTGCCTATTATAATACACCCGCCATATCTATGTATCTGTGGAAAAAGTCAGTGAAAATGAAAGTCCGGTATTTGAAAGCTTAACTAAGCTTCGGCTGAGGCCATCAAATCGGAGATTAGTTTAGAAACGGCCACATTGTAGGGATCAACAAGGTCATGGTGTCTCCCATAAAACTTTTTAACTGTCAACACAAGCTTTGCTTTATGATAACCCTGCTTCAACAGTTTCTGAGTGAGTAGCTTCCCTCTTTCAACAAAGTCTTGATATTTGAAACAGGCCCTAGCATAGCGGACTAGTTGAGAAACATAAACTCCGTATGCAGGTGCCGAAGGGATATTACTACTCAGAAATGGAAAGTTAACAATGGGAAAGTTGAAGTCGTCCCTCTTGTCATAAAGCCTAGTAACAAGCTTTCCATCGTCAATATAGAGATAGCAATCTAAGTATGAAGCAGATGAACTGGACTCTGTGGTATCTTTAATTTCAAGTTCACATGGATAGATGAGGTCAATATACTCTGAAATCTTTGGATTATTCAGAGACAGAACATCATCTATGTACCTGTAGGTGAAGTTGAATTTCTGTGCAAGGTGTTTATTACCTTCTTTTAAGAGCCCTTGTATAAACTCCGCCTCATACCCATAAAGAAACAAGTCGGCAAGTAAAGGGGCGCAGTTAGTGCCCATTGGAATGCCAACTAAGTAACCAGTGAACAAAATTTTATTAAACTGAAAATAAGCCATAAACAAATCAGCCATTTCAGCGGGGGATATAAATTCAATGAATTTACTTGTTGTCCTTGGATTTCAATTTTATCGAATGAAACTTCCCTTCAATGCTGTGGATTGCTATACTAAATCTTACATTCCATATACATTGTACTGTTGGATTGTCTGTTACCAAATTTAGTCCCCTTCATCTTTGAAAAAGAGAAAAAAGCAAAAATAAAAAATAAAAAAGGAGGTATCTATATCCAGTTGCTGGGTCTGACCAGGTCATTAGAACACAGCAATGTATTATGCATTTGACCAGTCACCACTCCTTAGAGATATTGATACTGCTGAGAGAGTTCTTTCTTTAGTTTTGGTTCTTTGTTGTTGAAGATAAGAAAAATCTTTGGTATTGATTGGACTGGGCAGATGTTTTGTATGAATGAATGAAAGCAATTTCCTCAATTACATAGTTGTCTGTTTTGCTGATTAGGAAAAAATCATCAATATATGATTTTGTCCAGCTCTGAGCAGAGGTGCCGCAGCTAATTTAGAGCTAAAGATAATCTTCCCAGCAGGCATATCATGTTGAAATGACGTCTTTCTGATGTCAGTGCGACGTGATGATGTGACAGCAAAGTCAGTAGGACATCATTTTGACATCATGTGCCCACTGGGTTAACTTTTGTAGATTTCTTTGCAAACCTGAATCTGTAGAGAAGCTGAATTTTGGAAATGGCAAATATTGCTGATACTGATACTGCTTCCCGGAGTTTGATCATCGTCAACACTTCTGCCCCAAGATTTACAGTTATTTTTTTGTCTCGCCAAGCCAGACATACCCTAATGTGCTTAACTGTTGGGACACCTAAAACATTAATTTTCCATTTGAGACCAACGGAAAATTAATGATTTGGGGTGTCTCAATACTTTTGCACAATAGGGTAGGTTACTGATACTTCTATGGTGTCGGTGTCAGCTTCGACAACATAACCTTTTGTGTCAAGTTTTCTGGTTTAGCATTTTTCTGTGAAAATGCACAGACAGGCGAAACACCACATTCCAAGGAATTCTTGTTGCTTTTATTTATTAAGGTGAGAAGATACACTTTCAGGGAATGCAATTATATTATTGTATATTTATCTCTCATCTCAGTGGCGATCAACTCTCATTTGAAAGAATTTGCTCCTAGTTCCAAATTCTTTCTCTTAAAAGTACCTAATGTGCTTAAGTATTGATACACCTAAAAATAATCAATTTTCCATTTGTCCCAAATGGAAAATTGATTATTTTTAGGTGTCCCAAAATTTAGGCACATCACAATGTACATGTAGTTCTCTTTTTGGAAGGATTTTGTTGTCCAAGGTAGCAAACAGGAAGTCACAAAAGTTGTCTTCGTCTTAAAAATTGTGTAAAACATCAAGGTGTAGGCATGCACCTTAAGAACACAGTATATATGTTAAGGAAAGAATTGTGAAGCAGGTTTACAAAGCAGGTTAAGGACCATTAAGAACAGTTGAGGACCTAATGGTCATTTCCTCAAGTTGTTCTTGTGCTGTGGCTTCCTGGTATGCTGTTGTGCTTTTGATCTGTTTCTTTATATTAAAGTGGTTCCGTCATCAGGAAAAGAGACCTTGATACTCTGCAAAACAATCCCTCCATGATAGATCTGACTCAAGAGCCAGAGGTCCCGGGTTCGATACCCGGTCCGGCCACATACTTTCATTTCTACTTTTGCTGATTCAACAAGGGCAATTGTCAGTTACTGGCAAAAGTATGTGCACTTAGTACTGGTTAACGGCTTAGGAGGTCTTAGCCTGCCCAGGAATAGTGTGGTTAGGTGAAATGACTATCCGAACATGACCATAGCTGTTTACCGTGGATGTAAAGCAACAAACCAGCAACCCTCCTTCATAGAAATTTGCACTCTACCAGCTTATGATATATACTATATTTATTCAGGTATAAGATAGGATTTTCCCCTCTTAAACAATACAAAAGATGTGTCTTATAAGACAAATCCAGATTATTGGGATTGTTTTGGAAGGGGAAACCCCATCTTATAGCAGAATATCATAAAACTGATTTAGATATTTAAGGTTATTCTATTTGAGGGAAACCCGTCTTATTACCGAATTATTATGGTAACAAGCAAGGTCTGGTAGTGTTGGCCGATGGCAGTAATGTTCCCTACTCATAATGCAGAGGTTGCAGGTTTGAGCCAGGCCTATATCATCATTCCTCCCCAGCCTGTTGATTATTTTCATCATCATCATCATCATCATCATCTTACCTACTAGCCTAGAATCTCATATCATTGATCCAAAGATTACATAATTATGAGCTGCAACACATTAAAACCAACAAAGTGGCATGTGCACCAGCAAAGACTTAGACCTGGGCAGCCCCCTAGTCTGATCAGATTCTTTGTTGTTGGCATGGGGGTAGCTTAGATTCTTAGCTATCCTTCAAGCCCACAGCAGATGCCCATGCTGATCTGAGTCTTTGCTGGGCACACATGCCTCTTCATAGGTTTTATTATGTTGTGGCAGTGCATGTTGTTTTGCCAAACAAGATGCCTAAGTCTTTCCAGCTAGACATACTGTATCTATTTCGGCATTTCATAATTTTAGCTCATATTGTCTGTCTCGAACCCAAAAAATATCTCTGGCCTTGGGATTTGAGACATGCTAAAGATCTTTAAGTGTTTTATACATGTATTAAAAAAATAAATCCCTGTAATCGGCATTAAATGAGTTTTGCCAGAGAAAATGATTCTTCAGGCATTATGATGAACTGAGAGGACTTGGATCACCTTGTATTGCAGAATTTTCAGTCTTTGATATACATACATATTCATAAAACTTGAAAGGTTATTGATACAAACAGGAAAGACTCCACTCAGACTGCACAGTGTGCAGTCTGATCAGAGCCTTCTCTGTTTTTACATGCTAATCAGCATTGTTCCATGTGCCATAAATATTTAATCCATACAATATTTAAAGTAGTTTGAAATATTTGATTCAAGCTTTTGTTTCTTGCATTATACCATGTAGGGGGGATTTAATATCAAAAAACTTATTTTTGTTATGTCAGATGTGGGCTGGTGACTGAGATTTAAACAGCATTGTTTTGACTTAAGATTAAAATTGCAATTTATTAAGAAACGACTGTCTCCTGAATGGATGGGTGGATGGATTTTAAACAAACTTGCACAAATATATCACTGAGAGATGCATGCAAAAGATTTGATTTGATTTTGGTGACCTTGTCCCCATTTTCAAGGTCACAGGAGGTCAAAGAGTGTTGAAAAATGCCTTGTCTGCGCTGTCTCCTGAATGGTGGATGGATTTAAATCAATCTTGCACAGTTATATCACTGGGAGATGTAAAAGAAGTGATTATATTTAGGTGACCTTGACCCCATTTTCAAGGTCAATTAGCGGATCCGGGTTTGAGCCCTGCTGTAGGCGGGAATCTTTTCAATCTTAAACGGGGTTCCATTGCACACAGCCTTTCATTATCACCCACCCATCATCCTGATACGACTGAAATACTGTTAAAAAGGACGTAAAATCTCAAGTCATCTATTCATCCATCTTTACAAAGACATATTATACCATGGTTTGTCCGCCTGTACGAGGAGATAATACACAAGCTTTAGCGAGTGGATTATCTCCCGTACAGGTGGACAAATCATGGTATAACTATTTTATACCACCCTCATCAGTGTAGACCTTGCTCATAGCGTAATATTTCGTGGTAAAGTTAGCGTTTTCTGGTAAGGGTGCTTTAAGTATAACTTAAATAGGATGAAAAGTAGCAGTTTAGTTTACAGATGTACTTTCTAATTACATAAGAATTAAACTAATGTTTATTTACCTGTTATAAATTCGGATCAGTTCATTTAGTCTAACCTTTGGCCACCCACCATACTGCTTGGATGGAAGATTTCCAGCCAGTAATAAATGATGAGAGAACCAGACAGAAACACTTTTAACCCTTAATGCGCCAAAAAGCAGACAACAAAATTTACGTCTGCAGAAATTTAAAAAAAATGTTTTTTTGTCCAAGCTATATCATATTGAGAATTCAAAGACTGTTTGCAAATTCAACAAATTCAACAATTTTTCATTTTTGGCGCTTTTAGGGTAAATTATGCCAAAACACCACATACAATACTTGAACCAGTATTCATTATCTTTTTCGAACAACTTTCCCCCACTTGTTTTGGATACAGAGTATGCTGTGTTGGTTTGTAATAGTCATTGTCATTTGCTGAATGCTTGTGTTTTACAGTCAGTTGTCAGCACATACCCCTACTTTCGTAGGAATTTAGTCTACTCTTTGTGCTGCAGTATTAGAGTCAGTATAAACTTTGCCAATTTAACCCTTAAAGCGCCAGAAATTAAAATAGTTAAATTTGCAAACAGTGTAAATCCAGATGAGGTGGCTCATCATGAGCCACCTCATCTGAATCTACACTGTTTGCCCTCTAGTGTTCGAATTCTCAGTATGATATCCCTTGGACGAAACATTTTTTGAAATTCTGCAGACGTAAATTTTGTCGTCTGCTTTTTGGCGCATTAAGGGTTAAATTCAGATTGAAGTAGGTTTACAGTAGCAACCTGAAAAAGGTGTTTCCCAATAGTTTACCTGTGCCAGTCATTCTTTGAAGTTTATTGACAAGACCCAAACTGTTGACTTAACTACTTATTCGCCACTTGTGTTCCTATTTCAGCCAACTAAATGTTAATTTGACTTAAACATATCATGCCTTTTTATCTTTGATAAATGTTGAATTTATCTGTAAAAGTGCAAATATTAAGCATGTTAGAGGTGATTTGTCACTGGGGATCAATGGATCTTCAGATGAAAATTATCTGTTCAAGAAAAGAGTTCTCTCCCTTCTTACATGTAGAGAGACCAAAGCAGTTAAACGTGTAAAACCATGGTTGCCAACAGACTGTTTACATTGTGAGCAAATATCCATCAAAAACTTAAACTTTTCACTTGCAAGTTGTATAAAATGCCAAAATGGGGTAACCTCTGAAGGAAAGAATTTGCTCCTTTGGGAGGAAATTGTACAGATGCATTATTTGTCTCAAAAAATCAATCCATAACAACATATTTCTAGTTTAAACAATACATACTTATCAGATCAGCTCACCATTAATACATTAGCATGTACCCAGCCTTGGTCTTGGCTTAAATTATTATTCTGATGATATTAAATGATGAGTAGATAGATTGTATTATATTTAGTATATCATTCTTAAACAAAATTGAACTATGTTTTATATTTTGTAAAGATATCTTTAATGTTCCCATGATTATCTCTTAATCATCACCTGGTGTGACTAGATAGCAGAAATGTTGTTGGCAGGCTATAATATTAGATCTATATTTATGTTCCGGGCGTACATATGTTTTACAGCCTGAAATATGTTGAAGATCTATGAAAATGTTTCATTTATTTTGCATTGTCACATTCCTGATCAGCAGTAAGCTCCATTTTATGACAATTTACAGACAGGCGAAACACCGCTTTCAGTGGAATTCTGTCAGTATAATGAGGCTGTCTGGTTCTCACAGCGCTTTATCATCAAATGAAAAGAGTTTGTGTTTGAAATTATTTTATGCCAGAGAAGTATCTCCATTTCCATTTGGATCAAAAGTTCTGTTTACCTGGTGTGTGTTTGCAATAAGGTTTGGCATTCTTATGCTAGAGCTCTTGACAGTGTTTGACCATTTTTTATTGCAACTGAAATTTAAACAAGAAAAATCTTTAAAAATAGATAACCGGCGCAGATTAAATGGAAGCGTGTTTTGTAATATGTCTGTAGGTGAAGAGTTGACAATAACTTCGCGAATATGACTCAAGTGAGCTATGTCGATAGGTACCCACAACCATAATTTGGACACTGGGTAGGAGCATGGTTCATCCACCTGTACAGTCAATAACTACTCTCAGAAGTTTGTGGATTATCTTTCCGTACATGCGGATTAGCCATGCTCTATCGCTTATTCAATCATGCCTTTCTTCCTATAAATTTTCTTTACAAAACATAATCTTTGGATCTTATGTGATCTCCTTAGAATTATTTCTTACGAGAGCCTTACATGTTCTTTATTGAAAAAAAAATGTTAACACTTAAAGCACCAGTGATGAAAATGGCAGAATTTGCAAACTGTGCTGATCCTGATGAGATGGCTCATAATGAGCCACCTCATCTAGATCTACACTGTTTGCCCTCTTGTTTTTGAATTTTCAATATGATATAGCTTGGATGAAACATTTTTTGAAATTTTTGCAGACGTAAATTTTGTTGTCTGCTTTTTTGGCGCTTGAAGGGTTGACCCCAAAATTATACTCACCTGTTGCTCTGATGGTAAAGATAGGAAATATCATCCTTTGGTCTCGTTTATATTTTAATTGGAATATAATATGTGTGGTTAATCTGTAATTATTTGACTATAAAAGGTGCTTTTGACACATGCAGAATGGTTATGTTTGTATATTCAATAGCTATTTCAATAGTGCAGTTTTATTACAAGTCTTCGATTACTCTGTTTAGTTTAATTCATATCTCATGCTGTGCCAAGCTAGCAATTTAATTGACAATTTCAGTCCATGTTCCATATCCAAATAAGTCAAACCTGTCTTAAAGGCCCCATTGCTGTTTTGGTGGCAAACTTCTCGTTAGGTATTGCTGCAAGCTTCTTACCATTCGCCATTTTAAATGAGCATGATTAGCCAACTTTGAAAAAATATAACATCCTTGAGGTTCGTTTAAGCTGCCAACAAAATGACCTACTTCCGATATCATAAGCTCCAATAAAATGTAAAAAATACAATGTACAGGCATGGGGTCCCATTTTCAAGCTCACAGGAGGACTTTGAATGTTAAAATTCCCTAATGCCAACATTGTCTCTTGAGCCAGTGGTGCTGTTGAGCCAGTGGTGCCCCCATCCCCCTTCCTCAGGGCAGGGTGGGGCATAGCGGAGGAAATGAGCTGTGATAGTACATTTGCATCATCCCCACTGTGTTGGTCAAATGCCGGGGTTTTATCTTTTAGGCAAAAATAGCAGAGGAAGAAAAACATAACAGACTGCAGGATCAAACAGCAGTGGTTGTACAGACTGTTTGTCGCTGCAGTGTGCATAGGGCACATAGCGGGGATTTGTTGGATGAAAAGTCAAAATCCCTGCTATTCCCCAAAGGTGGTTACAAATGACTGATGCATTATGTTAAAATAATCCTGAAATTATTAAGTGATTTTGCTATGAAACTTTTTATGTAGTTCTTTACCAAATGCACAGCAGATAAAGCATTGTTTACTTGAACTTTGTCAAGATCACATGAAAAATACTTAATATGATATTTCTGTGTCAAGATGCATGATTGAAACCAGGATGTTCTCTATATTATGTCATCACAGAGATAACTGCGGTTGCTAATATCTAATTGGCTATCATATGTTAAGGTGTATGGAAAGACCTCCAAGTATTTCTACCGTTTCTACAAAGGGAAACAACTATGGCTACTTCCAGAATGATTCTGTGGAGGAGGAAGCCTTTCCATCAAACAGGATCTACTCTTAAAGGAAAGAATTTGCTTCCCAAGAAGCAAATTCTTTTCTTTCAGAGTTGACCCCAATTGAGAAAGAAGGCAACATGAAAGTGACAGAGTTGCTTCTCGTGGAAATGTATCCATTCACCTTTTAAGGTCAAAACATCTAAAGAAACTTTTCGTATAATTTGGGCAAGTCCATTTTTCCTGCTGGGGGATGTTTCCTGAAACAACTGGGATACAGATTTGAAAAAAGTCGTTTGATTTCCTTCTGAATCCCATTTGCATAAAATACTATTGTTTGAAATGTGTATAAATGTATTAATGTTTATGCAAATAAAATAAAGTTTAAACCAAACAACTGTCAAACAGTGCAGACTGTGATCGCACTGCTCCTAAGGAGCAGGCTTATTAGGGGCTACACTTTTTTGCTTTAGCATTTTTGTCAGAATATTTAGGTTGGTAGGCAGGTTTGACTAATAGTTCTGTCAATATGCATGAAATTGTAGAAAATGAAATTAAACTAAAACATGCAATTTTGCTCATTTCAGTCTTAGTTTAATAGTGCATTTGGGCCATTAAGCAGTGCATTTGGGCCATTAACCATTCCAGCCATTAAAAGTACCATTGATCTTTTAAGTAGGTTATCTGGAATTAATGCCATATTGAAAGACCTAAACTGACATGCCAACCAGAGCTTCAAATAAGGATGGATTTACAGTGGTTTAAACTGGGGTATTTCCATGAAATATGCGGCCGCATGGTGCAGTTGGTAGCGCATCTGACTCAAGAGCCAGAGGTTTTGGGTTTGATACCCAGTCCGGCCTCGTACTTCATTTCTCCTTCCGCTGATTCAAGAAGGGCAGCAAAAGTATATGCCCTTGGTACTCCAGGATAACCAACCACTTAGGAGGTCTAAGCCTGCCCAGGAATAGTGTGGTTAGGCTATCTGATCATCCCGACATGACCATAGCTGTTTACTGTGGACGCAAAACAATAAAACAACAACAACAACAACACATGAAATAAATATATATTGTGGTCCCTTCATTGGAAATGTCTCACTGAAAGATAATGAGATCGAGGCATCTCATAAAGCCAGTTCTATGAGTGACTTCAACATAAGTTTCCGTAAGCCAGTTCTAATGAGGATCCTCAACATGTGTCATTGATTAGGGTTTAGAAGGGTGACACCATATCTGAAGGTGTATCAGAGAGCTCCAGATAAGAGGGGTATTGAGGATAATTAAAAGATAAGTTTTCTTATTTCTCAACAAAAACATATGTTGTGACCCCTCATTAGAACCGTCTCCATTAGACGGTTCTAATGAGGGGTTACAACATAAGCTTTTATGGACAAATCAGGAAAATTATCCCAAAATTATCGCTGTTACCCCTTTTTATCTGGAGCACTGAATAGTCTGAAATACAGTAGGGGTAAACATTCAGGGACAACAACTCTGTCATTTGCTCCTCTATAAGCCAATTCTTATCTTTGAGAGTAGATCCATTTCCCAGGGAAGCAAACAGGAAGTTATGAAAGTTGTCCCCCTTTGTAAAAATTGCACAATTTTGATATATCATTGAACAAATGATCGTGCTGTGAATGCAAGAAGGCTCTAAGTCCTCGTGATCAAATAAGGGAGAGAACCCTCATTAGCATTCATGGGAAGAAATTGTTGTGTTTTGTGTCTGAGTTAAATGTCACCAAAGTTAAACATGCCATAGCTCTAGCTAGCTTTATACATTTCTGATGTCCATTTGTAGATAAACTGTGATTGAAAAAAGAAGGAAAATAATAGTGTCTGCTTCTGTATTTGGACAACCACTGACTTGCCATTGTCTGGTTGGATTGTTTAATTAATCAGAAACTCTGTCAGTTCGGATATTTTTGTGGCTTTATGTCAGAATTGTGTATGAGGCAGACTATTTCTGTCAATTATTTCTGGCTCTGTGTATACATAATTGAACCATCTTCTTTCGTCCATCTTTGTATCAGTGGTATCGGCAATATGATGTAACCTTTTGCCATGGCACTACTGAAATGAACATCTTCCTCCTGGTGCTAAGACTGTATTTTTCTTGGCCCTATTGTTTGAGATGGCTGTAAAGCAAAGTAAGAAAAGTGATTATAAACTTTTGGCATTAATTATTTTGTCCTCAAGTGTTAAAAATCAGACATGCTGACAATGTCATTAGTTTTCGTGGGCCCTTTAAAAATTGTACTTATTTCGCTTCATACTTATATCAGATTGGAAGCTTTTAGACATTATACCCTAAGACAAATATAAGTAAATGTGAAAAAAACAGAAGCATGGCCACAATATGGCATTGTTTGTGTCTCATGTGAGTTATGAATGCGTGAGAAAGCTCCTTGACAAATATTTGGCGGAATAAATAGAAAGCTCCCGAAAGGAAACCTTATTGCACTATATCTTCAATGTCCTTTGGAGCCAACAACCCACAGATCTGTGATCCGGGATTTCTAGGAATGATAACATAATGAAGCAGACATTATGAAAAGATATAAAAGTAATATATCTTAATACAGATCATATAAAATGACCCTGAATATATGTACAGAAATGTTTGAGCAAACAGTGTAGACCCTGATCACACTGCTCCTCTAGGAGCAGTTTGATTTGGGTCTGAACTGTTTGCAGTTTCAACAAAACTCACCAGGCAGTAAAATAAGTAGGTTCAAGTTTTAGCATAAATTCAAGATAAATAAGGAAATTGATGAGATAGTGCAAATATTTATTGTTGATACAATAATATAGAGCTATGAAGAACCAGACAAGGAATGATGATGGATGAGCTAATCCCATTATGTGAGTCGGAGTCTGGGGCAGAAAAATGGACCGTATGCCATGTATATTATGCCATCGGATCATTCTGTCCAACTGGGACCTCAAGATCATTCTGTTAAACAAGCTGATTGAATCATGTGTGCAGTTGCTTGAAACACATGGTGATAGTGATCTCCTAGCAGATGACAATTTCCAAATATTCTCTGAATTTTCCTGATTCTCGCTTGAGTTGTATGTAACTGTGTCCCTCCAGATGTGTGTGTGTGCGTGTTTGCATGTGTGTTGGGGGAGTGGCTGGGGGTTGAAGGCATATTGTTTTTGGTGTCGATTCATCCTTGCAAATGACAGTGCCTGTATTGTCCTGTTTGTGTGATATGTAGTTCCTACTCATAGTGAATGACAATTCCTGAATTATCCTGATTCTTGCTTGATTGGAACACAACATAATTTATATTTGTTGTGATGGACTTAGAATGTAACTATGTTCTGTCTTTAAAATATTCATTAATAGAAAAGCCTGGTGAGCCTGATTTAGGTCTGTACTGCCTGCTGATTTATTTTTGTCAGAACTTAAAATCTTGATGGCATTTTATAAGGTCTGAACAGCAGAAGAGCGTGTTTTCATAGAAGACTGCATTTTGGTGAAATCATTGGAATTTTTAATCATGTTGATGCGTGTGCAATTGCTGTCTTCATTCAGATCTCAAAGAAATTGAGGTTAATTGACATGCAAATTTACCGTAATGACACTAAATATTTGGGCAAAGCTTTCTGAGCAGACTGTATAGACCAAGATCAGACTGCTTCTTTGGGAGCAACCTGATCTTGATCACATTGTTTACCAGGACTGAGTAAATCCAGGTTGTTAAAATTTTAGGATAATCACAGTTATTGTTAGAGATGACCCAGTAAAAGAATAAGTACTGTGAAAGCAGGTTCCCCTTCTATTAGCAACCAATGTTCGCTGTTTGTTGTTGTGATCAATAGAAAAGTTCAGGAGTCCTTGTTGTTAAGACACAATACACTTCAGCAACAGCAGCCTGTTATACCCCAGGGCTGTAGATAAAAGAAGTTTTTTTGGTAAGGAATTATTCCTCAGATCAGTCTCATTATCAAGTATTGTCTTTTAAAAAAAAGGGTAATTGCTTCCGCACAATGTCATGGAGTGGGTGAATGAGTGAATCCAGGTTAAATATCCCACCAACCCAAAGGTCATACGGATATGGGGCCTCAGTTGAATTCCCATCCAAAAGACTACAGGAGTGGGGGATCAAACTGGGACCCCTGGATTGGTAGTCCAGCATGGTGTCCACTACTCTACTGCTGCTCCTTTCTACATGTGCAGTTATTAGTCCAAAAGATCCAGATGGACAAGCAAACAGTGTAGACCCTGATCAGACTGCTCCTTCGGGAGCAGTCTGATCTTGGTCTGCACTGTTTCATCAGATGCTCAGACCTATCTGTCCCAATACTTAGAATTTAATGATAAATACAGTATCATGCTCCCAGGAGCAGCCTCTTAGTGATGTCCCAATATGACCTGGTGAACTGTCTGTCTGAATCAATCCTATGCTTTGATAAGTAAATAAAGATAATTAATATCATGATCAGATCAATATAGTCCAATAGGTCTGCATTTCACTGTACAGTAACATTGGTCACTGAGTACAGAAATAAAGAATTAATTAAGATGATGTTACAGTCAATTGTCCATTAGAGTCCATACTTCACTATAGAGGTACAATGGTCATTTCTGAGAAGTACATGTAAATAGAAAATAATTTACATAGTGAGTCAGTAGTTTAGCAGGTCTGCAGTTCACTGTAGATGTGCATTGGTCACTATTTCTGAGAAGTAAATAAAGATGGTTGATATGATAACAGAGTCAGTCATCCATCAGTGTCCATAGTTCACTGTAGAGGGCATACTGTAAAATATGGTATGGTATGATGGATTGGTATGTGGTATGGTATGAAAATCCTATACCATACCACATACCATACCAAACGACCATACCCAAAGTATTATTTGGGCTTTATACCCATCATTATCAAATGCATGACAACAATGTTAACAAGATCACCATTGGGTGATCTTGTTAACATTATTGTCAAGCATTTGATAATGATGGGTGTAATGCTTATATATAGATGATCTTGTTCACATTGTTGTCATGCATTTGATAATGATGGGTATAATGCTTTTATGAAGGTCAGACTACTAATGACTTTCAGAGACTACAGATCTAGATCAAACTACAGGTCAATAATACTTGTATGGCCGTTTGGTATGGTATGTGGTATGGTATAGAATGTTCATACCATACCACATACCAACCCATCATACCATACCATATTTTACAGTATGCCACTGTAGAGGTACATTGGTCACTCGGTGTTCATTATTTCTGAGAGATGTATTTCTGAGAGATGTTAATACAGATAATTGATATGGTTAGGGGCAATAGTGCATCAGTCTCTTTAGTTCACTGTAGAGGTACACTGGTTACTCAGTGTTCATTCACTGTTCAGTATTTCTGAGAAATAAATAAAGATAATTGATATGCTGTTGAAGTTAATTGATATGATGTTAGGGTCAGTGAAGTCCATTAGAATCTGTAATTCACTGTAAAGGTGCACTGGTCACTCAGTGTTCATTATGCCCCCCACCAAAGTTGAGGGGGGACATATTGTTTTCAGTGCGGATCCCGGCCGTCAGCGTCGGCACGACAGTTTCTTGCGTGCGCAATATCTCTTGAACCAATAGATGGAATTTCACCAAACATGCATGGATACATCATTTGGACAAGTTAAAGAGCTGATTAGATTTTGGTGACCTTGACCTCATTTTCAAGGTCACTGGAGGACTTGGATGGCAATTTCTTGTACTCACTATATCTCCTGAATCAATGGATGGAATTTCATCAAACTTGCATGGATACATCATTGGTACAAGTTTAAGCGCTGATTAGATTTTGGTGACCTTGACATCATTTTCAAGGTCACTGGAGGACTTAGATGTCAATTCTTCTACCCACGATATCTCTTGAACCAATGGATGGAATTTCACCAAACTTGCACGGATACATCATTGGGACAAGTTTAAAAGCTGATTAGATTTGGATGGCCTTGACCTCATTTTCAAGGTCACTGGAGGACTGAGATGACAATTTCCCATTACCACAATATCTCATGAACCAACAGATGGAATTTCACCAAACTTGCATGAATACATCACTGGGACTAGTTGTTTTTAAAAGAGCTGATTAGATTTTGGTGACCTTGACCTCATTTCCAAGGTCACTGGAAGACTTAGATGGCAATTTCTTGTAACCATAATATCTCATGAACCAATAGATGGAATTTCACCAAACTTGCATGGATATATCACTGGGACTAGTTTAAGAGCTGATCTGATTTGGGTGACCGTGACTTCATTTTCAAGGTCACAGGAGGACTGAGATATGTGAAAATTTCACTGAAGTTGCTATATTTCATTTGCCTTTGGCTTGATTTCCATTTTACTTTCATATGTATACCTTTGGGACAGTCTCAGGTCTATAGTTTACAGTGTTTTGATTACCTTGAACCCATTTTCAATGTCAAAAGCTAACTTAAAAATGCATATTTTCTCTCTTAAAAATTAGTTATATCTTGATCCAGTGGACAGATATTCATCAGACTTGCATGACTATATCATTGTGACAAGTTTAAGACATGTTTAGTATTTGGTGACCTTGACCCATTTTTCAAGGACATAGTCATCTATGTAGGGTATCTGTAGAACCAGTGGATGGATTTTCTCTAAACTTGCCTAGATATTTTACTTTTACAGGCTTTTTATTCATTAGACGGGATGGGAAATGGGCTGATGGGGGGGACATCAGTTTTTCTCTGAAAAACATTTCTAGTTATTTCTGAGAATAGATAGATGACAGAGTCAATATGAATTTGTAATTTATTGTAAAGGGTACACTGGTCACTCTGTGTTCATTTTTCTGAGAAGTAAATTAAGGTCAGTTAGGTCACAGTGCTCCAGATAAGAAGGGGTGACTGGGATAATTTTGGGAATAATCAGAAATAATTAAAAGTACTGCTACAGAAATACATGCCATGTTTACTCTAAATATTGGGACAGGAATGAGCCCCGACATGACAAAACCAGCTAAGTGGCATGTGAGCCCAGCAGGACTCGGATCAGCCTGGGCATTTGCTCAGTATGATCAGTCTTAGATATGGGATTAAAAGGTAGCTAAGGGTTTAAGCTAGCTTCATGCGGACAGCAAAGATTCCGATCAGACAGGGCGAGTGCCCAGGCTGATCTTAGTCTTCGCTGGCTGCACATGCCATTTGTTGGTTTAAAATTGTCTCGTTTAATGGCTCAAATGTCTGTGCAAACAGTGCAGATCCTCATCAGACTGCAAAGGAGCAGTTTGCCTTGTTTGCTAACTTTTGAAGCAATCTGATCAGGCTTTGCATTGTTTACCAGAGGTTTTACAAAACATCCAAATGAACTTGGACAAATACATTGCACAACTGTTGAGTAATGTGTCCGAATATATACAATACATGTGATGGCTCCTCAGAACAGAGAATAATTGTTTGGGTATATTGAACTTATGGGACAAACTTTTTGTACAATTTTCAAAATATTTTATCGACTAGTAAGTCACTGATTATATAGAATTGACGTCATGCTTGCAAAGTGGCTATCACATTCTATAATAATTTAATGCTTCTATAATAATTTAGTACTAATTCTGTGTACACTTGCAGAATTGCACTTTAGATGTTTATGAAAATGTAACTACGAGGGGAGTTCAATAAGTTCATAGAACTGGGTATTCAAGATTTCTTTTAACATTTTTGTGCAGTGCAAACGTTTGTCAGTTGAATGATCAGTCAACACGTACATTTTTTGCTCTTACTTTTTGTTTGAACACCTATACCCACAGGCAAAAATGGAAAGTCAGAATATTGAGTTCAGAGCAGTCATAAAGTTCCTCACTAAGGAGGGTGCAAACGCCAAAGAAATCCATCGGCGCATGGCTGATGTGTATGGTGATAGTAGCCCAAAGTATTCCACAGTGGCAAAGTGGTCAGCAGAATTTAAACGTGGGCGAGACTCCTTAGAAGATGACCCAAGGCCAGGTCGCCCTGCTGATATCATCAGCCAGGAGATGATCGACCGTGTTGAGAGACTTGTGCTAAACGATCGCCGAATCTGCTTCAGAATGTGGTATTTCTAATGGAAGTGTTTACACTATAATCCATGAACATTTAGGCATGTCAAAAGTATCAAGGTTGGCCGGGAAATACCGGTGGTGGGAATTCCCAGCGGTAATTACCGGTAATTACCGTCCTGGGAAATACTCCAAATCTGGCCTAAGTGGGAAATACTGGGAAATATGAAATTTTAGAGCTGTTTTTTCTTAAAATATTCCATCATATTTCTTTAAATGTAAGTTGATTACGCATATTTGTTATCATTTATATGCATTTATTGCAAATAAGGTTGTAAATTCCAGGACTGGTCCATGCCAGAGGACATAGCAGATGAATTTGCTGTAATTTCAATGAAAATTGCCTTTAAGATTCTTATTTGTAAAACTGATTGACTGTAAAATCCCTTCTTTAATCACTTAACAGTGGTGTTTCAACACTGTAAACACAAGACCTTTTTATCATTTAGTTCTCATACAAATTTGTATATACTAAACTGAGCTGCAGTTTTACTGAAACCTTTTTGCCTGGTTCAGGGGTCAGTCTAGGGTTCTCAGATAAGGAGAAGTTTTGTGACATTTTCTGAATTTCAGGGAGAAGTTTTCCAAATTTTGGATCTTCTACATACATGTATATATGTTTTATATACATTCTGACTTCTCGCTTCGCTCAAAATAGGGAGAAGTCAATAGCTTAAGGAGACAGTTTCTCACACTTCTCTCTCTAGGCTGACCCTTGCTGGTTTATCACTGCCGAGGACCATAGTTTTCTGCTCTCTAACTTAACCTGTTCTTAAGTTTGATCATACCATACAGAGCCCTGTGAAGGCCTTCAAAGCTAGGCACAGATTCACAACTAATCCACAAAAGAGAGTGTGTACCATACTTCAGTCTCTTGCATGTATTCTTGAGTTTATCACCTGATTAATTAACAATGATTTGTGGACATTGTGGTCCAACCACTGAATGTGTGAAAAATAACTTAATTGCCTTGATTCAACTGACAGGGGACAATTACTGGTGGTAGTTTTCATCTCAGTGTGTTATAACAACTCATTGATAGACAGAGACAACTGTGCATGCAGACTTATCTTAGGACATTTTGTATAAGAAAATCATTTCATTGCATATGCAGATCTAGACCATGTTTTATCTATACCTTTGTTTGATGTTTAAATAAAGGGATGTTTAATTATTTTTTTTGCTTTGCATATATAGTTTTATGGCTGTATAAAGCATATTTAAAACTTTCTAGGTGGAGAGAGACCAATTTCCCAGTAATTCCCGGGAATTACCAGTAATTCCCGGGAATTACCAGAATTTCCCGCCGTCCTGGGAAATATGAGTATTTCCCGCCTTTTTGCCAACCTTGAAAAGTATCTGCCAGGTGGGTACCCAGAAACCTGAACATGCAAGATCGTCAGCAAAGGGTGGAGTCCAGAGTTGCACAAGCGGCTATTCGTGAGTGCAAGTTCGAGCAGTTAAATCACCCGCCATACAGTCCAGACCAGGCCCCAAGTGATTGTTATCTGTTTCGAAATTTGAAGTCCCACTTGCGTGGAACGAGATTTCGGGACGATGATGACCTCAAGGCTGCTACAGAGGCTTGGTTTGAGGACCAAACATACGACTTTTATTTCAAAGGCATAGACTGCTTAACAGAAAAGTGGGCCAAATGCATTGAAGTAAAGGGGGATGATATTGAAAAATAATGTTGAAACCATCTTCCAATCTGTGAGTTAAACCCAGAGGTCTACAAACTTATTGAACTCCCCTCGTATATGTGAGTTTGATCATCAACCACGGTGAACTGTGATAAAACCAAACCTGATCAAACTTACTCTGGTATGGTTTCATTAAGTTCAAAATTCAGATCCCCTCGGAATGACTAGACAAATCACAGAATTCATTTGGCTGAACTGAGGTTGTGACTGGTTTCCGGTGCTTGAAAAACTCTTTAAAATCAAAGATCCAGTATTTGTTTCGATGGTTTTAATTGGCTTTTGATTTACCGTAGGGGTTACAAGTGATAAAAGGAACAGCGGCCAAACCAGACAGGTTAATGATGGAACTTGCTCTATATCTTGAGAGGTTTTTGTTGGTCTTATTCTCTGCATAGCATTAAAGTTTGATTTTCTTTGTCACTTTCCAATCTTCTGCAATACACCATGTGAAAAGGTGCTTCTGTAATATTTGAGCCATGGAACGACAAAACCAACAAAGTGGCATATGCGTCCAGCAGAGACACAGATCAGCCTGGGTATCCGCCCAGTCTGGTCAGTCTTCACTGTCCACATGAAGGAAGCTTAAACCCTTAGTAGCTACCCTTTTACTCACAGGGAAGAGTCTGATCAGACTGGGTGGCATCACAGGTTGATCCGAGTCTTTACTGGGTGCACATACCACTTTGTTACACGCCCATTTTGAAAAAAACGGACGTATTATGGCATTGCGCTGTCCATCCGTCGGCCCATCCGTCAACATTCTTGTGCGCACCATAACTCAGTAACCATTAGGGATATCTTCATGAAATTTTGTAGGAATGCTGGTTTTGTCGTGTTGCGGCTCATTTATTTGAAAAGCCGAGCATATCAGGATTTTTATGCTCCCCAAAGGGTGAGCATATAGTTGCCGCTTTGTCCGTCCGTCTGTCCGTCCTTCCGTCCGTCTGTCCTTCCATCCGTCACACTTTTGTCCGGAGCATATCTCTGAAAGTATTAGGGGGAACTAAATGAAACTTCACACATAGATAGAGAACAACGAGGGGAAGTGCAGTGCACAAGAACCGTAACCCTGTCACAAGTATTTACAAAGTTAGCTCCCTTTCCAGTTTTTTGCATATTTTGCTTGTCCGGAGCATATCTCTGAAAGTATAAGGGGGAACTAAATGAAACTTCACACATTGATAGAGGACAACGAGGGGTAAGTGCAGTGCACAAGAACCGTAACCCTGTCGCAAGTATTTACGAAGTTAGCTCCCTTCCCAGTTTTTTTGCATATTTTGCTTGTCCGGAGCATATCTCTGAAAGTATAAGGGGGAACTAAATGAAACCTCACACATTGATAGAGGACAATGAAGGGAAGTGCAGTGCACAAGAACCATAACCCTGTCACAAGTATTTACGAAGTTAGCTCCTTTTCCAGTTTTTTCAATACCTTGCTCGTCCGGAGCATATCTCTAAAAGTACAAGGGGGATCTAAATGAAACTTCATACATTGATAGAGGACAATTAGAGGTAGTGTTATGCATATGAACCGTAACCCTGTCGCAAGTATTTACAAAGTTAACTTCCTTTCCAGTTTTTTTTAATATGAAGCTTGTCCGGTGCATATCTCCAAAAGTATTAAAGGGACTTTAATGAAACTTCATACATTGATAGAGGACAATGAGAGGAAGTGCAGTGCACAAGAACCGTAACCCTGTCACAAGTATTTACAAAGTTAACTCCCTTTTCAGTTTTTTCAATATTAAGCTTGTCCGGTGCATATCTCCAAAAGTATTAAAGGGAACTTAATGAAACTTCATACATTGAAAGAGGGCAATAAAAGAAAGTGCATAACACAAGACCCATAACCCTGTCTTAAGTATTTACAAAGTTAGCTCCCTTCCTGTTTTTCAGTATTTTGCATGTCCAGAACATATCTCTGAAAGTATAAAAGGGAACTTAATAAAACTTGACACACTAATAGAGGGCAATGAGTGAAAGTGCAGAAGATAAGAACCATAATCCTGTCATCAATAATTACAGAGTTAGCTCCCTTCTTAATTTATGCTTTATTTTGCTTGTGTGAAGCATATCTTAGGAAGTATTGAAGGAAATCAAATGAAATTTTACACATTGATAGTGGGTAATGCAAGGAAGTGCCAGAGCTTAAGAACTATAACATTACCTTTAGAAAATACGGAATTAGTACCCTTCCTAATTTTTTCAGTTATTTAGCTTGTCTGGAGTATATCTCTGTACATATTTAAGGGAACATGAATGAAACTTCACATATATTGATAATAGAGGGCAATGACAAGAAGTGCAGAGCAAAAGAACCATAACTGTATCCCAAGTTATTTTGGAGTTGCTTCCCTTCTTATTTTTTCTCCATTGTATGCATATCTAGAGCGTTGCTCTAAAAGTATTGAAGAGAATTATTTTTCCATTTTGAATTGCATTTAGTTTACACAGAAAATCACTCCTTCACCAGGATACCCATTGTCCTATTCAAGCCTTTGGGGAGCATCCATCGGTTCCACCGATTTTCTTGTCTGGAATCAGTTTTCAACACAAGACTGTTTTTTTCAGTGTTTTGAGAACATTCTAATGCTAGATTTGCTTTTTCAGTTAATTAATGGTCTTCAATCCATTTTGTGAACATGCAGGCATGGGTAATCATCCTGTTCACAAGGGTCCTTTATTAGAGCATATACAGTTGTTACATAAGTGATAGTGTTCAGTAGTGTTCTGATTACTACTAATGGAATTTAAATGTAAGTTGAAGTTTGTGATATTGATTGATATTATCAGTTGGGAATCTTTAAATTTTAAAGTCAGTTTTCATGAAAATAATTGAAAAAAATAAATTAATCATCTGAATGTGTTGCAAATTTGTTAGCTCTACTGACTGTGGATCACAGTTTGTGGATCACAGTTTTTGGTGACCTTCTTTTGCTTCAGATTTCCAGTGGGGTTGTTTGGCAGGACAGGGAACTCCACCTGTCAGACGGCCCGTTGTATCTGTTGAGTCCTCGTCTTTGCTTCTTCATGGTGTTGAAATTTGATTTATGTGTTTACTGTGATGATTCATTGACGAGTTAGAGGGTTATCATGCGAACCGAACAACCAACTAAATGTTTTGTACCACTTCAGAAACTTAGGGTGAGGTTGGGCCTGTAAAATCGATTTAAGCCCCCCAGTTATTCATTACTGACCGTTCCAAGGCGGTAGTTCTGTTGTGGTTCTCTGTTGCCTGTTTTTGGTGTCAGAGTTTCTGTGATGTTTTACCTTATGTATGTTCTTATTATTTTTGGTTCGGTCTGGGTTGCTGAGTGGCCACCTTTTGGGAACAAGCTGCTCACTCGGTTGGCCATATGTTCTCTGTATCTTGATTATTTGTAATCTTAGTTGTTTCCAGCTATGGTTTGAGGACTGGATTTGGATTTTGATTGTTTCAGTTCCTGGTCTTTGCATACTTTTTACTTTTAGTGTATGATCATAGCAGACAACAATATTTTACATCTGCAAAATTAAAAAAAAAAAAAAAAAAAAAAAAAAAAACAGAAAGTGTTGACCAAGCTATATCTTGTTGAGAATTTAAAGACTAGAGGGCAAACAGTTTAGATCCAGATGAGGTGGCTGATCATGAGCCACCTCATCTGGAACTACGCTGTTTGCAAATTAAACTATTTTCAGTTTTGGAACTTTAAGGGTTAAGGTGACTATATACATCTAAGGGGAGATCACTGTAACTGGGAAGTATTAGTTCAGGGAAGAGGAGCATAGGTGTATATTCTTTCAAGAGTTGCCAATGGTATACAAATTCTTATTTGCTCAAGTGGAATGCCTTTGAAATGGAAGCAAAAAAGAAAAAAAAAATCAAGTCAGAGTGTTCTCCCTTTGAGGTGCAGTCACCTTAAGGTGAATGAGTATACTCTCAGGGGAAGCAACTCTGCCATTTTCATGTTTTTCCTCCCTTCTTAATGAGGATCAAGTATTGAAAGAATTTGCTTCTGTAGGAGCTCATGTTTTCTTATCAGAGAAGCATTAATTCTTTTTAGCTCACCTGGCCCGAAGGGCCATAGTGAGCTATTGTCATACCAATGCGTCCGGCGTGCGTCATGCGTCGTGCGTCGTGCGTCGTCACGGAATTTGTCCGTCAACACCTAAAAACAAATATTCAAACATCTTCTTCTGTAAAACTACTGGTCCCATGGTTCTCAAATTTCACATGGAGCATGACCTGACTCCAGGGTCTCAGAATTGTAAAATTGGGTCAGGTTGAAAATCCAAGGTGGCCGCCGTTACTAAAAATAGCAAAAACAACAAAATAAACTTCTTCTCCAGAACCACTGGGTATATTTGTCTGAATTTTGGCATGGAACATCAGTGAAACCTTGGTATTCAAAATTGTAAAAATGAAAAAAATCTGTAGCGGAGTTTTGTCACAGTGACCTACTTTCTGTTTACGTGTGTAATTTTGCTCAAATGCCAATGTCAAAAAATGACCTATTTAAACAACTTCAAACAACTTCTTCTCTAAAACCACTGAGCCCATGGATCTCAAATTTCACATGGAGCATGACCAGACTGCAGGGTTTCAAAATTGTAAAATTGGGTCAGGTCAAGAATCCAAGATGGCTGCTGTTACTAAAAATAGCAAAAACAACAAAATCAACCTCTTCTCCAGAACCATTTTGTATATTTGGTTGAAAGTTTGCATGGAACATAAGTGGGACCTTGGTATGAAAAATTATAAAAATAAAAAAAATCTATTGTGGAATTAGGTCACAGTGACCTACTTAGCGTTTACAAGGCCGATTTTGCTCAAATGTCAATATCTAAAGAAAATGCAACCAATTCTGACCAGATTTGGTCAGAATTGGTTCTTGAATGGAATTATTTCAATTTTGTGTCAGTTGACTATCCAAGATGGCCACCATGGGGGCCGTTACTAAAAATAGCACAAACATAAAAATGACAATTACTCAAGAACCCTTGAATGGAATTGGACCAATTTTGTGTCAGAATGTTCCTTGCATGAAGCCGTTTCGATTAATTGCAATTTGGCGTTCCAAGATGGCCGCCATCTGGTGTTACTAAAAATAGCACAAACATAAAAATGACAATTACTCAAGAACCCTTGAATGGAATTGGACCAATTTTGTGTCAGAATGTTCCTTGCATGAAGTCTTTTGATTAATTGCAATTTGGCATCCAAGATGGCCGCCATCTGCCGTTACTAAAAATAGCACAAAACATGAAAATGACAATATCTCAGTAACCGCTGAATGGATTTTGACGAAATTTGTGTCAAAATGATTCTTGCATTGAGATGTTTCAAAAATATCTAACTGTAGACCATTCATATTTGCCTCTGTTACTAAAAATAGAAAAATGTGAAAATTAGAAAATCTCAATGGAGTTGGATTAATTTTGTGTCAGAATGGTCCTTTCATTAAGCTTTTTCGATTTTTTGCATTTTGGCATTCCAAGATGGCCCCCATTTGCCGTTACTAAAAATAGCACAAAACATAAAAATGACAATATCTCAGTAACCGCTGAATGGATTTTGACGAAATTTGTGTCAAAATGATTCTTGCATTGAGATGTTTCAAAAATATCTAACTGTAAGACCTGTCATATTGGCCTCTGTTACTAAAAATAGAAAAATGTGAAAATCAGAAAATCTCAATGGAATTGGACCTACTCTCTTGTTGAGGCACTCCAGCAAGTGGTTTTTCGAAGTTTATACTTAAAGGATAAAGAAACAGCAAATTCCACTTACATGGTTCAGTTTACTACCATTTCTCGTAGTCAGATTTATCCAGTAGAGTTTTTGAAATTCATCGGCACGCTTTCAAGCTTGGATAGTAATCTCTTGCAATGTATTTTTTCAGTTTCATAATGGCGGCCTCAAGATAACCATTATTGCTGTAGGGGTGGCGTGTTTCAAGCACATTCTTGAAAATTACCATTTCATATAAAATTAACATGAAATCAGTTCAGAAGAATTTATGCTTATATCTTATAGCAGTTATTTTCATAAGTAATATCTTTTTGGAAAACAAAAAGATGCATAAGAGCAGCTGACACTGCAAACAACCCTTTGCTGAAATGGTCATATTCCAAAACAGATCAGGTGATTAATGATGACATCATTTCTGTTGTGATGTCACAATGGGTGGTTCCCAGCTTTATTAAAATTAAAATGAACCTCATCAAAGGCTGGAAACCAGAAGGAATATTTTTACTATTGGAAAACCCACCTCCAAATAAAAAATGATAAAAATAGACAAAAAAGAGGTCATGCAGTATGCTGCAAGTCAGTATTTAGCTACGAGAAATGGTTTTGGGTATGTTAAACCTAAAATTTTGATATTTAAGCCTCTTTAAAGAAAAAAGTTCCACTAAAAACCACTTGCTGGAGTGCCTCAACAAGAGAGTAATTTGTGTCAAAATGGTCCTTGCATGAAGGCTTTTCGACTTTTTGCATTTTAGCAATCCAAGATGGCCGCCATCTGCCGTTACTAAAAATAGCACAAAACATGAAACTGGCAATATCTCAGTAACCCCTGAATGGATTTTGATGAAATTTGTGGCAAAATGATTCTTGCATTGAGATGTTTCAAAAGTAAATATATAAAGACCAGGCAAGTTGGCCTCTGTTACTAAAAGTAGCAAAATGTGAAAATGAGAAATTCTCAGTAGAATTGGACCAATTTTGTATCAGAATGGTTCTGTTGCACAATAGCCAGGTGAGCGATATCAGGCCCATTTGGGCCTCTTGTCTGTAAGAGTAGACCTATGTCACACCTGACTTGTGCTTCCACAGTAGTAGTTGAGGAGCCCTTGTGGCTCAGTGGTTAAGCACTGGCCTAGTGATCCAGTGGACCGGGTTCAAGCCCCGTTTGAGGCGAGAATCTTTCCTACCGTAAACTGGGTTTCATTGCACACAGCCTTTCATTGTCACCGTTCCATCGTCCTGATACGACTGAAATACTGTTGAAAAGGACATAAAATCGCAAGTCATCCATCCATCCAAACACAGTAGTAGAGATCATGGTGAGAAGAAAGTGTATGCAAAGGTCTGCTGAATTTATGTATAAATATTTCAGAGAATTGGACATATCATAAGCTCTGAAGAGTGCAATTCTGGACATAAAGTTCGAGAGTCAATCAACAGAGCATGAAATATAGGTTTAGCCATCATCTTATGAACAAATTTTATGCCATGCTTGATGACTGAAGGTGGTAAAGATGAAGAGAAATGAACATGATCACTAAGGGTTATGTCAGGATGTCATAAAAGTTTCCTGAGTCAGAAGAGCATGAAATAGGTCAAGGCTACAAAGGATAACACCATCTAAGAATAAACTTTATGCCAGGGTAGATGAATGTAAGTAGCACAGTTTGAAGGAATGGATGTAGATGCTACTGTTGATGCAGTTGTGGATGGATGAACTGATGAAGACTCCAATATTCAACTTGCTAAAAGCAGGTTTGACAAAAATGGTGGAAAAAAACAATGAAGGTGTACCCATACACCTAAAAACTGCTACCAACCATTATGGTTTACCTAAAGTAAAGATTAAATTTCTTCGGTTAGCTTTGGTATACTATAACATGGCTATTTGGCAATATTAATTGCACAACTGTTCTGATTTAAATAACTTTTTCTGATAATACAGAAATATCTAGACTCTATTTGTGCAGTGATAAGGATATTCCGTATTAATCCTATTAAACGCCCCGAGGGTGTTGCTTTTTGCGAAAGGGGGGCATTATTTAGAGCCTAAAGTGAAGTAAATCAGCCACTGCCAAAATACAATAAGCAATATAAAGGTGATGGGTACACTTTCAAAGGAAACAACCCTACTATTTTTGCCTTCCCTGTCAGAAGGGATCAACTCTAAAAGGAAAGAATTTGCTCCTCTTGAAGCCAATTCTGCCCTTTAAGAGTAGATTCCATTTCAAAGAGCTACCTTATCCAGAGAAGCGATTAGGAATGCATGCAAGTTAATAGAACATAATTTTTGGAAAAGAGGCAAGGGGTGTGTATTAGAGCAGGGCTTTTATTAGGATTAATATGGTATTACATAATGGTGATACAGAACTGCCTAGTCTATATTTGTGCAATGATAAGAAAATAATTCATGAAATTTGATGAAGATGTCAGTTGCAGTAGCTGGCAGAATTTAAGAGTATATTGAATATATATATTATAAGGCTGACTGTGACAGAAAATTAATAATGCTAGACATTTTTAGTTGCACC
Source organism: Ctena decussata (assembly GCA_963989385.1). Classification (NCBI taxonomy): domain Eukaryota; kingdom Metazoa; phylum Mollusca; class Bivalvia; order Lucinida; family Lucinidae; genus Ctena; species Ctena decussata. Next base: position 3,174,816 of record OZ022507.1, on the reverse strand, counting down.
TGCTGTGATACCATTTTATGACCTTGACATATTTCACATTCTGATGACTTACTTATTTTTCAATCACTTTTAGCTTTTGACATATCTACATAACAGAAAGGCTGACAGTCATCCAATTGGCATATTCTGACTTTGGAGATGGACTTCAGGGCTGCCATATCAGTTGCAGAATTTTTAAAAGATCTCACAAATTCAATGAAAATTTTGCATTGAAAAAGTAGTTCTCAATACCAAAATTTTCCCTAAAATATCTGGCTTAATTTGAGTGCTGTGAAAAGCAGATTTTTTGCCTCAATCAGTCAGAATGGTAAATTATTATTTAAGAAATAGATCAGCTCTAGCAGTGAATTGTTGAGTAATAATTCACTGTTTGGAGGTCAGTTGTAAAGTAGATCATATCACGAGCGCGGAGCGCGAGTGATATATCTACTTACAACTGACCGACAAACAGTGAATTATTACTCAACAATTCAATGCTAGAGCTGAACTATTTCAATTCTAACACTTAAAAACGCTGAAAAACTATTGTTTTCATTCAAACTCTCCCAACCTTCCTGCCAGCGCGTTCCTGCTCCCACCAATATTCTTAACTGTATCTAAGATAAATGTACGTTTTTATGGCGCTTTAAGAAAGAAAAAAGAGACGTTACACCATCTAACGTCTCAAAGCGTCACAAAATTACGTCAGTAGTTGCAGTGACGTCAGCAATTAGACTCACGCGCTCCGTAACAGTGAATTGTTGCAGAATAAAACACGGCAACTTTCCATTGCTTCTATAGGCGCACTGTGTTAGAATGTATTATAAAACTGCATCAATTTCTCAGCCGTGTTTCTTTTTCTGGCTTTTACCATTGACGTAGATGCTGTCGTTGTCTTGGGGCTATGCTGTCATTCTAAATCAAGATGCAGATGTTATTCTAAAAATCCCATTACTCTCGGTATTATCCGCAATCGTAAAAGCGGTAAATATTGGGACAGAAGCCCATAAGCAAACAGTGCAGATCCAGAACAGACTGCTCCTAAGGAGCAGTCTGATCAGGGTCTGCACTGTTTGCCATTCCGGCAGAACATCTTGAACAAATGGCTCGCCGGTGTATATTTCACAAAAAAAATGGGATAATTACAGTAATCCGTTAAGTTTCCTAATATTTAGGGGCGTTAACGTACCTCTGCTATTGTCCGTTATATTGATATAGCGGTACGTATTGACAATTTCGTGTCAGAATCAAATTGCTCCGATGATAGTTTGCATGGCTTTAATGGTCCCCCGCTGCTTCAGGGTGTTTAATATACACTTGAGGACATATTTCTCAGTAAGATTTTCGCTATATTGTTTTAAGAGGGGAACTATATTTTATGATGATTATAAGCTACATTACATGAGAAAATCTGTGTACTTTAGCTAAGTGCACCTGGTCGGACCAGCCTGCACATATGTCTAATTTGGTAAATGTATGTATACCTCCAAATTGTACAAAATTTGTGTATGATTGAAGACGGAGTTTGTAATAAGTCTTACCATTTCAGTTACAGAAGCTTAAAGGAGCCTAGTAGCTCATTGGGTTGAGCACTGGTCTGCGAAGCTAGCGGCCAGGGGCCGTATTCATAAAACGACTTAAGTGGTTGCTATGCTGTTGCTAAGGCTAAATTTCTTTGAAGGAGATTTCCTACAACTATGAAATTTGCTCTGGAGGAACAGTCTTACAAAGACTGTTCCTCCAGACCAAATTTCATAGTTGTAGGGAATCTCCTTTATAGATATTTAGCCTTAGCAACAGCATAGCAACCACTTAAGTCGTTTTATGAATACGGCCCCAGGTTTCAAATCCTGCTGGAGGCAAAATTCTTTTCAACCATTGCACACAGCCTTTCATTATTATCTTTCCATTGGCTCAGTATGGATGAAACTCTATTGAAAGGGCCGCAAAGGGTCATCCATCATCTGTCTGTGTATAGACTTACTATCTATCTAAGATTCCATAGCTCTCACTAACTATCTGTCAGCTTTCGGAAGCCTTCAAACCTCAACCTGGCTGCGAGAAACCTCCAAAAGTCGCATACTTTCATGAGTGTTGATAATTGTTATAGATTTTGAAGATTATTTACTGTTATTGTAAGTTGCACATGATAAAACAAAACGTGATTAAAATCATTGATAGAACTTAGAAGTGCAGCTATGTGGCTAAGAGTAGTTTGTCAGATAGAATCCTGTTTACAAGGCTGACCATCTGGCAATGAAACACTGTGTGTCAGATTTTTATGACTACAAATCTTGTTAGGAGCCAAAGTTTCTGGCAGCTGACAACTACAGATACATATAATTTGTATTGGTTGAATAATAATATTTTGAGCTGCGACACGAGAAAACCAACAAAGTGGTTGTGCGTCCAGCAAAGACTCAGATCAGCCTGGGCATCCGCCCAGTCTGATCAGAGTCTTCGCTGTCTGCATGGAGATAGCTTAGACCCTTAGCTACCCTTTAATCGCACTGCAAAGACTCTCATCAGACCAGACGGATGGCAAGGCTGATCTGAGTCTGCGCTTTGTGCACAACCACTTTGTTGGTTTTCTCGTGTTGCTGCTCATATGTTTATAGCATATGTAGCTGACTATGGACCATGGTGGTGTTAGCATTACAATCTTTGCAGACCCTAGAATATTGTAAGCTGTGATGCCATTTCAGAAATATTGTTAAAAATTCTAAAAATTGAGACATCTAAAATAAAGATGGTTATTGTCCTAGAAATGGAACAGTGTGGTTTTAGAATGCAGTAATGCATCCAAAAGCTGCAGATGGAATTGCAAACAGTTTAGACAAAGTCAGATGCAGCAATGTGTAAAATTGAGTCTGATGCAATGAATTCCATGTCTTATGTGACTGAAGTCAGATGCAGTGACATGTAAATTTGAGCCAGATGCAATGCAATAAGTAAGAGGTGTCAGATGCAGCATCATTTAAAATTGAGCAAGATGCACTGGCATCTGTAACAAGGGTCAGATGCAAAATCATTTGTAACAGTAGTCAGATGCAACATCATGTAAATTGAATCAGATTCAGTGACAAATATTACTGGAGGTAGATGCCATTGCATGTACATTGAGTCAGATACAGTGACATATGTAACTGGAGTCAAATGCAACACTATGTAAAATTGAATTAGATGCAGTTTCATATGTAACTGGAGTCATATGCGAAATTGCTGTCAGATGCAACACCATCTAAAATTGAGTCAGCTTAAGTGTCACATGTAAATGGAGTCAGATGCAGCGCCATTTTAAATTGCATCAGTAACATATGTAACTGGAATTAGATTCAACATCATATAACTGGAGTCAGATAAAGCATCATGTAAAATTGAGCCAGGCCCACTGGCATAAGCAACTGGGGTCAGATGCAACATTATGTAAAATTGAGTCAGATGCAACATAAAATGTAACTGGAGTCAGATGCAGCAACATGTGAAATTGAGTCAGATGTGATGATATATATGTAACAGGTGTCAGATGCAGCAACATTTTCATTTAGTCAGATGCACTGGTATATGTAAGTGGGGTTAGATGCAAAATGATATGAAATGGAAATAAAAGTAACTTCACATACATTTTGTCAGATACAGTGACATATATAACTGGAGGTAGATGCAACATCATGAAAATTGAGTCAGATATAGTGACATATGTAATTGGAGTCAGATGCAGCATTGTTTAAAATTAATTCAGAGTGACATAATATTATGTCACTGGGGACTGATGCAGCATCATGTAAAATTGAGTCAGATGCAGCATTGTTTAAAATTAAGTCAGAGTGACATAATATTATGTCACTGGGGACTGATGCAGCATCATGTAAAATTGAGTCAGATGCAGTGACACCTAACTCGAGTCCAATGCAACACAATGTAATGTTGAGTCAGATGCAGTGTCATATGTTACTGTAGTCAGATGCAACATCATATAAAATTGTGTAGATTCAGTGTCATATGTAGCTTGAATCAGATGCAACACCATGTAAAATTGAGTCAAATGCAGCAGCATATTGCAGCTGGAGTCACATGCAATATCATGTAACATTGGGTCAGATACAGTGTCATATGTAACTTTTGTCAGATCCAGCTCCCTTTAAAACTGAGTCAGATACAGTGTCACATGTATGGAACTGGAGTCAGAATTGCCACATCATGTAAAACTGAGTCAGATAGTGTCACATCTGGAGTGAAGTTCAACACTATGTAAAATTGAGTCAGATACAGTGTCATAATTATGTACAGGTAACTGGAGTCAGACGCAACATGATCATGTAAATTGAGTCAAATACAGTGACATAATTTATGTTTCTGGAGTCAGATGCAGCATCGTATAGAATTGAGCCAGATGCAAAGACATATATTACTGGCGTCAGATGCAGCATCATGTAAAACTGAGTCAAATGCAGTGACATATGTTGCTGCAGTCAGATGCAGTGTCATGTAAAACTGAGTCAAATGCAGTGACATATGTTGCTGCAGCCAGATGCAGTGTCATGTAAAACTGAGTCAAATGCAGTGACATATGTTGCTGCAGCCAGATGCAGTGTCATGTAAAACTGAGTCAAATGCAGTGACATATGTTGCTGAAGCCAGATGCAGTGTCATGTAAAACTGAGTCAAATGCAGTGACATATGTTGCTGCAGCCAGATGCAGTGTCATGTAAAACTGAGTCAAATGCAGTGACATATGTTGCTGCAGCCAGATGCAGTGTCATGTAAAACTGAGTCAAATGCAGTGACATATGTTGCTGCAGCCAGATGCAGTGTCATATAAAACTGAGTCAAATGCAGTGACATATGTTGCTGAAGCCAGATGCAGTGTCATGTAAAACTGAGTCAAATGCAGTGACATATGTTGCTGCAGCCAGATGCAGTGTCATGTAAAACTGAGTCAAATGCAGTGACATATGTTGCTGAAGCCAGATGCAGTGTCATGTAAAACTGAGTCAAATGCAGTGACATATGTTGCTGCAGCCAGATGCAGTGTCATGTAAAACTGAGTCAAATGCAGTGACATATGTTGCTGCAGCCAGATGCAGTGTCATGTAAAACTGAGTCAAATGCAGTGACATATGTTGCTGCAGCCAGATGCAGTGTCATATAAAACTGAGTCAAATGCAGTGACATATGTTGCTGAAGCCAGATGCAGTGTCATGTAAAACTGAGTCAAATGCAGTGACATATGTTGCTGAAGCCAGATGCAGTGTCATGTAAAACTGAGTCAAATGCAGTGACATATGTTACTTGGGTCAGATGCAGCATCATGTAAAACTGAGTCAAATGCAGTGACATATGCTACTGGAGTCAGATGAAGCATCATGTAAAACTGAGTCAAATGCAGTGACATATGTTACTGGAGTCAGTTGCAGTGTCATGTAAAACTGAGTCAAATGCAGTGACATATGTTGCTGAAGCCAGATGCAGTGTCATGTAAAACTGAGTCAAATGCAGTGACTTAATTATGTTGCTGAAGCCAGATGCAGTGTCATGTAAAACTGAGTCAAATACTGTGACACATGTATTTTTATAATCAGATGCATGATCATGTAAAACTGAGTCATGAAAGGCCAGATGGACCTTTCTCAATTCAAAAAATGAAAGCGTCTGTTACAAAGAAGTTGGCATTAGAAAAGTATGTAAATTGAGTCTGTTATGTTACCATAGATGACCTACACTGTTGAGAACCTTTAATCCTCTGTCTTAGTTGTGCTTCTTTCTCTTATTATTCTGCTCCATCTATGAATCATAATTTATTGTGTAGTTGGCTTTGAAATGGTTGTCTAGCTGTCAAGCAAAAACATGACATTTACTGCTGTTTCACATTTGCATTGCCAAGATTGAGGAGCCAGGGTGACTGCATATACCAGTGGCAACAAATGCTTATAAAAAAGAAGATGCATCTCCACGATTATAAGAACTGCATTATACAGTATGCCCTGTTTTAAGCCTGGTCAAATTATTAACCCATTCATGTCGGGATACCGATAAAAGGGCATTTGCTAGGGGTGTAACAATACATCGGACTATCGATATATCGCAATAGTGACACTGGCAATAGTCACTATCGATAGGGAAAGCTGCAATGTCAATACTATCGGCAGTAGTGTTTCCAATATCGCAATAGTTTCAATAGTTTCTAGACATGCATCTATTTCTTGAAGGAAGTATTTTTAACTAAAAGAATAACGGGAAAGGATGTGTTTTAGCTTGCATTGGATTTCAAAGAATGGAAACTATTTCATTTTCTTGTATTTTGTTGTCATGTTGTGCACATTTTGAAATGACATTCATTAAATAATGCTTTTTAGCCACAACCTTATGTCAACAAACAAGATTTTATACATAAAAGCAGAATTTGGATAAGAATGCTGTCTCCAATAGTTATTGCAATGCATTGCAATAGTAACCTGCAATAGTAATAGTATTGCAATAGGGATTTCTGCAATAGTAATAGTATTGCAATAGTCATTTTGGCCTGCAATAGTCATCCCTAGCATTTGCAGTGTAGACCCAAATCAGATGCCACAAATGTGGCATCTGATCAGGGTCTGCTCTGTTTGCCTTAAATAACTGGATTTTTTAAAAAGAAAAAACAATCAATAGAAATAAAGTAATCCTGACACACCTCAAATTGCTAATGGACCTGTCCAATATGGCCAAGGAGAAGAGTCCATTGTCATCATCAGGTTAGCCAAGACACGAGAAAAGTGTGAAGTTTGAAAAATGTTGGAACCAGTTTTTGTTTGAGTGCATTGTCTGAACAGACTGTGCATGTGTCGAAGATCTGTCTAGTTTGTCTTTTGCAAATGCCTTTAAAAGATTCAACTCTGGACACAGATTTTGTCTTGTATTGGCTATAGTAAAAGCTGATGCCTACTGGCGGTCATAAAGACTGTTCAGAGTGAAATATGCAGAATCCGTAAACAATATCTTGGTTTCACCATAAACATCATATGAATTGTTCTCATAATATAATGATGAAACATTCGCTGCATAATTAACCTCCGATCATCATCAGCTGATTTAACTATTTGCCACTGGAATGGGTGTGGCATTTCTGATTGTGAGCCAAGGCATACAGTAAATATCCTTATGTCAGGAGCTTTGACGATAAAAAAATCATGAAAATTTTCTGTTTTCATCTCGCCTATCACTAGCTGTTAGACATGTATCATAGTCAAATCTAGTTTATCATGTCATTTCTTAGTCCTGTAAACCGCAGCACTGTACAGTGCAAATGAACCTGTTCAAAGGGGTCAGCTATCTTCTGTGCTCTTGCGTGAAAACCCCTTAAACAGTTGTACTCAAAGACAGGAGTGGCGCTGTATAAGGAAGATTATCTTCCGCAATGTGCAACTATGGTCTTGGGGAACATCGTTATGAGAATCAAAACAACAACAACAACAGTTATTCTGTCTCTTGATCACAATAGTGTCAACACCTCCAGTCAGCCAATAAAATGACCCCTCATCCAAGCGTCCGTGAAGGATGAGGGGCATTATTTGAGTAAAGCCGGAGGCTTGAGCACATATACAGCAATTCCGATTAACGTGACTTACGACGCTCTTTTTAAAAGCTTAAACTTGAAAATAACCTCCCCTTATCACGTGACTACTTGTATAAAACGGAAACCACAAACAGCTGATTCATAAATTTAAATAGTGTGTTTTGTTGTCTAGCAAAACAAAACCATAAAGGGTAGGGACAATACCTGACAAACAGAAACTAAATCTGTCAAACCGGGGAGGGTCGTATATGTGCTCAAGCCTCCGGCTTTACTCAAATAATGCCCCTCATCCTTCACGGACGCTTGGATGAGGGGTCATTATTTTCCGTAAATCCTTCGGCTATTCGCACATATACAGCAACTTTAAATCTAGACAACAAAACATAAAATAAAAGCAATATGGAAAATATAACAAAAACTGTTCTTTTAATAATATCATAATTTGATAAATCATAATATATCAAACATGTATTACTCTATTAATAGCACCATAACCCTAAATACATCAAAATTACTCCTGAAAATATATTCAGCAAAACAAAGTGTCCTTAGCACCAGCAGTAACCCACAGGAAAGTATCTATATCAAACTGCAGCCATGACTGCCTCACCAAAGTCCATATTTCTTGGCTCAGTTCCCCTCAAATAAAACTTCCTGAAATTCTTAGCTGAAGTCCAATCTGCAGTCTTTAGAATCAACTCTAAAGAACAGCCTCTAGAAAAAGCTGCTGAAACAGCAGCTGAACGATAAGAATGGGCTTTAAACTGATTAGTGTCAATACCAGCATCATGTAACACAGTTTTTAACCACCTAGCAACAGTACTAGTGCTAACTGGATTAAATGAACAGTATGATATTAACAATTGCTGCGATTTCCTATGAGTTTTAGTACGATCAATATAGTGAAGCAAAGTATGCATCGCACACAAAGATTCGTTTTCATAATGATGCAACTCAAGAACATAACTTTTCCCTTGTTTAGAAGTTTTCAACAGATTTTTGAAATAAAACACAACTTTGCTGTTCAAAACAGTCATATAGTCTAAATTTAAGGATACTAAAGTTTGAGCTCTTGGAGCTGAAGACAAAGCTATCAAAGCTGTCAACTTCAGAGTTAACAATTTCATTGATAGCTCCTCCACAGGTACAAGAGAACTCAAATACCTCAATACCACAGAAACGTCCCAAACAAACATATATTAAGGTTTAGGTAACAAAGTATTGAATAAACCCTTCATAAACCTAGAAATAAAGGATGGATTACTACACCATATATTGTCAAAAAAGTTCAATGTCTGCAAAAGCATGGATTTATGGGTATTTACTACTGAGTACGATTTACCTTCACTCACTAGAAAATTGAGATAGGAAATTACATTTGCTTCAGACGTATTAAAGGGATTAGTTTGTCTAAATATATTCCAAAAATACCACTTTTTCCAAGCCAAACCATACTGCTTTCTGGTTCCATCTCTCCAGGAGTTGACAATGAGTCTAGCTGCTGATCTTGGAATTCCTTGACTCTCCAATCTCTGCCGGATAACATCACTGCGACCATCGTTAGCCTTTTGGATAGTGGATGAAGTTGCCCGCTGTGAGGAAGGGTTAACAAATCTCTGTGATGTGGCAGTCTAACAGGAAAAGAAATCATGTAAGATAATAACAATGGAAACCATGACTGTGACCTCCACAGAGGGACAATAAGCAAAGCTTTATCTACTTTATCTGTGACAATCTTGTTCACAACTCGACCAATTAAACTGAACGGTGCAAAAATATATGGCTTATAATTCTGCCAAGAAAATGAAAAAGCATCGGTCTTATAGGAACCTGGCTCAGGGAACCAAGTAACAAACTTCTCTAACTGTCTATTCAACCGGGATGAAAATAAATCAACATCTGGAACAAAAAATTGTTTACACACTCTTTCAAAAATCTCCGTTTTAAGCTTCCATTCTGTTGAATCTGAAAAATTTCTACTCAGAAAATCAGCTGTAAGATTCTCAGATCCACTTAAATGTGATGCTGAAATAAAAATATCTCTATCAATACACCACTGCCAAATAGTTCCAGCCAGTTTATCCATTTCGAGAGAGCTCATACCACCCATATTATTTATATAAGAAACTGCTGACATATTGTCACTCTGAAACTGTAAATGTACACTACACACAGAAGTATATAAGGACTGGAGAGCATAATAAACAGCTAATAATTCTAGGTAATTAATAGAAAACTGAAGCTCCTCCTTATTACATCTTCCATTAGCACAATTACCACTGCTAACATCATACGCTCCCCAGCCTAAAAAAGAGGCATCTGTTGTACAAACCAAATTCACAGTTCCAGGCCTAATTCTCTTCCCATTCTTTTGATGGACATTAGTTAACCACCACTGTAACTCTTTTTTACTATCTGTTGACAAAATCATCTCATTATCAAAATTGTCAGGACAATTTGAACCACCCAGGCCTACCAATTTGTCTCTTTCTAAACACCTATAATGCAATGGAGCTTCAAGAATGGCAAAAAAGGCATTAATAATCAAACCGATGAAAGATGCCAACTGCCGTACAACAATCACTTCTTTTCCAGCAAAACTTTAGCCAAATTAAAGATTTTTGTCACTTTTTCGTCTGTCAAAAAAATGAGAAATTTGACAGAGTCAATCACAAAGCCAAAGAAAACAATTTTCTGCACAGGCACAAGCACTGATTTTTTACTATTTATAGTAAAACCTAGTGATTCTAATGTCTTAGCTATAGTCATTGTATTTCTGGCACAAACATCTCTATTTTTGTCCATATTGAGTGAATCGTCAATATAATATGAGCATCTGATACTCTGCTGCCGAAACCAAGCAAAAATAGGTCTTAAAATCTTAGTAAACAATCTGGGCGCAGACGATAAGCCAAAAGGGACGCAAACAAAATGGAACAACTGTCCATCCCAAATGAACTTCAAATAACGACGAAAAGCTGAATTAATAGGCACAGCAAAGTATGCATCCTGCATATCAATGCTTGTAAAATAATCATTTTCTTGAATAAGTTCTAAAACAGTCTTGAAAGTCTCTTGCTTAAAATGTTCATAATGAACAAATAAATTGAGATATTTCAAATTAATAACTGGTCTATATCTGCCATTTGGTTTAGGTACAATGAAAATATTAGATATATACTGAATTTCTTCCCATTCAGAATGGACAATTGCACCCTTTTTTAATAATTCTTGGATCTCAAAATCTACACATCTTTTCTGTTCCTCCGAAAAACTTATTTCCTTAGGAATCTCAAATTGAACAGGCTCACTCTCAAATTCAATACAATAGCCAGAGATAGTTTGTAAGATCCAAGGATCATTTGTAAATTTTTTCCAGACATCATGACAAAATTGTAATTTGCCAACAGGACTCACCTCATCTAAATTTATTCTGTTTCGTTTGGGGCACTGGTAACAGTAGCTGACACCGTCGGCTTTCTGCCCCTGCCTGACCCAAATCTCTGGCGTGGAAAACCTCTCTGATACATATAATCAGATCTAAACGCACCATATTGGAAATTCTGAGGATATGGTTGATATCTATTATAACCTCTCATTCCTCTAGAATAGCCACCTCTGAATGCACCTCTACCCCTATAGGGTCTATTATAAAAACTTGGGTAATTCTCTTTGGCAATAGAAATGCCAGTGTCACAGTTTTTTACATCTTTGGTGATATCATCCCCAAATAACTTAGTGGAAACAGGCATGCTAATATGACACAAATTCTGATATTTCTTTTTGAGATGAGGTTTAATCATATATCTCCTTCTTAGAGATAAATTATACTGCACCTGGCCCATCAAAGTAATAACATCTGAGAATAGTGTTTTTGCTTCCAAATTACCAGCAATATGTGGTTTGACCAACTCAAAAAGCTTAATTATAGGCACAACACCAGTTGCCACCAAGTTTTGTATATCAGAAAAACATTTGTCATAACTCTGAGCCCTTTTATTCATGATTTTCCAAATTTCATTATTCACCATAGGACTACACAACTTGTCACAATTTTCTGGGACTTTGTATTTAGCAACCAGTTCATCAGTAACACACTGAGAAGTACATGTGGCATTAATCAAATTTGCCAAAGACTGAGCAACAGCCGGCCCTTTAACTGGTCCTTTTAATTTGGGCAAATCCCAGATTTCATTTTCCTCAATTTGACTGGGCTCTACTGTGTCCTGCGGCTCAAACATGGCCTCAATAAAATTTTGGGTTAGCTTTGCTGGTTGTAATGGCTCCCTTTTTGACTGTTTGCTTTTACTTGCCACTTTAGGGGCTGTTGCCAGTTCCTGGTCAGAGTCCTCAGTAACCTCAATATGCAAATTTGGCATGTTTTCTAAACTATCTCCATAAAGAGACTGAAAGTCTTCTTCATTTGCATAATTGTCTTCAAAGCCCAAAATATTTCTTAACTGCATAATTTCATCATCAGTTAATGAGTCTATCATTTTTTCAAAAGAACTACGTTCTTTTACATGTGGTGCCGACGACGTCGACGGCTTGGGTTCATTACTATTTTTGGTACTTTTAGCCGTCGTCGACGTGCTGCTTTTAGAAGGCTTTCTACCTTTTTTATCTTTCTTTTTTGACAAAGAATTGTTATTAGAAATACTGGGGCCGCTACGCGGCTCCACTTCTTCAGGGCCGAAACCCGAGAACTCCGAATCGTTCGGATCATCAAGAAGGACTTCGTCCCTCTCGTTTGCCATAATTAATAAATATAAACTGCTAGGACTACGTCCGTAGCTGGCAAAAGCAATCAAATTTCAAGTAATAACAAAAGAAATTTCAGAAATTGCAAACTTACTTCGAAAAAACACGAGCGTCTCGATGTAGCTTTTTCGGCCACGCTATCAGAAATATGAATCAGCTGTTTGTGGTTTCCGTTTTATACAAGTAGTCACGTGATAAGGGGAGGTTATTTTCAAGTTTAAGCTTTTAAAAAGAGCGTCGTAAGTCACGTTAATCGGAATTGCTGTATATGTGCGAATAGCCGAAGGATTTACGGAAAATAATTGTCATAACTGGTATTTCGGGTCCGCTGATTGGTTGAATAAATTTTCACACCTTTACCTGTACAGGTAACATATGATATTGCTGGGAACCAGACCCTCCCGGCAGAGAAGTCCTGTCTTACCAGCAGATGCTCCATCAGTGGAGATGGTGGCAATTCTCTGGTATGGCTGTGACAATGCGACAGCAGGTTTTGCAGAATTCTTATTTCTCCACCTCTGCTGTCCAGAAACTATGCCATTCACGTTATTTTAAGCTGTTGAAAATGAAGTTAGAGAAATTACTTACGTATATCTGTGCCATAATCAGATTAAAGTTTCCATTGATTTTCTTCTCAGAGAAAGTTTTCAGGCATTGTTCGTGTCATGCATAATATATCACAATAGAACTGATTTAACGCATAAAATGTCTAAAAATGACAAATAGTTGAATTCCCAAACAGTGTAGATCAAGATGAGGTGGCTCATAATGAGCCACCTCATCTGGATCTACATTGTTTGCCATCTAATGTTTCAATTTTTGGACAAAACTTTTTGTGAAATTTAGCAGAGTAAATTTTATTGTCTGCATTTTTGGTGCTTTTATTAAGGGTTAAATTCAGGTGATGCTGTGTGTTATGTATGCTATAAGGTGTTTACCACATCAGCCTGTATTTGCCCAAGGACCTTTGGTTCCAGGGCAAATTTGTTGAGGGCAGATAGGAATGCCCTAGGACAGATATTAGTTGAGAGCATAATTAGTATAGGATGTGATTTGAAATACCCATATAAGTTTCTATTATACAGTCAAACCTCGCTGTCTTAAAGGGCATTCAAGGGAAGGACAAAAATTGGCTGCTTAAGACAGGTGATCCTTTCATAGAGGTACTTATATGAGCAGGTTTGACAGTACTTCTTCCTTGTTATCCTCTTCCTTCTCTTCAGGCACCATGATTATGTCCATTGTTCCATTGGAGGCTCTTGTGGCCATATAGGAGCAGCAGTTGATGGAGATCCATGATTTTCTGGGCACAGCATATGAAAGGCTGAGCCCGTCTCTTTCCTTTAACCGGGGTGGTCGGGTGGTGCGATGGTGCTGTGTGTAACTTCCAGTGCCGAGGCGTCCTACTGATTTCGATAATAGTAGGGCAAGGGCCTACTGTGCTTGCAGTAGGTGCGGGTGGGGGTTGTTTGGACATTTTTTCTCTCTCATCTATCATTTCTCTTCTTTCTCCCTCTCTCTGGGAGATGGCCTGATATAGACTGAAATACTGTCTCAAAGGGCCGTTAAACCCAAAACAATCAATCAATCTTTCCTGTAACCACTTATACCCTCCCCTGAGTCAAAAAAGGTACTTATTTATAGCTGGGCTGACAGAGTCACTGGATCTTACTCTGTTTGCTCAGGCATCACACTGTTCCAGAGCAGACATACTATCATGATTGAAGAGATTTAAGGCAAATGGCAAAACTTCCATGATTTTCTGTCATTTTTGCTCAGGGGAACAACTTTTGTCAGTTGCTGTTTGCTTCCCTGGATGACAAAGCCCTTCCAAAATAGAATCCACTGTTAAAGATACGAATTTACTCTTAGGAGAGCAAATTTTTTCCCTTATGAGTCTGCTTCTATTGAGAGTGGCAGAGTTGGTTCTATTAGGTAAACCTAATCTCCTTAAACTGTTACTCAGCATGAGAAATGATACAAGAGTACAATCAATAGATTAATTGTTAAATCAGCATGCAGTTAATTGGATTTGCATGCAGTAAATTGGGGTTGCATTCTGTTAATTAGGTTTGAGTTGCATCCTTATGAAATAATAATAATGCAGAAATCTTAGCCACCAATCAAGATCAGTCATAGGATATTTGCTGTTTTGCTTTCAAAAAGTCTTATTATTTTTGTTTCTTTAATCCAAAGCTGCTGAATCACACCCTTTACAGGGAATACCCCTACTAAGAAGTCATAGCTTCCATAATGTATGATAGATGTTGTTTCTACTTTCACATAACAAACAGGAGATAGCTTTGGCCACAGGAAGTGAGGTAGGTCATGTCACATGATATTGAGGCCACATGATTTGACCAGGCACTGTTTAAGATACTAAGTTAAGTAGAATGCAGAACAGACATAACTGAGAAAAATTGAGAAAGAGAAAAAAAAAAAAGTTATAATAGATCAGTGGTGGAGGGGGAAGGGGCCAGGGTTTTTGGAGGGACTAGTTTTGTGCTCTGCTTCATATAACTTTTGTTTGCCAGACTCAGTTTCTGGCAGTAGATGATTTTAAATGTGACAAACAAAATACTGTTAATATTGCTACCTATGTTTGCAAGTTCATTAGTGTCTACCGTGAAAATATGATGTTTTGGAGCAAACAGTGCAAACCCTGATCAGACTGCTCATTATGAGCAGTCTGATCAGGGTCTGCACTGTTTGCTGTTTGTCCAATATGTTTATTAGACATTCCCTGATAGGACTAAATTTAAATGTCCAATTTGAAGGTGGTAGCACCCATTTCAATAAACGGTAGAGTGTAAAAGTTGTTGCAGTTTATGCAGGTTATACGGTAGTAGGAAGATTGGTAGATGGTTCAGAGCTTTAATGAACTAAAGTATTAATTTCAGCTTCCTTGTAATTGTCAGGTAATCTTGGCTTATTGGTAATTTCTTTTTTCTTTTTTTTTTTTTGCTTATAGAAGATCTGAGATTAAATAGATACAATTTTCCTTCCTACAGTACAAGTTTTTTTTAGTGTTGATCAGAGTTGGTTGTTTGGTCTAAAATAAGGCTGTGGGTGATGCCATTTGTAGACAACAAATGCGCCATGTTTTAGGGCTAAATAGGTTTTGTTTCTATGAAAAAGGAAAAAGGTATGCCAGAAAAGGAATCATAAGACATCTTTCATGGATGCTTTTTTTGAAATCCATTTCCCAGATCAGGTGCTCTGAGCAATATTCAAACAAACAAATGACAGCCCCCCTCCCCCCCCCCCCCTTCTGCCAGCATCAGAGAATACAAGACTTTTCATACAGTCTAGACAGCTCAATCATATTCTTTGAGTTAGGCCAGATTATTACCCACCTTTCAGAAGAAAACTGAGGAACACTTCTTGGCTTCCTGGTTCTGAATTCCATGGTGCTGTCCCTCTATTATTGCTTACCCTGCAAGTGTTCTCGTTCTCCTTAGCCCATTGCTGGATAACATGACCAGGCCCCAAGGTTATAAAACTTTCAAACTCAGCTGAGCATGAAATTTTACTTGCTAATAAATAGCAAATTACTGATAAGTACAAAACTGTTGTTTTCTTGCTCAGTTTAGCTGAGTATGCATTTTCTCTGCTTATGAATATGAAAATGCCAACATTGGTTGGCATTTTCATATTTATCAGCAGAGAAAATTTCATGCTCAGCTGAGTTGAGCACAAAAAAAATTGTATAACCTCGGATTATTAAAAATATTGAGATAGCTATTTATGAGAAAGTACCAATATGTCTGGTGTTTGCGGTATACCCTTGACTATTTCTATCAGCTTTTATACACCGTCCTATTGTAAAAGCAGCATATTAATTTCTCCTGAGAATTGTCTTGAAATTCTATACCGAGCTCTTGGCCCTGAAAGTGTTTAAAAACACATGTGACATGTGTCACCGTAATGACAGATATGCTGAGCGAACAGTGTAGACCTTGATCAGACTTGATCAGAGTTGCTTTTGGGCAGTGTTCTGATCAGGGTGTGCAGTATTTGCCCCAGGTTTGAAAAAAGATACAATAATCAGTTGATAGACTTGCAAACAATTCCAATCATTCAAAGTTGAAAGAATCCATTGTAGAAAGTGTCGGAATATTTCAGGTTGCCATGGTAACTTAAAAAGAAATAAAAAGCGGCAATGTCTCTCAGAAATTGTTCTGGGATTGTGTCATGTCACAAAGAAGAAGCAGCTTAAGACATTGGGTCTAATGGGATTGACATAGTGATTGATAAACGTATACCAGAGCTCCAGATAAGAAGGGGTGACAGGAATAATTTAGGGATAATTTCCCTTATTTTTCTATAGAAACATACTTTGTGACCCCTCATTAGAACCGCCTCTTTGAGACGGTTCTAATGAGGGGTCACAACATATGTTTTCATAGAGAAATAAGAAAAATTATCTCTGAATTATCCATTACCCCTTCTTATCTGGAGCTGTCAGACTATGCAAGCCGCATCATGCAAATATTTGTTGTCAGGCACAAGTAAAACATGCATGCCGTCTCAGTACCATCATGGCATACACAGTTTGCCTCCTAGAATCTGCTAAGTCCTAATAATACATGTTGAAACTTTGCCTGCTCTTACCTCATCATTCATGCACACCAAGTCATCCAAGCATGCGTAGTTAGCCCCTGCCCTGAGACAGGTTTATCCAACAAGGATGGGTTCGGAAGATATTTGCAAGAGTTATCATCCTAATATGGATTTATTTGTGTGATAATGACCTACAATATCCTATTTTGACCTTGTTACCGTAGCTATGACTTTTTGTCATGGAAACTGTTGTCTTCTGAGATTTGCTGTTGAAAGATCTGTCACTGTTTCTGTCCCTGTATTGACATATCAGTAGGCATTGTCACCATATTATTTTCTTTTTCTTAGGAAAATATTGCTTGTGGCACACCTTTATCTCCTATATTATAGACTTTATTACCATAGCTAAATGACTTTATTTCATAGAAATTGTGTTGTCTTACTGAGATTTGCTGTCTATGATTTTTGCAATGTTTTGTCCTTGATGCACTGACAGCAGAAGGCTTTAATTGTCACAGAATCATATTCAGTTTTCAAAGAAACTGTTTGAAACATGTAAAGAATAGTTAGGCACTGGTTGCTTTAGTACTTCTGGTGTCATTGATTGACCTTGGGATACTGAAGGAGTGACCCTGGGATCAGAGTAGAACAACTAGGAAAAGGTGGGCAAGGCTAACCTAGGCTGTAGTTGTAGTCAATTTTAACCCTTAAAACGCCGGACTAGGAGAAGACAAAATTGACATCGGCTAAATTTCAAAAGATGTTCTGTCCAAGCAGTGTAGATCGCAGTCAAGCAGCTCATCATGAGCCCCTCATCTGGTGCTGCACTGTTTGCAAATTAAAATATTTTCATTTTTAGCACTGTAAGTTATAATTAACATTGCTTGATGTGGCTCTCTGGTACCTGTTCCTCCCACTTGCATTGGACATTATCCGGGGGAAAGAAGCTATAAATGGATATAAAAAGATGGAAAATCTCAAGGACATATCGCCTGTTTTCCTTTTTGTGCGCAGGATGACATATTGAATGCTCATAGTTCTGAAGTGAACACTCTTTTCTTTTCATTTTAGGGTATATTCTTTTTCATGAAAGTAGATCACCCCAGACAGGAAAAAATTGCGACTTCAATAATCAGGTCTTTTCATTGCTGGAAAATGACAGCTCAACTTCCTCAATGGATCCGCATCATTTCCAGCTGTTCTTGTATGTGTATGACCATACTTGCAGTAAATGTTCAGACAAGCTGTCTGCGCAAATAGTGTAGATCCAGATCAGACTGCTCCTTAGGAGCAGTCTTATCAGGGTCTGCACTATTTGCCAATATCCAACAAAATAAAAGATATTCGTCCAGTTTATAAATTTGAATTATAATGGAAGATTCCATTATAAGAAATGGTAGGGTGTCCATATATTTAGATTGAATCGGTAATGTCTTTTAATGAACTCTTCCACGGGCCATGATTATTGACATGATGTCCGCTGGGTATCGATTAGCATTGCGGAATCTCTTTGGCGGATAATAAGATAATATTTTGCATTATAAAAGGCATTAAACTAGGCATTATAATGACACACTTTGGCCTACATCATTTCTGGTAAAAGTGGGCTATTATATGCTTAACCAGAGAGACTAATTTGGCATGCAGTTGGAAATAAATCTGAAAATACAATGAATGCATTTTCTATTTTCACCGCCACCCATATTGTAATATTATATAGACCTGATCCTTATCATTTTTTGGGCAAAACTGGCAGGCCAAAATTAATTACTGCATTTGATCTGATTAGCGCACTGTGTGCTTATCTTTTTCATAATGGCAGCACAAACATGAAGTAAACTTTCCTTCTAATAAGTGCACATTTCAAAGAATGATTAGGCATTGAAGCAAACAGAATTTAACGGTGAACGCATCAGATACAGTCACAGATGAAGAATCTTTGCAAATGAAAAATGTAAGATTCAGCTTTTGAAAACAAGCAAACAAAGCAACAAATTTGTATAAATGTATGCGCTTGCAATCATCTCTCTCAGAAATGCCCACAGTGTGCACTTATTAAGGCATATGCGGTAATTAGATCAAATATGGTGGTTCTCTACATCAACTCCTCACTTTGTGATTGGCATGCCCCAACTTCACGGTTTTGGACAGCTGAGCAATTTCACTCTCTGTAATGAAAGACTTTTATCATTTCTGTTACAAGGATGTCATACATAGGCCTGCTACTTCATGCCCAAAATGATGGTTGACTCAAAAATAGCCAGGTTGTGAATACAGTGGAGGTTGAGGGAGACAATGATCTTTTTCAGGAGACAATGTTTGAAATATAACCACCGACTATGGAATTTGGTATTATAGTACATGCTTGTGTGGGAAATACATGTAGAAATTAAGGTGCATATGGGATTATAATGAAGATCAGGTGCTGCAGCTTGCTAAAGAATGATAGTTTTAATTTAATCTATTTCAGATTCTGTGTCTTGAAGAAAGGACAACCATTGGCAACATCATGAGAAAGACCCAGAGCCTGTGATGATTAGAGGAGATACAGAAGAAAATAAATGATTGGCATTGTGTGAAAAGGGATCTTATCCTATATTAATACCATGAATACAATAACTGGCCTCATGTGAAAAGGGACGTTAATCAACCTGGGGCCGTATTTATAAACGACTTACGTCGTTGCTATGCTGTTGCTAAGGCTAAATTTCTATGGAGATTTCCCTAGAACTTAGAAATTTGCTCTGGAGGAACAGTCTGAAAAGGAGATTCCCTACAACTATGAAATTTGCTCTGGAGGAACAGTCTGAAAAAGACTGTTCCTCCAGAGCAAATTTCAAAGTTGTAGGGAATCTCCTTCCTAGAAATTCATCCTTAGCAACCACTTAAGTTGTTTTATAAATACGGCCCCTGTGCTTTTGTACAAATTAAGCGGAGTCTTTACTTCTCTCTTTTTTCAATTCCTGAGGATTCATAGATTATATTGCTATGAGGGAAAGACTCTGATTAGACTGCTTTGGCTGATCTTAAGATTTTTGCACAAGCTGTAAAGTCCCTTTTCATGTGACACAAACAAATCAAAACAATCTTGACATACCGTAATCAACCCTTTTAGCACCGTGAGCGCTTAACTTTTTCAAAATGGCAAAAAATACTTGTAGTGAATTTTCATTCTTATAAGCGCACCTTTTAACGATTTATTATATATTGAAGAAAACAAATTTAAAGGTTAAGCATAGGAGAAAAATTGGTTATTATCATCGAAGGATAGGGAAGTATTACAAACGAAAAATGAAGGCTCCTGTAACATTTTTCAGCTGTAGTAAACTAGCAAACCAAGGGATAAACCGGTAAAAATATATGCACTCATAGTCAAATGCTTCAAAAATTACCATGATGTGCACCTATAGGGGCATGTGCGCTAATTAGGTTGATTACAGTATCACAATACAGTTCATTGGCTCAGCTGGTAAGCCCACATTGTTGAAACAAGGTCACAACAGTTCTCCAGTGCATCAATATGATGTATGTTGCATATGCTGCTGGTTTTCATCACTGAGTGCTTGCTGCAAAGTTACATCTCCATTTTATCTGCCATTTTTACTAAGGGGAACAATTTTGTAACTTCCTGTTTGCTTCCTTTTGTGAAAAAGCCCTTTCAAAATGGGATCTGCTCTTAAAGGAAAGAATTTGCTCCTGTGGGAGGGAGCAAATTCTTTCCTTTAAGAGCAGACCCCATTGAGAAGGGAGGCAAGAAAGAAGAGTTGTTTCCCCTGAAAGTATACCCGTTCACCTTAGTCATATTTCTGCTTGATATGTCAATGCAATAAATGTGACATTCCACTGTGTGTTCAGGGAACATGGTAGAATAGGAAAATTTTCACAAAATCATAGGCTGATCCTGCTTACAGTCATAGGCAAAATCTGCATAGAATTATAGGTATAGGGTTTGTTGCTAGTTAGAGTCCTGGGTGTCCTTTCTTCTGATAGAGTTGACTGAAAATTTTTCCTTATTATATTAAAATAATATTCAGAATTTGCAAGTAGTGCATGTGGGGATTCGCTGTTTATAGAAGCTTTCTCCTTGTTTTGTCCTTGTGCACTGTTAACACAGAATCATAGCCACCCTAATATTGCCTATATTATATGTGTCTGTTTTAATGACTGACTGTTGGATTTTTTTTCCAAAAAAAAACCTTGACCCAGTATTTGTTCTTTGTAAAAATTGAACACAACAGATTGTACATACAATCTGATAAGGGCATGCACACTTTTAAAAGTTTGCACTATCAAATGATTCGCTTGTTGGCATTAGACAGGTTTGTATACAACATACATGGTTTTGCATTGTAACAAAAAATTGAAACAATTATTTCAATTTCAACTCTTTGTCTTAATTTTATACTTAGTACATTTAAAAACGCAACATTTTTGGTTTTACGTTTTTGCGTAATGGATAATGTTTTGACCAAACATAGCATGTAAATGTATGTCAGGCAACTGTATCTTTATGTTTTGGCATAAAATATCCTCACATGTACTCGTAGTGCAGTGGATAATCACTCAGGTATGAAAATCAAGATTTGCTCGTGCGCGTATCATGTAAACACATAAAAACATTTGGTCAACGCTACTGGATAGTCCGTAGATCGGCATTAAAGAAAAACATAAAAAAACAAACAAATTGCAACAGACAAAACTTTTTGTCATGATTAACTCTTTAAAAATCGTCTCCTTATTGCCAGTTCATAAAGTCTCAAACTTAGAGCTATTGGGATGGTTAAGATGCCATATGGCCACGTTTTTTAGACAATAGGTGTCCTTTCTACTGACCAGTACCCTTAAAAACCGATAAAAGCCGGTTCAGTCAAGAGAATGTGTCCATAGACAAGGCAGATCATTGATTGGCATTTATTACAACACACATGCTTTCGACACGCTGATGCTGTCCAGCAGAGAGTGGGGACTTGCGAATGTTTCTCTTTGGTTAGCGGAAAGCAATTTGGAGAACTGAAAAGTTTTCGGAGTTTTAAACTTTTATGCTCTTTGCCCAAAATTTGTGATGCATTTCTTTTTACGGACGGTATACAATTGCAATATCGGCGTTAAACGTTTTAAAGAGAAAGATTGTAAACATTCTTACACATAACTTACGCCACTTTCTCTTTCTCACACCAAAATGACACCAGTATGCCAGAATGACCAGCTTTGCCATTTGATTGGTAATCAAAACGACAAGTCTCAGATGAACAGAAACATTGTGTTTTAGGGTATACTGAATCATTTTCAAATATTGCAAAGGCTTAGGTAAAGGTTTCATTCAGAAATGGAACTAAATTCCACTGCATTTGATGAATAGAACATCGGTGAATATGATGCAGAAAGGCCCATGCGTTACGATTTGATCTTGTGAATTTTAATTTTAGGGGTAACGCTCCACGATGAACGTTAACTTAATGAAATACACAATAAAATGCCAAGAAATTTAGCAAAATGACAGAAAAGGTGTTAATCTAAATATCTTTGGCGTTTCAAAAGTTTTTCTTAAAAATTCAAAAAGATATTTCCGAAAAACTAAGTGTTGCGTTTTTAAATGTACTGAGTATACATTATTATATTATGAACCATATTAAAGTCTGTTATGGCTGAAACAACATAATGTTATATGTATATTGTTTTTTGAGGTAGATATCAAGTGAAATTGCTCTATACTGTAGTTTGATAGAGTTACAAATTTTATGATGGAATATGCTCAGGGAAAAAGATTGGAAGATACAGAAATTCTAGTCAAGAACCTTATTCATGAACAAACCGAGTTGGGTGCCATTTTGATTTTTCTGTCCATATGCTATACAGTCCAAATATTTTGGAAGCATGTCTAACCAAACAGACTCAGATAAAACTTCTCAAAACAGGAATAGTCTCATCAGGACCTGCACTGTTTGCTCACATTGTGACAAGCAAATAGAGTACCAAGATTCAGAGATAAAAGAGTAGATTGTGGAAAATCTTGAAATTTTCAAACTTCAGGGCAAGCCACCAATTCTTTTGCCTTTTCTTGATCTTTCTTAGACTTGAACAAGTCCAATGCTTTAATCAAGGGGGTTAAAGCATAATTGTAGTTTTCCAAGGCCTTGATCTGTACAAAATCTGTAGCTTTGGTTGCTCGTCTCAGATTCCTCCACATGAACGGCTCAATTTTTGGGATGGCATATTTGCAATGTTTGCAGGCCTTTTGTGCTTCTTTTTAAGAGCTTTTATTTTCTTTTCTTCCTCTTCATCTATTTCACCTCTGAGGGCCCTCTGGGTTACTTTCCCAATCCTCTCATGCACATCAGGGCCTGTTTCCACTTGACCTTGGAAAAAGTCCTCGAGATCTGTGAGCATATCGTATTCTTCTTCGTCGGTGGCATCTTCTCCTGTGCCCTCTTCCAGCCAGTCGTCGATGTCTTCTTCCTCCTCGTCCGAGGAGTCTGATATGACATGTCCCATTTCTTTGTGTTCCTGCGCTAATAATGGACTCGCCCTGTCATCGGCCTCGGTCCCGGAAACGGAAGTTGATGGATTTTCCACCACTGTACGAGCTTTTTTCGACTTCGTATCCGATGAAATCTCCCTTTCAGAGGTTTGGGCTTTCCGCTTTAATTCATTAACATCTGCCCGAACTGTCTGCATCGCTTGAGTTTTTATGTTTCCCGACATTTTGGCCAAACTTTCTTCGACAATTTTTGCTATGTCTGATTGAGTTCCGGGCCACTCGTCTTCCCATGGCTTTCAGCCGCTTCTTCGGACATTTTGTCCCTGTAAAAGACAGGAATTGATATGTAAGTTGTTGTGCGTATTTTATACTATCAATTCCACTTCTTCTCAAATTTATTTGATGACCCGTGGCTTTAAAACTGAATTTAATTGAATTTGTTACTATAAATAAAACGTCATTAGCACGCGTCAATCAAGCCGAAATCGAGGCTAAATAAATAATAATAGCCAGGGTCAAGGTCAACTTTCAGTCAATGAATGGCATCGCCGCCGGCGTTTCACGCATTTATCGTACAGTGAATAGAACTTTCGAAATGAATAATAATTATCATGTTAACAATTATCACCAATGTCAGTATCCAGTACTGAAATGCCAAAGTGACAACCACCCGTAAAACGGGAACCTTTCAGGTTACAAACGAAAATAAATACATCACGTTTAAGGTATAGTAGATCAATAAATAGATCGTACTGTTCATTATGATGGCAGATTATCGAATTGGAATCCATAAACGTTCGTTACGAACAACCCGTGAATAACGGGTGAATAACCCATACAATGTCAAACGACATAGTGACTTTCAGTCGATATTTAACCCGGTAGGTTCCAGATGAATATAATATTTGCCTTTCAGGCCATCTGGACCAAAATGCCAACATGGCGGATTCTATGTCAACATCAGTAACTTCCAGACAAAGAGATTAAACCGAAAAGTGACTTCCTGTGACTTACCCTTCAAATCCTTTATTCCTAACCTAAAATAAATTCTTCAAAACAGTTTAGAAATATAAAATTAAGCTTAAAACACGATAAATAAATGAAATAAATGCAAAAATAGTCTCTGTTTTTAATCGTCCTGCTTCAGCAGCTGGTTGTTGCCTTCGCTAATGATCGGTCACGGTTGAATGCTGCGCATCTCTGTGGGGCCTCAGTAAGGAATCAAGTGGGAAACGATTTTGGTTGGTTGGTTGATTTGATGCTTAACGTCCACGGTAAACAACTAAGGTCATGTTGGGACGGTCAGTTAACCTAACCACACTATTCCTGGGCAGGCTTGACCTCCTAAGCGGTTAACCAGTACTAAGTGCACATACTTTCGCCAGTAACTGACAACTGCCCTTCTTGAATCAGCGGAAGGAGAAACAAAAGTATGTGGCCAGACCGGGATTCGAACCCAGGACCTCTGACTTACGAGTCAGGTGCCCTACTGATTGCGCTACCCGGCCCGGCAGTGGGAAACAAAATACAGTATGTTGGAAGCAAATTATCAGAATAGAAGAATACAGCTTATTGTAAATATGTTCAAGATTACTGTTCTGTATTTATTTTGCTGTGAGAGATGAGGTTTTTCCTTCCAGAGTTTCTCCAGCTATTTAAAGCAGTCTTTTGTGGTTCAGCTGTAATAATTTTTTTTACCCCAAAAACAATCCCAAAAACCTAGATCCGTCTTGTAAGACAGTTTTAGATTTTTATTATCATTTTGGAAGAGTCCTATAACCAAATATGACCCGCGACACGACAAAACCAATAATGTGGTTGTGCGCCCTGCGCAGACTCAGCTAGGCCTGGGCATCCACCAAGTTGGACCAGACTCTTTGTAAAGTACTCAAAGGGTAGCTAAGGGTCTAAGCTACCGCCGTGCGGTCAGCGAAGACTCTGATCAGACTGGGCGGATGCCCAGGCTGATCTGAGTCTGCGCTGGGTGCACAACCACATTGTTGGTTTTGTCGTGTCGCGGCTCATATTTACGTTATCGGTGCATTTATTAAAAAAGCCCTATTATTGAAAAGCCTTAGGGTAAAACAGAATGTAATGTAGTTTATACTTCAATAACTACATGAAGTTAATGATGTCAAAATATTCTGTGGTTCGTCAGTCTGATTGGACATGTGCAACGTAATGACATTGGTGTTACGTCGTTGATGTTGTTCCACTTTTAGTAGAAAACTGCATATAAATGTTTTTCTGCTTCAACTGTAGCCCCTTATGCAAATTTGTGGTCAAATGATAGAAAAGAATGTAAATATAAGCAATGAATTTCATTTTTCTGGTGTTTATCGAAGTATACACTGCATTGGGTCGCTAGCAAAGTTTACATGAACCTCTTAGGTGTTCACTTACTTTGCACGCGACCCAATGTAGTTTACACTTGGATAAACATCAGAAAAATGAAATTCACTCCTTAAATAAATACTGTCAGACATCATATATTGGAAAGAAAGGACAAAATGGCGCTTCATGGAACTATCAATGCAGTCTGTGTCTTTATGTCTCACTACTTATATTTTACTGAATATGACCTTTGTTTACTGAATATGACCTTTGTTTTGTTTCACTGCAATATAAGCCAAATAATGAGAAATTGGTCTGAGAATGAATGTGTATACACCACCAGAATGAATGTGTATACACCACCAGAATGAATGTGTATACACCACCAGAATGAATGTGTATACACCACCAGAATGAATGTGTATACACCACCAGAATGAATGTGTATACACCACCATAATGAATCTGTATACACCACCATGTATTCCCACCATTTTTACAAAGGGAAATAACTTCACTGTGTGCTTCCCTGGGCAGCTTAATAAAACTCGCGCCTTTAAGAGTTGACCTCATTCAAAAGGGAGGCAAAAATGAAAATGGTGGAGTTAGTTCCACTGAAATTATAGCCATTCGCCTTGACACATATGTGAGCTGGGAATGCTCAGACCATCATCAATTGTGCAGTCTATAACTGTTGGGGTATACATAGTTTTTCTGAATGGTAATGAGAACTCCCTAGTCTGGTAGGGCATGATCAGTTCCTTTCAAGAAGAATTTGAGAAACAAACCAGTCTTAGTGAAACTGTTTTGAAAATTTAAGTAGTTAGCACACCAGGTAGGCGGCAATCAAAAACGCTCGTGCAATCTACAAATGCGGATCAAAAACCGTTAGAAACAGCATTTTCAATTGCAAATTGGCGACAATTTGCAGTCGAAAACGCTGTTTCTAGCGTTTCTTGATCCGCATTAATCGCTCGTTAAGAGCGTTTTCAATTGCCGCCTACCTGGTGTGGTTAGAGTATGATAACTTTCTCATATTTTGGCATTCATTATCCTAATCTTCTAGAAAGATTAGGTAGTCCAGAGAAAAATGTATATTTTACCGACTCTTTTCTTTTTGACAGGGTTGAGTAAAGGGAAACATGTCTGAGCATATGCAGTCAGTATATGCATCAAAACAGGGTTTCTTGTTATGTGGCACATTTTCTTTGTACTTTTAGTTGGGTGCTATTTTATTTTAAATTTGCTGTATGCCAAATTAGCTTATCAAAGCTTTAAAAGTCTCTACCATTCTGTTCTGATATTTATCTATCAATGTTGTATATATATATGAAAAAATGAACTATTTTGTTGCTGTCATTTCATTATGTGTTAAAGGAGTTTCTGGCCTAATAAGGCGTATGCCATAGAACATGAGAAGTTAATGCATTACAAGGCTGACCACAGACACCCTAAGACTAGCATACCACAAAAAAAAAAATCCCCCAAAATTGAGGGGGTTTACGAAGGGTTTCCAGCTGTACATCAATCATGAACAGTGGTGCAACCTCTTATGTAAGTTGTTCAAGCCAAATTATTTTACATTATGTGGAAGCCGCAAGATACATATTGTATGTTGTACAGTGGGTTTATATTGGTAGTACATTGCCTGAAAATGTTCACATAAGTTAAAATATAAAAAGATTACCATTTATAAACTCCCTGACCTTATATTATACTTTGATTAAAGGATTACATGTACAATGAATAATTTGGCTTGGATTTATTACAAAACATTAAACACAGTTGGATTTATTTTGCGATACATGTTTTAATATAGATCTTTCCTTCCATAATCACACAGTATGCTTGTTATTGTAATTTTCCGAAAGTTTAAACAAAATGATTTACTATACTGTGGTGTGTCCAAAAATGGCAGGGAACTGGGGTACAGGGCAGACACTGATCAGACTGCTCCTCAAAGGAGCAGTCTGATCTGGGTCTTCACTGTTTGCTCTGAAACTAGTGTCCGAGTATATAAGATTATTATGCTACATGTTTTAATAGATCTTTTGTATTCTCTTGACTACAAAGGTCAGATCAAAGTTAGGCAGATTAAAAATTTTAATAGTTATACATTTATATTCGCTGTGGGATTTTTATTGCTGTGTACATCTATGCTATTATTATAAAGCAAAGTTCTGTTTAATTAGAGGAACCAGCAGAAAAACTTCTTCGTACGCAAAAAAAAAATGTTGGTCATTATTTTACTGTAACAGAATGACTTGCTGACTTGATATGGTAAACACATGTAGTTACTCACAGCATGTATTTAAAGTCCAGCCATTGCAACATATATGACCGCTACTAGGCACTAAAATTGTATTTATGTTTGTGGTGACTAAAACTACAGTTTTACCAAAATTCAGAGGTAGGCTACTGAAGTGGGCAGATTGGTTATATTTTCTTTATAACAACATAATGTTAACAGATAGATAGATATTCTTTATTTCCTCCAGAATGGAGAGTAGCATATATAGTAACATACATATAACATATATACACAGTGATATATGACATATATAGCAGATATTAGTAAATATATGAACATTTAATTGTACAATACTATATTAACCCAGCGGGCACACAACGCCGAAATGATGTCGCACTGACGCCGATGCGACGTAATAACGTCGCATCGAAGTCAATACGACGCCATGTGCCCACACAATGCCTAAGTGACGTCGTGTTGACGTCGAAGCGACGCGATGACGTCGCATCGACGTCAACACAACGTCATGTGTCCGCTGGGCAAGTGCATGAGAAGAAAAAGAAAAACAAGAAGACAAGAAAAAATTCGTTTCAAGCTCTCTCATCGTCTCTGTTCTTACCGAAACGAAATGTAAGAAAGTTATAAAGACGAAATCTGGGCCCAGGTATTTTCACCATGAAAAAGGTGTACATTAAATACTCTGCAAACATTCCTGTAGTTACCCTAGTATGCTTAAGTATTGGGGCACCTAAAACCATTAATTTTCCATTTGTCCCAAATGGAAAATTAACAGTGTTAGGTGTCCCAATATCTAAGCACATTAGGGTAACAACATGTAAACAGGAAAGACCTAGACCAGTCTGCTCAGTAAAGCACATGGCAAAATGAATTGTTTCATGCAGCACCAGTCAAATAGGCTTGTGGAAGAGTTTGTTTCAGAGATGGCGAATCGAATGTGTGCAAACACTTACCAGCAATACTGTAAATGAATGCCTGTATGAATACATGTGATTCTGTCTTAACAAAGGCCTCTTCTGTTAAGTTTAATTTTCTTGTAAAGGCTAAGGAATAGTTTCCATGATGACAGGTCTTGGTGAATGATTGTCTTTGAACATATCACCAGTAAACAATTCTGATTCTGAAGCAAAAACATGTCCTAAGAGGCCAATCTATGCTATGTTGTAATGGCAACATCTGGTATTCCAAAGCAGCATTTTCAGTATGAACAGACATGTATTAGGTAAGCCCCTAGCTGCCTTTTAAGCAAGTGGTTATTGGCCAGGCTGTCCCTTCTACTATGCTTGCTAGAGACAGGTTTGACTGCAGGCAGGTAAACCTGTGTCTAGCAAGCATCCAAAGGGATAGGCAAAAACTGCTTGCTTAAGTGCTAGCTTAATAATAGTACAGGTAAATTTATACCGAATGTGGAATGTGATGCATTTCTTTGCTTAATGCAGGTACCCTTTAAGACAGGTTCGACTTTAATTGTGTTGTATTATATAGATTTTCTGTTGACTACATTATTATATATCCTGCCTAGCCAGAGTCATGCTTACAGGGTTGTATACAGTTATTATTACATTTTCCTCAGTAATTGTCCATATTTGATTCAGGTTGTATTTTGTTGTTTTGCCATCACTGATCATGAAAATTGGCTCTCTACAATAAACACCAAAGATAGACTGACTTCTGTTTGTTTAAAATCAGTAGTATTCCCATGGTTTACTGCTCAGTTTGTCTAGAAATAATGATTGCTTGCTTATTCCAATTCCTGTAATGGTGTTGGCTTGATGGGCTAAGCAGTACGAAACCAATGGTGCACCCACTGGCACCCTGTCTGTCCTTGTCCCATTAACACTTAAAGCACCAGTGATGAAAATGGCAGAATTTGCAAACAGTGCAGATCCTGATGAGGTGGCTCATAATGAGCCACCTCATCTAGATTTACACTGTTTGCCTCTAGTTTTTGAATATTTAATATGACATAGCTTGGACAAAACAGATTTTGAAATTTTTGCAGACGTAAATTTTGTCGTCTGTTTTTTGGCGCTTGAAGGGTTAACAAAAAACACCAGAGGAAGTGGCAGGCAACCATCACAGCAGGCTTCCTCTCTGGAACAACCCTGGTTAGGGCCACAACATGGAATATGCAGTGTTTGCCTGTGCAGTTTTGTCGTGCATTTTTGTCTGAATGTTTTAGGTGAATGGGTAAACTTGCATGGGAAGCAACCCTGCCATTTTTTTTGTCCCCCGCCTTTTCGAAGAAAAGCGGAGGGACATAGTTTTCGGCATTCCGTCCTTCCGTCCTTCCGTCCTTATTTCCGTGCTTCCGTCCCCCTAATGTAGTAGGTACCTTGTGTGCACAACTCCTCCTACAGTTTTATGCCGATTCTTTCGAAACTTTACAGATGTTTTTGTCATGGTCTGAAGATACGCATGTGGTTTGGATATAATCCTGAGATTATTTTTTGTCACTTTTTCCACAAGTTGAACTTAGTAATTTTTTAGGCATTTTTACTATCAAAGTGACTAGATAGTGGGTACCTTGTGTGCGCAACTCCTCCAACAGTTTATGCTGATGCCTTTGAAACTTCACAGGTGTTTTGGTCATGGTCTGAAGATACGCATGTGGTTTGGATATGTTCCTGAGATTATTTTTTGTCACTTTTTCCACAAGTTGAACTTAGTAATTTTTTAGGCGTTTTTACTATCATAGTGACTAGATAGTAGGCACCTTGTGTGCGCAACTCCTCATACAGTTTTATGGCGATGCCTTTGAAACTTCACAGGTGTTTTGGTCATGGTCTGAAGATATGCATGTAGTTTGGATATAATCCTGAGATTTTTTTTGTCACTTTTTCCACAAGTTGAACTTAGTAATTTTTTAGGCGTTTTTACTATCATAGTGACTAGACAGTGGGTACCTTGTGTGCGCAACTCCTCATACAGTTTTATGCCGATTCCTTTGAAACTTCACAGGTGTTTTGATCATTGTCTGAAGATATGCATGTGGTTTGGATATAATCCTGAAATTATTTTTTATTACTTTTTTCGCAAATTGAACTTAGCCATTTTTCATACATTTTTACTATCAAAGTGAATAGATAGTTGGTACCTTGTGTGTGCAACTCCTCCTACAGTTTTGAAACTTCACAGGCGTTTTGATCATGGTCTGAAGATATGCATGTGGTTTGGATATAATCCTCACATTATTTTTTTTATTACTTTTTTCACATTTTTAACTTAGCCGCTTTTCCAGCTCAAACACTTAAGTGTATATACAGTGGAGACCTAGTTTCCAAGGCGGGGGACATAAATTCGTCGAATTTGCTTGTTTTGCTTTTGCATTGGCAATCAACTATTAAAGGAAAGAATTTGTTCCTCTGGAAGCAAATACTCTATGATGAGTAGGCCCTTTTTTGAAGGGTTCTCTCTTTTAGGGAAGCAAACAGAATGTCACTCTTTGAAAAAATGGCAAAAAATCATGGTGCTGTATCCGTACGCTATTCAAATAAACACCCTGGGGGCTGCAAGTAACAAGTTTTGGAAACAAAATCTATGGCATATTTTTATATTCTGAAGTCAATTTTGGTTGGATTTTTGGCAACTTTTGCTTATAAAAGAGAGAAGGGCTGTTTACTAGAGGAAATAGGGTAAATAGGATGATATACCACAATGTAACGAATGTCATCTATTGATTGTCACACAAAATTCTTATGGGAATATAAATGCCTGAAAAGTACATTTGAGGAAATTTTTCATTCCTGTCTGCTCGCAGAAATGTGATAATAATTCTGAGTAACGTGACATATTGGTCTGAGCAAACAGTGCAGACCCAGATCAGACTGCTTTTAAGGTAGTGGTTTGATCAGGGGCTACACTGTTTGCCATTCCACCTACTCTTAAATGCACTATTGCATTGCAAAACCAAAGTTTAATTTTTTGGACAAGAAAGGACAGAAAAGTATTTTAGGTTTCCCAGTTATTAAAACTTTAACGGTGTGAAAACCTATGTGAGGACACATGCAAGCTATGCATGCTCTGAACAACCTGCTCAAAAGTGAAGGCTTTGCATGATGGTTCTGCACACATTCCAGACATGATGCAGCTTATTTTGACCCCCTCTCTGTTACTTTTAAAAGTGAGTTAAATCTGAGATAACTCAATTTTATTGATTAATCTTTACTACTGCTGCATGCTAAAAGTCAATTTTGGAGAAGTAATGTTCTCTCAACTTAATTGATTACAGACTTTGTTCCAAGTTTATGTCTATTTTGACATTAATTTAATTGTTTAAGGCCAGAACATTTTTCAATATTCATTTTCACAATGATTAAAAGATTAAATTGAATTCTGTATTGGAGTTAAGAAAAAAAATGGAGAAAAGATCTAGGTAACTGGAGAACTCAAGAAAACCGGGGAATTTCTATCCTGGCATACCCTGATGCAGTGTCTTGTACCCAAATCCCCATGGTGACAAGTGAGAGACTTTTCCCTGTATTACCCATACTTCAAAAAATAGTTCACAATATTGCATGCCTGAATTTACTTTTATAATTACCACTATCTTTCACAAGTTTCCCTGTGAGCACCACAGTTGCTCAGATTTCCCTGTAAGCACCACAATTGCTCAATCATCACAGACCCAGATATTTGAACACCTTATTTGTCATTTTAATATTACTACCCAGCCATGTAGGATGACAAATGGTGATTGATTGATTTGTTGCTTTACGTCCACGGTAAACAACTATGGTCACGTTGGGACGGTCAGTTAACCTAACCACACTATTCCTGGGCAGGCTTAGACCTCCTAAGCGGTTAACAAGTACTAAGATCACAATCATACTTTTGCCAGTAATTGACAACTGCCCTTCTTGGACAAATGAGGAAGAAACTTTTGGGTCTCTACTATTTGCTCAAGAACTTCTGTTGCAGAGTCACCCTGTAGCTTAGTGGGATAAGTGTTGGCTTGGTAAGCAAGCAGTCTGGGGATGTTGGATTGAACATAAACACACAGCCTTGTATTATCAGCCTTCCATCAGCTCAGTGTGACTGAAATACTGTTGAAAGGGCCATAAGCTGCATTCATTTATCCATCCCAATATTCAGTGCTATTACAGTAATTTTATGGAAGAAATAGTTTTCCACAAACTGTTTCTCTTAATTTAACATTAAATGTAATGGCTCCTGTGACAATGAAATATTGACTTATCTGAGTATGACCGAACTCTGACAGACACCAATTCATTAAAACTTCTACTGGATATTACTGAGTAATCATTGTTGGACTTTAAAGCCCATGATACATGGTAAAACAAGTAACATGTCCCTTGTAGTATGAAACGTTTGTTTCGTATTCCTCTTTCACGATGCAGCTTGAAACATTCCTTCCCAGGTATTGCCTTGGTATAAGGCCCTAAAGATCTGCCTTTTCACTTGTTTAGACTGTTAAAAGTGACTGGACTGCATGATATATATGATGTCACGTGAATACACAGAGATTGGAATCATTCATGGAGGGGTCATGCACATTGAAAAGAATCAGACCTACCATATTTAATGTAAATGCTGATTATGGTGGTTTTAATACCCTTTTTGTTTTTTATTAAATTCACATTACTGTTGCTTTCTGACCCAATGACCTGACTTCTGATTGGCTGCATGGGAGAAGGAACATATTACAAGTCGTATTGAATAGAACAAGTTCTATCCCAAAATGTGTAGGTATATTACTCCAAAAAGTAGCATGATACAGAGTATTAGCATTGTATAGACGGTAAACCTTGTAACATGTTTCAAGGAATATATTACTTGGTTTACCGTGTATCATGGGCTTAATGGCACCATCTTGCCATATAGCACGCTTTATGACCTTTAACCAAACAGTGTAGATCCTGATCAGACCGATCCCAATAGAGCAGTCTGATCAGGGTCTTCACTTTGTACCATTTCATCAGAGATTTACTTGTTTGAAAAAAGTGTCCCAATATTTGGTGTCCATTTATTATTCTTACGTTAACGTTTTCCCCATTGAACGAATAGGAAGCAGCGTTGCATGAAAATTTACGTTGCTGGTGTCTAGATGTGCCAATTTTGCGCCTTGATGACGTGCCGACGTCCGCCTTTAAAAAGTCCTATAGAAACATTGTAATATATTTGCGTTTTCATTCTGTATAATGTTAGAATCGAAATAATTTTCCTTACCCATGAATTATCGCTGATTGATACGTGTTGTCAAGCAGAAACGAATATTAATTCACTTTCGCTTCACTGTCGTGAATTAATATTTCATGATCTACCCTCCAACATATATTATCAGCGATAAAGAAAAAAGAAAAGAAAAAATCTTCAGTAATTGGTAAAAGTGTCCCAGTATTTAGAGGAATTTCACATAATTTTACCTGAAAACTTCTGATTGTTAAAAGTGAGCAAATAGTGCAAGCCAATATCGGAATCAGTTCTTGTTGAATAAAATTCAGTGGCCGCTTTGGCTTGTCTGCTTGGACTGTGATTTCCTTAAAGAGCAGGGCAAAGACTTCCAAGTTGTTCCCACAGTGCAGCACTTTCAGCAGGGCTAATAGATGAAAAGGGATCACCCCTACCTTTTCCATGCCGTGTACATGCTCTTAGAGAACTGACCCCGACCGACCCGACTTACTGCTATATAAACTCGGGTTACTCGGGTATCGATTTCACATGTGTTTCTAATGAAACTGGTCGTATAATCCTCCGTATAATCCTCCGGTATACCAATAAATGATACAGAATTATGTAACTTCGCAGCAGTGCCCCAGGTGGTAAAGATAACGCTCTTAACCGATTTTGTCTAGTTAAAAGTAAAACATAAATATCCCGCATCCTAATCTTGATATAAACTAGAAAATCGAAATCCTCGTTAAAAGTTATGTTGTTTAGGCGTTTTGAATGGATTTCTACGTTAAAATTTAAGCGTTGTGTAATATAACAATTTTGTAATGGCACGGGAACCAGCGAAACAGTATTCCCTCTTTTACAGCCTTAATATAAAAAAATAATTCCAGTTATATTGCACACTTATTGTTATTTTCGTGTGATACTTCAAAAATATGTCTTCAAACACACTGACTGTATTAAGAATAAAACTAGACAAAACTTTATCATTTAATATGCGATTTTATAGAGTATTATATGAGAGCGTTCTTTAATCGGCGCACTAATACCGTGAATCAGGTTTCAGTAGCACCGCTGATAAAAATACTATATGCTTGAATTACCTGTATTATTAACCGGGAACCAGGGATAATGGCAAAAGTAGTTCACAGAGCATGTTTAGCTGATACCTGCAGTGTCCAGATAATTAGGGGATGGCGAAAACATCTGGTCTGATTATCAGTTAGGCATAAATTTTAGGTTATTTTTCTCTAAGCGGATGTACACATCATGCCAGGGACTGAAGAAGGGATGGGGCAGGTGGAGGAGGGTGGGTTCTTGGTTACAAAGTACCAGTGCATAAGCAACATTCCATTTTATGCAAACTTATGTCAACATTTCAGTTGCTGAGTTACATGTATGTGATTTAGGATTGTGGACAAAGACAATGTAAGACAGCTCATCAAACACCTATTCCTCATCATTTTGGCTCAAAACTTTTGTTCCATAGGTCCTGGCAGGAATGATTAGCTATTGAAACCTTCCAGAACCACTATAAATTGCCCCCCTGCATCAGCTGTAATAAGTTAAATGGGCATGCATCAGAATCAGAGCAACATCTGGTGTAGGCATCAAAATATTACTGTAAGTATCTTCAATATTGGTGCATTCAATTAAATGTAACTAAGTCAACCAATTAAGTAATGTGGGGAAAGTGAAACAAAATGGAGGATGAAGGGCAAACTGTAGACCCTGATCAGACTGCTCCTTTTGGAGCAGTCTGATCAGGTTTTACAGTGTTTGCTTGACACTTGTGGTCCAATATTTAGGATCTCTAGTTGCCAGACAGTTGGTCTGACCATCAGATCAGCATAATTAACCACACCTCCTAATTCCATATGATATTCTTTTAATATTTCTGTTGTTGATGTGTTCTGTTGCTAATTATGTATATTATTCACATTCTGTTCTCTTTACAAATACAGTTCAGTATTGCAACTAACATCACATTTAGACATGCATATATTTACACCAGGGTGCACATTGGTGCAGGCTAATCAGTGTCCTTCCTGTCTGCACCACCCATGGATCAAGGAAATTCAATGCAAAGAAATGGGAAGACTTGAATCAGTCAGCTCAGTCAGGTTTGGGTCTTGACTGATCAAAGATGGAATAAAGCATCTTTTTTCAAGCACAGAAGCATTGTCCTCTTCCGCAGAAATGCAAGGTTTGCTCTGACAGTTTCACTGGAATATTTCACAGTGCTCAAGATTCGAAAGGGGAACAGGGATAATTTAGGGATAATTTCCCTTATTTTTCCATAACAAGAGGGCCATAATGGCGCTGGATCGCTCACCTGAGTATCCTGTGAACTTAATCTCAGAGACATCCAGACATACGACAGAGTGTCACAAAGATTCAATGGAAAATGAACCCTTTATTGTGTACCTAAGGTTTTTCTAAGATTTAACCTAATGACCTAGTTTTTGACCCCACATGAGCCAGTTTTAAACCTGGTCTAGATTTCTTGGATATAGTTTCATAAATATCGGATCAAAACTGTGCCCTCTAGAGTGTTCACAATGTTTTTCTAAGGTTTGACCTAGTGACCTAGTTTTTGACCCCACATGACCCAGTTGTACCCTTGGTCTAGATTTGTTGGAGATAAACATTTTGACAAAGTTTCATGAAGATTGGAACAAAACTGTGCCCTCTAGAGCGTCCACATGATTTTTCTAAGATCTGACCTAGTGACCTAGTTTTTGACCTGCCATGGCCCAGTTTCAAATATGGTCTAGATTTCATAAAGATAAACATTCTGACAAAGTTCAGTGAAGATTGGATCATAACTGTGTCCTCTAGAGTGTACACAGGGTTTTTCTAAGATTTGACCTAGTTTTTGACCCCACAACTCAGTTTCAGTCTTGTCCTAGATTCACAACTCAGTTTCAGTCTTGTCCTAGATTTCATAAGGATAAACATTGACAAAGTTTCATGAAGATTGGATCATAACAGTGCCCTCTAGAGTGTACACAAGGTTTTTTTTCTAAGATTTGACCTAGTGACCAAGGTTTTGACCCCATATGACCCAGTTTCAAACTTGGTCTAGATTTCATTAAGATAAACATTCTGACAGTTTCATGATGATTGGAGCAAAACTGTGCCCTCTGTGTCATTCTAAGATTTATTTCTATTTTTAGCTCTGGTGGCCATTTAGTTCAGCCGAGCGGAACCATTTTAGCAATTTTTGTTCAGGGCCACGAGTCAAATATTTCTGCGAAATTTATTTTGAAATCGAGCCACTGGCTTTAGAGGAGATGTCGTTTAAAGGTTTTTCTATTTTTAGCTCTGGTGACCATTTTGTTCAGCGGAGCGGAACCATTTTAGCAATTTTGGTTCAGGGCTATAACAGAAACATTTGTGTTTTGGAATTGGCCAACTGGTCTGAGAGGAGATGTCGTTTGAAGAAATTGTTGACGACAGGCGGAGGGACGACGGACAAATATCAATCACAATGGCTCACCTCGAGCACTTCGTGCTCAGGTGAGCTAAAAACATATAACTTCTCATTAGAACAGTCTCAGTGAGGTTCTTCACCTGAGCTCTGCTGGCCAAAAGCTGGGGTTCAGTATCACGCCAGAATGCTACTGCTTATCTCAGTAGAGAGAGGGAGAGACCTGGATCTGCCCTGGAAATCCCAGGATTAAGCCGGTTCTGGACACTTTCTCTGCGACTCTCGGTTGTATTAAACATTTTAAAACAGGGGTTGTTAGCCGGATCAACAAGATTCATCCCAGATCGTCGTCCAGGATTGCTCTTCCGGTTCGATAGGGTTTCCCCCGGATCACTAACGGAACTTACCGGGGATGCCAAACCTGGAAAGTGAGAAAGGGGCTTAAGCTGCTTCTAAATTTTGTGTTTTGGTAAAAGCAAGATCATTGGCCTATATTGTGTGCAGTTAGTACTTTCAGTAGCAGCAACTTTCCTATTTTTATCTCCCATCTCCATGGGAGACAACTCTTAAAGAATTTGCTTCTTTATGAGAAAATCCTTTTTGGGTAGACCCCTTTTTGGAAGGGTTTTATTGGTCAGGACAGGAAACAGGAAGTCACAACAGCATCTTTGTAAAAATGGCAAATGAACATGGTATAATCGTATAAATAAATCGTCTGGATTAGTACAGTTAACATGTCATAAGCCAGCCTTTGTGAGGACATGGTTTCAATAATCTGTTCCACGGAAGAAACAGTATTACAAAGTCTGGAATGACCCTACATTTTGGGTCAAAAGTGACCAAGTAAACATCACAGTCCCAGATCAAACTGTTCCTGATCAATCTGATCAGAGTCTGTACTGACTGTTAGTCTTCCAGAAAGATCTGACACACTAGTGGATAGTGAATTCAACTTAATTAAACTTAAACACTTAAAGTGCCAGTAATGAAAATATGTATATATGTATTTGAATTTGCAAACTGTGTAAGATCCAGATGATGTCGCTAATAATCAGCCGCCTCACCTGTATCTACACTGTTTGACCTCTAGTTTTTGAATTCTCACAATATAGCTTGGCTGAAACATTTTTTTTTTAAGTTTGAAGATGTTAATTTTGTCATCGGCTATTTTGGCACTTAAACACTTATGATTAGGAGTCCCAAAATTAGCAGAATTCCAAACCACAAGGGTCAGGACTTAGAGTTTCAAAGACAACAAAGCACATTTTTGTCATTGGATGAGTTTAATATTCAAATCAGCAACAGCACTGGATTTCATCAACATTCATTGCTTCAGAAATATAGTAATCTCTATACATTTGAATGTAATCAGATACAATTCTCACCAGTCATGATACAATAAATACCAGTC
This sequence comes from Ctena decussata, assembly GCA_963989385.1. Lineage (NCBI taxonomy): Eukaryota > Metazoa > Mollusca > Bivalvia > Lucinida > Lucinidae > Ctena > Ctena decussata. The sequence continues at coordinate 3,135,898 of OZ022507.1, read as the reverse complement.
CATTTTAGGAGCAATCCTTTAAATGGTAATTGACTCAACTGAGAGTCTGATGGACTTGCACCCAGGGCTCCAGATAAGGTGGGGTTCGAGGATAATTCAGAGATACTTTTTCTCAGTTCTTAACTAAAACATATGTTGTGACCCCTCATCTTGGTGAGAGGGTTCTAATGAGAGGTCATGATGTATATTTTTTGCAGAATATGGAAAATTACCCTAAATTATCTCTGTTACCCTGCTTATCTAGAGCACTGAGCACATATAGGTTTGCTCTGAAAACTGGCCCCGAGGTTATAAAGCTTTTTTCAAGCTCAACTCAGCTGAGCATGAAATTTTCTCTGCTGATAAATATGAAAATGCCAACTAATGCTGGCATTTTCATATTCATAAGCAGAGAAAATATCATACTCAGCTAAACTGAGCATGAAAACAACTGTACTCATCAGTAATTTGCTTTTTATTAACAGGTAAATTTTCATGCTCAACTCAGCTGAGCATGAAACCAGAGGACCATTGGTCCTGTAGCTCACCTGAGCACTGAGGTTATGCTGAAAAAACTTTAAGTTGCCACAGCAACAAAACAACATGCACAACAGCAATGATACACCCATTCATGTAGAGGATAATATCACAAACATTTATGCTAAAAAGATTCAGCTTTATCTCCCTTTATGGCTTCTGAGAAGATTTTTGGCAACAACAAAAAAAAATCGAAAAGTTAGCCTTTCGGTTGCGATGGCAACCAAGCAAAATCAGGGATTTGGGCAAAATTCATATTGCTGGTAGGACTACTCCAGGAACATTTCTGTAAAGTTTGTCAAAATATCTTCAGTATCACAGAAATAAATGCCAAATTTCCACTTGGCTATGGAAAATTTAAGTTTCCATAGCAATGAATTCACATGGGCAAAAATAATATAAAACATATTTCAGGTACAGGCTAATGTCATTAATATGTATGCAAAGTATCAGCTTCATCCCTATTATGGCTTCTGAGGAGAAGATTTTTGAAAAGTTTTTCAAAAATTTACTCTTTATTTTGCCATGGCAACCAATCAAATTTAGCGATTTTTGGACAAAATTCATATGAATCATAAAGGACTACTCAAGAAACATTTCTATAGAAACAAATTCTAAATAACTGCAGTGAGACAGCAAAAATTGCCAATTTCCACTTTTCCCATTATAAGTCAATGGAAACTATAAGTTGCCATAGCAACCAGAGTTCTTATGGGATTGGAACAAAAAACACAATTTATGTAGAGGCTAATGTCATTAACATATATGCAAAGTATCAGCTCTCTCTCTTATGGCTTCTGAGAAGAAGATTTTTTTATATTTTTTCGAAAATTTACCCTTTATTTTGCCATGGCAACCAATCAAATTCAGCGATTTGAACATGATTCTTATGAATCGTAGAGGACTGCTCAAGAAACATTTCTGTAGAAAAAAATTCAAAATAACTGCAGTGAGACAGAAAAAATTGCCAATTTCCACTTTTCCCATTATAAGTCAATGGAAACTATAAGTTGCCATAGCAACCAGAGTTCTTATGCCAATGGAACAAAAAACACAATTAATCATTCCCCCCACCTATAGATGCTATATGTGAAATATGGAAAGAATCGGCCCCATGGTTTCAGAGGAGAAGTCGTTTGAAAATGTTGACGACGGACGACGGCGGACGACGGATGCCTGCCTATACTATAAGCTCACCTATGAGCCTTCGGCTCAGGTGAGCTAAAAAGTGTTATAACCTCGGGACCAGACTGGCTTGAATGATTTCATGACTGACAAGGAGTAGATCCTTTTACATTAGAACGTATAGGGTGAGAAATATAATAATCTGTATATACCACACTGTCAAACTTTCACAAATCTCCATGTTCATATTTCCAATAAATAAAACACAGTGGGAAATTCTGTGTTGTGTTTGATACAAGTTGTGATACATTCACTACAAAGCATAGTTGTTATATATGTGTTGTAATTCAAATTTTCTAGGAGGCACTCAATGGTTCCAAGGAGCATATCCAAAACTGGTAATACATCCACTCCAAGATCTTAAGTTTGTGTTTTATATAAAGCAATGTTCTGATTAGGACTAGCTGATGATAACAGTCTATATTCTCCATAAAGATTTGAGCCATGACAAAACAAAACCAACAAAATGGCATGTGCCCTCAACAAAGGCTGAAATCAGCCTGGGCATCTGCCCAGTCTGATCAGAGTCTTGGTTGTGCGCTACCTAACGGTATAAGCTATTGCCATGCCGACATGGAAAACGCTAATCAGACTGGGAGGCTGCTCAGGCTAATACGAGTCTTCGCTGGGGGCACATGCCATTTTGTTGGTTTTGTTATGTTGCCGCTTATTTATGTTGTCTCATTAGAAACACTAATAACTAGTTCATTTGCAGAAATAAGTTATAAATAAATGACAATGGATACAGTGTTGTGCTGTTGTAAAAATTAGTATAAACTTTTGTAAAAAAAAAAAAAAAACCGTTTGTATTAAACACAGCACAGTTTCCCCACTGTGATTAAAAATATTTGGAACATGGAATATATAGAAAAATAATTACTGGACAATCTGAACAGTATTGCTTTCTTATTACAATATATTGCTGTCCAGAGTCACAGAAAAGGAAAACATCAGAAATTCATGAAAAGAAAATGCTTCAAGCTTCATAAGGGAAAAGTCTGGTACATTCGGACAGCCGGTAAATTCGGACAGTGACATTGTTTCTTTTATATGTAAGTTGTTTGGAATTAAATCAAAATTAACTGAGCAAACAGTGAAAATCCTGATGAGACGGCTCATTATGAGCCGTCTCATCTGGATTTTCACTGTTTGCAATGATATGTCCAAATTTACCCGGTGTCCGAAGTTACTGGACTCTACCCTATACAGAGCTCCAGATAAGGTGGGATTATGAGGATAATTCTAAGTTATTTTTTCTTATTTCTGCATGAAAATGTATGTTGTGACCCCTACTTAGAACCGTCTCGAGACTGTTCTAATAAGAGTCACAACATACATTTTATAGAGAAATATGGAATATTATCCCTAAATTATCCCTGTAACCCCTTCTTATTTGCAGCACTGATTTTAGAGCTCATCATCAATTAAAAAGAGACAACAGGTCTCTCATAATACATATAACAGCCTTTAACAAGGAGTAAAAATAACAACTTCTTGTTTACTTTTTATGACTCCTTAACAAGACTCTATACCATAATAATCAGTTATAAAGCTTAATAATTTTCAAAACCTTTTAAATGAACGAGTCTGTCACATCATTACCTAATCAACTGATTTGTTTAACCTCACTCATGAACTTCAATACAAACTCTGGACCAATCACCATTGGTCCTAACAATTTATTTTTATATAAATGCTATTTACAGTAGACTATATACAAATATTTAACAGTCAACAAAAGTTAATATAGATCAATAGAGAGTCTAAAATTGCATATATCTTTATGTTTAGATAACAGCAATTAAAACCTTACAATTTTAACATAAAAGTGAACAATGTAAAACCCAGGGCATTTCATTATCATCAAAATTTGTAACTGTAGTTACCCTAAACTGCTTAAGTATTGGGACACCTAAAACTATTTATTTTCCATTTGCTCCAAATGGAAAATTAATAGTTGTAGGTGTTCCCAATATTTAAACACATCAGGGTACCTGAAATTTAAGGACAACATAACCAGTGACTGAAGGGACAAGTCAGGCTTTGTGTCTGCAAGTTGTAGCCAGAAGGCTAATAACGTTTTGACCAAAAGTGTAGACCATAATTAGACTAGTCTGATCTGAGTCTACGCTGTTTGCTCGTACATTTCTGTACCAAATTTAAGCCTCTTTAGTAAGAATCACTTGATCTTAAAAAGCACTCTCAGACAAGAAATTTCCCCAAAAAGAAAATCGGACAAGTTGAAACAGATTTCAAGTACATAAACATGTATTCTGTAAGTTCCAGAGCTACAGTTAAGGTGGCTTTTGAGGATAATTCTGAGATAAGTTCTTTCTATCTCAACAAAAAGGTATGTTATGACCCCAACTAGAACCTTCTTGGTGAGACTGTTCTTATGAGGGGTCATGTTTTTATGATGAAAGATGGAAAATTATCCCTGTTACCCGTTTCTTATCTGGCATGCTGTGTCAGTATATTTAAGCAGATATATGCAGGGCTCCAACTCAGGATGGTTGTTGACAGTGAGTCTAAGTTTTCTTCTTCCTTCAGAATGTTCAAAACATACCCTATTTATTTAGCTATAAAATAAGGGTATTTCCCTCCCTAAAATGACCCCAAATATCTAAATCAGTTTTATGCAATTCTGCCAGTCTATGGGTTTTCCTGCCAAATCAATCCCAAAAAATCTAGATCTGTCTTATAAGACAGATCTTGATTTTGGGGATTGTTTTGGGAGGGAAAAACTGCCGTCTTATAACCAATAAATATGGTAAAACATGCCACTATTTCGCTGAGTTGTATGTATGACTGGAATAAACTCAAGTTATTATCAATGCATTACAAAAACAAAGCCAGTGCATAAAGTATACAAATTCACTTGAACTATTCAGACAGAATGCCTGAGCAGAGTAGACCCAATGAAGACTGCTCTGAAGGAGAATCTCATTGTTCTTAAGAATCAGTCTCATCAGGGTCTACACCTTTTGCACAGTATCCTTGCAATTGCCAAAATGGATTTGTCCACCACAGAAGATGCACAAAAATCTGAACTTTTACAAATGTCTGAGGTGTAGGAATACAGTAAACATGCTACAGAATACAAATCACTGGCATCATATGAAAAGGTTCTCAACAGCATGTGAGAACAGGGAAGAGTCAGACCAAACTGCACAGCCTCAAGGTTGAATCAGAATCTTTCCTTTAAAGATATACAATCAGCCTATAAATCCTGGGACTCGAAAATGTGCAAAAGACTGAGACTCAACTGTGAAAAAAATATAGGCTGGTTTGATTGTTTAATGTAAGCACATTGTATAAGAGCAACAACATAACAAAACCAACTAAGTGGCATATGCACCCGCGAAGACTCGGATCAGCCTGGGTAGTCCCCCAGTCTGATCAGCATCTTCACTCTGTGCTCAAACGATAGCTAAGGGTCTAAGCTAGCTTCATGCAGACAGCAAAGACTCTAATCAGACTGGGCATTCACCGAGTCTGATCTGAGTCTTGCCTGGGGGTAATGCCTTTTTGTTGGTTTGTATCGTGGCTCACATTATAAGGTCCTTTTTCATGTGATATCAATCAATTATTCTTGTATTGACAGATATATTTGTAACAGATTTCTCAATATCAGGTGTGACAGAAGGTGTGATCTTTATCTACCTGTATCAGAGTACCCCTTTAGCTAAAACTCAATAACGAGCATCTGTTGTCCATGAATTATGCATAATTATGCCCCTTTAATATGAACACAAAATATACATGCTAAAAAGACAGATGCAACAACATGAAAAAATGCTTGTAAAGTGCCAGACTGAAAACTGCAGAAAATGGTGACTTTCTGTCCTGAAGTAAAGATCTTTTCAAACTAATAAGCTAAATGTCGTGTTCTGGAATGGACTTCCTCCAAGGCCTTTAAAGTGCTCAAAACAATGGTGTTGCCACATTAAGCCTCTGGCAGCTTGCATTCTTGAAAACTCAATTTGATTGGCTGGCACATTCACTATTAAATATATCTCGAACATTGATATCTCAAAATACCTCATATCGAAGAATGGAGTTTGGATACATTCTCTATTTTTATTTACATTTCAACTCCTGTTATCTCAAACTATTGATATCTCAAAGTAAATTTTCTAGGACCAGAAAATTTACTTCGAGATATCAGTAGTTTGGAATGAATATTGACTGAGATATCAAGTGTTGACTGTATTTCTGAAAAACTTTGTAGTTGCTGTTTTTATACTATTTTTATGCAATCATCTGTCTTTCGAGCATGCTATAAATGACAGTTGGAGTATACAAAATAAATTAGGGTGAGAAATATTACAAAGATGTGAATTTCTTACTTGATAAAAGAATAAGAAACATATAAAAGCCTTTTTGATTAAAACTACAGAAGCAACAAAAACAAAAACACTTATCTTTTTAAGACAAGAAATTTTCAAAATGGAATGACAGAGCATTAAAGACATAAACTCTTTTACACAACATGTAGATGCTCTTAAATCCTATTTAGACTCACAGTTCAGGGGCCGTATTTATGAAACGACTTAAGTGGTTGCTATGCTGTTGCTAAGGCTGAATTTCTATGAAGGAGATTCCCTACAACTATGAAATTTGCTCTGGAGGAACAGTCTGAAAAAGACTGTTCCTACAGAGCAAATTTCATAGTTGTAGGAAATCTCTGCTATGCTGTTGCTAAGGCTGAATTTCTATAAAGGAGATTTCCTACAAATATGAAATTTGCTCTGGAGGAACAGTCTTTTTCAGACTGTTCCTCCAGAGCAAATTTCATAGTTGTAGGGAATCTCCTTCATAGAAATTCAGCCTTAGCAACAGCATAGCAACGACTTAAGTACTTTTATAAATACGGCCCCAGATAAGGTGGGTTTCAGAGGATAATTTTTCTTATTTCCCAATAAAACCATATGTTACGAGCAAGCACAATATATGGCTTTATAGAGAAATGTGGAAAATTATCCATAAATTATCTGTTACACTTTCTTATCTGGAGCACTGTAATAACACACATGTAGACATAATACACATGTATAACAGCCACTCATGACAAGATCTGTTTTTAGGCATATGCAAACGATGCATATTAGGACCAGTCTGCATACATTCCCGGTCTGGCCATAGGCATGCTTTCTTTAGATTCAGAAAAAAAATGTGCATGTCCTCAAGACTGTGCATGGGTGCTGGCTGGTCTGACCATAGGCAGTTTGTATATGCCTGAAGACGGATTTCTTGCCAAAATGCTCATATTAACTATTTGCTAAAAATGCAATGGCCAGTTTGCGAGTGTTAAGTTCAACTGAAAACCAATAATGGGCTGATGAAAAACCCCTGATTGATGGCTATATCGTATACAGGTAATACACCGTAATGACTCTAAATATTTTGACAGACAGGTCTGAGCAAACATTGTAGACCCAAAAGAGCAGTTATTTGCCATTCACTAAGCATCATTTGGATGCATTGACGTGTGTAAAATCCTTTTTCTAAGACTTTTTTTACAATAAGTCCCCTTTTCAAGCAGCCCTTCTCGTACATCTGCATATGCAGGTAGAAACTCACTACATCTGGAACTCTGAGAGGTGGAGAACCATGTTAGATCAAAACAATGGTAGATTTCTCAGGTAAATAAATATTGACAGACTGAACTGCTGGACTTCAGCTTGTGCCAATAAGTTCTGTGTTAATGCTGCATTCTCATGTAAATTAACTCTGACAAGATAAAAAGTGCTTTTACTATTGTATACTCAATTGCAATGTAACAGGCCTTATAAATGCAGACTGACAATACAGTTTGTCCAGTTGTACTCTCTAAAGCTTGTGGATTTAATATCCCCCTGTACGGGCGTACAAACTTTGGTTTATAGGCTATTACATGGTAGGTACACATAGTACCAAACATTTAATACTCTAGAACTATTGGACACCTTCACCAATTACAGCCTATTTCACATTGTAAAAAATAGGCTGTAATTGGATAAGGTGTCCAAAATATTCTAGAGTATACTAGCCTGCCTATACTATTTGGAATGTGCCCCAATACTGCTGGCTGAATAGAAACAGTACAGAATCTGATCTAGCTCAACAGTTTGTGCATACAACCTGTGTCCCTATATTTAGGTTCAATATGACGTGTCTTCTTTCAAACCAGCAGGTATCATTTCCAATTTTTTGTCCTGTTCATTGAAAAGTAATATTTTTCGATGTAGGCAATCACAGCCAAGTGTTTTGAACAATCGGAAAAAATCAATAGTCCCCATATATCCCAGATACCATACCGACCCTAGTTATGGGTACAAAAGCAAACCACAGTCACCGTTCGCTCCACAACAAGCAGTCTGATCAGGATGTACAATTTGGTGAATCTGCAAAATGAGCATGGTACACTGTACTTGGATCAAATTTTAGAATAATTACTGTATACAAAAATTATGCTTGCTGATGCTTACAGTGTCCCAGTTTAGGTTAAGTATGGCAGACAGCCCAGCCATAATTCATTGTACACTGATATTGCAAGGTACAGAAAATTACAGTCTTTTGAAGTTTTTGAATAGATGAGTTAATAATTCATTCATGAGAAAAATAAAAGAACATGATATATGCAACTCTTTTTAAATGCAGTTCTTAAACAAGTCTGCTTCATAGACACTTTATATTCCATGAGCATTTTGGCAGAACACTGATGACCAACATTAGACTGCTCTTGAGAAGCAGTTTGATCAGCGTCTTACATGTTTGCCAGCAGTATCAACCATACCATGACATTGCTATTAAGGTGTACCGGTACACATATATTTTCTTCTGCCATTTTTACAAAGGGAAACCACTTTTGTAATTTCCTGTTTGCTTCCCTGAATGATAAAACCTTTCCAAAGACGGCTCTATTCTTCAAGTTCGAGGAGAAAAAAGAAAATGTCAGAGCTTCACCCCTCGGCATGTGTCAAAATATTTATTTTAAACATGGTAAAACACTGTTAAGATTAATGGTCACTTTTGCAGGAAGCAATTATATGTATGTCAGTTTCATTTTCTCCTCTATTTACCTTGGTAGTCTACTCTTATAGGGAAGAATTTGGCCCTCCAGGAGCCAATCTTTCAGAGCCCTAGATAAGAGGGCTATTTGATGATAACTGAAGGATAATTTTTTTTATTTCTCAATGAAACCATATGTTGTGACCCCTCATCTGAACCGTCTCCTCGAGACGGTTCAGATGAGGGGTCACAACATATGGTTTTACGCAGAATTAACAGAAATTATCCCTAATTATCACGAAGTACTCCCTCTTATCTGGAGCTCTGATCGTTTCTTTATGAATAGACTTCTTTTACGAAGAGTTTTTCCAGAAAAAGGAACAGGAGGTCAAAAAAAATTATCTCTTTTTGTAACTGTAACTTGGAAAAACATGGAGGTGTATCCGTGCCCCTTAAAAGAAGAGCTACAGACTACATTACAAGAAGAATGACAGGTGAGACAGAGCTCCAGATAAGAGGGGGTATTGAGGATAATTCAAAGATAATTTTTCTTATTTCTCAACGAAAACATATGTTGTGACCCCTCATTAGAACCGTCTCGACGAGACGGTTCTAATGATGGGTCACAAAATATGTTTTTGTGGAGAAATATGGCTAATTATCCCAAAATTATCTCTGTTACCCCTTCTTATCTGGAGCACTGTGAGATTTGGCACAGATCTCAACAAGAAACTCAAACAGTTCTATGTCTGTTCTAACAAGGTTATGAACTGGATTTCTTTCAAGTATCCTTGAAAACAAAGCTTTCTGGTATTCCCTTGTTGCTGTGAAATACACTGAGCTGCTGCTTAATTAACTGGAGCTTACTGCAGCAAAACCTGATCAGACTGCAGAGGTTAGCCAGCTGATCTGAGTCTTGTCCGTTTGACCATTCCATTTGGCAATTTTCCTTCTACCACTGCTCATTTTGGAAAAAACATAATGATTAAGGTGCATATATATGAACCGCGACATGACTAAACCAACATAGTGGCATGTGCGAGTGTTCAAGGAAGACCCTGATCAGCCTGGGCATCCACCCAGTCTGACCAGACTCTTACCTGTGCACTTAAGGGGTAGCTAAGGGTTAAAGCTAGGTCCATGCGGACAGTGAAGACTCTGATCAGACTGGAAGGATGCTTAGGCTAATCTGAGTCTTCGCTGGGTGCACATGCCACTTTGTTGGTTTTGTCATGTCGGATCGTCCCCACTCTAATACACCTTAAAGGGTGATCACTGATCTGAAGTATTTGCTTCCCTTTACATGGAGGTTGCTCTTGAACTTAGATTAAGAATAGAATTTGCTCTCTTCAGAGACCTTTTTCAAGCTTACTCCTACTAGAGACACAAATACTGTTCTGCTAGTTTCTCATGTTGCCTCCCTTTTAAAAATACAGTAGAACTTCATTGGCTCAAACCCTGATGGCTCGTTTACCCTGCCTACTTAGAACTCCCTCATGGGTCCGAAGAGGTCAATTAATATAGAAACTAACCCTGGATGGCTAGAACCACCTTTGGCTGAACTAATTCTAATGGTCCCATGCCTGTTCGAGTCACTGAAGTTCTACTGTACTGACCCAACCATCGAGATACATTTTAGTTTTTTAAATTATAATACCACCTATTGCATTTCAATACGAAGGTAACTTTGATATCAGATGCACATTTCATTGTTCTGCATGACACCTTATTAAACTAAATATGCTGTCATCGTTATCAGTCTGGAGACTTTTTGATACCCATCACAACATACTTACTAAAAGTCATAATTTCAATTTATTAAAATGTGATGGCTGATCATAACAGCAATACATGTATCAAACAAGGTTACCCCTCCCCACACCTTGTGACTCCCAATACTTTTCTAATATGAAACCAGTTGAAAGTGCAGTGTAACTGACAAAGCTGCGTGCCAATACGTACATTCAAGCATTGCTGATTTTATGAGAATTTGAACAAACACAGGGACAACATGCACTTGATTATAAAGATTCCCATGTAATTGATAGACAACTGGTAAATTTATCAGATGAATTTGAAAGAGTCAATATTGATATTTATCTTGTCAGGCAATGATTCTGTAACAATATACCAAATGTAGAAAGATACTAACATATGTTGACCAAGCCATTCAATATTACCATACCTGCAAAAGTAGCTGGTGACTGAGACAAAGTTCTGCAGCAGTATCAGCCCAATTAACAACACTGTTAACCAGAGTATCCCTTACCACTACTAGTAAGTGCTAATGTAGTAATTCTCTGTCTACATCCACTTTGTATAGTACTGGATAGGTTGATAGCACAAGTAACCAAATGGTATTACCCCCATGAGTATAAGACTGTGCTTAAAGCAATTATGAACTGGTATTCAAATATCATCTGTATTGTCATTTACTAAAATTAACATCTTTAAATTAGTGGCTTTGTGAGGTAAACTCTAGAGCTGCAGGAAAGAGGAGGTACTGAGGTTAGCTCAAAGATAACTTCTCTCATTTCTTAATGAAAACATATGTTGTGATCCTCGTTAGAACCGTCTCAGCAGGGCTCAGCCTGGAGTTCTCTGCCAGGGAGGTTTTGTGACATTTTCACAATTTCAGGGAGAAGTTTTGGTCAAACTTTTGGATTTTCCTATTTGTCTTATATATTCCAACTTCTCCCTCAGCTCAAACTAGGGAAAAGTCAGCCAGTTTAGCTAGACTTTTTCTCCCAAATCGCCCAGTTGGCAGAGCCCTGCTCAGTAAGCTGATTCTGACAAGGGGTCACAATGTATGTTCTTATAAAGAAATATGGAAAATTATCTGTATGTTATCCCTGTTACCCTTTTTCATAGATAATGTGTAAGATCAATAATGAGCAGGATAGCTATTCAGAAGGCCCCAGGCTGATACAACTAAATGGTTCCAATGATGGGTCTGTCTGTCTGAGTAAAATAGGATTGAGCAACAGGATGTATGATCAGTTCATCATGTGGCAAAGTACAGTTCAGGAGTATCACTTTTACACCACTGAGCACTGTAACCAGCCCTCCAGATAAGAAGGGGCAACATTTAAACAAAAATAATTCTGGGATATTTTTTCTTATTTCTCAACGAAAACATGTTGTGACCCTTCATTAGAACCGTCTTTGCGAGAAGTTTGTTATGAGGGGTCACAACGTTAAGTTTTACATGTATGAAGAAATATGGAAAATTTTCTCAAATAACAGTTAAACTTCTGTGACTGACATATTAAACTTTGAATTAGCCCTACCCAGCCTGCTTGCCCTACTGCGGAGTTTGTTTAGTTTCAACATCCTACCACACTAATACAGACATTGGCGTTTTTCTAAAAGCCTTTCAGGTATCAAGCATTTTGCACCTTAATCTTCAATAAACAAAAAAGAAAATGGTTGGTAATAAAATTATAATTATATACAACAGTGACAGTTGAATGGTAAACTGTGCACTCTCGGAGCAGAATTTCTTAGTAGATTTAGCAGAAGCTTTAAAATTCAAATCTGCAGATTACTTAAGCACCTGAACATGTGTGCATGTATGTTTGTGAGTGTGAACAGAAAATGTGATATACACCTTATAATTGCATTTAGTAATTATACCATAAATATTCTAAATATTCCGACAGATAGGTCTGAGCAAACAGCACAGACCAAAGTCAGACTGGAGTAGTCTGATAAGGGTCTGCACTGTTTGCAATATATGAATAATATTGCTGTACTAAAAAGATAGCTCCAGATAAGGAGTAACATGGATAATTTAGGCATAATTTTCCTTTTTTCTCAAAGAAAACTTATATTGTGAACCCTCATTAGAACCGTCTTGACGAGAGGTTCTAATGAGGGGTCACAACACATGTAAGAAAGACAAAATATAATTCCAAACTTTTAGCTTGCTGACTTAAAAGAATTTTAGCTGTCTGACTTAACGAATGATTAAAACAGAGAACTTATTCCATGGTGATGAATAAAGAACTGATAAATATAAATCCAGATTTTTGAGTATATCATTTTAATCCACTACAATATAAATCTAATGAATGGTATGTTTCAAAAGGGAATGGGGAAATATCACAGAATGAACTTTAAACACAAAGTGTATCATCATTAAATCTCCCAGGTAAAAGATAAAAGATTCTCTTTTAGTTCCTTTACTAAGGATGCTTATAAAAACTTCTTAACAAATACTGATATTTCTTATAAACATAATTATGTTGTGACCCCTCATCTGAACCGTCTCAACAAGATGGTTCAGACGAGGAGTCCCAACATATGGTTTTTAAACACATTCACAAACAATTAAAAGCACAGCCAGGAAATCACAATTTCACCATTTATATCCTTAGCACATTTTCAGCACAACACAAGCAATCTCTTCTGAGGTTTCTGACTGTACCAATCAACGTTTATCCATTATTTATTTAATCTTTAAAATTGCAATACTATAACTTTAAATTTTGGCGAGTGCACTAGTAATCACAGAAGTGATTTTCATTTCATCTTTGAATAAGGCAGGTATGGACGGCTTCAAACATTTTTGCATGTGATACAAAAACTGTTGTTCCAACTCTTTTTAAAAGTAAAAGACTAGGTCTGTGTTAGGTCTACATAGTAGAACCTATTTGGGGTAATTTTGTCCTAGTGTTAATTGCATGAACATCGTCCTGTATAAACTGCTGCCTAGCCTTACCACCACTGGAAGGATTAATTTTAGACATAATCGTACTAGTATTAGCGGTTGACATTTTCTTCCTTGAAGCAGAATCTTGACGGTTTTCATTTGCCGGTGGTGGTTTGGGCAATCTTCTACGTAGCCACTGGTGACGTAAAGCTGCGGATGGGGTCATTCTAGCTGCTGGATCCCACTCTAAACACCGACGCATGAAATCTAAGAAAAGTGGATCGTCAGTGCCTTTCAAAGCTGTAACCATATCTTTACTAGCAGGAGGCCCTCTTGTTTTACCTCGCCGTGACCTTCCTCCCTGCAGAACAGTACTATTATCAGGCAGTGTAGTTACTGTACAATATCGTGGATGACCTTTTGAACTAATAAAGTTGCGAGCCCGTTTTGACTGGTCTAGCAACTTTTGTGGTGGCATTCCTGATAATTCTATGATAGTCGCTAGCTGATCTCCTTCATCTTCACCAGGAAACAATGGATACCCTGTCAGTAACTCAGCTAAAATACATCCTAAGCTCCACATATCTATGGGCATTCCATATTTTGCCCCTAATATAACCTCTGGTGCCCTGTAGAATCTCGACTGAATATAGGTGTAGATCCGCTGATGTTCATAACAGCTTGAACCAAAATCTATCACTTTTATTCCACTTCTGCCTTGTTGCTTTAGAAGAATATTTTCTGGTTTGAGATCACAGTGTATGATTCGGTTTTTATATAAAGCATCTAGACATTGTAATATTGAGTGTGCAAACTTTCTAACCAGTTGTAAACTAAATCCTTGGAATTTATTCTTCTTTATAAGTTCATATAGATTCATACTGAGCAATTCAAATGTTATACAAATATGATTGCGAAAGTTAAAATTTTCTAACATATGGACTATATTCATTGTATTTTCTTTGTCCTGTTTCTTTAAATGTTCCAAAATTCTAATTTCTTCCTGAGCTTGTCTGTGGAATCTCTTTTCATTACGAACCATCTTAAGTGCTATATGCGACTGAGTTTTATGATCATACGCTTTAACAACTTGTCCAAAGCTACCTTTTCCAATAACTTTCAGCACCTCATAGCGGTACGCTATATGGTCATGAGGTACATGAACATATGAACCATTTTCATCGTCATATCCATTATTATTTGCACCACCCACAACTCCTTGTCTTTTCTTTGCATTCTGACCAACAAAGAAAATGGATGTGTAATTGAATATTTCATGATGTTCAAATGAAGTCAGTTTGTGCATATACTGTTTCATAGCTGACTCTGGGCTCATGGCATTATTTCGGCGTGCTGCTGAGCCAGTCTTTGAGCCCATACTCCCAGCACTAGAGCTAGGCCGAACTGCAGGTAGCGCGGATTGATCCTCTTGGACGCCATGTTGGACGATGTCTCTTTTGTCATGGTGTTTATGATCTTCATATAATTGTGTTACTTTTGGTCCCTGGGTACTTACATGAGCACTATGAGACGCTCCGCCAACGGTTTGACTTGTTAACGGAGGTAAATGATGGCTTCCGTCAATGGTGTGAGTGTACATATCGCCGGTAGTTAGCAATGACCGTGTTCTTTGAACTCCTTGTACAGGCATTGGTTTTACTCGAGTCGACATGTTCACTATTTACCCCGAAAACAATCACTTTTTCCGCTCTTTTTGTACCTTTTTTTAGTCTAACACGTTTAGCATACATCGAAGTAAATGCTTCGTCTTTGAAGTCAATTTTTCACACCATCGTTAATCCATTTTGAATGTCATTTTTCGTAACATTTTGTTGCTATTTTTCTGAAGCAATGGACGTATGGTTGCCAAGCGAGACCCTGGTTGGTCAAAACGCCAATTCTCGTGACGTCATGGAAACTGTGGTCACATGTAGCAAACTCTGAAGGTTACAGTACACCAGCGCTAGACGTTCCGTTGAAACACCAGAAAACCCATAATTTACCAGCTTGAAAGCTCTTCAGAACCACTTATTCATATGAAATACAGTCTGATTTTGAATAGAATATCAAATTTAAACCAGTTTAGCATTAATAACACATATTAGGAGAATAAAATTCTGACTTTAGAGGGTGCCTCAATATAGAAAAACTGGTGCAAATTATAGGTTCTGGAGTGATACAGGGGTGGTGGTCGGGCGATTGTGCTGGTTGTAACTTCCAGTGCCGGGGCGTCCTACTTATTTGGATAAAAGTAGGACAAGGGCCTACTGTACTTGCAGTACGTGCCGGACCGGGGGGAGGGGTTTGGATTTTTCTCGCATTTAGGGCCTATATACCATTTCTCTTTTCTTTCTCCCTCTCTCATGGAGGCCCGATATTGACTGAACTACTGTCTCAACGAGCCGTCAAACCCAAAACAACCAAACAGAAGTGATACATGCTTAGCTGAGTAAGCAGTGCTAAATTTGATACAACTCTGAAATGTTGGAAATTTAACTTAATATGATAATGGTCAAACTAGACTCAAAAGAAATTGATACGACCTTTAATCTGCACAGGTTGGGAGCGTACAGTACATGTGCACCGTTGTCCGATGTGTATAGTGGGCAAATCTTTGTCCGTTGTTATGACCTTCAGGGTGTGTTTGTGTGAAATGTGTTTTCTTTTATTGTTTGGATGTAAACCACTTGGTAAGAGTGTTTTCTCTATTTATGTTTTCCATTATAGTCATCTTTGGAGATGGCTAGATGTTGCTTTCTTTGCTCTAAATTCGTATTTTCATCTGCAAATCACTGGTGTTTGTAATCAGATCACGTCACGTGTAACCAGAAAATCGGCCGAGTTAGCGTTTTAATTCGAAAAAAATGTTAGTTAGTCCCTTTTTAAGATAGATTAATGATCTATTAAGAGATTTACCTATGATAAGTATCCTTTAAGTACGGGACGAATCCACAAGACAAGCAAAGCTGAGCATCCCCAAATTTTTCAGACTGTATGGGATTTCTCACTGACAATCGGTTTTACGACCCACGATACAGAATAGTGTTTGACCCCTCTTTTGTTTTCTTTGAAAATAATTGCCCTTACCTAGCATGATATCTAACAAGATTAATTAATCCTGAACCTAAATACACCATAAAATATTTCTAAAGAAAACACGGTTGTTTCATATACAATTGATGGCCAATTTTGAAGAAATGGTACCGGCGCAGATTTCGAAATCGAAAGTAGAGTAGTGATTTTCTCCAATTAAATGTGAAAATAAAGCATATCATAACAATTTACAGAAAATTAAGGTGACATGTCGAAAAGATCTGTATTAAGGCTTATCGAGCAAGCTGTTCTACCTACACTCAATGATTTTAAAACACAAAAACAAACAATTTTGAAACTTACCCGACATATTGGGACAAAGATGCGTCCACTATACAGATCGGGACAACCGGTCACTTGTACTGTACGCTCCCACCCAGTGATCTGGTGCACTTTTAATAAATCATATTTCATATGTCTCAGGGCCGTCGTCGGCTTTTGAAAAGTGGTACAGCCATGGAACGCCCCGAGTGCCGAAGGCACGAGTTAGGGAGGGCATGACAGGGGGATCCCCCTCTCGTTATTGGGGTTCGGGGGACTTCCCCCGATAATTTTTTTTAATTCAAGACGACTCTAGATGCGATTTTAATGCATTTTGAGACTAATTTCGCTTGTGAAACTCAATTGATTTTATGAGTATTTCCCTCTCATGAGAACATTTTTGAATTCAGGACGTCTCTAAAAACAATTTTAATGCATTTTGAGACCATTTTGCTTGTGAAACTCAATTTATATTATGAGTATTTGCTATATCTTTAAATGCTTACCCCAGCTTTTAAAAACTGCCAAAGGTAGTCTCAAAGTGCCGAAGGCACGAGTGCGGGAGAGCACGAGAGGGGGTGGCCTTCCTCTCGTAAGGGGTGTTCGGGGGACCTCCCCCGAGAAATTTTTTAATTCATGACGTCCCTAGAAGCGATTTTAATGCATTCTGAGACCAAAGCAAAGAAGGAATAACGGAAAAAGTGGTCCGGCCAATACCATATTCGGCTGAATGAAAAAAAGTGGTACGGCCAATACCATATTCGGCCAAAAAAGTGGTCCGGCCATGGCCGGACCGGCCGGACCGCCCACGACGGGCTTGTGTCTTAATTAAATAATGCACGTTGGGGTGGGTTGAAAGGCTAGGTATCGATATTTTAGATGACTTATCATGGAAGTATTACATCCAGAAAAGGACATATATCAACATTTTGATTACCGTCAAGTCCTGTTACTTATGACATTGTATTACAGTATGTGTAAGTAATTTAGTCTAGTCTACCCCATAATCTTGTGAGATCGTTGGGGCACCGCAGATGACTCTACAACAATCCCTTTCCACATAGCCCTATGAGGGTTGAAGCTGTGCCGGTTGGGCTACCATACCCAGTGACAGCTACTGTAGCCGGATTGGTTCGATCTGAAGGGATGAAAATGCAGCCTGGAAACTTTCTTATCTTCTGCCTTTCTAATGACTATTCTTCTTCTTGCTTTCTTAAATTTCACCACTTTTTCTTTCTCTCCGCCAAAGTAACATAATGGTCAATTTCGTGACAGAAGTTACTCAGCTATTAGATGTAGATGTAGAGCCCTGTCTTCAGCTACCCTAGCTGAGCAAGGGAAACCATCCCTGTCTTCCGACCTCTTCTTCTGTCTTTCCTTTCACTGTGCCCTGCAGAATTGTCTTTGCCAAACCAGAAGACCTTGAGACGTGGCCAAACCACCTCAGTTTCCGTTTCTTGACCAAAGTCAGGAGTTCGTCATAATCTCCAATGTCTGCTTGGATCTTCCTGCGAACCTCCTCATTGGTTATATGGTTCATGTACGAAATGTTCAGTAACCTTCGGTAGCATCTCATCACAAAGGCCAGCATTTTTTTTCTCTAACTATGCTGTCAAGGTCTATGACTCACAGGCATACCGAAAAATGGATATGACAAAGGAGCACATGGGTTTTCCCTTGATCCAAGCGATATATATGTAAGTAATTTATAGTCAATAAGATATCGTTTATTAAGGTGGTGATAATCACTGATTTGGGACAAAGACAAAAAGCTGCATAAAATACTCAAAATAACACTGATCTTTCCAAAACTTAGCAGATGCCTTCTTTATGTTGTTTCTCATAATTTAGAATCCCAAAATGCAGCATTTGTTAATGTTAAAAAGTGTTTTTATAAGAGAACATCAAAGGGTAATTTTCTGCGAATAAATCTGAAAAAATAATATCATTATTGAAAATATATTTAGTGCTTAGAGTACCTTGTTGCATAATGGAGAGCGTCCTAGCAATTATTTTTTCAAACTCTTTCACACATTATCAGGCTGAGCAGATGAAAAAAGATGCAATCTGTGTCCAAATTTTTTTGTCAAAACACACAGGTGAGACAGGTGATACTATTTTAACAAGGTTGAACAATTTCATCTACACACCACTGACCATGTCAGTAATGTATTATTTATATTGTAGGTGTTAACATAGGTATGCTTGCCTACCCTATATTTAATAAATGCGTCCAGTGTACATTTACTTTGTACATGGTTGAATATTGAGAAAAAGCTACCGTTTTCATCTGGTCTACATTACAATTTGAGAAAGAGTTGGAATAAATAATTGCTAGGACGCTCTTCATTGTGCAAAAATGCACCTTCAGCACTATGTAAATTTTCAATAACAATATTATTTTTTCAGATTTATTCGCAGAAAATTACCCTTTGATCTTTCCTTATAAAAACACTTTTTTAAGCAGCATGTACGTCTATTTTGTATTCTAAACTGTAAAGAACAACGAAAATAAGAAGTCTGCTAACTTTCAGGGAGATACGTTACTTTTTTATGGTTTTATGCAGATTTTTACATTTACCAGAAATCACCACCTTAAACCAAGCACCGTATAGGATAGCCCGATGAATGTTGGCGACAAAGGAATGGTCTCTACAACATTTTTTGTCAAACTTTCTGAAATAAACTGGTCAAAATTAGTTAAGCCCCATGCAACTATTCCAATAGGCATTGTGTTAAATGTCAAGCCTAACCCTTTTATTGCCTGTAATCAAACCTTGATGAAAACTTGAAACAAGCTCTAAAATAGCATCTTTTAAATGTAAAGTAAACTTTTCTTTGTAAACTTTTCTTTGTAAACCTTTACTCAGAAATTTAAGTGTCTGTCTGTCTACCACTGACAAATTTTGCAGACATACCATAAAATGAAAGGACACGAAACCGGTATCTTCATTTAATTTACAGAGCCTCAGTAAAAAAAACGACTGGCGACCAACCCATGTCTGTAGGCTACATTGCATTTTTACCGTTTTATTCAAGTTTATGAAATAGAAAGTAGGTCATATTATTTGCTGACTAAGATGATCCAATTTATATTTCAAACCTTTTTATGTGAAACTCAATGATGTTATATTTGTTTAAAAGTTGGCTAATCACGGTCATTTACAAAGATGAAACTATGGAGAGAAGTTTGCAGTGATACATCATGATGAAATATTTCATGCTTATAGAGAAATAGGGCCGTTAAGCCTATGGGAAAGTTGTAGGTGGAGTGTTACTTCTTTTGGCCACATTATATTCATGTATTCTAAAATGCAAAATCTTCGCTGAGTCATTGTCGCAGTGTGGTGACTATGTTTCAGGTGATCATGAGGCTCGAACAACAAGATGCAGGTTAAAAAGAAAGATAAAAATAGTTGTACATAGTCCTGGCTGGCAAAGCCCCAACTTGAAGGAATCAAAGGTTGGGACATTCACGATGCACTTCAGCAGCTGGCTCCACAGGCTGATGGCAGAAGAGAAAATGAATGCCGCCAGATGTTAGTCCGATAATTCGGTAGGGGGTTCAGATGACGTTACGTCATCGCGTAATTTACTAGTTGTGCGCTAAAAATGCCTCCTTTTTACCACGTTGTATCGTTGTAGTTTACAAGAATTTTGTCATTATTTTTATGCAGAGAAATGGAAACAGCCTTCTTTTTTAATTATAGGGCATTTTCAGTGCCAAAAATTCTATTTTACACGTAAAATAACGTTTGGTAACCACTGACCACCGTCGATTTTCACTTAACGTCATTCTGACGTGGCCGCATTTTTCCGATTGTTTACAACATAGTGGGGTGTCTTGAAACGGTTTCCGCGGCAACGTGTAAGCGTGATTAGTCAGACTGACCAATCAAATAAATTCTGAGATAGTGACCTTTACGAGATTGATTGCCTCGGTAAAATTCGATCATTAACAAGAAAGCTAGTGCAATTTGACTGAAATAAGCCGAATTTTAACAGGTAAATAACTGTTTTGCAAAACCGAGGCACTCAGATTCGAATTCTCAGACCTGTAATCTTCAAAAACCATTCCACCTCTATGCTATGAGCTATTTTATATGCCGCGGAAATCATTGTTTGGAGACATGGTATCGACGATATTAATGACGTTTCTCCACCCGCCGTTACGCTAAATTTGACGTCAGGATTTTTCATCACTTGATCGAGGGCTCCCACGAAACTATGATTATGCAGTCGATATTTATTGTGTTAAGCAAATTTAATCGAGTCAGTTTTTATCTAAATTATTGTGTTTTGCTATTTTCCATACATTTTTAAATACAAAACAAAGGAAACCGAAAGTTAAAGTATCTGCAAAATTTAATATTTTACCGTAAACCAACTTTGGTCGGCATTAATCAGAATTATTTGGCATTTTCCCCGCATGAAAATTATGTGAACACATACATATCAACATAAATTCAATTGCCATAAACTGCATATTCTCATATCATTTTCTGTCACAATTCAAAAGATTTTATTCCAAGTATATCAAAAGTATCGCAGTCGACAATTAAAGATGAACATACATTTAAGGAGTACTCCGTAGCTCAGTGGATTTAGCACTGAGCTAGCGCGGTTTGATTCTCGCAGTAGGCAAAACTATTTTCGACCGTGAACAGGGTTCCATTGCACACATCCTTTCATATGACTGAATGCTCTTGAAAAGGTCGTAAAATGCGTCATTTCATCAGTGCCTTTGTGTTGGTCAAACAGTGCAAAGCCAAGATGAATGTCAGCTTGGAGTTTTTTTCTTTTGTCAGTCCTGAATGAAGTTGTTATTTAAATTTGTATTTTTACCGTTTATTGGAAGATCATTTTAGTTGCAAATTTATAGTACCCGAACGATTTTAAATGAAACTTAACAATGTTTTATTTGTTTAAACTATATCAGGGTCATGTACAAAAATGAATCTTTAGTAAGAAGCTTGCAGCGATAACTCACAACAAAAGATTATACAAATAAAGGGTCTTTAAGTTACTTACTGATCAGCTGACAAACATTGTCAACTGGTCAGCCAAAAATAAATCATGAAAGGAACGTTCTGTGGTCAGTGAAAATATTTCAAGGATTTGTATCAGGTGTTCTTTACTAAGAATAAATCTTGAAAGGTCTTCAGGAAGCAAGGCAGACATTAAAGAAACGGGTAGGCCTAAAAGAGACTTGATTTCATTGAGTCAGTTCAAGTGCAATAATTTACTGTTGCAACACCTAGCCCCCCGGCTTCAGCGGCATTATTTTGGAAGTGACTCAGAATGAGCCCAATGATTCCATTATGTAATATTCACTATGCATGGTGAAGTATGGTGACACTTTTTATATGGCTGCCACACTGCACTTAACATTAGTTGCACTGAACTTCAATTTAACCGTTTTCTAGCTGTCAAATGACCACCCTAAAGGAATGGAAAAAAACATGATCTGCATTATTATAGTAAACCCGGGGATACGTTTCTAAGTACGGTGGTTGTGGGAAGGGGGAGGAGGGGGATGGTTGCGGTCGGGCGATGGTGCCCGGTAAATCTCAGTGCCGAGGCGTCCAACTATTGTATATGGATAATAGAAGAGTAAGGGTCTACTGTGTTTGCAGTAGATGTGGGTGGGGTAATTTGGAAATTTCTTGTCTCGCCTGTCATATCTTTTCTTTCTCTTCCTCTCTGGAAGACAGCTCGACACAAATTGAAATACTGTTTCAAAGAGTTGTTAAACCCCATCCTACCAACAAATTAACCAAGTACGGGGAGACTGATGCTTTATGTTATTTGCTATTTATTACGGTCCCGAATGATCGAAGAACTGTTCTTTACTCATGTATGACAACACATAAACACGCTTGGATGAGCTATATATTTTACAAGAATATGTTATATTTACTGACAGATGTGCGTGATATTTTGCAATATAAGCATATCTTACAGATGTATTTAATTTTACGAATGAGGTAGTGACTTGTATCTGTTGCGAGAGGTGGTAAGCGAGACGTGCATTTCGGGCTTTACCTTCTTTTTCATAGAAATGCAGATTTTACAGAAAGTTTGACCAACAAAAAAGCCACCAAATTACCTTGGAAACAAGTGAATCAATTAAAATGCGAGCAAATGTTCCAGCTTTAACTAGGCACTGAGGCACACACTAGATCATTTGTGAATTTGCTTTATCCTCTTTTCTCGTAATGTCATCTCTTTCAGTTTGGCCGGCAAACACTGTGTTTGTGGCCATTTCGGACAAGTAAATGGCATCCTGGTTACCATGGAAACAGCTGCACCACTAAATAATGCTTGCAAATTGTAAAACTTGTATAACTGAATTGTGTTAAACTACCTTTAGGATTTGTGACTGTTTCTATTTTTTTTTATTTTGCATTTGATATCTTTTTATCATGGAAACTCCGTGTTAGCGGCCATTTTGAACAAGAAAATGGCCGCCTCATTACCAAGGAAACAAACTCACAAATAAAAAATGTTAGTAAATGGTGCATCTTTTATAATTGCTTCATACATTTTATCATTTATGAGTGTTCTTTATCATATTCTGTCGTTTTGTCATTATTCGCTTCATATAAAACTCCGATTTCGCTGCCATTTTGAACCAGAAATTGACAGCCTGGTTACCATGGAAACGAGTGAACCACTCAAAAACATTTGCTGAAGTTGCCGCCCATATTACTGCATCATACAGTGTATATGAATAAGACTATAAGTAAAAGACTGAAATCCTTGCCCCAATTTATGCTTAATGAATGTGAAATTCGGTGCCATCAGCCCGTATACTGAATACATTGGAGCATGATTACAAAATTGGGCACCATGGCTTGTCTAAAACATGTCATAACTTTTGAACCAAGCCCCCTATTCTAATAATATACATATTATTTTAGAGGAAATTGAATATGCTTTCTCATAAAATAGGTAAAAATAAGTAAATTTGCATTTTTAAAAAACACCTGAAGCCCCTAAATTCGGAATCATATATCGCATGGTATGGTCTGTGGTGCTCAATAATGACGCGTGTATGCTGACGCAGGAATGTTGATAAGTCCATAAGTGATTCTGTTAATCATCGCTAGTTTAGTGTTCGCCCTTCGTTACCACAGGGGCTCTCAGCCGAGGTTAGTTATCATCTGGCTGGGGCTGCTGGTAGTTCTGTAGTACCCCGTAAAATCCCGCTGCACGTCTCTGGACTGCTTCAAACCGCTGGATATTAGCTAGGGTATGTTCATCCCATGAGGTCGATGCATACTCAAGGATTGGCGGTACCAGGGTTTGATGATTTTGTACCTTCGCATCTTTTGGGCAACTGACAGGGGTTCTCCTGTGGAAAGCGTGGCTGTTGATTGCCTTTTCGGCTTTAGCGTCCACGTGGGTGTTCCATGTCAGGATATCAGATATGGTGACTCCTAGGCCCGTCTTGGCAGCAGTCAGGTCCTGGCCATGAATTCTGTAGGCGACCTTGATGGAATTTCTTTTCTTTGTGATCCTGATGACTTCGCGCTTAGTTCGACTGGATGACATATACTATGTTCTTAACCATTCTTGAAGTTTATCTCGGTCTTCCTGTAGTATATGGGAGCCTTCAGTGCTCTTAACCTTTGGATACAGCAAGCTGCCATCGGCAATAAACGGGGTGGTAGAGGATACTATCTCATGTAAATCATTATGTGAATTAGGAATAACAGCGGTCCTAGATCTTTTCCTTGTGGGACTCCAGAGGTGACGGTTGCAGATCTTCATGAGGAAACTCTGTATCTACTGTAAGACGTTATCAGGAATTCCACAGTGGTCCAGTTTGATGGCGAGTTGCTGATGTTCTTGTTTCCCACGTGTTCTCTAAAGTATAAGGGAAATAACAATGACTAAATTCAAGCATTTAGTGCTCACAGTTTTTCTCCTCCTCCTTTCTTCTCTGCAGACGGTATGGTGTCACGTAAGGTTAATATATTCAATGGATGCAGACACGGGATAATGCGTAATTCCAAAATTCGGTCTTTAGAATATTATTTTGGAGTAGAAAATAAACAACCATGAATTGTTCATACAATATCTACGTCTTCGAGAATGAAAGAAACGACAGAGCGTGCATTTTTCAGTAGTATAATGAAGATGAAATATTTACTACTTTTACCACGTAGGTTTGTGATTTTATCGTTTCACCCCACCTCTTATATAGTGAAAATTCTTTAGACTCAGATAGTAAGTACTAAGTTATAAGCGCTCTTGACAAACTGTAAGCTAAAATAAAGGCAGGAGATGACTATCACATAAGCATCACGCTTACCGTCAGATCCTATGTTCGACTGATTTTTATGTGTATATATACACGTATGTAACTAGTCATGAATAAAATATTGTTTGAACCAAATTAAAGCAGAACATATTCATACCCTTGTGATATTAAGAAACGCACATATGAAGGCGTGGTTTTTGCCAAGCATTGCTCACACAGAGGTTTGTTCACGCATGTATTTTCTAAAATGCATTTTACCAGATCATATCACTGATGATATCAATCTTTAAGTAGGCCCTCATCATCTGGAAATATGATGGTGTTCCCTAATCTAAATGATCAGTCACAAACATGCTAAGCATATAAGAGTTTTATATATACTACTTCTGCAGTAATAACCATGTGAAAAGAAAACAATAAAGACAACAGCAGTAATAGTAGTAATAATATTTGCAGTACTAAAACATCTTGACTTTGTAAACAAGTAGCCCAAAGGGCAACAATTGCTCACCTGAGAGACATTGTAAACCTATAGGGATATTTAAGATGCTCAAGGGCAGCTAACTCCACAGTCAGTGGTCCAATCAGGCTGAAAATTAAACTCATCCAAAACATTATGTATGCCCTCATTTAATATATGCAAGTTTAAAAAGTATCCGATCAAGAGCAGAATAGACAGAGCTGTCAAGGGCAGCTAACTTCGTAGTGGTTCGCCTGATCTGGCCAAAATTTGAACTTGTTTAAGATATTATGCATTTCCTCATTACCTGCAAGTTTGAAAAGGATCGGATCAGTAGAAACCAAGAAAAAGTGGCAACACTGATTTTTTGGATGCTCAGGGCAGGTACTCCATAGTCAGTGGTGGGATCTAGCCGAAATGCTAACTAATCCAAGCTTTTATGCATATCCTCATTACCTGCAAGTATGAAGAGGATCCGATGAAAAATGAAAATGTGATGACGTTGTTTTCTCCATTATAAGACTATGGGATTTTTTTCAAACGCTCAAGGGCAGCTAACTCCGTAGTCTGTGCTCAAATCCACCCAAATTTCGAACTCATCCAAGCTCTTATGTATGTCATCATAACCTGTAAGTATGATAAGGATCTAATCAAAAGCCTTGACTGCAGAACCCTGAAAGTCAAATTTGCTCGAGATATTGTCATGCCCTACATTTGTGTGAATTTATTCTAAAATCCGTTGAGAAATGTAGGTGCTAGAGCGATGACAAAATTTTTCTAAAAATAGCCACAGTGACCTTGACCTTGGGCACAGCATCCTGAAAGTATAACTTGCTTGAGATATTGTCATACCCTACATTTGTGTCAAGTTATTTTATTTCAAAATCCAAGGAGAAATGAAGGTGCTAGGGCAATGACAAAGTTTTTCTAAAAATAGCCACAGTGACCTTGACCTTGGGTGCAGCACCCTGAAAGTCGAACTTGCTCGAGATATTGTCATGCCCTACATTTGTGTGAATTTATTTTAAAATCCATTGAGAAATGTAGGTGCCAGAGCGCTGACAATGTTTTTCTAAAAATAGCCACAGTGACCTTGACCTTGGGCGCAGCACCCTGGAAGTCAAACTTGTTTGAGATATTGTCATGCCCTACATTTGTGAGAAGTTGATTTAAAATCCGTTGAGAAATGTAGGCGCTAGAGCGATGACCAAGTTTTTCTAAAAATAGCCACAGTGACCTTGACCTTGGGTGCAGCACCCTGAAAGTCAAACTTGCTCGAGCTATTGTCATGCTCTACATTTGTGTGAAGTTATTTTAAAATCTGCTGAGAAATGTAGGTGCTAGAGCGCTGACAAAGTTTTTCTTAAAATAGCCACAGTGACCTTGACCTTGGGCGCAGCATCCTGAAAGTCGAACTTGCTCAAGATATTGTCATGCCATACATTTGTGTGAAGTTATTTTAAAATCTGCTGAGAAATGTAGGTGCTAGAGTGCTGACAAAGTTTTTCTAAAAATAGCCACAGTGACCTTGACCTTGGGCGCAGCATCCTGAAAGTCGAACTTGCTCGAGATATTGTCATGCCCTACATTTGTGTGAAGTTATTTCAAAATCCGTTGAGAAATGTAGGCAATAGAGCGATGACAATGTTTTTCTAAAAATATGTGATGACGTTGTTTTCTCCATTATAACACTATGGGATTTTTTTCAAACGCTCAAGGGCAGCTAACTCAGTAGTCTGTGCTCGAATCCGGCCAAATTTCGAACTCATCCAAGCTCTTATGTATGTCATCATTACCTGCAAGTATGATAAGGATCTAAGCAAAAAGTTGAGAAAACGTGATGACGCCATTTTCCCCATTATAACCCTATGGGATTTTTTTCAAACGCTCAAGGGCAGCTAACTCCGTAGTCTGTGCTCGAATCTGGCCAAATTTCGAACTCATCCAAGCTCTTGTGTATGTCATCATTACCTGCAAGTATGATAAGGATCTAATCAAAAACAGTCGTGAAAACGTGATGACGCCATTTTCCCCATTATAACCCTATGGGGGCTATCTGTTGCCATGGAAACCAGAGTTCTGAGCTGATCGGCACCAAAACCTAATGCAGCCTTTCCCCCACCCAAATGATGCTTCAGATAAAATTTGATTGCGATCAGCTTACTGGTCTCTGCGATATTTATGTTTGAAATTGTTGACGGACGGACCCACGGACGGACGACGGCTCGACTCCCATCCTATAAGCTCACCTCTGAGCCTTCGGCTCAGGTGAGCTAAAAAGCAAATAATTATGATGGGAAAGGAACTAGGCCCATCATCAAGAAGAAAACAAAACTCCCAGGAAAATTTACAAAGCCAATATGAATCACCATGGGTTAAAGTACAAAAAGGTATATGACAAATTTGTTTTGCAACACTTCAGTTTTGGATATACAAATGTCAGAGGACCAATTAATTTCAATTCTGGCATGTTAGTGTCCATCCTTGCAGACCAAATCGAAAGTAAAATGGATATTTCTCTGTCACCATAGTATCCTCACTTAGGGGTTCGTGCTTGCTGTTGTGTTTTTACGTTCTCAGAAACAACATGCATGAACACTAAACTTGCTTTGGAGATATCAGTGCTCCAGATAAGAAGGGGCAGTTAGGATACTTTACTACTAATTCTCCATATTTCCCCCATATAGACATAATTGTTGCTCCTCATTAGAACCATCTCGCCATAACATATGTTTTCATTGAGAAATAAGAAAAAATCTCATACTTATCCTCAAACCCATCCTTATCTAGAGCTCTAGAAATGATATCTAGCCTAGTCTGATCTATTCCATTACCTTGCAGTCACTGGGCCACCACTGATGACTCTGCAGCAATCTCTTACCACCTGGTCCTATCTCAGCTGATAAAAGTAAGTAGGAAAATACTCAGGAACTGACACAATTAAATCCCAGATCCCACAAAAGACACCATGTGGGAAAATGACAACATAAAATTAGTCACCACCAAAGACACTACCGGTGGCAGCATTTCTGTCCACATTCATTATTGTCTTCCCATTTGAGCCGCGACACGAGAAAACCAACAATGTGGTTGTGCGCCCAGCGCAGACTCAGATCAGCCTGGGCATCCGCCCAGTCTGATCAGAGTCTTCGCTGTCCGCATGGAGATAGCTTAGACCCTTAGGTACAATTTGAGCACTTAATGATGAGTCTGGTCAAACTGAGCGAATGATTAGGCTGATCTGAGTCTGCACTGGGCGCACAACCACATTGTTGGTTTTGTCGTGTCGCGGCTCATTTCTTCTTCTCTCTGCCCATTCTTATTTTCTCAGTCACTTTGCCCTGAAGGATTGTCTTTGCCAAAGGAAAACAAGGGCGTAGCTACCTATACGGCAAATACGCAAGTGCGTATTGAAATTTTGTCAAAATTGACAAAATTTCAAAACGCACCTGCATATTTGCATGCTGAATATTTATAAATTAGACAAGATTTCAATACCAATTAGTAATTACCAAAGTGGCTGAAATACTAGCTTTCCCTTCTAGAATTAGAGAATAAAACATGGTTGTGCGTATTATGAAAGTGCCCCTAGTTACGCCCCTGGGAAAACCTTGATATGTGTCCAAACCACTTAATTTGCTTTTTTGACCATGTCCAAGAACTCATGTTTTAATATTTCTGTGAACATCCCCATTAGTTACATGGTCCTTGTACGAGATGTTTAGTAATCTTCGGTAGCATATCGTCATAAAAGCCTGCGTCTTTTTCTCTACCTCTGCTGTCAAGGTCTACGATTCAAATGACCCACATGCAAACTGTTTGTCCGTCAAGTAAGTAAGTAATTAAAGACTTTGATTTACGAGAATTACAACATTTAGAAAATACGCTAACCTTCCACGAGGCCTCAGGTGGAATAGTGAACTATAATGTAGAAGGGCTTCTTCCTCCAGGCAAGAAAACAGGAAGTCATAAAAGTTGTTCCCCTTTATAAAACTGGCAAATACTGGATGTGCAGTCATACATCTATATGAATTTCTAGTACCCTAGTCCTCCAGGGTAAGAGTATTGCTAGCAAGATACAGGTAGGAAAAAGAAGATGACGGCGGCAAACCATCATCGCAAGCCAATGGTACAAAGTCCACTTTCGTGCGTAAGGAACACAAAGTGGACTTAGTACCCTACGTAAGGAACAAAGTGGACTTAGTACCCTTGGTTTGTGAAGATGGTGGCAAAACTGCCTGTGCATGTAACTGGAGTCTATATCCTAAATCGTTGATAGAAGGCTACAGGTCGCCAAGCGCATCTTTTGGAAGTAAAGAGAACATCTACTGTTGGGATTCATCCAGCACATGACGTTGAAATGACGTCGTACTGACGTCGATGCGACGTGATTACGTCGCATCTACGCCAGAGCAACGTCATTTCGACATCATGTGTCCGCTGAGCATATCCGATTTCTTTCATTTGTATATTGTCTTCAGGTAGTTTTTCATCACATCCAGCCACTGTACCATTTAGCACAAATCTGTCAAATGGTTTAAATGGAGATAACTGTTATGACAACAAAACCTAATAGTAGCATACATAATCATAGTACCTGCAAATATGGCTGTAGAGCAGGGTTCGTACAGGTCTTTCGAGTGACAGCTCAGCTGCTAAACATCCACCTTCACACACACACACACACACACACACACACACACACACACACACACACACACACACACACACACACACACCTCCGCTCAGTTTAAAATCTAAAGTTGTGCTGCAAATAATTATGTTATAGTTTATCTTGAGAAATCTAACAATATAATTCAAGCAACTAAATGCAGCGCTAAATTATACATTTATCAATTTTAGATGGGTTTGTTTCATCTAAAATTTATGACAAACGCGATGATTTTGAATTTTCCGTATTTGGATGCACCACTTCTTATGGTGTTTACATTTTTCGCTAGGGTGGCTAGTCATTTGGCTGATTTCAATGCTCGTAATAAAAGTTTGACTGCCAAGCTTTTACAGCAGGGGTATCGGTATCCTAAACTTCGGAAAGCTTTTTCTAAATTTTATCGTAGACACTTTGAATTGGTTTCTAAATATAATACAGGGTTAAGGTCACTTTTGCAACAAGGCCTGTCGGAACCTGAATTTTATGGTGACTTAGTATATAAATTACGCAAAAATCCTAGGGAAAACAGATTTTCCTGATCAATTTAAGAAAATTATCATACGATTTAAACGCATTGGCTATAACATAGATGTAATGCGACAGTCAGCATGCTTAGTGGTTAACCCAATCACGGTTGACAACGTTGCTGTCCTCTTTAATTGCACGCCGGTGGGTCGGGGTTCAGACTCTATGATAGCCCCTACATAAAGCTATATATTAGTTGGTTGGGGCCGGATGTTTGTCTGTCTCTTGGCCCATCGGGGTTCAACTGGTGGTCTTCTTGTGCTCCAGTGGTGTTGCTGACGCCCCAGGGATCTCCAGGTGTCTCAACAAGTTTTGGCTGTCGAGTCCTCATCCTTACTTCATCACGGTCTTTTCTTGATTTTAATTGTTGACCGTGATGACCCTCTGATGAGTTAGGGGACCTCCATACGAACCGACCTACCAACTAATTGTGTGCACCGCGGCGGAGGGTGAGGGTGAAGGTTTGGGCCCAGTAAAACCGGTTTAAACCCCCAGTAGTTATTACTGACCGTCCCAAGGCGGTGCTTTCGTTGCGGTTGCATTTGTTTTATGTTCGGTGCTGTTTAATTTATTGTGTTCTCATTTTAACCCTTCTATAACAAAAATAGAAAATAGGTAAAAATAATTGTTAATTGTTTTTCGTATAATTTGCTTAGTCTGTCGTAACCCTTCTGTCGGTCTAAATTGTTTAGTTTAATAAAGATAGCTGAGTTGCCACCTATTTGGGAAAGAGCTGCTGACTCGGCTTATCACTTGTAATTTATTGTTTGTTGGGATGTCTTTGTCAATCTTTCCCTTTGATGTTGGGGATAAGGTTTGGGATCTGATTCAGTCAGTTCCTGAAGTGTAGTTACTCTCTAAATTTGTTCATTTTTCCAGATCAACAAATACGCATTCACAGTTCAGCCTATATTTTGATGACCTAGTTGTTGGTGGGATGTTAAACCCGAACTCACTCACTCACTCATTCACCCACTCACCTATATTTTGTCTCATTAAGCTTCTAGAATTAATAGAATACGCCATACTTTTGTTGATTGCATCATTTGTTTAAGTTGGACATTTAATCTAAAATATGTGACACAATAAATGTCAATAGTATCTAACGTATGCACATATCTCTATTTTAAGTTTTTCTTACTTTTCTTTCTACGTATACTGCTACACCCTCTCTCGAGGATTGTGAGCAGGTGCATAATGAACATTCCAGTTTTGCAGGATCAACCTCTTATAGTCATGTGCCTACAGAAGGGACCTTTAACATGCACGTACTTCTCTCTGCACAGGGAACCTCTTGTTCACGTCCCGATTCGACGGAGGGCACACTCTTTTTATATTATCCCTACAAATGACAATACTGAAGCCACGACACTTCCGCTGCGCTCTTGACGCTTTATCTGTGTTTCCTCTGCTCTTATGGCGATCTGGGCATGAAAATGCCGCGTTTCCACGACGTTTCATAAATCGATTCTCACGTTTCATTCAAGATGCAGGCTGCAAGTAGCAGGAGTTGGAATACCCTCTCCTGCGGTAAGTCTCCTGATCAGGCCTGGGTGTGGATTTCGCCATCTGCTTTTGACAGGTGGCCAGGCTCTTGCTCTCTAAACTGAGCCAGATAAGCGCCCTTTAGAACGCCGAGCAGAGGCCCAGTTTGAGCCTGAACAGCAAGAAGAACAAGACGAGTTGTTCGAAGTCACTAGGTCATGATTTCCAGCTGGGCCATAGCCACTGGAATTTTTATATTATCAATATTGTTTGAAGGCTGGTGGCTAACTTCTGCTGGACCCGATTCTCCGCCGATTTACATGGAAGCGGTTACAAAGTGCAACACAAGCGCAGCATGAGCACAGCTCCGGCACTTAGGTCGTAGCACGATCGCAAATGCATCGTAATAAGCGTAGCTCAAGCGTAGCTTATAATCCTTTACCGTAGTAAAGTATCTAACTCGGCTACTTTGGATTGAACCGAGGACCTTAAGTATCAGAGGCAAGTGTACTCACCCAATGAGCTGTCAGCCTTCTGTCAATCTGTGTTTGAAGCACAAATATCTTTATATGCAATACGGGCATTTCTATTTAAAATGTTAAATAGGGAGATCTGCATTAAAAATGCAGGTATCTGTATTTCAAATGAAGATAGCTGCATTTAAATACAGACATCTTTATTTCAAGTGCAGATATCTTAATTCAAGTGTCGATATCTGCATTGAATAGATATAAACCCAAATGGATCGCCAAACATATAAACAAAAATGATAAAGACAAAATGTGCGTGCGAGCGTGTGCATATGTGTGTGTGCATGAATATATGATTGTCAATTCCCCAGATCGCCAAACATTTTCAAGCTGCAAAGTCTGTAACTTTCGATCTTTTATTTTTAAAATTACTGTTTCTTATTTTCAAGAATACAAAATTATAGCTAAGATAGGGATATAAATTTCACCAGACTCATAAACCTTAACAAATAATCGCTATCAAAACAACAGCATTTATGCAAACAAGTAGTTGTCTAGAATTACTGGTGGGATGTAAATAATTTCCAGCAAGGTTTTCATAAAGATTATTCACATTTTTGTGCAGTTTTCAGCTCCTATGAACAGGTTTATGATGGTAGCATAATTTTACACTACCTTACAAATGATTTAAAGACAAACTAAAAATTTCCAAATAATTGTCAGAATAGCAGATTTAGTAACTTTAACAAAGATGATTAAACACATAAACCATACATGCCTGGACAGAGCAAAGCCTACAATTTTAATTTATAAGATCATTCCTTGTGTGTGTGTGTGTGTGTGTGTGTGTGTGTGTGTGTATGTGTGTATATATATGCGCGTTGATTAAGAATATCATTCTTCAAGTGCGTGCGCGTTTGTGTGTGTGTGCATGAAAATATATTTGTCAATTCCCCAGATCGCTAAACATTTAAACAAAGGTGATTAAGACAATACAAACACATAAACCATATATGCACGGACAGAGCAAAGCTCACAATTTTGATTAAGAAGATCATTCCGCGAGTGTGTGTGCGTGCGTGCGTGTTTCTGTGTATGTATGTGCGCATGTTGATTAAGAAAATCATTCTTTGAGTGAGCGTATGTGAGTGGCGTGCGTGTGTGTATACGCACGTTGATTAAGATGATCATTCCTTGAGTTTGTGTGTCTGCCGTGTGTGTGTGTGTTTGTGTGTACGTGTGTGTGTGCATGAATGTTTGCTTGTCAATTCCCCAGAACGCCAAACACTTCTTTAAACACATAAACATATATGCCTGGACAGAGCACCTGTAGTGTAACGCAAATGCAGCAGACTACCTAATTTTAAACACTAGGCAGTCAAGATACAATCACCAACTAGCTTACAGGCAATTTCCTACTCTCAAAGATTATTACAAGTACACACACTTTCCCCGCTAGACCAGTTCCTTGCACAACTTCCGTTTCGTGTGACTCACTACAGTAGAGACAAGCGTAAACCACTGGACTCAGGCGGCAGAAACTTGACTGGTAGATCTGGTTCTCAATACACTACCTAAACTTTTAACAGCACCGGGAATCATGTTAGAGAAACTTCTTATCTATAAATATCTTTCTACTGGCAGTAAAGGTTACAGCAGGTGCTTTTTTCTTAAAAGCAAATTATCTGAAAACCACATTAGATAGATCTAATAGCTATTTACTTAACAATCTTGACAAAAGTAGCTGCATTTTCAAACAGTGTAGATCCTGACGAGTCGGCTCTGAATGAGACGCCACAGCTAGAGCTATGCCGTTTGCCCTCTAGTCTTTGGGTTTTCAATATGATACAGCTTGGAAGAAACATTTGTTATTTTACAGACGTAGACTTTTGTTTTGCGGCGTCTGATCTGGGTCTGCACTGTTTGCCTATGCCGTTAGGCATGAATGGGTAAATCAAGTAATTCGTAATTAACTTCTTGTATCTTGAAGGCACACTAACAAGCAATTAAAACAAAAACAAGGCGCGATTAATTTCTTGGAAGCTGGTGAGAAAAATAATCTCAACATAAACATTCAATGAGGGCGATAGATAACTAATATACACGGCCGAGATATAAATAGATATGCAGTACGTCAGTATGGGAATATCTGAACTATTTATAGGTAAACCAACATCGTTTGCGCTAGGCGTCTATTTAGTCGCCTGGGAACGAGGCAATTTCCCCGCACAATAGTCCATTGGAACGCCCTCCCATCCTATATCCCTGTTTTACCTACCGTGGCACAATTCAGTCATGCTGTGTGCCAAGTAGTCCATGTCTCACCGTAAATATCAGATGTGCTTTTATCTTTTATCTATACTAATCCCTCTATTTCACTTGTATACTTTTTTTAACTGTTCACCTCTTTTATCTCAACTAACCCACTTTTGCACTTGTATACCAAACCCCGTCTGATGTCCTCCTCGGAGGTTAAGACGTAACGGAAGAAAGAAAGAAAGAGCGAAGCTCACAATTTTGATTAAGAAGATTGTGAGCTTTGCCCTATTTTGATTATGAAGATCATTCACTGAGCATGTATGTGCGCGCGTGCGTGTGTGCTTGCGGCGCCGCGAGCGCGCGTGTGTGTTTGGCCAACATTGGAAGCCCGGTGGGAGCTGAGTCCTCCTTAACCTTCTTTTATAAAATTCACACTGAGGTTGTAGCCGTCATTTAAAACAAAAGACCTGACCCCTGCACCTAGGCAAACAAATAACTCGCAAACACAAAAAGATACTTATCATATTATTCTAACACTTTCAAGTAGGGTAACTCGCCCTTAAGTCGAACTTGCCCTTAAGTCGAACAATTTAAACAGATAACATTAACGTTTCAACTTGGTGGGTCATTACCTGCTAAGATACCAGACGTTACCTTAATGTATGAACAATATGCATAAAAGACTCTCAAATATAAAGCTCCCATTACTATACGACTAGCAGTCGTCGCAATTCATCCCTCTCAAGCTGTTTCTAAATTTCATAATTTTGATTTTTATAAATTTTGTAAAATACTTAATATTATGTAGCTAAAAGGGCCTTAGTTCATGAAATTTAACATTTTTGTTAACCTAATCCATGGCTTCTCAATGATTGAAAAGATAACTATTTATTGGTCAAAATAAGTAAAATTAACAAAATTTTTCACGATTAACACAAACCTATGCTTCGTCATTGAGTCGAACACCGATTCGCCCTAAAGTCGAACACGGGCATATAGTTTCAGAGACGATTTACTCACTGGATCACTAGCAAATACATTCAGTCACAGACTAATTGCACAAACACATCACCCTCTTTTCTTTTATGCACGCAGTAAGGGTGGACGCTTATCATAAACGAAATACCACACATGTAATTGAGCCCCTTAAACGAATGTTTTTCTACATACACCAGGAGTCACAGGGTGGATTTATCTGCATTTACGTACATTGCTGTGCGTCTCATTATCTCCTAAAGCGTGCTTTAAAATGACATCAAACAAAAATAATCTAAAACTATATAATTTAAAAAATGCGGATTTTCTGGATATCACAGACACTACATGAGGTTGTCCTATAATGGCGGGATCAGTATATCTGTTCGAGTCAGGGGCAAGTCTGTTCGACTTAAGGGCTAATTTGGGTAGGTGGATAAAACCCCTTATTATTCCCTTATTTCACGAAGTATGGCTAAACGGTTGCAGCGTTTTGGCACTTGGAAAGCTGCGTTAGCTCTTGCATGACCCAAACACGATGTGGGTCAATAGCCAGGGACTCTAAGAGCAAGACAATGCAAAAGGTGTTCGACTCAAGGGCGAACTACCCTATTCCTTTTTCAACATACCATTAATTCCTCTTTGGAATAGTCTTCCCGCTTCTGTGGTCTCCGCAGAAACCGCAGAGCTGTTAAGCCCCATTGTATATTTTATTAGCATGCCTCTGATTTTCGTCTTGTATATAGTTTTAATGGTCAATCCGTTTTTGTTACATGCTAAATTTTGCGCAGCGCACACTCAGCGACATACTTATGGTCAAATAGAGGCGGGGCAGTTATTTTCGGTATTTATGGGGACCGAAAAATTTGGCGCGTAAGCGGAAGTAAACTTTTAACTTTGCACCGAAAATTCGTCCTTGAACTTGATTATGGGAAATGAAAACCGCAAAGTAAACGAATATTTACACGTTGTACGCGGAAACCTAAAATTAAAGATGAGTGGTAAATATCAGTCAAGTTTAAAGAACTGACAGATACTCCTGATTTGTCAATTTAGCTTTCCGTCAGTCAAAGAAACGCTAAAATCTGTTAGTATTGTGTTGTCACGTGTTTTGCTATTTCAGCAGAGTGGGTGGCTGGGGTGGTGCCAAACAAACCACAGTCATAACCAGTATGGCTTCCATAAAATCGCCATTTTAAAAGGGATATATCCTGCAGTACTCCCATAATATGTTATATCGGATATTCTAACGTCCATATTTTATGTTTTTATGCTGATATTTACATTTTACTTACATTGAATATCAGATCATCTACCATTGACGTTTTTCATTGGTGTCTTTCACCATCAGTTGGTGTCACAGACAATAATTGCCCTGATCAACAAAAACGGACCTACTTGTGTTTAGTGCCTGTAAAACCAGTCATAATACAAAGCAATTTATCAACTTACCATTGACTGTTAACCAGTAATTTAAAGATAAAATGATTGAAAAGTGAGCTCCCATAAGCATCAATGGCTTCGAATCCAAACAAATCCCATAATGCAACAGCATCCTAAACAGGGGTTTTCCTAGGGACCAGAATGCCATTGGCCTGCAGGGCCACCTGGCCGGAAAATCTACTGGCCATCCAAATTTTCAGCTGGCCCGACTATTTTTCCAATGTGGAATATACAGGTCTAATTATATTCAATAAAATAAAGCACCATTAAAATGTATGATCCTTTATCACCAAATATCCAGTCTTATCTGTAGTTGTTTAGTATCCGAATGTTTAAGATAATTAACCCATTAAGCCAAGTCTGATACCTCATGATATAGCAGTGAGGTTTTCTTGCAGTTGGTGCATCCAGTAACATAAGAGCCAACTCAATCGGAACACCGCTCGGCCAATTCCGTGAATCAACCTCGGATGTATGACGTGGGACTACTTACGTCACACGACTGTTGTTAGGAACAACGACATAAACAAAGATGGCCGCACAGTCGCACCGAGTAAATAATAAAATTAGAAGAAACAAATGTATTATCTGTCTCGTCATTAATAATTGACTATTTTGTTTTAACAACAGCAAAGCGTTAAATGGATGTCCGTGAACAGCTGAAAAAGGTCGCAGGTCGAGAATTAATTATCATTCGTAGACATAGAGATCTACGGCTTCGGCGTATACTTTCGGCCGAACAACAAAATGTTGGATTTTGCTGCATATTGCTCCGCCTTACATACGCCCGAGGTCTGATTCACTGAATTGGCCGAGGAGTTCCGAATGGAGCCAACTGTGTCCCTAGGGCATCATCAAACTCGAGCTACTTCAGGCACTTGAATTCAGTCAGCCACCCAGGTTGAAAGTACCGATGGCGGCCAGACTGTTCGTATTTGTCTCGGGTGGCTTTTTTTCTTCATCAGACTTAAGCAGCTCTTTTTGTTTTTTAGATGGCGGGGGTTGAAATAAGCGCAGAAGTCCTTTGGGGTCCATTTTTTTGCATGTGACTTCTGCGATTCATCCCCAAACTTCATCGGTCGGCCATATTGTCTATTTGCAATGCGAGGAGAAATTTCATTGGATTAAACATTTCTGATCGTCCAATGAAATCATCCGTAGCAAAACGAAATTTAGACTGGTTTTCAGATGGTTTTCACTTCAAGTTTGAAACAAACTGAATGTCCCGAAATGACTCCCCGAAATTCAACTGGCCTGACGGACCTGCTACAGTGTGATTTAACTGGCCCGAGGCCAAAATCAACGGGCCCGGGCCAACGGACCCGCGCTTAAAAAAAACCCTGCTAAAGCAAGAATATTTTACCTCCGAGAAAAAAAAAATATAGAATTGATTAGAATATTTCTTACCATTGAATATATGTGTGAAAAGCAAATACACAATCATATATTTAATGTTTCTTTTTGCAAAAATTCACATGTGTACAACATATGCTCATTGACCCAGTTACTGGTGTTTACCAGTTACCGGTGATTTCCGAAGTAGACGCCAAATTTTGTTCACATCACCGGGATTTCCCTACTGGAAGTTTTGGTTTTGAGCTGTCCAAATCTTCCCCTAACTGTCCTCTTTAACTCACGAAAAGTAAGATTTATTTTTTAATTACTGACTATAGAAACATAGTCTATAAATCAATTAAGATCACCGGTAACTGGGTAAAGGAGCATACTACACAGTTAGGTGTTTCTGCAGACTGCTTCTATTGTATTTGTTAGTTTCATTCAAAATTATTGTTTTTGTATTTACAGTTTAAGCATATTTTATTGCTATAAGTGACAAGCAATGGGGTTGGGCCACAAGTTCTCACAACATTAGTTACGGCCCGCCTCCTACATCATACATTTACAGATATAAATAAGCATAATAATGACAGCAAGCGAACATATTCATAACATAACTATAAACAGTACCAAATAAGAAAAAAAACAACTATCTATACAAAGGAGTCTTGTCAGGTGATCCG
Organism: Ctena decussata; assembly: GCA_963989385.1. NCBI lineage: Eukaryota > Metazoa > Mollusca > Bivalvia > Lucinida > Lucinidae > Ctena > Ctena decussata. The sequence goes on along the minus strand of OZ022507.1, from coordinate 3,096,617 downwards.
GGCCAAATCTTGGTGGGAATTGAAAATGATGGTGGCAAAGAGTATACATATACATGTATGCATATACCAGCCGACTATATATATATAGCTGTAACTAGTCTAAAACCGCTTTGAAGCCTTAATAAATTATGGATAGCCTTAAAAAGAATTATGTTGTTTTCAGTACCCAATTCTGGTTTACCAAATAATACAGTGTCAGTACTGAGAGGGTGAAAATTTCTTGTAGCGTTAAATAACAATAGCCTCTCCGTAGTGTATTTTGGGCATCGAAAGAAGTAATGTTCGGCATCTTCTATTTCATTTGAACAGGAACAGGTAGGATCAAGTGTTAAGTAGTTTGTAAAGAGATCGAAATTCAGATTGCTACATTTGTTACGTGGTCTAGCATGCAATACAGATATGTATCTACAGCCATACGAATAATAACTTGGAGTTGCAGAAGCATTCGTGTATATTTTCTTAGTATTCGATTTAAAACTTGTAAGTGTGTTTATTTCTCTCAGATTGTTGTCGATCGAATTCCATAATGAAATTGACGAGGGAATACATGATTTTCGTGAGATTTCTGTACGGGTATAAGGTACAGAATAATTATTTTGATTTCTAAGCTGATAATTAGAAACATTTCTAACTAGTGGTGGGATAAGGTCAATGATATAAGAAGGGGCTAGATTATTATGGACTTTATACATAAAATTTAATTTCTGTAGACGCCTCCTTTCTTCTAATGAGACCCAACCACATTCACGAAAAAGGAATGCTATTGACACAGATCTAGTTAAGCCCGTTACAATGCGCGCGGCTTCATTTTGAATTTTGTCTAATAGATATGAGTTCTGGGCTGAGCAGCCATCCCAAACAATGGAAGCATATTCTAATATAGGCAATAGATAAGAGGTATATATCTGATTAAGTGCTTTTCGACTAAAAGTGTATTTAAGTTTACGCATTATTCCAAGGACTTTTGAAGCTGAAGTTATAATATTATCAATATGAACAGTCCATTTACCATCGCTGCTAAGAGTTAAACCAAGGTGTTAATGGTTTTCGACAAATTTTATTTGAGTATTGCCAAACGTTAGACGGGGCAGTGTATCAAAATGTCTTAAGGTGAATAAAACTGCTTCGGTTTTGTTAGGATTAAATGTAACTAGCCACTGGCTAGCCCATGCAGATAGCAAACTGAGGTCGTGATTTATAATACCGTCAATATCATGCAGGCTAGTGGCTGAGTAATAAAGAGAACTATCATCGGCAAACAATCTTGTTAAACTAAGGAGGGACTCAGAAATATCATTTACATATATCAAAAATAATAGAGGGCCCAGTACAGATCCTTGTGGAACATCAGCGTTTAATATTTTAAGAGAAGAACTACTTGCTAAAAATATGGAACGCTTCACGAATTTGCGTGTATTTACCGACTTATGTCAAACAAAATGGATGCCAATGGAAAGTGAAAAACCCTAATCAAAGAATCCAGATCAATCTAGCAAATGGAGTGTTGAAATCATTGAAGTTTAATGATAATTGACAGCTGATAAATTGATCTTTATTGTTCAACTGTTATTTTCTCCAGACTTGACCAAAAGTGTTTGCTGGGGGTTCAAGTAGATGGTAGACAAAACGTCACTCTCCAAGAAAGGATGATGAAAGCAGAAATGAAAATGTCAGAATAAAACTAGGAATAATAAAATGAAATATCAAATGAGAGAGTGACAAATTTTATTTTATAGAACTAATCCTGTAGTAAACCTGGATACCCAATCACCACACCAAGCAGCTTCACCTGGGTCACCCATTCACCAGTATAGTGATATTATTTAAGTCTACACTACCTAATTAAGAATCTATGCTAAAAACTGTTTTTCACTGATTTTCAGTTTTAACATCTGTATCTGACAAGGCATTTGATATTGAAAAAAAAGGAAGAAGTACATTGAGCAACACTTCCCAAATTCAACTCTGTTACTATACTGTTACTATTTTCTGTTTGAATGATGTAAAATTATGCCAAAATGCTTGGTGAAATTAAGTTTGTGTTCTGCTTCTGCAGATTACAACTTCCTTTGCAGCTCTAGTGACAACTAGTCGTCTAACAAATGAAAAAAATTCATGGATGTTTGTCAGGCTACGTAGTGTCACGGTATATCATGGTAAAACAAGGTTGGCAAAATGCCGGCAAATATGAGTATTTTCCATGCCGGCGGTATTTACCGGTAAATACCGGCAAATACTGGAAAATACCGGCAAATACTGGTTGATTGAATTGACCAGCCTGGAATTTATACAATAACCTTCACTCAAAATCCATTGGGGTATTTCAATTATACTGATCAACTGACTTAATATTTATACTGAAGTTTAACAATTGTATCAACTTATTTATTAAATAGTTTATCCAGTCAGTGAAATTTTGAACTTCATTTTAGGGCAAATAAAATAGACTGTTTCATAGCTGGACATTTTTCTCTGTGGGGATGGAGTCATGGAGCTTTGGCACTAACTACTGTTTTGCAGTCAATACATCTGGCACTGGTCTTGTTGTCTTGGTAACAACAGCATAGGATCTTTTGTCTTCATGGTGAATAGTAGTTTGGTACATGTAATGATGTGTGATGGTTCAGCTTTAGGACTGATTATGACAGTTCTGTTCTGTTCTGTTTCAATTCTCTTAGCGATGTTCCCCAAGTGGCTCAGCGATTATGACAAATTATTATCTGACTGCTATAAATGTATTCAAGAGTTGAAGCCATACTAGACATGTAGCTCAAGCTATACCCATAACACCTCTATGTACTTCACCTTGTAATTTTCTGACTTTTGTATAAAACAGATAACCATTCTAACATCTTATTTCCATCCTTGCCCCAAGCAATACTCCGCCCCCTGAAATAAACAGTCTTGAAACTTGTTGTTTTAACTAGTCAGATGTTGTCTTGCAAATTGGGTGTCACAGGTGACTGGCCAGGTGCACAGGAGAATTTATGCTGTTGAGTTTAAGGGCAAATGATAAAGTGGAATCAAGATACTGAACTTGTCAAATTTTTGTCTTAAGTCCATGTTTTGGCTTTCTCAACCTGCTTAATTTGTGAAACATTTTATTCTTTATGATGATAAACTTACAAATATTTAATATAAAAATTAACTAATACATCATTAAGTCATTGAGTTTGAATATATATTATTTTAAGTTAACTTAGCTTTAGCAAGATTTAGAGGTGAATAAGTTCAATCGACCAGTATTTGCCAGTATTTTCCACTTTGGGAGTATTTTCCAGACCGGTAAATACCGGTAAATTCCAGTGGTAAATACCGGGGGTGGAATTTACCGCCCAACCTTGTGGTAAAAACTGCTGTTCTCACCTAAAACCGCGGTACTTTATTTTTGGCAGTACCCTGCTCTATTGTGTAGTCATATTACTGATAATTTAATGGAGCTATTTCATGAGAGACTGTTTTTTATACCCCCGCAAACTATGTTTGTGGGGAGAATACTGTTTTCACGCTGTCCGTCCTTCTGCCCAAAACGTTTTAAATCTTCGGATGAGGTCCTTGAAAATTTGTGAATATGTACACCTCAGAAAATAAGGATAAGCTGTATCTGTGATTATTGATCTTGCCCCTTTTTTAAGAGTTATGCATCATTGAAGTTCTCAGTAAAGAAAGTTTGTTATTGCTACTCCTCCTAGACCGTTTGACGGATTTTCTTGAAATTAAGTATATTATCACATATTGGTATGCTGTTGTGCATTAAGGTTTGAGTTTAAATTTCTGGCCCTTTTCCGTTGAGTTATGCCCCTTTTTGGTATTTTTTAACCAGTTTTTATAGGTGTTTGTGTCCATTTTTGCTCTGATTCTTTTCAGATTTGGTCCATTGATGCAGCCTAAGAAAAGAGCATACACACATTTTTCAATTTTCCCAGTAAGAATTTTAGGGCTGAGTTACGGTCCTTTGAAATTCCTTATGGAAAAAGTTTATTATCGCTACTCCTCCCATTCAATATGTTTTCTTGAAACTAAGTATATGAACACATATTGGTATGAAGATGTGCATTAAGGCTAGGTTTTTAAGTTCCAGCCATTTTACCATGAGTTATGCCCCTTTTAGATACTTTTCGCACAATTTTCTCTGGCTATTTTGGCCAATTTTGCTCCAATTTATTTCAAATTTGATCCATTCATGCAGCATTAGAAAAGATTTGATAGATATTTTTCAGCTGTTCCTGGAAGGATTTTAAGGCTGACTTAAGGCCCTTTGAAGTTCTCTATGGAGAAAGTTTGTTATGGCTTCTCCCAGATTGTTCATTGGATTTTCTCGAAACTAAGTATGTGAACATTTATTGGTATGAAGCTGGGATTAAGACTAGGCTTTCCAGTTTAGCCCTTTTACCATGAGTTATGCACCTTTTTGATATTTTCTGCACAATTTTCTTTGGGTATATGGGCCTTCTTTGCTCTGATTCCTTTCAGATTTGATCCAAGGATGAAGCATTAGAAAAGATTTTTTACATGTTTCTCAGTTTTTCTGTGTAAAGGATTTTATGGTTGAGTTATGTCCCTTTGAAGTTCTCCATAGAAAAATTTGTTTGTAGTTTGTCAATAAATTAATTTATATATGGAGAAGGCAAAACATAATAGTTTGTTTAGGACAAAGGTTAAATGCGGGGGGTATTTAGTAAGCCATGCTTACTGCCATTCCTAGTTTTATCCGTAATAAGTTATTCACCAAAACTGAAGGTGCTGCCAACCAATTCCAGCTAGTTATTTAACTAAAGCTGACCCAATCAAAATGTAACTTACGTTACATGGTGTCCTTGTGTAGGCATATGAAGTATATGCTTTGACATAAGATGAACTTTGTAAGGTTGTAAAATTGGTATAATGGCTTTACAAACCCTCTTCTATTATGAAAGTACAGGAAGAAGGTATGATACTTAATATTTCTTACCAAATGTTTTGGACACCATGTAAGGCGTGTTACATGGTGTCCAATTTTACAAGAGTTACTGATTCAGCATAACACTCAAAACTGACAGGAAAGGTAAAGTTTAACTTTGTACAGTATTTCATTTATTGAAAAAGGTCTAAATATACGTTCCATACCTGTTTATTCAATGTTGTGATTAGATTTTTCTGCTATTTTTTCAAAGTAAACAGAAGCTGATTAACTGCTGCTTGTGAGCAAAAAGAAAGAGAGCCGTTATGAAATAAAATACAATAAGATTGTCTTCCCAAGTATTCTTTTCCTCAAAGACTATCTTAATTTTTACTCATCCAAAGCCAAAATGAATTTCAGTTACATAAAATAGGACACTATGTACAATTACAGTTACATAAAATAGGACACCATGTAACATGTGTTACTTTTTGTGGGTTCGTATATATAAAGGCTTAAAACAACAATATGATTAAAGATTTTTTAAATTTGACGTCTGTGTCCCACTTCTTTGCCCACTAGTTTGGAATCACCCATATATGTACAACATACTACATTGTTAGCTGTTTCTGTGGACTGTTGCTATTATATTTGTTAATCTATAGAAGACTTAAATTTATCATATGACGTCGCATCTGAGAGTGTAATAAAGCCATGCATTAAAAACGATAATCCACTAGTGGATTAAATATGCAAATTACGTTGTAACGTTATAAATTGAGGTCCATAAAAATGTCGCGTTTTCTAATGGCGAAATCCTGACATTTTAGTGCAAAATTTGCTAATTAACTGCGATTTTAATGTTATATGATAAATAGAATCTTGCATTCATGCTCCTGTATTACTGAATTTATTAAACTCGTAGGAGAAAAACGATAAGATGCTCGGCATAGCCTCGCATCTTATCTTTTTCCCCAACTCGTTTAATAAATTCAATAATACATGAGCATTCATGTAAGATCCTCTATATCTTCTTGTCAAAAACTGCTTGCTGGATTTTCCTGAAACTTTGCATGAATATTTGGGTGACCCTCTTTGAAACTGTTCAAGCATTATTGATTCATTAAAAAACATAGCCGCGGGGCTACGGTAATTTTCCCTATATGTCTGTATAGAAAACTTTAAAAATCTTTGTGTAGAATAATGTGGCAGAAATGAAACACCCACTCAAAGGAAGACTTACTGTGCTGAACCTAAATTTGAGATTTTCTGAAATAAAGTAAGTCTCCGTATTAATCCTATTAAATGCCCCGGGGCATTGCATTTAAAGAAGGGGGGGGGGGGGCGTTATTTAGAACCTAAAATGTAGTAAATGAGCTACTGCCAAATACCTCTAATAACAGTATAAAGGTGAGTAGGTATACTTGTACTTGCAGAGGAAGCAACTCTACTGCTTTTGCCTCCCTTCTCAATAGGGGTCAACCCTGCCATATTACTAAATCACCTCTGTCCTCAGCAAATCTTAACATTAACAGTCGCTGGAGAAGGGAGGCAAAAATTAAAATGGCAGAGTTGCTTCCCCTGAAAGTGTATTCATAAACCCCGACTTCCTGGTCCAGAGGTTATAAAACTTGAGTACATTCTCAAACTCAAAATGAAGCACACTGATTGGCTGCTTCCGAGCACATGCTCGGAAGCAGCCAATCAGTGTGCTTTATTTTGAGTTTAAGATTATACTCAAGTTTTATAACCTCGAACCCTGTTTTGTTTCTTGCAGATCTGTAATGTCTTCACGAGGTAAACATAAACCAATGATGACAGCTGAAGTGACCCCGGGGACGTCCACGGAAGTTGAGCGTGCAATAGCGGATGAGGCAAATGTAGCTGTTCCAGCAAAGAAACTTAAAGAGGACAAACCAAATGAATTATCCACACCAGAGGAAGTTAATGCATACATGAAGAAAACATACGATATTCGTAGAGACTTTATTACCAAGGAATTACCAACCATAGCACAAGTTAAAGAAACCTACCCGGAGCTGTTCAGAGACAGACAAATTATGTTAGAGTTTGAGAGAATTACTAATATTGACCTTGACCATGCATTGCAGGAGTACTGCGTGGCACACTGGCGTGATATCTTTGATATGTGTCGTAAGATAACAGGTGCAAGTTCCTTGTTAAAACAGGCTGACGCAGTAAAGAAAGACAGTCCGTCGTTAGAACAATATTGGGACATGGTCGCATCATTGTGTCTCGTTCCGTTCATGATGAAGGAGAATTTATGTGATCTTGTCATCGAGATCGGAGAAGATGAGCAGGTTGATCCAAAAGGAAAAATAGTTCCAGTCCTAATCTCAAAAGGCACGGTTTTTAAGAGCGATGAATTTATTCTCGTGGCAGAGGAGGAAATAATCCAAGAATTTGAGGAATTCACAATTGCTTTTGCTAGTCTTTTTGCAACATACTGGATATTTAACATGGAATATCCAGACACGCTTGAACTAACTTATAATTTTATCCAGAAAATCATGGTGAATCTGAAAGATGGTACGGCGTTACCGGCAGCTTGTCGAGACATGCAGCAGAAGTTGATAAAGTCGGCAAGAACAAGAGCGCAGAAAGAAAAATGAATCGTTTTATTTTATATTGAAACCACACTAAGTCATATATTTTACACATCATACTGAGTGGATCTATAGTGAATTACTAGAGATCCTAAGTGAAAAATAAGAAACAGCTTTACATCACTGTCATTAATGAAACTATACAAATCTGCAAAATCGTCTGTTTAGAATGTTCAGATTAAATAGTGTTCACTACATGTATGTAAACATTTTTTGTGCTTACCAAATGTAGTTTGTTCCTTTTTGGGTGTCAGATTTTTCCCCCCTTTACTATACCATATTTTTTCGGTTAAGAGACAGAAAATACCCTTCCAAAATTACCCAAATATGTAAGTCAGTGTTGGAAAATTCAGCTATATGAGAGGTTTTTCTCTTCCAAAACAAAACCAAATATCTAGATCCATTTTGTAAGATGGGTGTAGATTTTTGGGATTGTTTCGACCGGGAAAAATATGGTAGTTTATTCCTTTCTGGGTGTCAAATTTTTCCCCTTTAATTTAGATGCCATATGCTCTTGGCTGCAATTCATGAGACTGGTTGAGTCCTTAAGTGAGATTTACAGTATAAGCAGAGACACAACAAAACCAACAAAGTGGCATGTGCGCCCACTGGGTCTGCACTATTTGCATATGTCCCCAAAACGAGATTCCTGTCTAAAAAGGGTTACATATCAGCTGTAGTGGTGAAATGAATGGCCAGATTTTTCTCTAGTTCGGTTGCAGTACTTATATAATCTGCTTCACACAACCATGGCGGTCTGGAAACTTTACGCAGCAAGAAAGATTTAGGCTAGAGCAACTGGAAATCAAAATAACTACTCTCAGTCGAAGGTCAGATGTACCGATGTCTTACCATATTTACCATAAACCTCGTCCAACTTTATAGTTGTTTAAATGACCTCATCTGGCTCAGAAAGCAAAATAGACCAAACTGTCACTGTCTCTATTACCCAGTCGTCGACTGTCTTGTAAAAATAACACTCAAATCAGAGCCCTAGATAAGAGGGAGATTTGGTGATAATTGGGGATAATTTTTGTTAATTCTGGATAAAAACATATGTTGTGACCCCTCTTCTGAACCGTCTCGATGAGACGGTTCAGATGAGGGGTCACAACATATGGTTTTGATGAGAAATAAAGAAAATTATCCCTCAGTTATCATCAAATACCCCTCTTATCTAGAGCTCTGCAAATAATGGAGTTGTGTCCAGACACCTACAGCAGAATTTCTAACATCTGATTTAGACGAGTTTATAAAGTATCATTATAGTTAAATCTGCTTTATTGACAGGGCAGTGTCTGGCCTTGTCTTTGAAGAATTTATTTTCAAAATAGAGAATATGCAGCAAAATTATGTACATCATGCTCATTTACCTTTTAATCTACAATATGATAAATATTTGTAACATGCGGTTTTACTGATTTTTCATGCACACTACATGTATTAGTACTAGGATTTGATGGTGACTGACGAGCCTAGTATGGCCATGCCCTGTCATCTAAAGCAGATTTATCTATACCTTGCTGACAAAGGCAGTAAAAGTTGATTTGAATAAGTTTGCACAATATATCATATTATTATTAAAGTCATTGACTTACGACTGTCTCATTTTTTTGTTGTTCAAAAAAGTGTTTATGTAGTCAACAGAATGATGATAATGTAAATCAGATGGGAATTGGAAATCATTTTTTTTTTCATGAATTTTTCTAGATCTATATTATTCACATTTCTGAAATTGTTAAGAGCACATACAGTTATATAATTTTAAACAGTATTGAGCAAATTACTATTCCATAATAATTCATTTGTTAAAAGTTTTGTTCAAGGTTTAGTTTTTAGCTGGTCAGTAAAAGAAAAGTAGCTCAGAACTCCAGATAATTCTGAGATAATATTTCTTATTATTCAACGAAAGCATATGTTGCGACCTCTCATTAGAACTGTTTTGGCATGACGGTTCTAGTTAGGGGTCACAACATAAGTTTTTGTGCAAAATGTGGAAAATAATCCCAACAGTATCCCTGTAACTCCTCATATGGAGCACTGCATCTTTGTTGCAGCACTCTGATTAGGATGTTTTGGTTAAAGCTTTTTATGTGATGGGTAATGGTGGGTAGGAGAGCTGCCCTGCATGTTGACAGGTCTTCTTAGTAAGATAAAGAACTTAGCAAGTACAAGTAAGTGTACTTCCATACTGGTAGACAAAGATCGAAGGCACAAAAAGCATTTGAAGCAAATTATGGAATCTCATGAATATGCATTTCAATAATTTTGAACAAATTACCTGTAAAAAAATTCAAATTAGTTAACCTAGGGACAGTTCTGCAGTAATTTTGTTGTGAAAAAGAGTAGACAAAGTTAAAGGTTGTTTTGTGAAATTATAGTTTAAATATTTTAGTTGTTATGTTGTTACTATTAATTTGTTTAATATACAGATCAAGGAAATAATTCTTCAGAATCTGACACGAGAATATTTCTGATTGAAGAAACTGTTATTTTCCATTTTAAGGAAATAAACAGTTTTTCAGTACAAGGAAATATTATTTTCCAACTCAAGGAAGTAATATCTTTCAATTTAAGGTGAATGGGTAAACGTTCAGGGGAAACAACTCTGCCATTTTCTTTATGTGCCTTCTGTCTCATTGTGGGTCAACTCATAAATGAAAGAATTTGCTCCTTTGGAGCAAATTTTTTTCTTTAAGAGTAAACCCTGTATGGACAGTATTTCAGTCATACCAGGATGATGGAACAGTGATAATGAAAGGCTATGTGGAATGAAACCTGTTTACGGAAAGAAATATTTTCGCCTCAAGTGGGGCTTGAACCTGGGTCAGCTAGGTCAGTAGGCCAGTGCTACACCCACTGAGCTACCAGGGCTCGTGTTTGGAAGTGTTTCATCATTCAGGGAAGCAAACAGGAAGTCACAAAAATTGTCTCCTGATATGACTGAAATACTGTTATAAAAGATGTAAAATCGCATGCCATCCATCTGTCACAAAAATTGTCTCCCATTAAAAAAATGGTGGAAAAACATGGGGGTGTACCCATACACCTTAAGGAAATAATATTCTATTCGAGGAAATATTTTCAGATTCAAGGAAATATTTTCAGATTCAAGGAAATATTTTCAGATTCAAGGAAATACATTTTCTTGTCCTGTATATATATTAGGTAGTGGTACAATGTATCATATTGTTACTTTGTTGTGTAATTAGACGTTAATTTTGACAATGATTCCCATACCTCATGGATACTGGTCTCGTCACCCTAGAATATACTATATAATGTCAGTTTAACCATGTACCTTTACTCTGTTGGGAATAATTGACTGCGTCACTGCAGAAACACTTAATCGTGGGACGTTGAAATGCTCTGCAGTAATGCCAAAGAAACAGTATCATTTACCATGGAAACACCAATATTTTACTATTGACTGTTGTCAGAATTCAGGAGAGTCCATTTGCCATATTAGGACATAGCTAAAATTGTTGGCAAAGAGCACAGTCTGATCAGACAGCTGAAGAAGTAGGATCTGAGGGCTGTCCCACCATATATGAGCCGCGACGCGAGAAAACCAACAATGTGGTTGTGTGCCCAGTGCAGACTCCGAGTCTTCGCTGTCCGCATGGAGATAGCTTAGTCTCTAAACTACCCTTTAAGCACTTAGGGAAGAATCTGATCAGACTAGGCGAATGGCCAGGCTGATCTGAGTCTGTGCACGGCGCACAACCACATTGTTGGTTTTCTGGTGTCGTGGCTCATATATTTAGCTCTAAGACAGATGTTTCCCCTTCCAAAGTTATCCGGTATATGTAACTCAAGCTGTAAGATTTTTGTCTTCCAAGACATTCCTACAAAATCTAGATCTTGTAGGATTGATCCAGACTTTTGGGATTGTTTTGGAGGGGAATACCCCTGTTGTTCAACCAATTAAAGACACTATGATTGGGGCAGGACTTGCTCCCAACTTTTTCTGTATAGATGTATAGGGGAAATACAATATTTTCTTTTCTTGTTGATGACATACAGATCGTTTAAACCATGTTTTGTTTTCAAAGTCCATCCAACACCAAGTTTGTCAGAATGTATATTGATAGTTCTAATCGTACGTGTTTGTAAATGCTGTGTTAATTTTGTTATTGATGTTTTAAGGTAGCTTATACATGTCAAAACAATTATGAAGATGGGTCTTATATGGCCTAAAGCCACAGTAAATTATTTGCGAATTCATAAATATCAAACAATAGGGAAATTGGGGGGTGGGGGTTGTGATTGAGGATAATTCTGGGATAATTTTTTCACACAAAACATGTTGTGACTTCTCATAAGATCTGCTTGTTGTTAGTTAATGAGTCATTATATTTTCAAATGTATACAAGAATATTGTTTGCTGAACTGCAAAAGCTCCTCACATTTTTTTTTCTTCAATTTTTTTTTTAATAGAACACTTGAGCTCATGTGCACCAGAAGACTTAACAAATCCAGGACAAACAACTTTGATTTGTTGAGCTAACAATGCTTTGAACAACCAAGTTTTGATAAATAAATACTTTCCATGTTGGTGATTCACTATAGTAGTTCTGATGAGGGTTCACAACATGTGCTTTATGGAGAAATTTCACAAAGTATTATAAAGAACGTATTCTCCTATTACCTAGACACGACTATTGGATATTCTTGTACTGTTTAAAGTCCATAGAAAACAATATTATTTGAGCCACGACACGAGGAAACCAACAATGTGGTCGTGCGTCCAGCGCAGACTCAGATCAGCCTGGGCATCCGCCCAGTCTTATCAGAGTCTTCGCTGTCCGCATGGAGGTACTTTAAATCCTTCACAACCATTTGAGCACTTAACTAAGAGCCTGATCAAACTGGGTGGAAGCCCAGGCTGATCTGAGTCTGCGCTGGGCGCACAAGCACATTGTTGGTTTTGTTGTGTCGCGGCTGATATTATTTGTATATTGTCTGGTGCAAGAAAGAGACTATTGATTTTGTAAAGCTGTCTTGAAAATATCTGCAGAATTAAAACTCAAGACCAAAACCTAATTTAGAATGCAGCTTTATTGGCCTGCAGAATTAAAACTCTAGATTAAAACCTAATATAGAATGCAGCGGGATTGTCCAAAGTGACAGTTACAGGTTGTAAACAAAGCAGGTATTTAGTGCTCAAGATAGCTGAAATTTTAGGAGGGATGGTTGCCTTGTAATTTTACAACCTTTTCAACAGTATTTATGTCATAGCAGGACTGACAATGACAGACTGCATGCAATGGAACCTCACTTACTGTTGAAAATATTTCCGCCTCTGGGAATAGAACTCAGAACTGCCAGTTCAGCAGGCTAGCCCTTAACCCACTGAGCTACCGGGGCTACTGAAATTTTGAGATGAAATGGTTCTTTTTCTTACTTTTTCAACAAGTACAACCATTGTGGATCTCAATGAGAACATTTGTTGTGGCAAGCCAAGCATTTCAACAACATACTACATGTACTTTTATTCAGCTAAAAGACAAGTTTTTTGGCCCTTCAAAACAACCCCAAAAATCTAGATCTGTCTTATAAGACAGATCTAGACTTTTTGGATTGTTTTGCAAAGAAAAAATATCTTGTAGTAGAATTATTTTAGACTGATTTAGATATTTTGGGTCAGATATTTGGGGTCAGTCTAGAAGGGGAAAAATCCGTCTTAAAGCCAAACAATGCAGTAGATATTTGTTTAGAAATAAAAATATCATCCTAATAGTTTAGTCTTTTCTATAGCTGTGTATACCCTTTGTTGACTAGTAGAATTATCCTTCATCATGATTTGGATGAGTCCATTTCTACTGTTAGGGTTTTCTGGTGAATGTTTTCATTAGCTCACCTGAGCTGAAGGCTCACAGGTGAGCTTATAGTATAGGCAGGCATCCGTCGTCCGTCCGTCCGTCATCCGTCAATATTTTCAAACGACATCTCCTCTGAAACTACAAGGCCCATTGTTACCAAATTTCATATATAGCATCTATAGGCAGGGGGAACCAATAATACTGTTTTTTATTCAAATCGCTTTAGAACTTTGGTTGCTATGGCAACTTAAAGTTTCCATTGACTTGTATGGGAAAAACTGAAAATTTGCATTTATTGCTATGTCACTGCAGATATTTTGATTAAACTTTTACAGAAATGTTCCTTGAGTAGTTCTCTATCAACCACATGAAATTCATGTAAATTGCACTATTTGGCTGGTTGCCATGGCAACCGAATGGTTAAAAATAGAAAAAAATATTCAAAAATCATCTCCTCAGAAACTATACAACCAATAAAGCTCAAACTTCACAGAAAAGATCTTAGTACAAGTCTCTATAAAAGTACTGTTTTTCTTGGCAATTACTCAAGCAATTTGGTTGCTATGGGAACTTAAAGTTGCCATTGACTTATAATGGCAAAATGGAAAAATTGCAATAATTGCTATGCCACTGCAGATATTTTGACAAAACTTTCATAGAAATGTACCCTGAATAATGTTTAACCAGCCTTGTTAAATTTATGCTTATTGCGCAATTTGGCTGGTTGCCATTGCAACCGAATAGTTAAAAATAAAAATATATCAAAAAATCATCTCCACAGAAACTATGTGGCCAATAAAGCTCAAACTTTACAGAAAGAATCTTAGTACTAACCTCTATAGAATTACTGTTTTTCATGGCAATTGCTCCAGCAGTTTGGTTGCGATGGCAACTAAGAGTTTCCATTGACTTATAATGGGGAAAATGGAAATTGGCAATTTTTGCTGTCTCACTGCAGTTATTTAGGTTTTGTTTCTACAGAAATGTTTTTTGAGTAGTCCTCTATGATTCATATGAATTTTCTCCAAATAGTTGATATTAATTGGTTGCCATGGCAAAATATAGGGTAAATTTTCGAGAAAAAAACAACAAAAAAATCTTCTGCTCAGAAGCCATATGGGGGATGAAGCTGATATTGTGCAAACGTGTTGATGACATTAGCCTCTACATAAATTTAGTTTTTTCTTCCAATCCCATAAGAACTTTGGTTGCTATGGCAACTTATAATTTCCATTGACTTATAATGGGAAGAGTGAAGCCATGAGGGGGATGAAGCTGATGCTTTGCATACATGTTAATAACATTAGTCTCTACCTAAAGTATGTTTTATATTATCATTGCCCGTGTGAATTCGTTGCTATGGCAACTTGAAGTTTCCATAGACTTATAATGGGGAAAGTGGACATTTGGTATGTATTTCTGTGTTACTGCAGATATTTTGACAAAAGCTTTACAGAAATGTTCCTGGAGTAGTCCTCTTCCAGCCATATGGTTTTTCCCAAATACCTGATTTTGGTTGGTTGCCATTGCAACTGAAAGGCCAAATTTTCAAAAAAAAATTTTTTTTTGCCAAAGATCTTTTTCTCAGAAGCCATTAAGGGGGGTATAAAGCTTATTTTTAGCATAAATGTTTGTGATATTATCCTCTACATATTGGTGCATTGCATTTCTGTTGTGCTTGTTGTTTTGTTGCTGTGGCAACTTAAAGTTTTTCCAACATAACCTCAGTGCTCAGGTGAGCGATATAGGGCCATTGGCCCTCTGGTTTTCATTTTATTTTGCATAAAATTCTTGTACCGGTAAGCTAACAGTGTAGACCCTAATCAGATGCTGCATTCGGCAGCATCTGAACTGGGCTTCTGCAGTGTTTGCATTTAACTCCAAAATGGGTTTCCAGTCTTGAAATGGTTAAACAGTGGTTTCATATATTGCATGAAGTTTACAGTTGTCTGTGACCGTTCTATCAGGTTCATAATTTCAACTTACCAAATACATGTATGTGTTGTTTTTGTCAAGCCTGCAAGTAGCAGAAAATGAGACATAATACTTTTCCATCCACTGTCAGCAAAGCTCTGCAGTAGCTTAAAATTTTCATCCGATTCTCTGGCTAGCTACATGTATATGATGATGTTCAGGCAGGCAGAACAGAGTGTTTCACATAATAATTTTTTTGCGTGTATGATTAAGATAGAGAATTTTGTTGTTGGTGTTTATAGTTATTAATGGCAACCATTATTGTGATTTTGCACTTGTGGTAGGTGTAGGCAATAATACAAAAATCAAAGCGTGCTCTCACAGTTTATTTCTGTTGTCAGACTGAAGCTGGAAAATCACTGAATAAACTGCAAGAAAAGAGGAAAATGCACTTACAAACATAGCCAGAGTTCCAGATAAGGGGTGGGTGGGGTGGGGGTGGGGGTGGGGGGGAGTGGTTATGAGGATCATTCTTGGATAATTTTTTTTTTCATTTTAAAACGAAAATGTACCATGTGATGCCTCCTTTCGTTAGAGGCAGACTTAATGAGGGATCTCAAGAAAATTAAGGTGGATGGCTACACTTTCAGCCTAAACTACTTCGCCAGTTTCTCTTTTGACTCTCTCAGTAGGGGTCAACTCATAAAGGAAAGAATTCACAAATTGCTCTTTAGGAGCAAATTTTTTCCTTTAAATGTAGACTCCTTATAGAAGAGCTTTGTCATCCAGGTAAGCAAACAAGAAGTTACAAAAGTTGTCCCCATTGTGAAATTGGCAGAAATACTAGGTGGAATACCCATATACGTTAACTGAGAAGTAACAGAAATTATCGCATCAGACAGGCCTCATACTTTTCAGGCTTCTGCAGGATTTCAGGCTTTCATTTCTTGAATTTTACTTGGTTTCAGGCTTTGATTTTTACGTTTTCAGTGTTTTTCTGCTTAAAAAGGGCTATTTTAGGCTGCGAAAGCAGGCATTTCAGGCTTGGAAAAGCTTTGTCAGTATGAGGCCTGATCAGATAATCCAGTTATTGACAGCTCCGGGTTGATCTAAAATTATGAAAATATGAAGCTCTGGTATCGCAGAAATAAACTGTGAGGGCATGAAGTGCGCCTTCAGAAGTGGTGCTTAGATTTTGTGAGTCATTTTTGGTGTCCATTCCATTTCTTCAGTCAGCTGATATATTTTAACAGATGTAACATAATAATTCTAAAAATTGGGACACACCTAAAATAATTAGAATAACCGTCATAAAAATCAAACAGTTTGTTTTAACAATGTAGTAATGATAAAAAAGTTGCAGATGAAATGGCAAACAGTGGTATGTTGAACGCAAAATGCTTGTAAGTAGAAAACTGGCATGCTGGGACATACCATTTTCATGATAGGTTTCTGCTAGTTGAACAAGCAAACTAATAAACAAGAAAATTATCCCTCTCTGCAAAGGACTTCTCTGCAGGGGGGGGGGGGGGGGGTCTGGTTCCCTGCATTTAGCATATGTTATCAGCACAGGTAAAGTGTGAAAACTTATTCAACCAATCAGTGGATCTACCAAACATTGGCTGACTGGAGGTGTTGATACTATGTGAGCAAGAGGCAGAATGGCCATGTGTTGTTGTTTGCATTCTCATAATGATGTTCCCCAGGAGGCTCAGGGGAACATATCCATAGTTGCACACATCCGGTACCTAGTTTGTCAATGGCATTGTGGAGGTTAATCCTCACTCCCCGGTCTATAGTACCATCCCTGTCGTTACTGACTACGACCAACCTTAATGAGACAGGAGAAATAGTTAATAGTTTAAATTTGGTAAAATTGCAACGAAATAAAAACTGAAAGAGCTTTGACTCAGAGGTGGCCAGTTTTAAAGGTTGCTATTTGTTTTTATCATTATTTTTCCAGTAAAATTTTGCCTGATCAGCTGACTGAAGTTTACACATATTTAATATCATCATATCATGTCCATATCATACTTTAATCAATTCAATTGATGTTGTCATATTAGTCACATTAAGTTTTATTCATCCTGTAATTTCTTAGAAAGTACATGTATTACAAAGGCAACTTCCAGTGCATGTAAAACCCCTAATATTTTGGGTTAAAGTCGTGCTTGTTTCTTACTTCTTTGTACAGTATTCCTCAAAATTATTGAGAATTGCATTTTGGCACACAGTTGCTAGCCATACATGTTCAACAATATTCTAAATGCATAAAATACAATAAAAGAACCTCTTTTTCAAGTTTGATATACAAGAATGACAATTTGATCCATTTTCTTTCGTCAGTGGTAGGTAAGGTTGGGCTAGGGTGCACCCCTGTAAAAATATGTCCCTTGATTTCGACTATGTTTTGCTATACTACCTTTGCTTGAAATAGACTGCCTCGTGTGAAATAGTTTATTTTCTTCATTGCTTATCATTATCCACATTATTAATGGTGCCTTTAATATTTTGCATGGGTAAATGCTACTAATTCTAGTTTCTGAGTCAGGGACTGGCTGTTATATTATAGGAAGAAAATTGAAGGCATCAGAAATAGCAAAAAATCTGATCTGTCAGTGATCTGAATGGAATATTTTTGGCAAGATATAGATAATCATGTCAAAACTCATATCCCTTAAAGCACGTTTACTAAGCCTTACAAAAATATGATTTTGTGCCATTTCCGTCGAGAAGTATAGAATAAGAATGAATCAAAGCAACATACCCTCTGTCAAAATTGCAGTTTTCCCCAATTTCGGGCACTTTTTCGAAATGAAGTCACGTGTTTGAAAGCCAGCAGCATCTACAGCTGACAAGCTCACATAAAATTCTGTTTTCAGTTCGCCAACACCTTATCCCTAGATGAGAAAACCATTCAAAAATCAAGTGATTTGTCATTATCTTTTCCACATATATCGATTTTATTTGGTAAGGGTACATAATTTTCCAGTCGGACAAAAAATCTCTGGGCGGCACAATTCAAGGGGAGATAACATTTGTGACTCAAATATATGAGTAATACTGGTATGCTAAAAAGTTCACAGAGGGATGTTGTTAACTAAGTAAACAAAGATATTTAGTATGTACATGATCTGTCAATTACCAGTGCTTAATTTTCACTTTGCAAAAAATTCTCAATAATTTTGAGGAATACTATATAAACCAAACTGTCTTGTGGGATTTCTTAAGCTGTAACTGGAATGAAATTCTGGTGAGGCCCCATAAAAATTATGTCAGCCATTAGTAAGAAGCATCACTAGTGATTTTCTGGCACCTTGTCAGTATGTGTCATGTGTTCATAAGTTCTGTTTTCCCCCAGTTTCCTTGCGCAAATTTGTGATTTGTGTACTGTATTCAGACACACCAAACATTTTAACAGTCCATTTGCCATGATAACTCTGCTATAAGATGCTAGACTGACCCCATTTTGGAAGGAAAAATCCCATCTTATAGCAAAATTACACTGATGTTGTTATAAGATGGGATATTCCCTTCATAAAATCTCAGATATTTCTGATAAGACAGATCAAGGTTTTTGGGGTAGTTTTTGGAAAGGCAAAGGTTTGTCTATCTCTCAAAAAAAATCCTAAAAAACTAGGTGGTCTTACAAGACATCTAGATTTTTTGGGTTGTATTTGAGGGTGAAAAGCTCTGTCTCATAACAGAATGCTTTGATATGAAGTTTTCAGTCTTCAGATTTGGACAGGACCCTTTCAGACCTTTACCATAGCAGAGGGTATATTTGCAAATAGTAACAGATCTTGGAGAGCAATCTGATCGGGGTCTGCATTGTGTATTAAGGCATTTGTCTGAATATTTAGGATACATGTAGGTATTGTACACTAAACTTTCTTTAGATCAGTGGTTTACTTTCAGGGGAAACAACTCTGTCATGTTCATAGTTGCTTGTCTTTTCAATGGAGGTCAACTCTTAAAGGCAAGAATTCTCTCCTATAAGAGTAGACCTTTTTTGGAAGAGATTTGTCAGCCTGAGAAGCAAACAGGGAGTCACAGAAGTTGTTGCCCTTCGTAAAATGGTGAGAGAAAAAAAACAAGGAGCAAATTCTTTTCTATAAGAGTAGACCTTTTTTGGAAGGGATTTGTCATCCTGAGAAACAGATAGGGAGTCACAAAAGTTGTTGCCCTTTGTAAAATGGTGAGAAAAAAACAAACTGAGGTGTGCCCATATACCTTAAGCATTCTTTATCAACTTGTTTGCATTTCATATGTAAAGAACAAATTGGGCTTTGGCAAAAGGTTGGGATTTGATGGGAATTTTGGTTTCTTTTCCTCTTTTTTTTCCATGAAAGTATAAAAAATTTTTTCTTTGACTCTTATTAAATAGGCCTCACAGAGAAATAAGTAAAATAAATAAATCAAGAATTTTCCTCAAGGTACAGTCTTGTCTTATGTTCTGAACAATATTTTTCTCTTATTATTGTGGATAAGGCATAAAGTTATCATTATTTCTCATCTAGATTAGTTGTTCATTGTCATTGTCTTTCTGAAAGAAATCAACTTTTTGTGCAATTTGATTAAGGGATCAAACATTTTGTCTCTATACTTGGCACCACTCCTATAACAGGCTTTGTAAATGTTTTCAAAATTGGTAAAATGTTTTTATGAAGAAATATGGAAAATTGTCTCTAAATTATCCCGGTTATGCATTCCGTCTGGAGCCATGTTGCACACAACATCCAATATGTTGACCAGGGGCTGTTCAAAACTAAGTTGTTAGTAAGACATTTTGTTAAAATTTCGAACGTTAATATCTCAAATATGCCAATACTTTTTGTTGGAAATGTGGGAAGATTTTGCACTGCCTGCCAAAGCTTCTCACATTTTTCAATAGAAAATATTTTTTGTTGAAAAATGTGAGAAGCTTTTGCACTGCAAAGTGCAAAAGCTTCTCACATTTTTTCAACAGAAAGTATCAGTGTATTTGATTATAAAGTTATAAAACACTTAACAAGTTGACCTCTTAATGAGGTTGTTAGGCCAACAATGCTCTGAACAACAGGGCCCAGACTGCAGAAAATATGAATGTGATTAATGTTTTTTTTTAGCTCACCTGAGCACGAAGTGCTCAGGGTGAGCTTTTGGGATACCCTGATGTCCGTCGTACGTCCGGACGTCCGGATGGACGTCCGTCAACTTTTGCTTGTGTACACTCTAGCGGGCACAGTTTTGATCCAATCTTTATGAAACTTTGTCAGAATGTTAGTCTTTATAAAATCTAGGCCAAGTTCGAAACTGGGTCATGTCGGGTCAAAAACTAGGTCACTAGGTCAAATCTTAGAAAAACCTTGTGTACGCTCTAGAGGGCACAGTTTTCATCCAAAGTTCATGAAACTTTGTCAGAATGTTTATCCTCATAGTATCTAGGACAAGTTCGAAACTGGGTCATGTCGGGTCTAAAACTAGGTCACTAGGTCAAATCATAGAAAAACCTTGTGTACGCTCTAGAGGACACAGTTTTGATTCCATCTTTATGAAACTTTGTCAGAATGTTTATCTCCATTAAATCTAAGCCAAGTTCGAAACTGGGTCATGTCGGGTCAAAAACTAGGTCACTAGGTCAAATCATAGAAAAACCTTGTGTACGCTCTAGAGGGCACAGTTTTCATACAAAGTTCATGAAACTTTGTCAGAATGTTTATCCTCATAGTATCTAGGACAAGTTTGAAACTGGGTCACGTCGGGTCTAAAACTAGGTCACTAGGTCAAATCATAGAAAAACCTTGTGTACGCTTTAGAGGACACAGTTTTGATCCAATCTTTATGAAACTTTGTCAGAATGTTTATCTCTATAAACTCTAGGCCAAGTTTGAAACTGGGTCATGTTGGGTCAAAAACTAGGTCATTAGGTCAAATCTTAGAAAAACCTTGTGTACGCTCTAGAAGGCACAGTTTTGATCCAAAATTCATGAAACTTAATCAGAAAGTTTATCCTTATAATATCAAGGATAAGTTTGAAACTGGGTCACGTCGGGTCAAAACTAGGTCACTAGGTCAAATCATAGAAAAAACCTTGTGTATGCTCTAGAGAACACAGTTTTGATCCAATCTTTAACAAACATTGTCAGAATGTTTATCTTTATAAACTCTAGGCCAAGTTCGAAACTGGGTCTTGTTGGATCAAAAACTGGGTCACTAGGTCAAATCTTAGAAAAGCCTTGTGTACGCTCTAGAGGGCACAGTTTTGATCCAAAGTTCATGAAACTTTGTCAGAATGTTTATCCTCATAGTATGTAGGACAAGTTTGAAACTGGGTCATGTCGGGTCAAAAACTAGGTCAGTAGGTCAAATCATAGAAAAACCTTGTGTACGCTCTAGAGGACACAGTTTTGATTCCATCTTTATGAAACTTTGTCAGAATGTTTATCTCCATAAAATCTAGGCCAAGTTCGAAACTGGGTCATGTCGGGTCAAAAACAAGGTCACTAGGTCAAATCTTAGAAAAACCTTGTGTAGGCTCTAGAGGGCACAGTTTTCATCCAAAGTTCATGAAACTTTGTTAGAATGTTTATCCTCATAGTATGTAGGACAAATTCGAAACATGGTCACGTCGGGTCTATAACTTGGTCACTAGGTCAAATCTTAGAAAAACCTTGTGTACGCTCTAGAAGGCACAGTTTTCATCCAAAGTTCATGAAACTTTGTCAGAATGTTTATCCTCATAATATCTAGAACAAGTTTGAAACTGGGTCACGTCGGGTCAAAAACTAGGTCACTAGGTCAAATCATAGAAAAACCTTGTGTACGCTCTAGAGGACACAGTTTTGATCCAATCTTTAACAAACATTGTCAGAATGTTTATCTCCACAAACTCTAGGCCAAGTTTGAAACTGGGTAATGTCGAGTCATAAACTAGGTCACTAGGTCAAATCTTAGAAAAACCTTGCGTGCGCTCTAGAAGGCACAGTTTTGATTCAAAGTTCATGAAACTTTGTCAGAATGTTTATCCTCATAATATGTAGGACAAGTTTGAAACTGGGTCATGTCGTATCGAAAACTAGGTCACTAGGTCAAATCATAGAAAAACCTTGTGTACGCTCTAGAGGACACAGTTTTGATCTAATCTTTATGAAACTTTGTCAGAATCTTTATCTTCATAAACTCTCGGCCAAGTTTGAAAGTAGGTAATGTCGGGTAAAAAACTAGGTCACTAGGTCAAATCTTAGAAAAACGTTGTGTAAGCACTAGAAGGCATAGTTTTGATCCAATCTTCATGAAACTATGTCAAAATGTTTATTGTCCATATATCTAAGCCCCCTATGAAACTGAGTCACGTCGGCTCAAGGTCAAATCGTAGAAAAACTTTGTGTACACCCTAGAGGGCACAGTTTTGATCCAATCTTCATGAAACTCTGTCAGAATGTTTATCTTAATGAAATCTAGGTAAAGTTTGAAACTGGGTCGTGTCGGGTCAAAAACTTGGTCACTAGGTCAAATATAAGAACAACCTTGTATACGCTCCAGAGGGCACAGTTTTGATCCAATCTCAATGAAACTGTGTCAGAATGTTTATTCTTACAATATCCAGGCCAAGTTTGAAACTGGGTCATGTCGGGTCAAAAACTAGGTTAAATGTTAGTATGGTAAAAACTCTTATAAATCTTCACCAGAGCCAGTGAACTGATTAATGCTCAGGTGAGCGATTCAGGGCCACCATGGCCCTCTTGTTTTTTACAACTGAAACTCCAAAGTGTTAATAATAGCAAAGAAGGTAAACAAATTATACTTTAGAGCCACTGAAATTACTAAAGGATCGTCCTACCGAGAACTTCAAAAATCTTAGTCTTCCCTAACTTTTGATTAAGTCATCATTGTCATCCTGCTTGCCTTTATTGGCTCAAAATGGCTGAAAATGTTGTTTAAAGTGCTGTAAAATTCCAAGATCTTCCATCTGTTAGGCAATAGGAATAGATTAAAAATATTTAGTAACCCCATTGAGTTTCAGAATTCCAGGGATGTCTGGAAATTTGGCAACTTAAGGTGAAATAGGCTATTTATAGGAGTGGATTCAAGGGTAAAGACAAGTTGTTGGTGAAATATTTGTGTTTAGATTATGCCATACTTGAAAATTATGAGTGCCATGCCTTTATTCTTTGCTTCAGGTAATTCACGCATTATCAGTGGTGTTTGGAGGTCGTAAACTTCCAATGAAACTGGGAATCAGGGTTGTACTAAGGTAAAATTCCTGTTACATTCACACAAGTTGCTATTGATAATACCCGCACAAATTTTACCAGAGTACAACCCTGCTCAGTCTTTTTGTCTTAGAATTTATGATAAACCATGGTTCAATTTGATATTTGTACATCACAATAGGCACCACACTTGGCAAGTGACCAGTTACCAAACTGCATTTCATTCTGACCAATCGGAATTTTTCCTCGCAACTTAAGAGGAACACATAGATGATTTAAAAGTCACTGCATTTAAGTTACGGTACTTACTGTGTTACTAAAAGTGCTGACCTACACATCTCCACAACTACATGTCACTTTCAGCTTCACAGTTTCAATGTAGCTTTTAAGAAATGTACAGTAGCTCTGTATCATTGTATTTACCAACAACAGAGCTGTTTTGCACGTAGTTAACAACAGCAGTCTCTGGGTGGTACATAATCTCAAAAATTCCAGTGCAGTAACTGGCTTTGTAGAAGTGATAGGGAAATTTGATCAGAATTGAATGCATAGGTGCATAGTTATTTGTTTCAACTGGTCTTAGTGCCAGGTGTATTAATCCTTTGCTACACCAAAGTACAGATCTGTTTTTCACTAGATCATGCCATAAGGAATCGAGCAAAAAATGAAATCATTTTGCAAAGACACAGTTCAGGCTTTTGATCTTGACTGTACTAGGTCAGATGGTGCATATACATGTACATGCACTGAGTAAAGGTCAAGGTCAGAAAGGGCAAATATTGAGCAAAGATCAAGGGGACTAGTATAGGAAATATATGTGCAAAGGCGATCTTTGGAAAAAAACCTTGTTCACAAAGTTCAGGAAATATTCTGAGCCTTAACCCTTAAAGGGTAGCTCAGGTTAAATGCTGGCCTGCTGATCTTGCAGTCCCTGGTTCAAGGCCCACTTTTGGGAGTCTTTTCAATTGTAAATGGGATTCCATTGCACGCAGCCTTTCAGTATCACCAAACCATCATCCTGACATGACTGAAATACTGTTAAAAAGGATGTAAAATCACAAGTCATCCATCTATTGATCCCTTAAAGGGCCGAAAAAGTAGACAGCAAAAGTTATGTCTATAAAATAAAATAACGTTTTGTCCAAGTTGTCTCATTTTGAGAACTCAGAGAATAGAGGTCAAACTGTGTAGAACTAGATCTACTCTGTTTGCAAATTGAGCACTTTTCATTTTTGGCCCTTTAAGTGTTGAGTAGTTTGAAGGAAAAACTGTGAATGTATTACTTCCTGAATAAGTCAAGTGTTGGCAATATGAGAAAATAACCATTCTCAAATTCCCTCATTATTCATGATCAGTCACAGGCTACTGAACAGGTCAATGCAACATGATACTATTCTGCTTGATTTTCTGGTGAAATTTGAATTTTTGTTTCTTCATTGTAATTTCATTAGGTATTAGATGGTTGAAGCAGACATATTGTTATCTTTTATTTTTTTACCCAGAAGCACCCATTTTCAATTGTACATTGTCCAAGATGAGTTTGACCAGCTTTTCTGAGAAGTAGAGTATTGAATGATAATTCTGGATAATTGGAGACAATGGATTTTCACTCTTAACCCATTGCATTCTGGGTATTTTTTTGTCGTCTGCTGAAATTGTCGTCTGCATCCAAAATCAAGAATATTTTGACAATATTGGTCTGACCAACTCTTGTAGAAATGATGTCTAGGCAGCAAACAGTTTGGATCTCAGATCAGGCCCCACATTTGTGGGGCCTGATCTGGATCCAAACTGTTTGCCCAGATATCCCTAAAGGGGTATCCCGAATGGAATGGGTTAACTAGTATCAGACAAGGGAAGTAAATATTTTACAAAGGGAGGTAACTGACTAATTATCCCCTTTTGTAAAATACTTGCTTCCTTCACCATATATTGCTAAAGGAGAGAACTTGCCATTGTCTCATACTGTCATATTACTGAAGTTGGTAGCTTAGTAGGTTAAGCACTGGCTTGCTGATCTTGCGGTCCCAGGATGAGACCTCCCTCCCAGTGTCTGATATAACTGAAATACTTTTAAAAATCACAAGACATCCATCCACCCATTACTGAAGTCAGGTCCCCTGGACCGAGGGGTTAGCTCTTTGTGTTCATAAGCCAGAGGATGTGGGTTCAAATCTGGGCAATGTAGGGAATTTTTGCTTTTGAATTGTGTCATCCTTATCACTCTTTGCTTGCTCCTCCTCCTGTTAGCCTGGTATGACTGAAATACTGCCCATAGGCTGTAAAACACTGAGTATTTGGTCACAAAGAGCAGTTAAAATTTTGTGAAGCTGTGGGTGTGAATACACCTTATAGGCCCAGTTAGTACTACATAACATTCTAAGCAAGCAACCGTGGGAAGATAGTTCTTGTCCAACAGGCGAGTTATTGGGTACATGCATTTCCAATCTGCAAATCTGATAGAGATTGCTGTGTCAAAGTGGGGGTTGTACTTTACGTTCTTGGAAGTAACAAACTCTGGTCATCTCAAAAGATTGGGACCAGTGTCTGAGTGATACTCAGACAATGGCCCCAATCTTTTGATATGAGTAGAGTTGTTTAGTAAAAAAAGCTGATGCAGAGCAGTCCGGTCACTGTTTGCCATTTAGTTTGGTCTACCCTGATGCACACATACAGATTAGGGAAAACATTTTTCGGCTTTTGTCTTTTCCATTGCACCATGGATGATAATGGTAACATCCTTGAGAAGCTCATATGGCTTATTGCATATGACAGGGCATGACATGCCAGCAATAGTCGTGCATGTGGGAATGCATGAAGCAACAAGAAGTAAAGAACTGGCCTACATTTGCTGACAGGCATACTAGGAGCCTACATTTGCTGACAGGCATAATAGGAGCCTACATTTGCTGACAGGCATAATAGGGCCTACATTTACTGACAGGCATAATAGGAGCCTACATTTGCTGACAGGCATAATAGGAGCCATGTTGATCCTGACACCTCTACACAGGTTAGTGAATTCAACTTGCACTAAGTAAGTGACAGATGCAACCAACAAAAACATGCTTCACACAGATGCCAACAGCAAAGACTCAGGCCAGCCTGTAGTCTCAACAGAGCATTTGAGCCGGGACACGACAAAATGAAGAAAGTGGCATGTGTGCCCAGCAAAGACTCGGATCAGCCTGAGCATCCACCAAGTCTGATCAGTCTTCACTGTCTGCATGAAGCTAGCTTAGACCATTGGCTACCTTTAAGTGTACAGCAAGGACACTGATCTGACCAGGCGGATGCCCAGGCTGATCTGAGTCTTTGCTGGGTGCACATGCCACTTTCTTGGTTTTGTCCTGTCGCAGCTCATTTGGTGTTTACAGACAAGATGCTTAGACAATGAATCTAATGGAGCAAACTGATTCACAAACTTGTTTGAGTTATCCCTGTTTGCTGATCCATTATTAAGGTGTCGAGTAATGAATGCATAAACTGCTTGTGGATGTTCAGTAGATCCCTAAAAGTGCTTGGGCTTTTTCCACCATGGCTGATAGGCCTGATACCAGTTAAATAGTCTTTAGTGGCTATTGGGTTGAGTGGGACAGAGTATACTTTCAGGGGAAGCAACTCTGCCAATTTTATGTTTGTCGCCCTTCTCGATGGGTGGATGGGTGGGTCAACCAAATACTTTTCTTTAAGGGAGGGATTTGTCCAGCGAAGCAAACAGGAAGTCGCAAAAGTTGTTCCCTTAAAAAAAAGATAAACACGGAGGTAATGTAAGTATATCGATACACATTAAACAAATCTAATTAAGGACAAAAGTTCTGCACCGATGTTAACATCCGTGCAGAACTTTTGTCCTTAAGTATATATTTCAGGTAGGATAAAAATAATACAAGAGGATAGTTGAGCCATCACATTTATTGCCATGAAAGTAATGTAAAGTGAATATAAAAGGAAATAATGTAACAAAACAAAACAAATTTGTTAGTTGGTGCAGCACTCGCTAATTCAAACAAGTTTAGATGCTTTTGTTAATGCAAAGAGGTGCTAATGCCATACCTCTAACATCATACTCCCAGTATCAGTAAGTATCTGTTTGGGACAAATGGAAAATTTATTATTTTAGGTGTCCCAATACTTAAACATTATGGTATGTAAAAAATTTGTATTTAAATCAATGATGAACAAAGTTTCCCACAACCTATAAGAGCTACACTCTCTATGAATGCAGCAGCTATGTCACTTGACCTACAGTATTAATCCTATTAACTTTCCAGGAGCATTGCAATTTATAAAAAGCGGCATTATTTAGAGTCGAAATTGTATTAAATCAGGTTCTCATGTTGGGTCATTTTGGCCCATGTCTTGAGCACTATTAACAGCTATATACTGAGCAAATTTTCTAATTGGTCAGTATTTCCATAGCCCAAAATAAATTTTAATTATTCTGGATAAGAATGACAATAAAGAAATTCTATTAGCAAAGTACTGAGTTGCAAATGGATTTGCCTGAATCCATACTGTATTTATATGTCCTTTTAGAAAAATAACAATAATAACAAAAGACAGACATGAATTCTGTTATGGCATTGACTGGCTATCCATCCATCTATCAACTTTTCTTATTCACGCCATACATAACTAGGTAACTGTCAGATAGCAACATAACTAGGTAACTGTCAGATAGCAATGTATACAAGATCAAGACAGTCTGCCACATTAAGAATGGATGCTCTCCCTTTCTGAGTTTTATTTTCTTATTTAGTTTTATTATGTTTGTTTTTTGTTCATACTGTTCTTGTGCAAGCCTAAAAATATAGTTGAAATGATCTGAATTCTGTTCAAATAGTTCCAGCATAAATATCATAATGCACAAAAAAACAGGAGCCCCAAAATTGCAAAACCAAACAAGCGCATATGTGCCCAGCAAAGACAAGACCAACCTGAGCATCCACCCAGTCTGATCAGTCTTTTCTGTATTCTTAAAGGGTAGCTAAGGCTCTACGCTACCTCCACGCAGACAGCAAAGACCTTGATCAGACTGGGTGGATGCCCAGTCTGATCTGGGCCTGTGCCAGGCACACATGCCACATTGTTGGTTTTCTCGTGTCCTGGCTCATATAGAGAAGAAAATGCAAAATGATGACTCAAAACTGAATTGTCTACCAATTTATTTAGCTGTAAGACCGGGGGCCGTATTCATAAAATGACTTAAGTGGTTGCTATGCGGTTGCTAAGGCTAAATTTCTTTGAAGGAGATTCCCTACAACTATGAAATTCGCTCTGGAGGAACGTTCTCCAGACCAAATTTCATAGTTGAAGGGAATCTCCTTTATAGATATTTAGCCTTAGCAACCGCATAGCAACGACTTAAGCGGCTTTATGAATATGGCCCCTGGGATTCCTCTTCCAAAATTACCCCCCATTACCCCCCAAAATATGTAAATCAGTCTTGTGTAATACAGCTATAACATGGCGCTTTCTCTTCCAAAACATTCCCCAAAATCTAGATCTAAATTATTGGAAATGTTGAAACACCCTTCTGACAAGTTAATAAATACAGTAACTGCAAAAGCCAATATGAATATGCAACCAACTTTTGTAAGGACTTGTGAGAAAATCATACATTGGGTCCTGCAACCATGGAATTCATAAAATTTATTTAAAGCTTTCATCACATCCAGCAATGCTCAACCAAAAGGAGTACTGAATGATAATTCTGAGATTATTTCTTTTTAGCTAATATTACATAGGTTTTGGCGTTTCCTGAGAATTGCCTTGCCAAAGCTATTTTAGTAAGATGCAACTACATACACTTAAAATTGGAAGAAAAATTGACCCAGAATGATCATCAAATATTCTCTTTTTAGCTAGAGTACCGACTTTATAACACATTCATCACAACAAGATATTCAATGGTTCATGAAATGTTTTTAAAATTACCACCCATTTTTAGCATGTCATCATTTTCAAGTCTTTGTTTTTCTTGTACCAACATTTAACTTTGAATTTATTGTAATGAGTATGCACATGTGCCTCTATTACTTATTACTTAGCCACGTCCATCTACACTAATATATATCAGTTAGCCAAGTCCATTTACAACAAGTAATATATTACTTAGCCAAGTCCATTTACAACAAGTAATATATCACTTAGCCAAGTCCATTTACACAAAGTTAATATATTACTTAGCCAAGTCCATTTACACAAAGTAATATATTACTTAGCCAAGTCCATTTATACCAAAGAATATATTACTTTACCATGACCATTTACACCAAATAATATACTGTTCACAAAAAGGAGGGGATATTAAGTTCTTAATAATCATATAAATTAGAAAAAATACAAAATCCATCTGAAACGGCAAGTATCCATCAGACAAATATTCGATAAGACATTTTGCATTACAATGTGGATGGTATATCCTGTCACGTGACCTGCGTGTCATTCGTTTTAGACAGGGGGTCGACACCCAAATTTCACACAAATCTGGTGTGGAAACAGATTGTTTTCAGATTACAAAATTTACACAGAAACACTCGTAATGCTTCATTTAACAAACTGAAAATTGGGTTTACACACTCTTTCAACAAAATAATGAGTGCATGCCATAAACTCTAAATTTTTCGGTAACTCGATACACCTGTACGAATTTTTTTTCTGGTTTTCTTCCCAACATAACAGTTTTGAAGAAGAAAAAAAAATCTTTTAGCATACAAAACTTAAAAGTGCATAAAAAGGTTAGCTTAGTTGAAGATTTTGAATACATTTTTGTTCGAATTTACCACATTTTAGTCCTGACCCTCTGTATGAAACAAACTGTATGCAGATTACGTGCCAGGATATATCATCTAAACTTTCATGAAAAGTGTCTTAACAGATATTTATCTTATCAATATTTAGCGTTTCATATGGATATCACATTTGTTGTAGATGCTACAATTTTTCATACCTGAATATCCCCTACTTTTTGTGAACCGTATATATTACTTCACCATGACCATTTAAACAGAATATTGTATTACTTAGCAAAGTGCAATTACACCAAATAATATCTTCTATTATTTAGCAAAGTCCTTTTAAACACAAAAAAAGCTTTTATTACTTAGCCAACTGCATATACATAATATCGCCTAATATTTAGCCAAGTCCATTTACACCAAATAAAATCTGTGAACTGATATGATGTGATGTAAAATAAATTATGTAACCCAATATTTATATATAACTTATTTACAGTATATACAAACAAACCAACAGAAACTAAAAATTTCAGATAAAACGGGTTTTGTATTTCTCATAAATGTTCACACAGTATGTAAGCAGTCTGATCCAGGTCTGCACTGTTTCATGAGCAGTTTATAGAGACATCTCTTAATTGACAAAACCAGCAATGAGGCATGTGTGCCCAGCGAAGACTAAGATCAGCCTGGGCATCCCCCCAGTCTGATCAGAGTCTTCACTGTCCCCATGGAGCTAGCTTAGAATACTTAGCTATGCTTTCAGTCCACAGCAAAAACTCTGCATGCATAAAACAGCATTTTCATTTTCATTTGACACTTTTAAATGCATGAAAGTCTTATAAAGGATGCATGGTAAATAGACATGCATGTTAGTGTCTTCTGATATCAAGTTTAACATGCATGACCAGATACAAGTAAGAATTACACTGAAAGTCTCGCCATTCCTACGCTGTTTCTGGTCTCACCTGATAAATTTGATATCAAAAGACACTAACATGGTTTTCTCTGTTGATGGTAAACAAATACATAACTCAGTATTCATATAGAAAATGATCTAAATGATTATAGGTTCTCCTAGATCTCTGTTCTCCTTGGAAAGGTTAAAAATCAACTGTAAAATAAGAGTATTTCTGCTACAGACTATTTACAAAAATAATTTTCTATCTCTTGTTAGTACCATTTGTTAATGTCCAAGTAGAAATTGAAGATGTATTGATACACTTTCAGGGGGAGTAACTGTGTCAGTTTCATTTTGTCTCCCCTATCAACAGGGATCAACTGTTAAGGAAAATTTGCTCATCTGGGAGCAAATTCTTTCCTTTAAAGGCTGACCCCTTTCTGGAAAGGTTTCATCACCCATGGGAGCAAAACAGGAAGAAAAATAGTTGGAAAAAAACACATTCACTTTAAGAAACAGAGTTTGGAATAAGGAAAAATTTTAATGATTCTACTTATTTAACTGCTATTCATTCTCATTCTCTTCCAAATTCATTACCTGTGTGTCTCTCCCCCCCCCCCCCCCCCCCTCCCCCACACCTCTCAATAGAACCATCTAAATAGGTTGTCAATTTATATTTAAATCACAGAGGAAAATAATTCCAATGGACAGACTCGGAGCCTTGAGGTGCAGTTATGGATCCATTCTGCTAAGCCTCTTGGAGACCATCATTATGAGAATTGGAACAATAACAACAAATTATTCCAGAATGAACGTCAAATCCACAATTCTATGGTGCTCTGAGAAAAAAAAAATGGGGGAGCTGGGTATAAGTTTAAG
This sequence comes from Ctena decussata, assembly GCA_963989385.1. Classification (NCBI taxonomy): domain Eukaryota; kingdom Metazoa; phylum Mollusca; class Bivalvia; order Lucinida; family Lucinidae; genus Ctena; species Ctena decussata. The sequence goes on along the minus strand of OZ022507.1, from coordinate 3,064,654 downwards.
GGGAATAATTTTCAACATTTCTCCATAAAACAAGGTTGTATTATTAAGGCGATTCTAACAAGTACCAACAATCTATCTTTTTTCACAGGGACTGGAGAAAATTATCTTAAAATCGTCATCAAATACTGCCTTTATCTATTTCACACTATAGAGCTTAAAATAACTCTGACAAGTTTGTCACATTTTAAAACAGTAAACCCGTGTCACTGTCGTACAGCACCTATATTTGGCAATGATGCTTTTCTGATTATTAACAAAAGTAAAAATCCCATATTTACAAGAGTTTTACATATTAACAGAATTGTGAAAAGTAAACACAGTGAACATGTAATTTAAAAGAACTGAAAATTATGCCCCTAGAAAATAAAGCACTATTTAATATTTGATCTCTAAGTAAGCCCAAAATGTCTATTCCTGCCTTGGCATGATGCAAACACTGTTTGACCAGACCAGCCTGCAGTCAGAGTTTGTGCAGTCCACTCATACAATAATGGGCAGGCTTTGTACATTTAAAAAACAAACAGTGTATGTCTGGAACAGACTGGATGTATACAGATGCATTCAACAAGGCTATGCTTTCACTAAAGGTCTATGTCCACTTTTTCAAAATCAATGACATCATTAGCTAACAAGATGTTAAATTTTTAAATGTACTAAAAAAAATTTGCAGAAAAAAATGTGAGGAGCTTTTGCATTTTCTCATTTTTTCAACAAAAAATATCAGCTCACTTTATTTTATGTGTTCTAGAAGACTGAACAAGTCCTTTCCTTGACTAATGACTCTGTTAAGCTAATGATGCATTGAACCGGGGCCCAGAACTTTGAAGGTCATTCGGAATTTTTCCCACATCACATATCCACCTAGGAAGGTTTGAACAGTGAACAGCCAAATCTTGGAAGAATCACACAATCAGATCTAACCAAAAACAGCTTTTTTCACCATATGTACAGATTTCATACCATTCAAGTACATTTACACTGGAATTATGGGACTGTCTTTTTTACTAGCTTGCAAGTCTTTCTCAGCTGGTTAGCTCAGCAAATCCTGAAAAAAATATTGTTAAGATCATTATGATGAATTCTAATGCACTTACAAATATAACGCAACGTCTGATTGGATAACGTCAAAAATTTGCGACAGTATATTCTGTGATATACTGTCGCAAATCCGATGTCATTAAGTAACGTCCCTTCTCATTGGCTGGCATTTGGTTTTATGTTGCTGACAGCCCTTGAAATGGGCGCAAACTAGTACATTATGAAAGGTGAATATGTGGAAAAGTGCATTAGAATGGGGATAACTGTATTGAAAATTGCCATTTGGGGAGGTAAATCATTGGTTTTATGGTCGCAAATTGCGTTTTACAGCTCCGCTAGCGCGTCGCCGTAAAACGAAATTTCCGACCATAAAACCGATGATTTACCTCCCCAAATGACAATTTTCAAGGCAGTTATCCCCTAATTGGTACACTTTCAGACAGAGCAACTCTTCCATTTTCTTTTATGGCTCCCCTCTCAATAAGGGTCTACTTTTAAAGGAAAAAATTTGCTCCTCTGGGATCATTCTTTCTTATTAGAGTAGACCCCAATGCAGAGGGGCTACATCATTTATTGAAGCAAACAGGAAGTCATGAAAACTGGGCCCTTTGTAAAAATAGTAACATGATGTTATCATATACCTTAAGTGAGGATTATAGTCACTATACCCTATACAGACACTTCAATCAAGTGTATACTGAGCTCATCCAGCTTCGACTTTTGACAACTTCATCAATCCTTTTCAAGCAGTGTAGACCCAAATTAAACTGCTCTCATGAGCTATGTCTCACCTGTCTATGCATTGTCACAAAACAGAGCTAAACCAGAAACTTGACCAAAGTTTACACTGCAGATTTTGATTGATTTTTTGCTTAACGTCCACGGAAAACAGCTACTGTCATTTTGGGACGGTCAGTTAACCTAACCACACTATTCCTGTGCAGGCTCAGACCTCCTAAGCGGTTAACCAGTACTAAATGCACATACTTTCGCCAGTAACTGACAACTGCCCTTCTTGAATCAGCGGAAGGAGAAACGAAAGTATGTGGCCAGACCTGGTATCGAACCCAGGACCTCTGACTTATGAGTCAGGTGCCCTACCGATTGCGCTACGCGTCCCGGCTACACTGCAGATGCCAACACTGGAAAAGTAATTTTAAGCCTCGGTTTTGTTAGTCATAGGCAAAACAAACTGACTGTTATCAAGGAACAGATAACCCATAAAGTAGTTATTCAAGTATCTTCGTTGTTGTACTCGACATAGTGTTTGTGTAAGACAAACATAACTGAGGTTCCATGAATTTCCACCTACAAGTAAAATACTTGCAGTCTGTACAAGAAAAGCTAACAGATGATCCAATATACAAAAGCTTTCTTTTTTATGTGTTTTGTCTACTATTAGCAATGCTGTCCACTTTTCTAGTGTCAGGGGACAAATGAGCTGCGACATGACAAAATCAACAAAGTGGGATATGTGCCCAGCGAAGTCTCAGATCAGCCTGGGCATCCACCCAGTCTGATCTGAATCTTTGCTGTCCCCATGGAGTTAGCTTAGATCCTTAGCTAGCCTTTAGACATACAGTGAAGTCTCTGATCAGACTGGGCAAATGCCCAGGCTGATCTAAGTCTTCGCTGGGTACACATGCCACTTTGCTGGTTTTGTCACGTCACAGCTTAAATCTGACTTACATCATCTGAATCGTCATGGTAATCCTGGTATGGCTTTTTTATTTCCATCGTATAGTCTGGTTTACTGGCTGGTATGTGACCATTTGGTCTGGAAGATTTTGTTGGAGATTTGGGATCACTTGACGTCTGCACTTCCTGAAAAAGATCAAGGACATTGGAATAATAACATCCTTTTCATTATTATGATAGATTTGGGATCATTTGTCATCTGCAGATCCTGATGAAAGGTCAAGGACATTGAAATATATTGAAATATAAATAACTTTTCTTCTTATAACAACAGATATGCCTGGGCATGGAGAAACCCAAAACATGGTCTAGGGAAACGATGACTTAACATCAGTCTTTAGTGTGTTTACATCAGATACTTATAAGGGGGCGGCCAGGTCAGACTAGAGACATGAGATGGCTAGTCAGGGTCTTCAATGCTTTTGCTATGGTTATATTACAAATATATTATCATCGTGTACATCAACTGTACCATAAGCATTAAATTTAAAATCCATGAAATATATTATTCTAGTGTGTAGCAACTGTATCAGTACCAAAAAATGAAAATTCCATGAAATTATGTGCCAACCTTGTGTATGCATAGACACTTAGCGACACACCAACGGAAGGAAAATCATACAGTTATATCATGCCATGCTACAGCAGCAAAAACAGGAACAACCCAACAAAGTGCTATAACACAGATGACAAACTTTATGTCTGCAAAATTTTTATCCAAGCTGTATATTGAGAAAAAAAGACTAGAGGGCAGTGTACAGCCAGAAGAGACTGAGATCACTGTAAGCAACAACATCTGGATCTATGCTGCTTGCAATTTCAACTATTTTCATTTTTTGGCACTTGAAGTGTTATCAAAGAAGTAAAGTATGATCAGATACAGGTTACAAACATAAGAGGCCCAAATGGGCCTGATATCGCTCACCTGGCTATTTTGCCACAGACCATTCTGACACAAAATTGGTCCAATTTCATTGAGAATTGCAAGAATCATTTTGCCACAAATTTCATCAAAATCTATTCAGTGGTCTGTGAGATATTGTCATTTCATGTTTGCGCTATTTTTAGAAATGGCAGATAGAGGCCATCTTAGAATGCCAAAATGCAAAAAAATCAAAAGCCTTCATGCAAGGACCATTCTGACATAAATTGGTCCAGTTCCATTGTAATTTTCTAATTTTCAAATTTATCTATTTTAAGTAACAGAGACAAATGTGGCAGGTCTATATTTATTAATTTTTGAAACACCTCAATGCCAGAATCATTTTGCCACAAATTTTGTCAAAATCCATTCAGGGGTTACTGAGATATTGTCATTTTCATGTTTTGTACTATTTTTAGTAACAGCAGATGGCAGCCATTTTGGATTGCCAAAATGCAAGAAATCGCAAAGGCTTCATGAAAGGACCATTCTGACACAAAATTAGTCCAATTCCATTGAGATTTTCTAATTTTCACATTTTGCTATTTTTAGTAATAGAGGCCAACATGACTGGTCTATATTTAAGTATGTTTGAAACACCTCAATGCAAGAATCATTTTGCCACAAATTCATCAAAATCCATGCAAGGGTTACTGAGATATTGTCAGTTTCATGTTTTGTGCTATTTTTAGTTACGGCTGATGACGGCCACCTTGGATTGCCAAAATGCAAGAAATCACAAAGGCTTCATGAAAGGACCATTCTGACACAAAATTAGTCCAATTCTATTGAGATTTTCTAATTTTCACATTTTGCTATTTTTAGTAACAGAGGCCAACATGACTGGTCTATATTTAGTTATGCTTGAAACACCTCTATGCAAGAATCATTTTGCCACAAATTTCGTCAAAATCCATGCAAGGGTTACTGAGATATTGTCATTTTCATGTTTTGAGCTATTTTTAGTAACGGCAGATGGCAGCCATCTTGGAATGCCAAAATGCAAGAAATCGCAAAGGCTTCATGAAAGGACCATTCTGACACAAAATTAGGCCAATTCCATTGAGATTTTCTAATTTTCACATTTTGCTGTTTTTTGAAACAGAGGCCAATATGACTGGTCTATATTTAGTTACGTTTGAAACACCTCAATGCAAGAATCATTTTGCCACAAATTTCATCAAAATCCATTCAGTGGTTACTGAGATATTGAATTTTTCATGTTTTGTGCTATTTTTAGTAACGGCAGATGGCGGCCATCTTGGATTGCCAAATCTCAATTAATCAAAACGGCTTCATGCAAGGAACATTCTGAAACAAAATTGGTCAAATTCCATTAAAGGGTTCTTGAGAAATTGTCATTTTTATGTTTGTGCATTAGTAACCCCCCCCCACCCCCCCCGTGGCCATCTTGGATAGTCAATTGGCACGAATTTGAAATAATTCCATTCAATGACCATTTCTGACCAAACCTTATCAGAATCCATTTGTGTTTTCTTGAGATATTAACATTTGAGCAAATTAGGTCTTGTAAATGCTAAGTAGGTCACTGTGACCTAATTCCGCTACATATTTTTTTGATTTTTATAATTTTTAATTTTAAGGTCCCACTAATGTTCCATGCAAACTTTCAACCAAATAGACCCAATGGTTCTGGAGGAGATGTTGATTTTGTTGTTTTTGCTATTTTTAGTAACGGCGGTCATCTTGGATTCTCAACCTGACCCACTTTTACAAATTTGAAACCCTGCAGCCTGGTCATGCTCATGATAAATTTGAGACCCATGGGTTCAGTGGTATTAGAGCAGCAGTTATTTGAAGTTGTTTAAATAAGTTGTTTTTCGACATTGGCATTTGAGCAAAATTACACTCGTAAACAGAAAGTAGGTCACTGCGACAATACTACGCTACAGATTTTTTTCATTTTTATAATTCTGAATATCATTGTTCCACTGATGTTTCATGCAAAAATTCAGACAAATATACAAAGTGGTTCTGGAGAAGAAGTTGACTTTGTTATTTTTGCTATTTTTAGTAATGGCGGCCATCTTGGATATTCAACCTGACCCAATTTTATAATTCTGAGACCCTGTAGTCAGGTCAAGCTCCATGTGAAATTTGAGAACCATGGGTACAGCAGTTTTATACAAGAAGATGTTTGAATATTTGTTTTTTCGAGTGTTGACGGACGACGAACGACACACAGATGCACGCCGGGCGCTTTGGTATGACAATAGCTCACTATGGCTCTTTGGGCCAGGTGAGCTAATAATTAACCTTAAACATACTGTTTGTGACATGAGCAAACAACAAATGTGTTATACTTCCTTTAGTTTTTACAGAATGTAAGGCCTGATGTTTGATTCAAATTGGCCCTATGTGGGCTGATTTGAATCAAATGTCAAGCTCTACTTTCAGCAAAAAAATAATGCATTTAAAAATGCAGTTGTCTGCTGAAATGTTCAAATTCAGCAGGTTAGAGGTTTAAGAGAGAGTAGCTATAATTTACCTCCTCATCTGAATCATCAAAGACAACAGATGTTGGATGAAGAGCATTCTCTAGGTCAGTATCTCTATCTCTCTCCCTCTCAGACTGGTTTAGTAAAGAGTATCTGTACTCCACTCTGCTGCAAAATGAAAACACATTGTTAGATTGTCAGGTTACATAAATTGCTTGAAGGCAGGACAAAGGCCTGTATGCTTGCAATAAGTGTGGGATGTGGCTGATTATATTCTTTCTTTCTCTTATTCTAACATATAGGAAACTTGCTTGATGCTCTCATCAGGGTAAGTTTGTTTCAGAGTCTAATGTCTAATGGACCATCCAACCCCAAAGCTTGAAATAGGAATCAAAAGTTTAACTCAGTTGACATTCATATTCAAGAAATGCTTGAAAACAATTTTTGAGCTACAACAACCATGACAACAAATTGGTGAAGAAAATTATTTTCGCACAGTATTTATACCAGACAGAATTTATTCCAAAAATCAGGTCCAACAAAGAGGTCTAACAGACTGTCGGGTCTGTAAGAATGATAACTTGAAATTAAATTAAGAAGTATGCGAAAACAATCAAGGTATATGGTACATTGCCTTTGTTGCCTGTGTTGAATGCAGAGAGAGTGTGATATCAGTGGAAGACTTCACAGAGGTCTAGTTAAAGAAAGTATCTGATAGTAATTCTGGGATAACAGTCTAAATAAAACATACGGTGTGGCTTTTCATTATAACTGCCTCACAGAGGCAGTTCAAATGAGGGACCACAAAATACACCTGCAAAAGAACAATAATGTCTACTTACTGGTTTCGAAGAATAACAAACTTTCGTATAAAGTATATGGACATAAGAAGGGCTATCGCTATCACAATTATCACTATAATAATCAGTGTTGTCTTTAATGCATTAGATTTCTCCATCTGAAAAAAAGAATAAAGACAATCATATTTCAAAGCTCCAGATACAGTAGAACTTCAATGGCTCAAACCCTGATGGCTCATTAACCCTGCCTGACTAGAACTCATTCCTGGGCCCCTAGATGTCAATTTATATAGAAAATAATTCTGGGTGGCTGGAACTAATTTTCATTGTCTCAAGCCTGTTCAAGCCATTGAAGTTCTGCTGTAATTTTAAAATTCTCAACAAGAATTCAAATGAACCCTGTGTATTGCCTGTCTGCTCAATGTCAAAAGTACCAAGTTAAACCAGGAATCTCCACAAAAGTATATGCTGCTGCTGCTGGAAAATCAACACCTATGTCTCACTTTCAAATTATTGCAGAATATCATCAAATGCCCATTTTTATCTGAAGCTTCATGTAACATTATGTTTTTAAGAAGAATTAAAAGAAATCATCTACAATTATCACCAATATGCCTGCAAGGGGAATATTACAAGGAATTTTAGTATAATTCATAGTATGATCTTAACAAAAGTAATATATGGCATTTTTTTCATTAACCTTTTACCTGCTGACTGAACTTCCAGCAGCAGGGCTTGACGGCTGATTCAGATCATTCAGCAAGGTGATGATTTAAGGCGAACAGTTACATATTCAGTGGATATTCCAACATCTTTACAGAGGGGAAAAAGTTTTGTGATTTCCTATTTTCTTTCTTGGAGAATGAAGCTTCTCTGCAAAGGGTCAACTCTTAAAGGAAAGGATTTACTCCTAAATTCTTTACTTTCAGAGTTAATCCCAACTGAGAAGGGAAGCAAACTTTAAAACTAAGATGCTTCATATACTTTAAATGCACATCAAGTCCTACTTTCCCCAAATATTAATAAAACTATAAAGTTCTCATTATGTCTAAGGATGCTAAGGCTAACACATGTGTACAACAAACCTTAGGTGGAATTTCTTCGATCTCGACTAGACTCTTGTCACCTTCAATGCAAGCCTTAAACAGATCAATCTTTCTTGACGAAGGATGGAAACCTCCCACACAAGAATCACCGGGTATTTTACGATATCTGAAATGATTACATATGAACTGAAAATACACACTGTATGCATAGTGAATACAGGGCAAACAGTGAAGACCCTATCAGACTGCTCTATTAACCCTTTCTTGACTAGTAGACTTGTCCATCCTTATCATTTGGATGAGTCCATTTCTAGTTTTAGGGGTTTCTGATGAATGTTTTCGATTTTACTGTATTTTGCATAGAATTTCCTGTAAGCAAACAGTGTTGACCCTGCTCAGACACCGCATTCTGCGGTGTCTAAACTGGGTCTGCACTGTTTGCATAATACCCCAAAATGGATTTCCAGTCTAAAAGGGTTGAGAGCAGTCTAATCACAGTCTACATTGTTCATCATTCAACCAACAGGTTTTGTAAACTTCTCCATATGCCATATCTTACACAGGTATCACTTGGTATCTTATGATGTCTGATAATAATACACATGTGCTGAAAATATTAAAAACAGTTTAGGTCTTTTAATTGCCATTTCAGCAAAATAAATGGGTGGGATGATGATGAGGCTGAAATAATCCAGAGCATACAGACGATTCATGAACTGGGTCAGACTCAAGCCTCATCTCTGGGCCAACTTCTTCACCAATATCACTGTATGTGTGACAGGCTAAATAACCAGTAGAATATTTGCTATAATATGGGTACATTGTACCCATATTATAGCATATATTCCACTGGTTATTTTCACATGGTCGGTTTCTTTCTTTGCCTTAATGGGTACATAATAGAGTCATGCTAGGATTGTCTTTAATTCCTTTCTTTCAAGAATACACAAATAGAGGATCTTGCACAAGTGGTCATTTCATATGAAATATATGAAACGAGCCTTTGGCGAGTTTCATAAATTTCATATAAAATGACTAAATTTCATATAAAATGACCAGGAGTGTAAGATTCTGTTTATAATATGACCCTCGAAAATGAGATTTTAACACCTTCAAATTTTTCAGTAAGAAAACACATTGCTGACATGGCCCTTGTCAATGCCGTTACATGTACATGCCAAACTGTTACTACATGGTTGGTCATACGATTTTCATGACACAACGGCATCCACTGAATAACATCATATGATACAAAGAAATGCTTACCCTTCTGAAACTATCTGTTCTGTATGTCCCCTGAGGCATATATCAATAACTGGTGACTTAAATTCTTTTATTTTCTTACATATATCACTGCCCCCTGGTCTGAAGTAACCATAATCACTGAAACAGAAAAGAGAATAATTTGTATTTTTACCACCCTTCCAAAAGTATTTCAGTCATTCCAGTTTTATGGGAGACTGGGCAACTGACAATGAGGAAGAATTATCCTGAGGTTATGTTTCAAGGTTAATAAACAGTATCAATACCATTACACTGAAAGTTCAATAAACTTACAAATGAAACACGACACAACAAAACCAACAAAGTAGCATGTGTGCCCAGCAAAGACTCAGATCAGCCTGGACATCCACTAAGTCTAATCTGAGTCTTTGCTTTCTGTATAGCAGTAGCTTAGACCCTTAACGCCTCTTTAAAAGCACAGCGTAGACTCTGATCAGACTGGGCACATGCCAAGGTTGATCCGAGTCTTTGCTGGGGGCACATGCCACTGTGTTGGTTTATTTTATTTTGGCCTCCCTTAGTCTTACATGGTGCAGGAAACCAGAGAACCAATAGACAACAACAACCTTGGATAGGCAACTACTACCCTGTCATATGTCTGCAGTGCTCAAAATAAGAAGGGATAACAGGGATAATTTAGGGATAATTCTCTGTATTTCTCCATAGAAACATATATTGTGACTCCTAATTGGAACCGTCTCACTGAGACAGTTCTAATGAGGGGGAACAACATATGTTTTCGTTGAGAGATAAGAAAAATTATCTGTGAATTATCCCTGTTAAGCTTCTTATCTGGAGCTCTGCCGTCAGCATCAGAAATCAAACTCCGCCCGCAGAGATAATAAGTGAGAGTCTTCTCATGCATTATTGAGGGCCCTTACGGGGGTTATACAAGAACCACAAGCAGCCAGGTAACATTCATTCATCCATCAAATAAACTAATATCTCAGTAAAATGGGTATATCCACTTTCTAATAGGGTATAAAAAGGGTGTCAATTTCTAGTCCTGCCACTATATACAATTGGTGTTTTAAAAGTTGAAGCTGCAAATGTCTTTTGATAGCCATATTTTGTGACCAGTAGGTATTAGAAAGAGGTCTGGGCATCTGGAAGTGGATGATGTGTTTCTACACCATAAGGAGTTACAAAAGTCCTGTATGCTAGTCTAAGATATGGTTGTATTTCCATACATTTTGGAGGTACAAAGTCTTGAATGTTGAAAAGGATATTTTATTGCATATAGTGGCAGAACTAGAAAATGACAAATGCCAGTCGGTTGGTCCAAATATTTAGTAAACAATGGGCTATTTCGTTAGCACATAGGGATTGGCAATTTCTATACAGAGAAACATGTTTGTACTGTCCGAAGAAGTTGTTCAGTCTTGTATGGGTGAAACAACATGCTTTTGTGTTTTTATCTGAAGTTATCTGGATTGTTTGGTGCCTGGGAATGAAAGAATATTGATGTACAATTATAGGTTTCTGTCAGATAACATGCCTAGTTACTGAATCAAATAGAATGTTCAAGTAATATCTTCCACTCTTAAGTAGTACGACACAAGAGCCAACCCTGCAAGTCAAATCCACTTATGTAGGATATCATCAGTCATGCATTACTTCAGCATACAAGAAGTTGTACTTACCATTCATAATCTTCTCTAGTACAAGTACAGTTTTCTGTCTCGGATGTAACTTCATGTTCATATCCATTGTAACACCTAGAAATGAAAAACAGATTTCCATTTATATTTACCTCATTTTATGAGAAAGAGTTCATACAGGAAGTGCAAAGAGGTGGCTCTCTGCATCTAAACCAACTGACCAGAGTCTTTGTTTTTCTTTCTTTTTATTTTACAGATTTTCCAGGGTCCATAGACTGTTTGTATTATTACAGAGCTCCAGATAAGGTGGGCATTTTGAGGATAATTCAGAGGTAGTTTTTCTTATTTCACACTGTTTGCGTATGTGATGACACCTTTTCTGAAGATTGATTGATTTGATGCTTAACGTCCTCGGTAAACAGCTATGGTAAGGTTGGGACGGTCAGTTAACCTAACCACACTATTCCTGGGCAGGCTTAGACCTCCTAAGCGGTTAACCAGTACTGAGTGCACATACTTTAGTTTAAACACTATTTTATTCAAGAATAAGTTTACAACATAATTGACATACAACAAATAAATCAGGATTTGAAAGTAAGCTTGAAGCTTATATATATCATCTCCTGCACATACTTTCACCAGTAACTGACAACTGCCCTTCTTGAATCAGCGGAAGAAGAAACAAAAGTATGTGGCCAGACAGGGTTTTGAACCCAGGACCTCTGACATATGAGTCAGGTGCCCTACCGATTGCACTACGCGGCCCGGCTTTTCTGAAGACACAACATTTAAAGACATTTTTTCCATACTATCCAGAACACAACCCAGTTATTAGCTGTTTTATGACCCTGATATGTCATTACCAAGATACAAGACACAACAATTTTATTTCAGATTTTCGGCCAGCATAGGAGCACACAGAGAGGTATGTAATGGATAGACTAAAAAAAATATAAGTTAAGGACAGTTCAAACGACAGATCAAGAACAAAAGAAGCATTTTCAACACTCCTGAACAGTACCAATAAAACACAAATCTATTTTGTACTTTAAGTCATAAATCTACATTGTCCATCGAAGTCCAAAGGCCAGAAGACCTGGTGCATGCCCAACTGAAGTGCCCATTGAATACCTAAGTGAGATGGGTATTTCCTTTGATGGAATAGCAGTGTCACTGGACTATTACAAAACAGGATTATGGCACCTAATAAACAAGAATAATCTGCAACACTACAAATCTAACGAAGTGACGTGTGCCCATGGGAAGACTCAGATTAGCCCAGTCTGATCAGAGTCTTCGCTGTGCACTTTAAGGGTAGCTAATGGTCTAGGCTAGCTCCATGCAGACAGCAAAGACTCTGATCAGACTGGGCGGATGCCAAGGCTGATCTGAGTCTTTGCTGGGCACACATGCCACTTTGCTGGTTTTGTCGTTTTGCGGCTCAAATGTCTTTAAGATGAATGAGTTCATTATTTCTTACCTACCAGACAGAGTTTGTTCTATTTTTAGCAGTGCTGGCAAATTCTGTCTTGCCCATGGGCTGGGACAGCTCACACTAGCTTGAATTCTGTGTATGACTACGCACTTATTGAAGTCATGTGCGCCTGGCTTGGCGATTCTATACTTTATGCATTATTATGAACTCATAGGAATGCTTTTCCACATCAGTGAAATCCAAAGAAAGATAATTCATTCCTTATAATTCCATTATAATCTGTTTCTATGCCTTAAAGTCCGAAAAAGATCCGTAATAGTCAATGTTTCACCATAACAAACACTGTAGAGGGTACCGCCATTTTGAAAACGTTACCAACTGACATTTGAAATGACGCTGACGTTACGTCACAATTAACGTTATACACGCGCTTGCTGTAGTCGTCTTAAAAAATCAGTTTTGTCAAGGACCTAGTTGGAAGAGAAAATGCTGTTAAGCATTTATTACTTGTTTGTTCACTCCAGAAGCCAGTGGCTGACTCGGTTGTATAACTTACGGTTGTACACGTTCGCATGAAATAATAGTTCCCCGTTCACATGGTTTAAGTTGAAAATTATTATTATTGTAGGTAAGAAAAATAATCAATCATTGGTCTTGGAAGCGGTCAGGGAAATCCCAACCCTCGGGCACAAGGGGTGTGACGGGAACTCGGCAAGCTGGTTTCCGACACACCCTTGTGCCCTCGGGTTGGGATTTCCCTGTCCGCATCGGAGACCAATGATAGATTCTATTTGTCTTTGTATTAACCCTATTGCACTTATGAAACTGCTGCTGATAAGCCATATTATCCTTATCCAATATAATTACCTAGGTATTGTCTTATCCTCATGCGATTTCTGATAAATTTGATTTCTGTGATTTCTAACTGATAGCACCTGTTTTTAAATGATGATTGTGGTTGTATTTGGTAAGATATTTTGTTGATTTTTATGTCCTTTTCAAGGAAAAGAATTGAACTTTTTAGTGATGTAACTTGTATTTCCAAATTTTGCAGTAATACATATGTAATAGTGGAAAATAAAGGAAAAAAATATAAAAAAAATGTTGTTTCTTAGTCTGTTCAATCCTTTTTGTCCAGTTTTCTGTCTTATTATGTATAAATAACCACATATATTACAGAAAAAGGTTTATCCCCAGTATATACAAGTAAACTGAAAATATTTATCAAAACATAAAAGGATAATACTAAAAATAAAATGGACTGGAAAATTCTCTTTGTCATACCCCATCACTTTTACTGAAATATGGGTGTTTGACAAGGAGAATTTTCTTATTCATTTCTATTTACCATAAAATTTTGCAACTGTTTGGATAAATATTTCCATGCAAATGTTTGCCACAAATGTCATAGAGACATGCAGGTCTTGGCTACATGCATAAAAAAACTCACCGGTGTGGTTCAGTAACTCCAAACAATGAAATGTAATCCATCATTCCACAAACTGAATAAATTGAAATCCAGATCTTCAAAGATGAATAATTTAATCCTTTTTACACAAACACAATATATACATTTCTTTCACTGAAGATACACTCACAAGATACTAAACTTCCAAATGACAGAATGAGACACACAAAAATATTCCATCACTTCACACACACACAAAAATATTCCATTGCTTCACATCAAAAGAAAACACAAAGCCTACAGACTACATCCTATATATATGTACATCGACTTCAGACACATACACAATAAAGTTGTCATCTTTACATCTGTGAGAGTTTCATAGTTTTTTTCCTTACTGCAAATGTTGCTGGTGGTATTGAATAAAACATCCATTCTTCCGACACAGAGGTACATCACACACACCGCATTTGAATGATGTCTCCACCGGTCCGCCTCTTGGTGTCTTCACCTTCTGAGCTGAGCATCTGACACAGACTCTTTTCCTCCCCTCAATGTGAACTAAGACATGATGGCCCAAGTTTACTTCTGCTAACACCGGTCTTGCAGCTCGTTTGTTGGCCTTGGATCCTGCCATCCTCTTTCTCGACGTAAATCCTGCTCGCAGACCGTCAGCCACTTGTAGCCTAAAATTCAGGTGACTGAACTGGCGTGATGACTTTGGCAGAGGCTGGTTGCTGGAGAGGTATATTCTGTGGGCGTTGATAAGTGCTATGTCTATGCAGTAGTTCAGAACATACTTCCACCACTTTTTATTTTCTCGAGCAACAGAATAGTAAGCCCTGTGTTGGTCGGCCAGGTCAACTCCACCCATGTATCTGTTGTAGTTGGAAATGGCATCTGGTTTCATGATCGGTGTTCCACGTCTTGGCTGGGTCAAAGTCTCGGTGGGCTGCTGGTTGGTTGATAAAAGAGCCACTTGCCGCTTGTCCTTCCACACCGTTATTAGCATATTGCCCTTCTGCTTCTTCATAGTGTCACCTTGTCGGCGAAGCTTTACCTGCCTCACTGCAGCCGGAAGGCCCCTTCTATTCAGGCGAAGTGTCCCACATGCATATGTACCATTCTGAAGAAGCTCTTCCATTAGAGGAAGAGATGTGAAAAAGTTGTCAAAGTACAGATGGTAGTTCTTGTTGTGGAACGGCATTGACAAGTCAAACACAACTCTATGCCCCAAGCCCCTGGCATTTGCGTCAGCACCTCCTTCTCTCCTTCCCGTGTAAACTTGAAGCTGTGAGGTGTAGCCCGTCAAGGATTCAGAGAGTTGCCAGACCTTTATCCCCCATTTTGTTGGCTTCCCAGGCATGTATTGTTTCAGCAAGCTTCGTCCTTTGAACCCAATCATTGCTTCGTCAATACTCATCTCTCTACCGGGTACATAGGCTCTGAGACTGTTCGCATTGATCATTGTTAGCAAAGGCCTGACTTTGAAAAGAGGGTCATAATCCTGGTGATCATGTGGTAATTGCTGATTATTATCCACCAAATGCATGTACTGTGCAAGTTTCTCATAACGGGCTTTAGTCATAACTTCTGCGACCCCAGAGACATTCAGATTCTTGTCGTCGGCCCAGTACAGACTGTATTCAGGTAGCTGGTGAATGCCCATAACAATCGGTATGGCAATGAAAGCTTTGATTTCTTCAGGACTTGTTGGAGCCCATCTTGGGTCAGGCCTGGCTACCTGGCACTGTGTAGCATACAGATTTGTCTGGCCAGCAATCCGGTCAAAGAAGGCTTCATCAAAAATCAAATAAAAGAAGTCCAGTGGATGAGACCCTGGTTCAAGGTCATGTGTTGGCCCAACAGGTTGTTGAAATTCTCTGGTAGAAATATTCCTCAAGTTATCTGACCAGACTAATCCTATCTCTCCTCCATCATCATCATCCGAGTCACTACTAGAAGAATTTTCTGGGTCACTTTCTGACGATTCGTCAGCCGACGACAGGTCCGAGCCCTCGGAAACTTCCCAGTCTGAATCAATATCACTATTGTCAAATTGCCTGTTTTGCCGATTTTCGGCATTTCTTACCGCTCTTTCCACCTCATCGTCACTAAATCCGCTCCAGTCACTCCCATACGAACTATCCGCCATGTTTAACTAATCCTCGCTATCGAAATTTCAGAAAAAATTGCCGATTTTCAAACGATCAAACGATAATAACTTAAAATTCACTTCCGCAATCTCTTTGTTTCTTTTTGAAAATTGTAGCAAAATACGTCATCACTTCGTGTGCACAATTCGTTTTGCGGTTGTCGTTAACAGCGTTTGCCATAAACCGTCTGAATTGATGTGGTAAAACCGGCCGTTTACGGCCGTTGTGAGGGGACATCGGTGATATCATCGTAGGCCGGTATCGGCCTTTCTGAGGTAATACGGAAAAGCCGTTATCGGCCGTTCTGAATGCAATAGGGTTAAGAACTGAAGTCTATAGAGGGGAGAGAGAGAAAAATGAAACGGCCAGACTTGCTTCCCTTGAAACAGTACCCAAGCACCTTAAATGTGCCATACTAAATCAGCTTACCATGCATCTTTCTTGAGTCTTAAAAATTTTTCTCGCTTGCCCAACAGACAACCTTTGACCGCGTTACCTTCCCCAGCCCTGTGTTGAGAGTGGGCCATCCAAGGTTCATAATCTACATCAGTACCTAGACAAGTACAGAAGATAATGTGATGATGATGAAATCATGACAAACCCTTAAAGTGCCAAAATAAACAACAAAATTTACATCTGCAAAATTTCAAAACAAGACCTGTCCGCATACAGGTCAGCTCACCTGACAGTGCCTTGCTCATCATATAAAAAACTTTAACATTTTGCTAGACACCGGAGGGGATAGTGCAATAGCTCTTTTTGTACATTCATACAAGCAAGCTAAAAATCGTTAAAGCTATATCATTCAGAGTTTAAAAACTAGAGGGCAATCAGTGTAGATCCAGATGAGGTGGCTCATGAGCCACCTCATCTTGATCTACAATGTTTGCAAATTCAACGTTTTTCAGTATTTGGCCCTTTAAGTGTTAAGATAGCTGAACAAGATCTACTAGATGTGTGTCGTGGCTCTACAAACAACTTTTCCCAAAATCAGGTAAAGGACATCGAATTTCTCCTCATCCTTGGAGACCATCTTAGGATGGAGGTGTGTTACAAATCTGATGACTAAGTTTTCAAATTTTGTTAAAAATATCAGCCTTAGTATTTACTGAATATATAAAGTGGACATGAATCCAAATTTAGACATTATCCAAACTATCCAAATTAGTTTCCCTGCATCTCAAATTCCAATATTTGGAGGGGGCTTGGGATAAAATTTTGACAGGTGTTCTCTTTTTGCACATAAACATGTGTTGGGGGATTTCTCTGGGATAAGCTAAGCAAGAAATTCTAATGAGATCTGTCTTCATATTTTAGGCGGAAAATGTTTTCTTTCTTTTTTCTTATTTTTTATGTAATCACAAAAATTCCAAAACCAGAAACTGTTGCAGTGAGATGTGATTTGTATGATTAAGATTTAATCCATTGCATTCTGGGTATTTTTTTTTGTCGTCTGCTGAAATTGTTGTCTGCATCAAAAATCGAGAATATTTTGACAATATTGGTCTAATTAACTCTTGTAGAAATGATGTCTAGGCTACAAACAGTTTGGATCCAGATCAGGCCCCACAAACGTGGGGCCTGATCTGTATCCAAACTGTTTGCCCAGATACCCATAAAGGGGTATCCCGAATGGAATGGGTTAAACTATCAAAAAAAATTGAAGACAGCAACTAATATTTGGGCACATTCTATCTCTTTAACATCAAAAATGTTTGCTTAATCTGGAATAAGTTTTCCTATAATAAGCCTCCGATAAAACTTCCAGTTAAACAGTACAGTTAACTCTCAATATCTCAAAGTTGAAATTCATCTAAAAATACTGATATCTCAAAGTAAATTTTCTGGTCCCAGAAAATCTACTTTGAGATATCAGTAGTTTGAGATAACAGGAGTTAGGAAATGAAAAAAGAAAATAGGAAATGCGTCCAAACTGTATTCTTTGATATAAGAGGGTACTTTGAGATACCAGTGTTTTGTCATAATGAGAGTCAACTGTATTTCAGTAAAAACTTTGGCAATATACAGAGATAGAAACAAAGATGGCTATATCTTTGCTACCTACATTTATTAGGTATAACATCTTTGAAGTCTATCACATGAACTTCCCATTTCCTTGTATCAGCCGTGTAGCCCCAGATCATCACTACAGAACTTTTTCCTTCCGGCTCAGTCAATAAACCTAAAAAGAATAAAGATTTCAGGGCCCAAGTGTTCAAAACTAATGATGTCTTTAGTTAACAAGATGATAAAATTCCAATAGAATTGTACGTGAAAACACTGCCATTTTATGCCGAAAGAATGAGAGGAGCTTTTACACTGCAAAAGCTTCTCACATTTTTTCAGCAAAAAATATTAAGACAATTGATTTTACATGTACTAGAAAACTTATTGAGTTCTTGTCTAATGACTTCACTAAGCTAACGATGCTTTGAACAACTGGGCCCAGAGCTTTAGACAATTAATAGACAGAGATGGAAAATATTGTGTGAAAATAAGAAATAATATATTTTACTTGTGGTCGGCATTTAGTCAGAGGTTTACTCTTAATTATTAGAAGATTTACATGAGATACTATGTTGTCTATGGAAATTTAGAAAGAATTATTTTTGAAAATGAGAGTAATGACAGAGTGATGGGTCTTTACTTGAATCTATATGCATAAGTTAGTGTATGCATAAGACAGTGTAAAAGTCCACATATCTGAAAATGTATTTGACTAAAATTTGGACTCACCTGTGAAATTTAGTGTCTTATTTGTAAAAGTGTATTCATGCCAGCATCGTCCTTCATCAGTAGAAAATTTGATAACTTTAGGATTAGGTTCACCCCTAGATACAGCAGCCAGTAAACCTCCCTGATCCCCTATAGAGTAGTGATGGGGGCCTGTTAGGGACTGAAAAAACAAACCAGAGCTCTAGATAAGAGGGAGTATTTGATGATAATTAGGGATAATTTTTGTTAATTCTGCATAAAAACATACGTTGTGACCACTCATCTGAACCGCCTCGATGAGACGGTTCAGATGAGGGGTCACAACATATGGTTTGGATGAGAAATAAGAAAAATTATCCTGAATTATCATCATATACTCCCTCTTATCTAGAGCTCTGACAAACAAAAACAATTCTGGAATTATTTTGAGATACTGGATACCAGAACAGAATAACATGTTTTTATGCAAGTTTGACAAAA
This sequence comes from Ctena decussata, assembly GCA_963989385.1. Lineage (NCBI taxonomy): Eukaryota > Metazoa > Mollusca > Bivalvia > Lucinida > Lucinidae > Ctena > Ctena decussata. The sequence goes on along the minus strand of OZ022507.1, from coordinate 3,045,612 downwards.
ATTGTCCCAAGTTATCACCACTAGTAAACTGCACATGCCAACACTACTCTACACAGCCTAGTATGGGCCTGCATGGTTGCATCTCAAAACAGATACAAAGTATGACAGTCTGAGTACATTGTGCATGATCTGATCAGACCGTCCACGTGAGCACAAGTTTCTATTTACTGTTGTTGTCATTGATGACATGTTACTTCAACATTATACCATATTCTTCAGTTATAAGATGGTGGATTTCCCTTCCAAAACAATCCTAAAATCTAGATCTAGATATTAGAGATGGATCTAGATTTTTTGGGATAGTTTTGGAAAGGAAAAACCCATTTTGCAGTAGATTTTTATAAGACTGATTTAGATAAAAGGGGTCACTCTAGAGACAGAAAAACCCTGTTTTATAGCCAAAAGTATTGTACATGTATGCTGTTTATCACTCTTGACAAAGGCGCTGCAAAAAACAGAAAGATTGTGATAATAAATGAGCCGCGACACGACAAAACCAACAATGTTGTTGTGCGCCCAGCGCAGACTCAGATCAGCCTGGGCATCCGTCCAGTCTGATCAGAGTGTTCGCTGTCCGCATGAAGGTAGCTTAGTCCCTTGGCTACCTTTTAAACACTTAGCGAAGAGTCTGGCCAGAGTTGGCGGATGCCCAGGCTGATCTGAGTCTGGGCTGAGCGCACAACCACATTGTTGGTTTTCTCGTGTCGCGGCTCAAATTAATTCATTCTGTTTTGGTGTTGCTTCTCTGGAACTTGCATAAAGATTTAACATAGTCTGAAATTTTTATATGACGCAATAAACTAAACTCACTAGATAGACAGGCCCGACCAGTACGCGGACACTTTTAAGGGTGTTTTACCTAATGTTTAAAACTCCAACGCGTTCCAGATTACCAGATGGGCATGCAATTTAGGAAAATCCTTGTGCTAAATATTGACAAAAGGAACACCTGAAAAAAATCATCTGCGCATGTGCAATGTAATGCTGTTGAGGTCATGCTATTTGCTGTATCAAACAGGCTTATCATACCAGTACGCGGACACCTTAGAATCTGAGTAAACTAAGATGACATTTATACCCTGCAATACTAATTAAATCATTGATACATGTAGTTAACAAAAATGTATTAACATCGTAAAGGGTTGTTCATATTTCATATTGACACATGGCTGTTTGCTTTGCCTGTTTGCGTGTTTGGCGCAGTCAAACTGAAGCATCAACCATGATACCGGTCTGCATCAGACCTGCACATTCGTAACTGCTGTGTAAGTGTAAAAGTGAATGACAAAAAGATTAAGAAATGGCGCCTTGAAAAAATGTCACAAAGTCAGCTGAATGTAAAAGGTATCTTAGAGTTTATTTGACGCCTAACACAAAAGTGTCCGCGTACTGGTAGTGTCCGCGTACTGGTCGGGTCTGTCTATAATAACATACCAGTCTCCACGAATAACCACCATCACTAGAAACATAGACGTCTGGGTTAGATACTTGTAATGCATCTGCTACGTGGCCTGAATAACAAACAAATAATTGAGATGCGACATGACAAAACCAACAAAGTGCCGGCAAAGACTCAGATCAGCCTGGGGGCATCTGTCCAGTCTGATAAGAACCTTTGCTGTGTGTTTAAAGAGTAGCTAAGGGTTTAAGGTACCGCCATGCTGACAGCAAAGACTCTGACCAGACTGGGTAGATGCCCAGGCTGATCTGAGTCTTCGCTGGGCGCACATGCCACTTTGTTGTTTTTTGTCATGTAGTGGCTCAATAAACTGTACCAGTATACACTAACTAAACTAAACTGAGCCGCGACGTGACAAAACCAACAATGTGGTTGTGCGTCCAGCGCAGACTCAGATCAGCCTGGGCATCCGCCCAGTCTGATCAGAGTCTTCGCTGTCCGCATGAAGGTAGCTTAGACCCTTAGCTACCCTTTAAGCGCTAAGCGAAGAGTCTGATCAGACTGGGCGGATGCCCTGGCTGATCTGAGTCTGCGCTGGGCGCACAACCACATTGTTGGTTTTCACGTGTCTCGGCTAACTATTAACCCTTAACATCTTAACACAAGAGGGGCATCATGATCAAGAGGTTAGAGTGCTTGGCTCTGGCACAGAAAGTCCTAAGTTCGAATCCCAACCAGGCCAATGACTGAAAAACTCTGTCAACCCAGCAGTAAATGGGTTATGAGAGGTTCATGTTTAAGAGAGGTGACCACACGTGCAGGTTTGACTGTAGGTCTGAAGACTTATTGTGCTTATAGCTTATTTTGTTTGTAATGTGACCGATTTTCAATGGCTTTGCATATTTGGTGCATTTGATTGTTTCAAACTGTGACCATGTACATGTCTGCAATGTTGTACCCATATACATGTAATACAGTCGAACTTCACTGGCTCAAACTCAGAAGGCTCAAACACCATGTTTCGGTCGAACTGACTTTCCAGTCCAGGCAAAATCCTTATTCACTTTAACTAAACATGCCACACTTGGCTCGAACAACGATGGCTCGAACCCCAAGTCTGGTCCCTAGAAACCACTTTCTATGTAAAAAACACCGATGGCTCGCACCTATTTCCTTGTAAAACATTTCCAAGTTTAATGACCGAACTAAATGTAGATCCTACCGATTACAAGTATAGGTCATCAGGTTTGCTACGTCCATGCTTATCTTGATCTTTTTATATTGTAAATAAAATTATAAACATATGTTTCTGTGTTGTTTTGTTTTATCTACCTGAAAGTGCAAAGGTTCAAAGAGAGACCGATCAAAATACAGGAAGTTGTCGTAGTTATGATAGGAAAACATAGTACATAAAGTTGGATCATGTAGAGTTGGTCTTCAATGGCTCGAACTACCGATCTTTCGAATTTTTTTTGGTGGTCCCGGCGAGTTCAAGCCAATGAAGTTGGACTGCTTTTTCACTTAATGGCCTAACTTTTTAACTCACCATGGACCATAATTATCCCTTTAGCAGTCTCTTCACTAGTTGGTGGCATAGCGTTTATCCTTCTCTTCATACTGTACATACCATGCACTTGTAGATTACAGGCCTGTAAAACACAGATTATTTGTGCTCCAGATTACTGAAGTAGATAAATTTGGTAATATCTATTTTTATTTCCCAATACAAGAATATGATATGGCCCCCACTGATGTACTTCTAACTACAGGTCAAAGCATATATGAGCTGCGACATAAGAAAACCAACAATGTGGTTGTGCACCCAGCGCAGATTTGGATCAGTCTGGTTATCCGCCCAGTCAGATCAGACTCTTTGCTAGGTGCTGAAAGGATAGCTAAGGGTCTAAGCTACCTCCATGCGGACAGCAAAGACTCTGATCAGACTGGGCGGATGCCCAGGCTGATCTGAGTCTGCACTGGGCGCACAACCACTTTCTTGGTTTTCTCGTGTCGCGGCTCATATTTTGATTGTCCAGACTGAAAATTATTGATCTCGGTTCAATCACCAAAACATCTTGTTTCTTCATAAAATGACAGGCTCTTGTTAAAGCTGCTTTTTAATGAGTATGTTTGATGTTAGTAACTGACATGCTAAAAAGTCTTATGAATGGGCTGCATGTCTGAACAGATGTGGTGTAGCTGTTGCGATAAAATGCAGAAATGTTAAAGTGTATGAATACATGATGAAGAGACTGTACTCTAAGCTGAAAAGATAACATCTTTGTTTTCAAAGGCATCAAAGAATATGTTTCCCTGGATTTTGACTTTCAGAGGGAGCTTGTATTATAATAAAGAATTTGTTTCCCTTAAAAGAATAAATTTACTCTATGTCTTACTGCCAGAGGGACTTCTTTGGGTGCAAATCCCTTCTCAGATGGGGCTACTCCTATATGACAACATAGAAACAAATCCTTTCTCACAGGGTCTACTCTGAAAAGAAAGAATTCGCTCCCTTCTGAGAGCCAATCTTTCCCTTTGGGACAGCCCGCCATGATAAGCTTTCTTCCCAGATGTCTATTCTTACACAAAAAAATTTACTCCTAAAAATAGGAAGAAACTTGTTCCCAATCAAGTCCCTTTAGAAGTGTTTTAATTTCTTTAAGGGAAGCAAGGTCTTTTCTTTTAGAAGAGAGTAAAATACTGACAAATACCTTTGACTCATCTTTGCATTTAGCATTCTCAGGCCTTGGAATCCTCTGCCAGGTGGCGCCTCTATTGTAAGATATCATAGAATGTATGCTGTCGTCGTCCCTGTTCATTTGGCTGGTGATATACACACCACGCAAAGATTTCACTTTGTAGAAGTCATGAATAGCACCAAAATTAGGATATAAATGAAAAGGGAGAGATTCGGAGTAAATGATTCCATCACTGCCAGAAGTGTATAGTGTACCATGGCCAGTATCTGTAAAATTGACCGAAAAGATCATTCAGACAAGAAATCACTTGAGCCACAGCATGACAAAACCAACAAAGTGGTATGTGCCCCCAGCAAACACTCAGATCAGCCTGTGCATCCACACAGTCTGATCAGTCTTTGCTATGCGCTGAAAGGGTAGCAAAGGGGCTAAGTTAGCTCCATGCAGACAGCGAGACTCTGATCAGACTGGGTGAATGCCCAGGCTGATGTGAGTCTTCAATGGGTGCACATGCCACTTTGTGGCGGCCGTACAAAGTCTCCCCGCACTGATCTATAGTGCAGATTATATTTTCCTTTTGGTCCTTTGAGATCATGGAATATATTCTGAGAAGTCAGAAATGATCACACGTTTAGATTCATTTTCTAAACAAATTTGAAATATTTTGGTATTTTTCGACTTATATCAGTCTTTGAGATGACTGCCATGTTAAAACTGCAAATTTACTGTTTTTTTTTTTTCCTCTGGCTCCTTGTGCCAGATTTAAAGGGTCACTGATGAGGCTTGAATAGCCGAAACCGCGGTATGGCCCAACTTCTTACTTATGAATGTTTTCTTTGCTCTTAAAGGATCTAAACTTTTATCATTATTTACTATCACTGCAGCTGGATGTTGTGCCGTGTGGCGGCTGTAAAAAGTCTCCCCGCACTCATCTATAGTGCAGATTATATTTTCCTTTTGGTCCTTTGAGATCATGGAATATATTCTGAGAAGTCAGAAATGATCACATGTTTAGATTCATTTTCTAAACAAATTTGAAATATTTTGGTATTTTTCGACTTATATCAGTCTTTGAGACGACTGCCATGTTAAAACTGCAAATTTACTGTTTTTTTTTTTTTTTTTCCTCTGGCTCCTTGTGCCAGATTTAAAGGGTCACTGATGAGGCTTGAATAGCCGAAACCGCGGTATGGCCCAACTTCTTACTTATGAATGTTTTCTTTGCTCTTAAAGGATCTAAACTTTTATCATTATTTTGTCCTGTTGCAGCTCATTTAGTTATTGCTAAAACTACCCTAAATATTGAGATATATTAAACAGTTAAATTAATTTAAGACAGGCCCATTTCCAATATATGGGATGTCTGATTTGAAGAGCTCCAGATAAAAAGGGGTATTACAGGGATAATTATGGGATAATTTTCCTTATTTTTCCATAAATACAAACTTTGTGACCTCTCATTAGAACTGTCTAAGTGAGATGGTTCTAATTAGAGGTTACTATGTACAGTCAAACCTGTATTAAGCAAGCACCTAAGGGATAATCAAAATCTGCTTGCTTAAGACAGGTGCTTGCTTAATACAGGTTCATTTCAATGTATTTGCAAGTTTAGGGAACTGAAAACATGCTTGCTTAATACAGGTTGCTTGCTTAATACAGGTGGCCACTAAGACAGGTTTGACTGTATGTTTTCAATGAGACATAAGAAAAATTATCTCTGTTATCCCTTCTTATCAGGAGCCCTGGATTTGTATTTAACTTTCCCAAAATTCCTGACTTTAATGCAAACAATATATGTTCTGAACAGACTCCCTGATCTGGGCCCAAAGCATTTACCTTTCATGGAATGGTAGGCATGAATTAGTTAACGAGAGGCAATAATTAAGTCCGATCTTTGGCTTTTTAAATACAGCCAAATCATCCCACTGCTAGTATCTTTCAAGTTAATGTACCAACTCAGAAACCTTTCCAAATTCCCAAGCGTGTACTCAGCCTGACAAGTTTTCATCAGATTCTTCAAAAAAATTCCACCGACCCTGTCTCAGTAGCAGTTTGTGCAAGATTTTATGATTGTAAGTACAATTATCTGAGAAAATGGACTTAAACACTGGAGTTGGTATGACTGCAAATGCCATGCTAAAACATGCAGTAATAAAGCTGTAAAACAGAAAATATAACAAGACCCACCATCTTTGTTGTCCACATGCATAAAGATCATATCCCTGTCCATTTCTATTACACTGTAAAACTGGAAAACAATAAAGTTACATGTCAACTGGCTACTTGTGTAGTAAAATTTTAATTTTGACAGCCACATCATATTACATATACACTCCCATACAGCCACTTCAAAGAGTATGGTAGGTTTACACTACACAACCCTCTAAAACTGCTTCTTTCTTAGCATACAGAGACACCTCCATTCATGGTCACCTTTCCATTTCACCAAGAAAGTCACCTGTTAAAGTTTGGTTTAGGGAATACTTCTATGGGACATAATCATTTCTTACTTCTTTTATAAGTGTAGAGTTACTTAAACTGCATTATGACGTCATCAACGTCGTGTAGTCATAGTGACGACGTTAGAGTTTTACTGTGTACTTAGTGTGTTGTGTTGCTAATAAATATCCTTTATTGGCACTTGGTGTTTTGTGTTATCCAGACTTTAACAATGGTAGCAGAGCGTAAAAGCAGATCCTAGAGATTTTGGTGGAGGTGAATACAAGATTTAAGAGAATAGAAGATTAGGAAGTTAATGAGAAAAGTCAACTGATCATAAGCCTTTATGGTAGAGAAAATACAGGTCATGGAACTATGAGGAGATAGTGTGTTGAAATTAAGGAGCAGGAAAGAAGAGAGTGTCATTTGGGTTGTGGACAGGAGAAGAAGTTTGGAACAGAATAACAACAACAGAAATGGATCCCCCTCTGCTGACAAAGACAAAGCCGTATGAACAATGGAAATTGGAGACAAAAGCTTGGACTTTAATTACAGACATAAGCAGCGAAAATCAAGCAATAACTGTAGCTTTATTTCTGCCAGAAGACCATGAAAGTAGAATCAAAGAGAAAGTATTTGAGCAATTTCAGCCAAAGGAACTAAAGACGGAACACGGGATAAGTATACTTTTAGAATTTTTAAGTAAACAGTTACAGAAAGATACATTAACAGATACCCTGAAACAAATTGAGGATTTTGACAATTTTGAAAGAAAAGAGGGACAGTCAATGCATGAATTTGTGTCCCTGTTTGATTCTAAATATAGGAAGATTGAAAAGAAGCAGGTAAAATTTCCACCTGAAATATTAGCATTTAGATTACTCCAGAGGGCTAAAATATCTAGACAAGAAAGATTAATCATTTTGACTGGCATGAATCATGAAACCAAGGCTACAATGTATGAGGAGGCAAAGAAAATGTTGAAGAGATTAGCAGGTTGCAGGGGTGCATTGAGCTGGAGAAGTTCAAGAACGGAAGAAAATAATTACAAATTGCACGAAACAGAATATGTCAGAGCAAGAGGAAGTGGTCATCAACCTGTTGATGGAGAGACAGGCAGGCCGTGGAGTCATAAGCAGTACACAGGAAGATACACAGGAGCTGGAAAGAATCAGGGAACAAAGTCAGAGTCTGCTGTGAATCAGTCTGGTATCAAAAAGAAAATAAATCCTACTGGTCGAGATGGTGAGGTGTTGACATGTTTATCATGTGGATCTTTTAGACATTTATTTTCCTTTCTTTCTTTCTTTCTTCCATTACGTCTTAACCTCCGAGGAGGACATCAGACGGGGTTTGGTATACAAGTGCAAAAGGGGGTTAGTTGAGATAAAAGGGGTGAAGAGTTAAGAAAAAGTATACAAGTGAAATAGAGAGATTAGTATAGTTAAAAGATAAAAGCACATCTGATATTTACGGTGAGACATGGACTACTTGGCACACAGCATGACTGAATTGTGCCACAGTAGGTAAAACAGGGATATAGGATGGTAGGGTGTTCCAATGGACTATTGTACGGGGAAAGTATGTGTACTTGTAATAATCTTTGAGAGTAGGAATTTGTCTGTAAGCTAGTTGGTGATTGTATCTTGACTGCCTAGTGTTTAAAATTAGGTAGTCTGCTGCAGGTATAGCAACAAGATCATATGTGATCTTGTACATGAGGATAAGTCGGCTGTCAATACGCCGCTGTTCTAGAGTGCGCCATTTTAGGTCCTTTATCATTTGCGTTACACTAGAGGTGCGCTGGTAATCTCGGGTGGCCCAGCGGGCTGCCCTGCGCTGTACTGCTTCAAGTTTCGTTATGTTTGATGCTGTATGAGGAGACCACACTGTTGAAGCGTACTCCAACTGTGGTCGAACAAGTGTTGTATATGCTGTGGATTTTAGGTCCTTATTATGGACCTTGATATTTCTTGTTAAAAACCCTAGTGTTTGGTTTGCTTTCTTGGAGATAGAATCAATGTGGGGGCTCCAAGAAAGGTCATCTGAGAGTGTAACCCCCAGATATTTTGCGGCAGGTACTGAGTCTAGGACAGTTTCATGGAGTCGGTATTTGGTTTCCAAAGACTGCACCTCCCTTGAAAATAGTCCATATCAACTTTCAGTCCCTTAAGGAGAAAAAGTTGCAGCTCTTTAGTTTTGTGGAATTGAATAAACCAGATATTATTGTTGGCACTGAAACTTGGCTTACCAAAGATATGTTTGACAGTGAGTACTTTCCGCCAGAGCTTGGATTCACCGTCTACCGGAGAGACCGCACTGGTCAGAGAGGCGGTGGGGTAATAATCCTGGTAAGATCTGATCTCTCCTCAGAAGGAAAGTCTGAATTCAACACAGACTGTGAAAACCTTTGGGTCCAACTGAATCTTGTTGGATCCAAGTCAGTTTTGATAGGCGCTTATTACAAACCCCATGAATTTGACCAACATAGCTTGGATGAAATGAGTAAATCATTGGATATGGTGAAACAAACTTCATCATCTATTTGGCTAATGGGTGATTTTAACCTGCCAAAGGTGGACTGGGAAAGTTTATCTCCCACCCCTGACTGTAGTTTTCCCACTTTTTACAGAGAGTGTCTGGAAATCCTTAATGACTGCCTCCTTGAGCAGATGGTTACCTCCCCTACACGAGGTAAACACATTCTAGACCTATTCTTCACCTCCAACCCCACCCTTATTGATAAGGTATCAATTCTTCCAGGTCTCAGTGACCATGATATAGTCCAGGTACTTGTTAATACTATACCGAGCCAGACTAAGCAGGTCCCCCGCATTATTCCCCTCTATAAAAAATAGCCATCAGAGGAGATGGCAAATCCCCCGACCTAAGACCCCCATGGGCTTGGTAAAAAGGGTGCACTTCAAAACACATATTAGTAATATATTGTCCTTCTTTTATGCTTCTGATTGACATTAACTGTTAACAGATGCATGATTATCTAACACTCAGACTAAAACAGTATGCTTGACTGCTAAAAAGAGGTAATATCTCAAACAGCCACCATATACACAAATGTATAGCATACGATACATTCAACTTTCAAAATGTGTGAATAACTTCTAAAGTACAAGCCCTACAAACCTAATTTTGAGCTCTCTAGTAAGTGAATTTGGACAAAGAATCCAAATCTGGAAAAAAAAATTTTTTTTTTTTGCGGGGGGGGGGGTGCGGGAGGGGGCATAGGAATGTGGAGGGGTAAGAGAGAGTTAGGAACACTGATAAGATATCACAGCATGATCATCAATATTCTAAAAGGTTCACGGGTATTCAAATTCTGGAGCTGGCCAGGGTTATACAGTTATGGAGCAGAGACTCAAACAGCAGCTCAAACTACGAAAGGGAAATAATTCACTAGGTCTAAAAGCAAGAGTTATCATTCATGTATGAGACAAATTGTCATGACCTGTTCTACATATCTGTGAAGTATCATGAAAATATTTCAAAAGGTATTCAAGCTATGGAGCGGACACTTAAAATCATCAAAGGGAAGTAACTCCAAAAGTAAGAAAGCAAGAGTTGTCATTCTTGTTTGCGACACATCATCATGACCTGTTCTACATATCTGTGAAGTATCATGAAAATATTCCAAAAGGTATTCAAGTTATAGAGCGGACACGAAATCACACCTAAAACCATCAAGGGGTAATAACTCAAAAAGTAAGAAAGCAGGAGTTGTCTTTCTTGTTCGTGACACATCGTCATGACCTGTTCTACATATCTGTAAAGTATCATGAAAATATTCCAAAAGGTATTCAAGTTATAGAGTGGACACGAAATCATACCTAAAATGATCAAGGGGAAATAACTCAAAAAGTAAGAAAGCAAGAGTTGTCATTCTTGTTCGCGACACACCGTAATGACCTGTTCTACATATCTGTGAAGTATCATGAGAATATTCCAAAGGGTATTCTAGTTATAGAGCGGACACGAATCTGCCAAAAAATCACACCTAAAATAATCAAGGGGAAATAACTCAAAAAGTAAGAAAGCAAGAGTTGTCATTCTTGTTCGCGACACATCATCATGACCTGTTCTACATTTCTGTGAAGTATCATGAAAATATTCCAAAGGGTATTCAAGTTACAGAGCGGACACGAATCTGCCAAAAAATCACCAAAGGGGAGATAATTCAAAAAATACAACAGCAAGAGTTACCATTCTTGTACGCGACACATCGTCATGACCTGTTCTACATAACTGTGAAGTATCATGAAAATATTCCAAAGGGTATTCAAGATATAGAGCGGACAAGAAAGTGTTTACGGACGGACGGACGGACGGACGGACGGACGCCAGGCTCATCGCTATATCCCCCGAACCTTTCGGTCGGGGGATAAAAAGCAGATTGGGACCAGCTTAAACTAACAATGAGTGATTTTCAGTCTGAGCTCCTTACTGACCTTGCTACTGCAGATGTTCAAGAACTGTGGGATAAGTTTGTACGCAGACTTGAGCAAGGCATCAATGAATTTATCCCTACAAGGAAAGCTGGCATTATTAAATGATTGTCCTGATAGTTGAAAAATATGTGGAAGGAGACTGTGGGTGAAGAGAACCCCGTGAAATCGCTGAATCAGAGTGACCCTGGTAAGAAAATCAATAGTGAAGTGGGATTATTTAAATGTGGAGGAGGAAAGCAGCTCAGATCCCAAGGAGAACCAAAAATTCATGATATGATAGCCAAACTAACTCAGGATGTAGCAAATTTGGTGAAAGAAAATAATAGTCTGAGAGACGCTATAAAGGAAATACAATTGGGCAATAGCAGACAGATGAAAACACAAGCAAATTATTATGAGGAGAAAAAGGGTGATAAACAAACATTGCAGTGTAAAATGGAGATTGGTGCATCTGTTGAGTCAACAATACAAGAATTGAATCAGACACTTATAAAAATAGAGAAAAAGAAACTGCTCTTGGATAGTAAGATAGACAAATGGGTGGCAAAGATAGAAGAAGTTTCTGTTTTGAACACACAGAATGAAAACTTATTCAAAGAGCATAAGGAGCTAGAGATTTTGTCATCAGAACAGAAAGTAAAGGCATCAGATGTTATGGAGAAGAAGCTCAAAAATGAAGAAGCAGGAGTTGGAGGAATTAGATTGAGCATAAAGAATTTGGTAGCAGGAAAAAACGAAAGACAGAAGATGCATTGGAAAAGAAGAAAATTAGGAGAAATTAGAGACAGTGACCAGATAATAAAGAGTTCTGGGGAGATTACACTACTAAATAGTATGGCAAACCAAGCAGCCTTTGTTTATTACGTGTTAAAGCTGTTACAGAGTGATTTTAAAGTTGACTTACAAACTGATTTAGTTGCTGTGATCAGAATGATGAACCTTATGAACTGAATTTAATCATTGTATTCATTATTTCATTTTAAGCACTTTTCATCTTAATTAAACATATATATTTTTTCTAGACTCTCAGTGCATATGTTTTTTTCTTCTAATTTCTTTTTTGTTCAATTTTTGGTAACTGTTAACTTAACGAAAAAGAAAAGAAAGAAGAAAGTATAATTAATGTTAAAGTTTGGTTTAAGGAATACTTCTATGGGACATAATCATTTCTTACTTCTTTTATAAGTGTAGAGTTACTTAAACTGTATTATGACGTCATCAACGTCGTGTAGTCATAGTGACGACGTTAGAGTTTTACTGTGTACTTAGTGTGTTGTGTTGCTAATAAATATCCTTTATTGGCACTTGGTGTTTTGTGTTATCCAGACTTTAACATCACCTTGATGCATAGTTTTACTATACAAAGCACAAATATCCATCCGTTTATATTGCACTCCTAATAGTCACCTCTAATAGTCTGTTTATATTGCACTCCTAATAATCACCACTAATAGTCTCTAATATTGCACTCCTAATAGTCCGTTTATATTGCACTCCTAATAGTCACCTCTAAATGATTTTATTAAATATGGCACTGTCTAAAACAGGAATCTCAAAGCACAGTTACAATCTGTATGATGCCCTTTATAGCTTTTATTATAAATATATCTGTACCGCACTCTGTAAAACAGCCATCTCTGTATAATTTTCAGTTATATACAGTCAAACCTGTCTTCACGGGTCACCTGTCTTTAGCAACCACCTTTATTGGGTCCTTTGAACCAAAGTGCAAAAGAAACTGTATGAAGGGGCCACCTGTCTTAAGCAGCCAATTTTTGTGTGTTCTCTTGGGTGACCCCTTAAGACAGTTTGACTCTATATGTAAACTACTTTTTCCATTTTTTTTCTTTCTTTTTCTCTCTCACTATTCTGATTCAATCACATCTAATCATTATATTTAATGGACAGTTCTGGGTGGAAGAAAGAGTCAGAAATAGTTCTCAGCCATATAGAGGCCAGGAGATACTCTGTGAATCCATAGGACCCAGAAGGGGACAGGCAACCAGTCATACTTGCTATGTAAATTCAGACAGCGACATAGTTTCCTTTACATGTCAGTTGTTTGGAATTAAAACAAAAATAACTGGGCAAACAGTGAAAATCCTGAAAATCATTATGAGCCGTCTCATCTGGATTTTCACTGGTTGCAATGATATGTCCGAATTTACCCGCTGTCCGAAGTTACCCGACTCAACCCTAGTGCTAATGCATCTAGCCACACTTGAACCTGGGCACAACAGGTATGTATCTAATGCTGAGATAAAACTTACTACCAACTGAGCTACTTGGGTGCAGTTTGAAGGACATAACCAGATGTAAAGCTAAGGTCGGGTTTTCAAGATAAATCAGAGATTATTTTCCTTATTTCTCAATGGAAACATATGTTGTGACTTCATTAGAACAGTCTCAGTGAGACGGTTTTTATGGAAAAATTAGGAAAATTATCCCTAAATTATTCCTGTTACCTTATCTGGACCACTGATAGCTGATACTCACCCTGTCACTTTCAATAGTAGGTAGCTGAGCCTCCTGCCATGTTTTACCACTGTCTTTAGATATCTTCAACTGCCGAAAACCATCCTACAATAAATTGACCATCAGATAATAATCAAAGAGCTCTTGATAAGGTGGGTGTGTACACTTTCAGGGGAAGCAACTCTGCCATGTTTATTTTTGCCTCCTTTCTGAGTAGTGTCAACTCAAGGGAAGAGTATGCTCCCTTAGGAGCAAATTCTTTCCTTTATCAGTAGTCCCTATTTAGGAAGGATTATGTCATCCTGAGAAGACAAGAATTCCGCGGAATGCTATGTCGCACCTGCATTGTGCTTCTACAGTAGCACAGGTCATGGAGAGAAGAAACTGAGGTCATGGTGAGAAGAAAGTGAAAGCAAAAACTGAGAATTAGAAAACCTAAATAGTTTCATGCAAGGATTAATCTGACACAAATTTTGTCAAAATCCATCTGGTGGATCTTAAAGTACTACCATTTTCAAGTTTGTGCTATTTCAGAAACGGTTGATGGCAGCCATCTTGGATGACCCATTTTCCATCTATGAAAATTGTAATAGCTTTATGCAAGAATCATTCTGACACCAGAGTGGTCGAAATCCATTCATGGGTTCCTGAGATATTGTCATTTGCATGTTTTTGCTATTTTTAGTAACAACAGCTGGCGGCCATCTTGGATAGTATGTTCTCACAAATTTGAAAAAAAAACTTCAGGAATCATTCAGATTAAATTTGAGCAAAATCTATTTAGCAGTCTTGAATTTATTAGCATTCCAGCAAAATTTGGGCTCGTTAACCAAAAATAGGTCACTGTGACCTAATTCCATGACAATTTTTTTTCATTTTTATTATTTTTAAAAACAAGGTCCTACTAATGTTCCATACCAAATTTCAGCCAATTATACCTAGTGGTTCCAGAGAAATTGTAGATTTTATTGTTTTGCTATTTTTAGCAATGGCGGCCATCATGAATTCTCGACCAGGTCGAATTTCTCTAAACTGAAGCCGTGTAGTCTGGTTATATTCTATATGAAATTTGAGAACCATGGTAGCAGTGGTTTTGGAAAAATTAACTTCGCAAATCTTAACGCCTGGGTCGACGTAAATTGTGAATGTTGATTTTATTGTTTTGCTATTTTTAGCAATGGCGGCCATCTTGAATTCTCAACCAGGCCGAATTTTCTCTAAACTGAAGCCATGTCGTCTGGTTATATTCTATACGAAATTTGAGAACCATGAGTGCAGTGGTTTTGGAGAAATTAACTTCGCAAATCTTAACGCCAGGGTCGACGTAAATTGTGAACGGACGGACGTACGGACGAACGGTCTGACGGACGGAAAACCGGACGCCTATATCGCACCTTGCTAAAGCAGGTGCGACAAAAACAGGATATCATGGAAGTTATTTCCCTTTGAAAAAAATAGCAAAAAAATATTGACTTGTACCCACACACCTTTACACAATGAAAATTAATTACCGTAAAATCCTATTAAACACCCATGCATTGTATTTTACAAAAGAGGGGTGTTATTAAGAGCCTTAAGTGTAGTTAGTCATCCACTGCCAAAACCATCCAATATACAGCACTAAAGTGAATGGATATGCTTTCAGAGGAAACAATTCCACTATTTACCTTTTTTGCCTCCCTTTTCAGAAGGGGTCGACTCTTAAAGATAAGAATTTGTCCCTTTAGGAGCAAATTTATTTCTTTAAAAGTAGACCCCATTCCAAAGAGCTACCTCATCTTAAGGTGCATGAATTCATGCAAGGTAATATAACATTATTTTTGGAAAAGAGGCAGGGGACGTTTGATAGACCAGAAGTGTTTACTAGTCTAGGAGTTAACATGGTAATTCTGTTTATTCTCCATGCAAGGACATTTTATGGCTCCTGATAAGAGGCGCCTTGACACTTCCATGGCTTTGTCTGTAACAGCAGAGACAGAGACAGTAACAGACCATTTAAGCATTATCAGAAAATCTGAAAATGGGTCAGCTTCAGTGTCACTAGAACCTTGTAAAGTTACTTGGTAAGTAAATTATCAATAGGGTTGAGTCGGGTAACTTGGGACAGCAGGTAAATTCGGACATACCATTGCAAACAGAGAAAATCCAGATGAGATGGCTCATCATGAGCCATCTCATCAGGATTTTCACTGTTTGCCCAATTAATTTTGTTTTAATTCCAAACAACTGACATATAAAGGAAACAATGTCACTGTCCGAATTTACCTGGCTTGACCCTAGTTTGTACACAAAAACAGCTTTCCCAATATGCATTCCACTCTCACTCTATAGAATCATATTTCTTCCTGATAATTTATCAAACAATAATGACTCTGACTGCTGGGATTGAGTTTAGAGCATAGGTACATATCCTAGCTGAGCAGTCTGATCTAGGTCTGTATTTTGTACCCAATGAAGGTTTTTCTCACATAACAGGACAATAATTATCCTTTAAAATACCGTATATACGGTAATTTTAGCGGGTTCAAATTTTCGCGATTAAGGGTCAAAAGCATAAACATTAATTTTCGTGATTTTCAATTTTTTGTGGTTAGCAGCCTGCGTGAAAAGCAAAACTTCTTTTTCGCTTGAGCCAGTTCTTTCATTAACCTGCGACAGAGCCTGCCGCAGGTTGAAGAAAGAACTGGCCCAAGTAAAAAGTACCAGCAATTACCAAAGCAAACAGAACTAAAATATATGAACATTGTGTCTACAGAAGATACTTCGTAAGAAATAGGAAATTATTTCGCGATTTTAATATTTGCTGTTTCTAAGTGACCGCGAAATACCATGAAAAATGGAACACCGCGGAAATTACCTTGTATACGGTAATAATTGCAAAAAGTGAAAATGTTAACTTTTTAAGATTTTAGTCTCAATATAATTTCATGAAAGTAAGTACACTTGAAAACAAATTCTGTAAAGTGGAGGATTATTTTGGTGTGATTACAATCACTGGAAAGGCATAGCAATTATTAGAATGAACTTCTAACAAAAATCTGTGTGTCATTGTGTTTATTAATAAAAGCATCTCAATAGACTGCATGACAGCCAAACACTGCAAACCAATTTTAATTTCAATTTTACAGATTTGTTTTCATGATTCTGAACAGATTCTATCTGCATATAGCCCAGGGCAGCGGCAGATAACCCCGCTGGGATAAAATTTTGATCATTTCGAAAAGCTTTTATTGCTTTGATCATTTGTTTTAAGTTTCAGAAAAATCCCATTTAATTCTGATTTTATACTTTTTCACATTTTTACCGTAATTTAAAAAAAAATATCTCTCATTATTGTTCGAACCTACATCTGTCCACAGCTATGTGGGTGTATGCATAATGCCCGGTGCTGCCGCCATGGATACATTCCGATGAGGTGTGGGGGAAACATCATTATGAGAATTGAAATACACACAAACACATGTAAAGCTCTGAAATATTGGATGTGAGTTTAATATTAAACAAAGCCAAGACAAGCTACTTACAATATCTTTGGAATCTGTAAGGACCGATACATATAGGAAATCTCCGGACCTCTCAAATGAAACCACATGTTCAAGCAGCGTCGTCCAATCATCAGTACCTTCTGATTTCTTCAAAGTGTAGGCATGCATAAACTGGATGCTAAATACTGTAAAAGCACAGAAAATATACATTTAACAACCACCAGAGTGTATGATCATGTGGTTTTCAGGTCACAGGAAATACTGGAAATTCCAGAATAACAATTGCTTTGTGGTTAGTTTTTTCAAGATAACTTCTTTGTTGCCAAATGCAGTCTTATAGAATAAAGCGCAGTGAATGTGTGCTCGTCAGTACTTTTAACTGGTGTTCTTGTTTTTACCAAGAGTTTACTTGTTTTCACATTTAAACCTCCCCCAATGTTGGAGCAACAACATCATTCTTGTGCCACAGCCTACTTTCGGTTTCACATGTAGGGGGACGATTAAATACAAAAAGAATTCGTCAGAATGCGGTGTCTCGCCTGTCAGCGATTATGACCTAAACGCGAAAAATCGACTAAAATTACGACGCTGACGACGGCACCGGAAAAGCAATACATAAGTCTCGCCTTTCCTTCGCAGGCAAGACAAAAACTATAAAGCTCACGATGAAAGCACCAATATCGTCTGAAAGTACTCATGACTACACATTCACTGCGCTGCATTTTGAAAGAATGCATACAGAAACAATGAAATTATTAACTAAAACATGAAGAATTCCTGCGGTTTCCTTGTTCAGAATGACGTAAGAAAATGACACAAAAAAGCATGTGATCATGCACCCTGAACCACAATGAAAATATTTACATCTACCATACTGAATACATACACTTAGGGAAGTATTTGCAAAATTTGGAGTTCATAATTGTCATACTGGATTCGAGGGTATAAAACTTGAGAACAATCTCAAACTCAAAATAAAGCACACTGATTGACTGCTTCCGAGCATGTGCTCGGAAGCAGCCAATCAGTGTACTTTATTTTGAGTACATGCTCGGAAGCAGCCAGTCAGTGTGCTTTATTTTGAGTTTGAGAATGTACTCAAGTTTTATAACCTCTGGGCCTGGGCTCAATTGCTCAAAACTATTGACATCATTAGTTAATGAGATGTTAAAATTTCAAACTCACTGTAAACAAAAGCTCTGCCATTTTTTGCCAAAAAATGTGAGGAGCTTTTGCAGTGCACACTTGATTTCACATACTATAAAACTTGACAAATCCTCTACTAACAACTTAGTTAGGCTAACAATGTTTTGAGCAACTGAGACCAAATTTCTCACATCTCTCTTTTCAAAGAGTGCTACTCTTAAAGGGAAGAGTTTGCTTTGTATCTAAAATAGCCCCTTTTTGGAGAAGAATTTCACTTACAAGGGAAGCATTTTTATAAAACCACATGGGATACAGATTCACAAAAGTCATATGACTTCCTTCTGAATCCCATTTGTATAACTTAATATATGTATCCATGTATTGATATGTTTGTACACTGTGATTTTTTAATACAAATTAAATATTGTTTAAACTTAAACAGCTACAGTTGTTTCCCTTGTATTTAGGCTGCAATATACACTTAAAATTGCAGAGCAGTATGTACAAACACGATTTCTAGCACCAGTTTTGACAAGAGCCTCAGTGTATAGCATTGACGGCCAAACTGAACTGAGGTTCTGAATACATAACGTTAAGTCATCAGGTAGGTATAAATTGTTACTGGATACCTTGTTTGTCGCAATAAAAGCTCTACAGAGCTTATGTTGTCTGTTTCTAATATGCGACGTTAAATAAAGCTTCTTTATCTTTATCTTTTTTTATAACGATGCAAAGCATTTCTAAGTTATAAGCTATCCAACATTTTGCTGCACTCATACTATAAAAGTTTCAAGTATTGGTACAGACTGGGTTGCCCCCCTGGAGATCATTGTTATGAAAATTGGAACAACAACAACACAGATAGAGCTGAACAAACAGTGTAGATCCAGATCAGATTGCTCCTGAGCAGTCTGATCAAGGCCTTCACTGTTTACCATTCTGTCTGAATCTTTTGGATGCATTACTGCACTGTAAACAAAATGGTTCAATTTATATTATCAAAGTGGTGATTATTTCATTGTCCCAATCTTCAGAATTTTTGCGGCGACAGCTAACTTACTATGACTTAGGAATGAATCTTCTACTCCCCCTTGTGTGGCATACACTGTACTTCCAGTATCACAGCAGCCACTGTCAGGGTTACCCCAGTAAACTTTTTCTACATTGTCTAGTATTTTTCTCCAATTTAATCCATTGTCGTTTGTTATAAAGAGGTCCTAAAATACAGAATTCAGAATATGTATTACAGTTCAATTCTCCTCCTTAATTTCGATATCATACGATTTATGTGATCTTTGTGGAGAAATTTTCAGCATCAGTTTAAAATATGGTTTCCTCTTTGTAAATGAGAGCTTTGTATAAGAGAGTTTTTCATACAACCAATTAATGATGAAATTATCCCAATTTTAAATGCGATGAACCATAAATCTGGAACTACTTGGAACTATTTTTTTTGGCAGTAATTTCTAAGGGACTCGCCATAGCTGACAATTTTGAGAAAAAGATGGCTGAGTTGGAATTATAAGAAATGGATTTTATTTTTGTGGATTTTTGGAAGTGCAATGCTGGCGAATCACTCACATACTTAACATAAAGCCATTCAGTTTGTGAGTGATTTGCAGGCGTTTACACATTGATAAAAGCCACAAAAATATAACTGAGCCACAACACGAGAAAACAAACAAAGTGGATGTGCGCCCAGCGCAAACTCTGATCAGCCTGGGAATTCTCCCAGTCTGATCAGACTTTTTGCTAAGCACTTAAAGGTAGTCTAAGCTACCTCCACGCGGACAGGAAAGACTCTAATCAGACTGGGCAGATGCCCAGGCTGATCTGAGTCTGCACTGGGGGCACAACCATTTTGTTGGTTTTCTCGTGTCGCGGCTCAATTCATTCCTATACTGACACTGTTTTCACCTGTATTTATTTGGCTATAAGACAGAGTTTTCTCTTTAAAAAAGTACCCCAATTATGTAAATCAGTATGTAATTTAGCTCTTAGACAAGTTTATCTTTTCCAAAACAATTCCAGGAATCTAGACCCATCTTGTAAGATGGATCTAGATTTTGAGATTGTTTTGGAAAGGAAAACTAGAAATGTGTCCATAGGACATGGATGCCCTCGCCTAGTGCCTTGAGTAAGACGGCACCTTGATTAAGGTACTGGCACTTCTAGGATCAAGGTATTGTTATTTTGGGTCAAAGTGACTTACATTTATTTTGAAGTCAAACTTTAGACATGAATATGACACAAACATGTTTTCATTATAGCCTATTCACAAAACTTAAGTGCGCACTATGACCTTGACCTTTAACCTAGTGACATGGTCATTGAGCGCAACAAATCGTCTTGCCAAATAATGTTGAAATCCCGCCGTGCAGGACAAGGTTATTGAAATCCCACCATGCAGGACAAAGTTATGGTTCTTGCTGTAGCCTATGCACAAAATTCATGTGCAGACCATTCCCTTGACCTTTAGGCTAGCGACAGGGCCCTTCTATATATTTTTGGTTGGCTAATTGGATGCTTAACGTCCACGGTAAACAACTAAGGTCATGTTGGGACGGTCAGTTAACCTAACCACACTATTCCTGGGCAGGCTTAGACCTCCTAAGCGGTTAACCAGTACTAAGTGCACATACTTTCGCCAGTAACTGACAACTGCCCTTCTTGAATCAGCGGAAGGAGAAACGAAAGTATGTGGCCAGACCGGGATTCGAACCCAGGACCTCTGACTTATGAGTCAGGTGCCCTACCGATTGCGCTACCCGGCCCGGCCCCTTCTATATATAAAACATCATCTTGTCATGATGATCATTTATGCCAAATAATTTTGAAATCTCACCATGCTGTCAGACATGAAAATGTTTTCATTGAAGCATATGCACAAAGTTTAAGTGCCATATGTGACCTTGACATATGAGCTAGTGACATGGTTCTCGCATGTGACACATCCTCTTTTCATGATAATTATTTATGCCAAAAAATTTTGACATGGTTCTCACATGTGACACATCCTCCTTTCATGATAATTATTTATGCCAAATAATTTTGAAATCCCAATATGCAGGACAAAGTTATGGACCGGACACTAACATATTATGCTATGGCCTATGCACAAGGGTTTCCAGGCACAGTGTGACCTTGACCTTCAAGCTAAGAACATGGTTCTTGCACATGACACATCATCTTGTCATGATGATCATTTATGCCAAATAATTTTTGAAATCCAACCATGCAGGACATGGTTATGGGCCGGACACAAACATGTTTCACTATGGCCTATGCACAAAACTTTAAGTACCAAACTAGACTTTGACATTTTGAGCTAGCGACATGGTTCTTGCAAGTGACACATCCTCTTGTCATGATGATCATTTGTGCCAAATAATTTGAAATCCCACCATGCATGACAAAGTTATGTGCCGGACACGATTCTGGTAACACACACACAAACAAACAAATGAACGAACAAACACACAAACTCATACAAGGACAGGGTAAACTCTATATGCCCTTCAGCCATTTCATGGCGGGGGCATAAAAACTTGTCTAACTAGAGCAAGTGAGCAGGGGCTCATGTATACCCCCGACCAGGGCCACCGCCTGATGGAACCACCACCTAATGAAATCACCGCCTAATGAAAGCCACCTTATACATGGTATGAACCTAGAACTAAACTTAAACACCTATCAAATAGTTCCATCAAAGTACAATACAAATCTCAGCAAAGAGTACCAACTCAACACAAAACTTTGACCTTGGTCAGCAGCAGCATCCAGCTGATGTCAAGTAATCTGCATGACCACATAGTAGTAAACCTTGTCATATATCCAAAGGCCTAATCAGAGGATGTTTTAAACAAAGAATATGAACTTAATGCAAAACTTTAACACAAATATGCAAGTCTGTGACCTTGACCTTTGGTAAGCAGCTATGAACCGAAAAGTAAACCTAGTCAAATATCAAAAGGTTCCATCAAAGGATACTGGAAATATAAAAGAAGAAACCCAAAACTTAACCCAAAACTTTAACACAAATGTTCAGGTATGTGATCTTGACCTCAGGTCAGTAGCAACATCCAAATGATGTCAATTATTTTTAGAAGTAAACCTAGTCACATATCATAAGGTTTCATCAAAGGAGTTGGAAATATATGCAAAGAATATAAACTTAACGCAAAACTTTAACGCAAATATACAAGTCTGTGACCTTGACCTTTGGTAAACAGCAATATCCAGATGATGTCAACTACTCTGTATGAACCTTAAAGTAACCCTAGTCAAATTTCAGTCGGTTCCATCAATGTTGGAAATAAAAGCAAAGAATAAAAAGTTAACGCAAAACTTTAACGCATATGTTTAAGTCTGTGACCTTGACCTTTGGTATTGTAAGCAGCAGCATCCAGATGATGTTAACTACTCTGTATGAACTTTAAAGTAACCCTAGTCAAATATCAAAAGGGTCCATCAAAGGATATTGGAAATATTAAAGAAGAATATAAACTTAACGCAAAACTTTAACGCAAATTTTTTAAGTCTGTGACCTTGACCTTAGGTCAGCAGCAGCATCCAGATGATGTCAACTATTCTGCATGAACCTAGAAGTATACCTAGTCACATACCAAAAGGTTCCATCAAAGGATATTGGAAATATAAGCAAAGAATAAAAACTTAATGCAAAACTTTAACGCAAATGTTAACGGACGGACGGACGTACCTACCAGAGGTACACTGTGGACTGCACCCCGGAATTGGCACTATGGGCTGCAAATTGCACCCCAGAGCGTTTTTTGCAACCCACAATGTTTGCATCCCATAATTTTTTGGGTAGTGTCCATTTGTTGAAAACTTACACCCCCTATATAGTTATAATTTAGGTGTGTAGAAATAAGCTTTGTGGGGTACCTTTAATGTGGATTAAACCTGCATGATTTATAAGTTTTGTCTAAAGGGGGGGGAGAACAATGTGGGGTGAACCCCATAAAATTTATCGGACGGACATGTCCAACAATGGACAAATGAGTCTGTACACATTCTGGGTTGTACCCCAAATATTTGAAATTTAGTCATTTTAGCTTATTTGCAAGCGAATGAAATACATTCATCATGGGGTGCATCCCACAATGCAGAATCACCCCACAAGGCACCATATTCTATACAAAACACCCCACAATGTAGGTCTGGTAAGAGCGGACGGACACACGGAAGGACAGACGGACGAACGGACGGAATGACAAAAACTATATACCCCTCGACATACTTCGTATGTCGGGGGTATAATAACCAAAGAAATACAATAGTTAATTCCATGGAGCTCTTTGACTGGAGACTTCCTAATTGCAAAATATTCAGTGATACACATTCAAAATATTCAATATATTGGTGAGAATCACAAATTTGGTCATGCTCAAAGATCTCAAGATAAAGGTGGGTTTCAAAAGCAGAGGCTTATGTATGACCCCTACCAGTGCGACCATTTCACTGTGGACAAAACAAACCATTCATCGACATGGCAAACGGATGTGCCAAGTACATGAATATCAATGCTAGTGCAACAGCGTGCAGTTTGACTAATCAAAAACAGAATTTTTCTTGAACAAAAACTATTATGAGCTGCAACAGAACAAAAACAATAAAGTGGCATGTGCACCCAGAGAAGACTCAGATCAACCTGGGCATCTGCCCAGTCTGATCTCAGTCTTTGCTGTCCACATGGAGCTAGATTAGACCCTTAGCTACCCTTTAAGCACACACTCAAGACTAGTTCAGTGTTTATGCGATACTAACCCTTGAGGCTGTCTTGGCCAATATATTATTCTTATAATGTTTTGAGGGATGAAATATAAGTTCATCAGCAATGGCCATTGGTGCATTGACAGACTTAAAAGATAGTCCACCGTCATCTGTGATGTACAGAAAACCACTGTCTGTTATAAGGTACACCTACAAAAGAGAGAAACATATTTAACTCTTTAAAGGGCAATTACGAAGAAATTGTACAAATGCTCAATTTTGAAGCAAATTGATAGTGGACAGAGAGAGGATTATAATGCTACAAATGGCATAGAAAAAATCCTATCGGTTCAAAAGTTATGCCAGTTTAAAAATCCAACGGCTCTTTTTTTCTGACATGACTTGTCTCCCTTACTTTTTTAAAGTATTTCATTTCTGTAATAAAAAAGCACCTTAATAATTGACCTTTAAGCCCCAGTGATGAAATTAGCAAAATTTGCAAACAGCGTAGATCCTGATGAGGTGGCTCATAATGAGCCACCTCATCTAGATCTACACTGTTTGCCCTCTAGTCTTTGAATTCTCAATATGAAATGTCTGGGACAAGGCATTTTTTTTATTTTTGCAGACATAAATTTTGTTGTCTGCTTTTTGGTACTTAAAGAGTTAATTGAACATGCATTAGTTTTAGTGATAAGTGTATCTATGCCCAGTTGTTCAAAACAATGCTGTTACTTTATAAGACTTTACATTTTCAAATTTGAAATCTGACCCTCAAGGAGCAGTCTAGGCTGGGTCTTTACTGTTTGCAATTCTATCGCCTGTTTTTAAAAAATATACCTGAAAATCACTTTTCCATGCTTTTTCTGAGGAAAGTGTAGAAATTATAACAGAGTTATAAAGAAAACAATTGCAAAGTTAAAATTCACCACTCTCACACAGTCCTTTAAACAGAAAAACAACATACCATATCAATCCTATCAAACCCCCTTGGGGGCATTGCAGTGAGCAAAAAGGGGGCATTATTCAGAGCCTAAAAGGTAGTAAATCAGTCACTGCTAAATAGCTCTAATAAACAATATTGAGTATGCGCATGCGTGGAGTATGGACGGATGTTTTTCTTCCTCGTGGGATAAAACGATAAAAATCGGCTTTTCTGATATCCTTACAAGTTATATTGACATAAGACAGTTTCTAACAGTGGTATTTATAATAAGGCTCTATATGTTAACAATTATCTGTGCGAATTATATAGAATATGGGCAGATCAGACAAAAATAAAAGTGGGTCAGGCTCAAAAGTAAGCGCCAGTTCAACACAACAACCTCAGACAAGCGCCCAAGCTCAAAATACTACAAATGTTCGGACTGGAAACAGTGGGACTACAGTTCCTAATAAAGGATATATGAATGGACAGCCTGGTTTTGCTTCTGGAAATGTGCAAGGACAACAATTTTACCAGCCTTATAATCAGGGACATCAGACACAGATCCAAGGTCAACCTGGTAATTATCAATTTGATATGTCTAATAATTCTAATAATCAGAGTTACGGCCAACAGAATTTTGATATGGGATATGCTAACCATATGACAAATCCGCAAAATGTGCAAAATATGCAAAATATGTCAAACAGAGCCCAACAGTCTGTCGGACAAATAGGAAATGTGTCATCGTCTATGCCAACCTACACACAACTGAGTGGTGATCAACAGGGCCCAAGAATGCAGAGTTATAACGGTAATAACGGTATGCCGTCTAGCCAGGGCGATAGTAGCAACAGCTTGCAAGCAATGGTGCAACAAATGCAACAAATGAATAGTACATTTTTGTCCAGGCTCGATTTAATAGACCAAAAAGTCTCTAAGCTTGATTTAATAGAAAGAGATGTATCTTTTACACGGGCCGATGTGTGTAAGTTAAAACAAGACAAGTCGCCCAAGGGCAACGATGGCTCACCTGTCAGTATATGCTCAATTTATATAAAATTGGTAGTACTACAGTCCCAGTTGCTAGATACCAAGTTTCAAGGCAATTGGCCCAGTGGTTCTGGAGAAGAAGATTTTTCAAGGTTTTTGCCATTATATGGGCATGGTGGCCATCTTGGTCATATGAGTGGACCGAATATATAAACTTTGTTTCCCGCTTTGCCTGAAGGCTGCATTTGAAATTAAATTGAAATCTGCCCAGTAGTTTCAGAGGAGAAGTCCTTTAAAAATGTTGACACATTACAGACAAACGACCTTTAGCCAAGATGCCAAGATAACTAGATCCATATATGGGCATGGCGGCCATCTTGGTCATGTGACCCAGACCCCGGGTATAAACTTTCGTTCCCCCATCCCACTGAGACTCCATATGAAATTTGGCTTCAATCGGCCCAGTGGTTTCAGAGGAGATGTTTGAAAATCTTGACAACGGATGGTCCCACGGAATGACCTTGACCTTTAGTGACACAATATCTTCATCTGGTCATTTAGTCGACCATGTATACCAACTATTGTACCTAATACGTAAATAGTTTCTGAGAAATCCACTGTTTAAGCGTTTTCCCATATAAAAGCCTAACATACCAAAGTTGACCATGCCGTAAATTAGGTCAAGGTCAACGCAAGATCATGATTTGTATAAAATATGATGGGCCTGCATGCCCGATGCTACATACCAAGTTTCAAGGTCATAGGCCTTTTGGTTCTGGAGAAGAAAATTTTTGAAGGGTTTTTACCAAATATGGGCATGGCGGCCATCTTGGTCATGTGACCTGGACCAAATATATAAACTTTCGTTCCCCCATCCCACTGAGACTCCATATGAAATATGGCTTCAATCGGCCTAGTGGTTTCAGAGGAGAAGATGTTTGAAAATCTTGACAACGGATGGTCCGACGGAATGACCTTGACCTTTAGTGACATAATATCTTCATCTGGTCATTTAGTCGACCATATATACCAAGTATTGTACCTTAGACTTAAATAGTTTCTGAGAAATCCACTGTTTAAGCGTTTTCCAATATAAAAGCCTAACGTACCAAAGTTGACCATGCCGTAAATTAGGTCAAGGTCAACGCAAGGTCATGATTTGTATAAAATATGATGGGCCTGCATGCCCGATGCTACACACCAAGTTTCAAGGTCATAGACCTTTTGGTTCTGGAGAAGAAGATTTTTGAAGGGTTTTTACCAAATATGGGCATGGCGGCCATCTTGGTCATGTGACCTGGACCAAATATATAAACTTTCGTTCCCCCATCCCACTGAGACTCCATATGAAATTTGGCTTCAATCGGCCCAGTGGTTTCAGAGGAGAAGATGTTTGAAAATCTTGACGACGGATGGTCCGACGGAATGACCTTGACCTTTAGTGACATAATATCTTCATCTGGTCATTTAGTCAACCATGTATACCAAGTATTGTACCTTAGACTTAAATAGTTTCTGAGAAATCCACCGTTTAAGCGTTTTCCCATATAAAAGCCTAACGTACCAAAGTTGACCATGTCATAAATTAGGTCAAGGTCATCACAAGGTCATGATTTATATAAATTATGATGGGCCCGCATGCCCGATGCTACATACCAAGTTTCAAGGTCATAGGCCTTTTGGTTCTGGAGAAGAAGATTTTTGAAGGGTTTTTACCATATATGGGCGTGGCGGCCATCTTGGTCATGTGACCTGGACCAAATATATAAACTTTCGTTCCCCCATCCTGTTAAGGCTCCACATGAAATTTGGCTTCAATCCACCCAGTGGTTTCTGAGAAGAAGATGTTTAAAAGTGTGGACGACGCCGACGACGCAGACGACGCCGACGACGGACGACGGACCAAGTCTATACTATAAGCTCACCTTCACAGGTGAGCTAAAAATACGGAGTTAAAACAGAAGGTTGACGACATGGAAAAAACGTGTATTACCATAAGTTCTATGTTTGACAGTCTGAAAGCCAAATCCTCAGAAGCTGAAACTGATGTATACGATTTAAGGAACTTGAATTCAAAGTTGCAAGATGAAATGTCAAAACTTGAAACTAAACACACAAAAATGTCTGAAGATCTACTAGAGATAAAATGCAGGGCCATGCAGGAAAATTTACTGTTTTTCGGGATTGCTGAGGCGCCAAGGGGGGAAAACGACAACAGTGAAATGAAACTTAGAGACTTCCTGGAAACAGAACTTGGAGAACCGGACAAAATACAAACAATCAAATTCGATAGGGTACATTGCCTCGGGCGTCCCCAGTTTGACCAATCTATAGGGAGAAATAAGTCTCGGCCCATAGTGGCGAAATTTGAAAATTATACAGACAGAGAGTATGTTAGAAAAGCGGGTATTGAATTGAATAAGCGACGTTGCGGCTTCAGCATTAGAGAGCACTTCCCGCCCGAGATCGAAGAAAGACGCAGATCACTTTATCCTGTGATGCGACATTATGCAAAAGATGACACAAACAGAGTGAAACTAATTCGGGATAAATTATATATAAACGGTGAGCTTTATACAACCGACCAAGATGCCGCAACTCAAGATACAGTTCAAAGTCGGTCAGAATCTGTCAACAATCGTTATCGCGGGCAACAAAGTGACCGTAGATATGTTCGACCGAAACAAAACAGAAATCGCCCCGCACCCCAGTCTGATAGTGCAAATTCCGGTCCCCTGTTCGCTACGGCGAATCGTTTTCAGCCACTGCAGGAGTATTCCTGCACCCCAGAAGTTTTAACAGGTAAACAAAAGGCGAGATCCCCACTGATGGATGAAACGGAACTGAAAAAACGGTTTTGTAATGAAGCATCAAATCTGGATATTGACACTATTAACTCCGACGATACGCAGAGTGTGATACATGACACTGAGTCCATGTTAAATCAAAATGAAGAAATGGATTTTGAAAACACAGCCAAAGTGACCGAATGTAGGTCAAACGAACAATTATCGAATACTGAGGAAGAGAAGTCGAATCAAAACGAACAAACATTAGCAATGGACAATCATACGGACCCGGTACCGGAACAAGTACCGGCAAATACACAAAATTCGAAGGTGGGATAGGAGCACGCAGGAGGGTCATTTAATAAGTCACAGGCCCAAAATATTGACTTACACGCTGAATATGAAAATGTCAGTCGCAATCTTTCTTTCCTTTCTCTAAATGTTTGCAGGCTAAAAAGCAAACATATTTGTCAAGATTTTTTAGAATACATTTCGAATTTTGATATTATTGGTTTCCAAGAAACAAAATTAACAACTTTTGATAATGTGGAATTAGAGAACTTTCTGTTATATACCAAAAATAGAGTTTCTCAGTCAAGAGTTGCATCAGGCGGAATAGCATTGGCAGTGAAAAAGTCGATTTCAAATCAAATAACGATAATTAATACAGACAGCAATCTAGTACTGTGGTTCAAATTGTCGAAAAACCTCACACATTTTGATAGCGATATTTTATGTGGAATCACATATATTCCACCCGAATATACAAAATACTCTGCAACAGAACCTTTTACCGAAATTCAAGGCGAGCTGGATAAATTGGTTTGCGATTTTGATAGCTGTTTGATATTCGGTGACTTTAATGCTAGAACCGGTACACAAAACGAATTTATCGTTACTGACGAATATCTGTTAAAAGAGTTGCACTTAGAGGTTCTAGAGGGTGAATATAATGCCGATCATGCGATGTTCGAAAATAATAATATCGATATTACCCGGACGGTTTCCGATAAAACTTCGAACAACTACGGATATAAATTGATAAATTTTTGTAAAAGAAATAATATGTTTATATTAAATGGTAGATTGGGGGAAGACAAAATGCACGGTCACACCACGTGTAGAAACTCGAGTTGTATAGACTACTTTATTTCGAATGTTAATATGTTTGAATACCTTCGTAACTTGTATGTGGATGACTTTTGTCCGTTGTTATCCGATGTTCATAATCCGCTAGTTCTCAAATTGCAATTGAAAACTGAAGTTTCTGAAACGCCCCTCTCGGAAGAGGAACAAATCGTAAAAGACAAGTTATGGGACAGACGCTGCCCAGATGTATTTGTCGATTCTATAGACATGTTAAAACTTTGTGAAATCGAGGCTAAACTCGACAATTTTATTGTTAATGAATCATTTGATAATGACAGCATAGACATAATCGTTCAAGACATTGCGAACTTATACTTAGAAAGTGCACAAAAAGCATTTGGTAAGCAATCTGTTAAGTCGCCCATAAAGAATAATGAAAATAATTACAAGCCGAAAATGAAACCTTGGTACGGTAAAGAATGCAATAACGCACGAAAAATATTTAACAAAGCAAAAAACCGTTTTCGACTATCTAGAACACAGACCGATCATTTAAGCATGAAAGAAAAGGGGAAAACATATAAGCGACTTATCCACAAACACTATCGGCGATACGTTAATAAAAACGCAGCAAAAATTAAAAATCTCAAATCAGCAGACCCCAAAAAATTCTGGCGATGCGTAACCAACAAAGGAAAATCGAACCCTAAAATAACCGCAGATACCTTTTATGACTTCATTGCAGGTTTGAATACAACAGCGAATGAAGATGATGAAAACAATCAGCGTTTTGATACGCAGGAAACTGCGGCCACGGAACAGTTAAATTCGACTATCACTCAGGAAGAGATAAAAAATAATGCCCTTAAACTCGTAAATGGTAAAAGTAGTGGTCTAGACTCAGTTCTAAATGAGCATATAAAGTCAACACTGCACCTTATGTTACCAATTTATCATAAACTTTCAATATTGTTTTTGATACAGGTATAATTCCCTCTGCCTGGACGGAAGGGTGTGTAATTCCAATTTATAAAAACAAGGGAAGCAACTCAAATCCGGAAAATTACCGCCCTATAACCCTTTTAAGCTGTATGGGGAAATTATTTACTTCGGTAATCAACTCCAGACTCCAAGAATTTGCC
This sequence comes from Ctena decussata, assembly GCA_963989385.1. Lineage (NCBI taxonomy): Eukaryota > Metazoa > Mollusca > Bivalvia > Lucinida > Lucinidae > Ctena > Ctena decussata. The sequence goes on along the minus strand of OZ022507.1, from coordinate 3,014,832 downwards.
AATGAATTTAATCTCTTAGAGGAAAACCAGACTGGTTTTAGAAAAAACTACTCTACAATAGATAATGTATTTTCTTTGCACGCTCTACTTGAATTAATGTCTAGAAATAAGAAAAAAATGTATTGTGCCTTCGTCGACTTCCAAAAAGCGTTCGATACAGTTTGGCGGGCGGGTCTTTGGGAAAAGCTGAGTAATTCGCATATTCGAGGAAAATGTTTCACAGTAATATACAATATGTATCAGGGAATTAAGTCCTGTGTTTCTGTCAATGGAAAACTTTCGTCTTTTTTTCAATGCTCTATAGGGGTACGACAAGGAGAAAACTTGTCGCCATTTTTATTTAGCATCTATTTAAACGATCTTGAACACTACCTGAGGACAAATAATACAGAAGGTATTGATTGTACATTACGGACGGATGAATTGTTTATGTATTTTAAACTGTTTGTACTCTTATATGCGGACGACACAGTAATATTTGCGGATTCGGCAAATAACCTTCAACATGCATTAAACACTTTTGAAAATTATTGTACTGCCTGGAGACTAACGGTCAATATTGATAAAACGAAAATTATGATTTTCGGTCGCGGCAAACATAAAAACAATTTATTGTTTCACTTTGGTTCAAAACACATTGAAATTGTAAATTTCTTTAAATATCTAGGAGTAATTTTCTCACGCGGTGGTTCGTTCGCAAAGACAATTAAACATAACAGTGATCAGGCAAACAAAGCGATGTTTTTACTTTTAAGGAAAATTAATCCATTAAATCTCTCAATCGACTTACAAATCGAATTGTTCGATAAGATGATTAAACCTATCTTATTATACGGTTGTGAAGTTTGGGGTTTCAGCGACATAAAACTAATAGAACGCGTTCAGTTACAATTTCTTAAATCGATATTCAACCTTAAGCAATCAACTCCAAATATAATGATTTACGGAGAGTTTGGTGTATACCCAATGGAAATCGATATAAAAGCTAGAATGATAAATTATTGGACTAAATTAATAGCACCAGATTCACTGAAATTTTCAAATTTACTTTACCAATTTCTTTTTAACATGGTATCAGATAAGAAATTACCCTGGTTGGAATACATTAAAGGAATACTCATAAATTGTGGCTTTAGTGGCATATGGGATGCCCAGGTAGTTCAGAACCCAAGATGGTTGGTCCGTAGTATAAAACAAAAGAATAAGGATCTGTATATCAATAGCTGGTTTTCAAATGTTAACGATAGTTCTTCGTGTATTAATTACCGTCTTTTTAAGGAAAATTTTGCATTGGAAAATTATATGTTAAAACTTCCGAATGCCTGTAGAAAAATAATGTGCTTTTTTCGAACACGAAATCACCATTTACCAATAGAAACTGGGAGATGGTCAAACACTGATATATCAGAGAGGAAATGTAATCTTTGCGGTATTTCTCCTGGCGACGAATTTCATTATTTGATGAGTTGCACACATCTAGCCTCAGAAAGAAAACGATATATTAAGGCATATTACTTTAGGCAACCAAATGTTATTAAATTTAAACAATTAATGAATGTAAGAAATATAAAACAGTTAAAGAATTTGTGTAAGTTTATCAAAATTATACTTAACTCATGTTCATAATACCTGTTTTAATGCCGTATATATTCACTCTGTTTTTGAATACCAAAACAGCTCGAAACAATTCAGATAATGTAGTAGACTTTATTCGTACCAAGTGAGCGTTTGGCTTTGGACAGTGTCAGCCCGGCACTGGTGCGACGTCTATGACGTTGCACCAGCGTTGGGTGGACACGGTACCATTGTAGGATGCTCACTTGGTAGATATATCTAGTTTTCTTTTTTCTTAAATGTTAATTCTTTTTTCTAGCGATTGGAGCTTGACGATAAACATACGCTTCTGCACCGGCTGGTCTACGCCACCGGCTCGCATTTGCAGTTTGTGGACTCACATGCTGCATGTGCGACACGGAGGCCTACACCAGACTTCGCAGGACTCTTGTGCACTTCTCGGATCTGTCACCGGATATAAAATGATGATGAAACGTAAACTGTTAAATTGTTAAGTACACAACACTGACGCTTCACGGGAGCAGTCGAGATGGGGGACCCTTGAGAGGCCTTGAGCCACGATTTCTATCCAGAGTGTTTTTTTTTTTTTTTTTTCTTCGGTGGTGCTGTTCGTTGTGATTGCCTTACATAGCCCATGTCGATCCCTCTGGTGAAGCGCCAGCGTCCTTTGATAATATTGATTGTATCTACGTTTATATATGTATATTAATGTAAATAGTACATGTGTTTTTTCCGTAATCACATATCTCATTATAATTAGATGCTTTAGTCGTCAGTATATTTATATCTAAATCCTATTCAGATCTAATTTCAATGCCAGCCATGTTGCGGCTCGTGTAGGTTTCTTTTTTTTTTTTTTTTTTTTTTTTTTTCTTTTCTTTTTTTTCCAGGAGCGTCCTTTTATACGCCCCATGCCAGTCTAATATTCCGACTGGCATGGAGCGTGTAGCGGATGCTTCTTCAAGCCGTTTCATGACTGGCAAGTTTTATATACTTACAACATTACAAGACATTTGTTATATTCCTTTTTTTCAATGGAACGAACTTTATATTCCAAATCATTATATGAATTGCCATTTCTCGCTACTTGATTTTAACATAACTGAGCGATCAATTTTTCTAAATGTAACAGCGCACGCAAAATTGCTGATTTTCAGTACGTCTTAAGGACTTTTCATTTTATTATGCTACCAGTATGGCTTACTATTTCAACCTGTCTGATCCGTGGTGATTATTCGGATCGGATGGGTCTCATCCGAATCTTCACTACCTTTTTTCTCCTGATTGTAAAATCTTCAAAACGATGGGTACAAATTCAAAGATAGAAGTGTAATGTTTGTGGGAAAAGACGAAAATATACTAGGGTGTATGGGTGCACGGACATGTCTTTTCGCCATTTTAGGCAATGGAGGCAGCTTTTGTGGCTTTCTGTTTTCTTCCCTGTAGAACTGGGCCCTTCCGGGATGTAGTCTTCTCCAGGAGTGAGGAATTTGCTCCTGTGGTGCAAATTCTGCACTTTTCGAGCTCGACCCCATTTCGGAGGGACGGAGAGAAAAAAAAAAAAAAAAAAAAAAAAGTGTGGACTGAGCTGCTTCCCCTGAAATGTACCCGTTCACCTTAAGTTAGTTGATTTTTTTGTGTTCATTATTATCATTCAGTCATCTATAGAGTTATAGAATTAGCAGTAAAACCCTCCTCCAGTTTATTATTGTGATCCAGACTGTTTAGATATATTTTGCTAACGAATCCGCGCATGCAGTTGTCACATATGTATATTTTGTATCATGTACCTCTTATGCCATATTCTGTATGGATTGAGTGTAAATAAAGTATATATATAGTCGAATGGGTATACTTGCAGAGGAAGCAACTCTATGTTTTTGCCTCCTTCCTCAGTAAGGGTCAACTTTTAAAGGGAAGAATTTGCTCCTCTATGAGCAAATTCTTTCCTGTAAAAGTAGAACCCAGTTCAAAGAGTTATCTTATCCAGAAAAGCAAACAGGAATTCATCAGAGTTAATATAACATTATTTTCGGTAAAGAGGCACGGGGGCATTTATTAGTGCAGAGGCATTTATTAGGATCACTACCGTAACCATTTTGAGAAAGTTTAATTTTTGTGAAACTTCATGAGAGCAAAGTTTCACAAAAATAGGATTTTCTCAAAATGGCTACCCATTTTACAATATGCTACAAACCTTCTTTGCATCGTGGGGATGTCGCTGAAGCCCATTATGTTTTCGGATTGCCTGTGTGATGCCATATTTTCCAGTAATATCCTCAAATGTGGCGCCAAAATCAGTGCTGAAATATTCAAATAAGATTTCAAGGTAAATCTAGACGCGGTCAGGAAAGGACTCCGCCATTTTAACTCTTGCCTCTCTTTGTAATGGGGATCAACTCATTACAACGACAGGCAAGACTCGATAATGACAGTTATAAAGTCGACTTTATAATAACAATTCTCCTTGAAAATTTTTCTCATTTCTCCATTAATATAAAACTTGTCATCCCTTATTCAAAGGTATGAATTTATGATATTTTATAGCCTTCAATTAAGACACATAACCAAACATTATTATAATATTCCATAATCAATACTTTGCAAATTTGATTTTTTACCTAACAATCAAACAATAATATAGTAAAATACAGAAAATGTTTAAAATGTCTGAAACAGGGCTGAAAGAAACTAATCAATTATCAAATAAAAGGCCATCGGCCAAGTGTCACCCGACGTTTGAAATGTGTCACAATCTTCAGCCCTTTATTCTGTTTCAGAGTAAATGTATGGCCAAAAGCAGAAAATATATATTACAGAACCTGGTAAGCAAATAATAACTGAACATAAGCAAAGACATATACCCAATTACTGGGCCTCTTTATAAAATACTTCAGCTCAGAACGGGGCATATATGTGTAAAATCAGATTACTGAAACTATAGGCCCTTACAAAATGACCAAAACATCAAGACTGTATACCCAGTAACAAAATAACAAGAGCCATAATCCTGCTTATATGAATCTGATGAAAAATGAACAATGCATTTATGAAAATTCAGCCCATTAATATGAATAGTTCTGGAGTTATCTCTTTACCTTTAAGTGAATGTCTATTATCTATGAAAGGGGAATAACTCTGTCACTTATAATTAAGCACATCCTTACAATAATCAGAATAATCAATTAACCAAATGCTAATAGCATACCAAATTTCAGCGCTCTCGGTCAAACGGTTCAAAAGTTGGAAAAATGCCAAACAATGACAAAGGGCCATAACTTTGTAAAAAATGGGACAATTGAAATTCCAAAATCACATGCACATCTTCAGATCATGATGAAACATTCTGCACAATTTCAAGTCAATCTGATACAAGATGTTGCAGGAGTTGCGGGGACAAGGTCTAAGTCAGCAAGGGCCGTAACTCCATTAAAAATGGCCGAAACAAAAATAAAAAACCACATGCACATCTTCATATCGTAAGAATACAATCTGTAAAATTTCAAATCAATCCGATGAAAGATGTAGGAGGAGTTGCGGGGACAAGATTTCGGAAGGTCTGAGTCAGCAAGGGCTGTAACTCCATCAAAAATGGCCGAAGCAAAAATCGAAAACCAGATGCACATCTTCATATCATAAGAATACATTCTGTAAAATTTCAAATCAATCCGATGAAAGACGTAGGAGGAGTTGCGGGGACAAGATTTCGGACGGACGGACGGACGGAAGGACGGACGGACGGACGGACGCACACACGGACGGACGAGGGTCATTTCTATAGTCCCCCTCCGCCTACGTCGGGTGACAATTAACTTGATCATTGTATATTCAGTTACGAGCTAATGACTTGTCAAGTATACACCTTTTACTTATAGTTGCTTATATAAACAGAATCGAAACATATTCCTATTATATCAGGGATCTGGCCATAAAGTATATTATATTGATACTTCCAGAGATGATTCTTGATACGATCTAACATTATCACCATGAAAATGTCAGAATGTTTATATCTAGGACGTTGATAAGTGAGTCTCGGCTTTTAATTTATTGACAAAACACTTATAGACCTTATGGTGCCAAACAAACAGTCAACAAAATTTATGTCCGCAAAATTTAAAATAATCTTTATCCAAGCTCTGTCATACTGAGAATTCAAATAAAATTTCCTTTTAAAAGGAAGGCTTGCCCAGCTAAGCCAGTGAAATTTTCACGAGTTGTTATCACGTTGTTGTTATTGAAGTGAACCCAATTGTTGGTGCACTTTCTGTTGCTATCTTTTGATTAGCTAAGTATTTAATTTCTTAACTTTTTGAATGGTGGCATTATCCATAGGTGTGAGGTAAAAACAAGTGTAGAATTTATTTGAAAAACAAACTGAGGAAATATTTAAAACACACACACACACACACACACACACACACACACACACACACACACACACACACACACACACACAGAAAGAGAGAGTTTTCCAACGTTTTGGCCGTTAGGCATGTCTCCAGGAAAATTACCATATGAACCTATTTCAAGTATTTTCTTTACGGCTGCTGAGTCACTTAGTTTGAATCAAATTTTAGGAAAGACTGTTTCAAACCCATGTTGAGGGAATTTTGGCATATCTGAACTTGGCATCAAAGAAGACAATAAATTTATATTTACTGAAGTTTATTTTTGGTTTTAGTGGCATCAGTGGCAATTTTGACACTCTGAGAAGAAAATGCATGTTGCTATTGTTCGAGACAATAACTTGCTTTAAACCATTTGGGAGCAACAAAGCATGGAACCCATTGCGTTCATACTTCCATGAACTTCCGAGAAATGAAATTTATCTTTTATATTTATGCTGTGTTTTCACATCAATTTTGTTACTTATTCGTGCAGTTCTGACTCATTTAACACCGAGGAAAGGACGAAGAATAGTTATAAACCAACGTGTTTTATAATGATGTACAACAGCCGCCACTATGACATGACGTCAATCAAACGTTTCACCGGCCAATCATCCATTTGAATTATCCGTGACGTCGCTTACGCGTAAGATTGTATGAGTGAGTGTTGTTCATGGATGTATGAACATCGTCAGCCCAGTATAGGTTCATCTAACGAAACCGTCGATGAGTGTAAGTATTTCTCTATACATTTGTATAGGTGAAGTAAAAAGGCAACATAAGAGAGTGTTATAAAAGCAAGAAAAATGTCCACACAACCCCCACCCGCACCTACTGCAAGCACAGTAGGCCCTTGCCCAACTGTAATCCAAATCAGTAGTACGTCCCGGCACTGGAAGTTATACCCAGCATTATCGCATCATCCAACCAACCACTCCCTTGTCATAAAACTGTCAATGATTCCCTGACAGTCGTCCTCAACGAGATTCAAATTTTAACGGTTCTGAATTGTCGGTTTATCGAACTTAACAGTTCGGTTTATCGAACTTAACAGTTTTTCTGTACCTGTATCATTGTATGAGGTTTCCAGTTCAGGCTATTCATGAACATGTTGATGGCTAATAGGAAATTTATCAGAAGCTAAAAGTGCGTACATTATATCGCTTATGCCTGCTGCAATCCGTATGCTTTAATATTACTCACCTACATTACCAGCTTTTACATACATAACACAGTCAGTTGTGCATAAAAGCCACACAGGATACATTTTTTCACTAAATGTGATGAGTGATAAAGGGAAAAAATCGTCAAAAGCGCATGTTTCTAAATTAAAACAATGAATTTGAACTTCGCTATTTTTTAACAGATACACAGATCAGCCCATTCCGGCATAAGCGCAGTCTGATCAGTCTATCCTCAGCATGAAAGATGTCTGCATCATGAAGAATATATATGCCGAAAAAGACAGACCAGACCCCAAGAATGCACCGGCTCTGGACAGTGTGCCGGCTGCTCTGACTAGTCAGATTATGCGATGCCTAAGGCCTATTTTTCGCGACGCCGCTGCATGATTTTTGGAAAAGCTAATGCTTGTAAACTAAGCTATCAATATACACTGTTTCTTACACAGGTTTTGGTATATTTCTAAGGATGCAAAGCCAAATATTTTGCATTAAATTAAGAGTTTCATTTTTATGCAATCAGTTTATAAAAAGCAAAAGATATGTGGCCAAGTTCAAGGCACTTGTGAAAGAAAAACGTGCTTTTTAACGGAAATATCAAAACAAAGTACATGCACTATCAAAAATAGATTTTCCGTCTGTTATTTTTAGCAGAGGAGGTAAATCGGGTATGGATAAAAATAGACTCTCTTGGTATTTTCCGACTAAGCGTGACGTATCGTCTCTTCCGAAAATAAGTTATAACATGGTATCACTAAACCACTTGAATACTGGCTTGCGACCGTCATCGCAAGCCAAAAATAGAGGGCGAACAGTGTAGATCCAGATGGGGTGGCTCATTATCAGCCACCTCATCTAGATCCACAATGTTTGCAAATCCAAGTATTTTTAACTTTGGTGCTTTAAGAGCTAATGAAAAGGTGTGAGTGAACTCGGGTTTAACGTCCCGCCAACAACGAGGTCATATGGAGACGGGACCTCGGTTTAAAGTCTCATCCGAAAGACCGGAGAAGCGGGGGGTCGAACCTGCGACCCCTGGATTGGTAGTCTGGAGTGTTATCCACTACGCTACAGCCACTCCTGCTAACGAAAAGGATGTGAGATAGACAAAGGTGTAATGCAGTCAGTATTGTTGGTGGGATTACTGGTAAGCAAGCTAGATGAATGGAAGCCTTGCAGTTTTACAACCTTTTAAACAGTATTTCAGTCATACTGAGCCAATGGAAGGATAGTAGCCAAAGGCTGAGTGAAATAGAACCTCATATATGTCTCAACAGATTTTGAAATTTCCCACTCCAGCAGGAATCAAACCTGAACCACTAGTTTTGCAGGCCTTCACTTAACCAACACAGCTCCAACACATGATTTCTGAGAAAATTATTTTAAAATGTTGTATGCCAATATTCAATTTCAGGAAGACGGTGACAGTAAGGTGTTCTGATACAAAAATTTGCTAAAGTAAGTCCATTGTAACTAGGGTGTACAGTATAACAAACTTATTGAAACTAGGGCATATTCCCTGAAAAGAAATAAACATAATTAGGGCATATTCCCTGAAAAGAAATAAACGTAATTATTTACCTTCTGTATACTGTTGATTTCAGAGTCATCCCCTGAACATCAGTTGATGTGACCACTATCAGAGTCTGAAATATAAGAGATACACCATATGAATTTTAACAAGCAAATTCAAAGAATTTATGTCCCCTCCCCCCCCCCCCCCCCCCCCCCCCCCCCCAGGTGAAAATGGTACTGATATTTCAGTGAAATTTCACCCAAATTTCGGTGAAACAGCGAAATATCAGTGATATTCTGCTGCATGACTGAAATTTCATAAAACTCCAATGATTTTTCGGTGAAATTTCAGTGAAATTTGAGTTAAGCTGGTTTAAAAGCAGCTAACAGAATTTCACTGATATTTCAGCCTTATTCAAGAAAACGAAAACACAAAATTGATATATGAAATAAAATTTCTATAATACAAAACTAGACTGTACAGCATGTTGATGATCTATTTTTGCTGTCAGTGCTTTTAGTATCACTATGCAGGGTGTAACTGCATAAAGTTATGCATATTTTTCACAATTTAGATTTGTGTGCATCAAATGCCCTCTGAACATCCTTGAGCTGACTGTCAGGAAAGAAGAATGTTTATATATCCCCTGTGAAAAATAGTTCATAAGTTCATCAACTGTTCATGAACCATGAGGATATTCATTAACAGTTCATGAACACCTCAGTCTGGTTCATGGACACCTCACTCTGGTTCACGAATATTCTGTTCATGAATATGAGTTTTAATGAACCATTTATGATTTTGCAGTTCTTGAACTTGTAATTCATTAATTGTTCATGAATTTGTAGTTCTTGAACTTGTGTTTCATGAATAATTCATGATTTTGTTCTTCTTGAATTTATATTTCATGAACTATTCATGAACCTGATATACTCATTCATGATTGTGCTGTTCATCAAGTTGTATTTCATGAACCATTCATGAAGCCAATGCATGACATGAAGTTCATGAACCTTTACTAAATATTGATACATGTAAACTTTATAATCTTAAGATGTATAAGGTACCTTTCAGTGAATTCCACTGATGCATTAAATTTCAGTGAACTTCCAGTGCCTAAGAACTAGCATAAAAATTTCAGTGAAATTCTGTAACAGAGTGCATATTAAAGGGAAATCAGACAGTACAGATGCGCAGGCTGATCAGAGTTATAATTTGGCACACAGGTAAAGATTATAGAAAACACTGTCCCGGGGTCAAATAGGCATAAGTTATTAAAATAACACTTTGGAATTCATGCCTTTTGGAGCAACCGTACCAAGAATGTGCATCCAAGGCGCATCTGTACTGTCTGATTTCCCTTTAATATGCACTCTGTTGCGGCTACTTGGGAAGCCTAAATCCTTCTTACAACCTATGGGAGCTCTAGTCAGAATGTATGGTTGCGCAGGTTGATCTGGGTTTCCTCTAGTTTATTTGAGTTTGTAGACATTGCTGTCCTGCGGCTCAGTTTTCATTTAACATGACAGTTATTACAGGCATCTTAATATTTAGCTTTTAAAATTGCATTTTTCCTGTGATTTTGCATCTTCTAAGATCCTGTTATTGTTAAATGTGCTTAACACTGTTTAATCAGTAAGTTTTTACACCAAAGTCATTGCCATTTTTTGACGTCGTTGCCATTGACGTCATGTGACGTTGATGTCATTATGTTTCATTGTTTACAAATATGTCCCTTGAGAAAGGTTGTAATAACCGAAACTAGTCGGGAATACAATAAACAGAACTACTTGGAGTTTGATCTCTTTTACAAAACTAGTGAAATTCTGTGAAATTTCAATGAAATTTCACATCATGTGAAACTTGATGATGTCACAACTAGATGGATGATGGGAAAAAACATGGCTGCCAGAAATGGAGGGAATTTGCAGGCTGTGGTAAAAATTAATTGTGAAGCAATTTCTACATGGCAAACATGATAGGAATTGGCTGACGTAGTGAGTACACCTGAAGCCACAATTTCTATGGTTTTAATGTAAAAATTTTGCTGTGTTTGTGCAGAATTTATAATGGAGCAATATGGTGACTGTCATGCACATTTCCGAAGGCAACAAATATCTGCAGGAGGTACATGTAGGCTAACTGATGTTAGTGTTAGTATGTCCTATAATAGAAAAGGACACATTAGAAATAAATTCTTTTGTGTTTTCATTTTTTCCCCCAAGCAAATGTAAGACAATCTTTTGAAATGGGTGAGGTAAGAGGGTGGATACCTTCCTCACTTAAGTACCGTGGTTCTGTGGTGTGATCGGCAAAGAGATTCCAAAAGAGATGTTTTCATTTCTGTTCATTTGTTTAGTTTGTTTAATTTGATAGGCTTAACGTCCCCTGAGGAACAGCTAAGGTCATGTCTGGATAGTCAGACTCTGGTGGTATTATGACCATATTTAGTCACTGTTAATTTGATGAAATTCCAGTGCAATTTTACCATTATTTCATCAAAATTCTGGTGGAATTTCACTGAAATTTTGTAGAAATTACTGTGATAAAATTGGTCATAATACTAGGTTTTTTTTCCTGAAATTTCACTATAATATCACTGAATTATCAGTGAAATTTCACTGATATTTTGTTGAAATTAGAGTGATAAATTTGGTCATAAAAAGAGAGGAATTTACCGAAATTTCACTGAAATTATGGTGATATTCAGTGAAATTGTGGTAATATTTCTGTGAAATTATATAAAAATCTGCTAGAACAAGAGCATGTGAGCAGGGGCTCACGTATACCCCCGGCCAGCGCCATCGCCTTATATAAACACACTTAATACAAAATTTTAAAGCAAATGTTAAATAACAGACAGATGAATGGACAATCATTTACAAATACAGTGAAAGGCCTATAGACAAATACACAATGGTTCCATTAAAATATGCAAATTATGTAATCAAAAGAAAATACAAATTTAACACAAAACTTCAACACAAGTTTACATAAACTTCTATGTCAGTGACACTGACCTTAAGTCAGCAACAGCATCCAGATGATGTCAACTAGTCAGTTTTAATATATAACTAAACCTAGTTACATGGCAATCTGGGAAATCTTTGACATAAATTTTCCCATTTATTCCATTGGAGATCAAGATGGAAAAACAGAAAAAATGCAAAAGAAGGCAAAAAAAAAAATCTTAGTGTTTTGATTTTCTTTCCAACAATAAACCTGGCCATTCTCAAGATGTATACAAAATTTGAAGACTGTGGCTCTCTTAGGAACAGAGAAAACAGTTTTAATAAAACTGTGACAAAAATAAATTGGAGAGAAAAAAAAATGGACAAACAAAGGATATGATATGCAGAAGGAAGCTGATACTCTCTTACATGATACAACCAGTCATTTCCAACATTTGCACCCAATTTCAAAATCCTAGCAGTTGTGGTTCCTGAAAAATCTTGGACAGGAAAAAAAAGTTAATTTTATAGGAGAGAATGAAAAACTGAACAAACAAAGGGAATGATAATGAAGAGAAAGCTAATTGTCTCTTACACTGTACAACTAGTCATATCCAACATTTGTACCAAATTTCAAAATCCTAGCTGTTGTGGTTCTGAGAAATCTGTGACAAATTTATTTGGAGAGAAAGAAAAAATGGTCAAACAAAGGGAATGATAAGCAAGAGAAGGCTGATTGTCTCTTACACGGTACAACTTGTCATTTCCAATGTTTGTACCAAATTTCAAAATCCTAGCTATTGTGGTTCCTGAGAAATCTGTGACAGAAATTTTATTGGAGAGAAAGAAAAAATGGACAAAAAAAGGGAATGATAAGAGGAGAAGGCTGATTGTCTCTTACAGGGTACAACTAGTCATACCCAATGTTTGTACCAAATTTCAAGATCCTAGCTATCATGGTTCCTGAGAAATCTGTGACAGAAATTTTATTGGAGAGAAAGAAAAAATGAACAAACAAAGGGAATGATAAGCGGGAGAAGGCTGATTGTCTCTTACACGGTACAACTAGTCATACCCAACGTTTGTACCAAATTTCAAGATCCTAGCTATCGTGGTTCCTGAGAAATCTGTGACAGAAATTTTATTGGAGAGAAAGAAAAAATGAACAAACAAAGGGAATGATAAGCAGGAGAAGGCTGATTGTCTCTTACACGGTACAACTAGTCATATCCAATGTTTGTACCAAATTTCAAGATCCTAGCTATCATGGTTCCTGAGAAATCTGTGACAGAAATTTTAATGGAGAGAAAGAAAAAATGGACAAACAAAGGGAATGATAAGCAGGAGAAGGTTGATTGTCTCTTACACGGTACAACTAGTCATACCCAATGTTTGTACCAAATTTCAAGATCCTAGCTATCATGGTTCCTGAGAAATCTGTGACAGAAATTTTATTGGTGCGAAAGAAAAAATGAACAAACAAAGGGAATGATAAGCAGGAGAAGGCTGATTGTCTCTTACACGGTACAACTAGTCATACCCCATGTTTGTACCAAATTTCAAGATCCTAGCTATCGTGGTTCCTGAGAAATCTGTGACAGAAATTTTATTGGAGAGAAAGAAACAAGAAGGCCATGGTGGCCCTGAATCGCTCACCTGAGCATTAATCAGTTCACTGGCTCTGGTGAAGATTTATGAGAGTTTTTACCATACTAACATTTGACCTAGTTTTTGACCCGGCATGACCCAGTTTCAAACTTGGCCTGGATATTGTAAGAATAAACATTCTGACACAGTTTCATTGAGAATGGATAAAAACTGTGCCCTCTGGAGCGTATACAAGGTCGTTCTTATATTTGACCTAGTGACCAAGTTTTTGACCCGACACGACCCAGTTTCAAACTTTACCTAGATTTCATTAAGATAAACATTCTGACAGAGTTTCATGAAGATTGGATCAAAACTGTGCCCTCTAGGGTGTACACAAAGTTTTTCTAAGATTTGACCTTGAGCAGACGTGACTCAGTTTCATAGGGGGCTTAGATATACGGACAATAAACATTTTGACATAGTTTCAAGAAGATTGGATCAAAACTATGCCTTCTAGTGCTTACACAACGTTTTTCTAAGATTTGACCTAGTGACCTAGTTTTTTTACCCGACATGACCTACTTTCAAACTTGGCCAAGAGTTTATGAAGATAAACATTCTGACAAAGTTTCATAAAGATTAGATCAAAACTGTGTCCTCTAGAGCGTACACAAGGTTTTTCTATGATTTGACCTAGTGACCTAGTTTTTGACCCGACATGACCCAGTTTCAAACTTGTCCTACATATTATGAGGATAAACATTCTGACAAAGTTTCATGAACTTTGGATCAAAACTGTGCCTTCTAGAGCGCACACAAGGTTTTTCTAAGATTCGACCTAGTGACCTAGTTTATAACTCAACATGACCCAGTTTCGAACTTGGCCTAGAGTTTATGGAGATAAACATTCTGACAATGTTTCATAAAGATTGGATCAAAACTGTGTCCTCCAGAGCGTACACAAGGTTTTTCTATGATCTGACCTAGTGACCTAGTTTTTGACCCGACGTGACCCAGTTTCGAACTTGTTCTAGATATTATGAGGATAAACATTCTGACAAAGTTTCATGAACTTTGGATGAAAACTGTGCCTTCTAGAGCGTACACAAGGTTTTTCTATGATTTGACCTAGTGACCAAGTTTTTGACCCGACATGACCCAGTTTCAAACTTATCCTACATATTATGAGGATAAACATTCTGACAAAGTTTCATGAACTTTGGATCAAAACTGTGTCCTCTAGAGCGTACACAAGGTTTTTCTATGATTTGACCTAGTGACCTTGTTTTTGACCCGACATGACCTACTTTCAAACTTGGCCTAGAGTTTATGGAAGTAAACATTCTGACAAAGTTACATAAAGATTCGATCAAAACTGTGTCCTCTAGAGCGTACACAAGGTTTTTCTATGATTTGACCTAGTGACCTAGTTCTTGACCCGACATGACCCAGTTTCAAACTTGTCCTACATATTATGAGGATAAACATTCTGACAAAGTTTCATGAACTTTGGATCAAAACTGTGCCTTCTAGAGCGTACTCAAGGTTTTTCTAAGATTTGACCTAGTGACCTAGTTTTTGACCCAACAAGACCCAGTTTCGAAGTTGGCCTAGAGTTTATAGAGATAAACATTCTGACAATGTTTCATAAAGATTGGATCAAAACTGTGTCCTCTAGAGCATACACAAGGTTTTTTCTATGATTTGACCTAGTGACCTAGTTTTTGACCCGACATGACCCAGTTTCAAAGTTATCCTAGATATTATAAGGATAAACTTTCTGATTAAGTTTCATGAACTTTGGATCAAAACTGTGCCTTCTAGAGCGTACACAAGGTTTTTCTAAGATTTGACCTAGTGACCTAGTTTTTGACCCGACATGACCCAGTTTCAAACTTGGCCTAGAGTTTATGGAGATAAACATTCTGACAAAGTTTCATAAAGATGGATCAAAACTGTGTCCTCTAGAGCGTACACAAAGTTTT
Source organism: Ctena decussata (assembly GCA_963989385.1). NCBI lineage: Eukaryota > Metazoa > Mollusca > Bivalvia > Lucinida > Lucinidae > Ctena > Ctena decussata. Next base: position 2,999,643 of record OZ022507.1, on the reverse strand, counting down.
TCTATGATTTGACCTAGTGACCTAGTTTTAGACCCGACTGACCCAGTTTCAAACTTGTCCTAGATATTATAAGGATAAACATTCTGACAAAGTTTCATGAACTTTGGATCAAAACTGTGCCCTATAGAGAGTACACAAGGTTTTCTAAGATTTGACCTAGTGACCTAGTTTTTGACCCGACATGACCCAGTTTCGAACTTGGCCTAGATTTTATGGAGATAAACATTCTGACGAAGTTTCATAAAGATTGGATCAAAACTGTGTCCTCCAGAGCGTACACAAGGTTTTTCTATGATTTGACCTAGTGACCTAGTTTTAGACCCGACGTGACCCAGTTTCGAACTTGTCCTAGATACTATGAGGATAAACATTCTGACAAAGTTTCATGAACTTTGGATGAAAACTGTGCCCTCTAGAGCGTACACAAGTTTTTCTAAGATTTGACCTAGTGACCTAGTTTTTGACCCGACATGACCCAGTTTCGAACTTGGCCTAGATTTTATAAAGATTAACATTCTGACGAAGTTTCATAAAGATTGGATCGAAACTGTGCCTGCTAGAGTGTACACAAGCAAAAGTTGACGGACGTCCGGACCGTCCACACGTACGACGGTCGACGGACATCATGGTATCCCAAAAGCTCACCCTGAGCACTTCGTGCTCAGGTGAGCTAAAAATGGACAAACAAAGGGAATGATAAGCAGGAGAAGGCTGATTGTCTCTTACACGGTACAACCAGTCATACCCAACGTTTGTACCAAATTTCAAGATCCTAGCTATTGTGGTTCCTGAGAAACTTTGACAGAAAAAATGTTAACATACACACACACAAACATATTAACTGAAAAACCAAAAACTATATACCCCCTATATACTTCGTATACCGGGGGTATAATTATGACCAAATTTGACAGTATTTTTCCTATGAAATCCCACTGGAATTTCGATAGAATTTTGGTGCAATTTGGGTGAAATTTCATCCACTTTTTCACCTGGGGCCGCCATTATTGTTTATTTCAATTAAAGGACATGTCAATGAAAAAAAAAAAACGTCATTAAATTGTATTTGGAAATAAATTGTCAAATGACTAAGTTCACCTTGTGGAAAAGGGATAAAAAATAATGTGAAGATTATATCCAAACCAGATGCATATCTTCAGACCATGACCAAAACACCTGTGAAGTTTCAAAGGCATTGGCATGAAACTGTTGGAGGAGTTGCGCACACAAGGTACCCAGTATCTAGTCACTTTGATAGTAAAAACGCCTAAAAAATGACTAAGTTCAACTTGTGGAAAAAGTTACAAAAAATAATCTCAGGATTATATCCAAACCACATGCATATCTTCAGACCATGACAAAAACAGCTGTAAAGTTTTGAAAGAATTGGCATAAAACTGTAGGAGGAGTTGCACACACAAGGTACCTACTACTTTAGGGGGACGGAATGACAGAATGACGAAAACTATGTCCCTCTGCTTTTCTTCGAAAAGGCGGGGGACAATAAAAGCCCTAATAAACACCCCCTGCTTCTTTTCCAAAAAAGTAATGCTACATGCACAGTGACTTGTCAATCTCCGTGTTTTCCATCAGTTTTGCAAAGGCGAACAAAATGAATTCCTGTAGTTTGTTTCTCTGGAGGGTGTAGCTCTACCAAATGGGGTCAACTCTTCAAGGAACAGTTTGCTCCTAGAGGAACAAAAGTGCTGACCCCTATAAAGAAAAGAGGCAAAAATAGGAAAGTAGTAGAACTGGGGCCGTATTCATAAAACGACTTAAGTGGTTGCTATGCTGTTGCTAAGGCTGAATATCTATAAAGGAGATTCCCTACAACTATGAAATTTGCTCTGGAGGAACAGTCTTGTAAGACTGTTCCTCCAAAGCAAATTTCATAGTTGTAGGGGTTCTCCTTCAAAGAAATTTAGCCTTAGCAACAGCATAGCAACCACTTAAGTCGTTTTATGAATACGGCCCCTGCTTCATCTGAAAGTATATCAGTTCACCATAATGTTTATGGTATTTGAAGTATTTTTGCCATGACTGATTTTTTACTTTTAATGCTCTAAATATAGCCTCACCCCCCTCCTTCCTTTTGTAAAATGCAATGCTGCTGGGGCATTTACTATGATTAATACGGTACATTTGCAATAAAGTGTTTCTTCAAATAAAACACCCCTTGCAAGTCCTAAAATGACAGTATTGGGAGGGGGGAATGCTGTATACCATCTTAGAACCATTTCAGTGCAAATATGTGGCTATTAAAAAGCCTTCAGAAACATCATTTGCCGTTTTTCCTACTTCAAAAATGAGCTGCGACACGAGAAAACCAACAATGTGGTTGTGCGCCCAGCGAAGACTCAGATAAGCCTGGACAGCCGCTCAATTTGATCAGAGTCTTCGTTAAGTGCTCAAATGGTAGCTAAGGGTCTAGGCTACCTCCATGCGGACAGCGAAGACTCTGATCAGACTGGGCGGATGCCCAGGCTGATCTGAGTCTGCGCTGGGCGCACAACCACATTGTTGGTTTTCTCGTGTCGCGGCTCAAATATATATTTTTTTTGTGTGGGCAATGGTGTACTACCACTGGGAAAAATATGGCATTGCTGTTGTTTTAAACATCCGTTTATGCTGACTTTCAATAATAAACTGTAATCTTCTGCAATTTTTAGGGATCTTTTATTTGAAGGAAGGAATAACTGGTGAACAGTGTAGACTCAGACCAGTCTGATCTGAGTCTGTACTGTTTGCAAAAACCTTAACTTTCACTGGTATGGAGCTAGAGGGAGAGACGGGAGAAATTATAGTCTCCTTGCAGGTTTAAACTTCTACCTGTTTTGAGCTGAAAGGGAAGTTTAAATGTATAGAATATAGGCAAGGATGAAAAATGGGCAAAAAATTCCCCTAAAATCATGAAAACTTTTCTTTTTATTCTGATCTCTAGCTTAATCCCTGCCTTAACCCCAGTAGGTTAAAAGGTGGTTTTCAGGCCCTCCTATTACTTTACATGAGTGTTTACATTTCATATTGACATTTGATAGTGGCTTGCATGTTAAATAAGAAAATAATATTTAAATTGCATCATAAAATATCACAATAAAGAAATGTTAACCGCTGTATTATCTATTGATGCATGATTTCCTTTATCCTGTTTCTACTGACGGTTACTTAACTGTTTAAAACACTGTTCGCAACATTCAACCATTGATTTTTAAAGTCAGCAAATCTGTGTTAAATATCGCACTACTAAAATGACCCTGAACAAACTATTTTAAGTACCCAAGTAAAAATACCAAGACACTGATCAGGATTTGAACTGTTTGCCATGGCAGCATGAATGTTTTGAAATTTTTTTTTGGAAAGAATATTTATGGGAGATGTCCGGGATGGACTAAATAAGACGCTGATTCTGTTTGGATCTTTTTGCTGTATATATAGCTTGTATGAAATTGACATGAAATAATTTGGAGACATTGATCAAAAGTCTGATCAGGATTTGAACTGTTGCCATTTAACCAGAAATATGTGACACATCCTGGGGAGTATATTCTTAAGATAATTAAAATCATCTTCCCAAAATTTAGAAAAATAACTGTTTAAAGCTATTTCTCAAAATTTACTGATTTTAAAGTCAGTCTACATGAGTTAAATATTACTAAGTCTCTGCTTCAAGCATGAAACTTTCTGATGTTATCAGATTCAGTCGCTGAATAATCATTCAGTACTGAATCATAATCATGTGTTTGCCATCAATACTCAAACAAACAGTGCAGACCCAGATCAAACTGCAGTCTGATCCAAGTCTGCTCTGTTTGTCAGCTTCATACCAAACATTTCTCATGGGAAAAGCCGTTTGCAGAATCACAGATTTATTTAAGCTTTGAAAATCTGGGACATGTACACTTATAATGCACTCTTTTTATGTGTCATAGCGAACACACTTTCAGTTATTTTATTTTTATGTATTATTCATTTTACATTTTTTTAATTTTGTTTAGTTTTGGAATAGTGAAGGAGGCCTTGAAATTGCAATCAAGTCAGTGTAAATGAGCAGTAATTTCCATCTGGTTGTCAGTCAGTAAATACTGCAAGGTTTTTGAATTCTCGGTCAGTAGCACTTGCTCAGTATTTCATATTTGTAAAGACCTTCCTTGATCAATATGAAGTATGGTAAATTCATTACTACTTTTACTTCAATTTTACACAAAGTGATATTATATACCAGGCTAAGTGCAAATGCTCTCATAAGTTCATAGAAAGTGTGTTTTTCTATGGTATTTCATAGATATGTAAATGGATGACTTGGGAGTTTTATATCCTTTCAACACTATTTCAGTTATAGCAGGATGATACAAGGGTTTTGGGAAGAGGTCTGTGCAATGAAGCTGTGTTTTAGCTTTGGATAGAAGCTTGCCTCCAGGGGGACTCAAATCCGCAACCCCATGATCCACATCATAAGTTTTATGCAGATTTGATAGGAATTATCCTTAATTATCACCCAAAATATTCCCTCTTAACAAGAGCTTAAGCTTCAATTCTCAGTATCATGCCCCACAAGAGAACGAAAACAAATATTTCTTAAAGAGCCACAACTTGTCTTCCTGTCAGTGTTTATTGGAAATATTCCCAAAGTGGCCGCCAACTAAATTACACTAACATGTCGGTTAAACTCGGAAACCAATTTCTTTATCATTATAACTACCCGCTTGGGACTTCCTAATTCCGATAACACACAAACTAACTTCTTGTATTGGAGAAAAAAAAGCTGCAACAAGCTTCGCTATGAAGAACAGTCCTCAGGGCTGGACTCAGATTACCTACATATTTGTGGCACAGTCAGATCTGACTGCTCAGGATCCACATATTGGTGATGGATGGATGACTTGCGACTTACAGCCCTTTCAACAGCATTTCAGCAATATAGAGACAACGTAAAGGTGATAATGAAAGGTAGTGAGTAGGGTACCTTGTATACTATTGCAAAGAATTCTGCCTGGTTTCTGAGCCCGGACCACAATGCTTTACTCGCTGAGCTACTGGTGCTCCTAGATTTGTGAAGCAAACAGAGAAGACTCTAACAGAATGCACATAAGTACAGGCTGATACCATATAAATCCTATTAAACACCCTGGGGGCATTATTTTACAGTCTATAGTGTAGTAAATCTGCCACTGCCAAAATACCCCTAATAAGCACTATGACGGTCACAGGTACTAGTATACTTGCAGAGGAAGCAACTCTTGTTATTTTCATTTTTGAATTCTTCTCAATAGGGGTCAACTATTAAAGGAAAGAATTTGCTCCTAGGGGAGAAAATTCTTTCCTTTATTAGTAGACCCCATTTCAAAGAGCTACCTCACCCAGAGAAGCAAATAGGAATTCACACAAGTTAAAATGACATTATTTTTGGAAAAGAGGCAGGATGGCGTTTATTAGAACAGGGCGTTTATAGGGATTAATACATTTGTGTGTCTGATGCTGTTTGCACAGTTCAATTAAGGCATGTTTTCTTTAGTCAGGGCTGTAATGATCTATCATATTCCTGTCAGCACACTGTAGATGGTGTCATAACCAGTTTCTAACTTTATTTTGATTAAACATTTGTGACCATCTTGGGAGCTTTTTACAGCCTGGATATAGTGATGCTGAGGTTTTAACTGACATTGAAGACTCAGTATGGAACTGCAAAGGACAGAAAGTGCTGCTAAACTCCGTTCATTAATTCTGAAACTGGGTTTTTCGCTGCTCATACTTTTATAATCTAATTAATCCACGTAAGACAATGCATAGTGATAAAGCTCGACTTCCGCCGATTTCTCATTAAGGTCTCATGTATCTTAGCCCGGCGCCTGATGCTGCAGTAACGTGCACGAAACAGCAAATTTCAAAAACCTGTCCGCAAACTAAGACCATTTGATGAAAATTGACAGCCTAAAGTCATACATATTCAGATACATTCCACGTGGGTATCACGCTGGTCATTTGGGTAATAACTGTGGTACCCAGTCCGCCAACCTAGTCTCTAGACACACCCTACACCCCCCCCCCCCCCACACTTTTTTCAACACACTATTCCCTCGATTATTCTACCACTCCGACCTCTACCCTGCGACACGAACATATATATATGCAAGAAGGCCTTGATAGAAGGAAAAAAAATATAAATAAATAAATAAATGCAGGGATGTTTATAGGCCTGAAGTTCGCTTCTGAGTCGGATGTGTTACGCAGAAGGTTTTACACACGGTCGACACGGGTGTAGAGCCTTATGCGTCGCCAGGACGGCGGAGGGTGACTTCCGGTTAAAGGGTTATCTACTAGTGTAATACGCTAACAAGGAAACCCTAACAACGTTAGAATTTTTGAAGTTTATATATAATGTAAATTCTATATACAACAATACAATTTACAACTGTCACAATTACAATAATATACAACACATATCAGTTCATGTCGCTGGCCCAAGTAAGGTGTTTGTTTCAAATCTGTAATCGATTTGCGTACAATACGCAAATAGATTACCGTCTGACGTCAACACCGTACTCGGCTCAGCGCCATGAACTAAAGGAAAACACAAAGAACAAAAGACGTCAGTTTGAGCTCATACAAAAAAACAAGGCCTTATGTTGGTAGACTTCAATTCGTCGTTCCCTGGATCATGTCATGGGCCAGTCCATATATCATGAGGAACACCAACTCATATAAACACGTGCACGATTATATACTGGTCGCTCCCTGGATTGTACCAGGGACCAGTCTATATATATTAAAACACCTTAGTGGACGAACACTGTCCCACACTTGATGTGACCTTCAGATCTTATCACAGAATCTGGCAAAACTGTGCTAACCACTTCCGCCTACATTTTGTGCTTCCCGCCTCTGCTTAGGAACCGTGCACAAACGGCGTTGTAACTGCCTCTACCCGGGTTGGTATTAACCTGGAGACGTTTATCGAATCTCCAGGTGAGACGTGGCTCTAAGCCCTAACAGCTGACTGCCGGACTTGATGTGCCTAAAAATAACGAACTTACACTTAATACATTGTAACTACATAATAACAATACGTAAGACTTGGGCCTGTCTTGGAAATACCATACAACGCCCTCGGCGAATGCCGAGCATAACGTGCACACGCCAGCCGTGTCACTAGACACGACTCGCGCTCACGATGTAAAGCTAAAAGTGTGCTTACCACTTCCGCCAACGAAGAAACGTAGATCCTACCACGCATGTGCATCAAAGGATCTGACGTCAAACATTGTCAAGAAGTATACTGACGTCAACAGGCATTACCATGACATACCCCACATAAAACATGAATAATCTAAACATAAAACATGAATAATCTAAACAATGTCCTATTTACATTAAATTGATTGACCAAAATCTAACTCGCATATATTTTAATTCATTTCTTTAAACTAAGCGTAATACCATTTGCCATAGAATATAATAGCTGAATAAGCGTTTCTCACACATTTGGGATCATAACGTTTGATCTGACATCATGACATCAATGATGTTATACCATATGACGCCGTCTAATGAAGGCAAATCAAACGCATGATGACCAAATGTTACCATTATAACTTATGGAAAAAACCCTTAATGCGGTGCATGCTATGGCGTCAATTGACGTCACGAGTATATAAATTAGTTCCATTACAAATCAATCTACTTCTATAGGCCACGTATACGTGAAACTAATATAAAAAGTGCTGACGTCGCAATAACATGAATGCAACTGACTTCACATGAATAACATGAATGCAACTGACGTCACATGAATAACATGAATACAACTAACGTCACTGGACGTCAAATAGACGCGCACCAGTGAAACTAATGTAAAAAGTGCTGACGTCGCAATAACATGAATGCAATTGACGTCACATGAATAACATGAATGCAACTGACGTCACTGGACGTCAAATAGACGCACACCATTGCAACCAACATCAGTGATATAAACTATTTCCGTAATTTACAAAACTTCCTAATATACAAATATTATGCGCAGCATGCTTACTAACAAAATCGGTCGACACATGCGCAGCCTGATCACTGCCAAGAAAATCAAATCAGTCGACACCTATAATCATACCATATCAATCAGAAGTCACATTTTTCATTCTTAGCCAAACTATTCTAAATAAATATAATAAAATCTTACCCTTCTAGGTCTTAACACAGAATCTGGGCACACAACAATATAACATCCATCAAGAATTAAACAGCCACGTCTTACTTTTCATTAAAAGATAGGCGTATAAATACTATGCGTCTCACATTAAAATCATGCAACACGCTTTCCACAATCAAAAGACTCGTGCAGGTATTCACCTTAAAATCATGCAATACGCTGTCCACGAGAGGTATTCACAAACAACCCATGCATAACGTAGCCACAATTTCCGTAAACGTTTTATTACCACAGTTGCCCTAAAAACTGTAGCTCTACTGATTGAAAGGATTAAAATAATCTCGACGACATAGTGGACGATTAGATCCATTTCGTAACACAGTGTTTCCCCTTAGGGAGAAAAAAACATAACAATGTTTCTTTTCTGAAATAGTACGAAACGCGATCGAATCGTAGGCTATGTCAAAACTGGAAAACTAGCTATATACACAACAAGGTGCGATGCATAACGTGGCCAAACTATCTACTAAGGTAGTCCGCCCCCAAATTATCTTGGCCGCGGATAGCAACGATCCTGAATCTGTACGGCTGTAATTTCATGGCCCAACGCATGATTCGGGGATTGAGCACCTTAGCTGTCTGCATATAAGACAAAGGTTTGTGGTCAGTTTCAAGTAGGAACTCCGCCCCATACAGGTACTTACGAAATTTCTCAACACCCCAGATAATACCCAAACATTCCTTCTCAATTACAGAGTAGTTCTTTTCCCGAGGTAACAATTTCTTGCTAGCATAAGCAATCGGCAAACGACCTTCACCTTCGAACTCCTGAAGCAAAATAGCTCCAAGACCAACGTCTGAAGCGTCTGTTCGAAGTACAAACGGGCTACCTTCTTGAAAAACAGGTAAGCGAAGAATAGGACTAGACGTGAGCCTACTCTTCAGGGTTTGAAATGCCCTTTCATGCTGATCTTGCCAATCTTTGATAGAATTAGGTCTATCCCGTTTAGTTAAATCAGTCAGAGGAGAAGCTATGGATGAGAAATTTGGGATAAAACGACGGTAAAACCCAGCTAATCCCAGAAAAGATTTAATTTGCCTTTTCGTACATGGACGAGGAGCATCTCTGATAGCCTGTATCTTGTCCTCTTGCGGTCGTACCGTCTGTCCGACGATATTGTGACCAAGGCACTCGATACTGCCATAACCGATCATGCATTTAGATGGTTTTGCCGTCAATTTGGCCGACCTGAGCCGATCTAACACTTGACGTAATGACGTCACATGATCCTTCCATGTTTCAGTAAATATCCACATGTCATCAACAAAGCTGTCAACATTTGGGAGATTGGACAATATGATTCTCATTAACCTACAAAATGAGGCTCCCGAATTGACCAAACCGAAGGGCATAGTTTTAAACTGGAATAAACCCTTAGGCGTTTCAAATGCCGTCAAAGGTTTAGACCTTTCAGTAAGACTGACTTGCCAATAACCCTTACTCAGGTCCATCTTTGTAAAGAATCTATGTCCCGACATTTTATTGATAACCTCCTCCATATTTGGCATAGGTTCTGCATCGAATTCCGTCACTTTGTTAAGCTTCCGGAAGTCGATACAGAATCTAACTGATCCGTCTTTCTTCGGAACTAGGACAACAGGAGATGAATACGGTGAAATCGACGGCTCGATTACCCCTAAATCCAACATATCCTGTATCTCCGTCTCCATGACGTTACGCGTCTTATACGGGATAGAATAACCCTTCGTCCGTATGGGTTCTGACGTGAGTAGTTTGATATCGTGCTGTATTTGATCAGTTCGACCGGGTAAACTTGATAGTACATCCGGGTACTGTTTAATCAACGCTTCAACCTCCATACGTTGTTCTGACGTTAACGTATCTGAAATACTGACGTCGTTATAAGTTTCCGGCTCTTTAGCTGTCGGAAAAGAACAATCATCAAGAGAAAATTCATCACTACCATCGTCATCAACCGACTCTGTAGTCTCAGTCGACAATAAACAATGTGACGGTACACTACGACGTTCGACATACTGTTTCAGCATATTAGCATGATATGTACTCACGACACCATTGACGTCGATTTTATAGTCCATTCTATTCACCACCTCTACTACTTCATATGGACCCTTCCACTGCAATAACAGTTTATTACTGTCAGTTGGCAGTAATAACAGTACTTTATCTCCCACGTTAAATTTACGCGACCTAGCGCGTTTGTCATAATAAGCCTTTTGCTTTACTTGTACTTTCCGTAAATTATCATGTGCTAACTTACACGTCTGCTCTAACCGTTCTCTCAACTCAATTACGTACTGGTACGTAGACAGAACCTGCTCATCCTGTACCTCTTCGGACCATAATTCACGTAATATTGCCATTGGGCCCTTAACGTTACGTCCGTATAACAATTCGAACGGAGAAAACCCTAATGACTCTTGCGGAACCTCCCTTATTGCAAACAGTAGTGCTGGGAGATATTTATCCCAGTCTTTTGGACGTTCTGCGCACATCCTACGTAGCATTTGCTTCAACGTCGCGTGAAAACGCTCTACAAGACCGTTACAGATAGGATGATACGGCGTCGTGGTTAACTGCTGGAGTGATAACAGCCTGCTTACTTCTATCATAACTTCAGCAGTAAACTGACTTCCGCAATCTGTTAACATTTCATCAGGTATGCCAACTCTACTAAACATCTCAACTAACGCTTCGGCTACGCGTTCCGTCTCAATGCCGGGTAACGCTACCGCCTCGGGATATCTCGTCGCATAGTCTATCATTGTTAAAATATAGCGGGATTTCCTGTCAGAACGAGGTTCTATCGGTCCAACTATATCAACAGCGACTCGTTTAAATGGTGTGTCAATCTGTGGCAACTTTCCTAAAGGAACCTTAGTGACACGACCTTTTTGAATAGTCCTTTGACATATGTCACAAGATTTACAAAACCTTGCCACATCACCACAAATTCCAGGCCAAAAGAACTCAGTTAACACTCTATCCATAGTTTTCTTTATGCCCAAATGACCTGACATCAAGGTTTCGTGCGCCAATCTTAACACCTTTTCACGAAAACCTTCAGGGATAATAAGTTGCAAAGTGACCTTGTTTCCCTTAGTAAACTGCCTATACAATAAATCTTTCTTTCGAATAAACTTAGTTTCACCCCGGTTCAATCCACGACTAATCGTCACATTCCCAGATTCCACTCTTTGCCTTATGCCATTCAATTTAGGGTCAACAACTTGGGCCTGCTTCAATGCCTCCTTATCACTAGCAATAATTTGATCAGGAACTTTAAGTTTCCTATAGACCTCTTCACCTTGCTTAGCTTGTGACCTAGTCACTGCCGCCATTGCAAAATGGGACATATCGGGAAGTTTTGACCCGTCAATATTTCCAATAACCAGGTCATACAATGTATCTTCCATGCACAATGCCTCAGTTTTTCCTGTGAAAAATGGACAATCTATGTCAACCATTGCTAAGGGATACCTTTGGGTAGATTCATCAATCAAAGTTACATCAGATTCTCTACCAAGTAATTGATAATTAGAAACCAAGTTTCTACGAACGACACACCCAGTACAACCTGTGTCCCTTAAAACTACAACAGTCTTACCATTAACCGTACCCTGCGCTGTTGGTAATCGCGACCTTAAAAAGTAACAGACACCTTCCCTATCCACGTTATCATTGATTAGTGGACTTTCTTCCTTACTCTTATAGAGACCTTCAATTTCATGAGACCTATTCATTGTAGTTTTACAAAAACTCATTTGATGTCCGCCACCCCGACCACGTCCGCGGGAATAACCCCGACCACGGCCACGATCTGAACTACTACCCTTCGTCTGTACAGTATCGCTCTTACTCTGTGATCTTTGTGTCTCATCTTTCGGTGCATAACTACTCCCCTTACTTCCGCTATATCCGCTTGCACTTGCACCTACCTCCGCACTATATGCTTGCTTCCTATCGGGATTCTTAAAACATTTATATGTTAAATGTCCCTTACCACAAATACTACATTTTATCTCTGGCTTCGCACTCGGCTTATTATCAGATCTACTCTGAGTTACGCCCTTACTATCACGCTGCCCCTTATTAACACAAGCGTAGACACCGCCACGTGCTTCTGCAAATAAATCTGCTTCCCTAGCCATCTCACCTAGATTCGTGAATGTTTTCGGTTTCAAATGAACATACAGTTCTTTACTACAAGATTCTAAAAACTGATCTCTAGCGAAAAAATCGCAAACAGCTTCGTAAGACTGGTCTACTTTCGCCATTTTCAACCATTTATTAAGATACGACCTAAGTCTACTACTAAACTGAATAAACGTTTCGGACTTTTCAGGCCTATCATAGCGAAATTTCTTCCTAAATCCGCGTTCAGTCATATCAAAATTCTTTAACAACGCATCTTTCAACTTGTCATAATCCGCTGCATCATCTACAGACAATCTATCATAAACATCAAGCGCGCGACCTTTAAGTAATGCGCTTAAATATGCAGCCCAAACGTTTTTATCCCATTTATTCGCCGTCGCGTATTTCTCAAACCTTGATAAGTAACTATCCATTTTGTCCTTACTTTCATCAAAATACGGTAACTTGGGATCTCGCGCATGCGCTAACTTTTCAGCCTTCTGTTTTTCTAATTCAACTCTAAACGTTACCTTCTGCAACTCTATCTGATTCTTTAACTCGCGTTGCTGCAATTCAAAACTATACTTCAACTTTTCTAACTCAACTTCGCTCGACAACTTTGCTTCCTTATCGCTTTCGACTTGATACAACCTAGCTTCCCTATCTTTCTCGGCTTGCCGCTCTATACTTGCAATCCGCGCCATCTCGATTTCCCTATCCGCCGCAATCTTAGCTTCTTCCGTCGCGATCCTAGCCAATTCAATTTCCCTATCTTTTTCGGCCTGCGCGATCCTAGCTAATTCAATTTCCCTACCTTTTTCGGCCTGCGCAATTTTTTCTTTCTCCGCCGCGATCTTCTCTTTTTCCGCCGCAATCTTCTCTTTATCAAGTTCCTTTACCGCGTGCCTTTCTGCCCTCTCAGTCTCTTGCTGTTGCTTTACAAATTCCTGCAATGCCTGCCCTTCATAACCTAACTCCCTTCCCGTCTTAACTAACTGATCCATGACGCTTAACGTAATGCTCACGTTAACTTAACTGAAACCGACGTTCACTTATAGTCACACACGTTAACTACAATGTTAACAATAATAATAACAAACTAATCCAACTAAAACGTTGATTAATTAGTATACTCGCGATCTGGACGTATCCATTAAAGTTACGTTCATAACAGACCGGAAATGACGTCATAAACTGACGTTGACTTTGCCGAGAATTACTTTTCACTTTCAAATGACACAATTAGATGACGTAAATAACCCACATTACAATTACGCCCAACTTGATCTAGCGTATCGGATATACAAACGTAACGTATGTAACGCAACGTATTAACACTGACACGACAACTGTACGTCCTACATTACAAAACCTTATAGGATACCAACGGTAAATCAAACTTAAGATTCTGCTATTAGGTTTAATTCATCGTAACGATATTATATAACGTTACGGGTGACCTACGTTACTAAATCAGGACATAAAATGGACCTCAGTAACGGTTACGACACAACGTACAAACGTTTGAATTAATGAACTAACAGATTGACATGCAACAGCAGTGCCAAGGTACTCAAACGGACCTTAAAACTAAATATGTATCATCCGTGCCAAGACAATTCAGGTCTATATACCTCAGTTTCCCCACTCAGATATGCAACCTGTTACATTCTATCACAAATTAATGCATGGGCTATCGCACTTCATCACGTAGGGAATAAGGATAGTTGACCTTAATTGAGTGTAGGTTACATTTACAAAGAATTTAGTGGCAAAATTGCTCCCCTAAAATTCACAGCCTTACGTCACCTTAGAAAAGAACAATCAGAAAGTCAATAATAATAAAAAAAATGTCTGACAAAATTGTGCCTAGATTCTGTATATATTGTCAATGTGTTACACTGGCAGATATTAACCGGAAATCAAATCCCGTTACTTCATGACACCATGTTACGCAGAAGGTTTTACACACGGTCGACACGGGTGTAGAGCCTTATGCGTCGCCAGGACGGCGGAGGGTGACTTCCGGTTAAAGGGTTATCTACTAGTGTAATACGCTAACAAGGAAACCCTAACAACGTTAGAATTTTTGAAGTTTATATATAATGTAAATTCTATATACAACAATACAATTTACAACTGTCACAATTACAATAATATACAACACATATCAGTTCATGTCGCTGGCCCAAGTAAGGTGTTTGTTTCAAATCTGTAATCGATTTGCGTACAATACGCAAATAGATTACCGTCTGACGTCAACACCGTACTCGGCTCAGCGCCATGAACTAAAGGAAAACACAAAGAACAAAAGACGTCAGTTTGAGCTCATACAAAAAAACAAGGCCTTATGTTGGTAGACTTCAATTCGTCGTTCCCTGGATCATGTCATGGGCCAGTCCATATATCATGAGGAACACCAACTCATATAAACACGTGCACGATTATATACTGGTCGCTCCCTGGATTGTACCAGGGACCAGTCTATATATATTAAAACACCTTAGTGGACGAACACTGTCCCACACTTGATGTGACCTTCAGATCTTATCACAGAATCTGGCAAAACTGTGCTAACCACTTCCGCCTACATTTTGTGCTTCCCGCCTCTGCTTAGGAACCGTGCACAAACGGCGTTGTAACTGCCTCTACCCGGGTTGGTATTAACCTGGAGACGTTTATCGAATCTCCAGGTGAGACGTGGCTCTAAGCCCTAACAGCTGACTGCCGGACTTGATGTGCCTAAAAATAACGAACTTACACTTAATACATTGTAACTACATAATAACAATACGTAAGACTTGGGCCTGTCTTGGAAATACCATACAACGCCCTCGGCGAATGCCGAGCATAACGTGCACACGCCAGCCGTGTCACTAGACACGACTCGCGCTCACGATGTAAAGCTAAAAGTGTGCTTACCACTTCCGCCAACGAAGAAACGTAGATCCTACCACGCATGTGCATCAAAGGATCTGACGTCAAACATTGTCAAGAAGTATACTGACGTCAACAGGCATTACCATGACATACCCCACATAAAACATGAATAATCTAAACATAAAACATGAATAATCTAAACAATGTCCTATTTACATTAAATTGATTGACCAAAATCTAACTCGCATATATTTTAATTCATTTCTTTAAACTAAGCGTAATACCATTTGCCATAGAATATAATAGCTGAATAAGCGTTTCTCACACATTTGGGATCATAACGTTTGATCTGACATCATGACATCAATGATGTTATACCATATGACGCCGTCTAATGAAGGCAAATCAAACACATGATGACCAAATGTTACCATTATAACTTATGGAAAAAACCCTTAATGCGGTGCATGCTATGGCGTCAATTGACGTCACGAGTATATAAATTAGTTCCATTACAAATCAATCTACTTCTATAGGCCACGTATACGTGAAACTAATATAAAAAGTGCTGACGTCGCAATAACATGAATGCAACTGACTTCACATGAATAACATGAATGCAACTGACGTCACATGAATAACATGAATACAACTAACGTCACTGGACGTCAAATAGACGCGCACCAGTGAAACTAATGTAAAAA
The DNA here is from genome assembly GCA_963989385.1 of Ctena decussata. Classification (NCBI taxonomy): domain Eukaryota; kingdom Metazoa; phylum Mollusca; class Bivalvia; order Lucinida; family Lucinidae; genus Ctena; species Ctena decussata. Next base: position 2,983,736 of record OZ022507.1, on the reverse strand, counting down.
GTGCTGACGTCGCAATAACATGAATGCAATTGACGTCACATGAATAACATGAATGCAACTGACGTCACTGGACGTCAAATAGACGCACACCATTGCAACCAACATCAGTGATATAAACTATTTCCGTAATTTACAAAACTTCCTAATATACAAATATTATGCGCAGCATGCTTACTAACAAAATCGGTCGACACATGCGCAGCCTGATCACTGCCAAGAAAATCAAATCAGTCGACACCTATAATCATACCATATCAATCAGAAGTCACATTTTTCATTCTTAGCCAAACTATTCTAAATAAATATAATAAAATCTTACCCTTCTAGGTCTTAACACAGAATCTGGGCACACAACAATATAACATCCATCAAGAATTAAACAGCCACGTCTAACTTTTCATTAAAAGATAGGCGTATAAATACTATGCGTCTCACATTAAAATCATGCAACACGCTTTCCACAATCAAAAGACTCGTGCAGGTATTCACCTTAAAATCATGCAATACGCTGTCCACGAGAGGTATTCACAAACAACCCATGCATAACGTAGCCACAATTTCCGTAAACGTTTTATTACCACAGTTGCCCTAAAAACTGTAGCTCTACTGATTGAAAGGATTAAAATAATCTCGACGACATAGTGGACGATTAGATCCATTTCGTAACAGGATGATACAACTGTCCCGTTGTTTATATGTAGATCTATTCTACTTTTGATAGTTTCCTGAGAAAATATGACACAAACAAATAGAAGTATTCAAAATAAAGTAAAGAAACTGGATCTGATTTTTAATCCAAAAATCCTAAAACTGAAAAATGTAGCTCACGTAGTTACTTGGTATTTTTCCACTAAAAACGATTTCCTTTACTGGCTCCGGTCGGGCGATTCAAGATAAACAGAAGCGGGATAGTGAACGGGACACCACTCTTGTACATTGTATTTTTACCAATTAATTCAAGTTTATGAAATCGAAAGTAGTTCATTTTAGTTGCCGCTAAAATGACCCAGATAATTTTTAAAACATTTTTATATGAAACTCAAAACATTTTAAAACATTTTAATATGAAACTCAAGGAAGTTTTACATAATTAAACCTGGAAAATAGCGGTCATTTACAATGACGAACCTGTAGTGATAAGCTTGCAGCGATACCTCTCCACAAACTGTTTTCCATTGAAAGAGCAATGGGGCCTTTAAAATTAGCCGAACTTTTTTTCTTATTCCTGTGATCCTGGGTAGACAGTCGGAATAAGGAGGTTTGGGAAGGGGTCATGCCGAGGGGTGGGAAACTGGATGGTAGCCTAATTGAGGGGAGGGGTTTGAAGTTGTGTGGGGGAGATTATTTTATTGTTCTTTAGAGGAGGGGGTGGTAAGAAGGAGGAATAGACTGATTAAGGGGAGCTGTAATAAATTTGAGAGGTGCACGATTTTGGTCCTTTTGTCCTTGTATTTCACTTAACGCAACATTGGCAATAAATGTTTTGGAACTTAAGAACTTTATTACATACTGCGGAAAGCTGCAATATTTGCGTTCAAATAAAGCCAGTGAACATCGTTACGTCGCACTGACGCTGATATGACGTCGTTAAGACGTTGTTTGCCGGTGTCGATACTATGATGAAACGCTGAAAACCTTGTCCAGTGTGAATTTTTTATGCGGTGTAACCAATTTCAAATTGAGAACAAATTATCTGGATGACAAGCTTGTTGTCACGCTGACTGATTTTGCACCCGCAGAGCATGTGTTAGAATACTAACCCCACCCGTACACGAAACTATTTATAGCGACCACTTTATATGGTATTAAAAGGCGTTTCCAACCTGTCCGACGGACTTAGTCTCGGGTTGAAAATCTGTCTTTTGCAGTTTTGTGCAGGTTAGCCCAGCATCCTACGGAGGACAGAGTCATAAGAAACATTGTTGAGAAATCGGCGGAAGTCGAGTTTTATCACTATGCACAGTCTTACCTGGACTGATTAGATTACAAAAGTATAAGCAACGAAAAACCCAGTTTCAGAATTAATGAACGGAGTTTAGCACAGTTATTAGAGAACTGGCTTGCGAAGTCATATTGATCGTGGGGACAAGTTCTGGCTGAGGCAAATATTTGCCAAACCATGTGATATTGTGTGAAACAGCCTCAAGGCTGTGAAAAAACTTTGCTGTCATGGTTACTCCCCAGACCATTTTTCAAGTTTTCAAAACTCCACCCTTACAACTTTACTCTTAACTCTTTAAGCCCCAGTGACACAATTAGCAAAATTTGCAAACAGCGTAGATCCTGATGTGGTGGCTCATCATGAGCCGCCTCATCTAGATCTACACTGTTTGCCCTCTAGTCTTTGAATTCTCAATATAAAAAGTCTTGGACAAGGCATTTTTTTTATTTTTGCAGACGTAAATTTTGTCTTCTGCTTTTTGGTAGTGAAAGAGTTAAATATAGTCATGCTGCAGTTCAGCCAATTTGAAGAGCACATCTTACATGGATCTAGATTCTTGGGATTGTTTTGAAAGGGAAAATCCCTGTTTTATGATCAAAGAAATACAGAACCGTGCACATTTTTACTTCTTGCTACCATAGAGTTCCATGGAAAGCTAAGTCGCGACTGCAATGGAGCTAAACGCAGTGAGTAGATGTTGTTGATGACAACGATGCCACTGACACCCTGAAGTGACCATTATGTCGCCAGGGGCGTAGCTAGGGGAAATTACACAGTACGCACAATTATGTTTCATTCTCATTAAGGGCAATAATAGGGGGTTAAGCCCCTAAGATATTTCAAATTTTCTTGTCTGTTGGCAGTTAGTATTACAATTATGCCCAGTTAACAACATTTCAGCATGAAAATACGCAGGTGTGTGTTGAAATTTTGTCAATTTGACAAAATTTCAATACGCACCTGCGTATTTGCGTATAGATAGCTACGCCCTTGGTCGCTAATGCTTGCTAGAGCAGTAGCGACAAAAAAGTGTCAAAGCAAAGGTCCCAACAGCATGTGAATATCCCTAACAGTGTATGGCTTTTCCCTATATGCAAGAAAATTCCCATTTTTGCAATATATTCCCTCAACAATAAACACATTAACACTAAGTTTAATTAAAATATTGCGAACACTAATGATTTATAGAATGAACAAGACTTTTTATGATGCATGGACAGATGGAGGATAGACACATTACATGTACAATGTAACTATTATTTTAGTAACTTATCCATTTTTATATATAAAGTGTTAACACTAATCGAGTCTCCACACTTCGTTTTTCAAACAAATTGCCAGATAGTTTAATCGATTTTCAAATATTATGACAATTTAGGATAATTCCAGATGATTATAGGTCTGTCACACAATAGTGGCAGTGTTTTGCTTACATAATTTATGTCAAAAGTACCTGTTGGTTGGTTGATTTGATGCTTAACGTCCACGGTCAACAACTAAGGTCATGTCGGGACGGTCAGTTAACCTAACCACACTATTCCTGGGCAGGCTTAGACCTCCTAAGCGGTTAACCAGTACTAAGTGCACATACTTTCGCCAGTAACTGACAACTGCCCTTCTTGAATCAGCGGAAGGAGAAACGAAAGTATGTGGCCAGACCGGGATTCGAACCCAGGACCTCTGACTTACGAGTCAGGTGCCCTACCTGTACTATCCTTACAGTGCAGTTCATGTAACTTCTTGATCAATGGCCATGATGGAACATTATGGTTCACTGGCAGTTCTAATATATCTAAGTAATACCATCTGAAGCCTTAAACCCAGGAAATGCTTCTAGTTCAAGAATATCAGCGAGAAAAAAAGTGAAAGTAACAAAATCAATCAAATTTATTCCTTCTGTTTCCTTGGGTTGCAATAGCTGAACTCTTCTATATAGCTACTCAGTCATCAAATCAAAATAAACACAAAATAGTAACATTGCCAAGTTATCGTGACGGTCCGCACTATATAGCAATTGTTTAGAGACAGGACTTCTCTGCCAGGGGGTCTGGTTCCCAACACACATCAATATTACCTGTACATGTAAAGGTGTGAATATAGTGAACCAGAATTAACAGTTATGATGATTTTATTGGCTGACCCTATGTGATAAAAAGACAGACTGACACTGTGGAAGTTAATCCTCCTTATATAGTACCACCTCTGTCTTTAAGGTTCTCAAATACTGGTATTCAGAGATCTAACTTCGGGCAATATTGCACTAAGCTGCCAGTATATACAACTTTTGGAAAGTCTTAGTCAATATTATAGTGAGATGGCAGGACAAGTGCAATTTGTCTTCCGATAAGCTTGTGCACTGGATTTTGGCTGTTTTGTCTAGTACAAAGCATTGGTGGGAGGATGGGTCAATGAATTATACAGGGAATCAATAGTCCTTACCCTATTAGCCATCTTATTCTAGAAAACATTAGCGAATTATTCTTACTGCCTGATCTATCTTGTAAGCACATGAAACAGTCTCTTAAGGACAATGGCTATACATCCATGAATTCTGCCACCATTTTACAAGAGTGATAACTTTCATAGAACAGTATTTTCTCCCTGGTAGGAGAATATTTTTCTATTCTAAGGGAAGCTAATCTTAAAGAAAAGAAGAGAGCAAATTATTTGCCTGAAGAGTAGTACTCTAAGATTCTTTGCTTACAGAGCTGTCCTCTAAGAGTAGGGCAGAGACTGTTTTCGGACAAGATTTTGAGAGATCTTTTTTTTGGCAATAATTTCCCTGAAATTTATCAAATGGGAGAAAAATATCTGTGCAAAGATGCAATTAAACAATGGAGTACTTCTCACTGAGAACGGAGGATTTCATACCAATTTCTCTTCATGTGATACTTTTCTCTCAAACAATTCTAAGTCACAAGTATCATCCCTGGAAGGGAGGCAAAGAGTCTGTGCAAGAGTGACTTTCCTTGAAGGCATATCTACATCTCCATTCTTATTTATCAACAGTTAAGAGTGAAGACTCAGATCAGCCTGCACATGTTTGCAGTCTGATCAGATGTTTCTCTGTTTGCATCAACAGCAACCAACACTACTCTTCCCCGAAGGTCGGAGCTGTATGTCATGTATTAGCTTTTGAATTACCACAGTTATCCAAGTAGGATAGTATGCTCTAAGGAACCATAACTGATTTAATGAGCCATTCACAGTTTTACTATGTTGAAGTTTGTACTTAGACATGCATGGCTTAATCTTTGAGACAAGCAATTCTCAGAAAAACAGGGAAGATATGGGATAATATGTATTAAAGTGCATGTAATCAGTCATCACTGCTTGCAAAACTGATACTGTAAGCACAATTTCCCCAAGGCATGATATGTCATTCATGGCACATGTCTCTCTATCTTATCTCACTAATTTTTGTCTCTTGAAAAAAATTGTATGCAGTCTCACTAAAAAAATAACAGAAATTTCTGGTTTTTACTTTCTCTTCTCTATTTACTGTACATATAAAGACCACACTAACTTAGTCTCCCTAATTTTCATTTTGGTGATGTGAACATTAGATAACCAGTATCACTGTGCTCAAACAGACAGTGCAGACTCAGATCAGACTGCTCCTAAGTAGCAGTCTGATCTCGGTCTGCAAGGTTTGCTTTCACACAACAAATAGAAACATCCCAGTTCAGAGGTGGAACAGCTTGTTACAGAAACTCTAGAGGTGTATAAATCTTACTGAGTGTCTTAGTCCAACATCACTTCAATATTGTTTGCCTGCCTTAAAAGCAAATGGAACAGACCCTAATCATACTGTCCCTCCAGAAGCAGTCTGATCTGCGCCCAGTGTTTGCTATGACATATCTATCCCAATGCTTTTATTGCTTATACACTGTAGCCCCTTTAACATGGTATAAAACAAGAATTTGGATACACATGTAATGTGATCATTGTCTTAGCTCCCAAGGATATGTCCTGCCTCCAAAAGACCAACACTCACAGATTTTACAAAGGAATTACATTTTTAAATGGCCATTTTCCTATAATTCCTTTGAAAAATTTCCCTTTATAACAAATTCACTAATAGCAAGGTCCATTCTATGGACCCCACACATGGCATTTTAAAGGGACGGTATTGTACATGTAAGTATGACAATCGTTAGAAACTTACCCCATCATTTACTCCTGCCCATGCCAGGGCCATGGCATATTTACTCTCATTGATGAAGGTATGCTGAAAATAAAAAAATAAGTATATACTAGAAATGTGTTTCAGAGAAAAAAAATAGATAAGCTCAAACTAGAAATGAGCCGCGACGCGACAAAACCAACAATGTGGTTGTGCGCCCAGCGCAGACTCAGATCAGCCTGGGCATCCGCCCAGTCTGATCAGAGTCCTCGCTGTGCGCATGAAGCTAGCATAGACCCTTAGCTACCTTTTAAGCCCACAGAAAAGACTTTGATCTGACTGAGTGGATGCTCAGGCTGATCTGAGTCTGCGCTCGGCGCACAACCACATTGTTGGTTTTCTCGTGTCGCGGCTCAAATGTTTTCAAAGAAAAACAGATGTCCCTCCACCAGTGCCTTCTCTGCAGTGTCATTTTTCAAACATCTTGTATGTCAGCATACTAACCTTGAAAATTAGCCCATGGTCACCAAAATCTAAACAAGTGATGTGCTCCTCCTATTTATATGATTTATCAAGATTGGTCAAAATATGTCACTACATTCAAAAGACAGGGTGAAGGTAAGCTAGTTCTTAGAAAATTTAAATCGATAAGTTTCCTGTGACCTTGAAAATGGGGTCGAGGTAACATACCCCTTAACAGCTACATGTACTTGGTTTGTCCCACTGGAATAATGCAAGTTTGTTTAAAGGCCTTTCTCAGTCCACCAGTGACTTTGAAAATGTGGACAAAGTCACCAAAACCTAATGAGATGTTCCAATTTTGCTTACTGCCTTTTCAATTATTACCATTTTAAGGAAAAGGAATCAGTATTATTTAGTTACCATTATATAAGAGCATTTGGGTGGTTTAATTAAAGCAAGACTTGGTCTGAGTTGATGACACCTGTGACCTGCATGATCTCAGGCTTGCCCCTGGTCTCATACTGATTGGGTCTTAGAAGCTTTTCTGATTTATGGAAACAGGCATTTCGTACATACAATAGCGTAACCCACATTATGAGATGCTCAAATCAACACCTAAACAAATTTATTGGGGGAAAAACTTAATTATGCATGCTAATTTGTTTTCTTTGGGACAAATAATTTAATCAAAAGACAATATAACTGATCTCATTCGATTGCTGCAAAATGGTTTTTTCCTAGTGTTGTTAATATCAAACCTGTCATAGTGTCATAGACTTTGTGACTGTGATTTTCCTTAATACCATAATCGACCCTTTTAGCGCACTGTGTGCTTAACTTTTTCAAAATGGAGATAAATCCTTGTAGTAAAATTTCTTTCTTATAAGCACACATGTCAACGATTTATTATATATTATTATGAATATGATGTTAAAATGCTCTAAATATTTTCTTTAACCATGACTTGAAGGTTTGAAATAAAAAGTTGTTTACATTGTACTTCAGAAGATTCTGGAAAATTGAGGAAACTTTAGAATGTTCCTGAAATAGAAAGAATAGTCTAGAAACTTCTGGAAATTGCCCCTCATTGTCAAAAGAAGGTTGTGGAAGCTTCAGGAAACTTAGAGAACTTTCAAGATGTTTAGAGAACTTTCTGGAATAACAAATTTTAGTACAGAAGAAAATGGTAGAACTTTCTATTGTAAACATTTAGAAACTGTGTCAGAACTGAGAACTTTCTGGTAACATCTATCTCTGGTTAATTCCCGAATGTTCCTAGATAATCTATAAAGAGCACAAATTTTCATTTAATCATCTTTGTAAATTTCACCAGTCTATAGTTAAATAATTTTAAACTGGAATTTGAATATAATGGACCAGTTTGTGATTTTCATTCCTGGATTAATTCTTCATTTTGGAAATATTGTGCTCATACAACTGACTTTATCTTCTGGGACCAGAAACTGTTAAAGGACTTGTGTTTAAAATATTCTGAGGGACATTCAGGATAAATAAAGCTACTATAAATTACATTTTTTCTTGACTGATTAATGACTGTTTTATTTTGATCTACATGTAAATAAATTTTGTTAAGTTTTAAAACAAGTTTGTTGCTGGTTTACTTCCATCTTTCTTGTTACCACTGCCAAGTCGTAACAATTGGGGGCTTGTCTGCGATATGAACCCGGGACCTCTCGGATATGAAGGAAACAAGAAGGATACCCAGGATATGAAGGAAACAAATTTAAAGGTTAAGCATACATGTAGGAGAAAAGCTGCTTAAATAATGGTTATAGAAGAACAGAGAAATTTTACTAACCAAACATGAAAGATTCTGTAGCATTTTTCATCTCTTGTAAACTAGCATACAGAGAGATAGACTAGTAAAATTATGTGGGCTTATAGATGTATGCCTAAAAAATTACCATGATGTGTGCTTATAGGAGCATGTGTGCTAATTAGGTTGAATACGGTACTGGGACACAGATTTCTGAGAAAACAGTGTAGACACAGATGACTTGTAATTTTACATCCTTTTCAACAGTATTTCAGTCATATCAGGATGATTGGAGTGTGTAATGGAACCCCATTTATGACTGAAAAGCTGCAATCGAATTCAGGCTCACTATGTTAGGAAAGGTGTTGTGGTCGAGTGGTTAGAGGGACTCGATTATGATGCAGAAAGTCGCTGGAAAGTCATGAGATCGTGCCTGTGTTTTGCTATCCGACGGCTGAAAAACTTTCTTTGTCATCCCAGTGGTAGATGGGTACCTTTTTCCAATCAGGGAAGGATAAGGCAGCGAAAGAAGAGGGATGGGCTCCGCCTTTTATCAGCTGTGCCGAAGATATAGTGGGCCTCTAACCCCCACTGCCCCTACGGCTATCAGGCTATGGGAAACCTTTACCTTTTTTCTTTTTTTAATATACCGTATTTACCCTAATTATTCGGACGGATTAAAATAATTATTTTTTTTACTGTCCGAACATTTAATTTGGCAAAAATTATAATTTTTTTAAGTGTCCGAATATTTACGAACACCAAATAATAACCAATTATCAAGGGTATGCACCGGCATATATACGGTATCTTTTTCGTATATAGTACCGATAGGTGTGACAGTAAACAATTTGTTTAACTAATGTTTTGTTTAATCAATTAGATTATATGAGAAAATAAACTTCATAATGGCTTCTGGTATTGTCTAGCTGGTAGGTGTTGAACCATGAAATGACCCCCAAAATTTGTACCCATCATATAGAAGAGGCTTTGGACACCGTGGCTATCATTGTCCAATACGTAACCTTAAGTCTATTCCCCCTCCCAAGTGAGACATAAACAATACATCAGGTACCCATCACATGAAATAATACCTTATGCGAACAGTGATTGCATCTGGCAAACCCATTAAACTCTTCTTTTCAATTCCACATCCGCTAACAATGTGTAACAATATCATCCTTTTATTTTTATTTCCTCAAGTTAACATTCTCAGGTAGTTTCCTGCAACCTATATGTAAACAAATAAGGCACTTTTTCTCTTTACTTATCGGTAATCCCATTGAACTTGTCAAACCTGTCTGGCTGAATTATGTAATTTGAGATGCGGGTATTGGACTAGAGTACACAAAAAGATCAAAGCGGTCAATGACCTTGAGGTGACACAATTTGTTTGTTGAAGTACAGGTGTGTTAGACTGACCACGTGCTAGTAGTTTGGATACAGTATTTACGCTAAATATTTGGCCTGTGGAAAAAATTTGTTTAGTATGGATCCTTTCACCTTCAAATTGCAAATTGGAATATGTCACGAGTTGTGTACATCGGAGTTAGGATGTGGATAACTTATGGAAATATACATACGGTACATAATGTGGTATGTAATCCAAGATATTTATGCATATTACGGTAACTGCATAACCAGTTTAAATATACGTAGACACCGGCGACTGGTGATGACCTTTGGGGAATTGGCAAAAAGATAGGTCCATCTTATAGGCGAGGCTAAGCTAAATACTTGCCCAGACAGTCAAAAAACTACACACACCCCCCCCCCGTCTTATAAACGACTCGCCTTATAGCCGAAGAATTACGGTACCTCATCTAGCCGAAGGCAAAGGTAAACATAGCAAACAGACAAAACTGATAGCCTATACATGAAAATTTTATGAGAGAACAAGGGACGTTTTTTTGTGTCCGAACATTTACGGACAACAAAAATACCCTGGTTAGTACGTGTCCGGAAATATAGGGTACATAATATAGGTGGCGTTTTGGGAAAATATAGGGTGTCCGAAAATTTACGGTGTCCGAAAATTTACGGTAAATACGGTAGCCAGTTTTGCGGTTTCCTAAAGTGCAGTTTTAGTATATATTTCACCTCTCCAAACTGATCAACTCCCTACAAAACCATTTTAATGCCTTTCCAAAGATGGCAGATGACAAGTGGTTGCAATCATAGGTGAATGTGTACTCCATGTTTTCTCACAATTTTTAGAAAGGGAAACAACTTTAGTGACTGCCTGTTTAATTCTCTGATATCAAACCCTTCAAAAATGAGGTCACTCTTAAAGGATAGAATCTGCTCCTAGGAGAGCAAATTCTTACTTTTAAAAGTTGACCCAATTGAGAATAGAGGCAAAAAAGAACTTCTTAGAGTTGGTACCCTTGAAGGGTACCCATTCACCTCAAAATTTTAAACAAACACAAAGGTACAAAAGGTGTTACATTTTGACCATCTCATTAACCTGTATCCACATACAATTTGAGAGTCGATTTGATCCATGATTATTTTGGTCTGGGGGCACAGTGGGGTGTCTTCTTTACTTTCAATGCTTTATTTCATATATTTTTTTTTCGTATTTATTTACTGCATTCCGATCTGAAGTTTACACTGTGTTCCAACTGTCACAGACTCATAAAAACCTTATCCCTGCGCAGTGATCAATCCTTCAGTGGAAATCGTAAATGGAATACATCAATGCTGTACTGGTGGGGCAACACCACACGGCAAACCAGCCATGTGGCAACAGACACTCTACTACGTTGTGGCCCTAGAAAGGGTTGTTGCAGAAAGAGAGCCTTTGATGATGAGTTGCCCACCACTTCCTATGGTGGTTTTTAGAGAAGGAACAGAAGACAGACTGAAAATTTGGTTCAAACTTCTGAAATGTATAAAAAAAGAACCCATCATTAAACGGATACTTAAAGTAAGCCAAAAAGTTGTACCACTCTATAATGGTTTTATGACCCTGTTATGTCATTACCTATGTGAGATCGAGTATTTCCTTTGATGAAATAGCAGTGTCACTTGACTATTTCATGATAGGATTATGACACCCACTTAACATGAAATATGTCTTTAAGACTCACAGATGTTTTGCCACCTGGAAGTTTCGTGGCAAGTCATTTTGCCACTTTTGAAAGGATGTTTTGCTACTCAATAATTTTTGCACCTTTTCACAACATAGTCTTTGCCAATGATTGGTTGTGCCAGGGTTCATGGCTCTACCAGTAACATAATATGTGTCAAAGGTACAAGTATTACATGTGCAACTCTTCTTTAGTTTTCATCTTCAGATGCATAAAACAGTGGATAATGTTGATAACTAGATAGGATTTTCTGACCACCAAATTACTTTTGCATTTTCATATTTGTTGTAACACGATGCATCCTGATAATATCAGAATATGTCAGCTACCATAATGTCTGTCTTGCATTGATCCCTTTATAATTTCTCAGAATCAGAATTGTTTACTGGTGATACAACCAAAGACAATCATTCAGCAGGACCTGTGATTAGGAAAGCTAGTCCTTAGCGCTTAAAAGAGAAGTAAACTTAGTAACAGATTCCTCTACACACTCAGCAGCAGAAATAAGAAAAATTGCCAAGGAGTTCCAATCTCTGTCTGGGGGAGGGAAGAAACTGGACTTGTAAATGTCAGTCCCAGCCAATGAGGTTTGAAATGCCAGGGCATGATGATTCCTGATATGCCTGTTTGGGGGAACAAGGTCATTTATGGGTATACTGGCCGCACCCTTCGAGCCTTTGTAAAGCATTATGAGTCTACTATCTTTTCTCCTCTTTTTCAACGATTCCCACTAAGTTTCTCCAGAATGCCGGTCATACTCCCAAGTTTCATAGGTGTAATTTCCTGTTACAAATCCAGCTGCACCTTCTCCAGTTCATCTTGAAGAAGAGTATACTTTGGAATTCCCAAACTGAACTGCATGTATCATACTCCTGGGGCCTTTTTCACAACAAATCGTTCCAATGAAATTCATCATAAGATGATCGCATGAGAATTTTACGACCAAAAATCGCTTTTCATGAAAAAAATCTCGGTTTCACTAAATTGTCCTCGTATATCTTAATTTACGATAAAATCTACGATACCTAAGGGGCAGTCGTAAATTTCACTTTTTCTCCTCTTCCACCGCACAGCATATTCACACTAAACTTTTGAATAGAATAAGTTCATCTACTGTCTTTTTGAAAAGCACATACCAAGTTTTGAGCTAATCAGCCAATTAACAAAATTCCAAAGCCATGATCAATCACCTATGGGTGATTTTGAATGAAATTTTTCCTGTAAGATTATCGTGCGATTCTTGTGGGATAGTTTACCTGCAGTGTATTACAGACTATTCTCAAAATCATGGTGGTAGCATTTGTTCTAATACAGAGAAAGTATTATCTTGCAAGAGAATGGGAGGTTTTAGGACCGTTTGAACCCCTTGGATTATTAGGTGATCTGGAGAGTTCAACGGTATGACACGCCAAATGCACAATAAATCTTCAAACCTAAGTTTAAGAAATTTTACCCTAGGTTTGAGCTTCAAACCTAGGTTTCAGTTCAGTCCTAGGTTTCTAATCTGACTTCAATACCGGTACCCGGATTTGTAAAAACGATTATAGAAAATTTCAATTTTCAAAAGTTAGTTTTTGAAGTTAAAACAAAGGATTGAAAGCTTACCACCTAAAATTGAGAATGTGAAATTTGGCTCACTATACAAGCGAGTAATTGCGCTGATCACAACAAGGTTCTGCATTGCAATTCTAAAAGAACTTACAACAATCACAGACAGCATTTGGCAAAATAACAAGACCCGGGTTTAATTCCTCGGAACTTCTATCTCGTAACTGTATTTCGAAAATTGAGCAAGGGTATAGCAAGCTAATGCACAATGAATTTCAAAACCCTGAGTTTCAACCTTGTTTCAGATTTTCAGTTCTAGGTTTTGGATCTTCAAACCCACTTTTGTAACATGAATTTAGGAAGTTAGTTTTCATATCTTGGTTTTGAAGATCAGCAACTTAGGATTAAAAACTTTAAACCTTGGATTGAAAACTTCCCAGGTGCGATTCTTTGTGTCCTTGGTTAGGAGTCCTCCAAACCAACTTAGGAGCCCCGGGTAGCTCAATGGGTTAAGCGCTGGCCTGCTGATCAAGCGGTCCTGAGGTCTTTTCCTGGAGGCGGAAAACGTTTCAATCGTAAACGGGGTCCATTGCACACAACCTTTCATTATTACCCTTCCACCGCCCTGATAGGACTGAAACACTTTTGAAATGGACATAAAATCGCAAGCCATCCATCAATCCATCCATCTTCCTTACTTCAGTGAGAAGGGCTTTAATCTCATTTGAGGTCCAGTTGACCTTTTTCTTTGACATGATTGCGTTGTATTACAAATCCTACACTTTTGTGTTTATAAAACCCAATACACATCTGTCAAAGCTAATACACATCACGTCTGCGATCCATCGCATAACTAAATTCCTATGTATGCTGACTATTTAACATCTTGAGGACATGCTGCCAAGTGGCGTTTAAGGAAGCCATGGGTCCTATTAGCCTTTATGCCAGTATTGCTGACGTGCGTTCCATTTCAAATTGTTGGTAATGGCTATGCCAAGATACTTGTTGGTTTCTACGTTATTGAGGACTGTCCCCTTTAAGGTTTAGGAATCTTGATTGCTTTCGTTGTAATCTGCATTATATTGCATTTGACTGGTTGGAATCTCATGCCCCAACTCCTTGTCCAACACCCTGGACAATCTATATCCTCCTGAAGTTATCTCTGATCTCTGTACCTTGTTCCTGTACACAAGCCCACTCAGTTAAGACAGTGCTATGTGTATAGGTGGTGAACAGGTATTGGTAGTGAAATGGTATAGGTTGCGAAAAAGTGTTGTGCCGACGATAGACCAGTTGAAAATCAATAGTTTTCACTGTCATGACTGATGATCTACTACAATTTTTCTAAAGTCAACTAACATTAAACACTATTTTAAGTAACATGCTTCTTCACAAGTTAAGTTTTGTAGACTGATGAATATATCCTAGAGTATTCTAAATTCGTGATGCTAAGCTCCCTATCAACATTCCTGAAAAGAACTCAATAAAATGCAAATGAATGTGTCACTTATCCAAAAGACTTATCGTTATTTCTTTCTTCGCACTATTCAAAAACTTTGTGAACAATTTTTGAGTTGAAAATAACTTGGAATTCACATGCATATGTTTCGATGAATACCGCCATCATTGGTATTCTAAATTCGTGACGTTATCCTGGCAGCTGTTTCCCGGTTGATTACAAGGCCACACCTGTTAATTTTAGTTTCTGTGACATTTGCAATTACCTACATTTAGCAAACTTTTAAAAACTTAGTTTTGTTATTTTAAAAGACTGCAAAATGATTGTTTTTAATAAAGAAGGTAGAATGTAAATTTTCAAAAAAAAGCATAGCAAAAAACAAAATATATTGAACTTAAAATGCCAGGGAAGCAAAGAATTAGCAAATACGATCCACAGCTTATATTGGGGCAGATATACATAGGGTTTTCTCAAAATATTCTTTTCCCGTCTGCTCAAAAAATCCTGATTTCTTTACACAAAATATAAAAGATTTCATTACTTGTAAATAAGGACCCCCACTGACTTAAATCACAAAAATAATTTTGCGCTGTCCTATATTCTCATACAAAATCATGTGACATTAGCAGCCATATTGTAAACAAACAGACGATGTCTTTGCAGTAAATGTCAGTGTATATAATATTAAGTTTTACACTACTTTTATTATCCTCTTGACTGGGAATAAAAATATGGATTTTATAAACTTTTTGGGGTGTATATCTGACCTTTTTGAAATGCATTTTGATGATGATACTTTGAATTCATTTCTTTCGACAAGGACGAGGCTTTTGACAGCAGTTTTTAATCTGTGGCGGCAAAATCACATATGAAAAACGCGGGAATAATTACGTCACGAAATTAGAATATTCACGCATTTGGAATACTCGACGATACAATACTAAATTGTGTTTGTATGCCGTAATAACTTTTACAGAAGGTTACATCAATCCATCGGATATTTGCGAGGTCCGAACATCTTTTGATCTATTTATAGAACGGTTTAACGGAGATCTGCGATGGCGTGACTCGGCCAATCAGGGACAATCAGAAATAGCCGTAGAGACAGGAAAAGCTTGCGATTCTCCGCAACAGTGTGTAATGCCACGCATGTAAACAAACAAAAAGGAAAGTATATCTGAAGATGCCTAGGATCGGTGGGAAAAGTAGCCAGCGACGCTCATATTGGTAGCCAGGGAATTCGCCGGTCGCCCGGGCTTGTGGAGAACACTGCAACAACAACCGATCAACATCCAACATATTAACAATGTCGCTCATCACCGAATAAAGACGTTGTCAATGAGTAAAACTGGATTTAACTCTTTAAAATCTTACCACTTTGTCGATTTGTTTTTCTTTTGGGTTTTGCAAAAACTTTCTCTCCTGTCCAATGCACTTGTCATCTGCGTCTCGTTTTTTCATGCTGTGTTTGACAAATGTAATGTCACCTTGGACGGAGTCAGAAAAGTCAAACTGCGCCACATTTGCAGAAGCCGTTGGAATTAGGCCTTGCAATAAACAAATACAAACAAAAATAACTGAGCACTGAGAAAAATTTGCTTCCTTGTCAGCCATGATGATGTTGTGGTCTTGTCATGTGACCGTTATTGATCAACGGTGTATAGACAAAATACTTATCGCGTAATTTTATCTGTAGTCAGCCTAATCACCGATGCACTCCACAAACAGTTTTAGGGCAAAGCCTTCAATGAAGAAAAAATGGTGCAAATACAGAAGTTTTAAAAAATTTGATGCAGATTTGTTTAACCATGACCTTTGTAACAAATTAAATGAAACTAATTTAGGAGAACCTGATGTAAATAATAGGTATAAAAACTTTAGTGACACTTTTATAGAAATAGCAAATAAACATGCTCCAATCAAGAAAAAGAGAATTTTAACAAAACCAGTACCTTTTATGAATACAAGTCTGAAGCAAAACATCTATAAGAAGAAAATGCTCTTAAATAAATTTCAGAAAAATAGGACTACGAGAAACTGGGAAAATTTCAGAAAGCAGAGAAATTTAGTAGTTAGCCTGAAGAGAAAATCCATTAATAAGTATTTCATTGACAGATGCATGAGGGGGTGTAAATCTGAAAATTTTTGGCCTACTATAAAACCTTTTTTAACAAACAAAGGCAACAAAACAAGCAAAGATACAATTCTATGTGAAAGTAATACCCTGATAAATGATCAAGAGGAAATTTGCAAAGTTTTCAACAATTTTTTTGTAAATGTAGCCGAAAATATTGGAAATGATTCTATCCCAGTGAATGAAGAACATCCAAGCATTGTAAAGATAAAAGAAAACAACAAAATTGGTTCCGATTTTAACTTTCGACCTGTAGACCATTTTTATATTAGTAAGCAAATAGATAAACTTAGCAACAAAAAAGCTACTGGTTTCGATGGGATTTCGGCCAAACTCTTGAATTTTGTCCATTCGCAAGAGAACAGCTGCCAGGAGGACCTGCAGGCGATGGCGGAACACAAGTAGTCATCTACATGACTACACACTCTAGCAAATCTTATAAGTTGAGAAATATACACTCCATAAGAGGGACGACGTGGAACGTCACCATCCAAAAATGGAAAATTAACTATATCAAAGTCAAAGTCATCACGTTTATCATAAATTTTAGAAGATACAAACCCGTTAGAAATAGATAGATGTAAATCCAGAAAGGGGGCCTCGGTATCTGAAGTATTAGCTTTATTCAATTTAAGTTCAGGTGGGTAAATTTGGTTAACCATGCTTTCAAAATAAGGATTATCAATATTCAGAAGATCGTCTAAATATCTAGAGGTTGAGTTAAATGCCTCAGTGATATCAGCTTGATTATCAACAGAAAGAGAAGTCATGAAATCTCTTTCATAACAAAATAAAAACAAATCGGCCACAAGAGGAGCACAATTTGTACCCATCGGAATACCAACAATTTGTCTGTATAACTTATTACCAAATCTGATGTAAATATTATCTAAGAGATATGATAAAAACAGTAGGTCGCCGACTTAACTTTCGAGCTAACGTGCATAAAATGCCCGGCTTGCTGTCTCTTTAGACTGAAATGTTAACGTTGCGCATAGTGACTTTAACGTTACTTTACTATTCGCTCCATATTATATCAATTATCGCTTTTTGTAGGCTACCGGCAAAGTCTGGGACTTCCATCACTCATGATTGTCAGCGTCGGGAAAGTGCGAGCTGAAGGAAGATGTAATACTATTCCCTCAATCTCTGCATAATTTAAAGAGTAACTACACTTCAGGAACTGACTGAATCAGATCCCAAACCCTATCCGCAACATCAAAGGGAAAGATTGACAAAGACATCCCAACAAACAATAAATTACAAGTGATAAGCCGTCTTAACTATTTTTGGATTAAAAAAATCGAAAACATTGTCATTATGCCCTCCCATACAGTTGACGCGCACCCGAGTTGACAAGCTCTCAGAAGCAACTACTTTAGGACGGGCTTCCACGTGTTATGACATTCGAACAATCCCCATGTCCTCTTGTTTGAACAATGTAAGCGAGTCAAGTTTTCCAATTCCTGACCCGGCCTAAGAAAGAACCTAATAATATTTTGCACTATAACCTAGCGTTCCAACGACTGAACTCTGAGGACTCTCTCTCTCTCTCTCTCTCTCTCTCTCTCTCGGGACAGTCATAGAATTTTAATATAACTGAAATTTGGCATATCTTTTGCTGATTAGTATTTTAAATGTGGATGGTATGAAAACGACTGTCTATGGCTGCTACCATGTTAACTGTAAAGTGCGTGATCTGACTTCTCATTGTACGATTCTGGATTCAATTTCACGAGGCTTTGTTATCGTATGAGAATTCGTAATAAAATTATTGCAGCTCAACAGCTGCGAATTTCGTCTAACAAACTGATGAGAAACTGTCAGAGAACCGCTTTCACCCCACGGAAAACTAACTATACTTTTTTTAGTTTCTTCTCTACGGCACTTTCTCTTTCCTTTTCTTGTCGTCGTATGAAATTTGTAACTCGACAGCTGCGAACTCCGTCAAGTAAACTGATAAGAAACTGACAGCTATCCCCGTAAGTAGTCTTCCGCACGGTCCCATACTTTTTCAGTTTCCATATTTTTATTGTCTTTGTACACATACAATGTGCAAACAGTGGGGTCGATTTACAAGTTCTCTGAATATTAGTTACAACCCTTCCCTAAAACATGAAGTACAACAACCAACATGGCACAAACTAAATCAAATGTTGAACTGCAACAATTTTTAACAAGTTTCTTTTCTACGGCACTTTCTATTTCCTTTAAATTTCGCCCAGCGCTCAGCCGCCTTGCATTTTGTGAGCAGACCATGCCCCGAGGTTATAAAACTTTTTTCATGCTCAACTCAGCTGAGCATGAAATTTTAACTGTTAATAAATAGCAAATAACTGATGAGTACAGTTGTTTTATTCCTCATTTTAGCTGAGCATGAAATTTTCTTTGCTTATAAATATGAAAATGCCAACATTAGTTGGCATTTTCATATTTATCAGCAGAGAAAATTTCATGCTCAGCTGAGTTGAGCACGAAAAAAGTTTTATAACCTCGGGGCCATGTAGTGATCACAGAAGCGGCTAACGTTGACGCCATCTTGTTTTTATAAAAAGGAATGTTTGACGTCATTACCTAATGTAGCGCCAGAAACTGCCGCACGGCGGCGCTGAATTACTCCCACCCCACCTTAAGCCAACATCCCCAATGCAGCTAATTTAATACCGATCACTCCTTCTGTTGTGGTTCATTATTATTGCAGTGTCTATTCTAGGATTGAATATATAGGGGGGGGGGGGGGGGGGGGGGGGGTGGATTTTCGACAGAAAAAAGGTATCACTCACACTTGTAACTCTAAAATTTGGCTTAAACTACATAAAAACAATTGTACGTAGTATTTTAGCTATAACTTAGTATCAGTGAGTACACACAATGCTTGTAGACATCATTTAAATCTATTTTTATGAATAAAATAAAGAAAATAATCCCCCCTTCTGCTAAGAATTAGGGGGGAACTGTCAGAAATGTGGGTGAATCCCCCCACCCCCCTCTCTAGAATAGACACTGTTATTGACATTATTTGTTGGCTTTCTATCAGTCTATTTACTTTTTATTCGTCATTCGTCTTTTTAATCGTCATTTAAAATTTCTAAATTATTCTAAAACTAAGACTGACTTGTCATGGCGACATGAATCTTAGCAGAGTTTGGCTTCCAGTCTTTTGAGTTGTTTTGGCTTTTTGCGGGTTCTTGCTGCATCGGACATCTCTTTCCCGATGCCCTTGTCTGTCGCCTTTCTCGAGACGCAAGGGTTGAGGTGGCTCGGTGGGGGACGCCTGCGCCCGCGGATTAATACGTAGGCGTCTCTAACCTGATGTCTGCAGCTAATGTGTCCCGCGGAATGCACCAGTAAGTGTAGCTCGGAGAGGGATGCTCGTTGCCTGCCGAGACCTGCCATCATATCTTTTCAATCAAACATTTGTGGTTTAGAGACACTGAAGAAGTTAAATACAGAAACGCGCGTCTGTCGCACTAAACTAGGTATGAATACGTTTATATTAGTATAGCCTCGTGGACATCCGCTGGGAAGGAGCTGACCTTTTCGCCTGTGTCTTGCTTTGTTTTCGGTACCATCTTTATTGTCCTCCTCCTTTTTCCTTTCACTGCGCCCGACTATGCAAAGCCAGATGACGACCTTGAGATGAGCCAAACCACCTTAGTTTCTGTTACTTGTCCGGAGTTTGTCTTATTCTTCAATGGAGCATGAGATTTCAACCACTCAAATGCAACACATGTATAATACAGATTACAAGGAAACGGACCAAGATGGTCAATGGTTCATAATAATTTAGAGGGAACAGTCCTCGATAGCGTAAGAAATTTCAAGTATCTAGGCATAACCATTACCAACGATTTGAAATGGAATACACATATCAGCAATATTTGCACAAAGGATAATTGAAACCCTGACTTTATTAGTCTAACTTGTTGGCATGTCGCCGGTCCGGGTAGCGCAATCGGTAGGGCACCTGACTCGTAAGTCAGAGGTCCTGGGTTCGAATCCCGGTCTGGCCACATACTTTCGTTTCTCCTTCCGTTGATTCAAGAAGGGCAGTTGTCAGTTACTGGCGAAAGTATGTGCACTTAGTACTGGTTAACCGCTTAGGAGGTCTAAGCCTGCCCAGGAATAGTGTGGTTAGGTTAACTGACCGTCCCGACATGACCTTAGTTGTTTACCGTGGACGTTAAGCATCAAATCAACCAACCAATCAAAAATGTTGGCATGTCTGCAGGACATCGAAGAGTCAGCATACAAAGGACTGGTGTATCCAGTCCTGGGGTATGGTAGTTCAGCTAGGGACCCTAAAAGTATACTTCTTCAAGGTAAGCTTGAGAAGGTGCAGAAAAGTACGGATAGATTTGCAACAGGCATAAAATTACACCTATGAAAGTAAAAAGTATGCAAAGACCAGGAACTGAAACAATCAAAATCCAAATCCAGCCCTCAAACCATAGTTGGAAACAACTAAGATTACAAATAATCAAGATACAGAGAACATATGGCCAACCGAGTGAGCAGCTTGTTCCCAAAAGGTGGCCACTCAGCAACCCAAACCGAACCAAAAATAATAAGAACATACATAAGGTAAAACATCACAGAAACTCTGACACCAAAAAACAGGCAACAGAGAACCACAACAGAACTACCGCCTTGGAACGGTCAGTAACGAATTACTGGGGGGCTTAAATCGATTTTACAGGCCCAACCTCACCCTCAGTTGAGTATAATAATGATAAATGTAATATTATTACTATTTTCATAAACTAGAAATAACAGCTGAAATAACAAATAACAAATAACAGATTTCTCAAAACAGTAGATATAATAGCAGGTTGCTCACCTCACATTGTGCCTTTTTATGGTCCTAGGCACGTTAGAAAAAAAAGTTAATTATTGCAAGGTTCTTCATACGGTAATTTTTACGTTATTAGTACAACAAATGTCTGGTAAATTGATTAAATGTACAGTGTAATAGTTTTAAGGTGGTTTGTGGTAGTTTGGGAGTTGTTGGGGTGGTTTGTGGAGTAGTCTGTAATGCAAGTTCTTGCGCAGACGATCAAGCTCTTTATACTAATAACAGTGAGGATACTCAAATACTGACAGATGCTTCAGTGGATTATTCCCGCTATGGAACAGCACAAGTTGCAGTCATTGAATGCCTATGTTAAATCTGATACACATTCGGGAACGAAACGGTGCACTACAGTCAAAGAGAATATGGTTGAAAATGTTGAGGAAAATATAAAAAAAAGCCACTAGAGCAGTTTATAACTTTATAGCAAGCGGACTTCACGGTCATAACGGTCTGGACCCTGTGACATGTGTTCATCTTTATAAAACATATGTTTTACCTGTACTTTTATATGAAATGGAACTCTTGGTACTTAAGGGACCTCATTTAGAACGTTTAGAACTGTTCCAAAAGTAATTTCTGAAAAGAATATTGTCTCTCTTGTCGAATATGGCTGACGTGGCAGTGTATCTACTATCAGGTATATTACCTGTGGAAGTCAGAATTCACCTGAAAGTACTTGTTTTCTTTAATAATATCTGTAATCAGTCTGACGACTTGCTCGACGTGAGTATGCAGTTAAGAGTGTAAAGAGTAACAGCTGGTTCACGGAAGCGAAGAGGATTATGTGGCTTTACGGGTAGGATTAAGGGTAGGACTGATTTTTCTGATCAATTCCGAAAAATAATAATACGTCACAAACGTATTGGCTATAATTTAAATGTTATGCGACAGTCTGCATGCTTAGTGATTAACCCAATCACGGTTGATAGCTTTGCTGCACTCTTTAATTGCACACCGGGGGATCGGTCGTCAGACTCTATGATGGCCCCGACCTAAAGCTATATATTTTAGTTGGTTGGGACCGGAGCCTTTTTGTCTGTTGCTTGGTCCACCGGGGCTCAACTGGTGACCTTCTTTTGCTTCAGATTTCCAGTGGGGTTGTTTGGCAGGACAGGGATCTCCACCTGTCAGACGGCCCGTTGTATCTGTTGAGTCCTCGTCTTTGCTTCTTCATGGTGTTGAAATTTGATTTATGTGTTTACCGTGATGATTCATTGACGAGTTAGAGGGTTATCATGCGAACCGAACAACCAACTAAATGTTTTGTACCACTTCAGAAACTGAGGGTGAGGTTGGGCCTGTAAAATCGATTTAAGCCCCCCAGTAATTCATTACTGACCGTTCCAAGGCGGTAGTTCTGTTGTGGTTCTTTGTTGCCTGTTTTTGGTGTCAGAGTTTCTGTGATGGTTCACATGTATGTGCAGAATGGTAGTGCTCAGCTTGCCAGAGTGTCCGTCGTAGCCTTTGTGGCCACTGCCTCACTAACTACCGTCCAGGCAATATAAGATGCAACACTGGGCCAGTCCGGTATCAGTGCTGCCAGAAGTCAGTAAAAATTAATCCGTCGTGACTGGGGTTCGAATCCGCGATCCAAAGATCTTTATGGTATGGTGGATACTCTTAGAATCTAAGTGGGCTGAATCTGATAGATGAAAGGGTGGATGGATGACTTGCGATTTTACGTCCTTTTTAACAGTATTCAGTCATGTCAGGACGATGAGCGTATGATAATGAAAGGCTGTGTGCAGTGGAACCCCGTTTACGATTAAAAAGATTCCCGCTTACAGTGGGGATCGAACCCGAGACCGCTAGATCAGCAGGCCAGCGCTTAACCACTGAGCTACCGGGGCTTCTGAAGAATCTGAGTATATGTTTGAACAGACTCATTGTTTCCTGCAGCACGATTCAGTAATCAATTGGGTGGCGTTGTGTGAAAAGGTTTCATTGATGATACTAAAATCAATCTGCGCATAAGATCAGACTGACCGGAGCCTTTACTTTTCACAATTAAGGTGGTGATTTCTGGTAAATGTAAAAATCTGCATAAAACCATACAAAGTAACGTATCTCCCTGAAAGTTAACAGACTTCTTATTTTTGTTGTTCTTTACAGTCTCGAATACAAAATAGACGTATATGCTGCTTATAAAAGTGTTTTTATAAGGAAAGATCAAAGTGTAATTTTCTGCGAATAAATCTGAAAAAATAATATCGTTATTGAAAATTTACGTAGTGCTGAAGGTGCATTATTGCATAATGCAGAGCGTCCCAGCAATTATTTATTCCAACCCTTTCTCAAATTGTAATGTAGACCAGATGAAAACGGTAGCTTTTTCTCAAATGTTCAACCATGTACAAAGTAAATGTACACTGGACGCATTGATTAAATATAGGGTAGGCAAGCATACCTATGTTAACACCTACAATATAAATAATACATTACTGACATGATCAGTGGTGTGTAGATGAAATTGTTCAACCTTGTTAAAATAGTATCACCTGTCTCACCTGTGTGTTTTGACAACAAAATTTGGACACAGACTGCATCTTTTTTCATCTGCTCAGCCTGATAATGTGTGAAAGAGTTTGAAAAAATAATTGCTAGGACGCTCTCCATTAAACAACAAGGTGCTTTAAGCACTAAGTATATTTTCAATAATGATATTATTTTTTCAGATTTATTCGCAGAAAATTACCCTTTGATCTTCTCTTATAAAAACACTTTTTAACATTAACAAATGCTGCATTTTGGGATTCTAAATAATGAGAAACAACATAAAGAAGGCATCTGCTAAGTTTTGGAAAGATCAGTGTTATTTTGAGTATTTTATGCAGATTTTTGTCTTTGTCCCAAATCAGTGATTATCACCATCTTAAGATGCTCCAGGATTCATATATGGTATAAGCGAAAAGGGAAGAGCCTGGTCAGGCTGCACAGATGCGCAGGTTGATCTGCATGACTCCTGTTCACACATGTTGTAAGATATAGTTTCACGTGATTTAATTTCATTTGGTCTCGACATCCGACTTGCCCTACTCATAATTTGAACAATTTGCAATGGTTTATCGTAATTATCACAATGTGATAATCGGGTGCGAAAGTGTGTCTTCTTTAACACCCGTTTACATCTCTCATCGTTAATCCTTTACGCCAGCAGGCAATTTCAAAGCGTGAACTAGCATGACACCGTTGTGACTGGCCAAAATTGTGATGTGTGAGGTATGGAAGTGTTCTTTTCTTTTATTTTCTCCCTTCTTTCATTCTTAAGCTAAGCAGAATCATATTATTGCCGAAATATTGGGGCGGCGGTCGCCTCCTCTGCCGCCCCTGTTCCGACGGCCATGCAGCTATGTGGTATGGATCCAGAGACAGTCGAGCATTTCATTTTAATCTGTCCACTTCTCAATGATGTCAGAAATCCAGTTTTAAGTCAGCTTATTTAGGAATTTTCAAAACTCTCTAATTAAACTTGGACGGACTATAGTACTAAGAACTGGTAAAACTTAATATTTTAATGTTTGCCGGAATTTTAAAACTATGTACATATTTACAAGAAATAAATCATATAAAATTATTATCATTTCCTATTATACATTTTAAAATGAAAATACTATGATCTAACACGAGAAAATCCGCTTTGAACAAGACTTCTCACACTAATGAATTTGTTGAAAAAAACAATCACTGAACATAGGTTGGTCGTGGGTGGGAAAAAGTTTCTTCTGATAATGAAGAAATTTAAGTTTTCTTGTCCAAAAGAAGATACAATTCGACTAATGTTGTCGATCTTTCTGACGAAAGATAACTGTAAACGCAGAGTGAAGCGTGAACAACCAATCACGGAATGTGCAACTTCACCGCGCAACAGTTTTGACCAATAAAATTCTGTATTATCTACGGAGAACATTAACTCTTACGGCGCTAAGGTAATCGTATACCGTAAATAAACTAAACATATGCACTCTCAATCAAGTAACATGATCGACTGGTCCCGCTGTTTAATTAATACTTATGGAACATAAGTACGCGATTTGACTAACCTTACTGTCGAGCAGAAAATTCAGATTATTATTGACAGTTCAGTACTACTTGGTTTCGAGCGGATTAGACTGAGGGATCTGACAGCAATCGAGTATCATTGTGGAGGGTTACTATGTGTACTGCTTACACATAGATTTAAACTTTTAAAGTCAGTGGCAAATATGTCCAACATGGTAGACACTGATACGACCAATTAGAAATAACTTTTAATGGAACTTAAATACAGAGCAATTGAGTTGTATTTATGTACATTCTTGGTGGAGGGAGATAGAAAGGATATTCTACAAGCCGTGACGACGCGCTCAGGTGCGGTTCTCCTTTGAAGGAGGTTTTGTACAAGAACAAGGTGGTTAGCGGTGTTTCAACGGACCAGGTGCGGGGTTTTTACCCACACACTTTGCGGGAAATTCGGAGTTGTGTATTTCACTACCAAACTACAGATGTTTCTCTAGGCCAAGACCCAATGACCCAATGACCCTCATGGAGGAGTAGCAATACTTATCAAACAGAATGGAAATTCCTTCGTTGTCAACAAATGTAGTAAATATTATGATCACCCTGACATAGAGCTTATAGCTCTAACTGTGAGAACTAATATCGTGACGTCATACATTATCGCCACTCATATGTTTTCGATACCTTCCTTTAGGTCACGAGATTTTCATAGATATTACGTCATTTGGTCACGATGACCTTTGATCCTGTAGACTGAAGCTTTGCCGCCAACTCAGTGAAAAAAATCAAATAAACATGCTTAGAAATCAAGCAAGGTCACTGTACTTACAATACAACATGTAACTTGTTCATTTTCACTTATATACGTATTTCTTGGCCATAAATTCATTGAAAATTCCACTTTTGAAATTTCTGCAACTATGGACGCTTTTCTGTCTGTTTATTTTACTCTATCGGGCTATAAATAGAACAGGCTGCAGCGAGTGACTGTGTTGGATTTCAAAAGTACAGAAGTGCAAATATACCGTAGGTCCTTATCATACAATATAGGGAATTTGATTTTTTTCTTGTTTTTAGCTCACACCTGTTATTGCTGCTGAAAAGCTACTTAGATTTTATTACAATTTAAATTCAATGTATATTTATTGTAGAGTGTTCCAGGTGTGAACTACATGTTCTAGACAGTGTGGGGCGTCTATCTGTTTCTAAAAAACAAATGATTTTCAACACCACGCTCTCAATAAATTTGTAGCAGTTCTATTTTAGCAAGTTTTGTAACATACCTTTTTCAGTAATGGGTAATGTGAGCTTACAAAAACAAAGAAGAAAGTAACAGACGATTTTCGTCACGAAAATGAATGATTTTAATACCCCAGCGCAGATTTTGTTGTTACACTTACACAGCGCGTGTCAATTTAGATATGCAAATGAGTATCGAAAGCATATGACGCACTATTTCATTGGTCAATTTTGAAGGTCATGTTTCTGGGTCAAGTAGCAAAACAGTCGGCGCGGAAAATGGCGTGTTTTCACCAAGAATAAAGAGGGAAAAGGCGAAGTTTCACGCATACAAGACAAATATATGTTGACGTTGCTGTGTTGCTTATAGACCGGGATACTTTATTAAGGTATCGATAACACATGAGCCCGGGATACAAATATTTCTTTTGACCTTGTTGTGGCGTATGTTCCTCCTGACAAAACGGATCAGATGAAATTGTTATCAGCACAGTTGATTCAAAATATCAGTGGTAATTTAATTCTAATGGGAGATTTCAATGCTAAGAGCAAGGAATGGAATGACCCCAGAAATAATGAAAATGGAGATATCTTGGAAGATTTAATGACCAGATGTGATTTAGTAATTCAAAATGATGGTCAGCAAACGAGAAGGCAAAATAATACTGTGATAGATTTGATTCTGACATCAGCTTCTATAACCCACCTGGTGAAATCGTGTGATACACTGTCTCATGAGAAGATCAGATCTGATCACATTCCAGTATTTCTGGAAGGACTCTTTGACATTCAAAGGACAGATTCTAGGATAAAATCTGTCCGACAGTTAAAAAAAGTGGACTGGGCAAAATGGGAATCTGTTAATGAAGTTAAGTTTGAAAAATGGCTGTTTAATAAATCTGGAAATTTAGATAAGGATGTAGAATCATTTGATAATATTATTCAGTCGTCAATAGAGGAGTTGATTCCAGAGAAAGAAATAAAGATAGGCTGTTCTAAGCCCAAACCATGTTGGTGGAACAGTGATGTGAAACTTGCCAAAAAGAATCTTAATCACTGGCAAAGAAAGTTTAAAAATAGAAATTCAGTTCAAAACAAGGATAATCTTGAGGAAGCTGAAATCCTGTTTG
The DNA here is from genome assembly GCA_963989385.1 of Ctena decussata. Classification (NCBI taxonomy): domain Eukaryota; kingdom Metazoa; phylum Mollusca; class Bivalvia; order Lucinida; family Lucinidae; genus Ctena; species Ctena decussata. The sequence continues at coordinate 2,955,976 of OZ022507.1, read as the reverse complement.
AGAATGCAAAAGAAAAGGCTATGGAAGAATGGTCAGATAGTTTAATAGATAGTTTTCAGAACACAAAGGACCCCAAGGAGAAATGGACCACATACAAGAAAATGACAAAAAAAGCATCAGACAATTCAATTTTGCCTCTGATAGATTCAAATGGAAATATTACTTTTGATTGTGGTGAGAAATGTAGTGTACTACAGAGTGTGTTTTTTGACCAGAAGGTTAGTTCGGTTAGTTCCTTTGATGACCAGTTCAAGGCGGAAGTAGAATTTAAGTTACAAGACATTAACATTACACAGGATTTGGATAACAAAGACAACATTGGCTTCAATATTGACATATCTGATGTAGAGCTTGAGGGTGCTATCTTCAAACTTAAATTAGGAAAGTCACCTGGACCAGATTTCATATATCCAGAGATGTTAAGCCATGCCGGTGATTTCTTCAAGCAGGCAATTTTGTACATTTTTAACCTTTCTTGGCATACAGGGCAGTTACCGGAATCCTGGAAGCATGCTAATGTCAAATTTTTGAGGAAACACAACAAAACCGACTTCTATTCTCCTTCATCATACCGTCCCATCAGTCTTACCAGTGTCTTATGCAAGCTTATGGAAAGAATTGTCTTAAAGAGATTAGAGTCATATGTAGAAGGCAATGATCTGCTTGATCCACAACAAGAGGGATTCAGAAAATATCACAGTACAGTCTACGCAGTGACTCGCCTAGTACAGTCCATTATTACAGGCTTCAATAATAACCAGTTTACCCTAGCTTGTTTTGTTGACCTTGCCAAGGCTTTCGATTCTGTCTGGAGAGATGGTCTCTTGTTCAAATTACACAACCTAGGGGTATGTGGAAGACTCTGGAAGTGGATACAGGGATTTCTTCATGAGAGAACAGCTAAATGCTACATTGGAGAAGAAGTAGGGAAGACTTTCAGCACTGATGTAGGACTGCCCCAGGGAAGTGTCACAGCTCCCCTGCTGTTCAGCATATATATTCTGGATATGTTCAGTGGTATTAAAGGAGATCATTGTAAGTTTGCTGATGATGGCACTCTGTGGCATACTGGTGAGGATATTCAGGAGCTAGAGCAGAAGGTTCTTCAAGATGTTAGTGTTCTAAAGTCCTGGTGCACCAAGTGGCGTATGAATATCAGTCTCCCAAAGACTGAGATTACTTTGTTTTCAAGGAAACATCAAAACAGTGTATACAAACCCCTAATTAAGATAGAGAATGAAGTTTTAAACTACAATCAACACCCTAAGTTGCTTGGCATTATTCTAGATGAGAGTTTGTCTTTCAAAAAGCATATTGAGACCACAAGTCAAAAGGCCAGTAAATGTTTAAGTACAATCAGAGAAATTAAAAGCATCTCTAAAGTATCAAGCACTAAGCTCATTCAGCTTTATATTAGTCTTGTAAGGCCAGTCATGGAGTACGGAGGGATGGTATGGCAGATAGCCTCATTGAATGACAAGAAACCTCTAGATGCAGTACAAAGGAAAGCTTTAGCTCTGTGTCTTAGTGCACCTCTAACTTCTGGTAGAGAGGCTCTTGAGGTAGCAGCTGGTGTACCCCCAATTGATCTACGGTTGACAGAAATTGCAGTAAGAGACATAGCATAGATAAACTCCAAACCCACAAGTCACCCCCTGAAAATTCAACTCAGTAATTGTATGCTATTAGATCCAGGCCAAAAGCACACCGGTCCACTAGATCTGGCTCTTAGCCAGGCTTCTGAAATGCAACAAGAAACTAATATCAGTATACACATGATCCAGCCAGAACCAACATACAATCCAGGAGATCTTGTGAGAACATTACAGAGACCCAAGTACTGGAGCCAGCTGGGATCGTCAAAAAACAGAACAGCTGAGCAACAGGAAATGGGTCTCCAGATAGTCCAGCAGCTACTAACAGAAGCACCAACAAGATCTGTGGTTGCCTTCACAGATGGTTCTTGCATTGGCAATCCAGGGCCCTGTGGGTCTGGGGCTGTAGTTTTCTTTCCTGATAATGAGTGTGGATTGGAGCTTACAAGACCAGTCGCAGCGAGAGGATCTATTCTTCTAGCAGAGCTTGTGGCCATCCTCCTTGTTCTAGAAATCATGATTGTAAGGAAAGCTTGGGAACTCTCTTCTTCTTTGCAAGTTTTCAGCGACAGCCAGTCAGCTGTTGGTATTCTTTCCCTTAATTGGAACAATAACAACTATACAGATGTTGTCAAGAAAATCAGTTCTTATATTCATCAATTAAGAGAATCAGGCATGGAAACCATTATTTCTTGGACTCCTGGTCATGCCACTATAGAAGGAAATGAGATCGCCGACAGGCTTGCTAAGGATGCAGCCCAACAAGCTTCAGAAATGCCAGAGGAAACTTCTATAGTGACAAACCAAGATGTTAAGTTAGCGGCCAAGAAGTCTGTCATATCCAAGTGGCAGCAGCGCTGGGATATTTCGGAGCATGGTAGAAATCTGTATTCCTTCAAGTCATCTGTAGAGGGTAAGACTTACCTTGACATCCCATCAAAGGAATTATCTGCTGTCATCCTTAGTCTTAGAACTGGATACAATTCCTTAAATGAGTATAGGCATAAAGTAAATCAAGTAGACAACCCAGAATGTGAATGTGGTGCAATTGAATCTGTTCAGCACTTCCTTCTTGAATGTGATGTGTATGAATCTGAACGTCAATAATGTATAGAAACCTTCATAAGCTGCTCGGCATTACTTCTCTTGACTTGAACCTGCTTCTCGGCTATGACGATGATACCAATCACTACAACTGGAGAGAAACCATATTAAGAGAGCTTGGAGAATTCATAAGCAAAACAAGTCGCCTCATGAACAAATCCGTTGTTCGTGGCAACCATCCGTAAACCGTATCAAACCACTATCTTATCTAAGTACATTTGAGTAAGCTACATTCGAGGCATCTGAATACACCGTTGAGAGGTCTATCATCACACTGAGAAGATTCGTGCCACAAGGCCAGATACGGAAATACGGGGTAGAAAACAATTCCATCTGACTTATTTTACTCTTAAAGCAGTTCCGACCACGGCAGAAACATTCATGCTACTGTTGTTGAGAGGAAGGTTCTGATTTTGTTACCATTTTATATTGATATATATGAAAACAGCCAGTAGATCTTGAGGTTCACTTTAACAGGCAGGGGTTCTCATTACCGGTAGACACCAGAAGCAATTTATTTTATGGGATGCTTTGGTCCCCGCCCGTTGGCTATCAGAGTCAGCTGTTTCAGAGTCAACTGATGTCCTTCTAAGCCTTCATTAATTCGTCCTGTAGCGCATTAGAGTGTAACGGGTTTAGGTATATAAACACTTCTGCTGTAGAAGCCGGCTTTTATGGCGATCCCGATAGAGTGGATGGCTCTTTCACGAAGTTAAGCAACGGAGATCGCGGTTAGTACCTAGATGGGTGACCGGTTGCTTGACTTGGTGGACGACTTGGCTTTCAGAATATGCACCAACAAAAATTTCCAACAAGCCTCTACATACACAATCCATGGACATATTCTAGAAGCAGTTGACAGTACCAAGTATCTTGGAGTCACCATTAGCGAAGATCTGCAATGGAAGTCTCACATTGATAATATCACTGCCAAAGCCTCTAGAACAGTTGGTTTTCTGCGGCGGAACCTGTACAACTGCACCAAGGATGTACGAGAAGCCACCTACTGATCCATAGTTCGTCCCGCCCTTGAATATGCATCAGCATCCTGGGACCCTTACCAAACCGGCATTATCCCGGTATTTGGTCCGCGGACCAAATACTTTCGAAACACAAAATCGGTCCTAGAAAACAGAATAAAGATTAAGATTAAGATTTATTCAGGAATTAAGATCATTTAACAAAGTAACATATACTATCTAAAAGCGATTTTTGAAATTAAAATTTAAAAATTAATCAACAAGTGAGGTATTTAAGAGCACACTTAAATGATATTTATGTATATATCTATATGGATTTAGTTTAAGAAAAATAAAATTATCACAGTGAATTTGACTAGAACTTAAGGAGTTTTGGAATGAGCTAGGCTGCTAGAAGTAAAAAACTAACACCCACACCCATTTTCACTGATTCGAAAGATTCGATCTTAATACCCATGGATAGCCCATAAAGCCTAAATGGCTTATTTCCAATGGGGTCCATTCAGGTACGAACAAGACTTTGGCACGGAAAAGTATGAAGTATTGCACAGGTTAACACTGAAAGCTCTATAAAAGGGAAGATTTTTATCACCGAAGAGTGCTCGAAGAGGAAAGACAAAACCAAAGGTCATATCTGTCACACACACAAGTGGACCAAGGGAGCGAACCCACAGGCCATCACATACTGACCCGTCAGGGAACTGGAACCGGAGTGTCACTTTAAGCTTCTCCACGAACCACCCCCGTATCTCGAGGAACAGTGTGCCCAGAGCATACGGTGGGCCAAGTGTGTGTGCTACAGGCATGATAGCACTGTGAGTGATTAACTCGGCTGTTAGCACTGCTATCACAGACAAAAGAGAAATGTTATATGCTCAATAATATAAGAACAGCTCTTGCTCAGTTGCACAACAATACTCAATCAGATATTTCTTGAGGGCTATTTTAAATTTCTGTGGGCTTTCCAATTTTTTCAACCACTCAGGAAGAGAATTCCAATCTTTGATACCAGTATAATAAAAAGTTGAGTCCTCGACGCCTTTACAATTTGGAACTAAGAAGTTGTACCCACTAGACCTAGTATTATGGTGATGTACGTCTCTCAAAGGTACAAAATTTTCTTGAAGGTATGAAGGACACAAGTTGTTGAAGATCTTATGCACATGATTTAATCTTAGTTGTTTTACCCTAGTTTCAACATTGAGTAAATTCAGGTTCATAAGAATATCCGATGTGATCCTTGTTCTAGGTCCTAGTTGATTAATGAATCTGATGACTTTATTCTGAGCTATTTGCAGTTTCTTTTTCAAACCTTTGTTGAGGCCAGCATACCAAGATGAACATGAATAATCAAAGTGGCACAATATTAAAGCCGAACATAAGTTTTTCCTAGTTTTTGCTGACAGACTATTACTTTGTCTATACAAAAATTTAAGACGAGCGTTAACTTTTGAAATAATGCTGTTCACAATGATTTCACCAGATAGAAGATTATCTATGTTAAGACCAAGGTATTTTACAGAAGTTGTAGAATCAATCGTGTGGTCATTGCAGACAATATGGAAATCCTTCACTTTCCTAAGTTTCCTTTTGGATCCAAACAGTATACATTCTGTTTTTCCCAGGTGAAGAGACAATTTGTTATCAACAAGCCATTCTGAGCATGATTCAAGAACTTTTCCGAGTTTATTTGCAATTTGATCTGGATCTTTGTGAGAAAATAGAATTGTACTGTCGTCAGAAAACACAAACAAATTCGCAGCCAGCGCAGTAATCCGTCAAATTGGCGTAGATATACAATCACTCACACGGCCTTGGCGTAATAGTATAACCGCCCATTCATGCTTTACTGTCTCATTGATAGAAACAAACAAATCGGCCGTGCCATTTTTATCAAATATTACATGTAGCCATCAAAGAAACCCTTTTCCAAGCACACATAATATCTCTCATTATGTATAGAAATATATCTGTGTAAGTATGTACAGTGTCACGCTTTGCAGTTTCATCTTGCCCGTCTCTATATATACTCCCGGTATTTGGTCCGCGGACCAAATACCAGGAGTATATATATAGCGAGAGACACACGTCTTCTCACAGAACTGTTCACAAATGCCTTGCAAGAGGAAGATTCTCCGGGAAAAGGGTTTCTTTGGGGGATATTATTTAGAAAAACGGGGCTTGGTAGTTTTGGGGGGAACATTCTGAAAAACAGATATATTTAAATATTAGTTTTCAATTCTGCATTACTTCAGTATTTCGATGACCTGAGAAAGTATTTGGTCCGCGGACCAAATAACGGGAGTATATATATAGCGAGAGAAACTTCTATTCATCAATGCTTGCAAGAGGAAGATCCTTAATACGGAATAAACTGAAGCTTTTAAGACGCCTAGAGTTTTAGAATTTTAGCTGTTCAACATCAGTCTATTTCGTCAAATAATCTTATATCATAACGGGAGAGAACCTTAGTAGCTGATTCATTTTATTCCGTATTAGTATATATACTCCCGGTATTTGGTCCGCGGACCAAATACCAGGAGTATATATATAGCGAGAGAAAGATGTCTACACACAGAATTATTCACAAATGCCTTGCAAGAGGAAGATTCTCCGGGAAAAGGGTTTCTTTGGGGGATACTATTTTAAAAAACGGGGCTTGGTAGTTTTGGGGGTACATTCTGAAAAAAAAATATTTCAAATATTATTAGTTTTTCATTCTGCATTACTTCAGAATTTTGTAGACCTAAGAAAGTATTTGGTCCGCGGACCAAATAACGGGAGTATGTATATCTAGCGAGAGAAACTTCTATTCATCAATGCTTGCAAGAGGGAGATTCTAAATACGGAATAAACTGAAGCTTTTATGACGCCTGAAGTGTTTAGAATTTTAGCTGTTATTTAGCTGTTCAACATCAGTCTATTTCGTCAAATAAACCTATATCATGAAAGGAAAAAACCTTAGTACATGTAGCTGATTCGCTTTATTCCGTATTAGTATATATACTCCCGGTATTTGGTCCGCGGACCAAATAACGGGAGTATATATATAGCGAGAGAAAGATGTCTACACACAGAATTATTCACAAATGCCTTGCAAGAGGAAGATTCTCCGGGAAAAGGGTTTCTTTGGGGGATACTATTTTAAAAAACGGGGCTTGGTAGTTTTGGGGGTACATTCTGAAAAACAGATATTTCAAATTATTATTAGTTTTTCATTCTGCATTACTTCAGAATTTTGTAGACCTGAGAAAGTATTTGGTCCGCGGACCAAATAACAGGAGTATATATATAGTGAGAGAAACTTCCATTCATCAATGATTCTAAATACGGAATAAACCGAAGCTTTTGAGACGCATGAAATGTTTAGAATTTAAACTTTTAGAATTGGCTGTTCACCATTAGTTTATTTCGTCACATAAGCATAGCTATCTCATAACCTCAAACCTTAGTAGCTAATTCGCTTTAACCATGTTAACGTACGTTAATAGGCTGGTTTAACCAAAGGAACTATTTTATACCGGGACTACTTTTTTTGAACATAACAGTGGAAAAACCTGAAAGGAAAGCAGTCTTCGATCTTTAACATCTAAATATTAATTATATTTCAATGAGCAAAAGTATCTGGTCCGCGGACCAAATAACAGGATAATGCCACCAGACCTCAGACATAAATCGACTGGTGCAGGTCCAGAGGAGAGCAGCAAGATTTGTACACTGCAATTACTGGGACAGGACTCCAGGCTGTGTATCCAGAATGGTGAATGGACTTGGCTGGCAACCATTGGCTGACAGGCGACGTACTCATAGGCTCGTCATGCTGTACCAGATTCGACGTGGTTTGGTAGATGTAAATCCAGGATCCATTCTCCGCACAAACGATCAGCGTACAAGAGGTGGACACCGCATAAACCAACCAACAGCTACCCAGCAGGTCTATAAGTACTCATTCTACCCAAGAACCATACAGGACTGGAACAGACTACCAGCCTCTACTACAGACAGCCCAACTCTGGAGGAGTTCACAGCTGCCATTCAACATAATGTGGCAGCTGTTTTCGTCCTTCCATAAACAGCCGGTCTCCATGTTTTTAACCTGTCCTTACAAACTTTTAGCTATTTTATCTGGAAGGAGACGACTGTCCCATCCTCCTTATCAGGTCAACCTTACAGTCTAAGAAGACTTCTGACCTTTTTCCGGAAGACGAAGACGAACGCTACATTTGGTGGCAGCGGTGGGATGGAAGATGACATCACCATCATCTCCGGACCAAGGCTTACAGGGAAAGGTGTCCCTGGTTGTGTTGCATAGGATGCCCTCGGGTCTGCTATGTGAGCAGTAAGTGACTTCCAGACGAAGTCAAGAGAAGAGGGGGAGAAATGTAATGGGTTTAGGTATGTAAACACGTCTACAGCCGTGTTGTAGAAGCCGGCTTTTATGGCGACGCGGGTAGAGTGGATGGCTCTTTCACGAAGTTAAGCAACGGAGATTGCGGTTAGTACCTGGATGGGTGACTGGTTGCTTGACTTGGTGGACGACCCCGCAAACACTACAAGAGCATAACCGTTTTCCTCAATCCATGATCAGACTGGTCAAAGGCTATATCGTTAATCTTCCCCATTCACATGATTCACGGAATAAACTGCATGGGGAAGAATCACGATCAGTATATACACACTCTCTAGGCTACTGTATTGCTGCCAAAGGCAGTTGCACTTTATTTTGTTACAATACAGGGAAGAATGACTAGCCAAAAAAAACCTTCAGCCTAATCAGGCTGCTCAGAAATAAAAGGTAAAAATAGAAATGTATAGTCTGTAGTCAGGAAAGGCAAAAAGATACTAAAATGCAGAAAACCTGATAAGGCTGAATCATACAGCTCATGTCAATAGAAGATTTAACATGGAAAAGGAAGGATCAGATTGTTCCATTGGAGGAAAAATGCAAAAAAAAATATGACTCTGACAAGGGTGCTTCCGGATAGAAAAAAATTAAGAAAAAAAATTGACCCAGATCAGGCTGCTCCACAGGAGGAAAATAGTGTGTATGTTGACCCTGATCATGCTACTATACAGAAAAATAATGCCAATTGTAGATCCTGAGCTGGCTGTTTCATAGGTGAAAAAATGCAGAAGTGTAAACCTTTATGGCTATTATTATAAGAGAAAAATGCAAGATTAGATCCTGGTCTGGCTTTCCATGGAAGAAAAAAAAACAAATGTATAGACCCTGATCACTGATCAGACTGCTCCATGTGAGTAAAGAAATGCAAAACTGCAGATCCTGATCACCACAGGAAAAAATGCAAAATTATAGACCATCATATGGCTGCTTTGTTGGAGAGAAAAAAAAGACAGGCATAGATCTTGATCAGACTGTTCCTTCAGGAGAAAAATACAAAAGTTAACAGGATCCCAGATAGGATGCATATTTGATGATAATTCCAAGATGAAACTTCTTATTTCTCCATATAAAAAAGTTACCCTTTTTTGGAACTGTCTTAACAAGATGATTCTAACGAGTGGTCACAACATACACTTTTATGAGGATTAACATAAACTATCTAAGAGTAGTCCTCAAAGACCCCCTTTATCTGGGCCTTAGAGTTTAGATCCTGATCAGGCTGCTCCATAGGATAAAAATACATGTGCAAACCTGATGAGGCTGTGCAATAGGGGAAAAATGTTTATGCTCTGATCAGGCTGCTTCATCAGAGAAAAAAACATAAGTTCACAGTTGTCATTGTTAAAATGGCTGCCATTTTCATTGTTTGCATCCACTCTTTTTGGGGTCCATCTCAAAGGAAAGAATTTGCATTCTTAAATCAAATTTTTTTCCTTTAAAGTAGACCCCATTTTTGAAGGATTTGGTCATGCAGGATACCAAACAAGAAGTCACATAAGTTATCAGGAACCCTGGTAGCTCAGTGGGTTAAGTGCTGGCCTGCTTATCTAGTGGTCCTGGGTTTAATTCCCCCTGGAAGCGGAAATCTTTTCAAACATAAAGGGGTTTCATTGTGTACAGCCTTTCAATTATCCTGATATGACTGAAATACTTTTGAAAAGGAGATAAAACTGCAGTCCATCCATCCATCACTGAAGTTGTCCCCCTTTGATAATGGATAAACATGAAAGTGTGTACTGTGTCAGTACAACATCATTTCAGTTTCTGGGCATATACCTTTTTTTTACGGTTTCAGAACATGGTGTTGAACAAATCAAATGGAAACAGTGGAATTAAGAGAAAATTATCTGACAAGACCAAACAAGGTAAAAAAACTTACTGTATTAATCCTATTAAACACCGCGGGGCATTGCATTTTACAAAAAGGGGGTGTTATTTAGAGCCTAAAGAGTACCGGTAGTAAATCAGCCACTACCAAAATACCTCTAATAAACAGTATTAAGGTGAATGAATAAATTGAATATACTTTCAGATGAAGTTCCTTTTTTGTCTCCCTTCTCAGAAGGGGTTCGCTCTTATAGGAAAGAATTTTCTCCTTTACTTTTAATTAGGGGCTACAATATTGGTTGATAAAGCCAATGAACATATTACATTCAAAATAATCTTATAGATACTTATTTTCTGTAGAGGTGATTTGTTACTACCGGTAAATTAAACAGTAATTATGATTTCTCAGTTGTGCTCAACATGGACCCTTGTCATATTTTTTCTCAGTTTGTAGACTGATATACTGATATGTATCTGTACCGCTTTAATTCTTTATTGCCATTAAAACTCTAAAACATGGGACTCCAGGAGGATTATTACAAAATTATATTAGGAGACTCCTAAAATAAATTTTGTAATCATCCTAAAAATAGTGCAGTTTGGTTTTACAATGCAGTAATGCATCCAAAAGATGCAGATGGAATCACAAACAGTGTATGCTCTGATTACACTGCTCTTTATTTTCAGGGAATACAGCCAAGAAAACAAAGACAGTTGATGATGCTGATGCATATCATAGTTCATCGGTCTTTTGTGGGCTGTGTGAGAAAGCTGGACTAAATTTGAAGAATGGGGCTGTCTACAATATTCTTGGTTGGTATTATACTTTGTATTGTATTTGTTAAAATAAAAGTTCTATATAGAAACTCTTATTAAGTTTAGTGGCCTGTGGGTACACTCTAAGGGGAAGCAACTCTGTGAGTTTCATTTTGCTTCCCTTTTCAATAGGAGTCAACTATTAAAGGAGAGAATTTGCTCCTTGATGAGCTAATTCTTTCCTTTAAAGGTTGACCCCATTTCAAGGGCTTTGTCACCCAGACAAGCAAACAGCATTTTGTGAAAGTTGTTTCCATTTCTAAAAATGGCAGAAAAACATGGAGGTGTAACATACACCTTAAAATGAGCTTTGTCGACTTTAAGCATATTCAAACTTGAAACCAGCATGTGCACATACCTAATCTGATCAGGGCACCTGCTGTTCATTTGGTATTTAGAAATGTCAGATTTCTTTTAACAAATTGCACATGCCCTAACCAGGTTTTGCCTGCCTGCTGCTTGGTCCAGGATTCACAGTGCCCAGATGCCATAGATTCATGAAATCTGTACGTTGCTTGTTACTGAGCTTTATTGATTTAAATGGAGCTGCAGTTGCTGAGTCAGAGTGGGTTAAACTCTTGCTTGCTGATCTAGTGGTCCCATATTCAATTCCCACTGGAGGCAAAAATCTTTTCAAACGTAAACAGAGTTCCATTGCACACAGTCTTTCATTACAACTTACCCATTGTCCTGATATGACTGAAATACTGTTGAAAAGGACACAAAATTGCAAGTCATCCAGCCAGCCATCCATTGTTTGAAGTATTGAACAGATTTTGAATGGTGGTATATCTTGTACTAACAGATAAATAATATTTCGCAGATGTTGATCAGGCTGTGTTCCAGAGAAATTTCCTGAAAGAATTACAACAAGATCCTGGTGGGGATGTTGTGGAGAGATTTGTGGAAGGCTTCCAAGAGTACATAGAAGAACCAGCCAGGTAAAGTTTGAATCTTTACTGAATTAGTTGAATGGAAAGCAGTTTTAGATGTGTTACACCTTATATATATTTTTCAGTGCTTAATTTTTTGTGGCACTTGGTTAATGTTAATGACCTGTTTTGTGTCAGTCGTTAGTATTGACAGTGAGCTGCAAATATTAAACACCTCAGCAGTGCTCCAGATAAGAAGGGGTAACAGGGATAATTTAGGGATGATTTTCCTTATTTTTCCATTTAAACATATAATGTCACCCCACACTAGGACCGTCTCATCTAGACAATTCTAATGAGAGGTCACAATGTATGTTTTCATTGAGAAATAAGAAAATTTATTTCTGAATTATCCCTGTTACCCCTAGATACGAGTATATTAATGGTCACTCAGTGTTTAACAATTCAAAAGAGGCTGTAAGACAGGTGGCCCATTAATACAGGTTTATTCGCATTGTAATATCATTTAAGACCCTTGGAGATGTGTTTTTTGTTTTTTAAGACAGATGACATTATAATAGCAGTGACCTCATAAACAAGTTGTGACCACATATCAAGCAAACTAATTGTATCACTAAGATAGGTGGGGAGGTTGGGGTAAATGGATTTGTTGCTTGGAAAACAAGCGTATGTTTTATTTCATTTCATGTTTGCCAACTCTGTTTCTGTTCAGATCTATTTTCTTTCTGTTTACAGGTTTCACAAGAGTTTGCTCCCCTGTGCAACTTCACCAGAATGTGACAGGTATGATATATGTGCAGTATTGGATAATGAGGGGTTTTACAGTCCCATATGGTTGTAAAGTAGAAAGGATACAGTTTTCCATGTTCTTTCTCTCATCTGAAACAACTGCTTGCATGACCCAGCCTCAGTGATAGCTCATATTATCTTGTGATGCAAATATCTTCAGGATCATTAGCATCCACGCTGTCACTGCCAGATAGTTTATTATAATAGAAAACAGTTTAAAATAATAAGAGTTGTCAGGATAATTCTAAGATAAGTTTTCCTATTTCTCAAAGAAAACATGCTCTAACCTCTCATTAGAACAGTCTCGCTGAGACAGTTCTAGTGTGAGGTTGTAGCATACATTTTTATGGAGAAATATGCAAACTTTTTTATACCCCCGGCATACGAAGTATGTCGAGGGGTATATAGTTTTTGTCTTTCCGTCCGTTCGTCCGTCTGTTCGTCCGTCCGTCCGTTCGTTCGTCCGTACGTAAGTTAACATTTGCGTTAAAGTTTTGTGTTAGGTTTTTTTCTTTTGCTTCTGTTATCCAGAGCTTGTTCATAAGTGCTTAGTGTTACTACAGGATGGATACCGATCAGTATGCATCACCTTGATGCTGCTGCTGGCCAAAGGTCAAGGTCACAGACTTAGAAATTCTTACAACATTTGCGTTAAAGTTCTGCGTTAAGTTTTTTTCTTTTGCTTCTGTTATCCAGAGCTTGTTCATAGGTGCTTAGTGTTACTACAGGATGGATACTGATCAGTATGCATCACCTTGATGCGGCTGCTGGCCAAAGGTCAAGGTCACAGACTTAGAAATTCTTATAAAATTTGCGTTAAAGTTTTGCGTTAAGTTTTTTTCTTTTGCTTCTGTTATCCAGAGCTTGTTCATAAGTGCTTAGTGCTACTACAGGACGGATACTGATCAGTGTGCATCACCTTGATGCTGCTGCTGGCCAAGGGTCAAGGTCACAGACTTAGAGATTTATATAACAGTTGCATTAAAGTTTTGTGTTAAGTTTCTGCTTTTGCTCTGTTTTCATGAACGTCTTTACTCGAACTTGTTGATATGTGCTTATTGGTACTACAGGATGGATACTGATCAGTTTGCACCACCTAAGGTCAAGGTCTCAGACTTAGAAATTTCTACAGCAGTTGTTTTAAAGTTTTGTTTCAAGATTTTGCTTTTGCTCTATCTTTTTGACAGCTTCTATTGAAATTTGTTCAGATGTGCTTAGTATTACTACAGGTTGGACAAATATTAGTACCTAAGGGCAAGGTCACAGACTTAGAAATTTATATAACATTAGTGTTGAAGTTTGTATTCAGCTGTATCTGTTTGCTTATGTTTTTGATATACTTGAATGGAACCTTTTGATGTGCGACTAGATTTACTGCGAGGTTGAGACAGTTTTGTTGACATCATCTGGCTGCTGCTGCTGATTGTAGGTCAGGGTCACAGACTTTGAAATTTATATAACCAATTGTGTTAAAAAAGAACTTTAAGTTTGTATTGTTTTGATTATTGTGAAATCTTGAGATGTAGCCTAGTGATATGTGCCTACATGGGCATGCAAAGTTTATTTCCTATAGGTGATGGCGCTGGCCGGGGGTATACGTGAGCCCCTGCTCACTTGCTCTAGTCTCAAATGGTCCCACCCTATCTTACCAGCAACACTGATAGACTGTGGAGCTAATGTTGCCACCATATCAGGATTTCGATGGTAAATGCTCTATGAGAAGCTCATATTCTCCTGGGCTCCCCCCACACCCTGCACATACACACACACACACACAGCCACACATTTCAACTGCTTCAGGACTTACCTATGTTCCATGAAGCCATATTCCAGAGACCGGGGTTTGAGGTTATAAAACTTGAGAATAATCTCAAATTCAAAATAAAGCACACTGATTGGCTGCTTCCAGCATGTGCTCGGAAGCAGCCAATCAGTGTGCTTTATTTTGAGTTTGAGAATGTACTCAAGTTCCACATCTGCAAAACCTTCCTAACCTATGTACTTAGGATATGTATGTTAGATGGCAATATTGTTTGCATGAGTATGGTATTTGTTTCAGTGCTAGGGGAGCTCTTCAGGCTAGTGTTGTGAAGATTTTGTTGGGGGTGGATCCTGTACAGGTAGGCACACTGCCATGCAGACAAGCAATTCAAAACAACATTCCTTCATATGCTCTTGCAAGATGGTTGCATACTGCCTAATTACAGGTTATATTACAAAATTTAGCTCAGTGGCGTAAAATTTGCGTCCCATTGTAAATAAATTCTTTCCCATTTACACTGGTTTCCGCTGCTCACAGCCTTTCATTTAAAACCTTCTATTGGCTTGGTATGACATAATACTGATGAATGGCCTATAAGACAAGAAGTCCATCCACCCAAGCTTTATTTTCTTTTTAAGCTTTAAGTACCACAAACCATCATCACAAGATATTGTCGTGGGTATTGTGGAGAAATACGAAAAACTATATAAAAGTTTCTTGCTACACATTTTGAGCTCACTCAGCTAGGATATTCTCTATTTTTCTTCCAGACTAAATTGATGCATGCCTTGTTGGAGAAGCTACCAGAGTTCACAGGAGATGAAGAGTGAGTCTGTGTTCTTATTTTCTCACCAGAGTACTAGTAACATTGTAGACAAACCACTTTTGATTAACCCTTAAAGTGCCAAAAACAAAAATATTAGAATTTGCAAACAGGTAGATCCAGATGAGGCTGCTCATCATGAGCTGTCTCATCGGGGTCTGCACTGTTTGCCTTCTAGTGTTTGAATTTTCAATATGATATAGCTTTTACAAACATACTTGAAATTTTGCAGTTGTAAATTTTGTTGTCTGCCCCTTTGGTGCTGTATATGTTGAATACAGAAGTTTGAAAAAAAAATATAAGAAAAAGAATCACTTCTTAAATTTGCACTGCCTAAGAACTTTCAACAGCTGATATCAGTTAGAATAGAAATTCGCAGATCAGTTGTCAATTTTTCAAAAGAAAAATAATTGAAATGGCTATTTCCAGAGATACAAATTTGAGATATGTGGGTTTCCTTTAGTATTTATCTTAAACTCAGCCTTGTGGTTGTTTCATAATTTTTTGTTGGCAAATTATTTAATTGAAGGTATTTGGATTCACTCCCATATTGCAGGTGAGAAAACTTTAACAATGTAATATTTTCGTTGCTGATAAGTGAAAAGTGCAGCTCTTAAAATGAAAGAATTTGTGAGCAAATTCTTTTCTTCAAGAGTTGCCTCTGTCAGAAGTGAGACGAATACTAAGTTCAGAGTAAGCTCACTTTAGATATATCCATGCACCTAAAACTCTATTAAGTGAAAGACGTGTCACAGAGGATATGTGCAACAGTGAAGTGACAGTTATTCTGGTCTTTTGCAGTAGTAATATATTTGAACAAGGACAGAAAGTGAATCTACCACACCTGTTGATGTCACAGTTTCAGTGGTTAGACAGAATTATCAATGGCAAGGTAATAACTTTTTTCTGATGAATCAAAACTGCTGGGTACACCCACGGGTGGATGGATGCTGCAATTTCATTGTTCTTTACCACCAGTATTTCCTTCCTATCAAGATGATAGCAGGTTGATAATGATAGGCTTTATGCAAGAGAACCCCATTAACGTTTGGAAGATTTCCACCTCTAGCCAGAATCAAACTTGGACCACTAGCATAGTAGACTAGGGCTTAACCCACTGAGCTACTGGGGATTGTCTACTTCCAAGCACTGTATTTCCATCAGTATTTTATATTGACTTGTTTTCAGCTATTAATTTTGGGAGTTCTGGGACAGTCTACAAACTATGTGTATCGTTAGAAACCTAAATGAACCTAACCCCATCAGCCACACAAGGGTCTGTAAAAATTTATATATATATTTTTTTTTTCAAGGAAGTCACAGAAAAGATGTTAGAGATGATTGGTATAACTTGTATTGAAGTACAAAGGGAGATAATTACATGTTTACCAGATGTTGTTGAAGACACAGAACATGCTACAGTAGCACTTGCACTGAGGTAAGGGAGATAATAATATTTTGACTTCCAAACCATAAGGGGTTGGGGTGAGTCTCTCCAGAGCTGACAAATCTTACCTTACACCCCTTTAATTTGACCCATGGTCTAGACAGATAAGGTTTGTTGAGTGCAAATGAGAATACTTGGTATAGAAAGCTCAAGTTGGCAAGCTGCTTCTACAAATGAGCTGCAACACGACAAAACCAACAAAGCGGCATGTGCACCCAGCAAAGACTTAGATCAGCCTGGGCATTTGCCCAGTCTGATTAGTTTCTTCACTGTCCACATGGACCTAGCTTAGACCCTTAGGTACCCTTTAAGCACACAGCAAAGACTCTAATCAGACTCAAATCGATTTTAACAGCTAGGCTGTAAATATCACTGCAAATGAATGGGATATTATTTGGAAAGAATGGATGGGATGCTATTTTCAAAGAATGTTTCGGCAAGACAGCCTGGTGAGGATAGAAAAGGTTGTCCCTTGAGATCACTATAAGACATCATTTTGCAAGCCTTTTGATGTTGAACAGTGACCGTTGGTATAGATTTTGCTGTCCACGGGTAGCAGCATTGAAAATTTCTTATTTTGTTCCATTATGCTAGCAGACAAACTGAAATGACTGTCATACCTTATTACTTATAGCCATTGTAACACTTAACCCGTATGTAATTATTCCAAAACTGGAACAAGTAGATATTACCATGGGCTCTTACATTTCAGTCTAGGGCAAAACATTATAAATGGGCAGAAATGGCCTAGGGATGAATCCTGTCATAAGTAGTATACCTGCAACTTAGAGAAAGCCAGACATAGATATTGCTTTTATTGAGCTCTAGATAAGGGAGTATTTGATGATAATTGAGGGATAATTATTCTTAATTCTCAGTGAAAACATATGTTGTGACACCTTTTCAGAACCGTCTCGGCGAGACGGTTCTGAAAAGGGGTCACAACGTATATTTTTTTGGAGAATTAACAAAAATTAACCCTAATTATCACCAGATACTGCAACTTATCTAGAGCTCTAAATAAGAATTGATAGTGGCAGAAACCTTTATTGAGCTTCTAATTAAGCTCTTGTTAGTAGTATGGGTACAATCTCTAGACTGTGCACAGAGGGGCAAGAGATGGCATTTCGCAGGATTCTTTTGTTGAGATGAATGACTTATCTAATTTCATTTTTTTTCAGAGATTCTTTTGTTGAGATGATTGACTTGTCTAATTTCATTTTTTTTCAGAGATGTATTAAAAGAGAATAAACAGCTGACTGTTCCTGTGTTAGATGCCATGTCTAACTTGATCCTCAAGCCAGAATTGCTTGCTGAAGTAGGTAGCTTAAATATATATTCCTTGGCTAGTAAACTTTAAAAATCTGTCTTCCTATTAAAGAATACCAATGTTCATGTTTTTGTTTTTTTTGTCACAAAGGTAAATTTTCCTATAGGAATTATAAGGGCTTGTTATGACATTTTGAGGATAAGTATGAGAAATAGAGTATCAGAAATCTTCTGAGAGACACAGAGGCTGTTAATGTCAACCAGTTAATTGTCCATAAGGGATTTTTCTGCCTTTCATATTTGATGGATGGATGACTTTGCAGTTTTTACATTTTTCAACATTTTTTCAGTCATATCAGGACAATGGGAGGATGATTATGAAGGGTTTTGTGCAGTGAAGCAACGTTCAGGTTTGGACAGAACCTTGTTTGTAGATGGACTCAAACCTATGACCCTTTTCAAATTGGACTAGTAGCTAAGCCATCATTTTTAAGGAAGGATAAAAAGGCAATCACTGTAGAAGCTGATTACACTGCACCGCAAGCTGTTCTAGAGAAGCAGTCGAATCAGGGTCTACAGTGTTTGCCAAAACAACTCAAGGTCACACCCAGAAAGATTCAGATCAGACTGGTCATCCACCTGGTCTGATCAGAGTCTTCCCTGTCCAGTAGGTCAAACTTTTTAGCTTACCTGAGCACGAAGTGCTCAAGGTGAGGAATTGTGATCGGTCTTTGTTGGTCGTCTGTCGTCATTTTTTGCTTTAAACGACTTCTCTTCCAAAATTGCTGGACAGATTTTGAAATAATTTCACAGAAATGTTCCTTGGGGGACTCTCTACCAAAATTGCTCAAACGGTTCCGCTCCACTGAACAATATGGCCGAGCTAGAAATAGAAAAAACATTAAACGACTTCTCCAAAACTGCGGAACAGATTATGAAATAATTTCACAGAAATGTTCCTTAGGAGACTATTCCAAAATTGCTCAAATGGTTCCGCTCCACTGAACAATATGGCCACCAGAGCTAGAAATAGAAAAACCTTTAAACGACATCTCCTCCAAAACTGCTAGGCAGATTTTGAAATAATTTCACAGAAATGTTCCTCAGGAGACTCTCTACCAAAATTGCTCGAACGGTTCTGCTCCGCTGAATAATTTGGCCACCAGAACTAAAAATAGAGAAAAAAAAATTCAAAGAACATCGTCTCTGAAGCCAATGGCTCGATTTCAAATAACATTCACAGAAATGTTACACTCATGGCCCTGAACAAAAATTGCTTAAATGGTTCCACTCCGCTGAACAGAATGGCCGCCAGAGCTAAAAATAAAAATGAATCTTAGAATGACACAGAGGGCACAGTTATGATCCAATCATCATGAAACTTTGTCAGAATGTTTTTCTAAATCAAATCTAGACCGTCTTTGAAACTGAGTCATGTAGGGTCAAAAACTATGTCACTGGGTCAAACCTTAGAAAAACCTTGTTCACACTCTAGAGGGCACAGTAATGATCCAATCTCCATGAAACTTTGTCAGAATGTTTATCTATATAAAATCTCGACCAAGTTTGAATGTGAGTCTTGTGGGGTCAAAAACTAGGTCACTAGGTCAAATCTTAGAAAAACCTTGTGTACACTTCAGAGGGCACATTTATGATCTAATCTACATGAAACATTGTCAGAATGTTTATTAGCTCACCTGAGCCTTTAGGCTCATAGGTGAGCTTATAGTATAGCCAGGCATCCGCCGTCCGTCCGTCAACATTTTCAAACATCTTCTCCTCTGAAACCACTGGGCCGATTGAAGCCATATTTCATGTGGAGCCTACCTAGGTCGGGGGAACGAAAGTTTGTTCCGGGTATCTTGGTCACATGACCAAGATGGCCGCCACGCCCATATATGGTAAAAACCCTTCAAAAATCTTCTTCTCCAGAACCAAAAGGCCTATGACCTTGAAACTTGGTATGTAGCATTGGGCATGCGGGCCCATCATAGTTTGTACAAATCATGACCTTGCGATGACCTTGACCTAATTTACGGCATGGTCAACTTTGGTACGTTAGGCTTTTATATGGAAAAACGCTTAAACAGTGGATTTCTCGGAAACTATTTAAGTCTAAGGTTTAATACTTGGTATACATGGTCGACTAAATGACCAGATGAAGATATTATGTCACTAAAGGTCAAGGTCATTCCGTCGGACCATCCGTCTTCAAGATTTTCAAACATCTTCTCCTCTTAAACCACTGGACCGATAGAAGCCAAATTTCATATGGAGCCTTCATGGGTTGGGGGAACGAAAGTTTATTCGGGGTATCTGGGTCACATGACCAAGATGGCCGCCACGCCCATATATGGTAAAAACCTTTCAAAAATTTTCTTCTCCAGAACCAAAAGGCCTATGACCTTGAAACTTGGTATGTAGCATTGGGCATGCGGGCCCATCATAGTTTATACAAATCATGACCTTGCGATGACCTTGACCTAATTTACGGCATGGTCAACTTTGGTACGTTAGGCTTTTATATGGAAAAACGCTTAAACAGTGGATTTCTCGGAAACTATTTAAGTCTAAGGTTTAATACTTGGTATACATGGTCGACTAAATGACCAGATGAAGATATTATGTCACTAAAGGTCAAGGTCATTCCGTCGGACCATCCGTCTTCAAGATTTTCAAACATCTTCTCCTCTGAAACCACTGGACCGATTGAAGCCAAATTTCATATTGAGCCTCCATGGGTTGGGGGAACGAAAGTTTGTTCGGGGTATCTGGGTCACATGACCAAGATGGCCGCCATGCCCATATATGGTAAAAACTCTTCAAAAATTTTCTTCTCCAGAACCAAAAGGCCTATGACCTTGAAACTTGGTATGTAGCATTGGGCATGCGGGCCAATCATAGTTTATACAAATCATGACCTTGCGTTGTCTTTGACCTAATTTATGGCATGGTCAACTTTGGTCCGTTAGGCTTTCATAAGGGAAAATGCTTAAACAGTGGATTTCTCAGAAACTATTTAAGTCTAAGGTACAATATGTTGTATACATGGTCGACTAATTACCAGATGAAGATATTATGTCACTAAAGGTCAAGGTCATTCCGTCGGACCATCCGTCTTCAAGATTTTCAAACATCTTCTCCTCTGAAACCACTGGGGAGATTGAAGCCAAATTTCATATGGAGTCTCAGTGGGATGGGGGGACGAAAGTTTATACCCGGGGTCTTGGTCACATGACCAAGATGGCCGCCATGCCCATATATGGTAAAAAACTATCGAAAATCTTCTTCTCCAGAATCAAAAGGCTAATGACCTTGAAACTTGGTATGTAGCATTGGGCATGCGGGCCCATTACAGTTTGTACAAATGATGACCTTGCGTTGACCTTGACCTAATTTACGACATGGTCAACTTTGGTATGTTAGGCTTTTATATGGGAAAACGCTTATATAGCGGATTTCTGAGAAACTATTTAAGTCTTAGGTACAATATGTGGTATATATGGTCAACTAAATGACCAGATGAAGATATTATGTCACTGAAGGTCAAGGTCATTTTGTCGTTCTGTCCGTCATCAAGATTTTCAAAACATCTTCTCCTCTGAAACCACTGGTCTGATTGAATCAAAATTTCATATCTTAGTGGGATCGGGGAGTAAAAGTTTGTGCTCGAGGGTCTTGACCAAGATGGCCGCCATGCCCGTATATGGTAAAAACCCTTCAAAATCTTCTCCAGAACCAAAAGGCGTAAGACCTTGAAACTTGGTAGCTTTGGGCACTCAGGCCCATCATAATTTATACAAATGATCGTGCATTGACCTTGACCTAATTTATGACACTGTCAACTTTGGTACGTTATGTAGGCTTTTATACATGTATGGGAAAATGCTTAAACAGTGGATTTTTCAGAAACTATTTAAGTATGAGGTACAATATTTGGTATATTATATGGTTAACTGAATGGCCAGATGAAGATATTTTGTCGTTAAAGGTCAAGGTCATTCTTTGACTTTTGTACAAGGTCATTGAGATTCTGTCACCCGTCAACATTTTCAAACATCTTCTCAGTGGCCACTGGGGTCAATTGAAGCCATATTTCATATGGAGCTTCACCGGCATAGAGGAACCATAGTTTGTTCAGATGGTCTTGGTCACTTGACCGAGATGGCCACCATGCCCATATATGGTAAAAACTCTTCAAACGTCTCTTTCTCGAGAACCGAAAGGCCTATAACCTTGAAACTTGGTACCAGTATGTAGCATTGGGCACTCAGGCCCATCATAGTTTATACAAATGATTACAGTATTTCATATGGAGCTTTAATACTGGGTCAAAGGAATCAAAGTTTGTTCAGATGGTCATGGCCACATGAACATGGTGGCCACCACACCCATATATGATAAAAACCCTTCAGAAATCTTTGTCCAGAACCAAAGGCCCAGTGACCTTGTGGCTTGGTATATAGAATTGGGACTCAACATTTATCCCCAAGGGAGGGGGTTATCTGCCCCTGCCCTGGTGCTATATACATGTATAAATACCAGGACCAAGTGTCAGGTGAGCTACAGGACTATTGGTCCTCTGGTTTTTATGAAATCTATACCAGATTTGAAACTGGGCCATGTCAGGTCAAAACCTAGGTCACTAGGTCAGTTCTTAGAAAAACAGTGTGAAAGATTTAGAGGACACAGTTTTGTTCTCATCTTCATGAGACTTTGTTTGAATGTTTGTCTCCAACAAATCTAGACCAAGGGTGCAACTTGGTCATGTTGGGTCAAAAAGTAGGTCACTAGGTCAAACCTTAGAAAAACATTGTGTACACTCTAGAGGGCACAGTTTTGATAACTTTGTCAGAATGTTCATATCCAAGAAATCTAGACCAGGTTTGAAACTGGGTCATATGGGGTCAAAAACTAGGTCATTAGATTAAATCTTATAAAAACCTTAGGTACACAATGAAAGGTTCATTTTCCAGTTAATCTTTGTGAAACTCTGTCTGTCGGTGGTATGGATGTCTCTGAGGTTAAGTTCACAGGATACTCAGGTGAGCGATCCAGGGCCATCATGGCCCTCTTGTTTATTTACAGGTGAGAGAATCAGTGCTACAATCTCTGATCTCAGTAGATATGGAGGATCTACCTGTGGTTGTCAAGTTTCTACTGCACTCTGTATCCAGTACAGACTCTTTAGAGGTAGGATAAAGCTTTATTTTTGCCCCTGTGGTAAAACTTACTCATATGCATACTGTGTTACCTGGCTTGAGTTGTATGCGTATACCTCCATGTTTCCACCATTTTTACAAAGTCTAAGTGGTAGCTTTCGAAATCGAGTCAACTTTATAAAGGAAAGAATTTGCTTTGTCAGGAGCAAAATTTTTCTTTTTAGGGTTGATTTCCATTGAAAAGTGAGAGAAAAAAACAAAAAGGGAAAAAGTTAGAGTTGCCTCCCCTTAAAGTATATCCATTCACCTTAAATAAGTAGTGAAGAGAATTATGTAATCATTAAGCTTTGGTGACCTGAAGATTATGGGATAGAATATATAGACCTGAAGATGCAGTTATATGGGCCTGCAAAATTCATATCAATCAATACAAAGTGGAAGTCGGTATGTTTTAAGTTTGTAGGTCCACAAAATTCCACTTCATATCAAAAATAATAAACATCCTGGGGGCATTACATTTTCTGAGATTGAGACATCATTTAGAGCATGAAGAGAAATGAATCAGCTATTCACCAAAATGCTTGCAGTTAACAGTATTAAATGGTTTGAACATAATAGCTGCACCATGTCATCACTAAAATTGCATGAAATACCTCATGGGCCACAGATATGTATAGGAAATGTGTCCAAATCTTCCATAAATTGTTTTTGTTAGGCACTATGAAACGTGACTCTTTGAGCATCTGGCTGTAGAGTCAGAGGTCCTGGGTTCGATACCTGGTCCGGCCACATACTTTCGTTTTTCCTTCTGCTGATTCAAGAAGGGCAGTTGTCAGTTACCAGTGAAAGTATGTGCACTGGTCAACTGCTTAGGAGGTCTAAGCCTGCCCAGGAATATGTGGTTAGGTTAACTGACCGTCCCGACATGACCATAGCTGTTTACTGTGGACGTAAAACAATAAAACAACAACAACATCACTCTTTGATAAATTGAGAGTCATCTGTATTACTTTATATGTCAGGTGGTGAGTGAATTACGAGCTAATCTTGAGTTTGACTCCTCAACTGCTGGAACTAGACAGAAGAAGAAAACTTCTAACAGGTAAAAACAGCATCAAGTAAGGGATGCATAAGACTATGATTTTGAGATGGTTTATGGTTTCCTTAAGATACAAGTGTTGGCATCACATTAGAAATGTCTCTTGACAAAGATAGAAGCATAATGATGGATGAAATTTTTGTGAAACTAATCCAGCATCAAACATGGAACTTAAAATTCAGAATATGTGACTTATCAACATAGATATAGTATTTGAGACCTCATAATACACTTTCTTAGAAGCTTTTGAATATTATGCAAAATCAAAAATCGGTAACTATACACATTTTTTATTTTCATATAAAAATTAAAAATTGTGAACACAGTGTTATAGTTTCACCCTGAGGAAATATTTATTTGTGCAGTAACATATATGGTAAATGTTTTTATGATAGTATCAACAGGGTGTTTGTTTTCTCCTGAATAGGAGGCCCTCTGACAGTACATCATCACGTGATACAGAGGCCCTTATTCTTGATACAATCAAGTCAGCTGTTAGATTTCAGAAGAATGTAGGAGATGCTTGGATCAAGGTTTGTTCTTCTTTACTCTAACAATTCTTCATGTCAAAAACCATGCCTACTTTAAACAGGTATACATCCCTACATTAATTGTAAAGTAAAGTCACATACTTATTTGGGACAGTCAGCAGGTGCGATTTTGTTTGTGCGACTGTGTCACATACTAGGTGGTTGATGGATTGGCCAGTTATACACTGGCATGTGACTTTTTGGGTTTGGCTCAGAACTATCAACTGCATCTACTGCTGGGGCATAGATAGGGATATTTTTATTACACACAAAATCATGCCTTTATTCCCCCTAGATGTTTCAAAGTCTTATGCTTGTATGCAGTTTACACTTTGAAATCATGTATAATTTACATTCATTACTATATTTACATTCATTATGAACTGAATTTGAAATTCATGCCTTGAGATATTTCAAGTGCTTATGCCTGCATGCAGTTACTTATTGCAGTGTTGTGTTATCTACAAAAGTTCAATACAGCCAGACGTTGGGTTGGTGTGGGTGTAACGCTTTAAAGTTTTATGACAGTGTTTTTTATGTCATGAGCAAGGCGCTGTCAGGTGAGCTTTCCTGTATGTGGACAGGTCTTGTTAAAACCTATAGCTGTTAATGCAATTGATCAAATACTGTTCTATGGTAATTATTTTGAGATAAGCCAAAACTTTTGCATCAATTAGAAACTTCATCTTTGTTTAAAAGCATATATTGTGAGATCTCATTGGATGCCTTGCCCACCAATGTGCACTCTTATGAGTCCCAGGGGCCGTATTCATAAAACGACTTAAGTGGTTGCTATGATGTTGCTAAGGCTAAATTTCTTTGAAGGAGATTCCCTACAACAATGAAATTTGCTCTGGAGGAACAGTCTTACAAAGACTGTTCCTCCAGACCAAATTTCATAGTTGTAGGGAATCTCCTTTATAGATATTTAGCCTTAGCAACAGCATAGCAACCACTTAAGTGGCTTTATGAATACGGCCCCAGATCAAAAGTTTTTGTCACACCTGCTTAAGGCAAGTAGGTATACTTTAAGGGAAATGACTGTCATTTTCATATTTACCTTCCTCCAAATGGGGTTGAACTCTGAAAGGAAAGAATTTGAACTCTGAAAGGAAAGAATTTGCTCCTGTAGAAGCAAATTATTCCTTTTAGGGTTTAGAGTAGAGCTCCTTTTTGGCAGGGTTTTATCCTTGGCAGCAAATAATTTCACACTTGTGTCAACCGTAATGCTCCAGCATTAGGCAGTTTCAACATAGCTTTCTGCAAAATTCTTATTGTGCAGAGCTTTTCTAGAAAAAAAATCAGGTAGATAAATTAATTGTCTGCCCATAGCTCTAGGTAGGGTGATTTTGAGGAGAAGTCTGAGATAAATAGAATCTATCATTTGTGCCCAGCGGGCATAAGGACATCCCAACCCTTGAAAGTACACGGATGACTCTATCCTCTACGCTGTGGTAGATGAAAAATTTTTTATTGGGTCTCAATGAAAACATGTTGTGACCTGTTATTAAAACCGTCCTGGGAAGATGGTTCTAATTAAAGGTTACAACATGTTTTGATGGAGAGATATAGAAAATTATCCCCAAATTATACCTGTTGCCCCTTCTTATCCTGATCATTGCTTATCTAAAGCTCTGACTGTTCTTAAATCCTCTAGGCCCTGGAGTCGGTGAAGCAGCCTAGTGACCACAAAGTAATTGACATGTTCATCTTGTTGATCCTTCACTCTACAACGAGGAGGAAAGCCGTGGAAAGTCTGTTCCGGAACAAGATTAGGGCAGGTTGTTTTACAGAGGCGTATCTGCAGAAAGTTTACAAGGAACATTCCCAGGTAAGTTGTATCTCTTGAACTACTACTTCACAAGAGATCAGCTTATATCATGCATCCACTGCAAATTCCACCCGATAACAGGGGTATAATAATATAATGTGATATCATGTCACTTTAGAACTGTGCATGTGTGAATGTTATCAGGCAGTGTCTTTGGAAGCCATCTTTGAAGACCATTGGTTAAATGCTGAGGCTGGCCATGATACAACTTTCGATTGGTTACATGACGTCACTGACTTACTTCATCTTTCATTTGGGACGTCAGCAAGATCTAACAAAACTGGGTTTCCTTTTCATTTTTTGCCTCTCTTTATGCCTTAAATCTTCTAATGATGCATGATAACTAGAAAACCAATTAAGTAACTGTTGATATCAAGTTTATCAGGCGAGGCCAGAAACACATCGGAATGGCCAGCCATTCCTACACTGTTTCTGGTCCCGCATGATAAACAATATTTAAAGGTAGGTTCCTGGGCTAGCGATGTCAATTATGTCCACAAAATAATTTCGTCTTTTTCTGAGCAGTATTGAATTCTCTTATTTTTCTGAATTTGTTGCTTCTGAGAAGCTCGTCAGATGTTGAAAAAATAGTCGTTTTCCCTTTTGGTTTATTTTCTTTCGTTGGAATTCTAGTTCTAAAAATAACTATGTTTATTATGTCTATAAGTGCGCAATTTCTGATGCCATTCTCTAAAGGTCAATTTTCCCTTGACGTGAGCTCTCCTAGAGGTCCTGGCATGGCTGATGGGTTAAAACTATCCCAAACTGCAATGCAGCATGACATCAGCTGCGTTATCTATTTTTGGCGCGAACTAAAAATAGCGCTAACTGGTGTGCGAAGCAGAGCTAGGAAATCCCTTGCAAAACAACTTTTCTAATATCTTTTTGATTTACACTTTTTAGTGAAACTTATTAATTCCCTTTTATAAGTGCTTTCCAACAACTTGGATGAAAGTTCATCAAAATTGTGATGCATTCCAAAGTACAGGAACCTACCTTTAAAGACGCTTACACAGTTTTTATGCCCCCGCCATTTAAAATGGGGGGGGGGCATATAGTATCACCCCTGTCCGTACGTACGTAGCGTACGTATGTAGCATACATAGCGTACGTTTGAAATGGTTTCTGTTCAATATCTTTTGAAAGCATTGGTGTATTGAATTCATATTTCATACACAGCTATATAATCATAAAATACAGGTCAAGTTCGATGTTGGGTAAAATCCGGCTATTCGACTTCTGTTTCTATGAAAAAATGGTTTCCGATCAATATCTTTTGAAAGCATTGGTGTATTGAATTCATATTTTGTACACAGCTATATAATCATAAAATACAGGTCAAGTTCGATGTAGGGTTAAATCCGTCGATTATTGTTGGAGTTATGGCCCTTTTTCGACTTCTGTTTCTATGAAGAAATGGTTTCCGTTCGATATCTTTTGAAAGCATTGGTGTATTGAATTCATATTTTATATACAGGTATATAATCATAAAATACAGGTCAAGTTCGATGTTGGGCAAAATCCGTCGATTATTGTGGGAGTTATGGCCCTTTTTCGACTTTATTTTGTATGAAAAAATGGTTTCCGTTCGATATCTTTTGAAAGCATTGGTGTATTGAATTCATATTTTATACACAGGTATATAATCATAAAATACAGGTCAAGTTCGATGTTGGGCAAAATCCGTTGATTATTGTGGGAGTTATGGCCCTTGTTCAACTTTATTTTTTATGAAGAAATGGTTTCCGTTCGATATCTTTTAAAAGCATTGGTGTATTGAATTCATATTTTATACACAGGTATATAATCATAAAACACTGGTCAAGTTCGATGTTGGGCAAAATCCGTCGATTATTGTGGGAGTTATGGCCCTTTTTTGACTTCATTTTGTATGAAAAACTGGTTTCCGTTCATTATCTTTTGAAAGCATTGGTATATTGAATTCATAGTTTATACACAGGTATATAATCATAAAATACAGATCAAGTTCAATGTTTGGTAAAATCCGTCAATTATTGTGGGAGTTACGGCCCTTTTTCGACTTCATTTCATACAATAATGGTGTCCGTTTGTTAGTTTTTGAAAAGTTACTTGTTTCCGGGCTATTTCTTTTGGAAAGTTGCATGGCATCCATTTCTGCGATAAGATACAGAATATCATCACATATCAGTCATGACACCCCCACATCCAAGCCCCCCCCCCCCCATGTACTTCTCAAGAAGCAAGGAAAACAAAATATGTACCACAGAAGTGTGCCTCTGTGAACCTAGTTATGCTACAAGTGCCTTTACCTTAAACAAGGCGCCATCTTACTTAGGGCACTAGGCGGGGGCATCCGTGTCGTATGGACACATTTCTAGTCTTTATTTAGCTCACCTGTATAAAAGTGCACTATCAGTCAGTCAAGGTATCATGTATGCTGACTGGTCTTTTTAGCTTAATGAAGGGTATTGTTGATTATTTTCCTCAGGAAAGTCATCTTATGAAACATGAAAGCCTTGCAAGTAGTTGACGTTGATTATATACTGACTGACACTCATTGAACAGTCATTGAACAGTAAATTTTGCAATGTTGTGAGGCAAAAATATATGCCTGCTGATGTGGATTATGAAGTCAATATTATGCTCACTCAGGTCAAAGACTGTGATTTAAATTACAAATTTACTTATCAGAAAGCTGGGCTGCAAAAACATAGAGCAGTCTTATCAGGGTCTTAATGTTTTGGCAGTCTTGCCGCTATTCTTCAAAATAAAATCACTTTGATCAAGTTTTAGTATAATCATGAAAATTGATCAAGATGTCAAATATTTAGTGTTATTACAATGGGCTAATTGAGTAAGAACTGATTAACTTGCAGATTCATATGACTTGCAGAGCAGGTCTTTAAAATTCAGACTGCTAATTCATCATCACAGTTCAAATAAGCTCCGACACAAAAAAAAATCAACAGAGTTGCATGTGCACCATGCAAGACTCGCATCAGTCTGTGCATCCACCCAGACTTATCAGAGTCTTCACTGTGAACTTAAAGGGTAGCTTAGAGCTTAAGCTACCTCCATGCTGACTGCCAAGACCCTGATCAGACTGGGCAGATGCCCAGGATGATCTTATCATGGCTGGGTGCACATCCACTTTGTTGGTTTTGTCAAGTCACAGCTCAAATAGTGTACCAACTTGCTTTCCTTGTTTTGCAGGTTCTTCAAGATTATTTCCCATCATTGCTCAGTTTATCAGAAGTCCTGTTGAGATCGCCTGATCTACCAGTATCATACTTTGCCAGCACACTGTACAAACTGACATTCACGGCATTTGAAGCTTATCATCAGCAAGAGATAGTGGGTAATCTGGTGACACATATCGGCAGTGGTTTTGAGTCGGAGATCGACTCATCGTTGGAGATACTGGCTGATCTTGTTCATCACCATCTACCCAAGATGGCACCATTTGCTATACTTGTCAAGGTATACATTTTAAGGCTTCACTCATTGGGGTTATGTAACAAAGAAGCAGGAGTTCTGCAGAGGGTCTTGTCAGCACCTTTGTCTTGGAATAGAGAGCTCAATGCATTTGCAAGCAGCAAAGGATCTGACCAGTATGTGAATCTGTGAATGTTGATCCCAGAGGACTGAAAAATGCAGTGTGCAAACAGCAAAGATTCTGATCAGACTGTGCAGATGCAGCACTACATGCAGCACTATTTTTGTATTTTTCAGCTCAATGTCTGTGAGTATATGGAAGATTTATGAAAGTCAGATCAGCTTGTGTATTTTCTCTGTAAAGATACCTCTGGATCCAGAGATTGTTGATGCAGACATGGCAAACTGATCAGACTGCATAGATACAGGGCTGATTTGAGTCTGTAACTTACTCTTTGTGAACTTGGTAATTTAAGATATTTGATTAAAATTTGATCTCTGCAGTTTCCTGTATGTATTTTCAAGAATTGAAATGAAAGCAATTTAGAAATGTGTTTCAAAATTTTTTGCTGTTCTTGTTATTGTTAACAGGAGTTGCAAAAAATAGGCCTTCAGATGTGTCAGTTTATATCTCAACTGCAGCTAGCAGAAGCAAGACATAGGTATTACTGGCAGTGTAAATTGTGCGTTGCGTTTTCTAGTGACAGTGCACAGACAGGCAAGACATCACATTTCATGTAATTCTTGTCATTTCATATTTTGACGCTGATTATATTTTCAGGGTGTCTTGGATTACCTTGACAACTTGTCAGTGTCTCAGATCCGACGACTATATTTCATGTTGAGTGCTCTGGCGTTTAAAGATCCCCGGGAGAGTGGTCTGATACAGGATGATTTACACATTGTCATCAGGAAACAGCTGTCAAATAATAATCTCAAGTGAGTTAAGGGTTAGGGAAACATACCAAGGGAGATTACTGATCTGGAAATACTTGTCTCATTTCTCATAGGGGGCTACTCTTAAATGAAAGAATTTGCCCTCGGGGCAAATTCTTTCATTTAAGAGTATCCCTAAGTAGCCCTTATTGAAGAAGGGATTCAATAGCTAAGGGTGCAAACACAGCTGGTCTTACTTGCCATAAATTTCGAAAACAAAAAATTTTTATTGACATGGATCACGTCCAGAAAATGTGACTCCAAATTCTAATGCATCTTTCATGCTGCTGAAATATCTGTTAACTACTGAAAGGGAATAACATTTGCTTGCATTGTTCATTAAGGAAGGATCCTTTGACAAGTTGGGTACATTTAAGTCTGTATTCACCATAAGTCAGGATTATTGTAGGTGTGTCCACCTTCAGAAATTTGGATATCCATTTCTTTTATCTAACAATGTTTTATCACAATAGCAAATACTATAAACCCTGATCAGACTGACTTAATTCAAATGTATAGGTTAAATATGTTATATAACCTATAGTTTTTGTTGTGAAATACTGTTCTGTTTATCACCAGGTATAAAAGGATGGGTGTTATAGGGGCTGTGATGGTAGTCAGCAGTATAGCATACAGTGATAATAGGTGAGTTAATTGAACCACAATCATGAGACTTTCAACAATGTGACAGTTTTGTCATGTTATATTCAGATCAACGTTATTGTTTACACCGTGTCTATAGGGGCCTTGCTGTTGGCTGCATGGTTTGGCCAGTTCATAGAAGGCTGTTGTGACAAGTGAAGGCTCTGATTAGACTGCACTCTACATTGCCACATTGTTTGAAATCACATGATGTGGCTCATTAATAGTTTCCAAAGTTCAAGCATTTAGAGTTAGACCTGATATTTAAATGTATTCAAGGATATTTTAGGTTGTTATTTTCTCGCCGGCAACTAGCAAAAACAAAACATAAGTATTACTTTTCCAGAATCACCATCAGCAGCATTAACTTTGCATCAAGTTTTCAGGTGTAGCTCTGTTTTGTGACAATGCACAGACAGGCAAGACACCACCTTCCACAGAATTCTTGCTCAGCTCAAAAGTCTTGTCTTGTAACCCCAATTTCTTGTTTTGTAACCTGTTGTTTCAATTACTTACTCTTTAATCATACATATTGACAGCCTGCCAATAGTTTATAAACATTTTTACTTTGTAATTGCATGGTGAAAGATACACTTAATGGAGTTAGTTCATACTTATTGTATTGCCTTTGTGTAAGTAATAAGTACAAAAATTAAGTCATAATCAGACTTGGCAAACTGACACGGGGGCAAATAGTATGACAAAAATCTTGTAGTAGTACTGTAAATTAACTTTTTATGCCCCCATGACGATAGTCAGGGGGCATTAAGATTTGCCCCTGTCTGTCTGTCTGTCTGTTCATCACGCTTTATGGTATAGAGTTTGTGTAATCAACTCCTCCCACAGTTTTCAACGGATCATTTTCAAACTTTGCATACATGTTGTGGACATATTGAAGATTTGCATGTGGATTTTTGCTGGAGCTTAAATTAATTTTGACGGAATTATGGCCTTTTGAACTTAGTCATTTTAGGCAAATTTTTGTATTGTAGGATATAGAGTTTGTGTAATCAACTCCTCCCACAGTTTTCAATGGATCTTTTTCAAACTTTGCATACATGTTGTGGACTTATTGAAGATGTGCATGTGGATTTTTGTTGGACCTAGAATTAATTTTGACAGAATTACGGCCTTTTGAACTTAGTCATTCTTGGGAAATTTTTGCATTGTAGGGTATAGAGTTTGTGTAATCAACTATTCTCACAGTTTTCAATGGATCTTTTTCAAACCTTGCATACATGCTGTGAATGTATTGAAGATGTGCATGTGGGTTTTTGAAGGACCTAGAATTAATTTTGACAGAATTACTGCCTTTTGAACTTAGTCATTCTAGGGAAATTTTTGCATTGTAGGGTATGGAGTTTGTGTTATCAACTTGCTCCACAGTTTTCAATGGATCTTTTTCAAACTTTGTCTACATATTGTGGACATATTTGAAGATATGCATGAGGTAGAATTAATTTTGACAGAATCACAGCCTTTTTCACTTAATCATTTTGGGCATATTTTTACATGTTAGGGTATGCTTTCAATGGATTCTTTGTATGTGCTTTTTGGATTTACACGTCATTTGACAGGAGCTGCATGGGGGCATCATTAGTGTCTTACAGACACAATTTTCTAGTTTGGTTTTTAATAGACCTTTGAGATTTTCAAAAAACTAAGTTTCTCAACGCACAATTAATAGAAATTGACGAAGAATCATCAGTAATTACTGCCCTTGACTAGATTCCTGGTAACATTATGACTTGTTTGTTGTATTTCAGTGAGAACTCTGAGGGTGAGACACAACCAGAGTTAAGTGATGACCTGTTTAAACAAGTAACCAGCTTGTTACAATTGGTACGCAGTAGTAGTGCTAAATCATCAGAGGCTTATGCTTTGTTTATGGATGAATTGTCAGCTGTGGTGTCAAGAGGCCAGCTCAACAGTAAAGTAGAGGTAAAGCCAGGGTGTAGGTGAAAGGGAGGATTGGTTGTTTTATAGCAATCCACTTCTTATAATTTAACATTTGACCTTTTCTCCCAGAGACTTTATGTATCTGAATTTGGACAAGTTCATTTTTAGAAAAGGGTATTAAGAAAGTGTCACAAACACAAGCACTTATGAATGAATTAAAGTATTGAAGCTTTCCAACACTGAATACCCTGTTAGTCTCTTCTTATATGCTTATAAGGCAAGATCAGAAAATGCTTAGGAATAGTGGTGGCTTGCCAAGTCATTTTGCATTTTCGGTGCAATACCCTGTTAGTCTCTCCTTATATGCTTATAATGCAAGATGGGAAAATGCTTTGGAATAGTGGTGGCTTGCCAAGCCATTTGCATTTTCGGTGCAAGCCTGATTTCTACACTTTTCCCACTGAATTGTAGTCCAAGTATCCATTAGCGTTAGTGTCAGCTTCCATAATCTGGATAATCAAAATCCTTCTTTATTGACAACCGGTTGTCACTAGCCTTACAGGCTGCTGACAACCTGTTGTCACTAGCCTCACAGGCTTCTGACAACCAGTTACTAGAAATCCTATTATTTTCAAATAATAAAACTCAAAATATTTTTAGAATATTAGTTTCATGGTATTACTATTATATCATGATATTTGTTGATATTTGTGTACACTCTGATCAAGTTTTAAGTTGATTGTAGAAAGCAAGGAACTGTTAAACAAACCAGATGTAAATTTCTGTGTGTTTTTTTTTATTATCTACATTACTATTGTCTGATAGTCATTGAGTTATTCATAGAAATATCTAAAAGAATTTATGCATCACAAGCACAAAAATTATATATTAACCTTGATGGTTAAAAGGTTTTACATAAATTTTCCATTGCATGCTCTGCCCTATAGTTATATTCTTACTGTTCAGTCGAGCAAATTTGTTTATTTACTGACTCCATCCACTAGGAAAAATAAACTACAAATTCATAATATGAATACAAATATAACTACTATAATCATGGAGGCAATTGTGCGAACAAAATTAGCACATAAAACTTCAGGGAAAATTTAAGTGGTATTTTGAGTGAGTTCCCTTACAAAGTATGATTTGAGTTACTTCCCTTAGAAAATCTATTTTTAGAAGATATCTCTTCTCCATAATTTTGTTTTTTTATTTGCAGATATATTGTTGTTGTGATTTATATGTAGCTTGTTTTAAAGCATAAACCTATTGAGAATTACTTGTGATGTTTTTACAGTGAACCAATGCTTCCTGTCCTTTAAAATGTGTATTAATTTATTAGCCGGTTGTCAGCAGCCTCACAGGCTAGTGACAACCAGTTGTCTCTAGCCTGTGAGGCTGCTGACAACCGGTTGTCACTAGCCGTCGCCTTTGTTAAATCCCACAGCATTTTATGGGGAAATTCGATTGTGAAAAAGTTAAAGCTTCAGAGTTTGTGCTAACCTGTTATTCAGAAAGAGGCTCTAGTGTACAAATACAAACCATGACATTCTATCATGGTTTGTTTTTGTACACTAGAGCCTCTTTAGAATGCTTCTCTTATCACATTATTTGATACAATACTAGCATATCATGGGGGGTGGGGGGGTGGGGGTAGGGTTGTGGGGAAGGGGCTGGGTTTATATTCGTTTGAAGTATAATGTTTTGCACTTATAACACACAATACCACATTTTTATATGGACACATAATGCCTTAAAAGGACTGTACTCTATTTCAGAGCTGGATCAGTGAAAATCTTACCCCAGACTTCCAGGATTCTTTCGTTGTTGATATTAGTGAGGAAGCCCTAGCAGAGTAAGTATAAGTATTTACTTTCTTGTTTATTGATGTTGAGATAGTTATTGTTAAATCTGCATCAAAATATGTTGTGACCTTCCTCTGAGCAGCCTAGGCATAGGGGTTCTATTGAGGAGGCTGAGTTACACATAAGCTTTAAAGTTTTGTGTTAAGTTTGTATTCTTTGCTGATAGTAGTAATAATTCCCTAAGGAGCAGTCTGATCTGTCTCTGCACTGTTTGCTCCTACCTATCTGTCTGTATATTTAAATTTTTAGCTCACCTGAGCCTTTAGGCTCATAGGTGAGCTTATAGTATAGCCAGGCATCCGTCGTCCGTCCGTCCGTCCGTCGTCAACATTTTCAAACATCTTCTCCTCTGAAACCACTGGGCCGATTGAAGGCATATTTCATGTGGAGCCTACCTAGGTCGGGGGAACGAAAGTTTGTTCCGGGTATCTGGGTCACATGACCAAGATGGCCGCCACGCCCATATATGGTAAAAACCCTTCAAAAATCTTCTTCTCCAGAACCAAAAGGCCTATGACCTTGAAACTTGGTATGTAGCATCGGGCATGCCGGCCCATCATAATTTGTACAAATCATGACCTTACGTTGACCTTGACCTAATTTACGGCATGGTCAACTTTGGTAGGTTAGGCTTTTATATTGGAAAATGCTTAAACAGTGGATTTCTCAGAAACTATTTAAGTTGCAAAATTATCTTAGAGAATACCCTGTTAGTCTCTTGGTATACATGGTGGACTAAATGACAAGATGAAGATGGTCAAGGTCATTCCGTCGGACCATCCGTCGTCAAGATTTTCGAACATCTTCTCCTCTGAAACCACTGGGCCGATTGAAGCCAAATTTCATATGGAGTCTCAGTTGGATGGGGGAATGAAAGTTTATACCCGGGGTCTGGGTCATATGACCAAGATGGCCGCCATGCCCATATATGGTAAAAACCCTTCAAAAATCTTCTTCTTCAGAACCAAAATGCCTATGACCTTGAAACTTGGAATGTAGCATCGGGCATGATGGCCCATCGTAGTTTGTACAAATCATGACCTTGCGTTGACCTTGACCTAATTTACGGCATGGTCAACTTTGGTACGTTAGGCTTTTATATTGGAAAACGCTTAAACAGTGGATTTCTCAGAAACTATTTAAGTCTAAGGTACAATACTTGGTATACATGGTCGACTAAATGACCAGATGAAGATATTATGTCACTAAAGGTCAAGGTCATTCTGTCGGACCATCCGTCGTCAAGATTTTCAAACATCTTCTCCTCTGAAACCAGTGGGCAGATTGAAGCCAAATTTCATATGGAGTCTCAGTGGGATGGGGGAACGAAAGTTTGTACCCGGGGTCTGGGTCACATGACCAAGATGGCCGCCATGCCCATATATGGTAAAAAACCCTTCAAAAATCTTCTTCTCCAGAACCAAAAGGCCTATGACCTTGAAACTTGGTATGTAGCATCGGGCATGCGGGCCCATCAAAGTTTATACAAATCATGACCTTGCGTTGACCTTTACCTAATTTACGGTATTATCAACTTTGGTACGTTAAGCTTTTATATTGGAAAACGCTTAAACAGTTGATTTCTCAGAAAATATTTAAGTCTAAGGTACAATATGTGGTATACATGGTCGACTAAATGACCAGATGAAGATATTATGTCTTTTAAGGTCAAGGTCATTCCGTTGGACCATCCGTCATCAAGATTTTCAAACATCTTCTCCTCTGAAACCACTGGGCGGATTGAAGCCAAATTTCATATGGAGTCTCAGTGGGATGGGGGGAATGAAAGTTTATACCCATGGTCTGGGTCACATGACCAAGATGGCCCCCATACCCATATATGGTAAAAATCCTTCAAAAATCTACTTCTCCAGAACCAAAAGGCCTATGACCTTGAAACTTGGTATGTAGCATCGGGCATGCAGGCCAATTATAGTTTATGCAAATCATGACCTTGCGTTGACTTTGACCTAATTTACGGCATGGTCAACTTTGGTACGTTAGGCTTTTATATGGGAAAATGCTTAAACAGTGGATTTCTCAGAAAATATTTAAGTCTAAGGTACAATACTTGGTATACATGGTCGACTAAATGACCAGATGAAGATATTATGTCACTAAAGGTCAAGGTCATTCTGTCGGACCATCTGTCGTCAAGATTTTCGAACATCTTCTCCTCTGAAACCACTGGGCTGATTGAAGCCAAATTTCATATGGAGTCTCATTGGGATAGGGGAACGAAATTTTATACCCAAGGTCTGGGTCACATGACCGAGTGGCCGCCATGCCCATATATGGTTAAAAGCCTTCAAAAATCTTCTTCTCCGGAACCAAAAGATCTATGACCTTGAAACTTGGTTTGTAGCATCGGGCATGCGGGCCCCATATAGTATATACAAATGACGACCTTGCGTTGACTTTGATCTAATTTACGGCTTGGTCAACTTTGGTACGTCAGGCTTTTGTATGGGAAAACGCTTAAACAGTGGATTTCTCAGAAAATATTTAAGTCTAAGGTACAATACTTGGTATACATGGTCGACTAAATGACCAGATGAAGATATTATGTCACTAAAGGTCAAGGTCATTCTGTCGGACCATCCGTCGTCACAATTTTCAAACATCTTCTTCTCTGAAACCACTGGGCCGACTGAAGCCAAATTTCATATGGAGTCTCATTGGGATGGGGGAATGAAAGTTTGTGCCCGGGGTCTGGGTCACATGACCAGGATGGCCGCATGCCCATATATGGTAAAAAACTGTCAAAAATCTTCTTCTCCAGAACTAAAAGGCCTATGACCTTGAAACTTGGTATGTAGCTTTGGGCATGACGGCCCATCATAGTTTATACAAATGATGACCTTGTGTTGACCTTGACCTAATTTACGACATGGTCAACTTTGGTATGTTAGGCTTTTATATGGGAAAACGCTTAAACAGTGGATTTCTCAGAAAATATTTAAGTCTAAGGTACAATACTTGGTATACATGGTCGACTAAATGACCAGATGAAGATATATGTCACTAAAGGTCAAGGTCATTCTGTCGGACCATCCGTCGTCACAATTTTCAAACATCTTCTTCTCTGAAACCACTGGGCCGACTGAAGCCAAATTTCATATGGAGTCTCATTGGGATGGGGGAATGAAAGTTTGTGCCCGGGGTCTGGGTCACATGACCAGGATGGCCGCCATGCCCATATATGGTAAAAAAACTGTCAAAAATCTTCTTCTCCAGAAGTAAAAGACCTATGACCTTGAAACTTGGTATGTAGCTTTGGGCATGACGGCCCATCATAGTTTATACAAATGATGACCTTGTGTTGACCTTGACCTAATTTACGACATGGTCAACTTTGGTATGTTAGGCTTTTATATAGGAAAACGCTTATATAGTGGATTTCTCAGAAACTATTTAAGTCTAAGGTACAATATGTGGTATATATGGTCAACTAAATGACCAGAGGAAGATATTATGTCACTGAAGGTCAAAGTCATTTTGTTGGTCTGTCCGTCATCAAGATTTTCAAACATCTTCTCCTCTGAAACCACTGGGGAGATTGAAGCCAAATTTCATATGGTGTCTCATTGGGATAGGGGAATTTAAGTTTATACCGGGGGGCTGGGCTACATGACCAAGATGGCCACCATGCCCATATATGGTAAAAACCCTTCAAAAATCTTCTTCTCCAGAACCAAAAGGCCTATGACCTTGAAACTTGGTATGTAGCATTGGGCATGCTGGCCCATCATAGTTTATACAAATCATGACCATGCGTTGACCTTGAATTAATTTACGGCATGGTCAACTTTGGTAGGTTAGGCTTTTATATGGGAAAACGCTTATACAGTGGATTTCTCAGAAACTATTTAAGTCTAAGGTACAATACATGGTTTATATGGTCAACTAAATGACCAGATGAAGATATTATGTCACTGAAGGTCAAGGTCATTTTGTCGGTCTGTCCGTCATCAAGATTTTCAAAACATCTACTCCCCTGAAACCACTGGTCTGATTGAAGCAAAATTTCATATGGAGTCTAAGTGTGATCAGGGAATAAAAGTTTGTTCTCAGGGTCTTGACCAAGATGGCCGCCATGCCCGTATATGGTAAAAACCCTTCAAAATCTTCTTCTCCAGAACCAAAAGGTGTATGACCTTGAAACTTGGTATGTAGCATTGGGCACTCAAGCCCATCATAGTTTATACAAATGATCATGCGTTGACCTTGACCTAATTTATGACACTGTCAACTTTGGTACATTATGTAGTCTTTTATATGGGAAAATGCTTAAACAGTGGATTTTTCAGAAACTATTGAAGTCTAAGGTGCAAAATTTGGTATATATGGTTGACTAAATGACCAGATGAAGATATTTTGTCGTTAAAGGTCAAGGTCATTCTTTGACTTTTGTACAAGGTCATTGAGATTCTGTCACCCGTCAATATTTTCAAACATCTTCTCAGCGGCCACTAGGGTCAATTGAAGCCATATTTCATATGGAGCTTCACCGGCTTAAAGGAACCATAGTTTGTTCAGATGGTCTTGGTCACTTGACCAAGATGGCCACCATGCCCATATATGGTAAAAACTCTTCAAACGTCTTTTTCTCGAGAACCGAAAGGCCTATAACCTTGAAACTTGGTACCGGTATGTAGCATTGGGCACTCAGGCCCATCATAGTTTATACAAATGATTACTGTATTTCATATGGAGCTTTAATACTGGGTCAAAGGAATCAAAGTTTGTTCAGATGGTCATGGTCGTATGAACATGGTGGCCGCCACACCCATTTATGATAAAAACCCTTCAGAAATCTTTGACCAGAAACAAAGGCCCAGTGACCTTGTGGCTTGGTATATAGAATTGGGACTCAACATTAATCCCCAAGGGAGGGGGCTCCTGCCCTGGTGCTATATACATGTATAAAAGCATGAAAATATATACCAGGACCAAGTGTCAGGTGAGCTACAGGACCATTGGTCCTCTGGTTTTGGTACCTAAAAGTAATTTACTATCCTAGATGCAGTGGTATTGCTATGGGATTGTTACATGGTCTAGATGATGATGCTGATGGTGGTATTGCTGTTAATCTACTTCCTCTTGTAGCCCAAAAATACAGTAAAAGAACGGCCCTTACAGTATATACCGAAAGGTAAGACTGTTGAATATGTAAAAGTTTCCGTATCATGGGAGATTGATTCATTAGAAGCAAGGAACAGGTTGAGATGAAATGAATTCTGAGATCATTGATCTGTCATGGATTTGAGTTATGGATAGGAAAATCTGTATCAAGGGGAACTGGGGCATAACAAGGCTTGCCTAGTGAATCTGAACAGTAATCTGAGGGATGGATTCTTTTCCTTAGATACATTTTGATTAAAAATGTTCCATTCTAAATGTAAAACTCACTTTTAAATGCATTATTTCAGCATTTTTATGTTGTGTTTCCAGTTTAAAGAAGTTGCCCCAAGTGTAACCTAGGTTGTGTGAAGAAGAACAGTGTGGTAATTTGAGTTATGTGACATGTCTTAATTTCAGTGGAGTATCAGACCCCCTATGCCTTGCCCCATCTGTGAGATTACTAAGAGTATGTGAAGAAAAACAGTGTGGAAATCTGGAAAACATAGATGCTTTACTGGGTATGTAAGAATCAAGATCTTATTTGTCATAAAATGCAATGCAGAAAAATTAGTTTAACAGGATGCAAGTAAAAGCAGTTAAGTCTTCTGTAGTTCTGCTATATGTAAATATCATAAGTGATATAGGGGCTTTCAAGAGTGGTCATTCCATGTGAAATGACCACAAGGGAAAGATGACTGTTTTTATGCACCCGTTGTGAGACGGGACATACCATGTTGCAGCCTCATCCAGCCATCTTTTTTGTTTCCACTCCATATTTTCTAGAACCCTTGAAAGATTTTAATGAATTTTGGCGTCAGATGTACTCCTTATCAAGACTGTGTGAAGAGGTCATACTTCAAAAATGTCTGACAAAGGTCAAGGTCGCACTTAAGAGGTTGAAGTTCTTAAAGTAAATATTAGATGTTGGCTCCATATCTCTCAAACTGTTTATTAAAGATTTTTTCATTTAAGTTTGTACAAATAGATAAAGCATCATCAAAGAATGTGCAGAGAAAAAGATTACATTGAGATTTCAAAGACTGGAGCACAGATAGTGTAGACTCAGATGAGGTGGCTCATAATTTAGCTGTTTTAGTTTATAGCTCTCTAAACTTCATTATCCAGTGACAGTGTTTCATTGTTTCTGTTCATTTCAGGTTGTCCAATAAATATGACAAAAGAGGAGGTATATGACAAATTGGAGCCACTGTCACAGAAAGAAAAAGATATTATATGTTCAACACTCTTCTACTGTGTAAACTGGTTTATTGAGGTAGTTCACTAATGACACAGAATTAAATAACTTGAGAATAAATATTTTGTTTGAGAAATTATGAAGTTTCTGTTGAAAGAATTTCAGTTTGTAATGACATCGAAAAATTGGTTGAGCATGGTATACACTGTATTCCATGCTCCTATACCAGTTTTGTCAGAGATCTGTTACCATAGCAAGTAAGAGTTCATATTGATGTCAAAGTGATGTCATTGAGATATCATTTTGCTAAGGTACTAAGCACAACATTTGTTTATTTCATAGTTGCTATGGTATCAGATCTATGATGTCATCTCACTTATGAGAACAGTATGAAACAGTGTTTGCCATGCTCCTCTCGAATTGCTAGTGAGATGCGCACTGAAATCCATACTACGGGAGAGTGTGATTTTCTCAAACTTATAAGTCATTCTCAAATAATTTAATTCTCTGTTTTATATTGATAACTTTTCATGTATTAGTAAATATTCTTCCATAGACATTATTATCTTGAACTTTTTAAGGTAAGAGAATAAATAATTTAAAAAGAATGAAAAGAAATAAAAACTCAGTATAGATGTCAGACCCACAGTTTCTTTATAACTTGTTTATATACTTTCAGTTTTGGGTATTGTTGCCATCCCTGAGATTAGCAGAAACATAACAAGAGATATATATACACAGTCAACTCCTGATATCTCAAACACTGATATCTCAAAATATCTTCTGATTTCAAAGAATATATTTCCTACTTTTATTTACATTTCAACTTCTGTTATCTCAAACTACTGACATCTCAAAGTAAATTTTCTGGTACCAGAAAACTTTCTTTGAGATATCAGTGGTTTGGTCTGAAATTTGACTTCGAGATATCGAGAGTTGACTGTACATTAATATTATTGTTTATAAGTTCATTGTGGCTAAGCTGTTTCTGAGTTTTCTGAGTGACAGAGTAATTTTCGCAAAGAGAAGTGTTCGTGACTTCCTGCTTGCTTCCCTAGACAATGTGAACCTTCCAAAAAGAGGTCGACTGCTGAAGTAAAGCATTTGCTGCTGGGGAGCAAATGCCTCCATGTAAGGGCTGATCCAGTTGAGCAGGGCAATGAAAAGAAATGATTAGAGTTGCTTACCGTAAAAGGATACCCAGGTACCTTAATTTTGCATAACCATATGTTGTGGTCCCAAAATGGAACTGCCTCATTCTACTGTTGGGAATGACAGGCTGCTTGTATAAATCATCTCAGAATTATCTGGTACTCTGCTTTACTATATATTAATGTACTACCATTTTGCAAAGGGAGACAACTGTTATCATGTCCAGATTTTCTTTCCTGGACAACAAAACCCTTCCAAAAGGGGCCCACTCTTAAGGAAAGAATTTGCTCCTTTTGGAGCAAATTCTGCCCTGTAAGAGTTGACCCCTGTTCAAAAGGGAGGTGAAAATAAAAATGTGAGTATTAGTTCCCCTGAAAGTGTATCGGTGCACCTCAACTGAAAGTCTGTGATTGCAGGTTATCAACGGTTTCTCAGGGCAGTCAGATGCTGAGATCAAGGGTAAAGTTATAACAAGACTACAGAATGTCACTCAGATGCAAAAGATTCTTATCACCTGTTTATCAGGTAAGAGATTGTCATTTGTTCTGCTATTGAAACAATGGTGATGCACTTTCCATATTTCTTCTGATAAATGCCCTGGAGGCTTTGCCAATAAGAGGTCATATAAATGGCATTCATGAGACAAAATTTATGCAATATATAATTCATTTTGGTAATCTAAAGCCAATTTTGCAGGAATTTGGCTAATTTTCTTTACAGAACAAGTGAGAGTGGGCATTTATTAGAGAGGGGGCCTTTATTTGAAGAAGTATGATAGTTGGTTTAAACACTATTTTATTGATCAGTTCGCATGTTGAATAAATGAAGCCTTATAGTGATCATCTCCTGACTTAGAGTTTTTGTCTCCCCTGTTGCTCCAGAATGGGAAACTTACCATATTTTCCATAACAAGTTCACAGTGCGGCCCAGGAATTTTAATTTTACCTTTATAGTTGTCTTTAAAGAGAAATTCTATAAAGCGCACAGTCAGTTACAAATCAAAGCATGTTCCAATCTGCTTCACAATAGTCGGCATATACAGGTCAGATAATGGGTAAAAAAAGTCCTCTCGGAACAGGTGAATTGCGACATTCAGCCTAAAGTATCAATTAAAAGAAAAAAAAATGTAACCAGAAACTATGTGCACTTAATAAGACATGAAGAATGCTTACCTTATCGAAAACACTCTAAGTATGCATTAGAGCATGTGTGCTTATTACGGAGATTACGGTGAGTATTATTTTTCTGGCATCACAGTCATTGTTTGCATAAATGTCCTTTCAGTTTGCTGTTGGTTTTTATGCCCTCATGACGATAGTCAGGGTGCAATAAGATTTGCCCCTGTCTGTCAGTCTGTCCCTCCATCCGTCTGTTCATCATGCTTTATGGTATAGAGTTTGTGTAATCAACTGCTCCCACAGTTTTCAATGGATCATTTTCAAACTTTGCATTGATGTTGTGGACATATTGAAGATGTGCATGTGGATTTTTGATGCAGCTAGAATTAATTTTGACAGAATTACGGCCTTTTGAACTTAGTCATTTTTGGCTAATTTTTGCATTGTAGGGTATAGAGTTTGTGTAATCAACTCCTCCCACAGTTTTAAATGGATCTTTTTCAAACCTTGCATACATGCTGTGAATGTATTGAAGATGTGCATGTAGGTTTTTG
Source organism: Ctena decussata (assembly GCA_963989385.1). NCBI lineage: Eukaryota > Metazoa > Mollusca > Bivalvia > Lucinida > Lucinidae > Ctena > Ctena decussata. Next base: position 2,911,742 of record OZ022507.1, on the reverse strand, counting down.
TTGTACCTAGAATTAATTTTGACAGAATAACGGCCTTTTGAACTTAGTCATTCTAGGGAAATTTTTGCATTGTAGCGTATGGAGTTTGTGTTATCAACTTGTCCCACAGTTTTCAGTGGATCTATTTCAAACCTTGTCTACATATTGTGGACATATTTGAAGCTGTGCATGAGGCATTTTGATAGATCTAGAATTAATTTTGACAATTACAGCCTTTTTAACTTGGTCATTTTGGGCAATATCTATATGGTAGGGTAGTATGGAGTTCGTGTAAGGTTTTCAATGGATTCTTTGTAGGTGCTGGATACTTGGTGCTGGACCAATGGATATACACATGTCATGTGACAGGGGCTGCACGGGGGCATCATTAGTGTCTTACAGACACAATTTTCTAGTTTTATATTTGCTCTGTTTGTTGAAGTGCATTCCATGGAATTCTTCTGCCATTTTTGCCAAGGGAAACAGCATTTGCATCCCTGGACAAAGAAGTCCCTCCAAAATGGGGTCTATTCTTAAAGGAAAGAATTTGCTTCTAGGGGAGCAAATTCTTTCCTTTAAGAGTTGACCTCCATCAAGAAGGAAAGGAAAAAACAAACCGGTAGAGTTACTTCCCCTGAAAGGGAACTCATTCACATTAATAACTGCATTTATCCGTATTCATATTGCATTAAAATATACAAAAGCAATGACTTACTTCAGCACACCCTGGATTCAGTCCACCGCTTGCCAATTTTGACCTTGATGAAGGCATAAAACCAGCTGTTACCATGGCAACAAGTAGTAAAGGTGAGGGCAAGAAAAAGGCAAAGACAGCTAAGAAAAAGTAAGTGTATTGTAATTATTCTGAATATTGGTACACCTTATTATATTGATGTAATAAGAATGTTGAAGAGTATATAGTTTGTTGTCACCTGGGCATGGATGTTTCGGGTGAAGGTTTTGACTCACATGCGAGACATAGGAGGTATTATTTTTCTGAAATTATAGTCAGGGTTGGCAGAAAAACCTTTTTATCAAGTTTTTTAGTGTGACAATTCTCAGGTGAGACAGAGCCTTCCTTTTAAGTCTCAAATCTCCTTTACTCATGGATGGATTCAGTTGATACTCAGAATTGTGTCAGACATTGATCAAAGTTTTACAGAATGCCAACCCCACCATGCTTGGTGACCTTGAGGTAGGTCATGAATTAAGAAATTTTATATAGTGTTTGGTGAAAATTTTTTAAGGCTCACAGTCTAGTAATGTATGAATGGATTTAGTGTGACTAATGCAAAGTTTTACATGGTACTGCCAAACCCATAATTACCTTCAGATCAGGCTTATCCTGATTATTGTTCAAGTTTCGATGGAATAATCCTTCCCCTTGCTGCAAAATTGAGTCACTTACAGATGAGTGAGGTTTTAGAATACAGCCATTAGAATTTCATATTTCATTTGTAATAAAAATTGGGGATAGGTTTATATTATTTTGTATATATTGCTCATTCTTGAATGGAACAGTTTGATATGTAACAAGGCTTTCTTCTGCTTTAATTGAGATCACTTTACAGCATGTGGATGCTGTTATAGTCCGGTCGCGATAAGTTGGCAATGTTATTATTTTATGTTTATTTTGATTTGGTGACTGACTGGCTATATAGCAGAGTTCAGCTTATCCAACTCTCGGGAATGAAAGAATAAACTTGAATAATTTTGTTACTATCAGTTTTGTTATCAATGATACTCTTAAACTAGAGACAGTTCCTGTCTTTAAGATTCCAAAAAATGACATTTAGATAAATTTGAACTGCCAGTTAACCGTAATGTTCCATTATAACTTAAGATTAAGAAGTTACATGAACTGCACCGTAATGATAGTTCAGGTACTGTTGACATTAAAAATGTAAACAAAACATTGCCACTATAGCGCGACCGACCTATACTGACCTAGGGATCAATTATCACACAGAGAAATTTGTGTGTTGTTTGCATTAACTTTTTATGTAAACATTTGTTGGATTATGCTAGAAGCAGTTAAATTCCATGTTTTCAGGAAAGGGGGAGATAAACCAGTGACAGACAGTGATGATGAGAGTAGAGACAGTACACAACTTAATAACACTGTAGTAAGTGTATCTTGTTTAAGGTGAAGGGCAGACCTGGGGTCGAATACTTTCAAAAGTATTTGAATACAAATACAAATACTTTGCAATTTAAGAATGCAGAATAAAAATAAAAATACTTTTTTTATGAATGTATTCAAATAAAAATGCAAATACTTTGCACATGTATTCGAATACTTTTCAATAAAAATGGAAATTTCATTAACCATTGGTTTATGCCTAACTTTCATATCTCTAGTAGTCCAGACTCTAGCGGTTTTACTACATAAAAATAATTCTGATTACAAGAATTCTGATCACAAGATTGTTACTGAATGTAGTTAATTTTTGCTAAAATGTGACATTCTTACATTTAGGAAGTTAAAAACCATTGAAATAAGTTGTCTCTTAACTGTCTAATGGATGAATGGATGTTTTGGTGTTTTACACCCTTTTCAACAGTATTTCAATCATTGTAGGATGATGGATTGATAATTTGAAAGGCTCAGTGCAATGAACTGCAGTCTAGATGCAGAAACATCTCGCCTCGGAAAGGATTCGAACCCCGGACACCATGAGCTGAAATCTGGTGCTCAACTAGCTAATGTCTGCAATAGTTTATGCCAATCAAAAATTGTTCAAAACAGGAGCCATTCATAGAATACTTTCAGCTTAGTTAATCATGGGGTGTTTGGCTGATTTTGTTTTCATAACTTTCTGTAAAAAAATAAGTTTTTGAAGCCATTATTGACAACCCTGATCATATGCTGCACTCTACAGTGTCCGATCTTGGTTAATACTGTTAGTCAAGATCTCTTTTATGGCACTAGGCATTACTAGGTTCAACTTCCAAGTTAGCAAATATAATACCTATATGTCATGTTCCAGCAGATTGCCCCAGGACAGTATTAAATTAAATAGGGACAAGGCACAGAACTGACAACTAAGCCATGCCATTACCTGTACATTTTTTTTGACACTTGTTTCTCAAAAATTTCAATACACAATTATGATCCCATCTTAATTTCAGCCAAACATATTGAAATGGAGATGAAAATCACATCAAATGCCCAATCTCATACAATTTTAGAAAACCTTGTATATACACTGCCTTTGACCCATAACCTGCTGAAAAAATTAAAATGCCATGATTACTTTGAATTTGATGCAATTTATTGCTATATATTTAGAATCAAAATGACATTTATAGTGTAGATCCAGATCAACTGGCTTTTTGACTGAATAGTTTTCTACAGCATCATTGCAATCAATTAATAAAATCAATAGTCTTTGATCTCTTTTTGTATTGTATTTACCTTTGAGGTGTAGTCTTCAAAGTTCCTATACTAGCTTTATTGGACTTAAGTCACATCAATCCCATAGTTTATGTAATTCTATGTATCAGTGTTTCCTAACAATGGCAAACGTATTCATAATGTATTCATAAAAGTATTCACGAATACATGAAATTTGCAATGTATTCAAATACAAATACAAATACTTTTATTCTAAGAAATCCATGAATACAGAATACTTTATGAATACTCAGAAAATGTATTCAAATAGTATTCAAAAAAGAATACAGAATACGATTACCCCAAGTCTGGTGAAGGGTACACACCTGTTGTTCCACCATTTTCACATAAAGAAAAACTTTCATGACTGCCTGTTTACTTCCCTGGACAATGAAGCCCTTTCAAAATGAGGTCTGCTCTTAAAGATTTACACCCTCAATATGTCTATTAACTTTTAAATTTCTCACAAAAAAATATATCTTAGGCATGATAGTAATTGCCATTAAAAATACATTATCTGCCAAATTTATGATTTGTGATTATCACTGAAAATAGGAGAATTTAAGAAAATTCACAAAAAGAGCGGCAATAGAGGACCACCATTCCCGCAAAAAATGAAGACTGGATACGCCCAGCAATCATAGTTAATCAGGTTAAAGTTATATCATGAATAATTTTAAGCCCTTTCTTTAATCGACTTCAGACAGTTATTGGCTGAAATGTGGCTGTCACACAGTGACGTATAGCATCAGCGTATGCCGACGTATGAGAAATTTAGTAAACACGCTGGTGTACGTTGAATAAGTTAGGGGTACGTTATGAACAAGTTACGAGTACGCTCAAATACGTTGGTATAAATTGTTGTACGTCGAATGCGGCCCAAAATTTTGTGCATGCATAAAATTTTCAACGTACGCCGACGTATTGTTTATAAGTTAGTCATAAGTTTGGTGTACGCAACAGGTAAGTTATGCGTACGTTCATGCACGTAACTTATAAGTTAATCATACGTTGACATACGTCGGCAGCCAGCAGGTCCATTGTGGAGCGTACGCGTAACTTATTTCTAACTTATAGGTAACTTACCTGTAACTTATACCGAGCGTATCCAGAACGTATCCAACCTATGCCTGACGACCTTAGAACGTATTCAACGTATCACGAACGCACTGAGCGTATTTAGGTAACATATCCGCCAGCGACCTGGGCTTCAGCTATATATATTGGATACAGATCAGCAATTCATCACTTTTAAATAAGGAATCTTCTTGGACCGCTTCTGCTTGTTGTTTTGGGGCTTGAGAGGGGGTTAATACTTCAGATGCCACCACAGCTGCTGCAGATGCCGCCACGGATACCACTAAAGAGGCATTGGAGTCTGCGCGAGAGGGAGGTTGGCTACCATCGTAGGCATGGCAGTCGGGTGATGATTGGGACGACGGTAGGCATGCAGGTGGTCAGCTACTACCTGCAAAGTTCTAGAATTTTCGTTCTTTAGACATGTCCATCGATCAACGTCCACTACAATAAAAAGTGTTGTAGAGAGCCGTCGCTTTACATCTGATCGTCGAAGCACGCTCCAACACGCTATACATAAGGTCGGCGTAAGTTAGACTAACGTTGTGCATGCGTTCGGCATAAGACGAGAGCGCTACAGATACGCTGGGAACACGCTGTTATACGCTTGTATAAGTTATGTATACGCTAGGGATAAGTTGTGAATAAGTTATTTATACGTTTCAGTACGCTATGTGTGCGTTCCAAAACCGGCTGCTGTTTGATGTTTTAATTTATCTCCAGCGTATGCCAGCGTATTGGATAAATTTTTCATACGTTGGCGTACGTTGTCTGAAACGTTGTAGTGTGACAGGGCCTAAAAGAATGCACATCCACAGATTAGAGGTTAATTTTGAACAAATCTTAATTATGTTGCATACAACTAACCAGTTTCATAATTTTGTGATTATTTCGTTTAATGAAGTATGAGGGAGTATACCTTAAAAGGGAAGAATTTGCTCCAAGAGGAGCAAACTCTTTTCTGTAAGATTTGACCTGTATTGAGAAGGGAAGCAAAAATGAAAATGGCAAGAATTGCTTCCCCTGAAAGTATAGCCATTCACCCTGAGGCTTATGATGTATTGATTTGCTGCATTGAAAATTGTCTTTCTTTCTGTGACAACTTCCATCGCCTGTGTGCAAGATATTGGTAGGATTTTATTTTAAGGTTGATTGGTACACTTTCATGTTTTTGCAATAACTTGTGACTTTATGTTTGCTTCGCGAGAGGGCATAGGTCTTCTAAAATAGTGTCTACTTTTAAAGGAAAGAATACACTCCTTGAAAGCTAATTCTTTCCTTTAAGAGTTGACCTCCATTGAGAAGGAAGGCAAAAATGAAAGTGGCGGAATAGTTTTCTTTGGAAGTGAACCCTACTACCCTAAGTCAGAAAACTAAGCATTTACATTCGCAGTGTATTAGCAACACCAAGGCCAACATTAGTGTTTGATTTTAATTTGGGCGTCAGTTTCAGCTTTGATAGCTGGCATGCAGCTCCGAAACATGATGGAAATATGAGGGTTATTCAATAAAGAGTGGAATTTTATTCATAATTTGTGACTGTATATGTTTTTCATATCGAAACTATGACCACTGCATTGCATATACTATTGCCCATAAAGCAAAGTATCCCAGATTTTTATCTGATCGTTGATTTTCTTGTTGCCTAGCAATGGCAGAAAACAAGGGAAAAGCTCCTGGCCAGATTTGTAAAAATGGTTGCCATGGTTACTGGAACCCTCCTATTAATTCCAAAAGTACTTTGTTTTATACCTTACTATGTTTAAATCATACTTTGTGAAAATAACTGATTTTGGACTGAAATTGTCGAAGATGCTAGGAATTTTAGTTTCAAAATTGAAAAAGAAATTGCAAAACTTGAGCATTATAATTGGGGGTGGGGGTGAGATAGATGTTATAAATTAAAAGTAAATTTACATAATGGTAGGCACTCAACTCTAAGGGGTGAGTTATACCATATAAATTACAATGCACATATTGAAGAAACACACGATAGATGTGCTTTGTGTTGCAAAGCAACAGAAATCGTGCATACTACTTAAGGTCATATTTCCTGGAATAGACTGGTTGTTAGGCAACCATTCGTCAGTGGGTTAATGTATAGTCCAAATGGTATAATCAAAATTAAAACGTAATGCAACCAAATATAGAAAATGTCAAAATATGTTCGGATACCACTATTTGGATAAATGCCAGACCTCAGTTCCTGTGTGTGTGGTTTAATTATGAGGCAAATCCAGGCCAGTGATTTAGCTGGTGCTTTAAATTTCAAACCATAGCCGAATGAATTGTTGGTAAAATTTGATGAAGCATATACTATAGGGAAGTAAGATATTGGTCTTACAAATGAAGGTAAAATTTTCTAATAATGGGGTAGGGTTCATCAAATATTAAACAAGTCCCACTCTATATTGGATGACCCTCGTATATGTACGTATGAAAAGCTATCTCAGTCATCATTCTAAATCTTTTACATTTCAGTATAGATTCAAACTATATGAAAGAAAAAAAATCTGTTTTGGGTCTTTCTCTGTGTGCAGAAAAATGGACAGTTGATTGCTGGATGAATAACTTGCAATTTTATGTCCTTTTCAACAGAAATCTGGTCATATCAGAATGATGGGAAGGTGATAATTAATTAAAGCTGTGTGCAGCAGAACCCTGTTTACTGTTAAGATGATTACCCTTTCCAGTGGAAATTTAACCAGGACCACTAGGTTAGCAGGCCAGTGCTTAACACTTTGAGCTACCTAGGCTAGCTTGGGATAACTTTTCATTTGCTTGATGGTTGATTCAGTGAATCTTGTTTTGGACCAATAACTGCCATAAGAAGCAGATTTTTTTCGGTCCAGATTTCACATTTATAAACAAAAATGCATTATTTTGCTTTATGTAGGTATCTCAAATGGCTGCTACCCAAGATATGGAGAAAAGTGAGAGTAAGGAGAAACCCAGTATCAGTCTGTCAGCATACAAACCTTTCTTCAGGTATGTTTCTCAGATAAAGAACTTCAATTTAAAAATGGGGCAAAAATAATTAGCATTCTATTCTATTCTATCCTTTAACCTTACAAGGTCGTTGGGGCACCACAAATGATTTTGAAACAACCCCGTTCCACCTTGTCCTGTTTTCAGCTGCCCTAGTTGAGCTGGCAAAGTCCATTCCTGTTCACTCTTTAATATTGTATTGTCTTCCCACCTCTTCTTCTGTTTCCTTTCACTGTGCCCTGTAGAATCATCTTCGCTAAACCCGACCTTGAGACATGGCAAAACCACCTTAGTTTCCTATTAGCATAATTGGCATGAAAAGGTACCTTAGGGCATCTGCACAGACTAATCAGAGTCTTCCCAGTTTGCATGTTCCTGGGAGATCTACAGTGAAAACTCTGACCAGTTTGCGCATTGACCTAGTTACTGAAAGGCCAGTGCATTGCATGTGGTCCCTTTTGATGTGCTGTCAGTCAAACGTAGCTTGGTCTTTTTGGAATTGCTTGTGCATCTGTTGAGATTGGATAATGTTTGTGCAGAATCAAGGAAACTATCAGTGGATATAATCAACTGGTGCTATATATTTTCAGGTGAATGGATATGGTTTCTGGGGAAGCAACTCTGTCTTTTCATTTTTGCCTCCTTTCTCAGTGTGGATTAACTCTCCAAGGAAAGAATTTGCTCACTTAGGGGCCAAGTTGTTCAAAGCATCATTAGCTTCAGTCTGACAGTCCTCACAAAGATTAATTGTGGTAATATTCTTTGCTGAAAAATTGTTAGGAGTGTTTGCAGTTGTGAGGAGCTTTTTTTGGCATAAAATTGACAGAATTTTTACATATGATACATTTGAAAACTTAAAAATTTAACATCTCGTTACCTAACAATTTTGTTAGTTTTGAACAACAGATTTTTCACCTGAAACAAACTGTCAGTAGGTTTAAATGTCAATTCAGTTGTAATAATGATACTTGCTGGTCTGAAAAAAATCTGTTTTATGAAAAAACTAACAACAACTATCGGGTAAATTAAAAAAAATATATCGGTAATGATTCGAAATATCTTTTTCAGAGAGATAGACATCAATGTTTTTACCATCTTAAACACTGGATTGATATCTAGGGCTGCACTGGACACAGAAATGAATACAAAGGTACTTATTCATGTTTGCACAATAGAAATGAACAGAACGGTTTAGCTCAGAAAATGGAAATTTAAAAATATTTGTGACATTTTGCACTAAATTAAATATATGGTAGTGTGAACTAGGAAATTTACTCACCATCTGTTATTGAGGTGAGCCATGGATTTTGAAATGCTGCTCCATGATTAGGAAATTAAACTGGAAAGGACTGCAACAATTGTTATAGGAAAATTTGTGTTAGGAAAAAACGCTACGACTGTGATCTACATGTCATGTGCAAACATGCTCCAAAAATAATTGCCTGCTTTATTGCATAATTAATTTCTTTTTTGATTGACATGCAGAATGCACTGTAGGCCTTAAAACTATTAAGTGTAAGAATCTGCGACCTGTCATTGTATACCATAAAGCCTGTATTATTGTCATTCCTCATTTTTAGCTCGCCTGAGCACGAAGTGCTCAGGGTGAGCTTTTGGGATACCCTGATGTCCGTCGTCCGTCGTCCGGACGGACGTACGTCCGGACGTCCGGACGAACGTCCGTCAACTTTTGCTTGTGTACACTCTAGCGGGCACAGTTTTGATCCAATCTTTCTGAAACTTTGTCAGAATGTTTATCTCTATAAAATCTAGGCCAAGTTTGAAACTGGGTCATGTCGGGTCAAAAACTAGGTCACTAGGTCAAATCTTAGAAAAACCTTGTGTACACTCTAGAAGGCACAGTTTTCATCCAAAGTTCATGAAACTTTGTCAGAATGTTTATCTTTATAATATCTAGGACAAGTTCGAAACTGGGTCACGTCGGGTCAAAAACTAGGTCACTAGGTCAAATCTTAGAAAAACCTTGTGTACACTCTAGAAGGCACAGTTTTCATCCAAAGTTCATGAAACTTTGTCAGAATGTTTATCTTTATAATATCTAGGACAAGTTCGAAACTGGGTCACGTCGGGTCAAAAACTAGGTCACTAGGTCAAATCTTAGAAAAACCTTGTGTACGCTCTAGAAGGCACAGTTTTCATCCAAAGTTCATGAAACTTTGTCAGAATGTTTATCCTCATAATATCTAGGACAAATTCGAAACTGGGTCACGTCGGGTCAAAAACTAGGTCAGTAGGTCAAATCATAGAAAAACCTTGTGTACGCTCTAGAGGACACAGTTTTGATCCAATCTATATGAAACGTTGTCAGAATATATATCTCCATAAACTCTAGGCCAAGTTTGAAACTGGGTCATGTTGGGTCAAAAACTAGGTCAGTAGGTCAAATCTTAGAAAAACCTTGTGTACACTCTAGAAGGCACAGTTTTCATCCAAAGTTCATGAAATTTTGTCAGAATGTTTATCTTTATAATATCTAGAACAAGTACCAAACTGGGTCATGTTGGGTCAAAAACTAGGTCACTAGGTCAAATCATAGAAAAACATTGTGTACGCTCTAGAGGACACAGTTTTGATCCAATTTTTATAAAACATTGTCAGAATGTTTATCTCCATAAACTCTAGGCCAAGTTCGAAATTGGGTCATGTCGGGTCAAAAACTAGGTCACAAGGTCAAATCTTAGAAAAACCTTGTGTACGCTCTAGAAGGCACAGTTTTCATCCAAAGTTCATGAAACTTATCAGAATGTTTATCCTCATAATATGAAGGACAAATTTGAAACTGGGTCATGTAGGGTCAAAAACTAGCTCACTTGGTCAAATCATAGAAAAACCGTGTGTACGCTCTAGAGGACACAGTTTTGATCCAATCTTTATGAAACTTTGTCAGAATGTTTATCTCCATAAACTCTAGGCCAAGTTTGAAAGTAGGTCATGTCAGGTCAAAAACTAGGTCACTAGGGCAAATCTTAGGAAAACTTCGTGTACGCACTAGAAGGAATAGTTTTGATCCAATCTTCATGAAAGTATGTCAAAATGTTTATTGTCCATCTATATATGCCCCTTATGAAACTGGGTCACGTCAGATCAGAAACTAGGTCACTAGGTCAAATCTAAGAAAAACTTTGTGTACACCCTAGAGGGCACAGTTTTGATCCAATCTTCATGAAACTCTGTCAGAATGTTTACCTTAATGAAATCTAGGTAAAGTTTGAAACTGGTTTGTGTCGGATCAAAAACTAGGTCACTAGGTCAAATATAAGAACGACCTTGTTTATGCTCCAGAGGGCACAGTTTTGATCCAATTTCAATGAAACTTTGTCAGAATGTTTATTCTTACAATATCCGGTTTGAAACTGGGTCATGTCGGGTCAAAAGCTAGGTCACTAGGTCAAATCTAAATTAAGTTATGTTGCAAGAATCAGAACTAACATTGCAATGATGCCAGCCACAAACTCCTTGGAATACATTAGTTTCACCACAGTGAGATAATGATGCTACCATTCTATCATCTGTGTTTGCCTAGTTAAGTCTAGTTCAAATCCATCAAAGGAACTCAACATGAACGGGAACTTTTCCGAGAAGCGACTCTGCCATTTTCAGCTCACCTGAGCCTTACAGTATTGGTTTTAGCTGCCTCTTTCATCCATCCATACACATTTTCAAACATCTCTGAAACCACTGGGCAGATCAAATTTCATATGGAGCCTGCACATGGGTCAAAGGATTGAAAGTTCTTCAAATGATCTTGGTCACATGACCAAGGTGGCCGCCATTCCCATGTATGGTAAAAACTCTTATAAATCTTCACCAGAGCCAGTGAACTGATTAATGCTCAGGTGAGCGATTCAGGGCCACCATGGCCCTCTTGTTTTGCACATATCACCTGTGTTGCCATTGTATATCAGCAGTTTTATCAGCAGTTTTGAAGTTTTGTGTTAGCTTTAGTGAAAGATTTGTAACAGTTAACACTACAACAGAAACATTATGTATATCTCATGAATATATAAACTTTCTGTGTGCTATTTTATTGAGGAAATCTTTCGTGATCTCTTCAAAATATTGTTTGCAAGAGAACCAGAAACACATTGAAATCAGTGGCAGTATCTCAGAGTGGCAAATAATTATTTCCTTTGACTGTAAAATTCCTTTTAATTTGAAAATAGCCGGGCCGTGTAGCGCAATCGGTAGGGCACCTGACTCATAAGTCAGAAGTCCTGGGTTCGAAACCCGGTCTGGCCACATACTTTCGTTTCTCCTTCTGCTGATTCAAGAAGGGCAGTTGTTAGTTACTGGCGAAAGTATGTGCACTTAGTACTGGTTAACCTCTTAGGAGGTCTAAGCCTCCCCAGGAATAGTGTGGTTAGGTTAACTTACTGTCCCGACATGACCTTAGCTGTTTGCCGTGGACGTTAAGCATCAAATCAACCAACCAACTAGTTTGAAAATAGGTCAAATTTTAAATGAGCCGGGACACGACAAAACCAACAAAGTGGTTGTGCTCCCAGTCTGATCAGAGTCTTTGCTGTCCGCAGGTAGGTAGCTTAGACCCTTAGCTATATTTTAAGAGCTTAGTGAAGAGTCTGATCAGACTGGACTGATGCACAGGCTGATCTGAGTCTGGGGTGGGCGCACATTCACTTTGCTATTTTTTTCTCATGTCGCGGCTCAAATTATTTAAAATTTTACAGGCAGTGACAGAGTTATCAATTCAAGCCCCACAGTTAGAATTCTTGTTAGAAGACCTGTGCAGGAAGTTAAATCATTCTCTCTTGGCGACCTCTGCTAAACGAAGGATGTTCCTCAAGGTATATATATTGTACAGAGCTCCAGATAAGAGGAGTACATGTATTTGATAACGATTAAAGGGGCAGCAGCATGAAATTGTGTCAGTTTATTTTGCATGTGTTTGCTCTGTTTTGTGACAATGCACAGGAGAGACTTAGCATTCTGCAGAATTCTCATTATATACATTTTTTGGCACTTTTTATAGAAAACACAAGATTAAGTAACTAGCTGTAGACTTTCCATGACAAGGTACAAAATTTTTTGATTCATTTTCAAAAAGCTGTTTTGTACAAAATTCAAGAATTTTTGTAGAATTTTTGTTTAAAAGGGCAAATGATAAGAAACATTTAGTTCCTGATTAACTTTGTACGTGTAATATGCCTAATTAAATTTGTTTATATCTGACTAATTCCTAAGATCAAATGAAGTTGGCTGATATAATATTTATGGCTTAATTATGTGCATTGCTGTTACCATGATTTTTTTTTGAAAAATCTACACTTTTCTATCCAAACTGAAGACATAAGTGCTGATTCTTAAATCTTTCCAGACCAAAGCAGATAAGAAGATAGGATTTTCCAATCTAGACCAGTTGTCTCCCCTGGAAGTTGCCACTAAGGTGATCAAACTATTACCAGCTTTGTGTAACCATCTAGAGGGTACCAGTGGATTCTTTCAGGTAAAATTTTGATTAACCCATTAATGCCTAGCACCCCAAAAATGGGATATAGGCAAACAGTGCAGACCCAGATCAGACGCCGCGATTGCGGCGTCTGATCATGGTCTACACTTTTTGCATACATGTACAGCTAATGGGTATTTTTCTTCAAAATAAAACAAAAAATGGAAAAATAAACTAAACCTGACACCCCTTAAATGACAAATGGACTCATCCAATATATACAGATAGAATAGTCCACTAGGCATTAATGGGTTAAAGGTGAATGGGTACTGTTTCAGGGGAAGCAACTCTTCTGTTTTAGCTTGCTGTTGTTGACTCCTTGGCCTCGGTGTTGGCTTCCCCTTTAGATGATTTGAGCCGCAACGCGAGAAAACCAACAATGCGGTTGCGCGCCTAGGGCAGACTTAGATCAGCCTGGGCATCTGCCCAGTCTGATCAGAGTCTTCACTGTCCACATGGAGGTAGCTTAGTCCCTTAGCTACCCTTAAAGCGCTTAGTGAAGATTCTGATCTGACTGGGCGGATGCCCAGGCTGATCTGAGTCTGGGCTGGGCGCACAACCACTTTGCTGGTTTTCTCGTGTCGCGGCTCGTTTGGTGTTTGACAAAGTCTGTCAGGCAAGCAGACAGGTCTTATCTTTTTTGCCTTCCTTCCCAATAGGGGTTAACTGTTAATGGAAAGAATTTGCTCCCCTATTTAGAAAGGGTCTGATTGTCAATATACAGAGCTAAGCCACAGAATTATGTTCCCCCACATATTGTTTTTGGTGTGGATCTCATCGGCCTCGGCGTAGCTTCTTGTCTGCACTCTATCTGATTAGATGTTGGTGACCCTGACCTTATTTTCAAGATCACCGGAGGTCAAAGAATGATGAAAATAGCTTGTCTGCACCAGCTTGTCTGCACCATATCTCCTGAAGGAATTGATGGATTTTACCAAACTGGCACACATATATTATTGGGAGATGGCAAAGAACTGATTAGATTTTGGTGACCTTGACCCCATTTTCAAGGTCACAGGAGGTCAAAGAGTGTTGAAAAATGCCTTGTCTGCACCATATCTCCTGATTGGATGGATGGATTTCAACCAAACTTGCTCAGATATATAATTTGGAAATGCAAAAGTACTGATTATATTTCGGTAACCTTGACCCCATTTTCAAGGTCACAGGAGGTCAAATGGCTTGTCTGCACCATATCTCCTGAATGGATGGATGGATTTCAACCAAGCGTGCACCGATATATAATTTGGAAATGTAAAAGAACTGATTGTATTTTGGTGACCTTGATCCAAATTTCAAGGTCATCGGAGGTCAAAGACTATTAAAAAAAGGCTTGTCTGCACCATATCTCCTGAATGGATGGCTGGATTTGAACTAAACTGTCACAGGTACATCACTGGGAAATGGAAAAGAAGTGATTAAATTTAAGGTCAAGGGAGGTCTTAACTTGGCAGCATTTAGGGAAAATGATACTGCTGGGAAAGTGCAGGTGAGGGGACATCTGTTTTTGTCAAAAAACATTTCTAGTTTCTTTTATTATTCAGCATTTGGCATTATGAATTTTGGAATATACTTGTAGGACTGATTTTAGGCTATACATTTCCAAGAGTGCTTGAAAAATTGAAACAAGGTAAATGTTGTGGACAGTTTACTACATATTATAAAAATTTGAAAAAATTGGGCAACCAGAAGTAATTACATAACTGTCCTAAAAATAGAATAGTTTGGTTTTACAATGCAGAACTGTGTCTAAAAGATGTAGCCAGAATCACAAATAGTGTAGACTCTAATGAGACTGCTTCTGTTGGGGCAATCTGATCTTAGACTACACTGTTTGTTCAGGCCTACCAGTCCTAATAATCAGAGTTTTTACCGTATTCTGTATTTCAGACTATGATAGCTGAGAATGATGGTGTTATTGATGGTCCTGGTAGTTTTAGTCCCGAGGCCTTGTTGATGGGGTCATGTTTCCAGCTCCTGTTGCAGGCATTGCTCTCTATCTTCTCATGGTAAGTAAAGTCTGTATTGTTGGGTCCATAAAATTGGTTTGTATTCTTCAAGTATTAAAATAAAGCCTTGGCCTCTTAGCATTTCTCTGACTTTCATCACCAGATATTGTCAGGGTCACTGGTAGGTAAACTTGGAAGTATGACTCATGTATGTTCCTTCTTTTGAATGTATTCTCTGCTCTTGAGGGGGCTTTCAGATTTTAATTTATGAAGAAAACTCCTTGTTATACATGTACTGGTAAATGAAAGTATTCTTATCATGGTAAATAAATAACTTTCTCTCTTATTTTCCTGGCGAATAAAACTTTTGTGTCAGTGACATGGGAAAAAGAAATTCAAAAGAATTTTATATATCTTCCAAGCCCTTAGTATTGAGTGATAAGGTCCAACAAACAGTGTAGCTGCTGTTCAGACAGCTGCCAGAGGTTTGTATGATTTGGGACAGCTCTGTTTCTAATTGAGACATTTTTTTTGCCACCTCTGCTGATAGGTCAAGAGGAATTGTCCTATGATGATAAAAAGGCAATGATCAGCAATCATTTACCACATCCTGCTCTAAACATCAAATGGGAAAAGGAAAAATAAAAAAAAAAATAAGGTGGCAGTAAAAATAGTCGGTAAACTCTTAAGATCATGCCTAAAAGAATCAAATGAACTTCACTATAAATGTTTGTTTATTATGTTTAGACAGATAAGGCTATAAACAAAATGCTTAAAAATAATATAGTATGTGACCTACAAAGTGTCTTTAATTAACTGTGCTTTCATGTTGTTACATTTTTTTTCAGGAACGGCTTTCAGATGTTAGAAAATCGAGAACTGTTGAAGGAAGGTCTGGGTGTGTTGGTTGGGAGGATCAAGTCTGCAGGGTCTACACAGTTCTCTTTCCTAGACAGTTTAAAGTTAGTCTGTTCACAGTTTTTCTATAAAAAAAAATTAGACTGATTAAAATTAGTCTGTATTAGTAATGTATATAAGCAAGAGCTAGTTTGGCTATGATGAGTTGCAAAATTGCAATTTCACCAGAAAAGAGGTCCTGTCATGTATGCTGAAGGGTTAGCACTCTGGAGTCACAGTCCAGAAGTCATAGGATTAAGATTGGAGTCTGATCTAAGTCTTGACCCTTGTCCAGGCATCGAGATATTCCAGTTATCATTCACCCAATCAGCCAATCCTCCATCACAGTGAAGAGACTGAAATACTGTTTTAAGCACCATAAAATCCCAGATTTTCTGGTTCAGGTCTTTGCTATTCCTTGCTGTATATGGTGAACAACTACCATTTTCATTTGTTTTTCCTGACCTGCTAATCTAGCTGGAGGAGTAGTGAAACAGGGTTCTGTTGCACATGGCCTTTTATTATAACCCACCCATTGTCCTGATATGACTGCAATACTGTTGAAAAGAATATAAAATCATCCATCCATCCATCCATTCATCCATCCATCCATCATTTCTGTCTCCTTTCTCAGTAGGGGTCACCTCTTAAAGGAAAGAATTTGTTCCCTTGGTGCAAATTCTTTCTTGTAAGAGTTGATCCTCTTTAAGAAGGGCTTTGTCTACCATGAAAGCAAGCAAGAAGTCTTGAATGTTTTTCCCCTTTGTACAAATGGCAAAAAACATGAATATCTATTTTACAGAACAGCTATGCAGTACTTGGAGAATTTTGGGAATACAATACCAGACATATACACAGCTGTGACACTTCTGAAGCTGTTGATAACATTATCAGAGAAAGCAGAATCTAAAAGTCTTTCACAGAAACTTGGTAAGAAGTGGATTTTGTGTTTTTAAAATGAAAAAAAGAAAATATGCAGTACCAGAACTTTGTAAGGCAGTTAGCTGTTTAAACTCTTGTAAGAAAAACAGGACCTAAGGGATCTCATAAGAATCTTGGTAAGACTCAGAAAGTTTAACTAACAAGACAGACTTCGGATAAACAGAGGCTAGAAACTATTGAAATTGCTGGTAGCTATACATGTATCATAGAAGACAGTAACATGTCTATTGTCTATAAGTGACTGGCTGCATTTGCCCAAAAAGATTCTGACAACATGTTTGGTTTTAATGCTATTTATTCTTTGGGAGAGATATACTTGTGGTAGTGTTATCTGAATGGAAGCACTAAACTTGGTTGAATCCATTTCCTCTTTAGCAAACAGTATAGATGTGATTCAAAGTGATCCAAAGGACCTCTATGTGATTCCTACTGCTCACCTGTTTCAGTTCTATAGCTTTTTGCCCAGACTTGGTATTTTGTTGCAAACCAGCTACTGAACAGACTTTGAAGTTCCTTGTTTAACTAACTGGGCTCCAGGTAAGGCGGGATTTTAAGATAATTTTGAGGTAATTTTTAGCTCACCTGAGCCAGAGGCTCCGGGGGAGCTTATAGGATGGTAAGGCTCCGTCGTCCGTCGTCCGTCCGTCGTCCGTCCGTCCGTCCACAATTTCAAACGACTTCTCCTCTGAAACTGCTGGGCCGATTGTAACCAAATTTCATATAGAGCCTCCTGGGACCTTAGGAACGAAAAGTTGTTCAAACGGTCCTGGTCACATGACCAACATGGCCGCCATGCCCATATATGGTAAAAACCTGAAAAAATCTTCTTCTCCAGAACCAATAGGTCGATGGTCTTGAAACTTGGTATGTAGCATTAGGTACACGAGTACTACCAAGATTGTTCAAATTATGACCTTGGGTTGACCTTGACCTTTTTTACGGTAAGGTCAAATTTGCTTACTCATGCTTTTATATGGCAAAATGCTGCAACATAAGATATCTTGGAAACTGTTGAAGATTTTGGCCTAAAAATTGGTACATACAGTCATCTTAATGACTACATGAAGATTTATGAGTACAAGAGGTCAAGGTCATTCTTTGACCTTTGACCCAGAACTCTTCATATTTTGACAATATCAAACAATCTCCTCAAAAACCACTTGGCCAATTGTAACCAAATTTCATATAGATCCTCCAGGGGTTGAGAGAATGAAAATTTGTGCATACGGTCCAGGTCACATGACCAACATGGCCACCACGCCCATATATGGTAAAAAACTTTAAAAATCTTCTTCTCCAGAACCAGTAGACCGATGGCCTTTAAACTCGGTATGTAGCATTTGGTACTCAAGTACTATCAAGATTGTTCAAATTATGACCCTGGGTTGACCTTGACCTTTTTTACGGCAAGGTCAAATATGGGAAAATGCTAGAACATGAGATTTTATGGTAAGTTTTGAAGATTTTGGCCTAAAAATTGGTACATAGAATCATGTTAATGAGTACATGAAGATTTTTGAGTACAAAAGGTCAAGGTCATTCTTTGACCTTTGACCCAGAAATCTCAAATTTTGACAATTTCAAACAATCTGCTCTAAACCACTGGGCCAATTGAAACCAAATTTCATATAGAGCCTCGAGGGGTTGATGGAATGAAAATATTTTCTAACGGTCCTGGACACATGACCAACATGGCCGCCACGCCCATATATGGTAAATACCTTTAAAAATCTTTTTCTCCAGAACCAATTGACCGATGGCCTTGAGACTTTGTAAGTAGCATTGGGTACTTGAGTACTATCAAGATTGTTCAAATTATGACCTTGTGTTGACCTTGACCTTTTGCAGCAAGGTCAAATATGGGAAAATGGTAGAACATAAGATTTCATGGAAAGTTTTGAAGATTTTGACCTAAAAAATTGGTATATACATTTGTCTTAATGAGTTCATGAAGAATTATGAGTACAAGAGGTCAGGGTCATTTTTTTACCTTTGATCCAGATTGCTCATATTTTGACGTTTTCAACCATTTCCTCAAAAGCCAAAGGGCCAATTGTGAACACATTTCATATAGAGCCTCCAGGGGTTGATTGAATGAAAATTTGTTCAAAGGGTCCAGGTCACATGACCAGCTTGGCCGCCATTACCACTTACGGGATAAATCTTTAATATTTTTCTTCCCCAGAACCAATACACCTATGGCCCTGAAACTTGGTAAATAGCATGGAGTACTAGAGTACCACCAAGACTGTTCAAATGGTGACCTTGGGTTTACCTTGACCTGTTTTGCGGCATGGTCAAATATGGGAAAATGCTAGAACATAAGATTTCATGGAAAGTTTTAGAGATTTTGGCCTAAAAATGGTATATATGGTTGTCTAATGAGTACATGAAGATTTATGAGTACAAGTGGTCATGGTCATTCTTTGACTTTTGACCCAAAACTCATATTTTGACAATTTCAGACATGATAAGTATAAGCCACCTTGCCAATTGTTCAGGTGAGCGATTCAGGGCCTCATGGCCCTCTTGTTCTTATTTCTCAATGAAAACATTTTATATTCCATCATTTGAACTGTCTTGGCAAGATGATTCTAATGTAAAGAAATGTGGAAAATTATCCTTAAATTATCCCTGTACTCTTTACTTATCTAGAACACCAAGTAATATCTGTTTCTTATTGTAGCTCAACATGCAGAGGAGTTTTTGAAGAGAGAGTGGTTGGGGAAAGATGGAGAGAAAGAGAAAGGAGCAAAATTCAACGAACAACTCCAGATTGTGGTCAAGTTAGTACATAGTTTCATATGATTTGACAAAGAGGCCAAGGCGGCTTTAAATTTACCAGAAAGTACCTTCCGAATTCCACACTCAGATTTTAAATCTCAAATTAATACATACATCAAATCAAAGTGTCAAACTAATTGGGATAATCAAATTCATAACAAACTTCGACAAATTAAACCAGATTTTCACAGCAAAGACACTATATTATCAAATAGAAAAGAACAGACCGTTATTACTAGATGCCGAATAGGGCATACCAGAATTACACATTCATTTTTACTAAATAATGAGGTTGCACCATTCTGCATACCATGCAACGAAGTCATCACTATTAAACATCTTCTTGTATCATGCATTGACTTTAACCATATCCGTTCAAAACATTATAAAATTAAAACCATTACCGAGCTTTTTAGCAAAGTTTCTTCTGTCCATATTATCAATTTCTTAAAGGAAGCTGGACTTTTTAACAAGATATAGTCTTTTATTGTACATAACGTTTTTATTATTCGGACGTATACACAATACTTTTAACATTTGATCGTTTTTGAATCTCTTATATATAGAAACGTTTTAAATTGCTGACGTTTAGACGCTATATGCCCTTACCAGGGTTGAGCGTCTATAAATAACTTAACATTCATTCATTCATATGATTTATTTGACTAGAATAGAAGAGCTCAGGTCTTGGTGAAAATGTGGGTACTGTTTATATGAAACCAACTGTATTAATTCTAATGAACACCCCATTTGATAAATGCTGACTCTTCCTTTTTCTTCCAAAAATAATTGTAATTTGAGATCCTGATGAATCTAAACTCACAAAATGCAGGTGCTAGCTAGATGGCAAGCCTTCAATGTCTGGTTTGAATATTTGCTGTTTGCAGATACATTAATCCTATTGCACTCAGAACGGCCAAAACTCCATAGAGTTTTGACAGTTCTGAGTGCAATAGGGTTAAGCCGCCTCCTTGCCTTTCGCAGCTCAGTGAGATTTCTTTTCTACAGGTCGTACATTGTATACTCTGAAGATCCACTGATGGCTGCAGAAGCAGTAGCAGCTAAAGCTATCCCGGAACTCGTAGAGGCTGACAAGAATGGTTACTCGGCTACTTATCCTACTCTCACTAGGTAACTTGTTATATCTCACATAAATGAGATGGGGGCACAGGGACTTGTAACAATTGATATTAATATACAAAAGAGACTTATTGATCTATACCCTAGACAAGGGGAACATAGACAAAAAATAAATATTTTATCCCCACTATTTCTACGCTTGAAGATGAGTGCAAAAACTCTTCCGATTGTGCTAATTCTCAATTTCAAATCGAAAAAAAATATTAATCTTCCAAAACTAAACAAGTTTACTGCCAAAAAATCATACAATCGTTACTTCTTGCCCTTAGAAATACCGCTACTCTCATTAAAATAGGTCAACGTCATTAAGTTGTTCCTGTCACCGAATGTAAACAAACTGTGTCCAGCTAAAATAAAAAACATCTATTGGCTTGCCGCAACAAAGTGCGAGCATCGACAATTAAATGTGAATGTAAGTTTTATCACAAAAGCACGTCGTATTCCACCTATTTAAAATCACAGTAGTCATTTTATTCCAAAATCACATCGCTGTTTTTCTACTGGCTTCCATCTTATTTTAACACTGTCACGTGACGAGTCCGTGACAAGTCCGCAGCAAAACCCATTTGAGACCTTGAATATGATTGGATAAAATTAATTTATGAGGGCTTCCCGTCGCCAGATCGAGGATATTCGCTGCGGAGTTGTCACGTGACCCTTTCAAGAAATATGGAAGCCAGTGAACAAGATAACGATGTTTTCTCGGAATGAAATGACTACTGTGAGTTTATGTAGGTGGAATACTACTTGTTTTTGTGTTGAAAAGCTAGGATACCTCCACGTTCAATTGTCGATGTTCGCATTTTGTTGCGGCAAGCCGGTAGATGTTATTTATTTGGGCTGAACACGGTTTGTATACATTCGATGACAGGAACAGCTTAACGACATTGACCTATTTTAAGGGGAGTAGCGGTATTTCTATGGACAAGAAGTAACGGTTATATGATTGTTTTGCAGTAAACTTGTTTATATTTTGAAGATTAATATTTTTATACGCCCGTTTTGAAAAAAACGGACGTATTATGTTGTGGCGCTGTCCGTCGGTCCGTCCGTAAACATTCTTGTGCACACCATAACTCAGTAACCATTTGGAATATATTCATGAAATTTTGTAGGCATATGTATTAGGTAGGGGGAATGTGTCTCGTACAAGAATGGTTGCTCCCTCTTCCTTGGTTTCAAAGTTATGCCCCTTTGATTGTTTTTTACCCTACAGGTCTTATGCGCACCAGAACTAGATAACTATTTGGGATATCTTCATGAAACTTCATAGCAATGTGTATGAGGTCCCAACGATGTGTCGCGTACATAAATGGTTGCTCTCACTTTCTTCATTTCTGAGTTAATCCCTTTTATTAGTTCTTTTCAGCTATTTTTGTGTATACTTATGTTGTGCATTCAATAACTCGGTAACTGTTTGGAATATCATGATGAAACTTTATAGCAATGTGCATGATCACAAGATGATATGTCC
This sequence comes from Ctena decussata, assembly GCA_963989385.1. Classification (NCBI taxonomy): domain Eukaryota; kingdom Metazoa; phylum Mollusca; class Bivalvia; order Lucinida; family Lucinidae; genus Ctena; species Ctena decussata. Next base: position 2,889,627 of record OZ022507.1, on the reverse strand, counting down.
CATATAAGAATGATTGCTTCCCCCTTTCTGAATTTTGGAGAAGACTCCCTTTCTTCCGTCGGTAAACATTCTTGTGTGCTCCATAACTCAGTAGCCATTTCAGATATCTTAATGAAAATTTGTAGGCATATGTATTAGGTAGGGGGAATGTATCGCATACAAGAATGGTTGCTTCCTCTTCCTTAGTTTCCAAGTTATGCCCCTTTGATTGTTATTTTTTTCCCTGCAGGTCTTGAGCGCGCCATAACTAGATAACTGTTTGGGATACCTTCATGAAACTTCATAGCAATGTGTATGAAGTCCCAACGATGTGTCGGGCACAACAATGGTTGCTCTCCCTTTCTTCATTTCTGAGTTACATCCCTTTTATTAGTTCTTTTAGGCTATTTCTGTGTATACTTCTGTTGTGCAGACATTAACCATTTCAGATATCTTCATGAAAATTTGTAGGCATATGTAGTAGATAGGGGGAATGTATCGCATACAAGAATGGTTGCTTCCCTTTCCTTAGTTTCCAAGTTATGCCTTACGAGTCAGATCTGTAGGGCACCTGACTCGTAAGTCAGAGGTCCTGGGTTCGAATCCCGGTCTGGCCACATACTTTCGTTTCTCCTTCCGCTGATTCAAGAAGGGCAGTTGTCAGTTACTGGCGAAAGTATGTGCACTTACTGGTTAACCGCTTAGGAGGTCTAAGCCTGCCCAGGAATAGTGTGGTTAGGTTAACTGACCCTCCCGACATGACCTTAGTTGTTTACCGTGGACGTTAAGCATCAAATCAACCAACCAACCAAGATATACCCCTTTGATTGTTATTTTTTTCCCTGCAGGTCTTGTGCGCGCCATAACTAGATAACTGTTTGGGATATCTTCATGAAACTTCATAGCAATGTGTATGAAGTCCTAACGATGTGTCAGGTACAACAATGGTTGCTCTCCCTTTCTTCATTTCTGAGTTACATCCCTTTTTGTCGCACCTGCTTTAGCAAGGTGCGATATAGGAGTCCGGTTTTCCGTCCGTCCGTCATTCCGTTCGTCCGTCCGTCTGTCCGTCCGTCAACACTTACATCGACCCTAGTGTTTAAGTCCATTTCTCTTAAACTATGCTACCTACAATCATCAAATCTTGCACAAAGTTTGTTCTTAGGATGGTCTCAGGGGTTCTTGCACCTTTTTTTACTTTTGACCTATATTTCACGCTCTGCTGACTTTGTAAAAGGGTTCTAAATCACATCGACCCTAGTGTTTAAGTCCATTTATTTCAAACTATACTACCTACAATCATCAAACTTTGCACAAAGCTTCTTCTTAGGATGGTCTCGGGGGTTCTTGCACTTATTTTTACTTTTGACTTATATTTCACGCTCAGCTGACTTCATAAAATTTAGGGTTCTAAATTACATTGACCCTAGTGTTTAAGTCCATTTCTTTCAAACTATACTACCTACAATCATCAAATCTTGCACAAAGTTTCTTCTTAGGATAGTCTCGGGGGTTCTTGCACTTTTTTTTACTTTTGACCTATATTTTTCACTTTGCTGACTTTGTAAAATTTTATGTTCAAAATCACATCTACCCTATTGTTGAAGTCAATTTCTCTCAAACTATGATACCTACATCATCAGATTTGGCATAAAGTATTTTTCCTAGAATGTTCTGCAGGAATGCTTTAGCAAGGTGCGCTATAGGAGTCCGGTTTTCCGTCCGTCCGTCATTCCGTTCGTCCGTCCGTCCGTCTGTCCGTCCGTCAACACTTACATCGACCCTAGTGTTTAAGTCCATTTCTCTTAAACTATGCTACCTACAATCATCAAATCTTGCACAAAGTTTGTTCTTAGGATGGTCTCAGGGGTTCTTGCACCTTTTTTTACTTTTGACCTATATTTCACGCTCTGCTGACTTTGTAAAAGGGTTCTAAATCACATCGACCCTAGTGTTTAAGTCCATTTATTTGAAACTATACTACCTACAATCATCAAACTTTGCACAAAGCTTCTTCTTAGGATGGTCTCGGGGGTTCTTGCACTTATTTTTACTTTTGACTTATATTTCACGCTCAGCTGACTTCATAAAATTTAGGGTTCTAAATTACATTGACCCTAGTGTTTAAGTCCATTTCTTTCAAACTATACTACCTACAATCATCAAATCTTGCACAAAGTTTCTTCTTAGGATAGTCTCGGGGGTTCTTGCACTTTTTTTTACTTTTGACCTATATTTTTCACTTTGCTGACTTTGTAAAATTTTATGTTCAAAATCACATCTACCCTATTGTTGAAGTCAATTTCTCTCAAACTATGATACCTACATCATCAGATTTGGCATAAAGTATTTTTCCTAGAATGTTCTGCAGGAATGCTGCACCTATTTTGCCCTTGACCTAATTTTACATCCTGCAGACTTCATAAAATTTACCGTTCAGAATCATGTTTATGTCCATTCCTCCCAAACTATGATACCAACAGTCATCAAACCAGATATGACGTTCCTCTTAGAATGGTCTACAGGGATATTGCACTTATTTTTATGCTTCCAGCCATATTTCAGGCTCTACTGACTTAAATTTGTAAAACTTTACGTCCAAAATTAAGTTACCAGCCTTTAAGTCTGTTTCTCTTAAACCATAATGGGTGCAAACATAAAAGGTTGCACAAAGATTCTCCTTAAAATGAACTATATTACAAGATATATATACTTTGACCTTGCAAGCACAATTTTAATTAAAAAATGTAGCCTTGCATACTCTTTCTTCTCACCATGATCTCTCCTACTGTGGAAGTGCAAGTCAGGTGCGACATAGCATTCCTGTGGAATTCTTGTATTAGTTCTTTAGGCTATTTCTGTGTATACTTCTGTTGTGCATCCATTAACTTGGTAACTGTTTGGACTATCATGATGAAACTTTATAGCAATGTGCATGATCACAAGATGATGTGTCACATAAAAGAATGGTTGCCTCCCCTTTTGTAGTTTTGGAGTAACCTCCCAATTGGTCATTATTTTTAGGCATTTCCATTCACTCCATATCTCCTTAACCCTTTGAAATATTAGAATGAAACATTGTAGGAATGTGTGTAATAACGGGGCAATGTATCCTGAGCAAGAACCACAACTCTGGCATGCTTACTTGATTATCTGTCCATGCATAAATTTCCTGTTTCCTCTGTAACTCCTTAACCATTTAGAATATTTTAACACAACTTTATGGAGATGTGTATATTGTCAAGGGAATGTATTAGAACCAAGAATGGTATATGTAGTATATTTTGTTTATGAATACCTCCTTTGTTTGACTTTGGCATTACTCAACTTAGGAGCCACTTCACCCTGGAAGCTGATTTTTGGCATACTAATAGTATTTGCTGTGTTAATATTTAAATAATGTTGCCGTCATTAATTAAAGTGTGGTTTCCCCTGTTTGTCTGCCTGTCTGTCCTTTTGTTAACAATCTTGTTCATTCTATAATTCCTTTATGACATTAAAAAAACGGGCGTATTATGCGCCGCTTGCGAAGCCCTTGTTTCTCGATATGAAACTGAGAATCAGCACAATAGGAATAGTTTTGTACTCTTTTTTTCAAGCGTAGAAATAGTGGAGATAAATATTTATTTTTCGTCTATGGTACCCTTGTCTAGGGTATAGATGTATATATTATTATATAAATAAGTATAAATTGTTACAAGTCCCTGTGGATGGGGATGGGTATTGGTGGTATATTTTCGAAGCTCTTGAAGTCTGCCTGTTGAAAAGTGACCATCTTAGATCAGGCCCCAAGGTTATAAAACTTTTTTCATGCTCAACTCAGCTGAGCATGAAATTTTCTCTGCTGATAAATATGAAAATGCCAACTAATGTTATCAGCAGAAAAATTTCATGCTCAGCTGAGTTGAGCACAAAAAAAATTTATAACCTCGGGGCTGATTGTGATGATAATTGCCAGTGAGTGGGTCTAATGGATTCACAAACATTTAAGGAGAAATGGAAAAACTTACTTCATTTATTTATCTATAACAATTCATTTGTTTGGAACCACTGGCTGTCATTTAGCATGAGGAGAAATTCCAACATATTGTTACAATACCATAAAGACTAATTTTATTTTTCAGGTCCTCATATCCAGTATTTTACCGAGTACTGTTCAGTGAACTGATAGAGGCAGTGAAATATATACCACCCCTCAAACAGACAGAACACAAAGATGTAATTTCTTGACTTTTCTTCTTAGCTAAATTGTTATTTAATCCTTGTCATGCTGTATATTTCATAGGACAACCGCAATTGGTGGGGTGTACTTGATGTGTAGCATGCCTGACATGCTTTCAAAGTGACCTACATGTACCCCTCAATCCTGGATATACCCGGGTTCAGCACGACAAGGGTTGATACTATTTAATAGCATTGAGAAACTTGGACATAGTTTGTATTTGGACTAAGTTTGTCTAAGACTTACATTTAAAACAACAGCCAGTCTGTGGAAGTTATTATCACTAGGAATTGTCTGTAAAATTATTTGTCTCAAATTTCATATATTTTCAATGTCCACAAAGTTGTACAATGTCCCTGTTTCAGCCATTGCTTACAAATGTTTCACAAGAAAATACTGAGCTGAGTTCTGACAGTGGATTAAAAAATCTTGTTTTGTAGGCTGTGCCATTAAGAACCATGCTAAGTTTGCGTTCTTAGATTGGCCTGTACGTACAAAGTTGAATCAGAGCACAGTTTGCTTTTTGAAAATCTAAAGATCTTGTCTTTGCCTGTGTGACTCGCAAATGTTCTGACCATAAGATACATTTGAACTTTGAAGATACGTTTGAATTTTCTTGAAGGCAAGTACAGTAGAACTTCATTGACTCGAACAGGCTTGGGACCATGAAAATTAGTTCCAGCCAAAGGTAGTTCTAGCCATCCAGGGTTAGTTTCCATATAAAGTGACCTCTAAGGACCAAGGAAAGAGTTCTAGCCAGGCAGGGTGAACGAGCCATCAGGGTTCGAGCCATTGAAGTTCCACTGTATTGTTATTTTGGGGCTTGTATGAAATGTCATAGCTGTTCACTCACCTGTTTACAGTTCTAGTGGTTTACACTTTGGTGTTGTATGCCATTCTGACATGATTTCATTTATTGCAGGTTTGGATGGACAGATTATTACGTTGGAATATAGCAGTCAGGCTCTTGTATATGTTGGTGAATCTTGTCAAGGTAACATCAGTTGGATCAAGCTTGACAATTTTGAAAGTGATTTGTTGCTTTAAAATCTCTGATTTGAGTTCAGTTGATAAAGTCTTGAATGCATGTTCAATTTTCTCTTAGTCAAAGGTAATCAGCTGGGTGAGGTCCGAAGGTAAGGTTTACCAGACAGAGCGACTCTTTAGCCCAAGTAAAACATGTTTCTGTGGAATTTCATGACATGGTGTTAATGCTAAATATAATTTGGAGCTGCCATTTAGCCAAACAGATGCTGAGATTGGTTCAGACAGCAATGTCTAGGGAATCAGACATTGAGAGTGTTACAAAATGCATGACATGATAAAACATTGTGTCCGTTGTGGAATTATTTGATATCAAACTCCATCAGGTCCTGCTATTGCTTACCTTTAACAAAAATTGGATGGTAATGCATTTTTCATAGTCAAATATTACAGAAGTACAGTTGATGTCATGAAAGGTCATACATATTGGAACTGAAATTATCAGGTAAAAATGTACATGTTGTGAGGTGATTTCAAGAGAAGCATGGCCAGCTTCCGTTGGTTCTTTTGGCAAATATCTGTTCATTTTTTGTATGCTGTTTATTTCAGAATTTTGATGGCAGATCCAATCTTGGAACATGTATCAAGGTGGGTACTTCTTGTAATTTTTCTTTATTTTTGGTCGAATTGTTGATTACCTTAAATATTACAGTTCTTTCAAGTACCTTTCTTACAAAATATGCTGTGGGAGTATATAGTGTTTGTCATGACCAGTCATCCATGAATGTTTATTGTTACATCTAGCAGCTTGATTTACAAAAAAAGTGAAACTTACAAAGAAAAAGGAGGATTAACACATATGCCAACAGCAAAGACTCAGACCAGCCTACACATCCTTGCAGTCTGGTCAGAGTCTTTGCTGCTGGCACACACCATGTGTTGACCCTAAGAAATCTACAGGCACAAAATGATGACTTTAACTAGACTGCACAGTTTGACAGACTAAATTGAGTTGTCCCTGTTTACAGATGTGTTCATCCATCTTTGTGTCTGAGGTGGCTCAAATAGTGTCCTATTGTGACTGGGACAAAATGTCCAAGGTAAATGGAGATTCAGATCATACTATTTCATTCATGGTATATTTCTGTAATTTGTAGGGGAAACAACTCATGTCATTTTCAGTTTTACCTTCTTCAGTTGGAGTCCGTTTTTAAAGGAAAACAAATACTCTTATGGAAATTTGCTCTTCATTTTGGAAGGTACCCTAAAGTGCATAAGTATTGGGACACCTAAAACCATCAATTTTCCATTTGTTCCAAATAGAAAATTAATGTTTTTAGGTGTCCCAATATTTAAGCACATTAGGATATGTGATCCAGGAAAGCAAACAGGAATTCACAAAAGTTGTTTCCTGTCATAAAAAAAACACAAAAACCCCACAGATAAACAAGGTCCTTGTTCTAATTCTCAAACAATATTCTCCAGTGGGCTCTGCAGAATATATCCGTAGTTGCACCTCCTGGCACTGAGTCTGTCCATCAGAAAAACATGGGCATATACCAATTTCCCTTATGTGTGCCAGAATATATGAAGTAATGGTATTAGTACCTTGTATACATTTTCAGTATGGTCGTTTCTTTGTTGACCTGTTCCTGCGCCTGGGGATGCCACTACTTGACCAGATGTTTAGATCACACCGCAGTGACATACAGGGACTTCTGAAAAACCTTCAACTCAGTACAAGGGCCTTACATCACATGTGTGGACACTCAAAGGTAGAGTTGTGAACCCTTGTTGCCCAGTGGGTTATGGGTTGGCCTGCTATGTAAGTGGTCCGGGTTCAAGGACTTTGATTTCTTGCAAAATTTTGCTTGTCCTTGGTGAAGTATATTATACAATGGCATTTAGTTGTTTGGTTGTTCAAACAATCTGGGGGCGTATTTATAAAACCACCTAAGTCGTTGCTATGCTGTTGCTAGGGCTGAATTTCTATCAAGGAGATTCCCTAGAACTAAGAAATTTGCTCTGGAAAAACAGTCTTAAAGACTGTTCCTCCAGAGCAAATTTCATAGTTATAGGGAATCTCCTTCATAGAAAATTAGCCTTAGCAACAGCTTAGCAACCACTTAAGTCGTTTTATAAATACGGCCCCAGGCATATTAGCTTTGTAACAGCTTCAGTTAAAGAGTTTTCAGTGACAATTGCAAATATATTTATGCACAAACGTATGAGCCTCGACACAACTAAACCAACAAAGTGGCATGTGTGCCCAGTGAACGCAATTCAGCCTGGGCATCTGTCCAGTCTGATCAACGTTTTCATTGTGCACTTAAAGGGTAGCTAGGGGTCTAAGCTACCTCCAGGGGGACAGCCAAGACTCTGATCAGACTGGATGGATGCCGAGGCTGATCTGAGGCTTCGCTGGGCGCACATGCCACTTGGTTGGTTTTGTTGTGTTGCCACTTCTATATAGAGTGGTATCTAGAAGCCATATATCTAAACAGAATTTTTAAAGTGCATCACTGTGCATAGGTACACCTCCATGTTTTTCTGCCATTTTTACAAAGGGAGGCAACTTTCCATGAATTAATGTTTGCCTTCCTGGACCATGTATGCCTTCCAAAATAGGGTCAACTTCTAGAGGGAAGAATTTGCTTCAAAAGGAAGGGAGGCAAAAATGAAAATGGTAGAGTTGGTTGCCCTGAAAGTGTTGGCATTCCATTAAGAGATGCCACACCATATTTGAGCCGCGACACAACAAAACCAACAAAGTGGCATGCCTGCTACGCGAAGACTCAGATCAGCCTGGGCATCTGCCCAGTCTAATCAAAGTCTTTGCTGTCGGCATAGAGTAGCTTAGACCCTTAGCTCCTGCACAGCCAAATTATAACTCCCATACTCTACAGATATTTTTTTCTGAAATACAGTCAGATACAGAATTTTCTTGTTAATGACAGATAGTGAAGGACGTGTCCCTGACCAATCAAGTGCCGATGTTGAAGAGATCACTGGAAGGTTTTGTGTACAGAGTTAAAGCTATGTTAACAGTTAACAAATGCCTAGAAGCATTCTGGCTAGGCAACTTGAAAAATAGAGACTTGCAGGTACTGTATAATAAGTTACACTCTTTTATTTTTGTATACCAGATAAGAATTGTTCAATTTTTGTATGGGTAAGAAACTCTTATTTTATTGACTACATGTATATCTTAAATTGTGCATTAAGTGATTTGTATATTTAACAAACACTGACATCACATGCATGTCTGTATTTTGCCATATGTGTATAAGTATTGGGACACCAATAACCATTAATTTTCCATTTGTCCCAAATGGAAAATTAATGATTTTAGGTGTCCCAAGTTTTAAGCAAATTAGAGTATAGTTTTGCTTTTATAGGTCTGTCACGCAATAGTGGCAGTTTTTTGTTTACATTTTTAATGTAAATGGTACCTGTACTGTCCTTACACAGAGGATCTTACATGAGTGCTCATGTATTATTGAATTAAACGAGTTGGGGAAAAAGATAAGATGCGAGGCTCTGCCGAGCATCTTATCGTTTTCACCAACGAGTTTAATAAATTCAATAATACAGGAGCATGAATGCAAGATTCTATTTATCATATGACACTAAAATCGCATTTTATTGGCAAATTGTGCACTAAAACGTCACAATTTTGCCGTCAGAAAACACGACTTTTTATGGACGTCAACGCATAACGATACGACATAATTTGCATATTTAATCCACTGGTGGATTATCGTTTTTAATGCATGACTTTATTACACTCTCAGATGCGACGTCATATGATAAAGTACAGTTCATGTAACGTCTTGATCTATAGTCATGATGAAACATTACGGTTAACTGGCAGTTCTAATATATCGTAATAATACCATCTGAAAACTTAAACTCAGGAAATGCTTCTAGTTGAAGAATATCAGCAAGAACCAAACCAAAAGTAACAAAATTTATCAAATTTATTCCTTCGATTTCCTTGGGTTGGATAAGCTGAACTCTTCTATATAGCTAATTAGTCACCAAATCAAAATAAACACAAAATAGAAACATTGTCAAGTTATCCCGGGTGCACTATAGATGATGTCAAAAATAGCTGGTGGACTGGCGAACATTGTTGACTGTGAGAAGACTGCAGCATTCGATATGGGTCTACACTGTATGAATGGGCATATGTGTCTTAATATTTTTTGTCGTTAAGATATGTTCTGAATATAAAGTATCAGTTGTGCTATGTTATTTTTCAGGGAGAGGAGATATTGTCCCAGTCCAGCCTTTCAAGAACAGACACAACCCAGGGTGGGGGTGGTGGGGGAGAGAGTGATGATGAAACTATTCCTGATGATTCTGACGATGAAAGTGATGTGGTAGGTACCTGTATGTTTCTTCCAGAAATTTGCATCTCCAGGTAGATACAGTGGAGTCATTATGTCTTCAGAGTCCAAGAGACAAAAGCTCTGACAGTTGTTTTAATGCATGTAGCTAAATTAACTCATAAAGAGGTAAACTTGTTAAACATGTTTTTCTCAAAAGTTTTTAAATTGCAATAGCTACTTACATAAATGACAGCAGAAAATTTCATTAATGACAGCAGAAAATTTCAATGTAATTGTCATATGACAAATGACAAATTTCATTCAGCACAAACACATTCCACAATAAATGGTTAAGGCTGATACAATAAAATTAGCAAATAACATTGGAATGTTAACAAGTTTACAGTGAAAAGGTCTACTCTAGATGGTGCTCACTGATTTCCCACAGGGCCTCCTATATAAACAAGGAAGCGGACTGCTTCAAAAGCAGGCTCCTTTCTGCAAGAGGACATTATAAAGATTTTAAGCTTATGTTTTCTGCCCTTCATCTACCCATTCTGTTAGATTTAATGAACTGTGGTAGACTATTTGCTTTGAAATGGCAGTAGTTTGAGATAAGAAAAGTTGGAATGTGAAGAATATATGGTTGTGTGATTTCTGTCCAGCCATTTTGCTGTCAGCATTTACTTCATTTCTGGTTAACTATGAGACCTACATATATCAAACTTAGTCTACTCTGATTAGCAACACTGCAGTTCCCAACCGGGATATTAATTTTGCCAGCTTGGGGCACACTGGGTGCTGATGTCCTGGTTCAGTGAATTGAAGAATTTGATCAGATACGTGCTGTCCTTAGGGACTGAATCATAACTCTCTGCATGAAAGGTGAACACTCAAACCACATGACCAAGTGCACCATTAAGAATAAATTACCCTCAAGTGCTTAATTATTGGGACACCTAAAAATCATGAATTTTCCATTTGTCCCAAATGGAAAACTAATGGTTTTTAGGTGTCCCAATATTTGAGAGCAATAGGGTACTAAGATATTTTGCTTACCAGGCCTGTGATAAATGAGTTGTGACGCCTAAAACAGATGTGTCATGCATATGCTAACAAAGGATAAGACCAGTCTGCACATCCCTGCAGTCTGATGAGAGCCTTTGCTTTTCACATGATCCAACCACAAGCCCTGAGAAATCTACATGCATGAAACGAAGGCTCCAGCTAGACTGTTGGCTGTACAGACTGGTTCGAGTATTGGCTTTTGTAGGTATGTTAAGTCACCATTTTGTGAGACAGAGTTCATATGAGCCGCGACGCGACAAAACCAACAATGTGGTTGTGTGCCCAGCACAGACCTAGATCAGCCTGGGCATCCGCCCAGTCTGATCAGAGTCTTTGCTGTCCGCATATGGTAGCTTAGACCCTTAATGAAGAGTCTGATCTAACTTGGAAGATGCCCAGGCTGATCTGAGTCTGCGCTGGGCGCACAACCACATTGTTGGTTTTGTCGTGTCGCGGCTCATATGTTTACCTTATAGGAGCTTGAGAACCAGAGCAATGGCAGCGAGACAGGAAATGATGTCACAGACCCTGAGGGCTCATACAGCCAAGTCTATTGATCTTCTTCAGTGTTTTATCTAAAATGACCTACAGCAAGCAAGGACGTCACAAAAGTTGTTCTCCTTTATAGAAAAGGTCATCATGTATACCCACTGTGTTCAAGTATTGTTATTGATTACAGCATAGACATAAAATGTTCATAATGTATTGTATACCTACTGTGTTCAAGCATTGTTTTGTTGATTTATCCTCTGTGTTCATGCATTGCCCACTGTGTTAAAGCAGGAGCCTTGGTAGCACAATTGGTGAAGCCTGGGCTTCACAAGCACAAACACTTCTACGCTTGTGGAGCTCAGTTCAAATCTTGTGTTAACGTCTTTGCATCATAAGCGGGTCCCACTGCACACAGCTTACTGCTCATATATCACAACAGTATTTCAGTCATTCAAGAAATTTTATCTTGATGTAAGATAAAATTTCTTGAATGACTGAAATGCCATCGAAAGTTTCATCCATCCATGCATAATAAAACATTGCTGTCAGTGTTTACCTTACTATTTCATCATTGTTGTCACTGTTTACCCACAGTGATCAAGCATTGTTAATTATACCCCCGACATACGAAGTATGTCAGGGGGTATAATGTTTTTGTCATTCCGTTCGTTTGTCCGTCCGTTCGTTAACTTTACGTCAAAGTTTTGCGTTAAACCTTTTTGGGTTGCTCATATCTCTGTAACCACACATCAGATTCTTTTCATATTTGGTTCATGATGTCTCTATAGCATTACCTTTGATGTGAACTAGCTAAGCCCCTGGGTCAGGTCCCAGGGTGGGGCCAGGGGTCAATAATTAGGACTTAGGCATTTTCATTATGTCAAAGTTTTGCCTTAAACCTTTTTGATTGCTCATATCTATGTAATTGCATTGAAGATTTCTTCCATATTTGGTTCATGATATCTCTACATCATTGCTTTCGTTATGGACTACCTAAGCTGCAGGGTCAGGCTCATGGGTGGGGCCAGGGGTCAATAACTAGGACTTAGCCATATGCTGTAGTTTTTGGCGTATAGTTCCAATATACTTCAGTGGAGCCTATTGATACATGACAAGGTTTATTTCATACTGGTTTACATCATATGGATGCTGCTGCTGTCCTAAGGTCAAGGTCACAGACTTAGAATTTTGTACATTTATGACATTTGCATTGAAGTTGTGTGTTAAAGTATGCTTTCATTAGGCAGTGACACTGGGTGGGGGTATACGTGAGCCCCTGCTCACTTGCTCTAGTGTTTTACCCACTGTGTTCAAGAATTGTTTTCAAGTGTTAAGCCACTGTGGTTCTTGGTTCTCAGTATTTACTTTGCTGTCTGTGTTTACCCACTGCATTCAAACATTATTATTTTCAAAGTTTAAGCATTGTTCTCAGTGTTAACCTGCTGATTTCAAGCACTGACGCCGTATTCAAGGATTAATCTCGTGTCTGGCCACTGCATTCAAGCATTATTCTCAGCTTTCCACTGTGTTCAGTCATTTCTCAGTGTTAACCCAATGTGTTCAGTCTGTGTATACTCTGTGTTCAAGCAATATCCTCAATGTTAAACAAGGTTAAGCATTGTTACTGATTATAGCATGTACTTGTGTTGTTCCTAACAAATTCCATCAACTGTCATAAATGTTTTGTCGCTCTTATAAAATAAGGTGTCAAAAATGCACTTTCAAAAGAAACGACTGCCATTTTCATTTTTACTTCTCTTATTAATGGCGGTCAGCTATCAAAGGAAAGAATTTGCTCCTACAGGAGCAAATTCTTCCCTTTAATAGTTGGCCTTTTTTTTTATGCGAGATTCTCTTACATGGAAGGCATCACTGAAGCCCTAAAGTTCTTCCATGGTGAAATAATATGACATATCCATTCACCTCAAGTTATGAGCCATCACACTTGGTGCTTTTTAGCTCGCCTGAACGAAGTTCAGGAAGAGCTATTGTACTACCCCCGGCGTCGGCGTTAGCATTACTGTTAGCGGCGGCGTTAGCAAAATCTTAAAGTTTTACGTTAAAGTTTTTTATGTGATGGGCAAGGCGCTGTCAGGCAAGCTATCCTGTCCCTGTGACAGGTCTTGGTGGAATATGCAAGCAGTAACAACTCAGCCTTTGCATCCCACAGTCTGCATCAACAGACTGTTGTTCCTGAAGAATCTTTTTGGCGAAATGAGAATTCTGAGCATTTTGTGTGGTCAGCTGGGCCAATCTTAGTTAAGGACAACCCTTACATTTTTCAAAATTTGTTGTTTCATATAATCATGTGCCAAATAAACTTGTAAATTATCATCAGACTTTATTCTTTTTCAAGTTCCCAAGTAATCCATGGTTTACCAATGAATGTAAATCTGCAATAAATAAACGCAAATCGGCGTTACGAAAAATTTAATAAAAATCCGTCTCGTGAAAATCATATTCATTCAAAATTAACACGTGCTAAAGCATGAAGAACTATCAAACAAGCCAAACGCACATCGTGGCAACAGTATGTCAACAAACTAAATCCTAAAACACCAGTCAAAAAGATCTGGGATATGATAAGATTAGTGGAAAAAATAAAAAATCTGAATGTGTTCATATAAAATCCTCCAACGGTAACAAATGTTTTTCCACTAAAGAGATTTCCAATGCGTTAGGTGAAAACTTTCAGAAAAATTCTTCAAGTTCAAACTACAGCCAACGATTTCAAGAACTCAAAATCGAAAAGGAATCAGAAAACTTAAACTTTCAGTCACTTAATAACGAAAAATACAACCTTCCCTTCAGCATATCAGAATTAAAGGATTCTCTTAATAAATGTAACGATACAGCTGCAGGACCGGACGATATCCATTATCAAATACTGAAACATTTACCACCTGACCCATTTGAAACCTTACTCAATATTTTAAATGATATATGGCATACTGGAAAATTTCCAGAAGACTGGCATAAAGCAGTCATTATTCCGATTCCCAAACCGGGAAAGGATAAGACGGAAGCAACAAACTACAGACCGATAGCGTTAACAAGTTGCATATGTAAAACAATGGAGAGAATGATTAACGACAGGCTTGTTTGGTTCCTGGAGTCAAATAACTTGATTTCCAGAAATCAAGCGGGCTTTCGTAAAAATCACAGTACTAACGATCATTTAGTACGATTAGAATCTTTTATCCGTGATGCATTTGTTAAAAAAGAACATGTCGTTGCAATATTTTTCGACCTTGAAAAAGCATACGACACGACGTGGAAATATGGCATCATGAAAGATTTACATGATATTGGCCTTAGAGGCCGTCTTCCGAATTTTATATCGAGTTTCTTATCGGACAGATCCTTCAATGTTAGAATAGGGTCTACGTTATCTGACACTTACAGGGCGTTCCACAAGGAAGTATTTTATCCCCCACTTTATTTAATATAAAAATCAACAACATCGTTAAATGTGTCAATGATACTGATTCCTCTTTATATGTTGATGATTTTGGCATCTTTTACAGATCGAAAAATATGGAAAACATAGAATTCAGACTCCAAAGATGCCTGAATAAAGTAGAAACTTGGGCCACAGAAAACGGTTTTAAATTTTCGAAAACTAAAACCCAGTGTGTTCATTTCTGCCAACTGAGGGGTTTACACCCAGATCCAGTTCTTAAAATTTATGGATCGCCTATTCCAGTTGTAAATGAGGCCAAATTTTTAGGCCTTCTGTTTGATAAGAAACTCATTTTTAGCGCGCCTTTGCGAAGCAAAGCAAAGGCGAGCTTATGCTATACCCCCGGGGTCGTAGTCCGAGTATGCGTTAGCGTCAGCGTTAGCGTACCCGTCAGCGTCCTCGTTGGCGTCCGTGATCAGGTTAACCAATGTTAACAATTGCGTTTAGCTCCATGTTCAACTCTGTATCTTAGAAACTACAGCAGCTACAATCATCATACTTGGTACATATATACATCCATATGACTGCAGCAGCTGCATGACACAGTTGTATGTCCTTGGCCTATATGTTACGGTTGACTGACTTTGCTGTTTGGCTCTGTTTTTAGGGCAAAATTTTTAGTTTTGATGAAACCTTTGACAGAAGAGACTTGATACTTGGTCAAATAGCATATCCCTATAATTGCAGCAGCTGCAGAGCTACCATGCTGACACCTGTGCCCTTGACCTTTGTTCATGGTCCAGTGATTTTGTCTTACATTTCAAGCACAGTTTGATAGATTAAAATCACATCTGGCATAGTGGATTGGTCTGACATCCCGAATGACCTCATATTATTTACAGATCACTGTGACCTATATTTCAGGGTTCAGTGATTTTGCCTTGTGTCTCCAAAGCTGTTATTAGATTAACATCATATTTGGGAATTTAAGGTCACTCTAACATAAATTTTATCATTCAGTGATTTGCTTCATATTTTAGGTGTATTTGGTATGTATTCATCAAATACCTGGGATAATGGCTCAGTCTGACACTGCAGATGACCTGATATATTTGTAGGTCTTGGTGACTGTGAGAATCAGGCACCCATAAGGCGTGCTTTGTTGTCTTCTGACAACTCTTGTTATTCCTCACATAAAAGCTTTAAAAGCTAAATGTTTAAAAGCTTTAGATGTTTTAAAAGTTCTCTCCAATACAAATTGGGGAGGAGATCGTACTGTTCTTCTTAATCTGTATAGATCTCTAGTAAGATCTAAACTCGATTATGGTTCAGTCGTATATGGTTCGGCACGAAAATCATACCTTAAATGTCTCGACACCATTCATCATCAGGGTTTACGCCTTGCTCTAGGAGCATTTAGAACATCACCTGTAGAAAGTCTTTATGCTGAGTCTAATGAACCGTCTCTATATATCAGAAGAGAGAAATTGTCTTTGCAGTATGTTAAAAAATTAGCTGCAAACACACAGAATCCAGCATACGATTGTGTTTTTAATCCTCGTTATGAAACATTTTATAACAACAAACCGAGATCTATCAAACCCTTGGGTTTGCGTATTAAACCTTTGCTTGTCGATTCGCATATTAACATTAAAAACATTCAGAAATTTTCCTTACCTGTTCATGAGCCATGGTCCTTAAAACCTCCAAAGGTCATTCTATCATTACATCACAATAAAAAATCACAGACAAACCCTGATCTTATTCAATCAGAATTCTTACAAGTAAAATCTAGTTTTCCGAACCATACCACAATCTATACGGATGGTTCAAAACAAGAAGATAAAGTTGCATGTTCGGTTGTAAGTTCCCTATTCACAAAGACCATACGATTACCAAATGGCAGCTCAATTTTTACAGCAGAAGCTAAAGCCATAGATCTTGCTCTCAATCAAATCTCAGTTCAAGAAAACAATCAGTTTATAATATTCTCAGATTCTCTCTCTGTTTTATCATCACTAAAAAATGTTAATCACCCTAACCCTTTAATACAACAAATATTTCGTAAAATTTTTCAACTACCATCAAAGGAAATAGTATTTTGTTGGATCCCTAGTCACGTCAATATTCCTGGAAATGACCTGGCCGATAAAGAGGCCAAGACGGCTTTAAATTTACCAGAAAGTACCTTCCGAATTCCACATTCAGATTTTAAATCTCAAATTAATACATATATCAAATCAAAGTGTCAAACTAATTGGGATAATCAAATTCATAACAAACTCCGACAAATTAAACCAGATTTTCACAGCAAGGACAATATACTGTCAAATAGAAAAGAACAGACTGTCATTACCAGATGCCGAATAGGGCATACCAGAATTACACATTCGTTTTTATTAGCTCGCCTGAACGAAAGTTCAGGAAGAGCTATTGTTGTCACCACGGCGTCGACGTCCGCGTCCGCGTCGGCGTCCGGATTGGATGCGCTGTGTTTTTACTGTGCTTTTACTTTAGCATTGTCTGGGCAGTGCCTTGCATGTGTTGGGCTTTTGATATCCTTCCAAATTAGCTGGAACATTGATGGGGACCCCCCCTGTTAAAGATAATCTCAGGGACAAAGGCTTTTACTTGAAATTTGATCAGAAATTTGTCCCAGCAGGGAAGGGTGTCTATCTGGACTCATTAGAGAGAAAAGTGTATAGTCCCCAGTATTCCGCAGCCTTGGGGCAGCTTGGGTTGACTGACTGATAAAATAACCTGGCACCATAGGTACATAGAGGCGATGTGATGAGCTGAGGTTGTAAGTGACAGGTGCAGTATATAGTCACACCATTGTTTGTGTAAAGCATACCAGTAATTCTAGACTTTTGTTAACATGGTGCCCTAATGTGTTAAAATATTGGAACACCTGAATACCATTAATTTTCCACATGGGACAAATAGAAGATTAATGGTTTTAGGTTTTCCAATACTTAAGCTCATTAGGGTTTGTTCACCTTATTTCAGAGACTGTCGACAGCCAATGAGGAAATAATAGAAGTTCTATCCAAACATCAACTTTTACCTGCTGTTAGGTAATTACACAATTGAGAAATGCTATGCAAAGGCGTACGCTTATTGCATGTCAGCTTTCAGATTGGCCTGTACATCTATATTTGAACGTTTTAAGAAACCCTGCTTTAATTGATTTGGCTGTTTCAAATGGAAATGGCAAATGATATTAGGAAGCTTGCTTTGGGAGTACAAATTTGGCTGTTTAGAGGTGACTGTAAGTGAAGGTTTTATGATACTGTCATCAGAAGCTGTGACAAGTAAAAGAACCAGAATAGGTAGTCTTCATGGGGAAGCGTTTCTACCCTTTTTAGCATCCCTTCTCAAAGGAAAGCATTTGCTTTTCTCTCAAAGGCCAACTTCCACCAAAATTGGCTTAAAAGTGCCAAAATTTGTTACTTATTTCCCAAGCCATTTGTAGAGCTTTTGAATTGCAATGCACCTGGTATATTTGGATGCCATTTTCAGTCCAACAAAAGGCAGCGGCTGAGGAGCGGATCAGCGCAACAATTCTGGGATTAGAACACAGGAATACCTTTGGGCCAAATGTATTATTTGGAAGAATTGTTTTTTAGCTCGCCTGAACGAAAGTTCAGGAAGAGCTATTGTTGTCACCTTGGCGTCCGCGTCTGCGTCAGCGTCGGCGTCCGCATTGGATATTTTGGTTAAAGTTTTTTAAAGACCTATATCTCTCTAACCCATGGATGGATTCTTTTGATACTTGCACTGTAGTTAGATATTGGTCCAAAGTTTAACAGGGTACCACCCCCACCCCACTTCGTGACCTTGATGTCAAGGTCATGGACTTAGAAAATTGTGAGTTTTTGGGACTGGATGTTTTGGTTAAAGTTTTCTAAAGCCCAGTATCTCCTTAACCCATGGATGGATTCCTTTGATACTTGCACTGTAGTTAGATATTGGTCCGAAGTTTTGCAAGGTACCACCCCCACCCCCCTCAGTGACCTTGATGTCAAGGTCATGGACTTAGAAAATTGTGAGTTTTTGGGACTGGATGTTTTGGTTAAAGTTTTCTAAAGCCCAGTATCTCCTTAACCCATGGATGGATTCCTTTGATACTTGCACTGTAGTTAGATATTGGTCCGAAGTTTTGCAAGGTACCACCCCCACCCCCCTCAGTGACCTTGAAGGTCATGGACTTAGAAAATTGTCCTTTTATTAATTGGATGTTTTGGTTAAAGTTTTTTAATGACACATATCTCCTGAACCCATAGATGAATTCTTTTTATATTTGCACTGTAGTTAGATATTAGTCCAAAGTTTTACAGAGTACTACCCCAGCCCTGCTCGGTGACCTTGATGTCAAGGTCAGGGACTTAGGAAATTTGGTCTATATTAAAGTTTTCTAATTGCGTACTGATTCATAATGCTTGGCAGAGATTTAGTTTACACTTGAACTGATGTTAGACACTTTTTTGAGTTTTTACAAAACACTATATACTTACCCGACTCGATGACCTTGATGTCAAGGTCATGGACTTTGAGTTTTGTCTTAAAGATTTTGATTAGTTTTATATTAATGAAGACATAATTTCACAGTGCCACAGTGGACTCAGTTGATACTTATACTTGGACTGATGTTAGATAACGGTTAAAGGCTTTGATACATCCTAGCCCTGCCCTCCTCCCCCCTACCGCTTAGTTCTTTGACCTCAAGCTTATGGAATTTGAAATTTCATGTGGATTTTTTTTTATTTTAAGACATTTCTGAGATAGCTTTTGTTTATAAATGTGTTGTCATTATGGACATGCTTGCCTGAAATTTTATACATAGCAGTCCACACCACCATAGCAACTGTGTGATGGGCAAGCACCTATTCAGGCGAGCTATGCTGTCAGGCGACAGCTCTTGTTAAATAATGAGGTTGCACCATTTTGCATACCATGCAATGAAGTCATTACTATCAAACATCTTCTTGTGTCATGCATTGACTTTAACCATATTCGATCAAAACATTACAACATTAAAACCATAACCGAGATTTTTAGAAAAGTTTCTTCTATCCAAATTATTAATTTTTTAAAGGAAGCTGGACCTTTAACAAGATTTAGTCTTTTATTGTACATAACATTTTTATCATTTGGACGTAACATAATACTTTTAACATTTGATCGTTTTTGAATTTGTCTTACAGAAACGTTTTAAATTGCTGACGTTTAGACGCTATATGCCCTTACCAGGGTTGAGCGTCTATAAATAACTTAAACATTCATTCATTCATTCAAGTTCCCAAACTAGAAATACATGACTAGAGTACCTAGGAATACAAAATACTGTAAAACACTTAAATGTGGTGGTAACCAAATTGGCCTTAAAGAGGAAAAAGGGTCATGATAAAGGTTCTCTAACATTGAGTTTTTAATTCATAAACAAAGCTTATATTGTGAAATTGCCAAATTAAATCGCATACATGAGCCACGACATGACAAAACCAACAAAGTGGTTGTGCGCCCAGCCCAAACTCAGATCAGCCTGGGCATCCGCCCAGTCTGATCAGAGTCTTTGCTGTCCGCATGGAGGTAGGTTAGTCCCTTAGCTACCCCTTAAGCATTTAGGGAAGAGTCAGTTCTGACTGGACGGACGCCCAGGCTGATCTGAGTCTGCGCTGGACGCACAACCACGTTGGTTTTCTCGCGTCGCGGCTCATATATACATTCTCATATACCCCATACAGATCGATACTGCAGCTATAGTTATGCCCCAGACTTCGAAGAAACTGAGCATGTTGGTTCAGTCTTGTTCATCTGTCCATAAGCTGTTTGACTTCTTAAACAGAACCGGTTACACTAACATTTTGCAATTTTATATTGGAATGAACAGACCCATATATTTTCCTCCACTGGTAATGTCGTCGAGGAGTTATGGCTGTTCCTATGTAAAACGCCACAAGTTGGATTAATCATTAATAAAATATGCACAACCATTAATCAGGTCACTCACTTACTCCTAGGTTTGCAACTTTATGCCAAACATAAAAATGCTAGCTCCAACTGTTTCCAGATATTTTGTTATCAAGTTTGTTCTTTTATAAAGTGACATTTGAAAAAGAGGGGCTTGTGAACAAAATGGAGTTTGGCAGAAAAAGTATCTCAAAATTTCTAATCAAAATGGAAGTATTTTTTTAGCAAGTATTTTGTGGGAAATAATTAAGTTCATTGTTCTAAATCTTGCATAGTATAAGTACTTTTGCACAAAGCCATTTGCGGCCATGGTTCCATAGTCACACAAGTGGAATCACATGCTGTTTAACCGAGCTGTTATCCTGTATGCCACAGCTTGTTTTTGCCCCCAGAATCTCAAGTCTATAATTTGACAGGCATACAAAACTACAGAAACATTCCATTTTACATGTCTTTATTTGTTTTCATTTTCATACAAAAATAAACTCTTGAAAGAACAGATTTTGTATTACTCTATTTCATTGCAAAATAGAGTTAGACTTAAAATTAGGAGCCCCGGTAGCTCAGTATGTTAAACGCTGGCCTACTGATCCAGTGGTTCCGGGATTGAGCCCTGCTGGAGGGATCATTCCAACCGTAAAAGAGGTTCCATTGCACACAGTCTTCCATTATCACCATACCATCGTTCTGGTATGACAGAAATACTGTTGACATGAATGTAAAATTGCAAGTCGTCCATCTTGCCATCCATCCAGAGTTAAAATTCTGAACACTTCTTATTCGTGATGTCACTGACATGACATGAATGTAAAGTGCAGAGTGTTTTCAGTTCCAATCAGGTGCTGCCATAGTGTAGTGGCGAAGGCTCAAGGCTATCAATTTAGGGGTCGCAGGTTCGACCTCCCAATTCTCCTGTCTTTTGGAAGAGACTTTAAACCAAGGGTCTGTCTCCGTATGACCAATGTGTTGAGGGGACCTTAAATGCGAGTTCACTCAGTTCCAATCTGTTTTTCTGGGCCCGGTTGTTCAAAACAACGACGTCGTTAGTTAAAGAGACATTAAAATTTCAAACGTTAATATCTCAAATACACCAATATTTTTTGTTAAAAAAATGTGAGAAGCTTTTGCACTGCAAAAGCTTCTCACATTTTTTTAACAAAAAATATCAGTATATTTGGTAATGAAGTTGTATAACACGTAACAAGTTGACCTCTTAACAAGCACATTAGGCTAACGATGCTTTGAACAACTGGGCCGTGAATGTTATACCTCTATAAATCAAGGAATCAGTACTAGATTGGATATGCTATTTCTGAAATAAATTTCTGTTTTACATAAACATAATGATTGCCATCCCCGGAAATGTACAGTACTGTGCCAAAACTGAGTAAAGTTTCTAGAATCCCACTTACATGTATTTGTCAGTGTGCAAGAAAACTAGAGCAAGTGAATAGGGGCTCATATATACCCATGACCAGTGCCACTGCCTTATGAAAGCATGCTTTTTACACAAACCTTCAATGCCAATATCATACATGTACAAAATTTGAAGTCTGTGACCTTGACCTTCAGTCAGCAGCAGCAGCATCCATATGCTGTAAACAAGTATGAAATAAGACTAGTCATGCAGGCCTAGGCTGCTTCTGGAGAGATGCCTGGCCAAGATTTATACTGTTAACAAAAGGTCTGTTCCCTGGTGTGGGAATGCTGAATAATGAAACAAGATACAAGAAGAAACTGGATTTATCATATGACGTCGCATCTGAGAGTGAAATAAAGCCATGCATTAAAAACGATAATCCACTAGTGGATTAAATATGCAAATTACGACGTAACGTTATACGTTGACGTCCATAAAAAGGCGCGTTTTCTAATGGCGAAATCATGACGTTTAAGTGCAATTTTGCTAATAAAATGCGATTTTAGTGTCATATGATGAACAGAATCTTGCATTCGTGCTCCTGTATTATTGAATTTATTAAACTCATTGGGGAAAACCGATAAAATGCTCTGCAAAGCCTCGCATTTTATCTTTTTCCCCAACTCGTTTAATAAATTCATTAATACATGAGCACTCATGTAAGATCCTCTATATACAAAATGATAAGGTTTGGTGAAGCAATTTCTACTTCTTATTGCACAACCCCAGAGTAACATGATACACCATATAGTAGATTGAAGTCACACAAATCCACAACATTAATTCATGGGAGATTGCTTAAAGGAGATGGATACACAATCAGGGGAAGCAACTCTGCAATTTTCATTTTGCCTCCCTACTCAATGGGCTTAACTCTTAAAGGAAAGAATTTTTACAGAATTTATAAAAATTCTTTCCTATTAGAAATGAGCCCATTTTGAGGGGCTACATCGTCCAAGGAAGCATATAGGTAGTCATAAAAATAGTCTCCCTTTGAAAAAAAAAAAAGGTGGAAAAACATGATAATCTACCCATAAAGCTTAAAATAGACTCCTGACTGCTGCTGATCAATTCCATTCAGGGTGTCCTATTTACTGCAGAAAAAATTAACAAAAACGAAATAATAACAGATAAATATTGCCCGTCTTCAAACTGCAAATGAGCCGCGACACGAGAAAACCAACAATGCGGTTGTGCGCCCAGTGCAGACTCAGATCAGCCTGGGCATCTGCCCAGTCTGATCAGAGTCTTCGCTGTCCGCATGAAGGTAGCTTAGACCCTTAGCTACCTTTTAGGTGCTTAGGGAAGACTCTGATCAGACTTGGCTGATGCCCAGGCTGATCTGAGTGTGTGCTGGGCGCACAACCACATTGTTGGTTTTCTCGTGTCGAGGCTCGAATAGTTTATGACATTTGGGCCTTTGAGAATAATATCACATATCCTGCTTACTAGGCTGAAAAAATTGTATTGTGACAAAAAATGTGAAAACACAATCACCTTACACATACTGGGACCAATGGAACCACCGAAGGGTCATGTATTTTGTCCTAGAAAATATTGTGTAAGTTGGTCTGTGGTGGGAGAAACTGTTCAAACTGATGTTTATTTCTTCTACTGAACTAAGTTAGTCTGTGGTGCTAGGGACTCTGTTCCAAACAAATTTTCGAAGTGTCGAACATACTGCTCACAATGCTCTCCTGAAATGAAGATACACACAGGTTCATTGTACAGAGCCCTTCATTAGGCCATTATTTTTTAATTTTCTGATTTACGAGAAATTTTTCAAATTTTTTGAGTCGGGGGGTCGAAATAAAAATAAAATTAAAATCTCAAAAACAGAGCAGTCGAAAAAAAAAAAAAAAAAAAAAGATTCATGATCTTTTTTTTTTTTTTTTTTTTCGAGTACCATTACCAAAGGTAATCTAGGTGTATCTAAACTGAAGGGAAATCATAAATTACAATTAGAAAGTAAACCAGCGAAATTCTGAAACATGTTTCTATGTTTAAAATCACATTATAAGTTACACAAAAGATGTGAGCTGTGTGTTTTGTCCCATCGACTGGAACAGTGACTTATCTATCCGGCAACCATGCGTTTGTATGGTAAATAGGTCCACACCACACCACATTTTTAAATCTTCGATACTTTTTTTTTTAGTTTAATCTGTTCTCTTGTTTGAAATAAAAAAATATATATTTCACACTGTTTGACAAAACTCAAATGGTAAAAGGGATAGATATCCCATAGGCTAGTAGCCGTAGGGGCAGTTGGGGATAGAGGTCCACTGTATTTTGGGCACAGCATATAAAATGTAGAGCCAGACCCCATCCTTTCGCTGCCTTAT
Organism: Ctena decussata; assembly: GCA_963989385.1. Classification (NCBI taxonomy): domain Eukaryota; kingdom Metazoa; phylum Mollusca; class Bivalvia; order Lucinida; family Lucinidae; genus Ctena; species Ctena decussata. The sequence goes on along the minus strand of OZ022507.1, from coordinate 2,865,407 downwards.
CCTTCCCTGATTTGAAAATGGTACTCATTCATTGCTGGTTTGACAGAGTGTTCCAGTCATCAGATGGCCAAGCCAAGGTTTAAACTCACGACCTTCCGATGACTTTTTTCACCCTAACCAAGCGTCTCTAACCACTGCACCACAGTTTCTCTCTGAAATGATATATGGTTAAATAGAAATAAAATGAACAGGGCTTCATTCAGACAGGTGCTGAAATAGGGGAGCCTGGGCCTTGCAAATTTTGGGGAACTGTTTTGTCTCTGCTATAGGTACTGGTCAGGTGGCTTATATGGCTTTAGACAGGTTTGACTCAGGCTGTAGTAATGACACGGATAGAATTGTAAGAATTGTTTTATTTATTTATCTTTTTTTTTTTTCTATGTGTGCCTATAAGAAGGGTATTGCATGGTCAGGGTGGGTGGGGGTAAAGCCGTTTTACCTCAACCAGAACAGGGCAACCTTATTGGCAAACTCAGAAACGAGAAAGAAATAAATACATGTAATGATAACAAAGGTTGGTTAGCTTTACAATCAAATTAATTATTGGTAATTAGTGTGGTAATAAAGCGTGGAGATCGTCAGTTTACGAAAGAGACAACGTTTTCTTTGATGACGTTTTGCAGGCTTAATCAAGTTTTTCCACCTTTACTGATGTCCAAACAAACAATCGACGCTCAACAATTAATTGATCGGTCCAGTCGATCCACTTTCTGCAATTAAATCAAAAGCAAATAGTTGCGTTTGATGTTGCCGAAAATACGTGACCTGAACTCGCTGGTTTTCCGAACAGATTTGATGCTGTACCTATCGTTCGTGCGAGCATGGCACCAGTTTTGTTTTTCGAAGCTGGTTTCCGCGTGCAATAGCAGTATCAATTGCGACTCAGAAACCATTAGATTGTCCGATTAGCACATACATTGCTGTATTCTGTTGTTTGAACCGTAGTGCGGTTAAACGGGTCCTACTAAAGACAGAAAAGGAATTTTGCCACCGAAAATGACCGAAAAGAACTTTCAGGCACGAGAAAAGGACTTTTAAAATGCCATTTTATCCTATAAAAACGTTTAAAATATATAGGGTAAATATTTTATTTCCAAACATAATTTTCTAGAACATTAAGTGAAAAATGCCCTTTTCGGTGCCCGAAATTCTGCATTTGCGATGTCCTTTTCGGTACATGGCGTCTCTTCACTGACCTGGAGTAGAGTCCTTTTCGGTGCTGTAATTTTTTTTGTAAAATTTTAGGATGAAGATACTACAATTCACAAACTTATTATTCAAGCGCTGATTACTATCATGATGATATCAAAATTTCTAAAACATGTTTTTTTTTTACATTTAACGGCAAATAAAAGTCTTTGCGGAGGGATAAGTCCTTTTCTGTCTTACCCCACCAGAAAGGACCGAAAAGGTCATAAGTGCCGTTTAGAACATGCTTTAACGGCGGTCCTACTAAAGTCCTTTTCTGTCTTTAGTAGGACCGCGGTTAAACCATGTTCTGAACGGCACTGAAACTTATGACCGATATAATGCTCGAAAGAAATATCAAAAGCGACCACAACAACACATCAATATGGCCGCTTTCTCGGTTTGTTTCCGAGCATTGGAGAAGATAAAACTGTATAAATGAACATTTTTATTTCGATGGCTGTTGAAACCTTGGAGTCGGCGAAGAAAAAAAGAATAAAAGAGCATTATTGCTTTTTTATTTTCATTTTGATTTTGCAAAAAATACGGTCGGGGGGTTTGTAAATCAGAAAATTAAAAAATGATGGCCTTATCACCTTTCTGATATGATTGAAACACTTAAAAAATCCATCCGTTCATCCAATGGGGGCTACTATAAAATGGTAAGAATTTGCTCTAAGATAATTCTTCCATTTAAGACCAGCTCCAGATCAGTCCATAAACCTGGCCCGAAGGTTATAAAACTTTTCATGCTCAACTCAGCTGAGCATGAAATTTTATTTAATTATAAACAGCAAATTACTGACAAGTACAACTGTTTTCTTGCTCAGTTTAGCTGAGTATGAAATTTTCTCTGCTTATGGATATGAAAATGCCAACATCAGTTGGCATTTTCATATTTATCATCAGAGAAAATGTCATGCTCAGCTGAGTATCTCGCTATAGAAAATACGGTTTCTGGCCATATACGTATCTCACTATAGAAAATGTGGTTTCTGGCCATATACTAGGCTACTGTGTATTTCTGAGGCCCCAAAAATGTCAAAATGCCTGTGCCTCCACAGAGGAAGCAACCAGGTTACAAAAGTTGTTCCCCTTTGAAAAAAATAGAAGAAAAACAAAGAGATGTACCCAAACACCGTAATTAAACTCCACACTTGGAATACCCTCAATCCTTCTATGTTTTGACAGACCATGGGAGGTTCAGATTACATGGCCTTGTTAAGATGAACGAAACAATTTCTGAGGAATTAATTCTTCAAATGAAAAACTAGTTTTCTGTTTCTTTGGGGGTTTCTCTTCCATGAAAAGCACATTCTTTACCATTAAGCTGTCTCCATTCTGAAAGGAGTCTTCCAGGCAAGCAAACGGGAAGTCACTAAAGTTGTTTCCCTTTGTAAAAACAGCAGAAAAAGATAAAACTGCATCCACTCTTCTTAATGTAGTGTTAGACTTGCTTTTATCTAAGTCTTGCTTTTATCTAAAGCTTAACCCTATTGCATTGGACAAAGCACCCTGTAATTTTACTCCATTAACAACCTCTACCATGAGGAAGTTTTCCAGTAAATTTTACTGAGCCTTAAACCTCTGCTAGTGGATAACACTGACAGGGTGAAAGCTAAGAATGAAGTTTAATTAAAACAAAACAGCTGCACTGGCCAAGGAATTTATCAATGCAAAGAGCATTCCCAAAAAATTCCCATTTTACAAAAAGCTTCTAGAGTTTACCTGGCTGAAACTTTGGGCTACCTCTCATTCTCAAATTCCTCTGCTCAAAGAATTTGAATACAGTAAAGAAAAGTTGACTATCATCTGTGTTCATAGCGGCCTCTAGAAACTTCCGTGATGACACTGTGTCTGTTATCCCCGAACTTCGGATAAACCTGAAATTAGTATGGTATGACAGGAAGTCAATAAGTAACCAATTTATTTTACTTCTGCTCGAAACTGACCGCTTCTTATCCTATATAATCATCCTCCAGCATAATACAACCGACCTACTGGTAATTCTGTGCCATAATCCCAGAACTGTTGCATTAATCCTTTCCTCATCCACTGCCCTGAATTCTTCACTGGATTAAAATGGCATCCAAAGATACAGAAGCATTGCAATTCACAAGTTCTATAAAAGGCATTCTGGATAATAAATTTTTGTAGTCTTTAGCCAATCTTGGTGAAATTTGGCCATTCAGAAGAGCTGATCCCCACTGATAAGGGATGCTAAAAAAAGAACTGCTTCCTGTTGAAGAGCGTGGTTCTTTTACTGGTCATAGGGTCTGATTATATCATAAACCTTCACTTACAATCACCTCTGAAGAACAGCCAAATTTAGACTTGCAGTGCAAGCCTCTTTATACATTTGTCTTACTATTTGAAGCAACCAAAAACAGAACAGCCAAAGTTTCTCACAATGTTTAAATCAGATATGCAAACTGATCTAAAAGCTAACATGTCATAAAGGCACCCTTTTGAATGGCATTACCCAATCATGTAATTACCTAACGGCTGGTAAAAGTTGGTGTTTGGATAACAGAACTTCTATTATTTCCTCATTGGCTGTGGATAGTCTCTGAAATATGGTAAATAAACCCTGTTAACAAATTACTTGTAGTCTAGAATTTTCAGTATGCTTTACCCCAACAATGGAGTGACTGTCTAATGCATCAGTCATTTGCAACCCCAGCTGCCCAGGGCTGGAAAATACTGGTGGCTGACTTTTCTCTCTGCAGAGCTAATATAGACAATGCACTGCACTGTGGGGAAAAAATTCTGAATAAACCCTAGTTAAAAGCCCAATCCCTAGGACACCTGATGCTAAGCCTTTCGGTGACTTGCCAAAAGCAGGTCCAAATTACCTAGTTTTGTACCAAGTGGCCTGTAATTTATAAGAAATTGATGCATACAGAAATAGAGGCATGCACTAAGTCTTGCTCACTGCAAGCAAGCTCAGCTCCTCAAAAGCTCTCTATGCCATGATTTCATGCAGGCCAAACTCACTTAATTTTTAGCTCACCTGAGCCAGAGGCTCCGGGGGAGCTTATAGTATGGTCAGGCTCCGTCGTCCGTCGTCGTCCGTCCGTCGTCCGTCCGTCGTCCGTCCGTCCACAATTTCAAACGACTTCTCCTCTGAAACCGCTGGGCCGATTGTAACCAAATTTCATATAGAGCCTCCTGGGACCTTAGGAACAAAAAGTTGTTCAAACGGTCTTGGTCACATGACCAACATGGCCGCCATGCCCATATATGGTAAAAACCTAAAAAAATCTTCTTCTCCAGAACCAGTAGGTCGATGGCCTTGAAACTTGGTATGTAGCATCGGGTACGGGAGTACTACTAAGATTGTTCAAATTATGACCTTGGGTTGACCTTGACCTTTTTTACGGTAAGGTCAAATTTACTTCCTTGTGCTTTTATATGGCAAAATGCTAGAACATAAGATATCTTGGAAACTGTTGAAGATTTTGGGATAAAAATTGGTATCTACAGTCATCTTAATGAGTACATGAAGATTTATGTGTACAAGAGGTCAAGGTCATTCTTTGACCTTTGACCCAGAACTGTCATATTTTGACAATTCCAAACAATCTCCTCAAAAGCCCCTGGGCCAATTGAAACCAAATTTCATATAGAGCCTCCAGGAGTTGAGGGAACAAAAACTTATTCATACGGTCCAGGTCACATGACCAACATGGCCGCAACGCCCATATATGGTAAAAACCTTTAAAAATCTTCTTCTCAAGAACCAATTGACCGATGGCCTTGAAACTTGGTATGTAGCTTTGGGTACTCGAGTACTGTCAAGATTGTTCAAATTATGACCATGGGTTGACCTTGACCTTTTTTACGGCAAGGTCAAATATGGGAAAATGCTAGAACATAAGATTTCATGGAAAGTTTTGAAGAGATATGCCTAAGAATTGGTATATACAGTTATCTTAATGAGTACATGAAGATTTGTGAGTACAAGAGGTCAAGGTCATTCTTTGACCTTTGACCCAGAACTCTCATATTTTGACAATATCAAACAATCCCCTAAAAAAAATGGGCCAGTTGTAACGAAATTTCATATAAAGCCTCCAGGGATTGAGGGAATGAAAATTTGTTCAAACAGTCCAGGTCACATGACCAACATGGCCGCCAGGACCATATATGGTTAAAACCTTTAAAAATCTTCTTCTCCAGAACCAATCAACCGATGGCTTTGAAGCTTGGTATGTAGCATTGGGAATTCCAGTACTATCAAGATTGTTCAAAATAATGACCTTGGGTTAACCTTGACTATTTTACTGCAAGGTGAAATGTGGGAAAATGCTAGAACATAAGATTTCATGGAAAGTTTTGGAGATATATGCCTAAAAATCGGTATATACAGTCATGTTAATGAGTACATGAAGATTCATGAGTACAAGATGTCAAGGTCATTCTTTGACTTTTGACCCAGAACTCTGTCATTTTGACAATATCAAACCATCTCCTCAAAAGCCCCTGGGCCAATTTTGAAACCAAATTTCGTATAGAGCCTCCAGGGGTTAAGGGAATGAAATTTTTTTTCAAATGTCCAGGTCACATGACCAACATGTCCTCCATGCCCATATATGGTTAAAATCTTTTTCACCAAAACCAATTGACTGATGGCCTTAGAGTAACTAACCCTAGAGTACTGAGGCTGAATGGACCCAGGTGAGCTACAGGACCAATGGTCCTCTTGTTTCATCTTGGAGACGATTCCCAAAGATTTTCGTGTTTCACTTCTTTTTCAGTATGCAATTTTCGGTTAGTTTTTCTTGAAATGTAAAATGTGATAGACAGCTTGATACAGTTAACAGCTCGATACAGTTAACAAATTACAAAGAACTAAAACATTCAGTTTGGAGCCTACAGCATGTATGTGGTGCACAGAACTGATGATAATGAATTAAAAGATTACCTTTAACATATCCAATGCAAGTTGGTGGGCAGGTGGGTAATCACTTTCCAAGGACAGCATCAGACATGCCTGAAAAATAGCAAGCATAAGAGTGAGTGAATCAGATTTCATGTGCAACACGGAATTAAATGACTTCATAATAATTATTTGTTTGAGAAAATCTGAAGTTTGTGTTAAAAGAATTTCAGTATATGCTTTGTCGTTGCAAAATTGATGGAGCATGCCAAACATTGTTCGCCACGCTCCTAAACCAATGATGTCATAAATCTGTGACGATAGCAACTAGGAGTCCAAATTTTTGATGTCAGAGTGACATTATCAAAACATCATTTTGCTAAGGTACTCAGCAAACAGTAATTCCGTAGTTGCTATGGTAACATATCTATGATGTCATTTGTACATAGCAAACAATGTTTGCCATGCTCCATCAATTTTTCAATGACATTACACACTCAAATTCTTTAAACAGAAACTTCCAATTTTCTCAAACAAGTAATTATTCTCAAGTCATTTAATTCCATGTTGTGTAGGGATACATCTAGAGCTGTGGTATGACAGTTAATTTTACAAGAAAGGCAATTTTAATAGAATAGCATTTACTTCCCTTAAGGATGAATACCTACTTAATGGGAGCTACTGTTAAAACAGAGTTTGCTCTTGGACAAAGTAAATTCTTTAACACGTAAAGCACAAGTGATGAAACTGGCAGAATTTGCAAACAGTGCAGATCCTGATGAGGTGGCTCATAATGAGCCACCTCATCTAGATCTACACTGTTTGCCCTCTAGTTTTTGAATTTTCAATATGATATAGCTTGGATGAAACATATTTTGAAATTTTTGCAGACGTATTTTGTTGTCTGCTTTTTGGCACTTGAAGGGTTATGAGTAGCCCTTAAACTAAGAGAAGGGAGACAAACATTTGAAGATCAGAGTTATCTCTCTTGGAGGTGTAGCTCTACAGCTTAATGCATCTACTGTAAACCTTTTTCACACAAACCATGTAACACAATACAGTATATCACTGAATTCACTAAAGAAAACTTTGGAAATATGTCTATGTTCCTGGTTCAATTTCAACATTAAGCCATTGAATAATTGGATTTAACACATGACTTCGCTGTTATTCAGTGGATAACGTCGTGTCATAAAACTCGTATGACCACATGTGTAATAACACTTTGGCACGTACATGTCATGTCATTGATAACGTTCCTGTCAACTATGTGTTTTCTTATTGAAATAATGTTCAGTTTGAAGGCGTTTTAATCCCGTTTTAAGGGGTCATATGATAAACAGAATCTTATACTCCTGGTCATTTCATATGAAGTTCATTGAACTCGCTGAAGGCTCGTTTCATAAATTTCATATGAAATGACCACTCGTGTAAGATCCTCTCTAGGTATTTTTTTTTTCTTCAGTTAGAAAATGGGGAAAATGTTCAACACTCCAGTACACTGGTACCACCATTTACTCTATTCATACAAACAGCTGAAACCTAATTTGCACAAAACACTTCCAGCTAATAGCTTAAGCACAAAAATGTCTTTAATGTCTCTGAATTTGAACCAATGAATTTTTCAGAAAACAGTTACATTAAATGGTCACATACAACTGGGAAATAGTGTAATTTCATCTGAAATGCCATGCTATGAAGCCTCTACATTGCAACAGTTTCTAGCTCATTATGTCAGAGTGAAAGGGCAATTTTCATGGTATATTATTTTCTAGTGAGACTGTAACTAGAGGTGGCAGTAAGCATGGCTTACTAAATACCCCCCGCGTTTAACAGTTAGGCATGCAGCTTTGTCATTTTTAAAGTTTTACATTTACACAGCATACATGTTATGACAACTACAAGTGCACATCTATATACCAATATGAGTTCACATATTTAATATCAGTCAAACGGTTTAGGAGAAGTAGCGACAACAAACTCTGTTTTCCAAGACTACAAAGGGGCACAACAAAGCTGGAAAACTCTTTTGAGAAAAACAGAGCAATATGTGCCAACTCTTTCTTCTACTGTATCTGTGAACCAAATCTGAATAAAATGGAAGTGAAAATTGGTTAAAAAAAAACTTTAAAATAGGGCAAAACATATAAGAAAGGGGCAAAACTCATGCAAAAAGAGTTAATGTACATCTTCATACCAATATCTGTTCATATACTTAATTTCAAGAAAATCGGTCAAATGGTCTTGGAGTAGTAGCGATAACAAACTTTTCTTACGAAAACTACAAAGGGACATAACTCAGTAGGAAAACCTTTCCTGAACAACTGAACAATTTCTGTCAGCTCTATCCATATGCTGCATCTAGTAACCCAATTTGATTAAAATGGAAGCAAAAAAGGCAAAAACCTATAAAATAGAGCAAAAATATCAAAAAGGGGCATAACTCAGGCAAAAAGGGGCAGAATTTAAAATCAAAACCCTAATGCACATCTTCATACCAATATCTGTTCACATACTTAATTTCAAGAAAATCCGTCAAACCATCTAGGAGGAGTTGCCATAACAAACTTATTTCATGAAAAATACAAAGGGACTTAACTCCGCAATAAAAACCTTCCAGGAAAAATTGAAAAAAAAGTATCCACTATTTTCTTATGATGCATCCATGGACAAAATTTGAAACAAATTGAAGCAAATTTAATGCAAAAACCATATAAAATAGGGCAAAAAATATCAAAAAAGGGCATAACTCAGGCAAAAAGGGGCAGAATTTAAAATCAAAACCCTAATGCACATGTTCATACCAATATCTGTTCACATACTTAATTTCAAGAAAATCCGTCAAATCATCTAGGAGGAGTTGCCATAACAAACTTATTTCACGAAAAATACAAAGGGGCTTAACTCCGCAATAAAAACCTTCCAGGAAAAATTGAAAAATACGTATCCACTATTTTCTTATGCTGCATCCATGGACAAAATTTGAAACAAATTGGAGCAAATTTAATGCAAAAACCCTATAAAATAGGGCAAAAAATATCAAAAAGGGGCATAACTCAGGCAAAGAAGAGCAGAATTTAAAATCAAAACCCTAATGCACATCTTCATACCAATATCTGTTCACATACTTAATTTCAAGAAAATCGGTCTAACCATCTAGGAGGAGTTGCGATAACAAACTTATTTCACGAAAAATACAAAGGGGCATAACTCCGCAATAAAAACTTTCCAGGAAAAATTGAAAAATACGTATCCACTATTTTCTTATGCTGCATCCATGGACAAAATTTGAAACAAATTGGAGCAAATTTAATGTGTTGCGGACGGACGGAAGGACGGAAAGACGGACGGAAGGACAACGTCAAAACAGTATACCCCCCACAAACACAGTTTGCGGGGGGGGGGGGGGGGGGTATAATAAACTTACCAGAGGTTTAGAGTCACTGAGAACATGGTACTGTAGAAACTGATGTAGCTGGTAGAAACAGTTGTTGTGAACTAATACATTGATGATTAACTCGTACAGGTAATGCTGTATATAGAAACAAAATATGGCACTGTTAACACTGCTCAGACTTGCCATCAGTATGAACACAGAGGAAGAACTGAATAACTCTAGATTATGCATTTAACCAGTTCTATATTTTAAATCAAATGTGAATCACATAGAATCTTTCATGGATGTGAGATGCTGATTAAGGAACTGTTCGGCATCACTCTGCAAGCCTCATGATGACATTGATCCTTGAGATAATTTTTCTATCTGCACCACACACCCATGAAAGGTTCTTGTATCCTGACTCATATGAGCCGCGACACAAGAAAACCAACAATGTGGTTGTGCGCCCAGCGCAGACTCAGATCAACCTGGGCATTCACTCAGTTTGACCAGACTCTTCGTTATGTGCTCAAAGAGTAGCTAAGGGTCTAAGCTACCACCATGCGGACAGTGAAGACTCTGATCAGACTGGGCGGATGCCCAGGCTGATCTGAGTCTGCGCTGGACGCACAACCACATTGTTGGTTTTGTCGTGTCGCAGCTCATATATATTATTTTAAGACACTACATACTGAGTTGAATGTATTGGGATTATATGACATGTGAATATGTTAATTCCGGAAATTTCTTAAAAGGCTATGTTTTCCTGCGAAGAGTTTCTTGTCTTGAGGTCAGTCTTGTGGGAAGACCATGAAGACCTGGCCCCGAGGTTATAAAACTTTTTATGCTCAACTCAGCTGAGCATGAAATTTTACCTGCTAATAAATAGCAAATTACTGATATGTAGAGCTGTTTTCTTGCTCAGTTGAGCTGAGTGTGAAATTTTCTCTGCTTATGAATATGAAAATGCCAACATTAGTTGGCATTTTCAAATTTATCAGCAGAGAAAATTTCATGCTCAGCTGAGTTGAGCACGAAAAAAGTTATATAACCTTGGAGCCTGTCTTCCTTATAGAATGTGAGTAATAGGAAGTCCTGCAGATTGTTCAATTTTCTTAGATTATAGAGGCCTAATGAGATGTTTTATTCAAAAGTACTGTCTTACCTCACCATGGTGGCTCAAATAATGGGTCACCATATATACTAATATTGAAAATTCGTAGGATCAAGAGCATGCAAGAAGGGTCTAACATACAATGCTACTATTAGATGTTTTCCTTTACAAAGCAGCCCCCAAAATCCAGATCCTTCTTGTATAATAGATCAAAGTTTTCGAGTTTGTTTTGGAGTATTTTTCCTTGCCAAATAATTTGCAAAAATCCAGATCCATCTTATGAGATTGATCTACAGTTTTGCCTTTGTTTTATACTTTGTCTTATAACTGAATAGTACAGAATTTTACAGTACCTGGGCATCTAGATAAATTATAAAACTCGGTACCTGCACAGGAATTTCTCTCTGACTTAATGATCTAATATATTCTATCATCACAGCAACTTTAAACTTGTATGGTATTTCCTGTAATGAACAAAAAAATGGAAGACATGATAAAGGTGTATTTCTTGCTGGTATTCATTAGTGTTATTACAGTGTTCATCATAAACATCTGGGCCCAGCTGTTCAAAGCATTGTTGGCTTAGCAAAGTCATTAATAAAAGATTCGATAAGTTTTATAGTACTCATAAAATCAATCAATCTCATTTTTTTTCTAACAAAATGTGAGGAGCTTTTGCACTGCAAAAACTCATTTTTCCAGTGAAAATGGCAGAGCTTTTGCATGTACATGTAATGTGTTTGATTTTTTTGCATGTACATGCAATGTGTCAGCAATTTTAACTTCTCGTTAAGTAAGGATGTTGTTAGTGTTTTTTTTTCTATGGGTACACTCGGCAGTTATTCAAATAGTTATTATAATCATTTCCAAACAGGACAAGCATCATAAACTTAATTTGAACTTATTACAATTTCCAGAATTTGTTACATGTTTTAGGTTTATAAAAGCAAATCATCCTGTAACCATGTTTTTTTGTTTCACTATACAAAACACAACATTTTATCAGGCAAACCATTCTGGATGAAAAGGAATTCACTAGCCTTTGGACAATTTCACCTTTATCATTATTCAACCAATCCACCAATAGTCAGGTTATAAGAAACAAGCTGCAACACATTATTAAATACAAACAAAGTGGCATGTGCACCCAGCAAAGACTTAGATCAGTCTGGGAATCTGCCAAGTCTGACCAGAGTTTTTGCTGTATGCTTAAAGTGTAGCTAAGAGTTTATGCTAACTCCATGCGGACAGTAAAAGCCCTGATCAGACTAGGGGGATGCCCAGGCTGATCAGAGTCTTCGCTGGATGCACATGCCACTTTGCCGGATTTCTTTTGTCACGGCTCAAATGCTGATGAAAAGTATGCATGCATCCAGTAACTTATTCTGTTATTTTTCATCAGAATACAGTCATACAAGTTTCTGATAAATGGCCATAACTGTTATAAATACATCTAATGAAGACAACCTTCAGGCGGTAACCTGGTAAAGTTTCAGGTGTATTGATACAACTCCATGCTTTTCAACCATTTTTACAAAGGGATACAATTTCTGCGACTTCTTGTTTGAAAGTGTGGATGTAAAGGGCTTTTCTAAGTGGGTCTACTCTTACAGGGAAGAATTTGATTTGAGGAGCAAATTCTTTCCTATAAGAGTTGACCCAATTTAGGAGGAAGGCTAAAATGAAAATGGCAGAGTCGCTTCCCCTGAAAGTGTACACATTCAATTTTATGCAAAGATACCATACAAATGCTATAATTAAAGGCACGAGTTTGAAACATTGTAATACTTACATTATTATCTTCTAAATCAGAGAAGACATTAGTGTACATATCAGATTGGTCTATTATTACTCCTCTAGTGTGGGACTCCACTTGTAGCGCTGAATCACCAGCCTGAAATACAAGTAGTTTCAATCAATTAAGAATTCCCAGTATACTGACTAGTCATTTTAGCAACTTCAACGTACATTTTCTCACTTCTTAAGGTGACTGGGTACACTCTTTGGGGAAGCAACTCTTCCGATTTCTGTTTTGCCACCATTCTCAATTGGGGTCAACTCTTAAAGATAACTAGAATTGTTTTTCTACGAAAAAACCGATGTCTCCCCCCTTTCTGATGTCAAAAGGATCAGTCATTAAATACAATTTCAAACGGAAACTTTAAATACAATTTCTAATGCAAATACTGGTCATTTTTCATGCAACAATGAGCTCGTATCCAGTAAAGATATTTTGTAATAGACTAATAGACAGACGCCAAGGGAAATGCAATATGTTTCCCTACCCTGAAGCAGGGATTCATAATAAGTAAAAAGTATAAATGCAAGAGTTATAGTTGTTATGCTCTGCATGTCATGTAATGTTGACTGATATTCATATTTAGTTTTTGTCAAAAAATATAAATGCAAGAGTTACAGTGCTCTGCACGTCGTCTATTTATATGTTGACTGATATTTGTATGAAGTTTCATGAATATAGCTTAAACGGTTTTCAAGTTATAGAGCTTAGACGATTGAGACACGATTTTGTGAATGACAAAGTTCCAAGGGAAATAACTCAAATAGTATAAATGCTGTGCTCTGCAGGTTGTCTAGTGTTGACTGACATTTGTATGAAGTTTCGTGAATATAGCTTGTCTGGTTTTCAAGTAATAAAGCGATTGAGACACGATTTTGTGACTGACAAAGGTCCAAGGGAAATAACTCAGGAAGTATAAATGCAAGAGTTATGGTTCTTGCAGTATGCAATTCTTCTAATGTTGATTGATATTTGTATGAAGTTTCATGAATATAGCTTGAATGGTTTTAAAGTTATAGAGCAGACACGACTGAGACACAATTTTGTGACTGACAAAGTTCTAAGGGAAATAACTCAAATAGTATAAATGCTAAAGTTATGGTTCTTGCATTCTGCACGTCGTCTGATGTTGATTGATATTTGTATGAACTTTCATGAATATAGCTTGAATGGTTTTAAAGCTATAGACGGACTCGACTGAGACACAATTTTGTGATGGACAAAGTTCCAAGGGAAATAACTCAAAAAGGATAAATGCCAGAGTGCATTCTGCACGTCGTCTGATGTTGATTGATATTTGTATGAACTTTCATGAATATAGCTTGAATGGTTTTAAAGTTATAGACGGACTCGACTGAGACGCAATTTTGTGATGGACAAAGTTCCAAGGGAAATAACTCAAAAAGTATAAATGCCAGAGTTACCATTTGTGCACTCTGCACATCGCCTCATGTTGATTAATATTTGTATGAAGTTTCGTGAATAAAGCTTGAGCAGTTTTCAAGTTATAGAGCGGACACAATTGAAACACAATTTTGTGATGGACTAAGTTCCAAGGGAAATAACTCAAAAAGTATAAATGCCAGAGTTACCATTCTTGCACTCTGCACGTCGTCTCATGTTGATTGATATTTATATGAAGTTTCGCGAATATAGCTTGAGCGGTTTTCAAGTTATAGAACGGACACGATTTGTGACAGACAGACGGACAGACAGATGCCCGGGGAAAAACAATATGTCTCCCGACCCTTAAGGGGGGAGACATAATTCTTGCCCTCCAATAGCAGAATCCATTTGAAGGACTTTATTGTCTAGGGAAGCAAACAGGAAGTCACAGAATTTTGTAAAATGGCAGAAAAATATCAAGGTGTATCCATTCACCTTAAAAACTTATGTTATGGCATCTTATTAGAATTACCCAACTGATAAGAATGAGTTTCCAAGTTCCCACACCACGAAAATATGGAGAGAAAACAAATACATTTATCATCTAGATGTAATCACAGATATCTCCTTATCTAGACAGCATCTCTTACTCATGTGATTGACAAATACAAGTAGTCTTACTAAAGAGAAAAAACAATCAAATCAAGTTAGAAAAGAAATGGAACCCGCAGGGATAGTGAAATCCACACAGGATCTCAGCAGCAACTGCCTATACATGAGCATCTACAAACTGAATATGGCCCTAAATGACCATATCGAAAATTTGCTGGCACCATCATTGTCAACGCTCAAAATGCTCACAAATCCTATACCTCAACATCAAGAAACTGCAGATGGCACTGAGCATACTGAATATCTTTGCTACTGCCTTTATTGACAACTCTCATTTTATTCAAACTGATCTGTGCCTCAGCATCTAGCATATAACTCTGAGCACATCAAAATTTTTTGCTACCATTATCACCGCCACTTCTCATAATACTCACAAGTGCCTGTACCTCAGCATCTAGAAACTGCATATAGCCCTGATTGAGCATATCAAAAATCTTGGCTATCACCATCAGGTTGGACTGCTGCCCTGGTAACAGCATATTCTTGCAGACTGACAATATCACACCTTTACTGTTCTTTCTTCGGAGTAAGAATTTGATCAATCGACACTGAAACAAAAAAAGACGACCAACCTTAATATCAATAGATACACCTCATTTTATGGTGAAATGGGTACACTTTCAGGGGAAGCAACTCTACCATTTACTCCATTGCCTCCCTTCTCTATGAGGGCCTGCTCTTAAAGTAAAGAATTTGCTTCTCTAGTCCTTTAAGAGCTGACCCCATTTCAAAAGCGCCTCTTTATCCAAGGGAACAAACAGGAAGTCAAACAAGTTGTTTCACATTGTAAATATGACAGAAAAACATGAAGGGGGTAATTTCATGTTTTCTGTTTCCTTTTATGCGTACGTGACATACTTTTAAGTTTCATCTGCATAATATTGGGGTGAGTCTGCCTACAAGTTAACAACAAAGCTAATTCAAATTTTGTCAGCTATAAATTCTGAATATGAAACCATTTATTTGCATACAGGGATGATGAGTAAGATCTGTCTTAAATGCGTTTCTGAATCTGATATCCAATTTCTAACAACGTTGATCGTTGCAGATTCCTTAAGTTTTTGGAACTTATAAAACCACATATACTAATATGTAATGCTGAAAAAGGAGAAGTAATTTTTGCATTGCAAAAGCTCCTCATAATCACACCTTGCTGAAGCAGGTGCGACAAAAATGGTAGTGTTTTTGCATATAATATGTTTATAAGGTAATGCTTTGTTAATTAATGACCTTGTTATATTTTGAAAAACTGGGCCCTGGATGACTAAATCCACTGAACATACCTTTGGACCAGAGACTAGCTAAATATCTGAAGCAAAAGTGCTGTAAACAAACAGTGCAGAACCAGCAGGAGCACTCTGAACATGTTCTACACTCTCTGCTATCAAGGCAGCAAATTTTTACTCATCAGTAGACAGCAAAATCAACTTGTCCATATTTTACGATAATTATCATAATTGGTTAATCCTCGATTTCCTTTCGTTGACTGGGTGGTGCTTGTTTCTGACCTTACCTTCGACGAGTATATTTTCTAAAAAGGTATAATGCGATAATGACTTTTATGCTAACTCGCCCAGAACAAAGCTCACCTTTACAAAAGGTACAGAATGATTGGAGATTGCACAACAATATTCTTTTTGTTTCTTTCAACCCAGCATACAGACAGCGTCTAAACAACGTTGTGATGACGTCGATGCATCGTTATGACATCGGAACAACCTTGTATACACATCAATAAAGCAACATAAAGTTGCATCGACATTCTTAGACGTTGTTTCCACGTAGTGTGCCTGTATGGACACTGTTTATCATTTGCGATGACCAATAGCGTTTACCGGGCATTTTTAATCTGCCAATTATGCGTAACAACTCATGAACATGGTACTTTACCGATTTTTTATGTGGACTGCTCGATTTTTACAATCAATGGCAAGCCTCTAACAGCACTGCCCAGTCAACGAAAGGAAATCGAGGAATAGCATATCCCAATAATAGGGTAATTACATTTTGTATCTTTCTGAAGCTTACCTTATCAGGTATCATAGTAACCATTGGCTCTAGTTTTAACTCCACATACCAAAGACAACCTGCAACAACCAGAGTACTGAGACTGTCTTTATTTCTATAGCAGTGGTATGGCTTTACGGTTTGACAAATGCTGGTAAGTTCCCAAATACAAATATTTTTTTTTGATTTCCCCATCTATTCTTAGTATTCTCTGTATTTGCAGTGACTTGGTATTACTAAAAATTAGATTGTGTGTGTTTTTTTCTGTAGAGCTCTGTACTGTACAAACTTATGTATCTAATGTAACTTGAATGCACTGTACAAGTGAATGTAAATATGTTCAATGCATAAATGTTGCTTTTCATCTTGTTTTGAGATTTCTTTACAAGAACATTCTGTATTTTTTTTTCACCCTCAGTCTGCTCATTTTACATTTTCACCTACTTTCATTATTACCTTACTTGCCCATTAAATGCTATATTATACAATTATTGACCTTTGTTGAGGTGAACATGCAGTTTTATTGACCTGCAAAACATCATATTGACCGACATGAAGCGGAGGTCAATATGCTATGTTTGCAGGTCAATAAAACTGCATATTCACCGAAATAAAGGTCAACAATTGTTTTATTATATGATAATTCCAAATTCTGTTCCTTAGATATTCATGATTGTACTTAATGGTATTATCTCGCGATGTTATGCCATTAACATTAAGGTAAATCAGACGTTACGTCACGAAAATATAATGACGTCAGCGTAAAAGTAATATTCACTGACAGACCGGTGAATATCACAAAATATTGACCGGCATGTGACCTCAAACGAGCCAATGAAATTGCGTGTTACATCTTGGTCATATAATAAAAACTATTAAGAATCAATCCAATTCCATGTGAAATTAGCTATACTATAGGAGCTAGCTTGTTTCACCTCCTAATATCAGGGGCTGTATTCATAAAACAACTTAAGTGGTTGCTATGCTGTCGCTAAGGCTAAATTTCTTTGAAGGAGATTCCCTACAACTATGAAATTTGCTCTGGAGGAACAGTCTTACAAAGACTGTTCCTCCAGACCAAATTTCATAGTTGTAGGGAATTTCCTTTATAGATATTTGGCCTCAGCAACAGCATAGCAACGACTTATGTCTCTTTATGAATACCGCCCCTGAGGAAGAATAACACATTATATGGAATGAAAAACAGACCAAAACTGTAGAAATGTAAGAATACACTGAGCACTCAATCACATCTCCAAATAAGGTTTTGATAATTCTGAGACACTGAGATACATAAGTAATTCTGTTTAATTTTCACAAAAGCATGTTGTAGCCCCTCATTAGAAAGACCTCATCAAAGCAGTTGTTCTAATGAAAGGTCAAAGAATATGAATACATGCATGCTTATGAATTACCACATCCCACTATGTCACCTGCTCTGATAAATACATACCTAGTTTGGCATCAATGACTACATTTGGCTGAAATACAATCCAGTTGGCTGAATCTGACAGCAGGTTAAGTACAAAAGATCTTTATGTGCCTGAGAAATTAACTTCATATATCATCAAATTTGTCTAAAGCAAGCATCCGGGTGTTTGCATATACATGTATGTCATGTCCTTGCTTAAAATAGCCTGTCTGATACCATAAGAATTCTGCAGATTGCTACATTTCTCCTAGTCTTGTGCAAATTTAAAATTAAACTGAAGCCTATAATACCCAAAGGATACAGAGTTCACAGGTATATTCCATTTTCTCTTGTCCTGACTGTATATTTAAAGCTGAAATATGAAAATGAAATTTAATTAAAAATGCGCCCATTATACACAAATGCCCTTGCCTCATACCTGGTGAGAAAAACTGTTACCTAAACAACAGCTTACAAACTTTAAACCTGATTATAACAGGACCTGTATGCGCTTACAAGCAGATATCCGTACACATACTAAATACTATATGCTATCTTCCATGCCAATGGACATGTGCATAAACTCCTGAGAAACAAACTCATGTAATAATAAATCAAAGTGTTTTAAAGTCTAAACTGAAACATATTAAACAAATAGCATGTTCACAGCTCCAGATAAGGCAGGGGTTGCACCTTTGATAAGTCTGAAATATTCTGAGATAATCTCATATCTTATGACTACCCATCAGAACTGCCTCTGCAAGGTTCATGTAATTCTAATGAACAAGTCATATTATAATTAAGTTATGGTGAAATATCAAAATTTTAACTCAGAATAATCATCAAAACCTACCCTTATCATGCATTTTTTTTAAAAAAAGAAATACAACTGAAAGCATGAGTTGCTTTGAGACTTCAAAATAAGCTGTAAAGTTATCATACCATAGTACTAGGTTAGGAGAATATTCCAGATGTATTTTCTTTTTATTTTCCAAACAAACTTTAACCCATTCCATTCAGGATACCCCTTTAGAGGTATCTGGGCAAACAGTCTGAATCTCAGATCAGGCTCCACGTTTGCAAACAGTTTGGATTCAGATGATCTGAGATTCAAACTGTTTGCTGCCTAGGCATCATTTCGACAAGTTAGTAAGACCAAAATTGTCAAAATATTCTTGATTTTTGATGCAGAATACAATTTCAGCAGACGACAAAAAAATACCCAGAATGCACTGGGTTAAAATCACGGTAACTTCTAACAATTGGGAAACATAAAATAATTATAGCAAATGTCCTAAAACTTGAACAGTTTGGTTTGTCATTAGAGTAATGTGTCTAGAAGATGCAGATGGCATGGGAAACAGTGTAGACCCTGATCAGACTGCTCCCTTGGGAGCTGTCTGATCTGGGTCTGCACTGTTTACCAGAATTAAATACTGCCTTTATCTGGAGGTCAAGATACTTACTGGGCAGTAGAAGTCTGAAAGGTTTGATTGGCAGCGGGGAAACTACTGGGTAATGATGTGTAACAAACCCATCCGACTCTCCGTCCAAGTCAATATCAAATATAACTGATGTCTGAAATAGATTAATATAAGGTATAATTTAAAGCTATCAGAGAAGATGCGATATATATCTAAAACATATGCTCACAAATCTATGATTTCCCCTTTTATATCTATCAAATTTAAAACAAACAGGGATGATTATGTGTATATTCTGATTCTGGATATATGGATGACGGATGGATTTGTGACTGTATGTCCTTTTCAACAGTATTTCAGCCATATCAGGCTGATAGGAGGGTGATGATGAAAGGCTGTGTGCTATGGAACCCCATTTACGATTGAAAAGATTTTCTGCCTCTAGGAATCGATCTTGGGACTACCAGATCAGCAGGCCAATGCTTAACTCACTGAGCTATTAAGGCTCCTAAACTACTGGTAACTGCTAATCAGCATCACTTGTTAATATTTGAAAAACATACTTTAGAGTTAAAATATTATTTCTGATGTTACATCAGGTGAAGAAGCTAATAGAAGGAGCTAAAATTCCACGAAGCTTCAAGCACTTCATGCCGAAATTAAGTAATGACTACAATGAACCTGAACCTGGTATAAAAACCTAACAGTATCATATTTCTTTGGCTAAAAGATGTTTTTTAACAATCAAAAAAAATCTAGATTCATGTTATAAGATGGATCTAGATTTTTGGATTGTTTTAGTAGGGAAAAACCCATCTGAAAGCAGAATTTCATAGGTCTGATTTAATTGTTTGAGCTCATTCTATAGATGAAAAAAATTCTGATTTTTACAGCCAAATTAATACAAATGTTGTAAAGGTTACTACTTTCTCCCTCTGATGTGGAAACCTAATATTACCTTGGAAGCCTGATGGTGAACTATGACCAGACTGTCCACTACATTGATAGCAAATCTACCACTCATCTCTAACTTTAATACATTGGTCTTCCTGGCTGGCGTTTCTCTGTGTACAGAAAATTAACATCTCTGATGATTACCATATCATTTGACTCTAAGACCAAGGGTTTCTGTTATCCAAAACATGTAAATCAGTCTTGTGCAATTAAGCTTTAAGATGGGATTTTCTCTTTTGAAACAATCTTAAAAATAAAGATCCATCTTAAAGATGGATCTAGATTTTTGAGATTGTTTTGCAAGGAAAATTATCCTGTCTTATAAGCAAATAAATATGCCTTGGAAAAGTAGTAAAATCTCAGCAACAAGTTGGCAAATTAACAAGTTCAAGAAATTTATCATTCTTTATTATTGATTTAAATCAGCTTTGGTTTTCTTCATGGTCAGTGTAATGTAAAATTTATTTTGCAAAAGAAAGCCAGATGGTTTTCAGTAAAAATTGATAACATTCAGGTAAGGTGATTTTAAAGAGATTCCACAACATATTTTTTTAAGAACTGAAATAAAAATATAATTTACACCTCTGATGATCTGAATATACATGTAAATGGACATTTCTGCAAATCTAACAGTAATGCCAAAATCCAGACAAGAATCTGCAAAATGTGGCATCTCACCTGTCTGTGCATTGTCCCACAACAAAGCTGAAGCAGGAAACTTGTTTACACTGTGGCTGCCAACACCGGAAAAGTAATGCCTATGTCTCGCTAGTTGCAGGTGTGACAATGAAAGTACTCCCTGTCTTTGAGGATACAACTAAGAAATTTAAATCCTCATTACAAAAAGACATGGCAGTATATTCAAATTTTTCAGCCTCCCACCACCTAAACTTTACAAGGTCAGGTCCTACCCTATAGTTTCATTTTTTTTTTATATTTTGCAGAACAGCTCGGAGCATGTACAAGCAGCCTGTACATATCAACCTATTCATCCACTCTCATCAGATTCTTGTTTGCTTTATTTATTTCTCACAATCCACAGGTTGCTTTAATATGGATCTTTTTCTCACAGAGCATCTGTAATACTAACTTTTGTGGTGGTATCTGGTAGAGCACAATCTCTGCACCTGCAGCCCCAGGTCTTGGTTGGTGTCTCAGAACAACAATGTACAATTCTCCATAACTGCAACATAATATTGAAATTGCTGTACTGATACTATCAAAACCCAAGAGGCATTGAATTTCATGAAAGAGGGCATAACACAGAACTTGAGCCACTTGCTAATTTGCTTCCGATTAACAGTGTAAAGTACTTTTAAACCCGTTAGAATTATAGCGGCACTTGGTCACCACCCAAATAGCTGAACTCTGCATGACAGACTTTGTGGACCATGAATGACTGGAGGATTTTATGCCTTGAAGTTTGCATTTTTGGCATTAAAGCCATTGTCAATTTATTTTTAGAAGAAAGAACAACAGATCTTTATTAGAGTGGGGGCATGTACTGGGATTAATACTGTATTGATATTATGGAAATTTCATTTTGGAATTCCCCAAATACTAGGGCAGTGTGATAAAGATTGACTGCAGTGAAATATTGTCCTAGAGATTGTCATTTAGGTCTGTTTGAATCATTCACTTTGTCTTTTTATATTTTTGTTTCATAAGATCTATATATATGAGTTTCCAAACTCTTTTGGGAAAAAAAACAACAAAACATTATAAATTCTACTCTCAGCCTAATTAGTAATCTTGTCAAATTTGCTAGCAGGTATGCATACATCTAAACTTTGACACACTCGCCACTAAGCAATATGGTGGCATAAATTTTATCCAACATAGATATTCAGGCATTCCAAAACTATTTCTGCATTTAAATATTTTAAGAGACATTTGAAGTAATTAAGTATGAAAACGGTAAATATAAACTTTTGTTTACATGACAGCCATAGTGACATCTCTCTCTAGTAATGTCTGCTTCTGTTGCTTAGGAACAGCTGGTAAATCAACTTCAAACTTTGGCAGACGGGTCATTACTCCTGGCTGCAAACATAAAATATAAGGTACATCATACAAATTAAAAACTTGACAACAATAGCCATCATTAACCCTTTTTCAACCAATGTACTTGCCCAACCTTATTATGGACTGAGTCCATTTCTGGTTTTAGGTTTTTTTTGGTAAATGCTTTTATTTATTTTGTTTTACATAAAAATACCTGTAAGCAAACAGTGATGACCCTCATCAGATGCTGTGTTCTGCAGCATCTGAAATGGTTCTTAACTGTCTGCGTATGTCCCCAAACAAGTTTCCCATCTAAAAACAGGTTTAACTATTAAACCAGGTCACTGCACATGCAGATGGCAAAGGCCAGCACGTGGACATTATCTTATCCTTGCTAACAGCATAAATTAATGTTAACTATGGGATATTTTTTCTTAATTTTCAATGGTTAGGTCTGCAATCCCATACTGAGCAACCACAACATAAATTTCTATGGATTTACTGGCTATCATCTCAGAAAAATGAAGATATTTACCGTAAAGAATATAGGCAGTAGAGAGTTGCCCTGTGGTCCTGAAGCCACCAACAATATACCACCATCTGATCTTGTCTGAAATATACACATGTAATACCAATTAAACAGTCAACACAAAACCAAATCTCTGATAGCAACCAATTTACTAAACAGGTTTGACATAAAAACAGTATCAAGGTATGGGTACACCACCATACTCATTTTTACAAAGGGGAGCAACTTCTGTGACTTCCTGTTTACATGTACTTCCCTGGGTGAAACACCCCTTCGAAAATGGGGTCAACGTTGAAAGGGACAGAATTTTCTGCTCAAGGAACAAATTCTTTCCGTCAAGAGTAGACCCCCTATTGAGAAGGCAGGCAAAAATGTAATTGACAGAGTTGCTTCCCCTGAAGGTGTACCCATTCACCTCAAATATAAGCTTTTTCAGCCTTCTGGCTATTAAGATGATGATCTGTGAATATTTTGCCATTTTCAGCATATCAGTTGCTATGGCAACCACCAATCAAACAGTGGGCACAAGAATTTTAATAATTCATTCAAGCCCATATACCCATAAAGAGGCAGTGGCAAACTTTGAGGACACTAAGGTGGCATCTGATCAGGGTCTTCAGTGGTTGCTTTACATACTTTTTTTGAAGATAAATAGTAACAAGAGCTGTCGCCTGACAGCATAGCTCGCCTGAATAGGTGCTTGCCCATCACACAGTCGCTATGGTGGTGTGGACTGCTATGCATAAAACTTCAGGCAAGCATGTCCATAATGACAACACATTTATAAACAAAAGCTATCTCAGAAATTAAAATAAAAAAAAAATCCACATGAAACTTCAAAGTCCATGAGCTTGAGCTCAAAGAACTAAGGGGAGGGGGGGGGGGGGGGGGGGGGGGGGGGGGAGGGAGGGGGGACCTAGGATGTATTAAAACTTTGAACCATTATCTAACATCAGTCCAAATATTAGTATCAACTGAGTCCATCGGGGCACTGTGAAATTATGTCTTCATAAATATAAAACTTTGACCAAAATCTTTAAGACAAAATTCAAAGTCGATGACCTTGAACTTCAAGGTAATCCAGTGGGGTAAGTATATAGTGTTTTGTAAAAGCTCAAAAAAGTGTCTAACATCAGTTCAAGTGTAAACTGAATCTCTGCCGAGCATTTTGAATCAGTATGCAATTAGAAAACTTTAATAAAGACCAAATTTCCTAAGTCCCTGACCTTGACATCAAGGTCACTGAGCGGGGTTTGGGTAGTACTCTGTAAAACTTTGGACTGATATCTAGGTACAGTGCAAATATAAAAAGAATTCATCCATGGGTTCAGGAGATATGTGTCTTTAAAAAACTTCAACCAAAACATCCAATCAATAAAAAGACAATTCTCTAAGTCCATGACCTTGACATCAAGGTCACTGAGGGGGGTGGGGGTAGTACCTTGGAAAACTTTGGACCAATATCTAACTACAATGCAAGTATCAAAGGAATTCATCAATGGGTTAAGGAGATATTGGGCTTTATTAAAAACTTTAACCAAAACATCCAGTACAAAAAACTTCCAATTTTCTAAGTCCATGACCTTGACAGCAAGGTCACGGAGAGGGGTGGGGGTGGTACTCTGTTTAACCGTGGACCAATATCTAACTACAGTGCAAGTATCAAAAGAATCCATCTATGGGTTAAGGAGATATAGGTCTTTAAAAAACTTTAACCAAAACATCCAATCCGGACGCGGACGCCGAAGCCGACGCGGACGCGGATGCGGACGCCAGGGTGACAACAATAGCTCTTCCTGAACTTTCGTTCAGGCGAGCTAAAAAAAGGTACACCTAATACCCCATAAATTAAAACAAGAATTCCGCGGAACTCTATGTCGCACCTGCTTTGCATCATCAAATTAAGAACTTGATAAAAGCATCATTTTGAAACATATTTGGTTAAAATCCATTCAGTAGTTTATGAGATATTATTGTTTTTATGTTTTTTGCTATTTTTAGTATCATTGGATGGTTGCCATCTTGGATAGTCAATTTGAAAAAAAAAATTAAACAGCTTCATGCAAGGATCATTTTAATACATATTTAGTCCAATTCCATTCAGGGGCTCTTGAGATATTGTCATTTTCATATGTTTCTATTTTTAGTAACAGTGGCTGGCGGCCATCTTGGATGGTCTCCATTTGCTTAAATTTCGAAGAGCTCCATTTAAGGACCATTCTGACTAAATGTGACCTAAATCTATTATATTTTTTTGAGATATTGGCATTTTTGCAAACTCTGATTCGTAAACAGAAATTAGGTCACTGTGACCTAATTTTGCTACAGATTTTCTTCATTTTGATTATTTTTAAAACCTACATCCCATTGATGCCCACGTAAAATTTCAGCCAAATTACCGAGTGGTTCTGGAGAAAAAGTTGATTTTATTGTTTTTGCTATTTTTAGTAGCAGCGCCATCTTGGATTCTGGACCAAACTGAATTTCGTCATTCTGAAGCCCTGCAGTCTGGTCATGCAGCATGTGAAATTTGACAACCATGGGTGCAGTGGTTATAGAGAAAAAGTCATTTGAATGGACTAAAAATTTAGGGTTGACGTAAATGCGAACAAACAGATGGACGGATGGATGGAAAACCGGACGCCTCTATCGCATCTTGCTAAAGCAGGTGCGACAAAAAGATCTGTCTATCAAGCCAGGCAGACAAATCACTTGTCATCAATGGGTTAACGGGTAAATAATCATATGATGGTGATGTCCATCTTGTTCCTACTTACCTGCCATATGTACCATGTGACACTCACAGTAAGAGACTTTAAATTTTTCAGTGACCTTTTCTCAGAGTTCACCTGAAATGGAAATCAGCCATATATTCCCCACTTCTATCTTTCTTGTTTTCCCTTCCAAAACAATCCCTAAGATCAAGATCCATCTTGCAAGACCAATCTTGATCTTTGGGATTTTTCTGGATGAGAAAAACTCATTTAGTAGCTGAATTAGACAAGACTGGAGCCCCTGATTTGCATATCTATGGTAATTTTGGAAGGATAGAACCCAGTCTTAAAACTGAATATGTATGGTACTATAAAACACTGGCTTCCAAATCTGAACGTCTAGTCCTGGGGCCTTATTTATAAAACCACTCAAGTGGTTGCTATGCTGTTGCTAAGGCTGAATTTCTATGAAGGAGATTCCTTACAACTTTGAAATTTACTCTGGAGGAACAGTCTATTTCAGACTGTTCCTCCAGAGAAAATTTCATAGTTGTAGGGAATGTCCTTCATAGAAATTCAGCCTTAGCAACAGCATAGCAACCACTTAAGTCGTTTTGTAAATAGGGCCCTTGAGCTCCATATCAGAAGAGAGTTTGATGATAATTCTAGAATAATGTCTCCAATATTTTCCTCAAAAATTTATGTTTTAACCCCTCATCTACACACCTAATTGAGGCCATTCAGATGAGGGGTCTCAAGGTTTTCAAAGTTGAGACAGTTCTGACCAGGGGTCGCAAATGTATTATTCAGATTTAACAGAAATTATTCCTAGGAATCACAATACAGGCCCTCTTATGTACAGCTCTATAACCATAATCAAATTGCAACAAGGGCTTCACAAGTGGCGCATAATACGCCCGTTTAAATGTCATAAAGGAGTTACAGAATGAACAAGACTGTTTACAAAAGGATAGACAGGCAGACAAACAGAGGTAACCACTCTATAATTAATGAATGCATTATTTAAATATACTATTAGTATATCAAGTCAAGGGAGATAAACTAAATATACTAGATATACCATTGTTGGTTCTACTACACTCCCATGACATCACCATTAAGTTGTGTTACAATATTTTAAACAGTTGAAATGTTAAACAGGATATTTATGCAAGGGCAGGTAATTCAGTAAGTAAGCCAGAGTTGTGGTTCCTGCTCAGGATACATTGCCTCATTATTATACACATTCCTACAAAGTTTCATTCTAATATTTCAAAAGGTTAAGGAAATATGGAGTGAATGAGAAACACCTAAAATATACTAATCAAAGGGAGGTTACTCCAAAATTAAAAAAGGGGGAGCAACAATTCTTATATGTGACACACTGCCTTGCACATTGTTATAAAGTTTCATCATGATATTCCAAATGGTTACCAAGTTAAGGTATGCACAAGGTAAGTATACACAAAAATAGCTAACATGAACTAATGAAAGGGAGGTAACTCGAAAACGCACAAAGGAAGAGCAGCCATTTTTGTATGCGACACATTGTTGGGATTTCATAAACCTTGCTATAAAGGTACATGAAGATATCCCAAACGGTTATCTAGTTATGGCGCGCACAGGCAGGGTAAAGATTAATTAAAGGGGCATAACTTGGAAACTAAGGAAGGGGGAGCAACCATTTTTGTACGCGACACGTTCCCCAAACCTAATACATATTCCTACCAAATAATATGAATATATCCCAAACGGTTACTGAGTTATGCTGCGCACAAGAATGTTTACGGACGGACGGCCAGACAGACGGACAGCGGCACGACATAATACGTCGGTTTTTTCAAAATGGGTGTATAAAAAACATTAAATTTTTTTACACATTTGCAAATATTACAAACACACACACAAAAAAGATACACAACAGAGAATAATGGCCCCTAAGAGGGTTGGGGTATTCTAATTTCAAATTAAAAATGATACAAGAATGCTGCTGATATAATTTTGTTCAGAATCAATGCTACAATTACAGAAGTTTAATTAAAAGGCTGAGGACTTCTACTTTCTGAAGAAACATGTACATTGTTTTCAAACATCAGTCAATTACTACTGGTCCATCGACCATTGCAACAAGTCATTCTCATAGCAAGGTCCAACACTTTTAAAGCTATCAAAAACAAACATTCCGATAATGATCAAAGTCATTTTATCTTTTCTGTTTTTCATCTGTGCCAAAATGGTAAGTTGTTTCATCACCTGTCACTAAAGGATCTTACATGAATGCTCATGTATTATTGAATTTATTAAACAAGTTGGGGGAAATGATAAGATGCGAGGCTTTGCCGAGCATCTTATCTATTTTCCCCAACGAGTTTAATAAATTCAATAATACAGGAGCACAAATGCAAGATTCTATTTATCATATGACACTAAAATCACATTTTATTAGCAAAATTTGCACTAAAATGTCACAATTTCGCCATTAGAAAACCAGACGTTTTTATGGACATCAACGTATAACGTTACAACGTAATTTGCATATTTAATCAACTAGTGGATTATCGTTTTTAATGCATGGCTTTATTACACTCTCAGATGCGACGTCATATGATAAACATGATTGTAAGCCGCCAATTTCTAACTGAGAAACTTACTCACAGCTCAACGCAAACTCTGTCTGGCTTGAAAAATGAAAAGTCTGTTATACCTATCTGCTATCACTGTCAATCAGTAAATATAGTGGGCAATGACAGGTACAATTGAAATGAAAAGAAAACAGTGGTGCGGCGGATTGTTTGATGGGACGGTTTTGGCTAACAACTTTCCAGATCTGCTGGAAAACCGTATGTTGCATTTGTTGATAGTGTAGTACTATGAGTGATATTATCTGAGCACTAAACATAAGCACTTTATGTTAAATTCAAGCTTATCTTGTCAACCAAATGACTTAATTTCTTTGCTTTTTCGATACAGATTTCCCACAGACCTTAAATTGCTCATGGTGACAGAAAAGACTTTAATATAAGACAAATCTTGATCTTTCAGCAGACAGGCAGGTTGAAGTGAGTCTTCCCTGTTTGCATATGCCCAGAACATTCTTTTCACCATTTGTATAGAATGTTATTCTTTGCCGCTGAGTACCTGATAGAACTCTATCCCATGGTCTGTCACAAAAGCCACCTCATTGGTGTTGGTCCATACAAAACCTTTGATCTGAGCTGACCGACTCTGAAAATTAAGACATGCTAATTTGATGGCAATCCATTCTTTCTCATTGTCATTCAAAATTTGTAAGGACATAAGTGTGGTGAATTTGTATGCTAGAAGTTCTAGCATACAAATTCACCACACTAATGTTCTTTCCAATTTCTAATGACAATTGTATTGTAATTTTACATCCAGGGTAAACAGCTATGGTCATGTTGGGACGGTCAGTTACCCTAACCACACTATTCCTGGGCAGGCTTAGACCTCCTAAGCGTTTAAAGATGCTAGTGCTTCATGACGGGTGTCCATTATTGTTGAGCATTTTCCTTACAATGTATAGGTGCACCACTATATTTTTTCCGCCATTATTTTCAATGGGAAACAACTTTTGTGACTTTCTGTAGGCTTCCCTTGATGAAGACAAAGCCCTCCCAAAATGATATCTACTCTTAAAGAAGCGAATACTTTCCTTTAAAAGTTGGCCCCTATTTAAAAATAGAGCGAAAATGAAAAAGACAAAAATGAAAGATTAACTTCCCCTGAAAGTGCACCCATTAACCTTAAATGAGCCGCGACTGTGTGCAGCAAAGACTCGGATCAGCCTGGGCATCTACCCAGTCTGACCAGAGTCTTCCCTGTGTACCTAAAGGGTAGCTACGAGTCTTTGCTAGCTCCATGCGGACAGGGAAGACTCTGATCAGTCTGGACGGATGCTCATGCTGATCTGAGTCTGCACTGGGCACGCATGCCACTTTGTTGGGTTTCTCGTGTGGCGGCTTAAATCATTTTGTAACATTGGCCATGAAGACAATAAGTGTATAAAAAGCATACTTTTACTGCATGGCTAAGGTTTACAACTTTGTAAATAAATGAAACATGAGAATCAATTGTCAATTATCGACAAATGGTCTATTACTATTATCCATGCTCAATATAGTTTGGAACAGATGCATTTACGAACTTTGTCTGAAACCCCAAAATTATACATTTATGTGTAATGCATATAGATGTGCCTACTATGTAATGAGCTCAAAGACCATGTACTTTCTTCTATCCTTATCTGTACAATTTATTTCCTAGGCTCTGAGATAAATCAAGACATTATAGGAGAAGAACTAAATAAGCTTATGCTTTCGTTCTAATCCTATTATATTTATTTATAGAACAATATTGTTATTGCCATGAATCTTGAAAATAAAATATGTTTAAACCAATCAAGACATACCTTACAGGTCTGTGAGTATTCCAATTGGTCTGTTGTTAGATCATCTTGAAAGTTGATAAATTCCTAAAACAAATGAAAGAATTTTGCTAACTCAAATGAGAGGTACATACAATGTACATGTATTTTAAACTGGGATAATTTAGTGACAAAATTTCAAACAGAACTGATTCTCCACGGACTCTAAATTATCATTTGTATTGATGATAATAAATTATACCGTAATTCCTGTATTCTGTTTTTCTCATTTCTTCATATACACAGACATGTACACATGTACACAATAGCATATCATCAGAATGGCCTCTGTGAGTGGGGGGATATTGCTTTTTGACAATCCTGTAAGCCAAACTATATGTGGAATACTAAAGACAGTGCCTAGGCAATTTACTTATTCATCAAAGGAATAGGTATGTAAATTCCAATATTAGTTATTCTATTCTGTTCTGTACCAACTGGTTGACTTGTCAGTCTGCAGTTGTGGAGTAACAATTTACATATAACTTAGATTATTCTGTATGTAACCCTTAAACTGCCAAAAAAATGCCGATGACAAAATTTACGTTAGCAAAATTTCAGAAAATGGTTTGTCCACACTATATTGAGAATTCAAAGAATACAGGGCAAACACTGTAGATCCAGATGAGGCAGCTCATTATGAGCTGCCTCATCTGGATCTAAAATGTTTGCACATTCGACTTTTTTTTTATTTTTTGGCTCATTAAGAGTTTAACAGAAGTTCTTACCACTGATTTCTGAGACCTCTGTATTGCGAGTATTTTCCTGTCTGGAGAAAACTTGATTGACATCACCTCCCCACGGTCCTCCATCCTAACAGAAATATAAGAGTTTCAAGTAAATAGTGTTTTGGTGATAATGAGGGGTAACTGCGCTTTATGAATTGAAAATCGGACTTTTAAGTCCCGAGTTATTACTGATTTTCTTACATGGTTTAAGATTGTCTTCTTTTGAAACACAGGCTTTTATATAATTATGTGATTGTGACACACGTTGTCCACCTTGTATAAGGTGGACTTGACTTAGTCCACCTTAGGGGACTTATTAAGGACTTAGTCCACCGCCATGATTTCCTCCCATCTTTTAGAAAGGGAAACAACATCTTTGACTACATATTTGATTCCTTGGACAATGTAATTCTTCCGAAATGCCAGTCTACCCTTAAAGGATAATTTGCTCCAGGGGCAGATAATTCTGTTTTTTCTAAGAGTTGACCCCCATAATTGAAAATGACAGAGTTGCTCTCCCTCAGTATATGACTTTTCTAAGATAACTTCTGTATCATCATTACTCCAACTTAGAGAACATACAGTGTTTGCTGCTACATGTACATCACAAAGTGCAATGAGTCTCTAGATCCTCCGGCAGATAGCTGCGGGATAATTTTCCATATTTTACCAAAAAACCCATAGGTTGTGACTCTTCATTAGAGCTGTCTTGCTCATAGGGTTGTAATGTATGATTTCGTTAAGAAATAAGAAAAAATATCTTCGGCTTCTTCTAAATACCCCTCTTATCTGCAGCTTGATCTGAATCCTGGTAAATGCATGTATACTAACAATACACAGTGCTACCCACCACCAACATACATACTCCATATTTAGAGAAACCAAAAAAAATCATACCTAAAACTGATGACATTCTTGTCAAAGGGGCCCTTTACAACCACTCCCATAGTTCCACCAGAACGCACAGCGAACACCTGCAGAAAAAAATAAAGAACTGAGTAAAACGGTGGCATATGGGAACAGCAAACATGCATTTGTGCAGGCTGATCATGGACTTTGCTGTTCAAACACTGGATAAATGGAGGACCTTGAGAAATCTACAGGCACAAGTTAGACTGCATAGATTCACAGGCTGGTTTGAGCCTTCACTGTTTGCAGGTGCATTAACCCTTTATATGCCAAAAAGCAGGCAACAAAATTTACGTTTGCAAAATTTAAAAAAATGCTTGTCCATGATATTTCATAGACTAGAAGGCAAACAGTGTAGATCTAGATGAGGCGCCTCATTATGAGCTCTGCCTTTTCAGGATCTACGCCTTTTGCAAATTCTGTTGTTTTTTCTTTTTCACTGGCACTTAAAGTGTGAAGCAATTTCTTTTTGCATGACAATTGGCTCAATTGTTACTCATCATGGCTCAAGGTAAGCTTTAGACATTTTTTTTACCTCGAGCCCACATTCTGAAACAAGTGCTATTTATGTTCAGTCTCTGAACACCTGCAAATCCACAGCACCTTCTCAATCTAAGAGGAGTGAGTTCTGGTGAAAAGTTTCCAAACTTTGCACAGAGCTCTAGATAAGAGGGAGTATCTGATGATAATAAGGGATAATTTTTGTTAATTCTGCATAAAAACATATGTTGTGACCCCTCATCTGAACCGTCTCCACGAGACGGTTCAGATGAGGGGTCACAACATATGGTTTTAATGGGAATAAGAAAAATTATCCTTAATTATCCTCAAATACTCCCTCTTATCTAGAGCTCTGTTTGCATTCAATACCAAGGGTCCTACTAAAGACAGAAAAGGACTTTTGCCACCGAAAAGGATGGAAAAGAACTTTCGGGCACCGAAAAGGACCTTTTAAATGCCATTTTATGCTATAAAAACGTTGGAAAAAATAAACAGGATAAAATATTTCATTTTCAAACATAATTTTCTAGAACAATAAGTGAAAATGCCCTTTTCTGTGCCAGAAATTCGGCATTTGTGATGTCCTTTTCGGGACGTGATTTTCTCAATGACCAGTAATGGAGTCTTTTTCGGTGCTGTAATATTTTTGTGAAATTTTAGAATGAAGATACTACAATTCATAAAATTATCATTCATGCGCTGATTTATATCATGATGATATTAAAATTTCTAAAACATGTTTTATATGGCCTTTAACGGCAAATAATAGTCCTTTTCGGTGCCCGAAAGTTCTTTTCGGTCCTTTTCGGTGGGGTCGGTCCTTTTCTGTCTTTAGTAGGACCGCAATACCAGCTTGAATAGCATCAAAACAATCTGTTGACACTCTTTAGTAACTCAGACCTAGTACTTTTATTCCATGGCTGGAAACATTATCTGTAACAGTATTGCAAACAAAAAGGCAACCTCTATGATTATAAATCCACTGGCTTAATCCTGCTATCATCCCAGGCAGTCAAATGTCAATAAGCATAGATCTAAAGCATACATGTGATGAACTCCCGATGACCATGTGGGAGATTTGGATTTCATTTCAGGGAGATTGAGTTCTCCATCAGGGAGACTTTTTGACAGCAACTTTGATGCGTCGTTTCACATACTTTACTGTATTTTTTTCTTATTTTAAAACAGAACATGAACTATAGTACAGTTTGTTTAGTTTACTTTTGAGTTACTCCCCCCCCCAACCCTCTCCCCCCACAAAAAAAAAAACACCTCCTTTCTTTAATTATTATAATTATTCATTTATCATTATATTACTGTTATTTGTACGAGGGTCATCCAATAAGTCCTGCAAACGGCCGAGCTTCAGGCAAATGATAATTAAAAACGAATCAAGCAATCCACATTCCTACAATGCATCTTTCCTTCTTTCCAGTCAACAATTTCCAGAAACGTCATGATCTTGCAAATGGCGTTGCTAGGCAACTGAAGAATACTACCATTATGGGTACGGCGGTGGCTTCTAGTTGTCTGTTTAAGATCCCCTAGCTTAGTTCAGAATCCTTGTAAATATCTGAAAATTGCTGGGAGATACAGAAAATAATACTGACGTATGTACACGGTACCAAGGTTAAGATATTGCCGTCAGTCAAGATATAATTATTGTTCAAAGGAAGATCACCATCTTTTTCGGGCAGCTAAAATATCATATAAAATGAGTATATGAAGAAGAGGCTTTCACAGCAGATGAAGTGTTTCCTAAACTGCCATTAATTTGTTATCAAAGAATAGTCCTGAGATGCTGAAATGTAGATATAAGAGAATATATGAGCTTCGAGCCTTGTTTAATATCGTTTGCAGCCTTAAGAAACCAGAGGTAAACGTCAAAAACTAAAATTTTGCTAAAATTCTGTAATACTCTCTTGTTGCCTAGCAACCACATTTGTCTGGTAATGTGAAGTGACAATCGTCTCTTATTTGAAAACTTAAATATAAGGCAATAACTTTAGAACATGAATTCTTGTAATTTGAAAGAATAATAAACATGTATGCAGGAATTTTCTTCCCCTAACCTCTTGTAAAAATCGTCATGTTTGTGCGATTTCACCGCCGGTATCGCTTACACCTTTGCGTTCAAAACCCTTCCATATCTGAGAAAAGAATAGCACATGTATGCTTTTTAGCACATATGTGTATTATATACGTAAGCTGTTAATGGTGTAATTTGATAACCCTACGTCAATTAATAAAGCAGTAATGACGGCGTTTGCAAGACTTCTTGGATGACCCTCGTATCATTAGTTTGGTATCTGTCTGGCACAGACTCTAGCTTTTGCAAAAGGGTATACTTGAGATTTCATACAGATTTGCCTCCCTTGAAATTACTATATTAGTTCTATCTACTTATCTTCTTTCATAAACAAATAAGTTTTGTTTAAAGGTACTCAGAGCTGTAAAAACTGATAAAAATGTATATAACAATGTTCAAATTCTGTTTTTGACACAAACTATACCCATGCACAAGACAGAAATATCAAAACTTTCATGCATAACTTTAACACCATTAACGATCAAAGTTATCGGCCATATATAAGAAATTCAGATGATATTTGCCAGTCGGGAGAAAAAGTACCTTACGGAGTGAGCGACAAGTGAAGACACCGATCAGCCTGCACCTCTGTGCAGCCTAAACAGAGTTTTGCATTTGTTGCCTATGCGTCTAAGGGAATCTAAGCCGTGAAAACAACTCTCCGACTGTATTGCGCATGTTTATTTTGTGTAGTTGTGAAACAGGGCTATCGGCTTCTTTTCACGTGACACATCTTCTTAAACACATTTCGTCGGTAATTCTTACACGGGTCAGTGAGTTCATTAGTGACCTGATTAATAGGATTAATGTCAACAGACATGACGGTTTGTTTATTGCACAGTCAAAACAATATTTGATGGTGTGAATACAGGTCAATACACATGTGGATATCTCCTTACTGGCAGGGAAAAAGGGCATGGCGTTGGAAAAGGGGTATCAGAAAAAAATTATGAAGGGAAAACTCAGCATCCGGGAGATTCTGAAGGCTTTCCGGGAGCGCGGGAGATGGACTTCATTTCCGGGAGACTCCCGGATGATCCGGGAGACATCACATGTATGCTAAAGTGCACTGATAAATCACCCAACTGTGACTAAATGGAGTGTTACAGGTAGATTAGGTGTACTTCTACTTCAACCAATTAAGTGCATGGCCAATATTGGCATAGTCACACTGTTAACACTATACAAGTATAATAGTTTCTTACTGGTGTGTAGGTTAAGAACAGCAGGTTGGGAGTCGGGCTATATATTGGGAGAGTAAAGTGTAGTGTAGGAGGGGGAGGGGGGCTGGGAGGGGGGGGGGGGGTGGGAGGGGGGGTTACGAGGTTGTTTCATTTTTCCTCTCACACCATGAACACTATTTAGTTTTCAAGATATCAGCATGCGCAACTTCTGTGCAGAAGAAAAATCGTCTGTTATAGTATAAACTGCAAAGGTATGTCGAAGCAATTTATTCTGTCTCGTGTAGGCAGTATATTGACTTCCTGGGACGATGATAGGATATAGCCAAGCCATCTACAAAACTTCTCTGAAATCTATTAGTAAGTTTACCCTGACATGGCTACTCTGATGGAATCTTTCAATGATAAAAAACCTTAACAACAATAAGACTTCTCAAAATAAACGCTACATGTAAAAGAATAAGGAGAAAATGAAATTTGCGTCAAATTAGATGTGCGTCAAAACACATGACAGTCTACTTTCTACTAAAACGGCCATCGAAATACACATAAGGAGAGAAACAGATGACTGAACGCATTCCTAATAAATGTCACACCTGTTGATTAGCATCATCGTAAAAGACATTTGTTGCTTTACTGACAGGATCAAATCTAATGGGATTTTTACACAGTTCGATGTAGTGAAGTCCGTCGGATGACGCCATTGTTGTTGTTGTTGTGTAGTGCTCCGCCGGTTACTTTACGGCGAACCGTCGTTTCGACGTTGGTTTCTTCTTAATTTAACTTGATTTCTGGTTTTCTGCCGTCTGCTGAAATTGGCTAGGGAGACTTTTGAGGTAGAAACCGCGAGACTCTGCTGTTTTTCGTTAATGGACAAAAGTTTATTTCGAGTTCGGTGTAGGGATAGGATCAGTTCTCTACTAAAGAGTTCAATACAGTCAATATCAGTCTTGTTTGAACAGAACACACTGGGATCAAGGATCAACTGAGTAACTTCATCAGGGGATGTTATGTCAACGCAACCATTATCCACATAGACCTGTATCCTGTTATAGAACTTCTGTCGAATGTGATGTAGAGTATGACACTCAGCCAGGAAATGTTGTCGAGTTTCAGGATGCTCCTCACATAGTTTGCAAACTGGATCCACAGCAAACTGGTTAAACACTGCACGGTTACTTTGAAAAATGTATGTGCCGGTAAGTATCCGTGCCTTCAGTTGAGCTCTATATTAATTCTCAGCTAATGTGGACAAATACTGTCTTCACATATTGCAGCCAAATAAACCAGTATTAACGTATTGTTAATTGCCAAAACTACTTGCGT
This sequence comes from Ctena decussata, assembly GCA_963989385.1. NCBI lineage: Eukaryota > Metazoa > Mollusca > Bivalvia > Lucinida > Lucinidae > Ctena > Ctena decussata. The sequence goes on along the minus strand of OZ022507.1, from coordinate 2,828,767 downwards.
TGTAAAAGCAACATCCTAAGTGACAACTTGGATGCATTTATACATGATTTTAGACATTTTTCTGAACGCTATCGGATGTTGAGTAAGATAGGGACCTCCAGAATGGCTTGTCTTCAATACGTTTTCTACTCTAAAGAGGACTGTTGTCACATTTTGTAAACCAATCTAATCGCATGTTAGCCATCCTAAAACGTGATTTAACAGGCAAACTTTCTGAAACAAAAACACAGAAGTGATTCTTTTCTGCTAGAAATTTTATTTTCAGTGTTTTACACTTGTCATGAAACACCAATCATTTACGAGTCCAAATGTTTAGGCAGAGCAATGTATGTGGCCTCTTTATGTTATTCAGTATAGTAGTTATAAAAAGACTCCACTAGGAGCAAAGAAATATCATAGATATAAAACTTTTACATCAACGTGTAGTTACAAACTGCATTTAAGACCGTTATTTTCATTTTATGTGCGTAATTTTCGTTCCATCATTTACGAGGCTTCATTTAACATACCAAAATCCAAGCTATCTTTCACATTACAATCCATTGCATGGTACTTTCAAGTGCTTTCACATCCCTAGTGTAATTAAACACTTTTACTATCTGACCAATGACAGCGCCGATAGAAATTAACTATGTGATTATTAAAGATTTATGAACGACCATCATTTACGAGACGTCATTTACGAGTCCACGTTTGGAAGTGACCCTGCATATACTGGCATATCAGTTTCCTATATACAATTTAGTGTTTCCTAATAATTTGGTACACAAATTAGACCCTCGCTGGAAGCTGCTCTCATTAAAGCAGCCTTTGTATGTGCATGTCACGGAAAGTAAACAGAGAGGATAATTTCAAAAATTTGGTGAATAGATGAAATGTAGATATTTTGAATATTGAAGGCTAGATTTGCATAAATTTCTGTTGGTAAAACAGTCTGATCAGTATTGTTTTGTTGCGAATAATTGCTGTCTGACCATGATAGTGCATCATTATGGATAATGCAGACGCTTTCTTGTCCCGTAAATGATGAACACTTGTCCCGTAAATGATTAGGTATGTGTTCTTGTTTTCAAAGGCTATTGATGTTTTGTAAGCATATCTGCTGAGTTAATGTTATTGCCAGACGAAAGGTAAAGATTTACAAACATGAGAAATTATAAACAACCCTGACTTTATAGAACTTGAACATTTTAATTATCCTTGATATGTGTTCGAAAAAAGAAAGTCTTTTGGAGAATTAGGAAATCTTAGAAGCAACATTTGAATAATGTTCCCCTTAAGTTTAAAGCATATAAAAATATGTTTATCAAAATGGTCATTACACTTCTAATAACTGTATGTTAAGTTGTTAAAGTATGTGCTTCAATACATGTTGTGTAAAGCTATAAAATAGTGTCCCGTAAATGACGACACCATGTCCCGTAAATGACAAACCCTGAAAATCATAAATGTTTCAAGAAAAGAAGAGACATATTGAAACAACTGATATAGCAATGCCTTACATTTCAACTGCATCTATGTTTTATATTTAGATTGTCCTATACATGATATTTGTAACTATCACTCGTTTATTTCCATTCAAAGTTTTGGGACTATAGGCTCGTAAATGACTAAATGAGAAATACCTATCATTCTGTAAAATGAAAATCGTCGACTTAAGGCTGGTAAGTTTGAAGATATATACTAAGGGTAAGTGTATTTATGCTGTAATACAATGCAAAGTCTGTTTTAAGGAGGTAGAAAAATGCACCTCTGTACCTTTGGATTGTCCGGCTTAGCTGAGAATGAGTGTCCGAGGAGATACGACTATCGTGAACACTGCTGCGTACTGAGGACCACACATGATGGGCTCTTCCAACTTTGACACTCTCCGGGTTAATGTACTTAAGTGTTGAACTTGTACTTATATCTTCCTTCCACCGGGCTTCCACAGTTGAGTGAATTGCCTTGTTAACCATCTTCTTCCACTTTAACTTGGTTGGAGTATTCTCAAGAAGCTGGGATGGTAAGGGCAACTCATATACCTCCAGAAGTTGCTTAATCTTGTTGAACCAGCTGAGTTCTGATCTTGACTTGGTAGCTAGTTGCCGTACAGCAATATCCTTCTCAACTCCCTCAGAGATAATCCAACGGCCAAACAAGCTGAGCATGTTCTTGTGGATAACGCATTCTAACGGAAGTATTCCCATCAAAGCAAGCACTGCAGCGTTGTGAGTTTTATCTGGTAGCGACTGTATCTGCTTCAATGACTTTCTCTGGAACTGTTCTAGCACTTTGATGTCTTTTCCATTCAGGTCAAGCACCTCCAGGCCATATAACATACGAGGGACTACATAAGTTGACCATAACTTCCCACAAACACTCTGTTTTTGACCATTTCCACTGTGCAGTCCAGCTCCCATGAGAGAGTATGCGGTTCTTCTACCAAGTGAAACCTTCTCCGCTACATTGACCTTGTTGTTGGATTCTCTGTGTATGCCCAGGTGGGTGGAGTGTTTAACTCGGCTCATCTCTTCACCGTTTAATGTGTAGATGGCATCCTGTTCCTTCAAGTAGTTTTCCCAATAAGTCACGATACAGCTCTTTTTCGGGTGGATTACAAATCTGCTTCTATTAGCAAAGCCGCCAGAAGTAGGAACCATGACCTGCATCTCTTTTGTAGAATGGCTCATCATGGTAAGGTCATCAGCTACAGTGACATGGGGGATACGGATGTAGCCTATCTTGGCCCCCGTAAACTTGTTCTCTAGCTGAATGAGTAGCGGGTTGTTGTACCTCTTGTAATGGGCAGTAGAGAGTACGCCCCCTTGGCGTACTCCCTGCCGAATGATGAAAGGACTTGATAGTGTCTATTTCTATTCTATTCTATTACCAACTCAATACAGTATGACGAAACACCGCATGCATCGTAGTAGGTTCCCGATCAACTAATGTTAGTAAAAGTGTAAGAAACAATGAAATTATAACTACTTGGAAGCTAGGTTCAAAAGACGTACAGGTTGAACCAAGATTAATTCATCTTGGCCTGACTAGGGCAGAAAAATCAGAAACTTCCATCAATATCACAGAAAGAATAAGTGCAGCCCGAAGGACCTTGTATGCCCTGATGAAAACTGGGGTTCATGGTAAGAGTGGACTAAATCCGAAGATCTCCTTTAGGATATATCAGGTCTTTGTGATTCCCAGATTACTGTACGGTCTGGAGACATTGTCGCTGACTGACACCCAAGTCGGCCAATTACAACGGTTTCACATATCAACTCTGAAGAAACTACAATCGTTACCAGAGCGGACGGTCTCTTCGGCAGTGCAGCTGCTGTTGGGCGCTCTTCCAATACAGGCCGAACTGCATAAGAGGCAGTTAAGTCTACTCCACTCCATTGCCCGTTCTAGAAATGAGAAGATAAAGGGGTTGATGGCTCGACAGCTGACACTTAAATGCCAGGGTAGTTTCTTTTGTAAGTGTGAATGCATCTTGGATATGTATAACCTTCCTCAGCCCTCTTGTCTTGAAAATTATACAAAGTTCTCCTGGAAAAAGATCACTCGTGAGTCAATATGTCAGTTCTGGACCCTGCGTTTGGTTGCAGATGCACAGACGAGGTCTACCCTGGTTAACTGTAATCTTACTTCCATGGCGGTGGGTGTTACTCATACAGTATGGGAATCAGCTGCAAACAACGTGCATGATATTAGAAGAAGTGTCACTAAAGTACGTATGATGACAGGAGTATATATGCTTCAGTCCACAAAAGCTAGATTCAATCAGTACAGTGTGGATGAGACCTGTCCGTTGTGTAGACTCGGCCCAGAAGATCTGCCTCATGTTCTCCTTCGTTGCCCTGCTCTGGCTGAGATTAGAGACTCGTCACTGAAAGATATCAGGGTGTTCCTGGCTAGTCAGTTTGGTCAGCAATTCTGGGCATCCCGTTCAAGGACGGAGTTGGTGAAGATTCTGCTAGATAGTCACAACCTGATGAGCCTGCAAGGGGCCCGTGTTGCAGAGGAGGTCTTGTTGCAGCTGGAGGCTCTGAGTCATAGGTACTGTTTTCGGTTGCATGCAAAAAGGTTGCAACTGTACAGATATTTGTCCAATTAAGCCATATTCCCGATTTATCAATGTGGCCGCCACCACAAGTCTAACCTGTCTGTACATAGTGTGTATATAGCTGTTATTCCTGGATCTACCTACTTATGGGAATCAACAAATCAACGTAAAACATCTACCGGTCAACGACCTGGGTGCGCCATTCTACTGGCGGGATTTACAGAAACAGAAACAGAAACAGAGAAAACTGGAAGTTAATGGTCAGTGCACTTGCCCCAGACGCTGAAGGCTCCCTGGTTCTATCCTCGGGTGTTTGAGATTTCAAATGAATTTCCTTACTAATAAGTTGTTTGGACGTGTGAAAATAAGGAAAAAGAAAAAAAAGAAGAAGAATAAATGAAGAAAGAAAGAGAAAAGAAACAGAAACTAAGGTGGTTTTTCCACGTTTCAAGGTCTTTTGGTTTAGCTAATGCAATTAAACAGGGCAAGGTGAAAGGGAAAAGAAGAAGAGGTAGACAGAAGAAGAGGTGGGAACACAATATTAAAGAGTGGACAGGGATGGCCATGCCCACTCAACAAGGGCAGCTGAAAACAGAACAGGGTGGGAAGGGATTGTTGTGAAGTCATCTGTGGTGCCCAACGTCCTTGCAAGATCATGGGATACAATAGAAGAGAACAGGCATGTGTCAACCATTGTTTCGAAGTATATTTCCTTGACATGTGTGAAATGAATGAATGAATGAATCAATCAATCAATCAATCAATTAATCAATCAATCAATTTGATTGATTGAACAATGAACGAATCAATCAATCGATCGATCGATGGACTGACCGACCAACTGACCAATCAAACAATCAATCAAGCAATCAATCAATCAATCAAAGGACAGACGCTTTTAGGGACTAAAACTAGATTCACATGCGCAACCACGCTTTTATCTTCTAGACGGGTCCACACATCAGTACAAAACTAGAAAACGAATGAAAGCACAAAAACTAAAACACACAGAGAAATCAAAGGGACATCTATTAGAAGTGAGATGGCCATCATCTAGTTTAGTCTATCCCATAACCTTGCGAGGTCGCTGGGGCACCACAGATCACTTTACAACAACCCCCTTCCCCCTTGTCCTGCCTTCAGCTAACAAGGTCCACTCCTTAATATTGTTTGGAGCCCCGCTAGCTCTGTATAAATAAAGCACTGACCTTTTTATCTAGCAGTCCTGTCTTCGAGCCCCGTTGAAGGTGGAAATATTTCCAACTGTAAACGAGGTTCCATTGCAAACAGCCTTCCATTATCACCCAAACATAGTCATGATATGAATGAAATACTGTCAAAAAGGACGAAAATCGCTATCCATCCATCCATCCATCCATCCATCCATCCTTTGTTACTATTGTCTTTCCACATCTTCTGTCTTCCTCTTCTTTTTCCTTGTACTGTGTCCTGCAGAATTGTCTTTGCTAAACCAGAAGACATTGAGATGTGGCCAAACCACCACAGCGTCCGTTTCTTGACAAAGGTAAGGAGTTCGCCATATTCTCCAAGGGCTAGGATCTCTCCGCGAACATCCTTATTAGTAACTGGTTCTTCTACGAGATGTTCAGTAACATTTGGTAGTTCTAATCCCAAAGGTCTGCGTTCATTTCTCTTACTCTGCTGTCAAGGTCTATGACTCATATAGGCATACATAAACATGGTTATGACAAGCGAGCGCATCAGTGCATCAGTTTCATCTTTGATCCAAGAGATATATTGTTTTCTCTCCATATTTGCTTCAGCTTTGTAAAAGCTGCAATGGCTTGTTCAATCCTTTAGAGAACCTCCGATCTCATCTGCGACAATAGCTCTAAGATACTTGAAGTTGGTTACTATTCCAGGCTTCTGTCCGTTAACCTTGATCTCACTCTGAATGCCACTGACGCTGTTTGTCATAGTTTCGTCTTTTAGCACTTGTCTCCATTCAATACCTTTTGTAGGTTTTGTCGAGACTTTCAACTAAGGCTTCTCGGTCCTGTTCTTCCTCAGCAAGAGCGTCAAACCGCAGACTGATAATAGTTCTGCCCCTATGCTAAATTTCCGTCATGTTCTTCGTGAGCATCAGACATAAGTCTTTCGAGAAAAAGTTGAAAAGGGTGAGTGAGAGAAAGCATCCATGCCTAATTCCAACTGTTGTTCTGAGCCACTCTCCTGTGCTGCCATTCATCAGAAATGCACTTATAGCCTTGCCATAGAGATGCTCAATATCGTGAACCTGATTGGCACTGGCATTTTACTTTCGCATGGTAGCCCACAAGGGTGCATGCCATACCCTGTCAAATACTTTTTTGAAATCTATGAAGACATGGTACAGATTTCGTTGATGCTGAAATACTTTCGAAACAGGATTCTGAGGTTGAAAATCTGTTCTGTACGTGGCGCTTCTTTCCGCTCTGAACCCAGCCTGTTCTTCAGCGATATCCTCTTTGGCTTGGGGTTTGAGACTGTTCAAGATGACGTTCAGCATGACTTTACTCGGATGACTAATGAGCTGATGGTTCTGATCAGCTGATCCATAACTACTACGAAGGCCTTCGTGCATGAGTGGGATTTTAGTTATGAATCTACCCTGCTTTTCTGAATTTAGATCCTTTACCAGCTGATATGCTCTCATGCTGTTGGTTTTGTTCAGACATGTTTCAATCTCCTTGCACTGAGTATCTATCCAGTTCTCAATTGCTTTCTTCAGGGCATTCGGAACTCTCTTGTTAGCTTTTTCTGCATTGTTACGCTCCTTCTCCTTTATACAGCCTCTTCTTCAAATTCTATCATTACAAAGGCCGAGAACATCTCTGGTGACCAAGGACCTTTTCCTGTGACGTTCCTTCCCAAGTATCTCATTAACTGTGTCAGTCACTGCTGTATTGTAAGAGATAATCATGCTGTCTATATCTGTCATCATTCCCCAGATTGATGAGAGGTGTAAATTTAACATCTACCGTTATTAGGAACGCGCCTGCCACATCTGGGCTTCTCAAGGTCAAACCTCAGTCTTGGATGGGTTGGCTTCCAGCCTTTTTCAGACGAACTCGAAAGCCATGATCACTAGGTCATTGCCACCAAGCTGGCATTAAAACAAATAATATGATTAACAGAACAACAGTAAAGCGGGCAGCCATATATGAGGTGGCCACAAAGCCAGAATCGCAATTAACATTATCCACAGCAGAAGTTTCCGCCTTGGAACGGACACTAATTTAGTGTATTCCACCAGGTGCTTAAACCTGTTTTACACGTACAACCTCATATTACCTTCAGTTACGTTTCCCAACACAGAAAATTAAGGTGTTGGGTCTGCGGAGATGCATCCTCACTCATCAGTCATTCATAACAGAAACGTAAAAAAGGGTAGATACAGATCGGGAACTGGTACAATCGGATCTCACATCCTGTTCTCAAGACCAAAAGGGAAAGTACTTTTCGCATAAACTGACAGCAGTTCACGAATGGCAGGTAGGGGAGAGTCGGGTAACTTTGGACAACGGGTAAATTCGGACACTGACATTGTTTCCTTTATATGTCAGTTGTTTGGAACTAAAACAAAAATTAGCTGACCAAATAGTGAAAATCCTGATGAGACGGCTCATTAGGAGCCGTCTCATCTGGATTTTCACTGTTTGCAATGACATGTCAGAATTTACCCGCCTGTCCGAAGTTACCCGACTCTCCCCTACGGTAATGTCACCGAATGGACAGCTCTTTCCCAGACGGGTGGTCAATCCAAATAAAGTCAAACTAAAGTCCCACTCACATAAGAGGTGAACGTAAAAGAAGAAACCGCAACAGAAGTACGGCTTTGGAATGGTCAGTAATAAACAACTGGAGGGGCGGGCGTGGGTGGAGGGATGGGTTGGGGGTGGCGTAAACCCGTTTTCTGGACCCAACCCCAACTGAAAACACCACTTACACAACAGGTGAACGGAAGCACTGATATCCACAATAAGAAAAAGGTAACAGTAAGGAATCACCTTGAAACGTTCAGTAAATTACTTGGATGGGGAGTGGGTTGGGTTTAGGGGTTAAATCGGTTTTACTGGATTCCAGCCCTCACCCACATCTTATGTAATAGTTGAAACTTAAAAAAAAAATATTTTAGTCACATAATAGATAACCTTGAAAGGTATTACTCGCTTTCGACAGAAGTGAAATTGCCGCACCTTTATAAAACAGACAACGCGGATATAGTTTTTGTGTAGTTTGTTTCACATGACTGGTTATGAATACAATATGTAAACTTCATCCAGGTATTTTAGATTATGCATTTTTATAAAGGAATTTATATGAAATCAAGTTTTATTTTGTTTGAAATACGATCGTCAGACGAAAAGAATTAACTGAACGCTTAAATTTACGTTTTGTGGAAAACATTTTCGTTTGAAAAGAGTAAGTGCAGAAATTATCCATCAATTGTTTTAATGACTTTAAGACTTGTCATTCGCAAAAACTTGTCTCGCTGATTTTGCCTTAAAACAACTGTTCGTTTTTAGTAAAACGCGTGGTTGAGTGAATAGAGGCGCTCAGTTATGTTGCAGAGTTGCTGGTTCCCAGCGGGCACATGACGTCGAAATGACGTCGGACTGACGTCGATGCGACGTCATCACGTCGCATCGACGTCAGTACAACGTCATTTCGACGTTATGTGCCTGCTGGGTTTGAATTCTCAGTGAGTCAGACAGCGTCTGGAAAACTCTCTCTCTCTCTCTGCAGCATTAAATGGGTAAACTTTTCGAAACCGGGAATGATAAAGGTATAAAGGCAGCGGAAGGCGAGGAATAAGCTTCAGCTCGGCTTTTCGCATGCTATGCCAAGTATATGGTGGATGTCTACCCACACTGCCCCTGCGGCCACTAGGCTTTTCATTTCTTCTTGGGTTATTTGATAACGAAGCGAGTGATGTTGCCTTAATCGTATTTTGTTTGGGGTATTTTAAAAAGTACAGCCTGTGATACTTAGTCTTCTTACGTACAGTCAGTGGCCTAAAGTATTTCATCATTTTCTAAAATTCCATTGACTTTCATGTATTTTTCAGTGCGCAAGAAAATTAATTACTTTGCTTTTATTCATATTATTTAAAAATAGATATACCGGTAGAAAGCGAGATTAATGTCCTATTTACAAAAAAATAGAAAAAAATAAAAAATAAATAGATAGACAAATAAAATCAATACTTTTCCTTTGGTGACATGAAGTTGTAGCTCTCCGAAACCTAGTGGGATTGCTGTTCAGTTAAATTTTGGTGACGTTGCCATTGAGAAGTTTGTTTCGAAACCTTTGATTACATTTAAACGACTACATTCTTGTTACATTTTATTGTACCAAGTTTGGTGAGTTAAAGCTACGATACCTTCATTTCTTAAACCACAAATGAATAAATAAATAAATAAATAAATAGAAAGTAACTTGGAAATACACGTAAGTCAATGGGAAATAGGATTTTGATGAAATATCTATGGCGACGTGCTTGCATAGAAAAGCCGAGTGCGTTACTAGAAACGGAATAGCTGAAGCCTTATTTCCTAGGTATGAAATTCAGTCCATTAAGGCTGTGGAATATCATGAAATTAAAACTCGCCGCCTTTATCAAAATAATACAATAATAATTCAAAAAAATCAAGATACGTACTTACTTGAGCCGCAACACGAGAAAACCAACAATGTGGTCGTGCATCCAGCGCAGACTCAGATCAGCCTGGGCATCCGCCCAGTCTGATCAGAGTCCTCGCTGTCAGCATGGATGCAGCTTAGACCCTTAGCTACCCTTTGAGCGCTTAGCGAAGAGTCTGATCAGACTGGGCGAATGCACAGGCTGATCTGAGTCTGCACTGGGCGCACAACCACATTGTTGGTTTTCTCGTGTCATGGCTCTTTATTTAGGAGGTTTGTCAAGTCATTTTATTTCCTAAACGTACCAGTCTCCTCCTTATATTCTATATGAATTTTCACATTATGCTTGGGTTTTCATGCCTTTTTCTAGGTTTACATTGAATGAAAGCTATGGCATCTACCAAACCGATGGGAACTTTGTATAGAACCTTTACGTGTCCAGTTTGTTTGCGGAACAGCCATCTACCAATGGTTCTACAGTGCAAGCACTATATTTGCAAAGTCTGTGTCTCCCAAGAAAATGATGAGGCGTCTGGTCATGTAACTTGCCCATTCTGCAATTCTAAAGAAGCATTTCAGCACCCCTCTTATAAAGGAAACATTGATGATACCCTTAGAGGTGAGGATTTAAAGTGTGGACCTTGCAAGGCAGAAAATAAAAAATCACCAGCCGCAAAAGCCAGTTATCACTGTGTGGACTGTGATGAGTATCTGTGTGGAGACTGTAACTCGCATCATGCCAAATTTAAAATCACTAAACATCACATTTCCGTCAAACTGGGGCAAAACGTTTCTCTGTTAGCAAACAAATCAATCTGCGGAGACTGCAAAGATCAAAGATCAAGATTTGTGGAATTTGTTTGCCAAGAACATGACTCTATGTGTTGCGGTACTTGTGCCATGCGAAGTCATAAAGACTGCAGCATTCATGAAATAGAACATTTGGTTGACCAAATTAAAAATAAGAGTATAATTGATGACCTTCATCTTGCTTTAGAAGAATCAAAGAATAAGATTCAGTTCATTGTAGATGCCTCACAGGAAAACAACGCGAAGCTTGAGACACAGACTGCTGAAATTAGGAAGTCAATTAAAGATATACGCAAGAAAATAAACGACCTAATAGATAAATTTGAAGTCGAAGTTATCAATGACAGTCATAAGATTTTGCAAAGAGAAAAAGAAAGTAACAATGATCAAATTAAAACGTGCATGCAGTTTATTGCCGCAGTGGAACAGTCACGTGAGATATTTGACGAAGCAGTACAACATACATCAAGTGCAAACTTTTATGACATTTTTAAGCAGGTGGAAAATCATAGCGTAACATATGCATCCTTCATAAAGAAAACGCTGGAGTCAAAAACATTTACGGAGCTAGATTTTGTGGTTAATAGTAAACTTACTGATATCTTAGATAATGGAAGAGTGGGTATTTTGAATACGAAAGTATCTTCAGTTGGAATAACTCCTACAAAGAAAAAGACAATTGAAAGAACAAAATTCGTGCGAGCAGTAACAAAAATAGAAGGGAGGATACCAAGGTATTCCAGCGCTACCTACTTACCAGATGGAAATGTATGCTTGGTTGACTGCAATAATAAAAGATGTTGTCTCTTCGACAGCTCTTTTCAGAATTTAGATATCGTGTCCTTCAAATCTTGTCCCTGGACTACAGCTTGTATTAACTCGAACGAGCTGGCAGTTAGCCTGCCTCTAGAGAGAAAGATTAAGCTATACACTGTGAATGAAAACAAACTCATTGAATCAAGATGTATTTCAACGCTATTACCGTGCTGGGGCGTGGCACCAGCCGATGAAGGAAACATAGCTGTAGCGGTGGATTGTAAAGGAAGTTCTCCTGGCGTTGGAATTATTGCCACAGATGGACAGGAACTATTGAATCTTCGAGCAGATGAATCTGAAATCAATTTTGGACAGCCTTGGCAATTTGAATATGACTCAAAGAGATGTCGTTTTCTGATATCATGTGAGAGTCGAGACAGCGTAATTTGCATTAACACAAAGGGAAGAGTTGTTTTTGAATATAAAAACGAAAAGCTAACAAACCCTGCAGCGATAAGTCATGACGGAGATGGAAATATATACATATGTGGTCTCAAAAGTAACAATATCCATCAAATCAATCCAAACGGACAATTGATGAGAATAATTGCGCTGCCGAAACTAAGAACACCTTTCAGTATTTGCTTTTGTACAGATTCAGACAACTTCTTGGTGACAACTGTTGAGAACAGGGAAGAACTGCAATTATTCTCTTTGTTATAACTTTTGTTAAATACAAAAGAATGAATATAAAAGTACCGGAGAAAAGTAAGGTTGACAAAAACTTCGCATTCAATCGATATTTTAATGAGACATAGTACACCATCAACCGCAGTTAAAAGGTTTAACTATTCAGAACTTATTCAGCTTTATTCAGAAGGTGTTATGCCGTGTGGCGGCCGTAAATCGTCTCCCCGTACATTATCAAAGTGCAGATTATTTTTTCTGGTTTGGGATCATTGGGTCCATTTAGAGTCATTTTGAACATAGGTTTCTGCTATAGCTGGTGCAAGGGGGCGTGCCGGTGTGGCACATTTCATTACTGGTCATGGCTAGACTGCATTAACCGAGGGTCTGTTAATTTCATTTGTTTGGTGTTTTCCTGGTTTCAAAGGGGTCTAATTATTTAAAGATAATTTCATGGAGTTCTGTCAAATATTTAATGTATTGTTTTCTGTAGACTGTTTGCTGCAAAATTTGAGCCGCGACACGACAAAACCAACAAAGTAGCATGTGCGCCCAACACAGACTCAGACCAGTTTGGCCATCCGCTCAGTCTGGTAAGCGTCTTCGCTTTGCAAGGGTCTAAGCTAGCTTCATGCGGACAGCGTAGACTCTGATCAGACTGGGCGGATGCCCAGGCTGATCCGAGTCTGCGCTGTCCGAACAACTGCTTTGTTGGTTTTCATGTGTCGCGGCTCAAATTTCGCTGTACACATGCGACAGCTGCGAAAGAGCAAGTAGCAGCAGCTCAGTGCTCCAGATAAGAAGGCGTAACTATGATAATTTAGCAGGACAGTTCTTATGAGGGTTACAACATTACGGAGCTAATACCAATTTGGCTACCTGTGCTTTCGACCGAGTCTGTTCTATACCTTTCGACCGAGAATACGACCGTAAGCAGTAACGGTAAATGGTACTATTGCTAATGGCTGTCGACCGAGACAATCGACAGCGATATCAGCTCGGTCGACAGCCATTAGCAATAGTACCATTTACCGTTACTGCTTACGGTCGTATTCTCGGTCGAAAGGTATAGAACAGACTCGGTCGAAAGCACAGGTAGGGAAATTGGTATTACCCCCGTGAACATGTTTTCATTGAGAAATAGATAAAAATCTCTGAATTAACCCTATTGTAAACACCTTCTTATCTTGAGCTCCGCTGCTTCCGATTATGAAACGTTAAGACACGTACGCAGTATCCTCATGCTGGTCTGAAAATTTACCATCTTCACCAGCAAAGGGTACTAAGTCTACTTTATTCCTTACCGGTAAGGGACAAAGTGGTCTTAGAGCCCTTGGCTTGCGAAGATGAATATTTACGTGCATCCATTCTTCTTGAAGGCTACGAAACAACAGAACGCTTTTATCAAAAATAAAAAATAAAAATCAGAAAAATAGGAAACTGCCATATTCGCTTGCCACATACTGGCTTTCTATATCCCAGCGGGCACAAGACGTCGAAATGACGTCGCACTGACGTCGATGCGACGATTTGTCTTTGACTCTTTGTACATTATTGAGAACAGCCTCTTTGGGGGTTTAGTCCGACTTATAACCGAATAAATACGGTAATTGTGACCTTTCCTAGCAACTTCGTCTATATTCGAGCCACAAAACGACAAAAGCAACAAAGTGGCATGTGCGCCCAGCGAAGACTCAGATCAGCCTAGGCAGACGCCCGGTCTAATCAGTCTTCGCTGTGTGCTTTGAAGGTAGCTAGTTATAAGGATCTTGGCTAGCTCCATGCGGACAGCGAAGACTCTGATCAGACTGGGCGGATGCCCATGCTGACCTGAGTCTTCGCTGGGTGCACATACCACTTTGTTAGTTTTGTCGTGTCGTGGCTCCTGAATTTAAGGTGGTTATGCAATGTAAGCACTGATTTGTACTTTGATAATTATACAAGAAAATTGCAATTTACATAGTTAAGTACTGTGACTGTAAAGTAAAGGCTAATGCTTATTTGCATTTTAATTATTAAACGTTATATTTTGCGCTGTTGTTCACTCTACTGCACTACTCCTGTAATCCCCGCACCCCCTTCCTCCCAAGTGAAGTTGTTAACATACGTGTGGTGATTCGAACAAGAGGATGTCAAAAAAGTTAACGACCTAAAAAAACTTACAGCACAACTTCTTCAGTATTGCTAATCCCCCCTCCACACACACACAAAGAAAATAAAAAAATAAACATAGGGAACTTAATGCTTCAATATGGCGGAAACTACCGATAGCGACTTACGGGTTTATCCGAGAGCTTACCTGTTCAAATAATGTCGAGTGTTATATGCAATTACATAGAAATATAATATAAAATGTGAAATTAAATACATATATGATATTACGACAATTTTTTATAAGTTATGATCATAAACTTCAGTCTTTGTCCGTTAATATGGTATAAAAATATACAAATTAACTTCATGTTTTGATACTTCCATCGGCTTTTGAAGTTTGAAGCTTCAGTCACATGAAATTATATAAGAATAATGTCGAAAATGCCTAAGAAGCTATGTTCAGCCTAAAATTTGAAAATGATCGGATTTTCTATAAAACTTTTATAAGTTATCACCACTGAGAGATTTTTATAAGGTTTACATTGATGTAATTCATTATAAAATAAGTATACTATAAGTTTCTTCCATCGATCTCTAAACATACAGAAAATCGCGTTTCGAAACAACCTCGCTCAAGTTTAAAGGTAGGTTCCTGGACTAGCGATAACAATTATGTCCACAAAATAATTTCGTCTTTTTCTGAGCAGTATTGAATTCTCTTATTTTTCTGAATTTGTTGCTACAGAGAAACTCGTCAGATATTGAAGAAAATAGTCGTTTTCCCTTTTGGTTTATTTTCTTTCGTTGGAATTCCAGTTATAAAAATAACTATGTTTATTATGTCTATAAGTGCGCGATTTCTGATGCCATTCTCCAAAGGTCAATTTTCTCTTGCCATGAGCTCTCCTAGAGGTCCTGGCATGGCGGATGGGTTAAAACTATCCCAAAATGCAATGCCGCATGACGTCAGCTGCGTTATCTAGTTTTGGCGCGAACTAAAAATAGCGCTAACTGGTGTGCGAAGCAGAGTTAGGAAATCCCTTGCAAAACAACTTTTCTAATATTTTTTTGATTTACACTTTTTAGTGAAACTTATTCATTCCCTTTTATAAGTGCTTTCCAACAACTTGGATGAAAGATCATCAAAATTATGATGCATTCCAAAGTACAGGAAGCTACCTTTAAGTCCAAATCCGCCTATATTGCTCAAAGGCTTACCACTTCATTCCTTGGTATTCGTGTTTTGTTTATGTATTTATATATGTGCTTTTATGATCTAACTAAGAAAGGAAGAATATTCATATTGTCTTATTAAGAAAGAAAGAAGGAAAGAAAAAAATAAAGGAATGAACACAAGAAAGGAAAAAAGAGAAAGAAGTCACGTTACTCCTACACGTGACCATCAAAAATGAACAGACAGTTAATCGACTACTTGTAGTTTTAAAAATCACTTTATAAGCTAAAAAAACAAAAAAAAAAACTTTGCAAACCAATCACATATTTTTTGGTAATGTTCGATCAGTCTATTAATTATTATCATAATTGCTAATGTTGTTCTAACATTTTTGATTGAAATTTATTTGAGTGTGGTGGGGCGTTTTTATCAAAGAAACCGAAATATGTTTTGTGTATCCCAGGGTAGAATCTTAGAATTATATTTTTGACTGGCAGATTTGCTCATTCATAATCAGGAGACACGAAGATACATACACTGTATTGCTCTCTTGTGTAAGGATTAATCGCTATGGGAAAAAATTGCTATGAAACATTTTTCTTGCAAGGCTATAAATTAACTTTATTAGTAATATTTCTGTTCATAATGCAAGTTTGTCACTTTAAGTTTATGACTGTTTTAGTGAAGCTAGCAAGGAATATTGAAAGATATTTTTGTGATTTTTTTTTTGATTTTTTTATTTTGTATTTTTGCTATAATATGAGTACTTACGATAATAAACCTGTGCACCTGCGGACACTTATCAGCCTCTGATATGTGCAAACTGATAAGACTGAACAATGTTTGATCAGTTTGCGCAAGCTGCTCGGAATTTGTTGACAATATACAGTACAATTAACATACTTATAATTACACGAGGATTAATCGATTATCGATCATAAAATCCGATATTACCTCTAAACTGTTATCGTAATTGTCAAACCGTTAAAGTTTGTTAAAGTCATCATGACCTGAACAAAAATAAATGCAAAAATATAAAGCTGCAATAGTCAATTTATGGAATTAATTATGTATGCAAACTGACTCAGACCAACTTATGCACTTGCAAAACACTGGTCTGAGTTTATGATCAGTTAATAATTTGTCAATTTTAGTTGAATTTGAGTTTGTACATAACCTTACCCGTGTTTCTGCACAAACCAAACTGATCCAAATTTCTGTTCAAAATATTTTGAACATGTGTTATCAAATCAGGCTGTGACTGTGCGAAAACCATTTAAAATTATCATGTGGAAATTAAATTGAGATAGAATTAAATGCAGTAAGAAATACGGAAAGAACAGTTGAAAGCTGCAAGGCACTCGTCAGCGTTCCGCCCATGGACAGGTCACTTTCTTTTCTGCTCAATGTTCAAAAGTTTCCTCATATGAGCCGCAATACGATAAGACGAACAAATTGGAATGTGCGCCCAACGAAGACGCAGATCAGCCTGGACAGCCACCCGGTCTCAGCAGAGTCTGAACTACATGTATGCGTTTAAAGGGTAGCTAAGACTCTAAGCTACCTCCATGCCGAAGCCTATGATCGGATCAGGCGGATGCCCAGGCTGATCTAAGACTTCGCTGGGCGTACGTGCACCTTTGTCGCGGCTCGTTGAATTGTTTGCTAAAGACATCAACTGAATAGTCGCTGTCGGTCGGAAGGTGTGAAAATACAGTTGGTCACACGTCTTGTCAAAACAATGCAATTTCAAAATTAACACCTGCTAACGGCAATGAAGGTCAGAAATGGATATTTAATCCGAACGTCATTCTTGTGATTATTTTAGTATGAATGAAATATGGGTATGGGCTAATCCCATCGAGCAATGCTGTCCAATATCTGCTCAGATTTCATTCCAAGACTAGCCTATCTTTGTATTAAAAAATATACGCGTACCGACGCAGTCCGCGAGACAGGACAGCCGCATTCATCAGGTAGGAGACGCCTACATGTTAACTCGCGAGCGGAGGCATTTCTGACCGAGCCACCTCAAATTGTATCGCCCGAGAAAGAGACACGCAAGACCATCAAGAAGGAGATAGATGTCTGATGCAACGAAAACTTGCAACAAGCATAATTAATCCTTAAATAATAGAAGGAAGGCAAATCCTGCTTCTACTCATTTTTCAATGACAAGTCTATCCTAGTCACAATGTATTTTAGATAATTTTAGTGGAAGTATGTAAAAGGGTTGCTTTAAATCAGCGCGTAAGGCGTTGCCATCGCACAAAAAAAAACAATACAAATACAACAATACAAATAAATTTATTGGCAACTAAACATACTAATATGTTTATGGCCATACAATGAAACAAGTGGAAAACGTTTACAGAGGAGTAAATATACAGTGTGTTAGAGTGGTGGATAATAGTAACGGATATGGCGACTTTTTCTTTCTTTTCTTTAAAAATCTTTACAAATCTGTTGAAGAAAACAAAATTTAATTTTCATAATGAAGAAATTTGCTAAAAAGACAGAAATCAGCTCTGAAGCTTTGACCCAATTGTTCACCAGCAGTGATTTAACTGACACCATATTAGGTAAAAGTTGATGCACCACTGATGGTGGGCTAATTACTGTAAAACATTCATATTTGGTGGTTACTGAATTTTGGCGATATTGGCGGTTAAGGCAAAGAGCGCTAAAATATAAGTCCGCCAATATAGATCTATACATGTATTTGATTTTTGATTTGATACACTTGTTTACGCACACCTTAAAAGAGGATGAGATAAAAAGAAGAACCTAATGAATATTTAAGATATTTTCTATACCATTCCATGAAACTATACATTGTGGCATCCCATTAGAATCGCCTCGGTGAGGCGATTCTAATAGATTGTGGCATCCCATTAGAATCGCCTCGGTGAGGCGATTCTAATAGATGCCACAATGTATAGTTTAATAGAAAAGTAATAAAAATGTTACAAATTAATATCAAATTTTCTTTACTATCTTGAGTGATGGTATATCATGAACACCAAAATTAAAATTCGCCAATTAGTCATTTTCATTGAAACGCGAAATTTTGACACCGCAGATATTAAGTGTTTTACAGTACAATGAAGAACACAAAAATAGGTAATGATCAGCAAAATATAATAACATTTTCTTTGTAGGCAGTCCAATGAGCTTAGCCATTGTCTGTGACTTTTAATATAAATGTTTCATATGCAATTTACACGTCTTATTGTGTATGCAGACGAAAACCCATTAAGAAACTAAAACTGTATGTTTAGACGTATGTATCTCTGAAGTCATTTACTTGTCTCGTTAATGATTCATGTACTAGTACTATTATACAAGTTGTTGCGAACTGCCACCAAGAAGCTTAGAATTGTTCTTTGTTAGACAGCGACATTCATAAACTCTTAGGGTTTGATACTTGCAACATTATAAAATTATTATAAAGTAAAATGTATCAATATATTTTTGAGAACAGATTACTTGTTCTTGGCATATATGGTTGTGGTTTAGTAATGTTTTCTTGCGTCACATCATATCAAATAAATGCTGATACATTGGTGGTGTGGTATACTTACTATGAAGGGCACAAAGTCTGGTCTCATCCAGTGAGCGACATAGGAACGTGTGCAACAATGTGCATGAGGCTGACAATATGTGCGTCCTTCAACTTTGACCTTTCAAACCGAGACTGTGATCTGAACAATGACCTCTTGGAGAATAATCCTCATCTTGGTAAAAGCAAAAGAAGATCAGTTTATTCGAGGATAACAGATTGGCCTAAACAGGTATGTATGACGTGTGTTGGTAGACCCATGTCAACTACAGGCAAAAATATTGCATACAGTAGGGTCGAGTCTGGCAACTTCGGACAGCGGGTAAATTCGGACCTACCATTGCAAACAGTGAAAATCAGGATGAGACGGCTCATAATGAGCCGTCTCATCAGGATTTTCGCTGTTTACTCAGTTAATTTTGTTTTAATTCCAAACAACTGACATATAGAGGAAACAATGCCACTGTCCGAATTTACCCACTGTCCGAATTTACCTGACTTTACCCTGTATTTATCCAGAGACATAAATGTTTTCCGACAATCATGAGAAAATGAAATGACGAAGGTTAAACTAGAACAATGCAATGAAACAAACACAAAAGACTGAAAGATTGGTTTTCTTGCGGTTTACCGAAAGATTCTCTTATTTCTGAAAAATAAAGTAACCACCATTCATGGCGCAGAGCGTATCGTGAAGCTATTCCGTGAAGCCAAAGAAAACAAGAAAAAAACATAAATAAATAAAGCGGCAAGCAATGCCAATGTACACATACATGTACACAATTCTAATGCACTTACAAATATAACGCGACGTCTGATTGGATAACGTCAAAAATTTGCGACAGTATATTCTGCGATATATTGTCGCAAACCCGAAGTCATTATAAAACGTCGCTTCTCATTGGCTGACGTTTGGTTTTACGCTGCTGAAAGCGCTTGCAATGGGTGCAAAGAAGTACACTTTGAAAGGTGAAAATGTGAAAAAGTGCAATAGAATGGGGATAACTGTATTGAAAATTGTTATTTGGGGAGGTAAATCGTCGGTTTTATGGTCGGAAAGTCCGTTTTACGGCTCCGCTGGCGCGTCGCCGTAAAACGAAATTTCCGACCATAAAACCGACGATTTACCTCCCCAAATGACAATTTTGAATACAGTTATCCCCTAATTCTAATACACTTACAAATATAACGCGACGTCTGATTGGATAACGTCAAAAATTTGCGACAACATATTCTGCGATATACTGTCGCAAACCCGACGTCAATAAGTAACGTCGCTTCTCATTGGCTGACGTTTGGTTTTACGTTGCTGACAGCGCTTGAAATGGGTGCAAACTAGTACATTATGAAAGGTGAAAAAGTAGAAACGTGCATTAGGATGGGTATAACTGTCTTGAAAATTGTCATTTGTGGAGGTTAATCATCGGTTTTATGGTCGCACATTGCGTTTTACGGCTCCGCTGGCGCGTCGCCGTAAAACGAAATTTCCGACCATAAAACCGATCATTCACCTCCCCAAATGACAATTTTCAAGACAGTTATCCCCTAAATGATGACCTTGAATGGGCATAATTAACAGGGCATTAAATGACTTGAGAATAGTTATTTGTTTGAGAAATCTGATTTACTGTTGAAAAGCATTCCAGTTTGTAATGTCACTAAAAATTGGCGGAGCATGGCAAACACAGCATGGCAAACACTGTTTGCCATGCTCCGATACCAATACCGTCATAAATCTGTTACCATACCAGTAACGGGTTTATATAGATATCAAAGTGAGGTCATCGAGACGGCTTTCCGCCAATGATCTAAGCACAACTGACGTCATTGGTATCGGAACATGGCAAACAGTGTATGCCATGCTCCTCTCGACTCATAGGTAAACTGCTACACGAATTTCATTTAATGGAAAAAAGTGATTTTCTCAAACCTATATAACTCATTCTTAATAATTTAATTTTCCTTGTATGCGTTCAAACATCAGGAGAATTCTATAATTTGAACATGGATATTGTTCCATTCGACCATGGCCTCAAGCACTTTATGAAAGAATTTTCGTTTACCTTCGAAGGTCAGCATTCCAGTTTACGTTACAATAGTAAACTATAATTCGCCTGTGATGTCTGGATGACTGGTGATTTTACGTCCTATAAACAGCATTTCAGTTATAAGGACAATGGGATGGTGATGATGAAATTCTGTGTGCAATTACAGCTAGTTTATAGTTGTAAGGATTTCTCGCCTCCAGGGGGGGTTCGAATCCAGGACATAAGTCAATAATCCAGCGCTTAACCGACTGAGCTACCGAGGCTCTCAGTTCGGCTTTGAAGTAATTCAAATCTATACCAGGCCCCGAGATTTTAAAACGTTTTTCAAGCTCAACTCAGCTGAGCATGAAATTTACCAGCTAATAAATAGCAAATTACTGACAAGCGCAGTTGTTTTCTTGCTCAGTTTGCTGAGTCTAAAATTTTCTCAGCTTATGAATAAGAAAATGCCAACATTAGATTTATCAGCAGAGAAAATTTCATGCTAAGCTGAGTTGAGCACGAAAAATGTTTTATAACCTCGGAGCCAGTATAACTTAATTTGATTATTTTTGTCATTGGATGGCTGGTTTTGCTTGAAAAACTCTACATTTATACAGACCGTTAATGTACCTTCAGCTTGACCCAGATTGCTTCAGTCGGCCGTGTAAGAAGGATGAGGTCTGCATCCCACAACAGCTGGCCAACCGCCTAAAGAACAAACCAAGATGTCTTAAAGCGAAAGGTAAGACGTTTTTCTTATTAAAGATGTCGGGACCAAAGTGTTATTAACTGACTCAATGTATCTGTTCAGTGCGGCTGAGATTGTCACATAACAAGCCGCTATTATGGGAATATTTAAAGTAACATGGCTTTCAGATATGAATATAATATAACCTGACCGGTGTTAACCACACATACACACACGCACAGAGAGAGAGAGAGAGAGAGAGAGAGAGAGAGAGAGATTAACTTAAGGGGTAAGATTTTTTTTTTGTTATTGATGTTAGTGTCTAAATTTAAAGAGTAACTACACTTCAGGAACTGACTGAATCAGATCAACCCTCAAAATGTCGACAGACACAAACAGCAGGACAAGGGTTATCGTATCTACAACAAGTGATGAAATATGCCGACCCATGTACTATTATTCATGGGCGCATGCATGCTGTATATGGGAAAAGCATGTCGCTGTTAACATTTAAATACATGTAGTTCATTATCCGTTCCCCGCGTCCTGGTGAAAAAAGGCGTCAGTTAGGTTTAGGTAAGGGCCTTCATAAAGTCTGATGCCTGATACACCGTCGTGCAATCGAAGAGGTAAGCAAAGTTGTTAATCTTGATTGTGTTATCCACCAAGCATGCCGTTGTCTCAAAACGTCTGTTCTATAACCAATCTTTTTATATGAAATGAAAAGCCGGGTGGTTTTATGTTCAAATTGAGATAATCCCCATTTCAGACATTTTTAAACAAAGGAAAGGAAAAAGTCACCCAGGAAATAGCACAGTTTAAGGGCACAGCCTACGAGAGGCAGTGGGAGGAGAAAAAGTTACTTTTACTTGATTTTTGAAAAATAAATAGTTTTTGATCATGAACAAAGCATTTTATACCATTTTTTATTTCAGACATTTTTAAACAAAGGAAAGGAAAAAGTAACCCAGGAAATAGCACAGTTTAAGGGCACAGCCTACCGGAGGCACTGGGAGGAGAAAAAGTTACTTTTACTTGATTTTTGAAATGTTTAGTTTTTGATCATGAACAAAGCAATTTAAAATTTTCAGACATATCTACATGCGTAACTGAAATTAAGTTTTGCAAATGTTGTAATGCGTAGTCATGTGTGACGTCTGAAAACGTGACGGTTTTGAAATTTTGACGCCAAATCAGGCATCTGATCTAGGTTTGCTGTTTGACAAGGTCCTAATTAAAGGACACTGGACATCAACTGGTTAAAGGTGAAGTTTACTTGTTGACCAATTTACATCTGAAACAAACATAAACTTTCCTTTACAGTATCAAAAAGCACACGACAAAATTTGCGTCTGCAGAATTTCAAAAAATGTTTCGTCCAAACGATGTTATATTGAGAATTCGACCACTAGAGGGCAAACAGTGTAGATTCAGATGAGGTGGCTCCTGATGAGCCACCTCATCTGGATCTACACTGTTTGCAAATTTAACTATTTTAATTTTTGGCGCTTTAAGGGTTAACTTTCCTTTACAGCATCAAAAACAGAACCTAAAACAAAGACTTCGAAGAAAAAGCCAACAACACCAAAAGCCCGTGATATAACAAAGCAAGAGACATCAACATTGCTTGGAGTCGCGTCAGAATCAACAGAAATATCATCAGCATTGCCAACCACTGAAAAACAAGATTTTACACCCTTAACAAAACCAACGACTTTGATGGAGCAATCTACAACACCAAAAGCCCGTGAGATGACAAAGCAAAAGACGACATCAGCACTGCACATAGTTGCGTCAGAATCAACAGAAATATCATCAGCAGTGCCAACCACCGAAATACAAGATTTTACACCTTTAACAAAACCAACGACTTTGATGGAGCAATCTACAACACCACAAGCCCGTGATATGACAAAGCAAAAGACGACATCAACATTGCACGTTGTTGCGTCAGAATCAATAGAAATGTCATCAGCAGTGCCAACCACCGAAATACAAGATTTTACACCTTTAACAAAAACAACGACTTTGACGGAACAATTTGCAACGCCAACACCCCATGAAATGACGACACAAGAGACGACATCAACAACATTGCACGTAGTTGCGTCAGAATCAGCAAAAACGAAGGCGACAGTACCAACCGCTTTGACATCTTTAACAAAGACAACTATGACCGAGCAATCACCAACAACAGAAGTCCCTGATATGACAAAACACGAGCCGCCGTCATCAACAACATTGCCCGTGACTGCGCCAGAATCGACAGAAATAAAGTCGTCTATACCCAGCACCAAAATGCAAAATTGGACGCCTTTTACAAAACCAACGCTGCAAACACCAGGTAAGAGCCCAGTAATCAATTACTTACAGTTCAAGGCGGTGTTTCTGTTGTGGTTAATCAATTTTATTGTTCGTTGTTCTTGCTTTTCTGCAGTTTTCTTGGAGTTTTCTTGCTTTATCAGATTAATTGCTTTCTTTCTGACGTGTGAAATAAAAAAGTAGATAGGAAAAGTCTCAGGAACTGACACAATTCAACACAAGATCATACTTAAGACACCATGTGGGAAAAAAGACAACACAAAATAAATCACCAACACAGACATCACCAGCGGCAGCCACGTTAACAGTCATTTCCCATAAGTGACCACCGAGCTAGCCTTAACATCACAAACAACACATAAAACAACCAAGTAGAACCAAACTAGAAGTGCCGCCTTGGGACTCGCCCTTTGTAAAAGTAAATAGGAAAATTCTCAAGAATTGACACAGTTCAATCCCAAGGGAAAAAGACATCACAAAATTAGTCACCGCCAAATACATCATCAGCGGCAGCCATGTGAACAGCCATTACCCATGTAGGTGGTCACCGGGCTAGCCTTAACATCACAAACAATATTTCAATAACAGATATAGCAACAAACAACGCATTGAACGACCAAGAAGAACCAAAACAGAAGTGTTGTTTTAAGACGGCCAGTAATGAAATTACTGGGGGCTTAACCCATTTTGCGGCCGCGACCCACCCTCGCCCTTAGTTCTGCCTTGGTTTAGCAGATACTTAGTTGTTCAACCCAACCAAAACAACGACCACCCACAATACAGACGAACGAAAGCACCAACCCTGAATATATGACAAATTATACGAAAAACATTAAACATTTATTTTTACCTATTTTCTTTTTTATGTTAGGGCTAGCCTTTACGTCACAAATAATGCACTAAGAACACGCAAGGCAACAAACAACACATAAACAATCAAGAAGAACCAAAACAGAAGTGCCGCCTTAGGAAAGCCAGTAATAAAATTACTAGGGGGTTTGACCGGTTTACGGTCGCGACCAAACCTCGCCCTTAGTTCTGCCTTGGTTCATCAGACACTTAGTTGTCTATAAAATTGACGATAGCTATTGGAAAAAGAAGAAATTAAAACGAATGTTTTATCTGCTTCATGTATTTCTTCTTCTCTTTCAGCTTTGAGACCATCTAACTTAGTAAACAGAGCTGTTTTATTTTGCTACCCCCTTGAAATGTCAACTATTGTTGTTTCTTCATGCTTCTTTTCTCAGTTTTATGGCATAGGTGGGATTTAGAATTTGATGGTATCAGCTCCTGTTCATTGAATCTTTACACTGCTTTAAAACACACTCCCCTCAAGTGTTTAGAAGGGGGACATATTTTAAAGTCAGATGTCTAAAAATGTAAAAAAAAATAATAATTAATAAAAATAAATAAATAAATAATAAAAAAAGAATAAAGAAATGTATATATATATTTATAAGAAACATAAATGTTTTAGGGAATTAAGAATTTACTGTACCGACCTGTAGTTCCTTAAAATATGTTTGATATCGTCAAAGAAGAGAATGCATAATCAAATATAAATCAAGTGAGGTACTTTTTTTTATTTATTTTGCAGAAACAAAAACAGTGACTTTGGTAGAACAGACATCTACATCATCTGATGGACCAGACATAAGAAAGGAAGAGTCGACTTATGCGTCAGTGTCTAATGACTTGAGTACCGCAAAATCGACGGAAACAGAGACGACAGCTGTGTTAACAACACAAGATTCAACATCTTTAAAATCGACAACGCTGGAAGCACAAGGTAGAATTTAGAATATTCTGACACTTTATCGTTCAGATTGGGTGCATATTATGATATCACAATATCTGACGCACGCGTACGACTACCGAGATTGGGATGCTGATTCATTTTAGCCGCGTCATGTGACTTTCAAAAATGTGGCTATTTTGGCATGTGATATTCAGGCCATCCTTCTCATTTATACAGGGTAATCAGAGACCTCAACGTTGGCTCTCAAAAATGAGATGACATTTCTTTGCCTTAAGTTTTAATCCTGCTTTTGACAGCAATTAAAAAAAATTTGGTAGATTTTCGAGCATCTCTTAAACTGTCTTGACTATAGCAATTATATCATCGAGACAGCTCAATTAAATAACCCATTAAACCACTCAGGATAGTCTTCATGAGCCGCTCAAAGGTGGCAGGGGTACTGCAAAGCCCAAACGGCATGTTCTTGGACTGGTAAAGTCAGTTCTTGGAGACAAAAGCTGCTTTAGGTTTATCTTCGCGTTCGAGTTCTACCAACCAGCAGCTAAAACATAAGTCTAATGATGAATAACACTGGACGCCAGATAAATGATCCATCGACAATCTATTCCTGATAAAGAATAGGCGTTGTTGATGGTAGCATCATTAAACCGTCTGTAATCAACGTAGAATCTAGTTGTACCATCTTTAAATCTTTTTCTTTAGCAAGCACTACTTCAACTGCTCATGGATAATGGATGATTAAGTCACATCCCACGACAACATATCGTCGATGTTCTTATCTACCTGCTCATTCATACTGACTGGTATTCTCCTTAACGGCTGCTTTATTGGCATTTCATTGCCTGTTCATAACTGATGTTTCACTATGCTAGGTTTGCCTAGCTCTTTGTCTTTAATTGCAAATAATGATGCATGAGGTTTTAGCAGCCTTTTCGGCCGATTTCTCTGTTTTCCTTTGTTCTTTTACCGATTCTATTTAAAAGTTCAGTCAAAACAGCTGGCCAAGCGTTGTCTCTTGAATCACCGTTACATGTATTTTGTTCACAATCAACTATCTCCCCAACTGTGCTCGTTGAGGCTATAATAGTGCCAAAATATATAGCGTTTAAATCTTGGGTAATGTTCATTATTCTAAGAAGAACTCTTGTACTACTGCTGACTTAATGTTTTGCTACCTAACCGCGGTCAGATTTTGTGAAATCTTCCTCGCGCTCAATTAAACCAATCCAGTGGGAATGCATGTACATGTACTTTGTTTGTCAGTCAAATGTTTGACTCCATATACTTTGATCTCATTTCTAGGTGATATACTGCACGTTTAAAGTTCAGGTACACGATAGAAGCAATGTCTCCTTCCGCGAATATTGGGACTATGTCAA
Source organism: Ctena decussata (assembly GCA_963989385.1). Taxonomy (NCBI): domain Eukaryota; kingdom Metazoa; phylum Mollusca; class Bivalvia; order Lucinida; family Lucinidae; genus Ctena; species Ctena decussata. The sequence goes on along the minus strand of OZ022507.1, from coordinate 2,801,812 downwards.
CTGTACAGTCATGTTTATTAAAAAATCTAACGCTAGCACTCACTCCATCGACATTTCAGCCAATACAAGTACGTGTTTGAAGCTCTTATTGCCGAGGTGAATGGCCATTTCAGTTTTACCACGTACTTTCAAGGGCTCATTAGTCGCAGATAAAGTATTTCCAGTTAACTTTGTCAAATTTTGATTCATTCCCGAGGATCTCATGAACGCCTCATCAACATCTTCTGCTAAAATTGAGACAGTGGCTCCTGTATCAACAAGGAGTTTAACTTCTTTTCCACCTATTTCAGTTTCACAAATATTCCTGCAATGCATGCCTGTTTTTCTATAAATTCCATTTTGTCTTGTTCTGCACGTTTCATCCCTGAATGTTACCCGTATAAGGGCCACGACATCTTCCGCATCCTCCTCTTCCGCGTCATCTTCCAGAAAAAACAAACATTTGCGCCCATAATGACCTGTTTTTTCGCAGACTAAACATTTTACATTATTTTTTATCTATTCTTCTCTGTGCTGTGGCTCCATATTGCTCATCTGATGCTGAGACTGTTATCATTTCACTAATTTCTTTTTTGAGATCGCTTACTTATTTCTGCATACCATGTAATCGTTTCATCATTTTTTCCTGCTTAATATCCGTCGCCTTTCCTTTTTCCGACGTCTTCATACTTTCTTTCTTTGGCCCAACTGGTCTGAGAAACCACTAAGATTCTTTGTTTCTCTGCTCAACTTGTTTAAACGCCTCAAGTTCACCGGCCTGTCGAATGGCATCATTCAAAGTTACTGGTCGAGCCCATTTGATGCAAAGTCGTATGTGTGAATCAATAAGAGCATCAGTGAAGTTTTATTTCGCTAGTATTTCTCTTACATCAAGCGGAGCTGTTGGATAGGCGATATTTGTTAATCGGTTTATGCTTTGTCCAAGCTCTGGCATAATTTCTGATGGCCTTTGCTTTCTTTCCCGTAACTGCGCTCTGTGGAGTTCCATCTGAATTTGTGGTGAAAAACTCTCATTTTCTGTAGTGATCAAGCCATCTTATTTCTTTGGCACCCCCCTGTTAAGTCTCCAAACATAGACTGAGCAAAATCACGAAGGGAAACAGCTAAAGAGAAGCTTTGTTTTCTTCGCTTCAATTTCCCAAATATGCACATGCCTCAAAATTCGAATTATAATCTAACCAAGATGTTGTACCGTCATATTTTTCTGGTTTTATCAATACTGGCAGATTGCGATATTCGTTTTGCTCTTTACTTTTTTTCTACTGACTCGTTTTCTGATTCCGCAATCTGCTTGTTCGGAGCTTGCTTCTTGTAAATAACTTGTTGCTTGCTGTCTTGTAATTCAGCTTGCTCTTTGTGACTTATTTGATTGCGATGATTCATCAGCCAGTGAACTAGATGTTTCCTTATATTTCACCAGGTACTTACTGAGACTTTAATTTTATCCTATGGCGTCATAATTCTAACCGCCTTTACTTAAATTTCAGAGATTTCTTTGAAATGCTATCACTAGGGTCAGTTTGCGACCATGGGGCTTACATGTATGAAGCATCTATTTCTCGAATAAGTATAGGCGGCATTTTTTCTGTTTGCAGGGTTAAGTCTTCTGTACGATCAGGGCCTGTTTCTCTTACAGAATGACCTGTAGTAGCAACCGAACCTTGCCGAGTCTTTGGCGTAGTATACGCTGCTATCTGCGACTCTAGTTCCCGTATACTCTGGTTGAGCTCCTAAATATTCATGCTCAATGACAATACCCAACCTACGAGCTAATATTATGCGATCTATCACACACAGTCACAAATACAACAGGGAATTGAAGTTTAACAATGGGTCAATTTTAATTCATGCTATCTGCTATGATTGTGATTTTTCTCAATGAAGATTGAGCGACTTGCTCGGAAAAGCAGGTTGATAACTTAAAAATGAGCTGACAGTTCAAGCAATTTATTAATCAAAGTGGGGTTCGAGTATAAAATGAATCGAGAGTTATGCATTCAATGTATTAAGTTCGTCCTCTGGTATTGAATTGACAACTAACTTGATATACATTTATCTGCAGACTAGGAATGTCAATTTTAGGCACCTCTACGACTCTCTGCAAATTATCACCGTACTAATTATTCTCAATTTTTTTTTTTTGAAATTTTATGGAAGAATTCCAGCAGATACACATTTGATCTGAGCTTTTTATACCTGGGGCCGTATTCATAAAGCCACTTAAGTCGTTGCTATGCGGTTGCTAAGGCTAAATATCTATAAAGGAGATTCCCTATAACTATGAAATTTGGTCTGGAGGAACAGTCTTACCTCCAGACCAAATTTCATAGTTGTAGGGAATCTCCTTCAAAGAAATTTAGCCTGAGCAACAGCATAGCAACGACTTAAGTCGTTTTATGAATACGGCCCCTGGAATTAAATCTAGACTTTATTAATTTTGATCGTTTGATTATTATAAGCGCAATATCACTGGTTTGAAGCTGCTGAATGAAGGATTTTGACTGGCTGGAATTCGAGGCAAATGAGTGGATCAGACTGCAGCTGATTTCAGTCCACGTCCTGTGTTCAGCTTTGGTACAGAACTAAATGGGCTGTTTTCTCATATTACTGTTTCACGTTTTGTTCGATTCCTGATCACTGAGCTTGTACACTTCTTTGCTGGACCCAGGAGCAAAAGTTATCAACCGCTTAAGGTGGTGATAATCATTGATTTGGGGCAAAGACAAAAATCTGCATAAAACACTCAAAATACCACTGATCTTTCCAAAACTTAGCATATGCCATCTTTATGTTGTTTCTGACAATTCAGACTCCCAAAATGCAGCATTTGTTAATGTTAAAAAGTGTTTTTATAAGGAAAGATCAAAGGGTAATTTCGTGCGCAATAATCTGAAAAAATAATATTGTTATTGAAAATATACTTAGTGCTGAGAGTTCCTTGTTGCATAATGGAGAGCAAGCTAGCAATTATTTTTTCAAACTCTTCCACACATTATCAGGCTGAGCAGATGAAAAAAGATGCAGTCTGTGTCCATTTTTTTTTTTCAAAACACACAGGTGAGACAGGTGAGACTATTTTAACAAGGTTGAACAATTTCATCTACACACCACTGATCATGTAAGTAATGTATTATTTATACTGTAGGTGTTACATAGGTATGCTTGCCTACCCTATATTTAATAAATGCATCCAGTGTACATTACCTTGTACATGGTTGAGCATTTGAGAAAACTACCGTTTTCATCTGGTCTACATTACAATTTGAGAAAGAGTTGGAATAAATAATTGCTAGCTCGCTCTTCATTATGCAATAACGCACCTTCAGTACTACGTAAATTTTCAATAACGATGTTAATTTTTTTTTATTATTGCGCAGAAAATTACCCTTTGGTCTTTCCTTCTAAAAACACTTTTTTAAGCAGCATATACGTCTATTTTGTATTCTACACTGTAAAGAACAACAAAAATAAGATCTCTGCTAACTTTCAGGGAGATACCTTACTTTTTTATGGTTTTATGCAGATTTTTACATTTACCATAAATCACCACCTTAAAACGTGTTACGATTGAAATTATAACTCATAATCTGTTGTAATTTTGAGATAAGGGACGATTTTGTTTGCAGTACGATGTGAATTACCTCAAGATCCCCATCATGGAACTGTCAATATACATGAAGGCAAGGCAACTTATAACTGTAGCTCGTGCTATATCCTAAGAGGCGAGAGAATGAGAGCGTGTCTGCCTAATGGCCAGTGGGAAGGAACAGAGCCAACATGTACAAGTAGGTCAAGGGAAGAAGGAAAATGAGCCGCGACACGAGAAAACCAACAATGTGGTTTTGCGCCCAGTGCAGACTCAGACCAGCCCAGGCATCCGCCCATTTTGATCAGACTCTTCGCTAAGCGCTTAGACGATAGCTAAGTGTCTAAGCTACCTTCATGCGGACAGCGAAGACTCTGATCAGACTGGGTGGATGCCCAGGCTGATCTGAGTCTGCGCTGGGCGCACAACCACTTTGTTGGTTTTCTCGTGTCGCGGTTCATTAATAATGAAAAATCAGCGCATATATATGTTCTGCGCAAAGTAGGAATCGGTACAATTCCGGAATTGTCTTGCGCAAAGTAGGAATTCTCATTTTGTTGCGCAAAGTGGGAATTCTTACCTTGCGCAAAACAATTCCGGAATTGTCTCTGCGCAAAGTCAGAATCGGGACAAAGTGAGAATAATTAAGATGGTATTGCGCTTAACAAATATATGTTTGCATTTATTTGTTCTGATATGGACATTTTTTGTAATCAAAATTGTGACAGAATAGAATATATGAGCCTTTGGCATTAAAAACTACTTTCAATATGTTTCTTACATCTGTTCAAAGTTTCAAATCAGTTCCTTAAAAATGTGGAGGAAACTGACTACAAAAACTTGTCATCTTAAATCACCCTAATCAGAAATATTTCTATGTTCGGAAAGGCAGTAAAAAATATTTTTTTCTTTTCAAAAAGCGCATGCTCAGTAACAGTATTATCTATAACATCTGTATAAAGTTTCAAACTGATCGCTTATAATTTTGGAATAGATTATATAAATTTGCCATCCAGTATATAACCTACAAATCTCTACGTTTTAAAAGGCCGTAATTTTGTCAAACGAATATTTCACTTTTCAAAAAGCTCATGCACATCTACATATGCCTGCAGCATGTGTATAAAATTTCAAAATCAACTGCTCAAAACTCTCGATTTAGTTGATTATACTATCTTGTCATCCTGTATTAGCCAAACCCAGAAAAAAATCTAAGTATGCGAGGCGGTAATCTTAACATACATTATTTCTCATTTAAAGATTCCTCATTTAAAAGTCTATTCCATGTTACTAATATCATATGAATATTCGATTCCCACTTTGTCCTAAAGATTCCCACTTTGCGCAGACACATTTACCTTTTCGATAAACCACCAAATCCCTTGCGCAATTCTAGAATTGTACCGGTACAATTCCGGAATTGTAACACAAAGTGAGAATTCCTACTTTGCGCAGGACAATTCCGGAATTGGGCCGATTCCTACTTAGCGCAGAACATATATATATATTCACACTCAAGAATATTTAAAACGCTACACCGAAACTTTAAAACTTTAAAATTCAAAGCTTTAATGATAAAACCAGGACACTGATACTTATGTACAATGATTCATTTATCGCATGGCTCCATCAAACTTTTTTTTACTCATCGTCTTCTCTGTCTGTCTTGTGACCTTCACTTCAGTTCAGTTCAATTCTCCTAACGACGTTCCCTAAGTGGCTCAGCGGTACGTAACCATAGTTGCACACACTCTGCACCGTGTGTCCGTCCAATTACGGACCTCAAAATACTGTGTCATTTTTATAATAACGTCTTTTCTGATGGTCACACATTATCAGAGAGTAGATTCCTATGAAATTAAATGCTCACGATGATTTACTTTACAAAAGACTGTGCAATGGCCAAAGGAAATTGTTTAATATTTGCCTTGGGGCGTCTTTTTCGTTGGCTAAAAATGATGAAATTACAAAACAATGACTAGGCCTTAAGATATTTCATATGAGGTAAACAAGATATACTAAGTTATACTGCATACATTTTTTAACCCGAAAAACGAAAACTTGATAACTTATTACGGTTAGAAACGTCAGAAACGTACAAAGTAACTGATACCAGAAAATTTACTTTGAGATATCAGTAGTTTGGGCTGAAGTTCGACTTCGAGATTTCGAGAGTTGACTGTATATACACACATTTCCGTATGCAGTTAAGTGAGATTTTATCTAAATACTGCTGGTTTCATATATATTCCTTTCTTCATTTCCAGTCTCAAATCATACCGTCGGAGGCAAAAAATACTTCTTCTTACCCTGTAAAAAGAAATGGAATGAAGCACAGGTAAACCTTTACCCAACAGGCACATGACATCGTAATGACGTAATTTGTCTTTTGATAAAATTAGTATGGCATTAAATGCTAGCCGAGACATTTAACAATCAAATCTGCCAGTTCTAGTGTCACAACTAGAACTGGTACCACCCTTGGTTAACTATGTATACCAAACGAAAAAGAGTCCTAGTTCCCAAATGACCTGATCACGATGGCCAAGTAGTTTTGGAACTATGACTCTTTTTCGTTTGGTAACAGTGTTGGAAACATAGTTAACCAGATGTGGTTACTAGGTTTAAATATAAACGTATTCATACCTAATTTAGTGCGACAGACGCGCGTTTCTGTATTTAACTTCTTCAGTGTCGCTAAAACCCAAAAGTTTGATAGAAAACTGTATGGGTCCACTTCAAAGTAGTTTCGCCACTTTTACAAAGCACACAAATTTGTGACTTCCTGTTTTTTTTTTCTTTTTCGAAAATGTACCCCTTTCAAAACAGGGTTTTCTGTTAAAGAAAAGAATTTACTCCTCAGGTATTTCAGTGGTGCCATCTGACTTCCAAGGAGTCTCCGATGTCGTAATACGTTCTTTCCGTCTAGTCTTCATCTCTAATTCCTCATAGGCCTTATCCGTGATTCGTTTGTTTCCGGTGATGATTCATTGATGAATTAGGAAACCTTTATGTGGACCAAACAGCTAACTTAATGTATCAAACCACTGCAGAACCAGAGGGCGCGGTTTGGGCCCAGTAAAATTAGTTTCAGCACCCCCCCACCCAGTAACTTATTACTGACCGTCCCAAGGCGGTACTTCTGTTGTGGTTCTTCATTGTTGTTCTTGTGTCTTAGTTAATTTGTTTGTGGTTTGCTAGCATTGTGGCCACCTTGTAATTCCGCAGCTGCCCGCTATGCTTCATATTTTGTTTTATAATAAAAGATAGAAAATAGGTAAAAATAATTGTTAAATGTTTCTTGTATAGTTTGTTCAGTCTGTTGTGTAATTTAAGCGTTTTTTGTTTGATTGAACCGTTGCGGAAACTGAGGCGAGGTTTGGGTCCGGTAAACTAGTTTAAGCGCGCAACTCCCCCCCCCCCCCCCCCTCCACTCCACCCCACAAGAAATCTTTTGCTGACCGTTCCAAGGCGGTACTTCTGTTGCGGTTCTTTGATCTTTGATGTTATATTGTGCTGTGTCCGCTTGTTTATGGTCTCTGGCGGTTTGGTCACCTGTATTGCTATCCAATCTGCTTGTAATTAAAATAAAAAATAAGTAAAAATAAATGTTGAAATGCTGTTATTGGGGTAGCTGAATGACCACCTGTTCGGGAAAGAGCTGTTCGTTCGGTTTACTGCGGGTGCCTTTCGTAAACTTGTGTCAATTTCTGTGTGTCTGTGCTTCTTTCCCTATTGGTTTAGAGAGCGGAATGTTGGATTTGATTGTATTAATTCCTGATCATTGCCTACCTTTTTACTTTCCTACCTTTTTACTTTCCCTGAAAAAAGTACCCAGTCACCTTAATATGGTTCAATTAAGGTGGTGATTTATGGTAAATGTAAAAACTGCATAAAACCATAAAAAAGTAAGGTATCTCCCTGAAAGTTAGCAGACTTCTTATTTTTGTTGTTCTTTACAGTTTAGAATACAAAATAGACATACATGCTGCTTAAAAAAGTGTTTTTATAATGAAAGATCAAAGGATAGTTTTCTGCGCAATAATCAAAAAAATTAACATCGTTATTGAAAATTTAAGTAGTACTGAAGGTGCGTTATTGCATAATGAAGAGCGAGCTAGCAATTATTTATTCCAACTCTTTCTCAAATTGTAATGTAGACCAGATGAAAACGGTAGCTTTTTCTCAAATGTTCAACCATGTACAAGGTAATGTACAATGGATGCATCTATTAAATATAGGGTAGGCAAGCATACCTATGTAACACCTACAGTATAAATAATACATTACTTACATGATCACTGGTGTGTAGATGAATTGTTCAACCTTGTTAAATTGGTCTCACCTGTTTCACCTGTGTGTTTTGACAAAAAAATTTGGACACAGACCTCATCTTTTTTCATCTGCTCAGCCTGATAATGTGTGAAAGAGTTTGAAAAAATAATTGCTAGCTCGCTCTCCATTATGCAACAAGGAACTCTCAGCACTAAGTATATTTTCAATAACAATATTATTTTTTCAGATTATTGCGCACAAAATTACCCTTTGATCTTTCCTTATAAAAACACTTTTTAACATTAACAAATGCTGCATTTTGGGAGTCTGAATTGTCAGAAACAACATAAAGAAGGCATATGCTAAGTTTTGGAAAGATCAGTGGTATTTTGAGTGTTTTATGCAGATTTTTGTCTTTGCCCCAAATCAGTGATTATCACCACCTTAAACACAGTGACTATTTTGTTGTATCAGGTGGCTCATAAAAAGAAAATCGTCCAGAGCTCCAGATAAGAAGGGGTAACTAGGATAATTTAGGGATAATTTTACTTATTTTTCCTTTAAAACATAAATGTACATTGTGAACCCTCATTAGAACCGTCTCACCGAGACGGTTCTAATGAGGGTCACAATGTATGTTTTCGTTGAGAAATAAGAAAAATTATCTTTGAATTATCCCTGTTACCCGTTCTTATCTGGACCACTGATCGTCTTTACAGAAACAGCTTTCAGAAGACAAACCCCGGCCCCCAGTCACTTATTACTGAACGGTTGCAAGGCGGTACTCCTTGTTGTATTCCGTACTGTTACTTTTGTATTACTGTTACTGTTACTTTTGTTGTACTCTTTACTCATACTTTTTCTTGTTGTCCATTTCGGTGTTTTCGTTCACCTGTTGTGTGAATTAGGGGATAATTATATACTCAAAATTGTCATTTGGGGAGGTTAATCGTCGGTTTTATGGACGGAAATTTCGTTTTACGGCGACGCGCCAGCAGTTAACAATACAGTTATCCCCAATTCTAATGCACTTTTCACATTTTCACCATTAAAAGAGTGCTACTTTGCACCCATAGCAAACGCTTTCAGCGACGTAAAACAAGACGTCATTCAATGGGAAGCGACGTTACATAATGACGTCGGGTTTCCGTTAGTATATCGCAGAATGTACTGTCGCAAATTTTTCACGTTATCCAATCTGATGTTGCGTTACATACTGGTGGTTTATTTGGGGTAGCTAAATGATCGCACCGAGCTGCTCATTCGGTTTATCGTGCATGCATTTCGTAAACTGATCAGTTCAGCTCAGTTCAGTTTGAATTCTCCTATAAGAGATAAGGTTTACGTATAACCTTAATCACGCTATTGACGCTATTGCCGATAAATGAAACTACGGAAGCATAGAAGTATAAAACCAATAAGTAAAAGCGGTTCGTGTGATAGTTTCATTTCATGTCAAGCCGAATTTGTGAGCGAGGCATAGACATTTTTAATGTTGCTGCGTCCGTCCGTTTGTGCGTATGTGAACATGACTTTTGAAATATGAGCCGCGACCCGAGAAAAACAACAATGTGGTTATGCGCTCAGCACAGACTCAGATCAGCCTTGGCATCCATCCAGTCTGATCAGCGCCTCCGCTAAACGCTTAAAGGGTAGCTAAGAGACTAAGCTACATCCATGCGGACAGCGAATACCCTGATCAGACTGGGCGGATGCCCAGGCTGATCTGAGCGTGCACTGGGCGCACAACCACTTCGTTGTTTTTCTCGTGTCGCAGCACATATAATATCGACCTTCTCCCTTTCAACCCCTTTATATCCCAAACACACCAACCACTGCAGGTGGTTTATCCAAAAAAGTAAATCGCCGTAACGTACTCAACCTGAAACCGGAGCAAATGAAGTATAGGCCTTTTTCCTGTATTCAGTCGGTAGAATTTTTGAGGGAGTTTGATTCTTTTTGACGCACCTAGTGTCTGCTATGCAAAGGAGATGGTGAGAAAACTAGGCATAGTTCACTAGGTCGCTGCGGTCTTCCAGTGTCCGAACAAGTGACCTCGAGTGATAGATCGGTTTCTGTGATGGAGTTTAAGCATTTGAAGCACAGCTAAAGGTCACATACCCGAAATATAGGTTGCCGCAACCTAGTTCATTTTAACACTGGTGAACATGTCCTTTTCCGACAGGCTGTAAGTACATTTCTGTCTCTGTCCATTTGCATCCCAAAAGTGTAATACTATACCAAACTCTTACATGTAATCCACCCTACCATTCTAGAAAGTAGGTCACCGCGACCTAGGTTACGCCACATACACGCCTATACCACTTTCTGACAGGTGTCGCGCATCTCAGCTACTAAGCATCCCCCATCACAACATCCAGTCCTTGACTAACGGTCACCTGCCCGAAAAGTTGACAGCCGCGACCTGTTTTACTGACAAATATATACACCATCATTATTATTACCTAAATTATCGCCATATACTGTCGGACTTTCATCCCGGGCTTAAGCCCAATAGACCAGACATGCTAGCAGAAGCTATGTGGGTTTATTTAATGGGCGTATGGACTGAAATAAATACTTTTAGAAAACCGAATTACAGTATGGGAAACGTGATAACAAAGGTACAGATGCACGGACAACACTGTGGATGTGTGCAGATTGCACTAAAGCCAAACGGACTCGACATTAGCAATGTGGGTTCTTTTATTTGTGGCCACGCTCCAGGGGTTCCTGGGTTTGAAAAGTATAAATACATAGAAAAATATTCAAAAATCTTCTTCAGAACCACTGGGTTCAGGCTCTTGAAATTTGGTATGTAACATTGCCGGGTTATCCTTTGTCAAGTTTGCTCAAGCAGAGGTCCATGGGTCTACCTCAGGGTCTGTCTACCTCAGCGTCTACCTCAGGGGTTTCTGGATTTGGACCATAGAAATACATACAAAGCTATTTAGATGCCTTCTTCGGCAAAAGCCCTAGGCCGAGATACTTGAAATTTGGTATTAGGCATGGATTCAAAATGGTCCTGCGGCACGTAGTTTTGGGTTCGAAAATAAAATTAACTTAAAAATCTTCTCCGCGAGAAATGCTAGGCTGAGATTCTTTAAATTCGATATGTAGCACTGCCTAGTGGTTCTTTATCAAGTTTGTTCAATTGGTGGCCCCAGGATCTAAAATAGCCACGCTCCAGGGAGTGGTTCGAACCATAGAAATACACTGGAAAATGTTAAAATCTTCTTCAGAAACACTTGGCTCGGATGCTTGATATTGGTATGTAGCATTGCTTAGTGGTCCTTTACCAGGTTTGGTCAAATGGAACAACACCCACGGTCCAAAATGGTCCTGCCTCAGGGGGTCCTGGGTTTGAAGCACAGAAATACATAGAATAAGTATTCAAAAATTTTCTTCCTCAGAGCAACTAGGCTCAGCTGCTTGAATTTTGGTGTGAAGCATTGCCTTGTGTACCTCTATTAAGTCTGTCACAACGGCAGTCTCACGGTCCAAAACGGCTCTGTGGCATGTTGCGGGGTTTTGAGTTAGAAAATAAAATGTACTTAAAAATATTTCAGAACAGCGTTCAGATGCTTGAAATATGGTATGCAGCATTGCCTAGAGGTCCTTTAACTCATACTGATTTAAAAAAAGCAGTTGAATGTAGGTTACTTCCTTGAAGCTAAAATTCCAAGGCAGTCGTCATTTACTGCCTTCTAGCTAAATTTCTCCAACACATACAATTTTAACAATTACAACCTTAAACTCAGGTGAGCGATTTAGGGACATTTTGGCCCTCTTGTTTGTTGAAGTTTATGGGTGTATGACTGAAATTAACTCCTTTTGAAAAATGAATTAGGCCTACTGTGTGGGATACGCAGAAGCAAATATTTCGCATGTTGGACACAATGAACAAACAATTTAATGAATTTAGGATATTTGTTTGTTTAAAAAAATCTGAAGTTCCTGTTTAAAGAATTTTAGTACGTTATATCAGTAAAAAATTGGTGGAGCATGGCGACACTGTTTGCCATGCTCCTATATCAGTGACGTCAGAGATATTATGAAATTACTAACTGTTATGCCTAGTACCTTGTCAGAATCATCGGGCGTCTACATGACGTCACTTTGACATCAATTAGAATTATTAGTTGCTATAGTAACAGATTTATGATGCCGTGGGTATCGGAGCATGATTCCAAAACAGTTACCAAGATGATTCAATGTTTATGTGTATTAAACCGAAAGTTGAAATCAAAAGTAGATTTACACTGGAAAAAATAAAGTTTTGAATATATGTGTCTGTTTTCGATAAAATTTCTATTGTAAATTTACAAAGAGAAACAGTTTGAATTAACATCTGACAGAGTGCTAGTATTAACGCAGGGCAGTACAACAGGAAAAGCGCAGATTAAAAATTCCTTGATCTTTGATATTATTGGCTAAATTTTGACATACGCGTTATTTGGCCGATGAAATCGTGTGAAATGTGGAACAAAAGTGAAATTGTACTCGGATGCGTCGAGAAGAAAACTTAAAGCGCATATTTTCTCAGCGAGGCGTAGACAATACAATTATATAAGGTGCGCCTAAAAGTCAATAGCTTTACTTATTTAAACAGGCCACAGGTCATGGGTACGAAACCATAACAGACAGATTTTTCTCAATCTGTGTTACGTTTTGCGTGCATATGTACAATTTTGCATTTTTGATAAAGCGGACTCCACCAATGACCTGCATCTGCGACACTTCCGACCGACATCGTGATACCGTTTGTTCCGGTATTGGGTACACTGGGTTCGGGTTTCCTTGTTTACTGGATTGAAAAAAAATGATTGGACATATGGCGAGTCAAACCTGGGACACGTGCATCAAAGGCGAACAATGAATCCAGTCAGACCAGGCCATCCGCTGTGTGCAATTAGTGTATTTAGTTTATTTGGATTTATTTAATTTTATACTCATTTCATTTATTTAATTATTTTTATTATTGTTAATCTGTAAACAGCAGAGCATGTACTTATATGGGGTGTATACTAGTTATGAGCAGTAAAGCCCTTTATACCAATGCAATTACACACACACACACACACACACACACACACACACACACACACACTTTTCCTGAACAAATATAAGAAAATCGGTATTTATTAGCGTTTCCATACATTCGAATAGGATAGCATATGATAATGTTGGTTGGGCATTATGTAGACGCTGAGGAAGCTGAGATGAAACAGTGATCGTACCTTCGTCCTTTGTGCAAACAGCGAGAACAATGAAACCTGTCATGGCTTCGGAAGCATCCAAGTTAATAGGTACAGTAGCTAGGCAGGTAAGATTGTTTTAGCCATGCACACAGGCAGATAGGCGGACAAACGGACTAATTTCACGAAATCTAATGGTTTTACAGGTTAAAAAGGTAATACTAAACAAACACTGACTCGTAAGTCAGAGGTCCTGGGTTCGAATCCCGGTCTGGCCACATACTTTCGTTTCTCCTTCCGCTGATTCAAGAAGGGCAGTTGTCAGTTACTGGCGAAAGTATGTGCACTTAGTACTGGTTAACCGCTTAGGAGGTCTAAGCCTGCCCAGGAATAGTGTGGTTAGGTTAACTGACCGTCCCGACATGACCTTAGTTGTTTACCGTGGACGTTAAGCATCAAATCAACCAACCAACCAACCTATGTAAATTTTCTAAATTCGCACTCATCCGTCATTTTCATCCATCTTATGTTATTAGTTTCTATGAATGAAAATAATAATAAATAAACATACGAAGGTCTGATTCTAGACCAACACCAGTAGGGCCATTATAGTTAAATGTCAGATAATTTTCTTTTAATTGTTTATCCGCCCGGCCCGGCCCTGCCCCCCCCCCCAACCCACCCCGCCCCGTCCACCTAGTCCTAAGGCCACGAACTGGGTACTCTCGTACATCAAACTTGTTTAATGTCACACGCCAAAAATAAAAAACAAACAAAAGAAAAACATGCTTCTGGATTATTGAATGCTGTGTTTCCATAAAATTTTGCGTAATCTTATTTTCGCGTGTAAAAACGGATTAAAATGTTAGGGGTTAGATTCGCAAAAATAGAAAAAACAGCTTCAATCTGATAAACCATACAAGAACCAGGTACCTTAAAAAGTAATGTTTGAAAACAGTATCCAGGAGACTAGCGGACAAAAACTTGTCAGATTTTTAGGCAAATAATGTAACGGTAAAATTTTCGAGTGTAGTAATTTTCATTTTATTTATTTTCATTTTTTGGCGGCCAACAGAAAAGTGCATACTTAAATGCCCGCGAACGCGATGATTTATGAAGGAATAATACGAAAACATAAGGAACACACGGGCTTTAATATCCTTGAATATGCCTTAATTGCGAAACCGTGAATTTTTGTCTCCGCGAACATTAATGAAAATAAAGTTCTCGTCGTAAAATCCGCACGTATGGACATAATAGCGAGGCGAAATGGTTTTTATTCCAAGTGCAGAGGTCTGCGTCAAATACACACACATTTACATCACTTAGAAGCCTCCGTAGTCATCGTTTAGGCAGTTACCGTATTGGTTTTCGTCAATACGGTAAATAACGTTATACGTTACTCTTATCTGGAACATCTCTATAACGACGTTCCCCAAGTGACTCAGCGGTACGTAACCATAATACACACTTGGCGCCGTGTGTCCGTCCTATGATCATTGCGTATCTTATTACTTTATATGAGCCGCGACACGTCAAAACTAACAAAGTGGCGTACGCGCACAACGAAGATGCAGATCAGTCTGATCAGAGTCTTCGCTGTCCGCATGGAGCTAGCTTAGATCTGAGTTTGCGCTGGGTGCACATCCACTTTGTTGGTTTTCTCGTGTCGCGGCTTAAATATTATTATTTATTGAACCTTTTAGTTGTTTCATATTGTTTCAGGAAGAATGTAAAAAACTGGAAGGATATCTGGTAGAAATTGAGACTGAGACAGAAAACCAGTTTCTTGTTGGTATTCTAAAAAGGGAATTTGGAGGTATGACTGACACAGCAGGCCCGGATCCAGACCACTACGTACTGGTGGCGCTCTGGAGAACTGGTGGGGCTGGGAGGTGCCAAGATGTATGTGTGTGTTTGTGTGTGGAGGGGAAGGGGCCTTGAAAACATATTACATAGTTGACAATGTTATGTCTTTTTGCCTTGAAATATATGTTGTGATATCTCGTCAGAATCGCCTTGCCGAGGCAATTATAATGAGATGTCACAGAAATAATTCTAATCTAACCACATGGATAAATTATCTAAAGTCTCATCAGATACTCCTTATTATCTGGATACCTACACAGTATACATAACACAGGGTCATTGATGACGGAGCTGAAGCCCCAATGCCCACCCCCGGATCCGGGCTGCACGGCGTGATAAGGTACGAGGGACATTTCAGAAATAATGTAAATAATCCGTGGGTATCCTGTTGGTTGATATTTAGCAGTGGTTTTATATATCATTGAAAAGGTAAATTCAAGTGTTAACGTTTTAGAAAGGTATGCGTTGAAAGAATTTCTAAGTCACTCATGCATGAAAGCCCGTGCTTATTCGTCATAATGGTCTGGATACTGGAAACTGTACATTTTCATTGAAACTTTTTTATGTTCTGTCGCAGCTCGCTCAAAGAGACAATGGTATAATTTAATAAAGAAACACTTAATATTACATTCTTTAAGTGTGAAATAAGAAAGTTATAGAGAAATTATCTCCAGATTCTACACAAGTAACATAATAAACTAGCTTCTGTCTCTGCTATGCGGTAATTAATGTAAAGTTATTAAAAATGCATTATATCAATAAATTGTGATTATTTGCTTATGCACATCCCTTTTAACAAATGATAGGCATTTTATCAGTGAAATGATTAGCTCGCTATGTTTTGTTACGACTAACATCATAGACTCATGGAACTGAATAAGACGTGCAAACTCTACGCCGGAAGTTGCAAAGTAGCAGCAATTGGGGAAAAAATTCAATTATAAAAACATGAAGCAAAATTGTGCATATAACGGAAATAAAGATTTATGATGCCCCATATAAGCTTTATATTTAAATTCTTCATACCTGGAAGAGTCATGCAGAACAACAATAATAGTAAAAAAAAATGTTTTCATCAGTATTTAGAGCTTCTGATAAGGGCGGGTTCTGCTGGTAAGTTGGGGATAATTTTATTGTGGCCCCACATGAGCAGGTGTTGCAGCTCCTCGACGGAACCACTTTGTCCACGTGGTTTGGACGGGAGACTGCTCGGCAGCTGTCCATGTGGGGGTTGGTACATGTAGTGGATAAAGAGCTATCAGCAGGGCTGGCCCTGGTCGGGAGATCTTTTACTGTAGAACTATAAAAAACTAAAATGTGCTAGTTTGATAAATATTTAGTAGCCAGTTAGCCGGAGATTTTCATATTTGACAGCTTCCAGTATCTGGGAGACATGCTTCCCATCAGAGGGCTGGAGGGCTACGAACTAATAACATAAGATGGATGAAAATGACGGATGAGTGCGAATTTAGAAAATTGACATAGGAAACAATATAAAGTTCACTCTATATAATATGTATGTATGTATGTATCTATGTGATTGAACTTTGAAAATAAAGATGAAAACATAAATGAAAAAAAAGTAGCAGCAACTGATGTAAAATACAAAATAATAAAACAAAATTATCTATCAATAAAGGACACGCGCTCTATATATTTAACTATGTCTGCTGTCATAAGTGAGAGGGACATATTGAAAGTGAAACTTGAAATACTTGTTATTGAGCCGCGGCACGAGAAAAACCAACAAAGTGGTTGTGCGCCCAGCGCAGACTCAGATCAGCCTGGGCATGCGCCCAGTCTGATCAGAGGCTTCGTTGTCCGCATGAATGTAGTTTAGACCCTTAACTACCATCTAAGCGCTTAGTAAAGAGTCTGATCAGACTAGGCGGATGCCCAGGCTGATCTGAGTCTGCGCTGGGTGCACAACCACATTGTTGGTTTTCTCGTGCCGCGGCTCAATAACAAGTATTTCAAGTCTTTTGCGGCTCAATTTTTATATGGCATATTGACAATGGAATATGTTGGTTGGTGGGGAATAGGATCAGAACGAAAGCTGATAGCTTATATAGCTCTTCTCCTGAACATGAATAAACTGTGCACTATCAGGCAGAAGGTAAAACGGTCTGTGCAAAATAATTACACTTCTTTGGTCATGTACTACTTATATTATAGACAAAACATGTATTTACAAGAGATATATAAGAGAAAAATCTTTAGAAGTCTGTAGATGAAATCGTGCTTGCAATGAAGAAGGCTTATCAACCGGCAATATATGTAGGTAAAACAAAGCATACTCGCTAAGTAAATGTCCAGTTCACGAGCATTAATTCCTTGCAAACACTTTGACCAAAATAGTGCAATAGACTTCATAAAAAAGAAAATAAAAAAAACACACACCCACTAAACGAAAAAAAGAGACATGGAAAAAACAAACAAACAACCTCATTGTCTGTGGGAAAAGAGAGATGGGGCGCTGGCTGCAAGGGGCTCTCAGATTTCTGGCAACTGACAATCACTAAGAGCAAGTCGCATGTCTTTAAGCACATGATGATAATAATTCAAAAACGATGCGTGTCTAAAATGTATTTATGTACCTTTAAAATAATAATTTTGTTTATTTCTGGTGAGAGAGTTAAATCGCCAGTCAATTGCAGTTTAAGAGAGGGGTTAGCGTATGGAGAAATTGCAGTCATCAGTTCTCTATACGTTGCACTTCAAAATATCTACAGTGAAAGAAAAAGTGTTGCGCATTCTCAATACTACCGCAACGACACAAAGGTGATTCAGTGATGTTCTTCAGAAACAGATCTATATTCAGTGAACTACAATTAGTCCGAATACGAGTATGAAGTATCTGGGCTTTTCTGTTACCAATGTAATTGTTGAGGGCAAAAAAGAGTGGTAATAAAGGCTAGATCTGGCATCTACAGTTTGAAGATCGTTTGAGTTACGCAAGTTATAACGAGAAAGGTTACTAACAGACTGAGGTACTAGATTAGACAAGTAAAGTGGAGTAATATTGTAAATTATTTTATAAAATAAAGTAAGTTTCTGATTTTTCCGTCTATGTTCAAGTGAATCCCAACAAATTTCATTAGATAAACTATTGAGTCAGACAAGTTTCGTTGCCCCCGTAGCAATTTCGAGCAGCTTCATTCTGTATTTTATCTAACTCATTTTTTTCATACTCTGCACAGTTGTCCCATATAACGTCGCCGTATTCAAGAAGAGGTCTTATAAATGCTGTATAAATTACTTCAAGTGATTTTCTATCTAATTTAAACTTTAATTTTCTCATTATGTTTATCCTAAACCAAGCCTTTTCTTTGATATAAATTATCTGCTGATGCCAGGTACAATCATTTGAAAGATAGATGCCAAGGTGTTTATGAGAGTCAACTTCGGTTATTTGGTGATTTTGCATAGAGAGAGCAGGATGATAAGGTTTATTCAATTTACGAGAGATAAGCTTAGCAGGATTGAAGGATACTAGCCATGTTGCGGCCCACCGTGAAATCTAATCAAGATCCGTGTTTAGACAATTCGCTGCAGTTATCGGGTCGTCTACAACTATATAAAGACTAGTGTCATCTGCAAACAATCGAATGTTTGAACCAATATCAGTTACTATATCATTAATATATAACAGGAAGAGTAAAGGTCCCAAATAGATCCTTGAGGAACTCTGGCTCTAATAAAAAAACAATCAGAAACAGCACCAGGAAGAACAACGCGTTGCTTTTTGTCAGGAAGATAATGTTTGAACTAGTCAAGTACTTTCCCTGTGACACCACTGCTTTAAGTTTATACAAGAGACCAACATGCCATACACGATCGAATGCTTTGCTGATGTCACAGAAGACAGCCCGAACCTCTTCACCGGAATCAAGAGCTTGACAGAAAGTATTGTAGAGAAATGTTAATTGATTAACCGTTGAATCTACCGGAATAAAGCCAGATTGCAAAGACGATAAGAAATTATTATCACGAAGATGATTAAATAAGTATTTGAAGACAAGCCTCTCGAAAACTTTGGCTTCAGCGTTAAGCAAAGATATGGGTCGGTGATTGGAGACAACAGACAAATCACCTTTCTTAGGAACAGGACAAACATTGGCTTCCTTAAGGAAATCTGGCAAATAACCGGTTTGTAAAGACTGATTAAAGAGAGAACAAAAACAAGTGGAAAGCTGGAATGAGAGTTCTTTAAGAATACGGTTACTTAGTCCATTTGGGCCAGAACCTTACCAACAATTAAGGTTTTAAGAACTGATTCTACTTCGAGTGGAGTGAGAATTATAGTGCTCAATTCTGAATTAAGTCCACAGCTGTTTGTGTCCAGAGTTAAGAAAATACGACTTTCTTCACATTAATATTTCGTCCGTCGCGACTCAGTGTCTCTACCCTAACAATTATTGTCAAGGTTTATTTTGAAAAAAAAAATGACAGTGTCTAATTTTTTTGAGTGAAGGTCTTTTGATGACATATGCCTATCTAAAAGTTAAGACATAAATTAAAAAAAATCGGTCAATATTCCTAAGAATTTCAGACTCATAAATATATTTACTCTGTTTCTGAAATGTCCCTCATACTTAATGGCATCAACGAACAGAAAAAAATAAGATCAGCCTGCGCATCCGCACTATCTGACAAAATTGGAAAAGTATAGACTCTACTCATTGTGCGTAGACGCCCCTTCTTGACGTCTTACACACGGATGGTAATACAAAAATGCTTCTTTCAGATGGCGTATTATGCGCCGTTTGCGAAGCTCTCAGTTTCAACCATTAAGCCGCCAAAAACGAAAACAGTTAAATTTGCAAACGGTGTAGATCTGCATGATGCGGCTCAAAATGAGAGCCTCGTGTGAATCTTCACTATCTGCCCTCTAGTTTATAATCCCAAACTGAGCAGACGACAAAATCTACAACTGTTTGCAGTTGTAAATTTTGTCGTCTGCTCAGTTTGGGCGCTTTTTATGGTTAATATTTTATTTTCAGATCGTAGTGGTGATTGGTGGATAGGTGCATTTTATGACCTCAGAATCGAAGCTTACGTTTGGTATAATACTAGGATGTTGTTAAAAGATGGCTTCACTAACTGGGATGCTGGTAACGTATACGTAAAACCCAAAATTATTTGTTAAAAATTTCAGAGTCGGTACAGGTTCCTCATTTTAGCCAATGAAAGTTTATAGGCAACTCGGAACATTCTGTCAAACACCGTAAGTCATCGATAAACATCGCCTTCTGCCGTTACAAGCTTCAGAATACAGACTCAGATCAGGCTGTGCATCTGCCAAGTCTGATTTGAGACGTCGATGTCGGCATTGAGGTAATTTATAGGCCATAAGCCAGATATGGTTACCCCCCCCCCCCCCCCCCCCACCCCAGGGGGAGTTTTGTAGACCATACTTTTCTTAGATTCCAGCATCTTAGAAGTATTTTGCAGCATGTTAGCCCTCTGGCGAGTGGGGCGTTAAGCCGTAACAGCCTGTTACAAACGTTACCCATTAAAAAATAAACATAACATAAAATTTTTCAAAAATTATTAAAAGATAGAAGTCACTTTCATATGTTTAAAATTATAATAGAATCTAATAGAACAACCCAGTAGCTTAAAGTTATGATGTTTGAAAGGTGACTTTAGCCTACATGGTGTAATATACGTGACATTTGTCTTTACACTCCATTAAAATTGCTATTTTCATCCAAAATATTTTCTTTTTGTAAGTTATTCCTTTAATATTAGACCATGTGTTTGTTACTGTAGTAAAGAAAATTTATTGGTCTTTTCAGATCTGCAAAAATATTATCCTATCTTGTATACTCTTGGAGAAATAGGTTGTTGAACACAGTATCCCCCTATAAATGTTCCATATTACAATTATCACTTTCCGTATAATTCAAGTGCTTGAACTACACTGTTGGAATTGAAAACAACAGTAAAAGGTAATATTGAACATGCCAGCATATCTAAACAGCAAGGGACAGTTCCACAATATTTTGAACGCATTTTAGTTGGCCATAATGATCGGTTATGTACGTTACCTAGGGCTTTTTTGTAAAAATCATATAATTTGAAGATAGAATCATTTTACTTTCTTTGATAGCAGTTTCTCCATAGAAGAATCTTTTAATATAAGAGAAAAAAATGCATTCTGGTTTATTTTCTATGATAGGTTATCAATAGTAGTAACTTAAATAACATTAGAATTTAAAATATTTCATTATAATGCCTTTAATCGCGGTTTTTCACTGTCACATAAAACAATAACACATATAAGTCTGGGAGTTCTTATGATATACCGTGTACTTGGACCTATCAACGCTTCTTTCAGTAAGGGATTCGTGAGATGTGTTTTATACGTGATTAAAAGCAGTATACTTCAAATTGTAATGTTAAGGGCATTGTCATAATTTAAACATGTAAAACAGGTTTTGCTGTTTGCTATTTCATTATATCAAAAATAAAAGTTTTTCATAATGGCATTGCCCAGTTTGTTTCTTTTACAATTTTTGCATTTGAGTTCCAAAGTAAAGACGGTGACATACGTGAAGGTCTGTTATATACAGCTGAAAAAAAATGAATAAAAAAGTTAAAGAAACAAATCAAAATAAAAAAAATACAACTTCAGAAAAGATAAAGCTGCAGCTATTAAACACCAGCATTGATTTTGCATATAGGGGTCGAATAAAATGATATAAAATCAGTTTGATAACATTAAAAGCTAAGCGGTTTTGACGTGTTCAGTATAAAACTATAAAATAATCAGTAAACAACAAAGCATAATGGAGTTCCACCCTGTTTATTGGTATTTTGGTATAGTTTTTACGTGCACACTGATAAACTATAAAGCAGAACAGTAAACCTGAAGTTTGAAGACTTAAGCCAAATACAGTTTTCCATCAAAGCTAATGTAGATATTTGCTGGCAAATTACTTTTGTAAGACTATCGTATATTTTACGTTACCAAGGGGAACAACATTGCTGCGTTACAGTTACGAAACAAGCACACTTTTGAAAATAATTAAATCTAGTGAAAAACGTTGCTTTATTTAGTTCATTTATGTAACCAACAATAATGTGTCAACCAGGAGTATGGGAGAATAGTATCAGGAACTTTTAATACAGAAAAGAGACACTGGCAGTTTACTAGTATACTCCAGCAAGCTATGAATGCTATGTTTAAGATGATCTATATTTCTATGCTTTTATTTCTTGCTCTTTAAAGTCTAACTACATTCAATCATCTCTTAAAGAATCTAACTACATTCAATCATCTCTTAAAGAATCGGTTCACCAAATAACTTAAAGATAAGTTTAGATGGACAATTTTTTTTGTCCAGATACTCCAGTAGCTCTGCACATATAATGAAATGGCAAATGAAAATGACAGAATGTATTACTGTTTGTTATCGCTGTTCAGATATTTATGAGGAAATTTTAGTTTTCTCCTTCAGGATGTATTCGCCTACACTGTAGTTATCCTTTGCATCACACTGTTTAGAGAGAGAAAAAAATCGAACAAGTAACCTATACAACGCATTCATTGAGAGTTTATAAATTTTTCATTTCCGATATCCTTAACTAGTAATACAGTATTTCTGAAGAGCAAATAATCAAACAATAGATAATGTGCATACCTATACATGCTAAGGAAGGGCTAACCTAAATAACTTACTGCATTTGATCCCGGTGACCTTGAATTACCAAATTGTTAATTATTTAGCAATAGATATGGTCGTGAACTGATTATTTATGATATCTTACTGCTTATCAAATTGTCCAAATATGTTAAATACTCTTAGAGAATAAAGTATTTTGGCAATATCCAAACAACAATTTTAGCTGCTTGCATATTGAAAATTGTCTGACCGAAATTTGTATTTCGTAACACCTTTAGTCCTTGATTGTAACAACAAGTGGGAATAACACCATGGGGTTTGCAAAATTACCTGACCAGTTAAACACTTGTTACAACAGAATGAAAAATAGAACTCCTGAACAGGCTTGTGAGAGAATGTTGTATGCATAATAAAGTATGTCACTTTCCATAATCCTTTAATTTTCACATTTTTACTATTTTGTAATATATTTGATGGGAGCTGGATAAACAGATCACATAGATCACAAATTAACATGTAAGTTATGATCACGGGATCCACGCATATTTGCTAACCTATGTAAAGCAGTTACTGTGCAAAGAGGCTCGTGGCTGACGATTCGACTGACAGCATTGCAAAAATGGTGTAAATGCCGGTCGGCAGTGTTGGTACTGCTTTTAATTGCATTGGCTGGCAGTCACAGTTGCATATTTGTATGTAAGGTAATTGAATGCTCAGCCAAAAGCACAGGTAGGGAAATTGGTTTTATCCCCATCATGACGAGAACCTAAATATTAATCAGTTGCAGCATTTATCAACTTATTCTTTCTTCATTCTATGCATAAAATTGAAAAAACAACAACACATTTTAACGAAGTCACTTTTAACTAGGACTGGAACTGCTTCAGCTGTAACAATCTATATGCGTCTTGCTGAGTTCTTGTGTATCTTAAAGGGCTAAATTTGCCATCTGACTACCAGTGGTAAGCTTATACTACAGCAATGAATAATTCATGCCGCCCGGGAACTAAAATTTTGATAACAGATAACTCACAAATCTTATCCCCAGATATATAACAATTATGTAACGTAACGTTCCTGTTAGATTTCTTTTCAAATATACAATGTCCGATTTTTTTTTTGATTTTTTATAGTTTGAGGATACATAACATTGGCGTTTCTTCATAACAGTGTCTACTTAAGACATAATACAGATAACAAAAATAAAAAATAATAAAATGCAGCTGATGTTAGCTTTCTTAGATTTTCTCGTCATTTCGTAGGTTAAATTCTTCAAAATAAGATAGTTTCTGTTTCTGTCCCCATTTTATATATCCACTGCTAACTCCTGCATAACTTATCTAAGCTGGGCATGAATCAAAACAGATTAATGGAGCACGTATAAACTTCAATCCACCAATTCGCTAGTTTTCTTTTCTATTTCTGCCAGCTTTCATTACCCTTCCGTCATTGTGGTTGGTTGGCTGTTTTGGGTTTAACGGCCCTTTGAAACAGTATTTCAGTCTATGCCGTCTCCCAAATAGAGGGAGAAAGAAGAGAGAAATGATAGACGAGAAAAATGTCCAAACAACCCCACTCGCACTTACTGCAAGTAACAGTATGCCCTTGCCCTACTATTATCCAAATGAGTAGGACGCCTGAGCACTGGGAGTTATACCCAGCACCACTGCACCACCCCTTCGTCATTATGGTTTCAAACATTCTGACCACCTCCCCTCATCCCCCCCCCCCCAATTCAAGAACCAGAACAAAATCGTTTTTTGAGGACAGATTTTCCAGGTTTCAAACATTTTGACCACCTGCCCTCCTCCCTCACCCCACCCCACCCCATTCACACACATATACACCACACACAAGCGTGTTTTATTGTATGTATATTAGCCAATATACAG
Source organism: Ctena decussata (assembly GCA_963989385.1). Classification (NCBI taxonomy): domain Eukaryota; kingdom Metazoa; phylum Mollusca; class Bivalvia; order Lucinida; family Lucinidae; genus Ctena; species Ctena decussata. The sequence goes on along the minus strand of OZ022507.1, from coordinate 2,777,361 downwards.
GCTTTGCAAAGAAAAGTACCATGCTTTTCGTCGTTTATGATGATATATTTTCACGGGATTTACACCACTCGTGGTGGATCGTTTTTTGACTAGTTTTGCAGTTAATATTTGAATTTAACGTGCGCTAGCCTTATATACTGACCTGGCAACTGATGAATGTCGTATTTGTTTCTTTAAGGATGCAAAATACAGAATGAATAGTTGGTGTTTCATTTAAAAAGTAAAAGTAAAAGCAATAAAAATGATTCAAAAGAGTCATTTGGATAATAGATTTAATAGATTGTTCGCAGACTAGTATGAACCAGCTAGTGTAATTTTCCCTCTGTGATATGGTCGGTTGTGTGACAGATTTGGTCAGACAAGCACGATCCGAGATTCGTGCGGTGCTAAGCTTCTATGAGAACATCCTTACGCATTGTCTTTTTCCTTTGGTGTCGATGACGTCAGAAATCAACCTTGTTCGCCTACATGACGTCACAGAGATTTTTTTTCCAAATCTAAACAAACATAAGGGTAAAAGGATAGAAAAGGGAAAACCCCAACTAACCCAACTTTTCAGATCGTTGCTAAGGATGTCCACGTGTTACTAAGGAGCGTTAATTACCGTTCGCCACTTTATAATGTCGATTAACCATAATACAGTGATATGCAACTGAAATTACTTCAGGCAAATCAAAAGAGGGTTTCATGTAATCACAACGGTAGACAACCGTATAAAATGAAGGAAATAGACTATGCTCTTGTAAAACTCGTAGCCATGGCAACATGCCTTAGATAAGAAAACAATGCCCGTAATATTAATCCCAAATGACTATACAATAACTTTACAGTGTAAAACTTATTTTGGACATGGGGCCAAAAACACCCCTTCTCGACCCTGGGCCTTTGGGTAGTTTAATTGACGTTGGCGTTATCCATTAACGCCCCAACGTACAGAGGGCCAACATGTGTCATTTTGTTTCTTATATAATGTAGTTTCAGAAAATTATAGAATTATAGAGTACAAAACTCCCCCTGGGTGGGAGGGAGGGGGTCTATGGTCAGCTCAAGGTCTATTAGACCCTTAGGTACCTTTAAGCACGTAGCGAAGACTGATCAAACTGGACGGATACCCAGGCTGATCTGAGTCCTCAGTGAGCGCACATGCCACTTTGTTGGTTTCGTCCTGTCGCGGCTTACTGATGACAGAATACAATGTATGCCGGTGTGTGCGTCATTTACCGCTGTGCTTGTTCCGAGCCACACTCAGAATGACAAAGCTAGCTCGTGTATGACGTCAATTGTGACGCAACGACAACGTCATTTCAAACGTCAGTTGGTAACGTCTTTAAAATGGCGGCATCCTCGACAGTGTTTATCACGGTGAAACATTGACTACTTCGGGTCTTTCTCCGACTAATTATAATGGGATTATAAAGACTGAATAAATTTCTTCGGATTTTTGGTGTGGAAATTCATACCTTTGAAAAATAATGCATACAGCATAGAATCGCCAAGCCAGGCGCACCGGGTTTCAAAGAGTGCGTACTGACACACAGAATTCAAGCACGTGTGAGCTGTCCCACCCCATGGGCAAGACTGTAACAATCCATCATGAGTGTCCATGTAGGATAGGGAAATCTCACCTGAGGGGTCGAAATTTCAACCAGGGATGAGGCTTGCTGAGTCCCTGGTTGAAATTCCGATCCCGAAGGTGAGATTAACCTATTCTACATGGACTGGCTCATGATGGATTTTTTTTCTCCCACTGTTAGCGGATTTTGAACCCTAAACCGGGTAAGGCTTCAGAAAAGGAAAATTTTAACTTTTTAACCAGTGAGCTGAAGTAAATTTTGAACAGCCCAGTGTGTTTATCGGGTCCTAAAATGGGTGGAAGCACAGTTGGCACCTTGAAAATAGACGGATAAGACGATATGTGGATTATTTTATCTTCCAGAGAGCAACAACAAAATGCAACTTAGTCCTTCACGTCACGCGCGTCAAGTTTGCTAGCGACGTTTATAACCGGTTTAGTGACGTCATTAAAATTGAGTGACGTCACAAACCTATGATCTGCTATCAAACGTCATCCGACATGCTTGCGTGTCCGTTTGTTCATTTAAAATTAAGATATTAGTCAAAAATTGAAAAAGTCTGTTTGCTAGTGTAAGAAAGATGTTGCCAGGTGTAAGATAGAAGTTTCTTATATGAGCTGAGGGCCTATCTTATAGATGCAAAGGTGGGAGAATATAAGTATCTTTCATGGGTGTATGGTGTGGATAGAAAAATCGGCGTCATGCAAGTCAATGATTGGCATCAAGACGCTTGCCGAGTGATACCAAACAGTGATCCCGAGTGACGGATTGTTCTATCTACACCTCACACCCACGAAATATACTTTTTCTTGCATACCACGTTTTTTTTTTTTCTCTTAATTTTAGAACTTGTTAAAATGCATAATTTTAGTGCTTGAGAGTTTTCTATTGGATTTGGAAAGAAAGCGCCGCTTTCGTCGACCGCCATTCGGTTCTTTACATCAGCGTCTGGCGTGTGTTTCATATTTTCCGTCTACGTGACGTCATTATCTAAAACGCAAAAGTCACTTGACAACGCAGATACGTGACCTCCAATACAACCAGTGCATTGACAGCTCGTGGTTTTTATCCGGTCCTGGGTGAGATAACATGGGTGAGATACGATTTGTAGGTTCAGGTGAAGCACGCGGGTATCCTTATCTGGAGTGCAACAAATAGAGGATATTTGACTTTTTCAGTTTTATTTTACCGAATGAACTCCAGAAGCAGTATTTTCACGAGTGGCAAAGCCACGAGTGAAAATACCACTTTTGGTGTTCATGAGTGAAATAAAAACCGAATGAACACCAGAAGCAGTATTTTCACGAGCGGCAAAGCCACGAGTGAAAATACCACTTTTGGTGTTCATGAGTGAAATAAAAATCGATCTTACACTGAAATAGTCAAATTTTGTATTCCTTTTATGCTTTAAAATCGCAATAACTCTGTTTATTCCTATGCTTCAGCCATTACGACAGAGACACAACTTTTTTTTCTAGCCATTTTACGTCAACTCTGATGCTTCCAGCGTGTTAACTGGGTATGATATTGGTTGTAAACTTCGTTTGCAACTAAAAAATAGCTTGAAATTTCATTTTGATGAACAAATCTCAAGAAATTTGAAAAGGAAGAATGCCTACAGGATACTTAGGCGGCCTGACGTCGCGGGCATAAACAATGTGATGTTTGCGCTTTAATTGACGTCATTAATGTCGTAATGACGTGCAGACATATGTGATGTAATTTTTGTTTCGCTGAATAAGGTTTAGCCAATTTAACAAAAAAACATTGATACTGTTTCACTAAAATCGTATTTTCGAAACAGTGAAATCTAAAGTGATAATAGGCTAATCATCAACTGAAAATACAAAATTTTGCTGTTGGGCAGACAGGGCCTCAAAGGCACACCATTCAATCCGACAAATATGGGGTCTAAGGGAAAATTTCCTGTTAGCTTAGTGGATCTCTTTTCTAAAAAACACTCTGCCTTGGGCTTTGGGTTGAATGGAAACTAAATCCACAAAAGTCATCCAGATCTTATATTTCATGTCTTTTTCTTATGAAGTGAAGGAACCATTCATTAAGTTTCTAATGCTTATATGATTCGCCTGAAATGGCTAAGTCACTTACAAAATTTAGTTACTTCCAGTAGGTATCTAGATTTCATTTAACTCTTTCGGCGCCAAATTTTTCAGACGACAAATTTCCGTCTGCTCAAATCATCAGACGACAGATTTGTAATTGGAAATTTTAACAATCTAAAGACATTTTTCATAAAATCAGGCTTTTTAAGTTCATATTTGAATGGCAAACAGTGTAGATCCTGATCAGACGGCTCTTTTAAGAGCCGGCTGATCTGAATATACGCTGTTTGCAAAGTCGCATTTTTGCGACTTTAGCGCCGAAAGAGTTAATGAAGGTGTGATTAAACCCCTGTGGTTGGTAGTTACATTGATTAATCACCATGATCACATAGATACAGAATTTTGGACTGCCTAACAGGCAATCTGCATGTTTGATAAAGCTTGGCTTTCAGAGTTTTTATCTTGCCCATCGGTCCGATAAAGGTTTTCCCGGTCCGATACGTTTATCGGCCCGTCGTTAACGTCAACGACGTCGCGTGAGATACTTCAACGTTAAAATGGCGAGAGTGATGTTTGCAGAATAGAGAATTTCCCATCCTTTCAGAGCGTCTATCTCTCTTATTATCCATCGTAGACATAAAGTGTGACCACTTATTTTCTTAGTTAGATCGAAAGAAACGTAGGCTTTCATCCTGCAACACCGAACTGTACAAAAGTACACCGTCTGTGTCCCCTTCGGGGATTAAGGCGTAAATGGAAGAAAGAAAGAAACACGTTGGTGCTAAAATAAATATGAAATGGCTGATTTTTTTGTTTCGCTACAAAACTGCAATTGCTTCAAGACTGGACGGGCGGGAAGCGTTTCAGATGGCGCAGTGATGCTGTGTTAGTGATCCCTCGTTTGATTAGAGGCTTGTCGTCAGTTGCCTGCTCGTTTCATTATACAATGAAATATTACACTCACACTCGGGTGTCCCTGCCGTTGTGTTTGCTGGATGCCCTTTTAGGCCTTCAGCAGTAGTAGCAAGTTTTCACTACTTCAAAAATGTTGATTTCTAGCAACTACTTCGGGACATTTTTTTTCTTAACTAGAATCTATATGATAAACAGATCATAACATGGGTTTTTCGTTATCACCCGATTTATCAGCCCTCGGTCCGATATTGGAGTCTCGGGCTGATAAATCGGGTGATAACGAAAACTCCATGTAATAATCTCTATGTAACGTTTTGACGTTGGTACGACGTTATTTATAGTGTATGGGCTCACATCCATGCATTTTTGCCATTTTTCAAAGCGAAACAGCTTTTGTGACTCCCTGTTTGTTATCCCGGAAACCCCTTCTGATAAGAGGTCTATGAATCAACATTAAATTACCTTGATTTTGGACATAAAACCCCTTTAACAAAATGATCCCCGTAGAGAAGGGAAGCAAAAATAAAAATGGCAGAAGTAGTATTATATGCCTGGCGTGAAAATGGAACTTGAGCCATATGCGTTCTGTAAATACTCAGATCAGCCTGCGCATCTGCGCAAAATTATTTACTGAGTTCATTGACTATGTGTATGCGAAAAGGAAAGACTCTGAACTCAATGCGCGGATACGCAGGTTGATCTGAATCATGATATGGGTGTCCTTTTAGTCTAGGGGCCAACTCAGCAAAGGGCTCTAAAATAGATTCTTTTTCATCCCATCTGGTAGAAAATTTCCAATGGTATTTTAACTTGTACAGGCTTTCCAACGTTGATTTATGGTGGATGCCAGCTCTGAAAGTGGTGCAGACTTTTTAACAAGGACATAACCAACCCTACCGTTGTTAATACTTTTTTCGTATTTTGGAGGTAGCGGGCTGTAGCGACCAGGTTAAGATGGTGATATAGGCTCCAAACTTGGCATGTAGCATCTTTCGGAGATATGTCTAGTAGAAACACTGTTAGTCACAATAAATGATATTATTTTTTTAAAGCTGGCCAAAATTAGCAGAAATATACGTTACTTTCTTACTTATGTGACGTGACCATAAACTCAAGGGCTATACCAAATAATTATTTGAATGATTCACTTAAAATCTACCAGTTTAACACTGTAACGTTGATGTCTCCATGTCTTTTTGACAAAATCTTTACAATGAACCAGTTAGCCTCATTTGATTAAGTAGTTTATGAAAAAGAAAATGTTAACAGTTGTTACCAGAAATGTAATGCTACTTAATCGTCATAATAATTTCTTGTAATGGCGTTTAAAGGTGGATGTGCAATGCATGTAAATGCATGAGCAACGAACTATATACACTGGACTGCATGTGAATCAACTTATGTAGTTTACGTTACCAAAGTAAGATGTTACATGTAGCTCTTGACTTTAATGTTCCTAGATTGTGTAAATAGAGTACAAATAAGAGTATATGTTAACAATGTGCATATATACATTTGTAAATTGTTTACTTTTATATGTACAAGTTGGAAAGTTGTTGATGAAAATATTAAATGGTTTGCAGGCAGCACTTTTGTTTATTAAATTGGATATAGTTTCCATAAGTTAACTTTTCTATTACGAGCAAGTTGTTGATTACGCTTCGTGTATACATAAGTTAAAATATAAATGAGGCCACAATCACAATGACATAAAATTAGAAATTATATAACAGATATTGTAATAATATGTTTTTTTTCTATATCAAACAGATATGGAGTTGAAATATGGACAAATATATACGGTTATCTGTCATTTATAGTAACGTATCAGACATACAGTGTAAATGTAATAAGTCATCTATGCTAAGGGGCAGCAACAACGTATAATTCTGACATAATGTCTATTTGTTAATCAAAAACATATGTTTTAAGCACTGGGTTAGCTTTGCAGATGCATTTCTAATAGGTACCCCAATACCTATGAGTTTACAGAGAAATAAGCACTATATCGCAAGTGTTCCATCGTTATTATTAACGTTTGTAGGGTGGCTGTTAAATGTTGCCAGAGTACTGCTGTAGTTTTTCTTTGGAACTGTTGATCTCCAGCACTTTATCTGGAAACAGAAAGCTTTAAAAGTTCCTAGAAGCTTGAAGGTTGTGGAACAAATCTACTTCTCTCGAACAAATTCGTCAATCGATCCTGCTTTTCTCAAACTTGGTATGCTCTCATTACTGCCGATGAGTCTTCTGGTTACTCTGATTATTGTAGCTCATTTGAAGCTGACAATTTTTCTCCCTGTACTGAATTATCAAGCATTTAAATTGGTATTTTCAATAAATATACATTGACGTCATTAGCCTGTGTTGTTTACGTTACAGAAGTTATCTTTATTTGGTACCAAAAATGTGATGCGATGTTATGCAGTGTTTATAATTATTTGAAATACTGCATACAATGAGATAGAACTACGCTAAAAGCACAGACTTCAAAGGCATATGCAATGAATTATAGAAAATTTAGACTCGTGGCGGTGGTAGCATCTAATTCTGCTATGAATCGTCTCTGGATATTGCTACAAGCTTTCTAGGAACCGGTGGAAAAACTATATTCCCTAAAGACCTAAACGCACACTGTCGTACAAGCCCTAGATGTCATATAGCCAATACTGACACCAGGTAGATATATTACAGCACCTCTTTGGAGACTGTGCTATAGAACAAAGCGCATATGAATGTCGCAAAGAATAGTGTGGTGACAGTTTAGCTTACTACATGTAAATTGTCGCATGTTTGGTCACTACTGTAGCAGTTTAGGCTCATACAAGAGACCTGTGGAGAGTAACGTTCCATCAAAGGCTACTGCAGGACCACATCAATTATTACAAGGCCTCTGAAAACTATATGATGCCACCACGACCTGCTGTAGGACTCTATGACGACACTGATATCGCTCGGATCACCATAGGACTGCAGGCAAGACTGACTACTAGGTCAAGCTAAGAAAAACTCTATTAACAGAATAGCTTCAGGTTGCTTAAAGACCAAGAGTGTGGATACAAGCATAAATGACTTTTATGACACAACTATCTGTGTTTATACCAATTTTTACGGTAACATATACTCGGTAACGTATGTAACCCCGCAGCTAATGCCATTACATGGCTTCTTAGGACAATAGGGCAACATTTAAATCTTCAAAGAGACCTCTTTGAACCACGTGGAGCCAGCTAAGGCTTTTTAAAGATACCAATGGACACTATGGTACGGGTTTATATACTGCTGCAAGGAAGAGAGCAAATACTACGCCTGCCAATGCAATGCATGTAAACAGACTGTTGTACAGCCCATTTTACCTTATATCCTCTAAGGACACTACAGTGCCAACTTTGCCTACTTCTAGAAGTTTCCACAGACTGTGGTGCCAGCATATTGTTCTACCAGATATCGAAAAGAACTGTGGCGCCATTCCATGCTACTATGACTGAACGATTTATGTGCACACTTGTTAGCAGTGGAGGTTACTGTCCGACTTAAAGAGACACTTTGGGGGCATCTCAAGCTATGCTCGCAGTACAAAAAATCTGGAAACAGTCAGATGCCTGCCAAGGTGAGTAGAATGTCTGGGAGACTGTAATGCCAGCCAAGGCTTCTGCTAGCCACAGAAAAGAAATGAAACTCTGTAAAGACTGTTAACCAATTCCGGTTATCACATGGCCTCTGTCAATACTGTGGTGCCAGCTGAAACTACTGATAGACAACAGTGGGGACTAGAATATAAACAACAAAACTGCATGGCAGAATACAGTTGCAACTGAAGCCTCTACTAAATTTATATATTTAGAATACAGCACACTCAAATGCTGCCAAAACTGCTTTTAACAGATTTATATTTTATTCGTATTCTTAGACATTCTCTGGTACAACATACTCGGTAACGTACATAACAGTGCCATATCCACTATAAATTGAATATTCTGTATATATTGAAACAAATTTTTAGATTTTAGTCATACACCATAATTACAATAGTGTTATTAATTAGCATAATTAAACACCCACTTTAATCAAAATAAAGTGTGTTTTGCATTACCGGTATGTTCTATAAAAGACTTGGTAACGTTAGCAACAGTAATGTTACTGGCTCCACAGAGGATCGGTAAGATTACCTCAGAGGATAACAAAGCACAATTTCTACAATAATAACATTTCTTTCAATTCCAATGTATGTTTGGATAAAAATATGTAGATATAAATTAACTTTCATAAGAAGGATGGAGTAACGTAGTCAAACTGAAGAATGTGTATCTCAGTCTCATATACTAGGTATTTAAATTGATTGCAAAATCACCTATAATGATACAAAATATTCTTTAAACGAAATAAATACTACAAATGTACATTCTGTGCTCAAAAGCATGTGTATTATGCACATTTATCACATTACATTGAATGTCAATGGGTGGGGAAGGAAAAGGCATCACGAAAAAATCTGCACCACTTTTGGTTCCGGCATCCACCCTTATTTTGACTCTCTCTGGTAATACTAAGCCCTGGTACCAACAGAAATCTTCGAAAAAGAATTGCATTTCACGTCATGGGCCCCTAGACTATTTTAGGCGACGCCAGCCACTGAGATTGTTTATTCACTTTGACAGGTCAACCTGGTTTATTTGAAAAAACCGGACGTGTAAGATTAAAGAACATATACAACGACTATACCTGGGAGGCAGTAGGTAAAAGAAAACGGATCTTTTTCATTTGTGAGGTTGAAGTAGGCACTGACGCTTGATAGGCTATTGGTAGTTTGTGGAAAGGAACGGAATGGAACGGATATCTTAACGGAATAAATCGCATTGGAAATTATTAAGTTATTTTTCAGGGCGGTAATAGGGTCAAGTCAGCTAAATTCGGACAGCAGGTAAATTCGGACAGTGACATTGTTTCCTTTATATGTCAGTTCTTTGGAATTAAAACAAAAGTAACTGGGCAAACAGTGAAAGTCCTGATGAGACGGTTCATTATGAGCCGTCTCATCTGGATTTTCACTGTTTGCAATGGTATGTCCGAATTTACCTGTTGTCCGAATTTACGTGGCTTTACCCTAATTGCGATTTGTCCCGTAATAAAATAGGCCAATTTCGCTACCAATTTTATCTTAATAAACAATGATTAGGATCGAGTCTGGCAACTTCGGACCGCGGGTAAATTCGGACATACCATTGCTCCGCGCTCGTGATATGATCTACTTTACAACTGACCTCCAAACAGTGAATTATTACTCAACAATTCACTGCTAGAGCTGAACTATTTCGATTCTAACGCTCAAAAACGCTGAAAAAGTATTCTTTTCATTCAAATTCTCCCAACCTTCCTGCCATTGCGTTCATTCTCCCGCCAATATTCTTAACTGTATCTAAGGTAAATATACGTTTTTATGGTGATTTTAGAAAGAAAAAGAGACGTTGCACAGTCTAACGTCCCAAAACGTCACAAAATTACGTCAGTAATGCAAGTGACGTCAGCAATTGGACTAACGCGCTCCGAGACAGTGAATTGTTGTAGAATAAAACACGGAAACTTCCCATTGCTTCTATAGGCGCACTGTGTTAGAATTTTAATTCTAAACAACTGACATATAAAAGAAACAATGTCACTGTCTAAATTTACCTGCTGTCCGAATTTACCTGACTTGACCCTACTAGTTAAGGGTGAGTTCGCCGAGCGGTGTTCCGATTGGGTGAGATCGCTGAGCCTCTGTGAGCTTACATTAGCGGTGCAACGGTAAAATACAATTCCAACGAATATACCGTTGCGACGCTATTTTTTACCGTTGTAACGCTAAATATATCGTTGCAACGGTAAAAAATAGCGTCGCGACGGTAAAATATAGCGTTCGAACGCTAAAAATAGCGTTCGAACGGTAAATTTAGCGTTCGAACGCTAAATTTTACCGTTCGAACAGTAAAAAAAGCGTTCAAACGGTAAAATTAAGCGTTCGAATGGTAAAAAAAAAAATAGCATTCGAACGGTGCCGTCGCTTTTGACCCATTTGGTACACGATAGAGATCATCATTACGAGAATTAGAACAACAACAATGATGGGTGAATACGGGAGAGAAGCTGTTCCATTCAGCAAAATACCAACAGCCGTTTCGATTCACGAAAACAGCCGATGTGCAAACGAAGAAACTTACACGTTTATCATATTTGTGTTAACCCATTAATGCTTGGTGTCATAGGCAAACAGTGCAGAACCTGATCAGAATGCGGTGTCTGATAAGTTCTACTCCTTTTGCATAACATTTACTGCAATTTTTTGTAAATAGATAAGACACCCCAAAAAGGAAAAAAAATACTTACAGAATGCACTAAGCATAAACTGCTTGATTATTTTACAGCTTGTATAAGGCAAATATACCAGACGTTTGTTACCCGTCCGAATTATTGCTTGTAGACTGGCACTCCCTATTCTCACGGTACTTAAGATACAAGCAAGTCTGACCAGAAACGGAGGACCAACAATCCAACATACTACATGTAGTTGAGCTCTATAGTATCTCATCTAAATCCCAACCCAGCAGGCACACGACGCCAAAATGACGTCGTATTGATGTCGCATCGACGTCAGTACGACGTCATTTCAACGTCATTTGCCTGCTGGGAAGGCATATCTGTTTTTGTATCTTCTAGTGAGAGTCATATTTTTATCAGTTGATATTACTACCCCTTTGTGGTATGGCAGAAATACGAACTCCATATTCTCACGGTGTATGGATGTTTGCTTCCAAATTTTCAAATCAAATGCATGTAAAAAAGTTTCCTTATTCAAAGTATTTAATATAACCATACTTCAATTTTATAAAGTAAGAAACAGCATGATTGGACGATTATTAGCTATTCTATAGCCGCTTTTATCACCCTGGGGTGTTTCTTGTTACCAGGTTTGGTGCTGTTTCTCTTTTTGGGCTTTTCGAAGTGACATCATCTTCAAAAACAGGCAGAACTAAAATCTAAGGTGTTCTGGTGCTTAAATTACCTGATGCCTGTAAGTCACTATAAAAATAAGGAGACTTCTTCGTCTCTGGGATTTTATTTGTTACTACCGCCGCCAGAATATGAAGTACGACCATACTAATTCTGAATAGCCAAAGCCATAGCCAAGGTTATTTTTTTGTACCGTAATTTGTCTACCTTTATATCTTTTTTAGTGTTCTTTTGTATTGGTAATGTTTCCTACTAAGTTACTGTATTTTTCTGATAAGCAGGGCTTCATGTCTTATTTTTTTCTACCTGAATATAGAGTTAAATTATGTTTAGTATTTGAAATGGTAAACAGGTATCCGCCATACAGTATACAGTTGTATAATATCAGGGAGAAGAACTCTATAAGCGTTAAGCTTTCGTTCTAATCCCAAGATTGTATTGTGTACTATATATATGTAATTATGTAAAAATTTATAAATGAATAAAATATGAGCAACGACACGAGAAAACCAACAATGTGGTTGTGCGCCCAGCGCAGACTCAGATCAGCCTGGGCATCCGCCCAGTCTGATCAGAGTCTTCGCTGTCCACATGGAAGTAGCTAAGACCCTAAGCTACCCTTTAAGCGTCTAGCGGAGAGTCTGATCAGACTTAGCGGACGCCCAGGCTGATCTGAATCTACGCTGGGCGCACAACCACATTGTTGGTTTTCTCGTGTCGCGGCTCATCTATTATCTTTACAAAGGGAATCAACTTTCGAACCTTTCTGTTTGCTTTCCTGTACGAGGAAGCCCTTTCAAACTAGGGTCTTCTCTTAAAGGACGAGCAATTTTTTTATTTTAAGAGTGAACCCCATTGAAAAGGGAAGCTGAAAGTAAATCAAATCACCTAAACGTTCTGACGGAAGATGAGCGTCGAAAATTCAGTTTTTAAATCAACACTTTATTTTTAAGTCACGACTTTTTCATATGGCACTAAAATAGAACATTGCTGAAATAGAGTCTTCGTATGTTCCGAATAACTTGCAGTTTTAAGAACCACAGCAAAGCCCAGGGCGAGTGTACCACTTGCGCAACGCCCCGGCCCCACTTCCCTCCCACCTTTCCAAAAAGTTATTATTGACAGTAACGAGATAGTGTGATGTGGTTTATTAGTAATGCCGTTGTTTGTGGGCTTTCTTGTAGTCTTTGACATTTGAGCCGCGACACGAGAAAACCAACAATGTGGTTGTGCGCCCAGCGCAGACTCAGATCAGCCTGGGCATCCGCCCAGTCCGATCAGAGTCTTTGCTAAGCGCTTAAAGGGTAGCTTAGGGTATAAGCTACCTCCATGCGGACAGCGAAGACTCTGATCAGACTGGGCGGATGCCCAGGCTGATCTGAGTCTGCGCTGAGCGCACAACCACATCGTTGGTTTTCTCGAGTCGCGGCTCATTTGTACATTATTTAGGATGGGAAAAGCTTAATTATAAGAGTTTATGGAAACTATAGAGGATCTGATACAGTTATGTAAATGTGAACATGAAGAGTACAAGAGGTCAAGGTCATTCTTTGACCAAGGTCTCTTATATTTCGACAGTTTCAAGAAAGTCCTCGAAAGCCATTCCAAATTTCATATGTAGAGCCTACAGGCATTGCAAGGATGAAAATTTATTCAAGCAGTCCTGGTCACGTAACCGACATGGCCGCCACGCCAGTATATGGTAAAAACGTTTAAAAATCTCCACCAGAACCACTTGTCGGAGGCTTTGAAACTTGGTATATAGCATCGGAGACCAAAAAACCTACGGAAATTGTTCAAATGATGACCTTTTATTGAACTTGACATTTTTACGGCAATGTCAAATGTGCTTACTGGTGCTATCATATGGGAAAATGCTTAAACATGAGTTCAAGGGACGTATAGAATATTTTGGTGCAAAAGTTGATAAATATTATATAGTCAACTGAATGAGAAAGATCAAGGTCATTCTTTGACCTTTAACCGATGTTTCTCATATTTTGACAGTTTCAGAGACTATCAGGTTTGTTTAAATGATGACCCTAGTTTGACGTTTGACCTTTTACTCAGGTACGCGATTCAGGGCCTCATGGCCTTTTGTTTCAATTTGTGGCGTATTGTCCCTTTAAAAATTTTTGTTTATGACAGGTAGGACATTATTTATGGTATAGGAGGGTCTTATCTTTGGCACACAACTTTTTCAACAGGTGATTCGTGTGCCATATAGAAAAAAATCCTTTTTTTGTTTATGGCATATAAGCCACTTTAAACTTTTTTGTTTGTTTTCGGCAGGTGAGGACCCTAAGAGGGCTCGAAAATAAGCCCCTCTCATATGACCTTATATACTTAGTTAATAAAATGTTAGAACATTTGCTTGTTTTTTTTTTTTTTATTTCCTTACAGGTTGTAAGTAGCTCAATATACAAAATGCTCAGTGATAATGGGGCTTTATAAGGATTTTTAAATTGAGCCGCGACACGACAAAACCAACAATGTGGCTGTGCGCCCAGCGCAGACTCAGATCCGCCTGGGCATCCACCCAGTTTGATCAGACTCTTCATTGAGTGCTCAATGGGTAGCTAAGAGTCTAAGCTACCTCCATGCGGACAGCGAAGGCTCTGATCAGACTGGGCGGATGCCCAGGCTGATCTGAGTCTGCGCTGGGCGCACAACCACATTGTTGGTTTTCTCGTGTCGCGGCTCAATTGTTCTTATGGTGTCGGTCGTCTCGACAAATTTTTCAGCCGCGACACGAGAAAAACAACACAGTGGCGTGTGCGCCCAGCGCAGACTCAGATCAGCCTGGGCATTCACGCAGTCTAATCAGAATCTTTGCTTTGGGCTTTTAGCCGGTTAGCTGAGGGTCTAGCGGGCAGCGAGACTCTGATCAGACTGTTTGGATTCCCAAGCTGATATGAGTCTTCACTGGGCGGACAGGTCACTTGTTGGTTTTGTCGTGTCGCGGCTCAAATCATGTAAAACACGGAGTAAATTACTCAGTATGAGGTTCTGCTGGATTGGCTGCCTACGCAGTTAATAATCAATAAAAAATCAGGGCCCGGTTGTTCAAAACTAACGACATCGTTAGTTAACGAGACGTTAAAATTTCAAAAGTAAATATCTCAAATTTGCCATTATTTTTTGTTGAGAAAATGTAAGTAGCTTTTGCACTGCAAAAGCTTCTCACATTTTTTCAACAAAAATATCAGTGTAATTGGCTATAAAGTTGTAAAACACTTAACGAGTTGACCTCTTAACGAGCTCGTTAGACTAACGATGCTTTGAACAACTGGGCCCAGGATAATAAAAAGTAACCAATAAAAATTTTGCCTCAAATGCAGTAATCTGCACATTCTCACATCACATAAATCAGTAGTCAATAAAAGTACAGAAGTAAGTAATAAATGAATAAGCCCATTAATCGCCAGTCAGCTACCCCCATCCAGACACTCTTTATATTCTAAAAACACCAAATTAAAGAAAAAAAAAGAAAGAAAAGAAAACAAGAAAAATCTTTAAAAAAATTAAATGGAAGTGTGTTTTGTAATACGGTATGTCTCTAGTTGAAGAGTTGACAATAACATTCCTGAATATGACTCGCGTAGGCACCCACAACCGTAACTTTGACACTGGGTAGCGACAATGACCTATCTCAAAATTGGGCTGTCTAACTTGAAATTAAAAACAGATTAGATAAAAAATAAAACTGGGAACGTTTAAAGAATTTTTTTTTGTACAGGCCAGGGTTAGAACCCGGGCCGCCAGCATGGCAGGCGAGCATTCTACCCCTGAGCAACGATGCTCACAACCAAATCGATTTTTAAGTGTATATTATCTATCTATCTATTTATACTGCAATTAGTATTAAACCGAAAGTAGAAATCAAAAGTAGATCTTCGTCGAAAAAAAAGTTTTGTGTCTGTTTTCGATAATTACAAACAAGAGAAACATTTTGAATTAATATATGAAAGAGTGCTTGTATTCAAAGAGAATGCGACGGGAAAAACGAAGATTAAATATTCATAGACCTTTGAAAGTATTGGCTAAATTTTGACATTACGGGTCTGCGACGAGAAAAAAGAAGCTCTGATAAGGAACTAATACCATCAAAAAAAAAAAAAAAAAAAAAAAAAACATATTCCGCCCTTAAAAAGTTTATATACCCTCGTACATATATACAGTACTTTACGATATAGCTGTTTTCCAGATTTGATTGATTGATTTGTTGCTTTGCGTCCACGGTAAACAGCTATGGTCATGTCGGGGCGGTCAGTTAACCTAACAACACTATTCCCGGGCAGGCTTAGACCTTCTAAGCGGTTAACCAGTGCTAAGTGCACATATTTTCGCCAGTAACTGACAACTGCCCTTCTTGAATCAGCGGAAGGAGAAACGAAAGTATGTGGCCAGACCGGTTATCGAACCCAGGACCTCTGACTTATAAGTCAGCTGCCCTACCGACTGCGCTGCGCGGCCCGGCAGCTCTTTTCCAGACTGGTAGTCGTTGAACTATCCCAGTTGAAAACACCACCAACACGACAGGTGAGAACGAAAGCACCGATATGGACAACAACAAGCTAGTTCTGACGAAATGCCGTCAGAGAAGTCAAGCCACATTGTGACAGTCCATCTCTGAGACGACATTTAAGTATCAGCAATGTAAAACATCGCACTGCTTGGGATGTTCTTAGAGATTAAGTCGTTAGTTGTCAGAGAGCTAATACTTGTTACAGTCGAGACAAAAACTTAAGTCCATTATTATTATTATTTATTTTGGTCTATTGATGGGGATTTTATGGCCAAATTTTTCAGATTTTGGCCACATTCTAAAAACTATAACGCAGTGAACTGAATAGCTACAAATATATTAACTGTATAAAAGTAGCAAAAATGCGAAATCAGTGGACATTGAAATATGGGTCAAAATAACCTGGTAATATCGGTAATTGCACATTGCTGATGTACTAAAGTATCAAATTTCTACCGTAACAGGCAATCTATTCGTCTATCTCTTACAAAATTTTATACCCGAGACTAACAAGATTGGGGACGTACATACGCACACACGATCAAGTACACATACACAATGTGAATACAGTATACAGTGACTGATTAGAATTTTAGGGTAATCGGGCACTAGAGGCACGTAGCGATTAGCTTATTAGATAATGGACGTTAATCATTCTTTGTAGTACCACTGTTTCTTTAGACAAAAAAATGCAGAATTTCCGGGAATTTCCATGTGCACCTGGGTGGCACGTCTAAACACTTCTTAAATGTTGCGTACAGAGGAAAGAGTATTTATATTATAAAACTTCACCGCAAAGGGTGGGGTATGATACCCTGATCAAATCAGATTTCCTGTACAGCACAGGCACTTGTTTCTCAAGAGGAGCTATAAGAGTAAGGGCATTTTTGTGTTGCAAAGGAGGCAATAACAATGGGGATGTGTTTATATGAAACAAGTGCACTACAGGTAAAATCAATCAGTTGACTAGAATTCCCGAACATGCATTTTCTTTTAGGAGCTACTAAACGGTATCGTGTATGTTATTCTGCTGCACAATAATAGTGTATGACTCAAATAATGATTTTCGCCAATTAAGCACTTCATGTTAAAACCCCCAAAATGGAGTATCTGTGTTGGAAAACCATATTTATTTATATATAGTTCGTTTCGGTAAAACACGTGCATTCTGGTGCGTTCCAGTATTTTCGTGTTTTTAAGTATTTTGTTAGTTTGATGTGACATTGCGTATTATATATCATTCGCTTCATCTTTTGACGTACATATTGCCGCTAAGAGGGCATCTATGGGATTTTAACTCCCAACGCGGGTATTCTATCGCTGGTACGATTACACATTTTACCTACTTTGAATTCGACTTTTTGTGTTTATAGTCTCAACTAGATCAGACTTACTAATTTCTTAGTGGGTTTGAAACGATTAGTCCTATATGTAACTATTTCAATGCCTTAATATTATTTATTTTGCTGCTACATACATGTTCAGCCATTCATAAAATTCCAATGCGGTTTACGCGGATGCGGGTGCGGGTTACACTTCTTATCTATTCTCCATTCTCGTTCCGGCATTTGTACGGACTGAATCCAAAGTACTCATTTCCTTTATTACTTGCGCATCTAGATCTAGTCCCACGTTTCAATTAGTAATTGTTATCTACATGAGACTGTTAACAGACAGGTTTAAAGTTTTCTTTCTCGTATAATCGATTCTTTATTCATCAGTAAGCAACTAAAACACCAAACGCATCACATAAAAAAACTTGGACTCATATTAATATATAGCCGTCTTGCGGCTTGACTAAAAACAACAATCGTAACACTTCGGCCAATTCCGTATCCTGAATTAAACTATATCGAAGATATCGGCGAGGATGTCCGATTGTAAAAACAAGTAAGGGTAGAGTCGGGTAAATTCGGACAGCGGGTAAATTCGGACAGAGACATTGTTTCATTTATATGTCAGTTGTTTGGAATTAAAACAAAATTAACCAGGCAAACAGTGAAAATCCTGATGAGACGGTTCATAATAATGAGCCGTCTCATCTGGATTTTCACTGTTTGCAATGGTATGTCCGAATTTACCTGCTGTCCGAAGTTACCCGACTCGACCTTACAGTGATGAGCCACAACAGAAGTATCACCTTGGAACGATCCAAACACTCGCCTTAAGCTTCTGCAATGGTTCAACTCGACCAAAACAAAAAATTCAACCCACACAACAGACCTTTCCCACACAATATATATATCACTTACTTTCATTTCTCCTTCCGCTGATTCAAGAAGGGCAGTTGTCAGTTACTGGCAAAAGCATGTGCACTTGGTACTGGTTAAACGCTTAGGAGGTCTAAGCCTGCCCGGGAATAGTGTGGTTAGGTTAACTGACCGTCCCGACATGACCAAAGCTGTTTACCGTGGATGTTAAACAATAACACAACAACAACAACAATGCAAATACCGCCAAATATAAGTGTTTTACATAATTTCATTGGGCTTTATTCTCAAGACACATCAGGATCGTGTTTTTTTTACTTAGTTCATCGGTGAAATAGAAATAAGGCCAGATTTATTTAACTGTCAAAGCCAAACACTTTCACACACACCAAGACCCATTCTGGTATGATGACTGACCATAACAAAGGCAAAAACCTTCAATAAGCAAACGCTACTGATTACATGTATGTATATTATATCTGTGTATAATTTGATATTGTTGAAATAAAATATGCTTAAACTTAAAACCTTCAAGTGCTTTTCTGCTGAGAAACTGATGGAAAACCTTGGGTATCTCATACACTTAGGATCCGCTACAAAAAGAAGCAAGCATTATAGACACGTTTGGTGGTAACACTTTAGAACACGAATATCGCTGGAACCGATGGATCAGGCCCGGATCCAGCCCATCACGTACTGGTGGGGCTCTGGATAACTGGTGGGGATGGGAGGTGCCTAAATGTAGTTGTGTGGGGAGAGGGCTTGAAAATATGACATATTAATGCTTCAATTTCAAGGGATTTTTTTTATATATATTTTTACCTTGAAATATATGTTGTGATACGGCGATTCTAATGAGATTTCTAATGAGATTTTTGAATATTTTGATCGAACCACATTGGATATTTTTTCTCAAACTGTCATCAGATGCTTCTTATTATCTGGAGGACTACATATTATACATAACACAGAGGCCAACTGGCTGGGCTGCAGCCCCAAAGCCCACCCCCTGGATCCGGGGCTGTGGATTCTCCCCGAAAGTGTGCAATACTGGAATGGGTATCCTGTCGAAAGTGTGATTTTCAGTGTTCATGCAATTAAAACTGACATTTCCTTTCATTGCCCTGTATCGATGTGTAAAGTTTCATTTTGTATCCAACTAGAGTTATGCTCCGGACAAGAAAATATTGAAAAAAATCTAGGAAGAGAGTTAACTTTGTAATTATTTAAAGTAGGATTACGGTTCTTGTGCTCTACACTTTTTCTCATTACCTTCTATCAATGTGTGACGTTCCATTTAGTTCTCTTTATTACTACTGGAGATGTGCTCCGGAAAAGCAAAATATTGAGAAAAATATGACGGGAGCTAACTCTGTAATTATTTCAGGCAGGAATATAACTCGTGTGTTTTGCGCTTTCTCTCATTGCCCTCTGTCAATAAGCGAAGTTTCATTTACTTCCCTTTAATAATATGCTCTAGACAAACAAACTACTGATAAAACTAGGAATGGAGCTAACTCCGTAATTAAGATAGGGTTATAGTTCTTATGCTTTACGCTTCCTCTTATTGCTCTCTATCAGTATCAAGATGCCTTTGAAACTTTAAAAAATATGCTCCAGACAAGCAAAAAAAATAAATAAAAGAAAAATAAACATAGGAAGAAAGCTAAGTAAAGTGCAATAACTCTAAGAAAAATATTCTAACCAGATACACATCCCCTTTTGATGCTGATAGGTCCATCGAAGTTTCGTTGAATTCTGGTCAGTACTTGCCAAGAATTCGCGTAGACTTGAAATATGTGCCATGTACTAAATGCATAATTCACTAAAGGGCCAGAACTAGTGGTACAACCATCAAACCAACACACGCAGGTGATATGCGCATCCACCTTTGATACTAAAAGTTCCCATGAAGTTGCGTTGATCAATGTTGCCGAGAATTTGCGTGGACAAGAACAGAAAGGAACGAAATGCCGGACGGACGGACGGACAAAGCGGCGACCATATGCTCCCCAAAAGTTTTTGGAAAGCTTAAAAATAGAAAGAAAACTTGTAGTTTTCTTGGAAATAATCAGTCAAATACACAGCAATTATGAAAACAGCCAGACTGTTTATACTGAGAACAGATACGAACTGAGCCCAATTTGCTCAGACTCTTCGCCAAGCACTCGGGGGGGGGGGGGGGGGGGGGGGGGGGGTAACTAAGGGTTTAAGCTAGCTCTGTGCGGACAGCGAAGACTCTGATTAGCCTGGCCAGGAATGAAGGAATGAACGGAAATTTAACGAATAGAGTTTGTTGGGTTGTTGATTTAATAAGAAGTCCTTCAAAATGGTGGACAAAACATGAATTAATATAAAGGGCAACCCAATAATCCCTCAACGGATAACTGCAACTGCAGCTAGACTATGGTAACGGGACGTTCCGGGCCTACAATAATATACTGAAAGGATTTAAAAACTTCCACTTTTTATTGCTGGCTGCTGATCTGTTCACTCATAACATTGTTGAATATTTAATGACAAAATGCTTGAAACT
Source organism: Ctena decussata (assembly GCA_963989385.1). Taxonomy (NCBI): domain Eukaryota; kingdom Metazoa; phylum Mollusca; class Bivalvia; order Lucinida; family Lucinidae; genus Ctena; species Ctena decussata. The sequence continues at coordinate 2,756,551 of OZ022507.1, read as the reverse complement.
TATCAAATTTAAAGATTACGCAGTTTATTCGTATCAGTTACTTAAAAGACGTCAGTAAAATAGCGTTACGTCACTGAAATGCATAAGGCAATGCCGGCGTTATCTTACGCAACACTCTTTTCGACCATTCCTTACTGTCTTAATATTGTGACGTCATCAACGTTGATTTGCAAATATCATTGCTGATAATGCTGTCGCGCAAAGCCTATTGCAGAGACGGCGGCGACGTTAGTTAACGTCATGACCTCTGGTTTTTATTCTCGGTTAGGTGCTTTTCTGACGGTCTTTTGAGCTTCCTGTTAACAGTGCACGTCATCTGAGATTTTAAATTGCCGTAATTAACACATACAAGAGGCCCAAATGGGCCTGATATCGCTCACCTGGCTTTTGTATCCGAATGGTCCCCATTCTGATACAAAATTGGTCCAATTCCAGAGATTTTCTCAATTTCACATTTTGCTACTTTTAGTAACAGAGGCCAACTTTCTGGTCTTTATATATTTACTTTTGAAACACCTCAAGGCAAGAATCATTTTGCCACAAACTCATCAAAATCGATTCAGGGGTTAGTTTCATGTTTTGTGCTATTTTTAGTAACGGCAGATGGCGGCCATCTTAGAATGCCAAAATGCAAAAAATTGAAAAGCTTTCATGCAAGGACCATTTTGACACAAAATTGGTCCAGTTCCATTGTAATTTTCTAATTTTCAAATTTTGCTATTTTAAGTAACAGAGGCCAACTTGGCGGGTCAATATTTGTTAATTTGTGAAACACATCAAAGCAAGAATCATTTTGCCACAAATTTTGTCTCAATCGCTTCAGCGGTTAATGAGATGTTGTCATTTTCATGTTTTGTGCTATTTTTAGTAACGGCAGATGGCGGCCATCTTGGAATGCCAAAATGCAGAAAATCGAGAAAGCTTATTGAAATGATCATTCTGACAGGAAATTAGTCCAATTCCACTGAGATTTTCTTATTTTCACATTTTTCTATTTTTAGTAACAAAGGTTATTATGACTTGTATATATTTAGTTACTTTTGAAACATCTCAATGCAAAAATCATTTTGACACAAATTTCGTCAAAATCTATTCAGCGGCTACTGAGATATTGTCATTTTCATGTTTTGTGCTATTTTTAGTAACGGCAGGTGGTGGCCATCTTGGAATGCCAAATTGCAATTAATCGAAATGGCTTCATGTAAGGAACATTCTGACACAAAATTGGTCCAATTCCATTCAAGGGTTCTTGAGTAATTGTCATTTTATGTTTGTGCTATTTTTAGTAACGGCAGATGTCGGCCATCTTGGAAGCCAAATTGCAATTAATCGAAACGGCTTCATGCAAGGAACATTCTGACACAAAATTGGTCGAATTCCATTCAAGGGTTCTTGAGTAATTGTCATTTTTATGATTGTGCTATTTTTTGTAACGGCAGATGTCGGCCATCTTGGAAAGCCAAATTGTAATTAATCGAAACAGCTTCATGCAAGGAACATTCTGACACAAAATTGGTCGAATTCCATTCAAGGGTTCTTGAGTAATTGTCATTTTTATGTTTGTGCTTTTTTTAGTAACGGCCCCCATGGTGGCCATCTTGGATAGTCAACTGGCACAAAATTGAAATAATTCCTTTTAAGGACCATTGCTGACCAAATCTGACCACAATCGATTGCGTTTTCTTGAGATACTGACATTTGAGCAAAATCGGTCTTGTAAACGCTAAGTAGGTCACTGTGACCTAATTCCGCTATAGATTTTTTTCATTTTTACAATTTTTAATCCCAAGGTCCCATTAATGTTCCATGCAAACTTTCGGCCAAATATACCAAATGGTTCTGGAGAAGAAGTTGATTTTGTTGTTTTTGCTATTTTTAGTAACGGCGGCCATCTTGGATTCTTGACCTGACCCAATTTTACAATTTTGAAACACTGCAGTCTGGTCATGCTCCATGTGAAATTTGAAAAAACCCATGGGAGCAGTGGTTTTAGAGAAGAAGTTGTTTGAAGTCGTTTGAATATGTCGTTTTTTGACATTGGCATTTGAGCAAAATTACACTCGTAAACAGAAAGTAGGTCACTGTGACAAAACTCCGCTACAGATTTTTTTCATTTTTACAATTTTGAATACCAAGGTTTCATTGATGTTCCATGCCAAAATTCAGACAAAAAATATATCTAGTGGTTCTGGAGAAGAAGTTTATTTTGTTGTTTTTGCTATTTTTAGTAACGGCGGCCATCTTGGATTTTCAACCTGACCCAATTTTACATTTCGGAGACCCTGGAGTCAGGTCATGCTCCATGTGAAATTTGAGAACCATGGGACCAGTAGTTTTACAGAAGAAGATGTTTGAATATTTGTTTTTAGGTGTTGACGGACATTCTGTGACGACGCACGACGCACGACGCACGCCGGACGCATTGGTATGACAATAGCTCACTATGGCCCTTCGGGCCAGGTGAGCTAAAAATTGTCACGCGACGTCACTTTTTGAAATTTCAGCATTTATCTGGCCTAAAACTCTGCGCCTGTTTGCGATATTTTGGCGCGGTAGGCTAAATAAAGCCACAGACCTAGTTCAAACTTTTAAAATTCAATTTGATATTGTAAGAGAAATGTTTCATCAGAAAACTGTATACATGAAGCTATTTATCCTTATGTAAACGGTACTAAGAACACGAGGAGCACGTGCTATTTCCTGACCGATTCGGTTAAACGATTTCAGATTCGGTATACTGATATAATCAGGTATAAGAGAATAAATATGTTCTCTTTTTGTTCTCATTGTATTTTGTTCAGTGCTAGCACTAACCATCAAAATCAGGAAGTCATATGACTTCCAAGGTTTGTCATTTGGAAGTCATGCTGAAGGACAGACTTGGTTTCTTCCACAATGTCCATATTTATATTGCTTTCTCCTTCATTAATGGGTGAAATACCATTATTACAACAAATTCAACTCATTATATAAGTCAATATTCACTTTATAAATGGTAGGTTATGATAAAAATTGGAAGTCACTGACTTCCTGGCATTCAGTTTTAGAAGTCACAGACCCCCAGACTTCCACTAGTGGAAGCACTGTTTGTTTCTTTGTAATTTTAGTTAGAAATACATCAGTTGTTAAAGAAGACTGATTTCTGGCGCGGCAGATCGGAAGCGCGGTGCGGTTATGGTTTTCATACTAGACCTTTAAATACACGATTGGAAAACTCGAATGCGCCTGATCTACGGCTGCTCAAACGGGTCATGAAATTTGCAAATACACTTTTCGTCATTCGTTATTATTGAATAAAACACGTCTATCCGCAAATTACGGCGATTAAATTAAAAAGGAAACGAAGCCAAAATAAAGTTTATATTCATAAAACGTCATTTTAAAACTGTTTCTTTTCACAAATGGTAGATCGTGTTTATTATCCCCCATACAATAAAAACCCGGATGCAGGTCATGCATGCTCTGATATGTCTACGACAAATAAAAACAGGTTTTCCCTGTTGAAACTGTTTATACAAAAATGGTTTGTCATGCCTTAGAGACTTGAGGAAAAGATAGTTCAACGTGCCTGGAGTGTTGTGAAAAATGTTTCATGTGAGGATGGATAATTAAACTATATAGTAAAACTAATTGTGGTCTCGTGCCTGATTATAAAGTTTTTTTTCTGTTCCATCATAAGATACTCATTTGGGATTAATTCTAAAAGTGAGCCGCGACGCGAGAAAACAAACAATGTGGTTGTGCGCCCAGCGCAGACCCAGATCAGCCTGGGCATCCGCCCAGTCTGATCAGAGTCTTCGCTGTCCGCATAGAGGTGGCCTAGACTCTTAGCTACCTTTTTACCGTTCAGCATAGAGTCTGATCAGACTGGGCAGATGCTGGGCGCACAACCACATTGTTGGTTTTCTCGCGTCGCGGCTCAAGTAATTCAGTAACTCCCTAAGGAGCAAATGCTTGTTGCCTCTAAGAGTAGAGTTTGTTTAAGTTGTAGTGCTTTTACTTGCTGGGAAGGCAATGCTAAACCCTTAAAGTTGACTACCCAGTAGGCACGTGACGTCATCATGACGTCACGTGCCTGTCGGGTGGTCAACTTTTGGGGTATAGCATTGCTTTCACGGCAAAAGACGTCAGTGTGTTTTCTAGTACTTTTGAAAAATAGTAGTCAGACATATGGTAAATGGTCCATTCACAACTGGTCCTAAAATTATCTTTTCATAGCTTTTCACACACATCACTATTCGGTGTTGGTTTCTTGCTCACAGATGAAGAATCTCACACGTCTACCCGGAACAACATCCCAGCCACATCCGCTGTTTGTCTTAAACAGCTGCACTTTCCTTCTGGCGCTATAACTGCTAGGTTCACCTGCAAATATTAAGATAAATCGTAATACTACTATGGGAGGTGCGGTAGCCGAGTGGTTAGAGTGGCTCGATTATTGTGCAGAAAGTCACCGGAAGGTCGTGAGTTCGCGGCTCACCGTCGCCATCAGACCACTGGAAAACTCTCTCTGTCGACCCAGCGGTAAATGGGTACCTTTTTCAAATTAGGGAAGGATAAGGCAGCGAAATGAGAGAGATGGGCTCCGCCTTTCATCAGCTGTGCCCAAGATACAGTGGGTCTCTAACACCCACTGCCCCTACGGCAATTAGGCTATGGGAAACCTTTACCTTTACCTATGGGAGGTCACTCTTCAGAGGAATTTCTCCTCAGTTTATAATTGAAGGAAAGAGTTTGTTTGCTTGAGGAGCAAAGCCTTTGCTTTAAGACTAGCCCTCGTTTTGAAGGGACTTCGTCACCAGTAGAAGCAACACAGAAGTCATAAAAGTTGTTTTCTTTTCTTAACCAGGGCCGGGTTGTTCAAAACTAACGACGTCGTTAGTTAACGTCTCGTTAAAATTTCAAATGTTAATTTCTCAAATACACCAGTATTTTTTTGTTGAAAAAATGTGAGAAGCCTTTGCATTGCAAAAGCTTCTCACATTTTTGCAACAAAGAATATCAGTATACTTGGTAATAAAGTCCTAAAACATTTAACGAGTTGACCTCTGAACGAGCTCGTTAGGCTAACGATGCTTTGAACAACTGGGCCCAGACAAATATATAAGTGAATTTCATTCGTCTTTAAAATGAGAAATCTAATAGGTATTAGTACAACTTTGAAACATCGCATCTACCATAATTAGATTATTTTCAATCAAGGTAAATAGGTACACATATTCAGGGGAAGCAACTCTGTCATTTTTAGTTTTGCTTATCATTCGTTTAGAGTCATTTAGCCTTGAAAGGTGACGTTAACGTGTTTGATAAGTTTTCGGAACGAAACTGCGCGGAACTGCACGAAAGCTGCACCAAAAGGGTATGGCTCCGTTTATGTAGTGTAGCTCCGTTTATGGAATGTGGCTCTGAAGTTGTGGGCCCAGTTCCATCTTGACCACAGTGGCTCATTCTTATCCCGCACTTCGAGACTAAACAGACTGTCAAAGTCAATCACCAGCAGACTCGACACAAGCACTGTCGCTAACATGCATGTACAGCAGTTAACACCAATATAAGTAACATGTGCGCATTCTTGGATCTTTGCATGAACTCAAAATACAAGTCTATCACAGTTCAGAAACAGAAATTTTACATGTGTATTTCTGTGTGTGTTCGTTCGTTCGTTTGGGTTAAATGCCGCTTTCAACAATCCTTCAGTTTTATCACGACGGTGTCTGGTTGAGACAGGGGAGCTCAATGTTCACTTTAAGAGTGCTGCATAACTGAGCACAGAAAATGACATGATACCACACTAACTCATATCATCCTGAACCTGGTCGACCATTACTAACTGTAACCAATATATTAGCAATACTCCAGCTGAAAAGTGACGTCTAAGTGTGATGTCAGTTGCTTGATTTGACGCCCTCCCTTCGTGGCATAATATCGGACAAGAACGCTACATTTCAGACCTTTTTGGAAAGAAATTAAGCCCATCATTGTCATAACAGATGCTACAGTGAAAAAAACATAAATCGTATCAGTCACTAGTGAATTGATACGACATTTTTTCACTGTAGCCAATATCACTTTAATTTGTTCTAAATATGAATTGAATTCACTGCTAAGTATAAAACAAAAGAATGATTTACCTTCTAACCAGTTAGTGTAACCGGTATCCATCACTGTCCCAGTGGTATCCCAAACAAACTCCTGAATGTCTTCGTTTAAGTATCCCCCTATCAACCAGTGTTTTTCATCGTCTGAAAATGTATTTAAGCCTTTAAACTCTGCTCAGGAGCAGTCTGATCTGGATCTACTGTTTTAGATCTGTTCCAGTACTTAGAATTCTACGGTACGGCTTAAGATCTGCCTGTCTCAACATAAGTAAGGCTATATGGCTTAAGATCCAACGGACCGTTTTGTTTCATTCCAGCAGGCGCATCGGATTTTTGGTTGCGCACACGTTTCTTTATACTATCGTTTGAGGATAGACAAAATATTTTTTGTTAGATTAAGTATAATGGACACACTTCAAACATGGTATTAAATAACATTAGAATTATTATTGTTCGAGAAAAAATTGAATTTTTTTCTGAAAGAATTTCAGTTTGAGATTTCATTAAAAAATTGGCGGAGCTTGGCAAGCTCCGATACCAATGATGTCATAAACTGTTACCATAGGAAGAAAGAGTTCAGACTGACGTCAAATCGACGTCATTGCAAAGGTTATTCCGCCAAGGTACTAAGCACAGCAGCGGGTAATTCGATAGTTATTACGGAAACAGACATATGACGTCACTGTTATCAGAGCACGACGTACAGTGTAGACATGCTCCTCTCGAATTACAAGATGCTGCCTGAAATTCATGAAATGAAAAAATGTGGTTTTCTCAAGCCTATTATTCATTCTCAAATCATTTACTTCTCTGTTTTCCAAGCTTTCCCTTCAATGATTATAAAGGGAAACAACCTTTGTGATTTCCTGTTTGCTTCCTTGGAGAGCGCAGTCTTTCCAACACGAGAGAGAGAACTCTTGGGATAACAGGATTGGCCCGCAGTGAACAGGCCCGGAGGTTATAAAACTTCAGAACATTCTCAAACTAAGAATAAAGCACACTGATTGGCTGCTTCCGAGCACATGCTCGGAAGCAGCCAATCATTGTGCTTTATTTTGAGTTTGAGATTATTCTCAAGTTTTATAACCTCGGACCCAGGTAGTCAGATATGAAAATGTCAGAGTTGCGTCCTCTGACAGTACCCCAGGGAATACCTTCCACCTCAAGTCCTAGCTTGTCACAAAGGAAATTGTTTTCAGCCTCACTTTCGATTTCCACCAGATGACTTCCAATGGCGATACAATGTTTCTGGAACAGTCATAATGAATATAATGCACATAAGAGCCGGGACACGAGTAAAACGAACAAAGTGACATGTGCGCTCTGCTAAGACTCAGATGAGCCTAGGTATCCGCTCCATTTCATAAGAGTCTTTACTGTGTGCCTAAAGGGTAGCTAAGTAACTAGGCTAGCTCCCCGCGGACAGCAAAGAGTCTGAACCGACTTGGCGGTTTCCCAGGCTGATCCGAGTCGCTAGGCGCACATGCCACTTTGTTTATTTTGTCGTGTCGCGGCCCATGGATAGATTAGAGAGAAGCTCAAATGGAGCAAATAGCCCGATCAAGGTATATAGCCCAACTGAGATATAAAAATGAGTAGAAATCAAAGCATTATTATTGCTATGAACAACAGTATAAAGGTTGGTTGGTTGGTTGATTTGATGCTTAACGTCCACGGTAAACAACTAAGGTCATGTCGGGACGGTTACACAGTATAAAGGAAGACAAACCTTTTATGATTTTGTAAAAAAATTGAACTTCCACCGTTGCGTTTTATGCAAATTGAGGAAAATTTAAATACAAGGATGTCTCCTCAATTTTTGTGTCCTGGTTTACTTGCCTGTTACGCTGGGATCATCTCAGAAGTATCATTTGACTGATCAGGGGAATGGAAAGGAACACGTTTACATAAAAGTGTGGTTCTTTCACAAAAACGCAACGGCAGAAAAATCTAATTACTTTGCATTCCAACATGATTTTCATCAATATTGAAAGCACAGTACTCAAAATTTTGCAGTTATATTCAAAATGGATTCAGGTGAAGAATCTCCCAATTACAATGCGATTTCTATATCTCGATTGGGCTATATACCTTGATCGGGCTATATAGCGCCATTTGAGTTTCTCCCTAATCCCTTTGGATGAAACTTGAAATTTTACAGATGTAAATTTTGTCATCTGCTTTTTGGCGCTTAACGAGTTAAGAGCTATTCACTTTGCTAACCGCTCGAGCTCACTTTCTCCTTCCCAGCAGGCACATGACGTTGAAATGACGTCGTACTAACGTCGATGCGACGTCATTACGTCGCATCGACGTCAGTACGACGTCATTTCGACGCAATGTGCCCGCTGGGTTTGTGTTATGAATTAATGTTTCCGTTTCCCGTTTGTTGTCCCACTGTGTGTTGTCCTAGGTACAGAGGGTGGACAGAAGTGTTCGTTAAATCGTGACGATACCATGGACTTTAATGCTTTTTTTCTTTTAGCGCAAAAAAATATTGTGAGAAAAGTATAATAGATATTTACATGAAAATTGCACCAATGTCTAGCCACTTTATTTGTCCAATATTATTAAATTTCTTGCTCTCCTGGTATCTATAGTTTCTGTTTGGAACGCCTTTAACCTCATTTAGGTATTTTCTTGCGGTAAAGGACCAGGTATGATTTGGGCCATATTTGGCCCCCTCTCAAAATTTATTCAAATATTGCTTTTTCCATTAGTCACCTTGTCTACAATATAAATCTAGAAAATGGAGATGTTACGGCATGTACAAGGAAAGTCACATCCATTTCTTTATTCATGCATTTCTGTCCTGCTTTTTAGCAAGGTTTAGGGGGTGGGGATACATTTTGCCCTATATAATAAGGAAAGGAATTTAAAGATAAATGATAAGTATCAGATAACATAATGTATGTAATTCTTATACTAAATCTCTTTCACAGTTACTCGTCTGCATTTTATCACGTGCATGAGGGGCGATAACTCTTAATCGATCACTAAAATTGTCGAATTACAGGAACGCTATATTAAACAGTTTTTTTCAATCGAAAATTAACGTTTTAAGAGCGTGCCGCATTTGCAGTATTTTGTCTTTCAAGAGAAGTTAGATAAACCATTCATTTCAAGATCAATTCATGTGCAGCAGTCACTTTTTCTCGGAATAGTACGTATTAGTCGGAAAGAAATCGGAAGAAAAAATATTCACAAAATAAGGGGGTATGGATAAAATTTTCATTATTCTTGAGTTGATCAGTTGAAAATAACAGGAAACGGTTATAAAACAACAAGGATATAAAGAAAATGAACATATTTTGCAGTCGAAGGAAAAATTTGTTTCTAAGAAAGAAAAAAGGGGAGATAACTTATGATTTACATTGAAACTGCATAGCAGTTAATGGTAATGAACACATATCTTTTTATAACTGCTGGCTTGGTTTTGCAACAATGGCCATATTTTTATGAGCTTCCTTTTATATACGTTGTTATATAAACAAAATAAAAAATAATTATTTTACCCTACCCGTTTCCATGGCAACGATTTTCAAAGAAATAGAGGAAGCGAAACAAGAAATTAGATATCTTTCATACATGTTTTATACTTGTTTTTATCGTGTGGTTCGTTATTTTCGCATGGTTCTTAAGTTAGTGGTATGCCAACCATATATGTAATATAAACTCTTAATTGAAGCTAATCAGCAGAATGATTTAGTCGTGTATTTCATGTATGAGAGTGGGCGGGGTAACTAAGACACTGAGTTATTCATACTGTAATACTGGGTAACTGGTTAATTCACAATCTTTGTCATATAAACTGCCGTAGATATTGGAAACAAAGGGCAGTGACTCTTTTTGATTAAATTATGCATTGCTCATACTTTTCCAGAGCTTAGCCTTACTATGGTACTACGAGTATTATCAACTTCGGCTGACTTTCCTCACAAAGGATCAGTTTTAGATCTCCTTTTTGGTTTAAACATATTTTTTTCCGAAAAATCTATGTTCAACATATATTGTGACAATGTCTATATAAGGATACGAACGGAAGCATAATGCTTATATAGTTCTTCTCCTTAAATCTTCTTTTTGACGCTGAGTGCAGTCCAGAAATGCACTGTCGCCATAACACCCATGGTTGTATAGCTCAGAGCAATGTTGTATCCGTCGGCTGAGATTCTATCATTCTTTTGTTAGACATGTTCCTTTCCTTCGCCCCCCGCCCCTCCCCCTCCCACCAGCCCCAGCATTAGATTAAATTGAGGACAAAATCATCTACTTGACATGATTTTATAGACACTTTCATACTGTTCATCTAGCAAATCAATGAAAAGATTTGTTTTGGATATCAAGCTGCCCAAGTTTTGGTGTGTCATTTCCATAAATGTGTTTAAGATTTTAGTTTGAAAGAAAAATGTCTGAAATTTAAGGAGCAATAGATATTTTGAAAATGAAGAGTGATGGAAGAATTCTGACCCCGCCAATATGCCTAATAAAATATATTCCCTACCCCTGCTCCGAAGCTTATTGATTTCCGACCCCCCCCCTCCCAGTGCATTCCCTCCGCCCTAAAAAAATGAAAGAAAAACATTAAAAAAATTCCAAGTGATATGCATACCAAATATTGTTTGATGATTTGAGGTCTGAAGCATGTTTCTGCAACCAGCGTCCTGCACCTTCCCCCCCCCTTCCACTCACACACTTACCTCCCATCACCAACAACATCAATTAACAATTAATGGATTTATGAGTTCAACTATCGTACTACTAGTGACTAACGTTACTATTACTATTTCAATTCTCCTAACGACGTTCCCCAAGTGGCTCAGCGGTAGTACAAGTACCGTCTTTCGGTCCCGTCTTTTATGCGCAGTCCCGACTGCAACAACATTGCAGTTGCATGTATCCTGCAGAATCGAGAGTTGTTTCTGACAGTAGGTCAAGCGTCGTCAGAAATGAAGAAAAGAAAAACTATGTTTTCCATCATTTGTCCTGGTATTATTTACCAAAAAGAAGGTAAAGCGGTCTGTTTTGGTTGTTTTATTTAGTACAATATCTTGGCGATCCGTAGATTGTCTACCCTTACTGCCAAAAGAGTTCCGACTGCACGCGCGTCCTTGCAAGGCAACCGTTGTCAATGACGTTATTTCATTTAGAAAAGTTTAAAATTAGGTGTCAGCGCAGGCAAGTGCACAGCTGAATTTTTCACACATTGTTGACGTTCTTAAAATGCATTATTACGCAAAAAATCAGCTGTGCACTTGCCTGCGCTCAGGTATTTTTTGGCCCAAATGCAAGCCAAAAATGGCCGAAATTGACAAAATCGGCTGAGGTTGGGTACCTTTAGACGCTCAGAAGAAGTTAAATATCATTAGAATATGGGTTATTTTAATCAGAATTGATGGTTAAAGGTTTAAACTCATACATGACACGAAAAGAAGGTTAAGAAGTTCAATTTTGAAAATTCATAAACGAGGGGGCCAAATATGGCCCAAATCATACCTGGTCCTTTTGCTTACGTCACCATTGACGTCAATGGAAACGGGGTTTTCCAAAAATTTACGCGATCTTTAAATAATCACAACTCTGCAACAAGAGATCACAAACGTACAAAAATATTTTGTATATTGCATATATCATTTAGCTACACATTAGTATAATTTTTATGATGGTATAATTTATGCTTCACATGTAATTAAGTTTTCAGCAAAGTGGAAATGCACTGAAGTTGACGGCAACGTCACGATTTAACGAACACTTTTGTCCACCCTCTGTACATCATATAGAGAATTCAAAGACAACAGGCAAACGGTGTAGATCTAGATGAGGCGGCTCATTAGGCACCGCCTCATTAGGACCCACGCTGTTTGCAAATTCAGTTATTGTTTCCTTTCTTTGAGACATCACTCAGCAAACAACCCGTAGTCTTGTTCTGCGCTAGAAACCAGGGGCCAGTTTCACAAACGATCTAAAGCAAGAACTTTTGACTTAAGTTATAAGTTCCAAACGATAATGTGGTGTGGACAGAACAAATAGTTTTAACAAAATGGCGGACAAGCAGACGACACAGACAAATCAAAGCTCTAAGTCACACAAAACATCGTCAAACAGAAGAGATTGTGTGTTGCTAGGACGCCATCATGTCATGATTGTTCAACAGCCATGCATTCAGGAATTAAGAAAGCCAATCGAGCAGGAATTCCTGCTCGATTGGCTTTCTTAATTTCGGAACTCTCGTAACAGTTCTGGCACAGTGCGCACAGCCGAACCGGGCACGACGCAGAATATAACTGTCCACTTGTCTCCGGGTTTCTTTGTGGTTTAAAACAGATAACTGGTAAAAATGTGTATGGTGGATGTACCTGTTTTCGGGGTGCTCCAGAATTCGGGGTATTCTATTAGATTATAACGCTCCTTTTGCCGAGGACGTCTACAGACGTTAACTTTTGCAAATAGAAAGTTGAATCTGCATGTTTTATCATACACTAATTGACCCGCGAGAGCACGTTAGTTTTGACGTCATCCATGACGTCTTCGTTGGTGACCGTGGAAGCGGCCATATTGGAAACACTGCAAAGCTTATGGAAAGTACCGACGAACATTACACGGCGAGTAATTCAATTATGATTTCTTTTTCTGATAATTCAACGACCGTGTCTACATGCTAAAGAACTGCAGGTCTCCAGAAGGCAGTTGCTATCAGAAGAATCTGCAGCTTATGTATTTTGAAGGCGAGTTCTTTAACGAACCCCGAAAACTGGGGCAGTTTCGGAGAGCAGATTCGGTTGGGCATCTGTTCCGATTTGATCAACTTTGTAAACATGGGGACATGCGGGCATGAAATGTAAGTTACGTATTACTAAACACATATTTTCATATCCACACAGACTATCGGTTTGTGATCTTTGTTTATCACACATTTTTTATGTTGCGAATAAACGTTAATACCCCGAAAACTGGTGCAACCATCATACCATATAACATGTATTTGTTATGACTTTTGGTTGGTTTGGCTTTGTGCTGTTATCAAAAAAGTAATTTGCGGGGGTGGTCGGGTTGTGCGATGGTGCTGCGTGTACGAGGGTCATCCAATAAGTCTTGCAAACGCCGTCATTACTGCTGTATTACTTGAGGTAGGGTAATCAAATTACACCATTAACAGTTTACGTATATAATACACATATGTGCTAAAAAACCATACATATGACATTCCTTTCTCAGATATGGGAGGGTTTTGAACGCAAAGGTGTAAGCGATACCGGCGGTGAAATTGCACAAACACGGCGTCTTTTACAAGAGGTGAGAGTAAGAAAATTCCTTCATATATTTTTATCATTCTTTCAAATTACAAGAGTTCATGTTCTAAAGTAATCGCCTTATATGTAAGAACTCAAATAAGAGACAGTTATCATTTCACATCACCGAACAAATGTGGTTGCTAGGCAACAAGGGAATATTACAGAATTTTAGCAAAATTCTAGTTTTTGACGTTTACCTCTGGTTTCTTAAGGCTGCAAACCATATCGAAGAAGGCCCGAAGCTTATAGTTTCACTGATATCTTTATTTCAGCATCTCGGGACTATTCTTTGATAATAAATTAATGGCAGTTTAGCAAACACTTCATCTGCTGTGAAAGCCTCTTCTTCATATACCCATTTTATATGATATTTTAGCTGCCCGAAAATTATGGTGATCTTCGTTTGACCAATAATAATATCTTGACTGACGGCAATATCTTGACCTAGGTACCGTTTACATACTTCAGTATTGTCTCTCGGTATCTCCCAGCAATCTTCAGATATTTACGAGCGTTCTGAGCTAAGCTAAGGCATCTTAAACAGACAACTAGAAGCCACCGCCGCACCCATAAAGGTAGTATTCTTTAGTTGCCTAGCAACGCCATTTGCAAGATAATGACGTTTCTGGAAATTGTTGACTGGAAGGAGGGAAGATGCAATGGAGGAATGTGGTCTGCTTGATTCGTTTTTAATTATCATTTGCCTGACACTTGGCCGTTTGCAGGACTTATTGGATGACCCTCGTAACTTCCAGTGCCGGTTCGTCCTACTGATTTGGATAATAGTAGGACAAGGGCCTACTGTGCTTGCAGTAGGTGCGTGGAGGAGGTTGTTTGGATATTCTTTCTCTCGTCTATCATTTATCTCTTCTCTCTCCCTCTCTCTGGGAGACGGCCCGATATAGACTGAAATACTGTCTCAAAGGGCCGTTAAACCCAAAACAATCAGTCTATGTAATTTGCGTTTTCCCTACTATTTTTTCGGTGTCTGGTGGTATCTAAGCAAACAAAGGGTACTAAGTTCACTTTGTGTCCTTATGTACTCTTCAGTAATCGAAATTCACACTTTGCCATTTCACTGGATGCGAGCAACTTCCAGCGCATCCAGTCAAATTACCGGTATCCATAACGACACATTTTCTGTTTATGAACAATGATACAAAGTTATGGGACAAATGTGTTTTGCAACAGATTTTCTGATTGGTCAAACAAAAAAAAAGAAAAATTATAAATCAAATAAAAAACATGCCGATGGTAGCAAAAAGGCGGCGCTGTGGGAAATTCGATCTGCAAATAGGTATATAGTAGGCCAAATGGACTTAGTATGCATGTATCCTTGGCTAGCGAAGATGGGATGGAATATGCTTCGTGACTGTGGCCTTTCCTAGGAATCTTCATTTGAGCCGCGACACCGGAAAACCAACAATATGGGTGTGCGCCCAGTCTGATCAAACTCTTCCCTAAGCGCTTAAATGGTAGCCAAGGATCTAAGCTACCTCCATGCGGACAGCGAAGACTCTGATCAGACTGGGCGGATGCCCAGGCTGATCTGAGTCATCGCTTGGCGCACATGCCACTTTGTTGATTTTGTCATGTGGCGGCTCATTTTCGTTTTCAAACTTTCAGACTGCCTCTCGTATAGTCACCCTTCCATCAAGGCTACATGAAGGTGAAACCACCATGAGCTGAAATGTTACCTTCGCAGCCTCCCATTTTTTTAAGCATCGAAAGAAGAAGTATTTACTGTTGTCGGCTGTATGGGTTTCTACTGGAATAAATGGAATAAAAGATAATAAAAATAAACATACGGAATAAACGCATCCTTGAACTATAAACAGTATGTAAACCGCGACACAAGAAAACCAACAAAGTGGTTGTGCGCCCTGCGGGGACTCAGCTCAGCCTGGACATCTGCCCACTCTGATCAGAGTCTTCGCTGTTGGCATGAAGGTAGCCTCGACCCTTAGCTACCCTATAAGCTCAGAGCTAAGACTCTGATCAGACTGGGCGAATGCCCATGCTGATCTGTGTCTGGGCTGGGCGCACAAGCCACTTTGTTGGTTTTCTCGTGTCGCGGCTAATGTAATAAATGCCGAAATCAGCATCACTTCCAGACGCTGTAGGTTATTTAAACGATCTGAGTAAAATACAGTCAACTCTCGATATCCCAAAGTCGAAGTTCATCTCAAACTACTTATTTCTCAAAGGTAATTTACGTTCAGCTATAGATAATTTGAGATAACAGGAGTTTAGATATAAAGAGAATTAGGAAATGTGTCCAGACTATATCCTTTGGTTTAAACGTTATTTAATTTGTATAAGATAACATACAAAAACGCAAACATCAAAGTCATAAACAACATAATCAACAATATAGCCTTAAACAAAAAGGGCTCAGAGAAAAGTCATTACACTATATTCTTTGATATTAGAGAGTTCTTTCAGATATCAGTGTTTGAGATAATAAAAGTCAAATGTATACTATTTCAAACAAAATTTACAATTTTTCATCATCTCTGTAACATTTTAACACAGAAATAATCTGAAAGCATATATTGCATAGAAATACAGATGTGCTTCGTGCGTATTAAATATATACTCCCCCGCCATTTACTTTTTCCCAAATTCCATTATATAATCCTGTCTAAATTCAGGGTGAAAGCTCATAAAATGTTTGAATTTTAGATTATGATACATTGAAAAAAAATATCTAAAACGTGTACGTGCAAATTAACAAGATTCATGAGCCAGTAAGAATATCAGTATTAAGTCTTGTGATCACGTAACGATAGCCATGTAATTTTCTCATTCGTGCACGTAAACGTTACGCCAATCGATTTTATTTGCACCATCCACACAATGTCGATCGCGGTCCGCGATTCTTCTAGGTTTATTATTATTATTTGTAGAGATATATTGTACCGCAATATTATGCCATAAACCGATAGCAAATAATCAAGGGGGACTATGTTTAGAGCTGCCATGTAAATATTTCTTATTGGATGCCCAGGCTGCTTTGAGGCTTCGCTGTGCACACATGCCACTTTGTTGGTTTTGTCATGTCGCGGCTCAAATTTACTGTCCTCCTTGGTTCTTGTTATGGTTTGTCGTTTTAAATCAAATAGACGTTTTGTATGATTTTTATGTATTTTTATGGGGTTTGATGAACATATCCTTAGTGTTAAGCTGGTCCCAAATTGGCATAAAGGTTGAATCAACATTGATTCAACATTGATCAACGTTGATTCAATGTTGATTCAACGTTTTGTGCAGGCTGTGGTGTGTCAGTTATCGAAGAAATTCTGGTCCGTTTCGTCGTTGTGTTTCTGTTTCCTTCTTTCTATGCAAGTTTCTTCAATATTAAAATTTCAAGCTGTCCGAGTAATGTATCATTATTTAACGATATCGTTGGTGGCGGATAAAGCAGCTAGCATACTCGCTGGCCTTCGAGACAGACATGGGGTATTCACAGCCAGAGAGCAACATGGTTATGTCTGGAATTTGGTTATCTCCGACACACGCCGTTTGCTCTCGGGTAAGGCCTCCCCTGTCTACATCGGCGGCTAATGGCTGATACTGTATACACCGTAAAAAATTTAGGGACTTTACGGTAGAAAAACTGGAAACCAGCTGCCAGTCCATTTCCCGTTATTTTTACGGGCGCCTATAAAAATTGCAGGAACCATCACGCATAGTAAGATAGATCAGAGCAGTTGTTCTTTTAGTCATATAGCCCTTCAACACTATAAACTTATTTTCGAGTGCGGCCAGTTAACAACACTACCTTTAAATTATCGTGATTTCCGAAAATGTCTTACCGGCGAACGCCCATGAAAATAACGGGAAATGGACTGGCAGCTGGTTGTCAGTTATTTTACCGTAAAATCTACGGGTTTTTTTTACAGTGTAGTTTCACCAATAGTTTCGCCTACTTGTACATGTTGGCGCTGTTCCTTCCCACTGTCCACTGGGCAGACATGCTCTGGTTGTCTCACCTCTCAAAATATAACAAGGCTCACAAGAATAGTTGGCTTTGCCTTCATTTATAGTAACCTGACCATGTTGAGGATTTTGAGGTGAATCACATGCTGTTACAAAATAAAACATACATGTTACGATGTACCCTATTTGAGCCGCGACACGACAAAACCAACAAAGTGGTTATGCGCCCAGCGCAGACTCAGATCAGCCTGGGCATCCGCCCAGTCTGATCAGAGTCTTCGCTGTCCGCACAGAGATAGCTAAGACCCTTGGCTACCCTTAAAGCGCTTAGCGAAGAGTCTGATCACACTGGGCGGATGCCCAGGCTGATCTGAGTCTGCGCTGGGCGCACAACCACATTGTTGGTTTTCTCGTGTCGCGGCTCATTTCAGCTTTCTTGCAGGACTGTTCCCAGCAGGTACATGATGTCACAATGACGTCGTACAGACGTCATGTGCCTGCTGGGTTATACTTACTGGGCAGACATCACTTGACTTCAGACACATGAAACGTATACCGAAAATCACAATTCTGCAACATTTGATTAACGTCGCATGGAAAGGTACCTTACGCAAGTGGAACAGGAAAGACTCAGATCTGAGTTTTCCGTGACCCCTATCGTAAACAACTGTATTTCCGTCAAAAAATCAGAAAAGGTAAACAAAATTTAAGTAAGGTCACACCGAAATAACCATTAAGAACAAGAGCGTGACAAATCAGTATAGAAATAATGCCGATAAAATACAGACAGGCGATCAGTGGTGGCCGTTTTTGTAGAACCTTTTTTTTTATTTTGTAACCGACATATTATGTTTAGTGGTTCTATATTTTTGATTAAATAAACTAGAGGTAACTGATTTATTTTTTTGAAATAGACTTTAAAATGTGCCTGTGACAGATCCTTAAACTAGGTCAAGCATTAAAATTCGAACGTAGCGTACCAGTGGGGGCCATCACGATTGCCATACGTTGAATGATGCATTTTCTAAAAACTTGTAGATTTAAACTTTGATGATATGTCGTTGTTAGTTTGTGGTCTTTGTCTAATTTTAACAGCTTTAGCGCGTTCAGTAGAGGCGGAATATAAGCAACAGAAACATTTATAAGAAAATGGACTTAAAAGCTTTGACGCAGTCATTTCGTAGACACACGCCCCATGTTACTTCGAAACCAAACATAAATAATGGTTACATGTGTGCTGTGATCAACAAGAATTTAGATGCTTCTTTGCCGGTTGCTTGCAGATTATAGCCTACATTTTTCTCGTGATAGGTAAACATTAATACAGCAATTTGTACGTGTTTATCTCTGTATTTAAAAATGTTTGTATCAAGGGATGTGGTCCCATGGAAAGACAGTGATATTGGCATGAGGGTAGTTTGGACAGCTTGTTACTCTTTTGCCTTCCAAGCAGATTATTTTTAGCAGCAATCTTTTTTGTGGGCATTTCCTTTGTTCCCTTTAACAAAATAGCCAAATCTGTGACGCATTAGATACGTAATTGCGCGTGCAAAATGCAAACGGCCACGACTGGCACGCGGTCACCTCTGGTCGCCAGCCAGTATAGTGTTTTCGAGACAATGAGACACTTTGATAAATTGATAATTGAGCCGCGACATGAGAAAACCAACGAAGTGGTTGTGCGCCGAGCGCAGACTCAGATCAGCCTGGGCATCCGTCCAGTCTGATCAGTCTTCGCTGTCCGCATGGAAGTAGCTTGGACCCTTGAGTCTAATCAGACTGGCCGGATGCCCAGGCTGGTCTGAGTCTGCGCTGGACGCAAAACCACATTGTTGGTTTTCTCGTGTCGCGGCTCATATTATTGCTGATATCTAAAAAATGACATTGACTTCATAGTTGCGTTTCTTGGACGGACACTCGGTGCCAGGTGTGTGCAACTAAAGTAACGTACCGCTGAGCCACTTGGGGAGCGTCGTTAGGAGAAATGAAAGAGAACAGAATCATAGTCGCGTTTCTGTTTTACTCATGTCTTCTAAAAATCTACCTGTCGTTGCCATTGAGGTCGAATCTAGTGAAGCAGAGGAAGGTATCGTCGACTCCGCTTTTGTTGATTCTGACGCTGTTAGGTCTGTTGCTGGTGTCGAAAGTGTCGACTCTTGTACAGTCATGTGTGGCGCAGCTGGTGGTTCGGAAGATCGTCCCATCCCAGACATTATTTGTGATGCTGGAAACAGATACATACTATATGCTTCAGCCAGTGGACAAATTCTTTCTATCATTATTAGTTTCAGAAGCGAGTTGTACATTACTCATATGGCGTATTTATACGCGCACAGGTAGTTTAGGAGATGACTATCATGCAAGCATTGCGCTTACTATCAGATCCTATATTGAAATGACTTGTATGTATGTATGTAGCTTAACTGAATTCATTAAATACTGTTTAAACATGAAACCAACCAAAGCGGAGAATCACGTGACTTACTTCGGTTATTTAGTATTCCAACAGAACGGGTAACACACCGGGTAGGCGGCAATCGAAAACGCTCTAAACAATCGATTAACGCGGATCAAAAACAGCGTTTTCGATTGCAAAACAGCGTTTTCGATTGCAAATTGCAAAACAGCGTTTTCGATTGCAAATTGTCGCCAATTTGCAATCGAAAACGCTGTTTTTAACTGTTTTTGATCCGCGTTCGTCGATTGCACGAGTGTTTTCGATTAAGGAAATTGTTAATTAGGATTACAGGTACTAAATAACCGAAGTAAGTCACGTGATTTTCCGCCTTGGTTGGTTTCATGTTTATGCAAACAATACTGACTTTTTATCAGATTACGCAGATAGCTTGGCCGATCTGAGTGTTAGCGCACATGAAAGTCCTCATACTCAAATGTTAAAAGATACAATTAAATGTCATGTTTTTGCATGAAGGACAAGGCTTCTTCACGTTGGGCTGAACAGTAAAACTTGGATCAGATATACATTTTGCGCTTTCAGTTTCATTCTTCTTTACCGTTTCATGTATACCGTATTAATCCTCTTAAACGCCCCGAGGGTTGCATTTTATTTAGGGCCTAAAATGTAGTAAATCAGCCACTGCCAAAATACCTCTAATAAGCAATATAAAGCTGATGGGTATACCCTCAGAAGAAGCAACTCTACTGTTTTTGCCTCCCTTCTTAGTAGGGGTCAACTCTTAAAGGAAAGAATTTGCTCCTCTATGAGCAAATTCTTTCCTTTAAGAGTAGACACCATTTCAATAGTTCAGTACCTTATCCAGAGAAGCAAGCAGGAATTTATGCAACTTAATATAACATTATTTTCGGAAAAGAGGCAGAGGGCGTTTAATAAAGCAGTGGCGTTTATTAGGACTAATACGGTATACTCATCCTTTATACCTTTGTAGCACTTTCCTCCGCGTGCATTGGACTCTTGACTTCTCTTGTCTGATGTTGGAGATTTTTCCGGCAAAGTTGCTGATTTTGATGCTACAAAGATTCATGTGGAAAGGTAAAATGGTTAACACGTACATGTATACACAAATATATAGATAATCTGGGGAACAAATATTTTCTCTGTCACTGTCAAGAACATATAAATCCATTTATGTCAAGTATCATAGAAGGGTCATCGGCAAACAGTGCAGACTCAGCTCAGAAAATATGCATATTATAGATGAAAGTAGTCAAAGTGCCCAAATCATAAGTCCGAACTCTTAAGTCATTTAAACATAGACAATTCCGGAATATTTTAGATACATAGACATGGACCCTAAACAGAGGTGTGATCAGGTGCCCGCGGGTAGTAAGCATCATCTGTCTATTATAAGACACCCGCCATATCTATGTATCTGTGGAAAAAGTCAGTGAAAATGAAAGTCCGGTATTTGAAAGCTTAATTAAGCTTCGGCTGAGGCCATGAAATCGGAAATTAGTTTGGAAACGGCCAAACGTAGGGATAAACAAGGTCATGGTCCCATAAAACTTTTTTTATGTATATATTTTAGTTGTTGAATGAAAATATTGTTAAATAAAAATAAGCATTTATTAAATTCGTCATATGCTACCTAGAACTTGAACTTTGGAAACGTATAACACTAGCATAATCCATTAATTAATGCAGTCGAAATACATTTTTTCAATAAAACGTCATTAAAAACCAGTTTTCAAGGTTTAAAGAACCCCACTCAATTTGTTTATGCAACACACAGTTACAGCCAGGTGTACATATTATGTACCTATGCAAGCTGCCCTGTAAAACTACCCCTCATGTATATATACTAGCCAAAAGTTCTAACCGGCCACTTACATTTTATCGATTTTCTTCAGAGCCCCCAAAAAATCTTACAATTCTATTTAATCCCCAAATAGGCAGGTATGTCAGTCAACTCAGCCATGAAAAGGTTTGACAAAATTCTTAACATTACAGCCAGGATATGCCTATGAACAGAAGTACCGCCATTTTTAAAATTCACAAAATTAAGCATTTCGTTACAATTTGTGAAAAATCAATTTTTGAAATATCCAATTTACGTGAGCAAAACCCTTCATGACTAAAGCAAATGACTCAGTAAACAGATTTATGCAGAAATGAACATTCTTCCTGCATGACAGTGGCCGCTTTGGGTCAAAATGTTAAAACTTACCCCACCACTCAATGCAAATTCTTGTTAATTTTGAAAATGGGGGTACCTGCATTCATCTGTAACTCCTGGATACAGTGAACTGAATAACGCTTAACCTTTTAGTGGTATGGTTTACTAACATATTTGCCTATCTGTGGCTGTAATCGGAATTGTGATATTGCGAAGAGCATTGAAGAAAAATGATAAAAACTAAGTGGTCGGTTAGAACTTTTGACTAGTATACATGTACTTGCCACTGGCTATCAGATGTGAGTTAGGTGCTATCAAATAAGCAGAAATATAGAGCTTGTAAAATAAATTTTGGAAAT
This sequence comes from Ctena decussata, assembly GCA_963989385.1. Classification (NCBI taxonomy): domain Eukaryota; kingdom Metazoa; phylum Mollusca; class Bivalvia; order Lucinida; family Lucinidae; genus Ctena; species Ctena decussata. The sequence continues at coordinate 2,734,265 of OZ022507.1, read as the reverse complement.
TTTACAACCCGACTGTGTTATAACACAGATTACACTATAAGTTGGTGTAAAAATCTATATTTCTGATGAAGGAAAATGGAGTTCTGGATTTCCAAAATTTGGTCAAGTTCAAGGCAATATCTGACTAATTTAATAGATGTTTATTTTTCATTCAACAACAAAAATATATTCTATAATATGGATATTTTATAATTATTTCTGTAATTCAAAACAGGAGTGCAATATTGTTACTGTCAGAGAGTGGTTTTTCCCCCCTTTTCTCCCGGAAAAATGGCTATAGGAAGGACGGCTATATAGTGGATTGTCCGGACCTCATAGAGCCACTTTTCCCCCATAGTCCTTTTTCCCCCACCAGGAAATTGGCTATTAGTGAATTTGGTATGGATTTTGGTATTTTACGGAACGGAACGAAACGGAGCGAAATGAAACAGAGACATTTTACGGAATTAATCGCATAAGAAAGGTAACAGTTCTTCAAGGGAGATAATAAACTTGATCAATTACAAAAAAATCAATATGCAAATTTAGCAACCATATTTTTATGATAATCAATAATTACTAATTTAAGGAACGAGCAGAGTGTGATTTGATATGATGCTCTCGTGGCTGTTAGCCCTGGTGGACCATCCGTGACGACCAATTGGAAAAACAACAACAGTGATTTCGGGGTGGCCTCCATGCGCCTCGGGTGCCTGGTCACCTTAAAAATCGGATCATCATCAGTGTGATTTCTTCCCATCGCAGATATAATAAATACACACTCATACGCATGCAAGCTTACAGGAAGATGTACGAACGAGTGCTTTGTCCAGTCATGTTTGATTTAGTTGGGAGTTTATAACATTGAAAATGATACTCGGACGTGTGTCCCGATGGGAGTCGAGCCCACGACTCTTGCTTGAAAGGCGAACACTAGTCCAGGCCCTCCGCTGCGCGCACGCACAGATGAACGCTTGTACAAACACAAAGATATATATATATATTTACGCACACAACTGCATACACTCATAGCCTTTTTTGGCTAACATGGAAAACCAAAATGCCTACCTGTATTCCCAAAACAAAAATAAGACAGACTGTTGGACACATGCATGCGGTTCTAGCATCTGTTATCCATCGATATTTTACGGACAGATTCTCGTATTTCCGTTTCAGTTATGAATCTCACTATTATGATTGGAGAAGCATCAAATTCCACTATGTAGCGTGTTTTCCTGTAGTCATATAAGCAGGGGGAAAATCCACTATAGAGGGGAAAAACGGCTATGCAGAAACACGTATAGTAGATTTTCCCCGGGGAAAATTGGCTAAATAGTCATATTTCCGGGGGGGGGGGGGGGGGGGGGGGAATTCTACTATATAGCCATTTTTCCGGTGGGAAATTCTACTTTGGAAAAATCATAGTCATTTTTCCGGGGGGAAAACTACTAGGGGGGAAAAGCTACTCTCTGACAGTTACACCCCAAAATACTTAGCACCCGTATATTTTAGCCACCAAGTCATATTGAAATTTAGAAGTATGTTTCGGTATTATAAAAATGAAAAGCTGGTCTTCACTTCCGTCCGTCTTCGTAGATATAGGCATTTAAAGAGTAAAAATCTAAATTTGGCTGATTTTCCATGATTATGGTTTTGTCAAGGGCCAATACCACTAGTCAGTCAGATTATTTTTCTACCCTGACATGGGTCATAAATCTGTTCTCAATTTTGTTAAGTCTTTATTGAAACAGACGTGTGTGAGTTACAGAAACCATAAAGCAAAACAGGGGAATACATTTCTTGTATACATATTGGAAATAAGCTCGGATCGTATTTATAAAACGACTTAAGTGGTTGCTATGCTGTTGCTAAGGCTAAATTTCTTTGAAGGAGATTCCCTACAACTATGAAAAAGACTGTTCCTCCAGAGCAAATTTCATGGTTATAGGAAATCTCCTTAATAGAAATTCAGCCTTAGCAACAGCATAGCAACCACTTAAGTCGTTGTATAAATACGGCCCCTGATCTAAAATTATATCTATGGAGAAATACAGGGAGATGCAAAACTTCTCTTGATTAATATATAATATAAAATGGTTACCTCTTACAGCAATGCATTTTCCTTCTTTCGCCGGCACCTTGGCTGATTCGTTGGGAATGCATACCTCATCTGCCTTACATGGCCGCAGGAAGCACTCAGGGTCGAGCTGAAGATAATTGAAGGGTACGTCTCAGGTCTACGATATTTAATTTGTTTAGTCATTTGTACTTCTGTTTAAGTTCTGTGAACAGGAAACATCTAAAGGAGTTCTACATAATTTTTGGCTTCTGCTGAGGTCGACACTTCGAACTGCAACTGAACAGCTAATTTCATACTGAGCGGAAGTCAATACAAATTGCTTACTGCTCAATTCTGTTTTTATATGAAGTTTACTCACACAAACGTTAACAATTGGGTGTTTATTATTATTATGTGAACAAAATTATTACATTCTTAGCGAAAGAAATGCAACAAGGATTTCTTGTAAATATAAATATGCTATTTCCGAGTTCTCTACGAGGATGTATTTCCTCTAAAGAAATACCCATGTTCACAGTATCCGAACTGACTGTACAATCTCTTCCGGTTTTCATAGCGTTGAATCGAGAGTACATACATTCGCTTATAACCAGTAGTCGGAAATCATTATAATTTGAGATATTATCCGGAACCTGCTGCGTCATTTATAGTTATTCAGCTTTGAAAATGTAAAGGGTAAGTTTAATATAATTTGCTATTCGGTCTTTTACTTTATTGCCCTGTACAATGTCGTGTATGGGTGGGTAGTAATTGGTACAGTATTCAAATCGCCCTTGGCATGATTCTAAAACCATTTTGAGCCTTTTTTACATGTTTTATAAAAAAATCTTTAAATAAACGGAAGGCATTATCAATCTACAGTTTGTTAGTTTTGATAATAGGATGATACGACACAAACTCGTGTTAAATTAAGCAGCTCGGAATAAAATTTCTGTGACGGCCATGAGGTTTTCATTGTACAGGGTAATAAAGTAAAAGACCGAAGAGCAAATTATATCAAACTTACCTCTTTGCATTTTCGAAGCTGAATAACTATAAATGACGCAGCAGACTCCGGATAAAATCTCAAAACATAATGATTTCCGACTACTGGTTACAAGCGAATTTTGTACCCTCGATTCAACGCTATGAAATCCGGAAGAGAGGGTGCAGTCAGTTCGGATACTGTGATGTTGCATGTAAATCTCTGTAGATTAGTTACGTTCTCAATGTTATTTGGAGACTGCTTCTTCATGTACGGTCGGGTACCGGCTTTCAAGCTTTAACCGCAACTGCATTTGCAGCTATAAACACACCTTAAACGAGGCATGAGTTGCCTTTTTTTAATTTTGAAAAAACAAAACAAAAAAACAACAACAACAACAACAACAAAAAATAGACGCTGAATTACAAAATCTTAAAACTATAACAAACTTTGGTGTGTATTTCTGTCGTGTGGAACTAAATGATTTCACGAATTCCTCCATTGCCTTTATCACACGCTCCGCAATGTGTATTATAAGAAAAAATTCATTCAGCTTATAGCAAACTTTCTTCGAGCCTTTGATCGTCGGGACCAGTAGCCATACAGACAATGATTGTAAAGTCATGATGCAGGTTACATAGGCCAGGCCAGTAAATTGTTCTTATTATGACGCCTTCAAAAAAGAAAAAAAAATATGGCGGTCATAAAATTTCCATTTTCATGCCATCTTTTGCGATTTTGTGTACAGGCTCTCGGAAAGACCCATGAAAACAAAAGATAAATAAAAAAAGAAAAAAAAAAGCCAGATGGAAATTTTCCTAAATGTTAGACATACGAATGTAATATAAGATTTAAGACGTGGGATTTATAGAGCTCAGAAGGTCTGAGGGTTCGATAAAGAAACTCGTCCTTGGGACTCGTTTCATTATCGGATTTTTACACCTCCATCAGTTGATATATACCATATCTTAAATAGGACGATTACTCTGCATTTGCTTTCTCTTTCAAATGTCCTATAGTATCACATCTACTGAGAAACATGGTTTGCATATATCACCTAACTATGTGTTGGACTTTTGCACTGTGTTGTCTTATCAAAAAGTAGGTATGTTTGCAAGACTCAAAATTGTTTCCAGTTCCACATACATGTAATATTCTCCTCGTGACAATATGCAGTGGATGGATGGGGATGGGGACGTCCAGCAGGGGCGAAACGACCAGGGGCGACATCTTGGGAGCGCAAGAGGGCAGTAAAGAGACTTGGGTCGAACTGTCCCGGAACCTACTCATGCACCTTCAACTTCGTCGGAAATAAAAATCAGCTTGTTCACATTTTAGTAAAAACCCTAGAAATGTTTAAATGTTCAAATGCTTGATGTTATTCTGATAACTTTTGCACCGCTTATTGCATACATACCTGCTTTGGCCAGTCTTTTATCCTGGAATAAACGGATCTTCTTTTGCTTTTACCAAGATGAGGATTATTCTCCAAGAGGTCACTGTTCATATCACAGTCTTGGTTTGAAAAGTCAAAGTTGAAGGACGCGCATTTGGTCATTCTCATGCATAGTTTTGCGCAGGTCCCTATGCCGCTCACAGAATGTGACCAAAACTTGTCTCCTTCATAATACGTGTTCATCAAGACAAAGACATCCGCGCTTACGTCACATGATAAAACGCAAGAAAGCATAATTAAACCACAACCAAATATACAAATGCCAAGTAATCTATTCGGCAGTAGGTACCGGCGCATTTTATTATATTTCAGTTTTGAATTCAGGAATTCTATAGGTAACGCCACCTAAATCTCTTAAAGAGTTCCACGTCTGAACAATGTGTTACGAAAGAAAGTTTTATTACAATACTGTATCTTGCCGGAGCTTACAATGCTTGTTGTAGCGCAATGGAGTGTATATATGTCAACTGAAAAAGCGATATAAACTATGTTTAAACAAACGGAGGTGTACTGCAAGTGAAACATTTATGAGCCGAGTAAAAGGCAGTGAGTGATCAGCAACAAGATAATCCGCGTTATTTATAAGTGACATTTTTAAGAGCAACGTACTAAAATAACAATCAGAATCTAGAAGTAAAGACAGCCAAATTACATGTATAAGACTCAACATTGGTGGTGAAGAAAAGCCCACGGAAAGAACCTTTAGGAGCAAATTATGTCGTTTAAGAGTAGACCCTAACTTCAATAAAGATACCGAGGAAACACACACACACACACACACACACACACACACACACACACACACTGTTTTTTTTTTATTTCCTCTATATATTTTTTTTGCTTACTATACATTACCCTGTGAACATATATTCATATTGTTACATTTTTCTTGTATTCTTAGTATAAACATTATTTTATTTGTATAAACTGACAATATAAATACAATACACATGAAAGACATATACAGAAGAATATACAAAAAGGATCCAGAAGGAAGTCAAACGACTTATGTAAATCTGTATCCCGTTTGACAATAATGTTATAGCATATATATAATGAGTGATTTGGTATGTCAGCTACAATAAATAATGTTTAATTGAGCAATATCAATGAAAAAGAAACGTGATATAATAAATAAGAAAAAAAAAGAAGATTTTTAGAGCATATTGGAAGGTGTTCGCAAGATATTGCCAATAGGACAAAATACAATCACGTAAAATAGTTGCAATCAAGGGCGGGCTCCGATGAGAGTTCTGAGTGAGTCAATTCTTTTCATCTATCAGGGATAGATAAGCCATGGCCCCTAGTGGAACCGCCTCACCGAAGTGGTTCCAATAAACGTCCGGACACACGTTGCAATAATAAGAAATTGAGTAAGGAAATAAAAAATTTATGTCGAAGTCACGGCATCCAGGCCCACCCTTGTGTGCAGCTATGAACGAGACAGAACAGAAAAAGAATGAAAAAAAAATATGAATAAATAGATAAACAAATAAAAATATATAAACAGGAGAAGGAAAGAAAAGGAAGACTCCACGGGGGACCCCGGGTGAGGGTCTTACCGAGTAACCTAGACATGCTAAGCTGGATGGCTCGGTTGGTTTGTGTTGCAATGTTGCACACAGAATCAAAGGCTAGAGATTGTCTTTTTGATAAAAATTGTATGTAATTAGACATATGTACAGTGTGTCTGGAAACGCTTTGTTTTCGAAATGAAAGACTGTACAGCCAAGAAAATAGACTCATTAGCTTCATTTGTTAGCTCTAGATTCTTGTATTCTTGTATTAGTTCACAATATATATGAGCTTAGTATTGTGCTTGAGGTCTATATTTCCAAGCTAACTGTAGCCTATGCAAAATAATTGACATACTTGAATCTGGGAAACAGATTAAAAAAAAGTCAATGACTTTCTTCTGAATTCCATTCATTGTACTGTGTGCTAATTGTTGTATCTCTCTTTTGTTGTACATGTACACTATCTTTGAAATAAATGAGTCGCGACACGAGAAAAAACAACAATGTGGTTGTGCGCCCAGCGCAGACTCAGATCAGCCTGGGCAGTCGCCCAGTCTGATCAGAGTCTTCACTGTCCGCATGGAGGCAGCTTAGACTCTCAGCTACCCTTTAAGCGCTTAAGGAAGAGTCTGATCAGACTTGGCGAATCTCCAGGCTGACCTGAGTCTGCACTTTGCGCACAACCACTTTGTTAGTTTTCTCGTGTCGCGGCTCAAATATTGTTTAAACTAAGAGTAGACCCCATTTTGGGAAGGTTTCATTGACCAAGGAAGAAAACAGGTTATGGCAGAGTGGCGGTATTGTAGTGTTGGAGCAGTGGGTTGTCGCTTTAATCACTTTTGACATATTCTGAACATGTGTTGGTTGGTAGGAAGGTACTTGTTTTGTTCTTGCATTTGCATACAACAATTACATGACTCTTGTATATGAAGAAAATAGGTTAGCCGTCATGCCAACGTACCGCCGAAAGTGTAAGTTTGCTATTTTGATTCACTTTCCTGCAGCGGTACTGACAATTTTATACTAAAACAATACATGTACTTTCTCAGTATTAATACAACTGCATGAAAGAGAGCTTTTGGCATACAAATTGTGTATGCACAAAAATCACAATTTAAGACTTATGCCAGGAAAATCATCTCAAATAAATGCCAATTTCATTTTCAACTTAATACTTTGTTTTTCCTTCGTGGTATTCGCATTATGGCTTGACCTACTCTTATCCAGCTCTGGGAGATGTTCGCCCTAACCCAGGTGCCTTATCGACGTCTATGTCCAGTAGCAGCACCAGTAGCTCATCCTCGAGTATGTCCAGCACGTTATTTAGTTCTTTAGATCTTACTCATAACTTATCTTTTGTGCACTATAAGGTTCAAAGCAGTTTTTCGAAATTAGAAATATTAAAGACAACACTCTTTGAACTTGATATCTTAGCTTTCACAGAAACATAGCTAAGTCATTCTATTGATACAAATGAGTTACTGATGCACTCACATAATACTCCTGAGAGAAACAACCGAGTTGGTGACAACCATGGAGGTGTTATAATTTATGTAAAGACTGCCTACATTATAACGCCGTGAAGATTTAGAGCCATGTAAGATTGAGCGCATATGGCTCGAATTAACTAATACCCCTAAACATCTTTTATTTGGATTGTTTTACTGCCTCCAAACTCTAATTCTAACCATTTTTCTGATATTGAATGTCCTAAGAATGGTGACCTGTCTGATGTCTCCAATTATCGACCCATTTCTTTGCTCAATCCGGAAGACAAAGTTTTGGAAAGACACGTATTTAAATAAGTATTTAACCACCTATGTGATAACAATTTACTTTCTTCTCTACAATCTGGCTTTCTTCCTGGTGACTCAATGGTCAATCAGTTAACATTTCTCTACAACACGTTTTGTCACGCACTCGATTCTGGCAAAGAAGTACGGGCTGTTTTCTGTTACATCTGCAATGCATTTGACCGTGTATGGCACGCTGGTCTCCTTGCTAAACTTCAAGCAGCTGGTGTCTTATGCTCGGTTTGCAGATTATCTCTCTGACAGAAAACAATGCGTTGTCCTCCCTGGCGCTGTTTCTGACTGGACTAACATTTGTGCTGGAGTTCCCCAGGGATCGATTTTAGGCCCCCTTCTTTTTTCTGTTGTAAATTAATGATATTGTAAATAATATTGGATCAAATATTCGATTGTTCGCAGATGATACTAGCCTCTTTATTATTGCAGATATCCTGTGACAGCAGCCGGTTGCAATAACGCAGATTTTGGTAAAATCCCAGCTTGGGCTTCAACTTGGCTTGTTACCCTCAATCCTTCTAAAACCGAAACTTTAATTGTCTCTCGCAAATTAAATCGACTTCTTCATCCACCTGTCTTTATGCAAAACCAACAGATATCTAAAGCTGATTCCCACAAACATCTTGGTCTGGCATTCGATGGCACCACATATATATTACGGATAAAGCTTGGACTAGAATTAATACTATGAGAAAATTAAAATTCAGATTAGACGGAAAATCCCTCGAAATTATTTACACTGCATTTATTAAACCACACTAATTGAATACGGGGACGTCATATTGGACAATTGCACATTATACTAGAGACAAGAGCTCGATAAAATACAGAATGAAGCGGCTCGAATCGCTGATGATACTAGGGACTTACACTTTAAAGATGCTTTTTATCATGGTTCATGTCATGGCCTTACATGTCAAAGGGTCAAAACTAGAGCTCGTTTGACACTACGAAACCTACGGAAAAAACAGGAAGACCATCACTAGATAATACAGTAACGTTCATTTCTGAACTCCACCATCAGAATCTCAAACATTACAATTATAATATTACTGCGTTGACCAACACCACCACAACTACTGCTGAGTCCCCTCAATCAGAATAATCGTCGAAATGTCTGGCAGACCCTCGTCGACCTAGGGCACACGCCTACAACGACTACTCGACTTCCACTAGCCTACGAAAAACTTGGCACATCTGACCTAAACGACACCAGGCTCATATCAACACCTGGTTTACCTCGACCTCAGGTTTAAATTGACCCAAGATTTACGTCATCATCGATCGTAATCGTCCCCAGGCCCCGAGGTTATAAAACTTTTTTCATGCTCAACTCAGCTGAGCAAGAAATTTCACCTGTTAATAAATAGCAAATTACTGATAAGTGCAATTGTTTTCTTGCTCAGTTTAGCTTAGTATAAAATTTTCTCTGCTTATCAATATGAAAATGCCAACATTAGTTGACGGTTTCATATTTATCAGCAGAGAAAATTTCATGCTCAACTCAGCTGAGCATGAAATTTAAAATGCCCATTAATATAAAAATACCAAGAAATTCAGCATTTTTCAGGCTCAGATAAGCCAGGAAGGCTATTTTTCTGCTCATAAATATTAAAATGCCAACAATTGTTGGCATTTTAAAATTTATGAACAGAAAAAATTTCATGCTCAGCTGAGTTGAGCATGAAAAAAGTTTTATAACCTCGGGGCCTGGTTACATAAAAGAGAAACACTTTACTTGTTGGCCAGCTGCCCGTGGGTTCCCTGTGTTTCCTAGGCGCTCACTGACTTGCCAGCAATGTACGCCGACACGGGATACTCCAAACTCGAAACCTGCATGGAAACAAGAACAAATGTGACAATTCTCGGACGGACAATCCATTCAACCCCCCAAAATAGTGCATCCAACATGGAACACAAATGACGAAACAACGTAATTATTGTGACGTTGTTTCAGCGTCGTTTTAATGTTGAGCCAATGGCACAATAGAAATAACCATTAAATAAAGCATTGTAACGTTGTTTCAACGTTTTTTTCGACGTCCACCAACGGCACAATAGAACTAACTTACGTAAAATCCATCTGTCAGTAATTCCACAACGACAGCACTAACGCAACTGCCAGTACACAAAGCACATATCTTGACGTCAAAACGGGCATGCAGCGTAATGTTGATATATCACTTTGTAGTTATCGCACACTGGCGGCAAGAATTGGTTGCATAAATACAGATAATACAACAAATATGAGCCGCGACACGAGAAAACCAACAATGTGGTTGTGCACCCAGTGTAGACTCAGATCAGCCTAGGCATCCGCCCAGTTTGACCAGTGTCTTCGTTAAGTGCTCAAAGAGTAGCTAAGGGTCTAAGCTACCTCCATGCGGACAGCGAAGGCTCTGATCAGACTGGGCGGATGCTCAGGCTGATCTGAGTCTGCACTGGGCGCACAACCACTTTGTTGATTTTGTCGTGTCGCGGCTCATATCATCAATGATAAGTATCGCGTCCTCACTACGTCGATACAACGTCAAACTGGGAAGTCACTTGCTCCATAGGCAATTTTTCATAAACTATTATGAATAATACTCGGCAATCCTAAATGCATAATAAATAGAGGATATTTACTTTTTTATGTGAATACCAAATATATTTCATCGAAAGTGTTGAAAATATCAGCAATTTCACGAGTGTGTAGCACGAGTGAATTGCTGATATTTTCAACATATGAGATGAAATAATTTTGGTATTAACCTAAAAAAAGTAAATTGTCTTTTTATTTTTTAGAACAAACTGCTTCACAAATTACTTTTTTCTAGTCACTTCTCGTTAATTTTGCTTGTCTCAGCGCGTTTAGCGGGTATAATACTGTTGTTATAGATATCATTTTAATGAATGAAAAAAAGGCGATTTAAGAAAGCCACTTGCAGCTGCCGTCGGATTGACGTCGCGTGCAAATTAGCGATACTTCAGTTCAAAAAGTAACGCCAAAGTGTGATGTCATTTGCATGATTGAGCGTGTTAACGTCCGAAGCATAATGTCAGACAAGAACGCTACCTTTCAGACCTTTTGGGAAAGAAATTAAGCCGAGAGTCGTCAAAAACAGCCGCGATTTGCTACAGTGAAAAATATAAATCGTATGTCACTAGGGAATTGATACGATATTTTTTCACTGTAGAAAATATCACATTTATTTGTTCTAGATATGCATTGAATTCACTGCTAAGAATAAAATAAAAGGTGTTGTGAACGTGATGACAACGTCAAAGCGACGTCAATTCGACGTCAGTGCCACGTTGGCATAACAGAACTGAAACTGATCTGAAACATAAGAAAGTACGTCGAAATCACGCCAAAATAACGTAGATACACCTTCAACGTTCAGAGCTAACGCCCCGGCATATGACGTAGACTGAAAACTAAACTTGAAAGTGTAAATTGCTATAAAATGCGTGCAAGAAATGCTTGTTAAAGTAGTGTGTGTCTTTACACCTTAATCTGCACGTGAATACAAATAATCAGTGACGCCAAAAGATTCATTACAGTATCGGTCACTGAAATAATGTATGTCAACCTTAATTTCGCACCTTAATTAAGATCAATATGCGCAAAGTAAAACATTACTGGAAAAGTTAAATACCATAATCTAACTTCAAAATAACATAACATACTAAATAAAATAAAACTACTTATAGGTTATTTCAAGAATTCACACACTTTAAAACGGCAGCTAATAATGACAAAGCAAGCGACGTCTTTATATATAGGGGTTCAAGGAATTCGGTTAGGCGGGAAATCCGTGACAATCAAGACTAATCTTATGGCTTCATGTCAGACCATCGTCCCATTATCGTACCGAAACCTAGGTCACCAAATCGAAGCCTCCTAAAAATGCTCAGAAAAATTTCTTAAATGAAACATACAGCCTAAGGTAGGTCTACATAGTAGACACAGATCAGGAAATGGCAACTTTTAACAACCGAAATTGAATCCTAAATTGGCATGTAAAATAAGTAAGACGTTTGGCAATGATCAGGAATTAACACAATCAAATCCCACATTCAAAACCAATATGGAAAGAAGCACATACACACAGAAAGTGACACAAGTTCAGGAAAGACACGCACAGTAAACCGAATGACCAGCTCTTTCCTAAACAGATGGTCATTCAGATACCAGATGCATAACAGCATCAACATCTATTTTTACTTATTTTTTATTTTAGTTACAAAACAAAACAGAAGGCAGATTGGGCAGCAATACGGATGACCAAACCGCCAGAGACCATAGACAAGCGGACACAGCACAATATAACATCATGGAACCGCAACAGAAGTACCGCCTTGGAACGGTGAGCAAAAAATAGGGGGGGGGGGGGTGGAAAGAGGCTGAAACATGTTTTACTGGGCCAAAACCTCGCCCTCTGCTTCTGCAGTGGGTTGAACTTGACATTAAGTTAGCTGCTTGGTCCGCATGAAGGTTTCCTAACTTATCAATGAATCATCACCGGAAATAAACAAATCACGGATTAGGCCTATGATGAATCAGAGATGAGGACTCAACGGAAAGAACGTATTGCGACACCCGGAGACCCCTGGCCCGGAACTCAGACAACACCACTAAAATACCGGAGCAAAAGAAAACTATCAGTTGAACCCCGAATAAACCTGCACTAATCTTTTACACATAAATAGCACTCTAACATGCAAGACAATGTTGTTCGCTCATTACCGTGGATATACGCTTCGTAACGTTACAGCAATCCTCTTTGATTTTTGTATCACACAGATGAATATGAAGACGATATTAAAAAGAATAAGGATTTGAAAAAACACACACAAAAAACACACACACACACACACACAAGAGTAAGAATATGGTCGACTGATATGCATATACACGAGACAAAGAATCAGCAGGAGTCCTAAAGAGAATCTGTAGAGTCGACAGTAAAGGGAATTTATGACACTCAAAATCACTTAGATAAGGGATTCCTTTGATGAAAGGAATTGGAAATAAAAAAGGGTATGTTAATGGTAGTGATACTAAGGAACCCCACCCTTTTCATACAGGCTGAAAAATGTCTTTAACAAATGGGTTTAATTGGATGGTAAAAATTCATATCACCTTATGTATCATACAAAAGGTGATATGATTTTTTATTATCCAATTAGTTACATCATAGACTTTAAACCATCCAATTAGTTACATCCTAGACTGGTACGCTGGGTCTTCTTAAAATATTGAGCTTGTCGAAAAAGTGCGCGAGAACCACACCAAATGAATCCCGTTCATATGAACTGTTCATAGGCAATTAAATATTTGTATAGCAAAAAGCGAATACTCAAATCAGTTAGTAGCAGGGCAGGCACATCTAGGTCATTTCGCTGTTTCCATAATTTGCTTAGTAAAACTGATTTGTATTCTCGGTAGTTATGCTTTATAAGCACAGATTTTCTTTTTGATAATTTTCCATTTTGACATCTTGTCAGCATAACAATTTACATAGTTAAATACTGTGACTGAAACGTAAAGGGTAACAATTATCTGCCCTTCAATTATTAAAAACTGTTTTAAATGTGGCCTTATTTGTGCTTCACTTCTTTCTACTACTCGTGTACATCCCACAGGCATTCGGTACATTGGTTGCTAGAGGGGGTCAGGACGTAAACATCGACAGATAGATATTCGGTACATTGAAAGTTAGAGGGGGTCAGGACATAAACATCGACAGATAGATTAATATCTATCTGTCGATGTTTATGTCCTGATCCCCTCAAACTTCCAATGTACCGAATGCCTGTGGTTCATCCTAAATATCCGGAGTGACGACAAGTTGGCAGTCACCTCATTTCCCCCTTTCTTAAGGTGAATTCTGTTCGTTTTCACGGGAAACAACTCTGTCATTTTAGTTTTGCCTCCCTTCTCAATGGGTGTCAAATCATAAAGGAAAGAATTTGCTCCTCTAGGAGCAAATTCTTTTCTTTAAGAGTAGACCCCATTTCGGAAGGTCTTCGCCATCCAGTGAAGCAAACAGGAAGTTACATTTTGTGAAATATGGCGGTAAAACGGTAAACCATGGAGTAACCCGAGTCTTCTCTGGCTGCAAAATTGGGTCTTGCAGCCAGAGCGATACTGCACTTAAAAACTCTAATTCAGCCGATCCATCGGTGGATCGGCCAAGCAAAATTCTAATTTTGGTTAGTTTTATCAATTACCTGCGCAAAAGATATACAGTGGCTAATTCCTTATTCATTTTACACCATTCTGCAGTGTTTGTCACATTTTATTCCATTTTGAACCATAATAATCTTTGATCGAACTTAATGAGGTAAAGAAAAATATCGCTTTTTGTTGATGACCTCGTTTTGATTTGACAGTTCTTGCGCGTGCCGGTGTACAGGTAAAAATATCCAACATCATTTCAACATCACAAATCGGGTCCGTGGAAACACCCAAACCACCCCAAACCTTTACCAAACCAGCCTCCTCGGATTCACATCAGTGACATCACCCTCTCACCCTTCCACACTTACACCAGCACTTCTCCCACTCCATTCCAAACAGTATCTAGTCTATATAGATTCAAAATAAAAAGAGTACTTCAATAAGTGATTGCCTCTTGAGCACATTCTCGTGAGCAAAATCATGCAACATCTATCGGACCATAAGATTTTAGTTGAGTCTCAGCATGGCTTTAGAAGTGGTAGGTCATGCGAGACTCAACTGGTCCAGTTCATTCATGATTTGCAGGCAAACCTAGACAGAGCCAATAATAAAGGTCACAAACAAACAGACCTCATTATTATGGACTTTGCCAAGGCTTTTGATAAGGTCCCCCATAGACGATTGATTTATAAACTGGAGTATTATGGTATCCGAAATGATATCCTCCGGTGGATCTCTGCCTGGCTATCTGGAAGGACACAAAAAGTTGTTCTGGATGGTGTCTGTTCAGACCCTCTCCCCGTGTTGTTTGGTGTCCCCAAGGGTTCTGTTTTAGGGCCCATCCTGTTCTTAATCTTTATTAATGACCTGCCAGACAACATAAGCTCCACAGTCCGCCTTTTGCTGATGACTGTGCTCTATAGAAATATTAGACGGTCCGAAGACCAACAGATACTCCAAGATGATTTAGATAAATTGGCACTTTGGGAAGAGGCAAGGCTCATGAAATTTAATGTTGCCAAATGTCACTCTATGAGGGTGACTAGGCACCCCCTCCAAAGCAAATAATCCATGGTTATACATTGCATAACCAAGTCCTAGAGAATGTATCGTCAGCCAAATATTTAGGAGTTGAAATTACGGATGACCTCGAGTGGGGTCAGCACATTAATGAAATTACCAGTAAGGCTACTAAGACTTTGGGTTTCCTTCGTAGAAACTTGACTTTTGCATCGAAGGAAATCAAGGCTGCTGCATATAAAACTTTGGTCCGGCCCAAATTAGAATATGCAGCGCCAGTTTGGATGCCCCATCACCAAGTTGATATTAACAGAATAGAAAAAGTACAGAGGACTGCTGCCCGTTGGACCTGTAGGCGCTGGCGCAATCAAAGCCATGTGGGAGAAATGTTAGAAGAACTCCAATGGCCAGACCTGCAGGAAAGACGACAGCAGGCTTCTCTGTCTCTATTCTACAAAATTCATAATAATCTTGCCATTGTAGATAAGAATAAGTACCTATCTGAGGTCGGTGAAGGGAGCAGGAGAACTAGGTCCCATCCATTCCAGTACCACCGTCCAAACGCTTACACGGACGGTTTTAAGAATTCTTTTTTTCCCCAGGACAATTGCAACTTAGAATGGCCTTACAACCGAAGCTGTCTTTTCGGAGACAGTTGATGGGTTTAAGGCCAAAATTTAATATCCTAGGGTAGAGCAGGGGTTAGGCATGGAATGCCTGCCCCTGAGGACTTCTTGTAAATAGTTTTAATCTGCTGGTGGCTTTGTCACAAATTCATTTATTTATTTATTTTTTTTTTTTTTTTTTGTGACAACTTATGCGCCACACCAGAAACCTGTCATCATGGTCAAAGTTGACCGAGGACAGTAAAGATAGAAATAAAGAAAGCCCCATGATATATATGTATGTAACTTCGAGTTTAAGTATTAACAAAAAATAATAATCACAGTATAATAATAATAAAGTCAATTATTTTGTACGTTTTTGTATGTCACGCAGTGTTAGAGGGGGGGGGGGGGGGGCGACCATTTATACACCCCCCCCCCCAAACCAGCCACCCTGGATACAACTAGAACCCTACCCCTAGCGCAGCGGCACATTAATTTAAAGAACGAGAAAGGGAGGGGAGAAAAGAAATTATAGGCTGAATTAAACTCGCCAATTGACCTGAGATGTTGGTGTCTTGGTGCGGGAGGGGATGGGGTTCTAGTTTGTACCCAGGGAGGCTGGTTTGGGTGGTATGAAAGTGGTTTGGGATGGTTTGGGATGTTTTGGGGTGTTTCCACGGACCGTCACAAATCCGGACGTTTCGCGCTTGGACAATTCGTTCTTTCATTCAAGGAATTCTGTAAAGAAGGTCAGTCCGGGTCAATTCAGCCCGGTCAACTCGTCTATTCGGTCCTATATACGTGCCACTGCGCAAGGGATGGGGTTCTAGTTTGTATCCAGGGTGGCTGGTTTGGAGTGGTATAAATGGTCGCCCCCTCCTCCCCCGCCCCCCCCCCCCTGCCCCACCCTGCGTGACATACATAAACGTACGAAATAATTTACTTTATTATACTGAGATTATTAATTTTTCGTTAATATTTAAACCCGAAGTTATTAAAAGAGATACGTACATACATATCATGGGTGAACACTTATTAAAGTGTTCTTTTTATTTTGAATCTATATAAATACTGTTTGGGATGGGTGGGAGCGGTGTTGGTGTATGTGTGGAGGGGACAGGGTGGTGATATGAAACTGGGGATGCTGGTTTGGCGCGGTTTGGTAGAGGCTTGGGGTGTTTTGGGGTGTTTCCACGGACCCCCTACGAAACGGATAAAGTGACCGATAGTATCTTTTCTTATAAACACCGGACTGACCTCACGCGATCTGTCAACAAAAACAATAATGGCGGAGATATGTTACAAATCTCGACTCGCTCTAAAAAAATTGTTATTTATCTGCTTTTAGACGGGGTATCACATTGAATTACTGTGCCGAGTCATCAAAAGGTATTTTTTGATAGGATTGCAAAGTTTACATATAACTGCAACATAATACGCAATAGAAATTCGACCAGAAACCAAGGGCATCTGTGGGAAATACAATATTAGAGTTTTCACCACTTTCGTTCCTCTGACGTTAATAAGCCGCCAATCAAAATTATAAAAAGGCTTTTTCAGTCAGAGAAGGCTCGGATTAACCATGGAGGTGGTTCCTATATATACCTTAAGGACAGATAAAAATCGATAAGTGATTTTTCTGCTGGTTAACCTATAATGCTTAGCGTCCCAAATAGATGGGTGGATGACTTCCAATTTAACGTCCTTTTCAACAGTATTTCAGACATATCAGGACGATGGGAGGTTGATAGTTAAAGAGTGTATGCGGTTGAATCCCGTTTCGTTTGAAAAAGTTCTTGCCTCAAGCGGGGATCGAACCCGGGACCGCTAGATCAGCAGGTCAGCGCTTAACCTAGCGCCCTATACAAGGGACATAGGCAAATAGTGCAGACCCAGAAAGCGGCGTCTGATCAGGGTCTACACCATTTGCACGAGACAAATGGGTATTTCCATAAAAATGACACAGATAAACTAAACCAGACACCCCTTAAGTGACGAATGGACTCATTCAGTTATCAAGGATAGAATAGTCCATGGGGCAAGAATGGGTTAAACGAATTTAGCAAAGGCACAGTACGCTTTTTGTCGATTATGTTCGACCGTAAATTGCCAGGTACATATTTGTTGGGTACGAGGGGCGTTCAAAAAGTTTTGCAAATGGCGTAATTTCTTGGTAACCACCAAAAAGAAAGAACTACCGATAGCAAAAACACATAAAGCTATGTCATGTCTAAAGAAGTTTGCAAACGCGGTATATTTTTCTTAAAGGACGCGTTTTTAAACTTCTTTGAAATAGGTATACCTTAAATGCAATAAACAATTTTACTTTAGTAAGCCGTAATTTATACATGAGTGGTCCTTGAATTTTCTTTAATCTTTGCTGCTTAAAGACAATGCTCAAACAATATTGTCCTGTAAATATCGCGGAAATTATATTTAATCTAAGTTCCATACTGTCCCGTAAACTTGTTTTATCCGTATTTTATTTAATAGCAAATTCTCCCTTTCTACTAAAGTTATTATGATTTTGTAATAAAACAAGTTTGTTAGTATTCGAATATTTTTTCAGCAAGAGCCTTTGCATGGATCAGCTAAAATCTTTCGAAAATGACGTTGATGTCGATTTTAATAGCGTCCTAAGTATTGCGCATTGCTTTGCAAGGAATGAATCGATGACAGTTGCCACGCTCCTAGCTTTTGTGTGGGAAATGTGGGCAACGATGAACATGCAGCTGACAAAGAAATATTTCGTATATTCAACGATATTTGAATTGACCGCCTAACACTGAAAAGATTTTACATATGAAATTAGCCAAGTGGTATGACTGGGGCCTAATAAATGCATTGTAAGTCAATAAGAAAAATGCTTTGTAAAGTGCTTGGTATCATTGTAAAGATCACATGTAGTCCTTTCAGTACATGCATAGCATTTGTATACATCATGCCCCTAAACAAAGTTATGAGGCCAGTTGCAAAACTTTTCGAACGCCCCTCATTATATATACTGAACAAAAACAAAAACTTGACGGTTTTTATTTCTTAATTCCGACCAGGCTAGCAAATTTGTAACGCATATATAGATTTTTTCGAGCTGGACAGACGTCTGATTACTTAAGTCATGAAAAATTATTGATAAATTTTTGTCCTGTCCGGAGTTATCTAACTTAATCCTAATTTTATAATTTAGAACAGAACTTTAATTTGCGCATGCGCATAAGGAAGTTATCTTGTACGCAATAAACAGTAGTTCCAATGCGCACAGAAAACACTTTAAACGCTTATGTTCAGTGTAATCACAACCTGAAAATAATGTTTAACTTTTCAAAACTTTCAGATTATCTCCCTTTGAATTAAACATATAGAGATTTTTGAGAAGCCATATCTTCATGACCAACGCGTCTTTCTTGTTATTTTCTTCGAGATTTGTTTGACTGTCTTGCAAACTCAATGTCTTTACTACTGAATTTATTTAAAAGCCATTTCTTAAAATGCCATAAAGACTTTAATGTGTAATGGGAATTCCATTGAAACTGAATTTCTGACATCATAATGGTTTGGACTAAGGTTTTTCGTCTGGTCCTCACGGCCTCCTACTCGACCGTGCATCGGCATAATTTTAGCTTATGAGTCCATACAGATTGGATTTAATAATGGGAAGGCATTGCCAACAGAATTGTTATCAGTGAAGCAGACTTTAACAATTTTAAATTCGGTAACTGTTTGGTTTTGAGCATAGAAAACAGAAAGGTACCCATGTGACGTTTACAATAGCATCAATTTTGCTGTATCTGAAGAATCTTGAATTTTGTGAAACTATGATATTACAGAATGATTACTTTTTCTTAAATTAAAAGAATTTCCATGTTTCACGTTTTACCGACTACCGTAGGATGCAAAATAGCGACTGTCAAGTTTTTATTTTTGCTAAGTATAGAAATATGCCAAAGGACAAAAGACTCTTAGCCGGATGGATGGATTACTTGCGATTTTACGTCCTTTTCATCAGTATTTCAGTCATATCAGGACGATGGGTGGGTGATAATGAAATGCTGTGTGCAATGGAACCCCGTCTACGATGTGAAGAACTCCGCCTCCGGCGGGGCTCGAACCCGCGACCGCTAGATAAGTAGGCCAGCGCTTAACCCACTGATGCACTAGAGAAATAACTCTTATAAATCAATAGTTGTATTTCATAGTCATAACTAACTGACACGTTATGATGAGTGTATATGTGAAGTGTCATGACAACGTTCCAAAAGATTGAAGAGTTATTGGTCAGAGATAACGTCCGGCAAGGGCAGATAAAATAAGATACACCAGAGTTGTTTTACTTAGTAAAGTTCAGGTAAATTGCGCCCCTACTCAAGACTTTTGAGAAAAAAAAAAGTTGTAACAGTGTGCCCTGTGATATACTGTCGGAAACCCGACGACATTACGACACGTCTCTTCTCATCGGCTGACGTCTGGTTTTACGTTGCTGAACGTGTTTGTTTTTATCGCAAATCAAAACACTTCGAAAAGCGTAAATGTGAAAAAAGTATATTAGCAATGGGATAACTGTATCAAAAATTGTAATTTTGGGAAGTAAATTGTCGGCTTTATGGTAGGACATGGCATTTTATGGCTATATTATATGATTGAATTACCTAGGGTTTTTGAAAATACGCAGGCGGTTAGCTGACAGGCCAATTATGCCTTTGTATATTGTAATATTTTATGAAGAGATATATTATTCCAGAATATGTCGATGGTTGTTGTTGTTGTCGGGACGGTCAAAATCCTAACCACACTGTTTCTGGACAGACTTAGACCTCCCAAGCGGTTAACAAGTACTAAGTGCACATACCCTCGCCAGTTACTGATACCTGTCCTTTTAGAATCAGCGAAAGGAGAAACGAATAGTATGTGGTCGGCCCGGGTATCGAGCCGGGACCTCTGGCTCTTGAGTCAGACGCGCTACCGACTGCGCTACGCATCGATGGAATGAAATGATGTCTGCTTCGTATTACACTTAAAGCATATGCGACCAAATACTTCCTGCATTGAAAACTGCATAAAATTCTGCATGTAGTCTATATCATATATTGGCTGATCAATTTTGAAATAAAAACCGTATGTCATCGTATTAAATTTAAAAAAAATCTGAACTGGAAATATACCACCCTCGACTGCTTTCCCGAAAAAAGCACCAAACAAACATGGTGGTTAATATCAATTAAATGATGACTTTTATATAGCATATAATTACATTGTCTCGTCAAAATGATATAAGAAATGTTACTCCCACCACCCAAAAGCTTGTATTTTAAGGTGGTGATTTATGGTAAATGTAAAAATCTGCATAAAACCATAAAAAAGTAATGTATCTCCTTGAAAGTTAGCAGACTTCTTATTTTTGTTGTTCTTTACAGTTTAGAATACAAAATAGACATACATGCTGCTTAAAAAAGTGTTTTTATAAGGAAAGATCAAAGGGTAATTTTCTGCGAATAAATCTGAAAAAATAATATCGTTATTGAAAATTTACGTAGTGCTGAAGGTGCATTATTGCATAATGAAGAGCGTCCTAGCAATTATTTGTTCCAACTCTTTCTTAAATTGTAATGTAGACAAGATGAAAATGGTAGCTTTTTCTCAAATTTTCAATCATATACAAAGTAAATGTACACTGGACGCATTTATTAAATATAAGGTAGGCAAGCATACCTATGTTAACACCTACAGTATAAATAATACATTACTGACATGATCAGTGGTGTGTAGATGAAATTGTTCAACCTTGTTAAAATAGTCTCACCTGTCTCACCTGTGTGTTTTGACAAAAAAAATTGGACACAGACTGCATCTTTTTTCATCTGCTCAGCCTGATAATGTGTGAAACAGTTTGAAAAAATAATTGCTAGGACGCTCTCCATTATGCAACAAGGTACTCCAAGCACTAATTACATTTTCAATAACGATATTATTTTTTCAGATTCATTCGCAGAAAATTAACCCTTTGATCTTTCTTATAAAAACACTTTTTAACATTAACAAATGCTGCATTTTGGATTCTAAATTATGAGAAACAACATAAAGAATGCATCTGCTAAGTTTTGGAAAGATCAGTGTTATTTTGAGTATTTCATGCAGATTTTTGTCTTTGTCCCAAATCAGTGATTATCACCACCTTAAGATGAAATAAAATGTTGCAAAGCCAATTTTAGCCGCTGGCCGAAAAATCCTTAAAATATCTTTCTGTCCGCTATATTTTGGACCTTACAGAAACACTCAACATTGAGATTCTCATCAATCAAGTTATTTTCCTGAGATGAACTTTTCAGCAAATAGAAAATTAAAAGAAAAGTAGGGGTCACCGTACTTATCTATTTTGTAATGAACAAACTCTATCCCTACCCCCACGTTTATTACGTGGCAAATGTTTATACAAAAAGCTTAAAAAGATAGTGTATCACATCCAGATAACTTGGATTTTACTTGCACACAACAAATACGCACAATATGCATTGAAATAAATCATATTGGTAAGTATGTTGCCATTTAACTTACTCACATGATGAATAAATATGAAAATTGCAAAAATTGCAAAAATCATAGTATTACTATTTTCCTTAAGTTTATGGCCGAATTTAACACCCAAACTAATAAAATGAGCCCAAAATGATATTCAAACCACACACTTTATCCATTTTCTTACCAAATTATAATGAAATATTGACTCTGGGGTAACTTTCATTTTTTGCAAGTACAACAAAATGGCGGAAAGGTCGCATATGTCTTTACATCATAGCAAATGCACTTTATTTTCGAAAAGTAAAAAGTATGCAAAGACCAGGAACTGAAACAATCAAAATCCAAATCCAGCCCTCAAACCATAGTTGGAATAAGTCGAAAGCTGCATTATTTTACATAAGCAATGATACAAAGGGCCTACAAAGTGGTTGAAGGGTTTCTGTTTCAGTTAAGTTTAAAGAATGACCAGAGATTGATTTTGTCTGGTATAACAATATGCTTAACTCAGAAACTTCAATGACACGAATATCATACCAGCTTATGACTGCTATGTCTGTCATCGGACATCTGCGTAGAAAGTGGCATGTGCGCCCAGTAAAGACTCAAATCAACCTGGGCATCCATCCAATCTGAGCAGAGTCTCGTCCGCCGACATGGAAATAGCTTAGACCCTTAGCTACCCTTAGAGCGCACATCCAAGACTGATCAGATTGGGCGGATGTCCAGGCTGATCTGAGTCTTTGCCTGGCGCACATGCCGCTTTGTTGATTTTTTCGTGTCGCGGCTCTTTTGATCTCTACATGTTTTCCATGGTTTCTGTCAGTTTTTTTGACTTCCTGTTTCATCTATGTCTTTCTGAAATGACTCTTTTAAAAAGGCTCTTCGAGAGAGATTTAATTACTCTACCTTATGATGTATTTACTTTAAGCGGAGCCACTATGAAATGGAAGAACAATTGCCTATGGTAAGGATACTCCCAAAGACATTTACAAGTTTATCTTGTGAAACCTCAAAACATGCATGACTGTTAAGAAAATAACAGATCAATTGCATTATTTGTCGAGCATCCCTCGTATGTAATTAAGGAATGAATTCAATTTTCTGAGGTTACTACATTGGGTCACTAGCAAAGTTTACATGAACCCCTTCGGGGTTCATTCACTTTGCACGTGACCCAATGTAGTAACCTTAGAAAGTGAATGAACCCCGAAGAGGTTCATGTAAACTTTGCTAGTGACCCAATGTAGTTTACACGTCGATAAACCTCAGAAAATTAAGTTCATTGTTTATACATGTATTTACATTCGTTTCAAACAAATCTTTCATGAAAAATTATATAAAAGTGCTAAAATTGTAGCAGTAAAACATGTACACTCAGTTTTTTCTGCTAACAGCAGAACGGCGTGCATGACGTCAGGATGTTGCTGACGTCCAATCAGGTTGTAGAGAACCATTGTTTATTTTTACGTCATTGACGTCGCTTGTCTCAATTTAATTATTGGAATGTAAGCTACATTACGTTCCATTGGTTTACTATAGGGCTTTTCAGTAAATACACCAAGAATGTAAATATTGTGTCATGAACAACTTGCTTAGTTACAGTCCGATGCATACGTGTTGCAATTAGATCCTAGTGTATGAACTGTGCATAGTATGTAGAGCGACATTAGCATGATAGTAAACCTACATTTGTATGAGTGTTTATCGTAAAATTCGTTCACCGCAGCTATTAAGACTTCATTCTTTAAAATTTTCCAATTTTTATTTCAGCACTCAACTTAGAAACAACTTTTTATTCATTATAAATTGTCGTGTTCCATTGCTTCCCCTTACCAAACTGATCCCCCAGTATGATCTGTCTCTTTACTGTTCGCCCGAATATCAAGGTACGATCTTATTCATTTGATTCACGTCGCGCGAAAATGGAGCGTGCAAGAAACACTCAAATCAACCTGAACAGCTGCGCAAACTGATCAGAGTCTCACTTTTCACGTTTTAGATTCGCCATGATACATGGATTAGATGGGCGCCATGATACATGGATTAGATGGGCGAACATGAAAGACTCTGATCAGACTGCGCGGATGTGCAGTCTAATCTGAGTCTTTGCTGTTCGCGCACAATTCCGTAAGGTACATTTCCGCGCGACGCAAGTTTTTTTTATCATGAACTACAAAGTAAGTTTTCGCCAACAGAATGGCTGAGTCAGTTCTTAGAAGCGGTTCAGATTATCATAGTTTATTTAATCCGCAGGATTATCTTAATAAGTATTATCCTGGACCGAAGAGAGGAAGTGAAATTACCTGTATCAAGTTCGGTCTGGAATCTCTTCATGAAATCTACAGCACAGGTAAATATTCCTGGCAACGTCATTGGTCTATTCTAGTTTGCTATTTCAGTTCTCTCCCACGACCTTGAAAGACAGATGAGCTGGCAAACTCCGTTCCTGTCCACTCTTCTTCTATCTACCTTTACCTCTTCTTCCTTTCACTGTGCTTGGTATAATCGTCTTTGCTAAGCCAGAAAATCTTGAGATGTGGTCATATAGCCTTTTAGTTTTCCCTTGTTCAGAAGTCCGTCGACATATTCTCAAATAGCTGATTGATCTTTCTGCAAACATATTCAGTTGCCCTAGTGCATGAGATTTTCAGTGACATTCAGGAGCAACCAGGAGCCCCGGTAGCACATTAGGTTGCTTTAAACAATATTTATTAAAAAGAATAGTACAATGCATACATGTATAAACACAGTAGAGATATGAATAGGCAAAGAAAAGCATACATGCATACTTAGTAGGTTAAGCGCTGGCTTGCTGACCAAGCGGTCCTTGGTTCGAGACCCGCTGCAGGCGGAAATATTATCAAACGTAATCTTAGCAATCGTTTTCATTGCACATAGTCTTCCATTGTCCTGATATGACTGAAATACTGTCGAAAAGGACGTAAAATCGCAAGTCATCCATGGATCCATCCGTAGCATCTAACCTCAAAGGCCTGCCTTCTTTTTCTAACTCTGCTAGTAAGGGACATCTTTCAGAGACATACGGAATATTAGACCAGAGTCAGCACAACTGTGGCAGCTGAAATCAGGACAAGAAAATAGGTATAGATATTTATTTCATGCAAATGTCATCTGTGGTGTCACAACGACCTTGCAAGGTTATGGGACCGAATAGAAATAGAAGAATTACTTAAAGCACCTAATAGGATGCCTAAACACGCATTCTTGAATATCAACCTCGATTTAGACAAAATCATAGCTGCCAAACAACTCTAGTAAAACTAATCGAAAATGAATGACCTATCGGTGATGGTGACATCGTAGGCACACTATTTATTGAGTTTCAGAAAGCTTTTGATATTGTGGACCATGCATTACTTATGGAAAAACTACCACTCAGTTCACATCAGATCTTTATTGTTGTTGCCAAACAATAGACAATAAACAAAGAAGGCCAATTAAGCTTCTTTTAGTTGCATTAGCTGTCCCTCACGGATCTGTGTTAGGACAGAACCTACCTACTTTATTCTGATGTTCATGAATGAATTTCCTATTCTCATAAATCACTGTTCAACCGACCTATTCGCTGACGACACCGCGTTTCATATTATTGGCAAATCTATTAGCGAAATTGAAACCAAACTCTAGTGTGGCTCCCTCGAAGCACATGGTTAGAGTTAAGGTACCAAGCTGCCTATAGACTATGAAAAAGTTGTCATTACACAAAGATTACATAACAGTCAAAACCAGAAATCAATAATTGAGCCGCGACACGAGAAAACCAACAATGTGGTCGTGCGTCCAGCGCAGACTCAGATCAGCCTGGGCATCCGCCCAGTCTGATCAGAGTCTTCGCTGCCCACATGAAGGTAGCTTAGTCCCTTGGCTACCTTTAAAGCTCTTAGCGAAGAGTCTAGCCAGACTGGGCGGATGCCCAGGCTGATCTGAGCCTGCGTAGGGCGCACAACCACATTGTTGGTTTTCTCGTGTCGCGGCTCATATAGACAATAACCATACTGTCAGCGTAAACAATTAACTTTTTGGTGTACACTGACGAACAATTGCACTGGACTCCTCATATAGACTACCTCTGTTCCACCATTTCTTCTAGAATTTCACTGTTGAAACAGCTTGCAAAGTACGAGTGCAAATAAATGTTTAAAACCTTTACTAACATATTACATTCTACCACTAAGAGAAAAAAGTTCAAACAGTAGGAGCATAGCTTGTAAAACAAACAAAGGCGTTTATTCTAAGTTGAGCGCTGTCTGGGAAGAAGATGCATATAAAACTTTAAACATTTCTATTATAATTTCATTTATTTCATTTTTTTCCAGGAAAAATACAAGGCAAACGAATGATCGACGTTGGCAGTGGGCCAACAATTCATATGCTGATTCCAGCGGCAAAATGGTTTGATGAGCTATATATTTCTGATTTTTCAAAGAAAAATATTGAAACTCAAAAGAAATGGTTTGCGAAGGACCCAGAGTCCTACGACTGGCAGCCCTATTTTCGATACTTTGCTGAAAAAGACGGTTTTGAGTAAGTAGTCATAAACAAGTATGTCACTTCAAAGGTTGCCATTTTTCAGTTGATAATTGCTGCTCAAAACTTTACATTTACTCAGAAATCGCCAAAGGCATAAACCATGACCCACCCAAACCACCGAAGAAAAAGAGAGGCACAACGAGCCACAGGTTGACTAGTACCAGACTGGCAAGTGCTGAATGTACTGGTACCGAAACCAAGTTGCACACAATTTGTAATATTACCTGGGTACCAGTATATGTACCATTTGCCAAACGCTCACGTTCTGGAACAGACCACACACTCTATTTACTGGTACCAGGCTGTACGCCAATTGTGATCAACTTGATACCAAGAGCATCGAGCTCCCGCCAATCGCTCACGTTCTTGAACATACCACACGCTCTATGTGCTGGTACCATATGTACACAATTTGTGTCTGGTATGTAAGAATGGGGATGGGGGCACAGTTTGTGTACGGTCCGGTCCCGCCAACCACTCACATCCCTGAACTTACCTCGCGCTCGATATACAGGCACCAGATTGTATGTAATTTCTTTTATCTACTTGATACCAATATATCGAACTCACAGCAATCCATCACGCCCTTGAACATACCACACATACTCTTTATTATGGCATGTCAAACGTTGCATTATTCGATATTTTTATATTTATATTTGATTATCTTTCATTTGTATTGTATATTTTCATAGTTGTATTCAGTCTCTGTTCATTTCAATTGTAGATTTTTTGTTTCAATTCTATAATCGATCATTTGTATTCATATGGAGAAAATCTCATCGTCACCAACGGCCAGGTATACGCAAAAATTTACATTGGAGGTTTATGGGAGATGATGTTTTAACTTAAATATCGTTATTTGTATTAAAGTAATCATTCCTGTGCAAACGGTTCTGAAATGCTTGTCATCTAAACTTTATAAAGCTGTAAGTTACAAATTTCTACGTTAAAAGGAAAGTAGTCTTTTTTTAGAAAAAATAGAGGCACCATCTAAATGTAATAAATATATAGTAAATCGGAAAATATTAAGGAGCTGTGAGTCCCTTTCGCACTTATTTCTTCAAAAAGAGAAAACCATAGAAAGCGTGTGCAAATGGTTTCATATACAAAAATATTCGTCCTTTCTAATGGTATAATTTTTATTTTGAAATAATAAACGCAAAATAGTCTGTTTTTATCATTTCTATGCTAGGTATTAAATTATTTTCCTGGTCGTGATACCTCGGAATTTTCCGTCCATTTAACGAAGTGTCACGGAGAATGAGGTATTGAGCCGTTTGCCCCGGGCTGTATTTATGAGCGTATCTGACTGAGATTAGCAAATGCATGATATGTGAAATTCTACATTGTTTCATTTAGGGATTTTTATGTTAATTAACCGAATGTTCCTAGCTCTAATTAACTAGCTGAACATTACTTTTTTCAAAATACAAATATTTTTTTTTCAAACAGTAAAGTAAAAACAAATACCGTTTGCTTGTTTGGCTTTTAACACAATGATGGCATAAAAATTTCTTTAGCAGTACATGTAAATAGAATAGGTAAATGCTGACCATATTTTAATTGTTATAAAAACAAACGTCTTAAATTGATTTTAAACCTGATGGTGTCCAGATAAAGTGTTACGATATCATTGCAGTTACTCAATATTAAAGTGTGAAATTGACATCTGTGATCATTACATGCTAATTTATGTAATTAGATATTTGGTTTTTGTAAATTTATTTGTTAAGTCTGCCAGTAAAACTTAATTTAACTGTTTCCTAACTAAACACTCCGAATGTTTTTACATCAAGTTTGTATTTAAAACGACACTCTCTTGTGTGCGGTTATCTGATGGATATTTATTTATTTTGTTAAAATGTTTCATGACCAAAAAACATTAAACTGGGATATTTCAAAGTTTTGTCCAAACAGTAGTTGCAAATGCTGATTAAACCGCGCCTAAGGTGTACCGTTAACGCATGTCTGTTCTTTTAAAGCCCTTCGTCGGATGGATTTGTTTAAATGATGTCAACTAAAAGTTTAATCTCCACTCATGCAATTTTCCTCTCTCTCTCTCTCTCTCTCTCTCTCTCTCTCTCACACACACACACACACACACACACACACACACAAAACAGCATTGTCACAACTCGCTTATATTTACATATTTATTTATCTATCTACTGATTTGTTTGAACCAAGTCATTTGTGAAATCGGATAATTCGCCTTTTTATTTAATTAATTAAGTATGGAGTTACATTTGCGCTAATAAGGCTGCGCATTGCCTTGGCTAATCTGAGTCTTCGTTATGAGCAACTGAACCGCGACTCGACAAAACAAACAAAAATGGCACTGTGACACACGAAAATAACGTCAGCCTGGGCATCTGTCCAGTCTAATCAGAGTTTTCGCTGTGCGCTTAAAATGTAGTTAACGGTCTAATGTACCTTCAGGCCGCCAGCGAAGACTTTGACCAGAAGGGACGGATACCATGGCTGATCTTAGTATTTCTACTTAATTGGTTTTGTCGGTCGCGGCTCAAATGTTAGCATATGTTAGAGATATTATTGGTAGTCAAGTACATCGTTCATCTTAAATTTGTATTTAAACCGATGCTTACTTTCGAACACTTTTTTTTTTTTTAATGTGTATGACTTCTTAAAGTTTAATTCTACTTTTCAAATATACAATGGAGAAATGGATGGATAACCACCGAATTTACGTCCTTTTTATCCCCCGACCGAAAGGTTCGGGGTATATAGCGATGAGCCTGGCGTCCGTCCGTCCGTCCGTCCGGAAAAAAAAGAAAAGAAAAGCAAACAATTAACACCAAGTTATAGCTCTAATATTCAAATGAAAATGCATTGAATCTAATTACTATTGACACAAGTCATAAATGTCTATGATAAACTAGTAAGATTAACACTGGTCCTCGATACTGCCTAATGGCTCGGGGCAATTTTTCACGCGTCGCTATCTGGATAAGCGGGTGTATCCGCCTAGCATGTCGAGAAAAGCCGAAAACACCCGGAGTTAACTTTACCTGTAAACTGCGATTTTCACTAATCCCCTTACCTGGATATGACATTAGGGACCGATGAGATTTTCTCCATATGTCAATATCTGTTTATTTCTATTGTATAAGTTTTGTTTATATTCTATTTTCTATTATTTCCATTTGATAATTAATGGTTTGTATGCTAGATTGCTCCATTACTATTCATTGACTTTCATTTATATTCTTTATTTTTTTTTCATTTATATTCTAAATCACTGTATTTGTATTGTATAATTGTGATTTGCATATTTGTATATTTACATATTTTATTAAACTTCTGCTCATTTCTATCCTATATTACTTCATTTCTATTGTATATTTTTCATTTGTATCCTATATTTCGAAATTTACATTCTGTACTTAGTGATTTATATTTGTCGCATTTGCTTTTAATCTTATTTTCTATTCTAAATTGTTTCATTTCCATTACATATTTTTAATTTCTATTCTATATTTCTAGATTTGTATTTAATAACTATTGCTTCTATTTGAGGTTTTCCGTTTATATTTATATTTGTAAATTGCTTTATTTATATTCTTAACTCGTTTATTTCTATTGTATATATTTTTGCGTTTATATTAATTGAGACGCCTATTTATATTCAATAAGAACTCTTGCATTTGTATTGTATAATTTGTTTATTTACTTTGATACGTGGCATTTCATTGGCTAAGAAAAATTGGGATTTCATTGGCTGAGAAAAATTGGGTATGTCTAGTTACCGGAACCAATATCAGTCCGGCCATTATAGGCTTACCACCGACATACCAGACGGCTAGAGTAATAATAAATAAATAAATAATAAAAAAGATAAGACTGTACACGTGACACCAAGAGATTTCTGTGCTGCCATTCATTAGGACTGCACCTGTTGCCTTGTATAGAGCTGCTCAATGTTGCAAACCATTTATAAAAGAATCGCAGAAAAACTGGTCAAACACTATCTTATAATGAAGACAGCTGGTAGCTGAACGATTACCTTGCCTGTAATCAAACTGTAATATCCCAAACAGCACAGGATTTCAGTTCAAGTAATGGCTTTTACAGTCGCCTTGTTGCTCATAAAGCCTCTCTTACCTTCCCGTTTTACCTACTCTCTCTAGTGGCACCGTGCTATATATTACTGTTGCTCATAAAAACTTCACAGTAACTATCTCCTGCGTTTATTTGTAGATTTAGCTTCTACCCGAACACTGTCTTCCTGTGTCAGTCTGTGTGTGTGTGTCTTTCTGTCTCTTTCTTTCTTTCTTTCTTTCTCTCTCTCTCTCTGTCTCTCTCTCTCTCTCTCTCTCTCTCTCAGACATTTAGAGTTTGTGTATGTGTATGTTAGTGTGTGTGAGTGTTGTCTTGAATCGTGATCACCTTATGAGAGAAGAGAGAACTGAACGTTTTGCTGGCCGTCTACTTATATGTCAGCATTCAGTAATTTTATATTTACTGTGCTTCTAAGGTGCCACTAGAGGACTCCAACTCCTTAAGATCTCTTCTTTTTCTTTGTTTTCTTTCACGGCTTCCTAAGCTTGAGGCTCTCCAAAAGCCCACAATCATAATATATGTTGTGTACCTCGCAATCAGACACACTATTAGATAAACGTCGTACATTTTGGCAAAAAATCTGAAACATTAGATCTTGGAAATTAAGTAAATCAGTAGACCTAAAGTATTTAGCTTCTCTCATAAGCTGACCACGATCCAACACAACACACACACACACGCACACGCACACACACTCTCTCTCTCTCTCTCTCTCTCTCTCTCTCTCTCACACACACACACACACACACAAATACTTTAAATGTCTGAGAGAGAGAGAGACAGAGTGAGGCACACAGACAGAAAGAGATAAACAGACAGAAACAGAGAGACTGACGCAGACAGACAGACTGACACAGACAGACAGTCAGAGGGACAGTGAGACGCTAGAGTTTCTTACCATGCTGCCCTTGCATAAAGTTACCTGACTTCATGAAAGTTTTTTAAGTATTGTTCAAACAAGTATGTAAACATCAGTCAATAAGATATCCTTAATGAATAACAGGTGTCAAGGTTTCGTCAGCATAAGCCCTATGACTCCCTCAGCAATTACTGAATTTCCCCTTTATTTCAGTACGTTTCGGTTTCTTGGTGTAGCTAAATGCCGCAATTTATATCTATTTTTAGAACATCAATTATTTCCACAAAAAGTCGTTTATTTCATTAAATATTATAAATTTCCTATTGTCGTCAAATAAAATTGGCGAGGTTTTGATAATAAAGTAGAAATAGTAACAATCAAGGAAACTTATCTCATTTAATAAAGCTATAAACGGAAACAACAGATAGAAATTTCCCGATGGCGAGTGGTGGGTTTCGTACCCCTCGAAATTGCAACAATTCGCTGTTTTATCTTAAAACTAAATCTGTTTGAAAAGACTTTTGTACCAGAAATAGTTCATATAATTCCCAATATCTATAACCAGAAAAATCTAATATAACACGTTTGCTTATATCTCAAATGTCGCCACTAAAATTTCCGGTGGTGGGTTTTGAACACGGGTGCGGGTGCGGGTGGTGGATTTCATACCCGATCCCGGTAACTAGACATACCCAATTTTTCTCAGCCAATGAAATCCCAATTTTTCTTAGCCAATGAAATGCCACGTAACAAAGTAAATAAACAAATTATACAATACAAATGCAAGATTTTTATCGAATATAAATAGGCGTCTCAATGAATGTAAATGCGACAATAAATATAATAGAAATCAACGAGTGAAGAATATAAATAAAGCAATTTACAAATATTAACGGAAAACATCAAATAGAAACAATTGTTATCAAATACAAATCTAGAAATATTGAATAGAGATTAAAAATATGTAATAGAAATAAAACAAATTTAACCCATTTGGGAAATATCTGCTGACTCGGCTTACCACTTGTAATTTATTGTTTGTTGGGATGTCTTTGTCAATCTTTCCCTTTGATGTTGGGGATAGGGTTTGAGATGTGATTCAGTCAGTTCCTGAAGTGTAGTTACTCTTAAAATTAGAATAAAAATCAATAAGATTGAAAGCAAATACGAACACATCAAATATAAATTACTAAGTATAGAATGTAAATATCGAAATATAGGATACAAATGAAGGAATATACAATAGAAATGAATTCATATTGGATAGAAATGAACAAAAGTTAAATACAAATATGAAAATATTAAATGCAAATCACAATTATACAATACAAATATAGTAATTAGAATAAAAATGAAAAAATGTAGAATATAAACGAAAGTCAATGAATAGTAATGAAAAAAATCAAGCATACAAACCATGCATTATTAAATAGAAATAATAGAATATAGAATATAAACAATAGAAATGAACAGATATTGAATACAAATGATCGATTATAGAATTGAAACAAAAAATATACAATAGAAATGAACAGGGATTGAATACAAATGAAAGAAAATCAAATACAAATATAAAAATATCGAATAATGCAACGTTTGACATGCCATACTTTATGTACTGTTACATAGGTGAAAATAATACAGGTGCAACACGACAAAACCAAGAAAGTGGTTGTGCGCCCAGCGCAGACTCAGATCAGACTGGTCATTCACCCAGACTGATCAGAGTCTTGGCTGTCCGCATGGAAGTAGCTTAGACCCTTAGCTACCCTTTGAGCGCTTAGCAAAGTGTCTGTTAAAACTGGGCAGATGCCCATGCTGACCTGAGTCTGCGCTGGACGCACAACCACTTTGTTGGTTTTCTCGTGTCGCGGATCAGTTTGCTTCTCCTGAATGTGCTTTTGCACACATAAAATCTGTAGTGTCTTTGGGTTTGAGATGTATATTTGCACATTCAGGAGAAGCAACCCGACCATTCCATTTTTTAATCCCTTCCAAATGGAGTTCAACTCTGAAGGAAAAGAGTTTTTTATACAAATTGTTTCCACTAAACGCAATTTTTCCCTAACTTTGGATTGGTTCCAACGCAAAGGGAAGAAAACAGGAAGCTGAAAATGTTGGTTCTTTTTAAAAATTGCGAACAAAATAACATGGCGTCCTGTAACGTGTAAGTGAGACGCTGCAACATAGGTTTTTAACTAGGGAAAAAGTGATCAAAGTTTTTGATTCAGTGGCAACCCTCTGTACTGAAACAGAAGATCTTTAAACTTTAAGAATTCCATCATTATAGTTTGAATTTTTCAGACAGAGTTGGCCAGAATATGAAGAACGTGTTCGAGACAAAGTCAAGGGGATCTTAGCCTGTGATTTCCACAACTCAAACCCATTTCACCCAGAATCCCTGCCCCAGTTCGATGCAGTCAGTAGCAGCCTTGCTCTGGAATGCGGCTGCAAAACTCTGGATCAGTTTCGGAAAGCCATGAAGAATATTACCTCATGTATTGCTCCAGAAGGTTTCCTCATTCTGTTAACGATTTTAAAGAATCCCTACTACCCTGTAGGCGATGAAAAGTTCTGGGTCTTGTCGCTTACAGCAGAAGAAGTTCGGGAGTCAGTTAAAAATACAGATCTAACTATAGTGAAAAGTTTCGAAAAAAGTTTTAACCGGAGCAACGTTTTGTGTCCATACGACGGTTGCATGATGACAGTTTGCCAAAACAAAATATAGATAAAGCTTCGTTTGCAGGAGAAAATGATTTGCCCAGATTAAATGTGACAGAGACTGTTTGCAGGACAAATAGCCACAAAGACATATTTGCTGTATTGTTCACTTTAACAATGGTTTACCCGGACAAATGAACTTTAGCCGTATGAATGGCAAACCTGCCACATTTTCTTTATTGTAAACAATATTACATACTGAGTAAATATGAACAATACAATCTTACAAGAACAATAAATCTGTACAGTAACTTGAAAGGGATTCAGAAGAAAGTCAACGACTTATATAATCTGTATCCCATTGTACCTGTATACAATTTTATGAATAGCAAGTGATTTGAAGTATACGATATCCAAAGTTAAAGTTTGTAAATGAATCATCAAACGGTAACCTAATAAAAAAAAGTTAAGAAACTCGGTAGACTAATGTCGAGCTGAAAGAATTTCCGCAAAAAAAAAAAAAAAAAAAAAAAAAAAAATAGACATACTAATGAATGTGAACTCTTTCTCTAAAACATTCTCAACAAAAAACCTAAGTTGTTGTTTCTGGTTTGTTGAAGCTCCACGGGGAATGGAAAATGAATTGCAATCAAATTTTCTGCTTTGCCAGAAAAAGATAAAACAATATGTAGTCACCAAGGGAAGTTTTGGATGTCATTTTACTCAAAATACGGAGTCTCCATATACCATCCATATTTTGTATGTAATCATATATGACAATGTAAAAACATCAGCAGATATTTATGCAAATGGTTATTACATTTGTTTTATTTTATTAATTTATGTGCTCTCGCTTTATGGAATTTCAAAACGTCTAGATTTTTATATAAAAAAAACTCTTGTACAGCTGCGAATACTTGTCGGTTCTCAATATCAGTCAGTTGCTCACTGCCGAAAAGAGGTATATTTAGAGTTAGTTGACAAATAGGAGTGGTTTTATTAAAGAGCTCTTGTCTGAGATCATAAAAGCGTTCACAGTTGAACGGACAATGATAAGCGTCCTCAACTACTTGACATACACACAACGGATTATTGGGATTAGGCAGCAAATTCATGTTGTATTATGGTTGGAGGTTGTAAAATCGTGGGAGTTGTAAATTCGTGGGTGTTAGTAATTTGCATAATATTCATGCGCAAAAGAAGTTTCACTAAGTGTTAATTCTCCCAACATTTAATCATGCATAAAGGTTTTATTTCATAACAAAAGCAAATGCCTAGAGCCTAAATAGCGAATAAAACTTTTAAAAAAGTTTGACCACTTGCTTTTATGCCTTCTTTTGTTATTTCTTTTTTGCATACATGAAATCTCGGATATCAGCCTGAGAAAATACTGCAATGATTACTGATTTTGTACCTTCCAGTGAACAGTTGGTCCTAGAATGGGTGTAAATCTTATTGCAAAATTGTTCTCTTATTTGATTATTATACCGGGGGTCCTTATTTCCTTTTTCTTGAGAAAGAAATTCTTATGTTTTGAGAGTAGGGCTGAATCCAGGCTCGTTAGAGGGTTATCATGCGAACCGAACAACCAACTAAATGTTTTGTACCACTTCAGAAACTGAGAGTGAGGTTGGGCCTGTAAAATCGATTTAAGCCCCCCAGTAATTCATTACTGACCGTTCCAAGGCGGTAGTTCTGTTGTGGTTCTTTGTTGCCTGTTTTTGGTGTCAGAGTTTCTGTGATGTTTTACCTTATGTATGTTATTATTATTTTTGGTTCGGTTTGGGTTGCTGAGTGGCCACCTTTTGGGAACAAGCTGCTCACTCGGTTGGCCATATGTTCTCTGTATCTTGATTATTTGTAATCTTAGTTGTTTCCAACTATGGTTTGAGGGCTGGATTTGGATTTTGATTGTTTCAGTTCCTGGTCTTTGCATACTTTTTACTTTTCGTACTCTCTTCCAAAGAAAACAGCTTGTGCATACTGTTATTTAGCATTCAAGCGAATATAACCATACAGTGGTACAGTGAATTGCAACTCGTTCTGTTCAAGGGCTATGACGCTGCAGTTAAAATGTTTAGTTGTAGGAAAGTCAAGGTGGAGCTTTAAGAATCCTGTGTTATTGGATGGGTATGTTCCTTTAATCATTAATATCTGATATAGATTGGATTATTTAAAATCTGTTTAAGACTAAAATGTTTCCAAAAGCATCTATGAAACAGAAATATGATCAAGTGACCTGACGTGGGTACGTCGATTTTTTATCATGCGGCGGAACATATCCACGAATTTACAACCCAGTGACATTTGCTATAAATAGATCCCCCAATCACATGTGGATGAATTTTCTAACATTAAAACAATATTGCTTTGCATCGAAACTGTATCAGGTTATTCATCTGGTTTTGTGGTCTAATGATGTCATAACAAAATATCAACAAATTATTTGACATGTGACTGTCACGTGATTTAGTTCTTATATCCACGATTATACCACCTTCAAGGCTATAATGTATGTTTATATGGAAAAAAATAAAATATTGTTTAAACTAAATATAATCTACTAATGATAACTTAGATGTTTTATCGAAATCCGCTTATCTATAAGACATATATGCGAAACCCACTAACTTTCCCAACTAGCTCTCATATTTAGATCATATTTAATCGGAGATATGGTCAGACATTTGATTTCTACCGGATTTCCGGCCATTTTCGCTAAACGCAAAACGTTTTCTTCATTACTTGATTACATGTCCAATTTCTCCTCCAGTTTCAATCAACTTTGCTAAAACTTTCACAACATTATTATTGATAGTTGTGTCTATCAGGATCATACAATTTGTGTCAGAGATAGGATAGTGACACAAAGCTTGTGGCCGCAACTCTAACAGTTTCGACCGATTTTTATAAAATATTCAAAATACTATCTAAAGAAATTCAGAGGTTGTCGGATTTACAACAAGAGTCTTTACGCAAGAATAATCTTGTGGTTGCAGCACCTCATTAAGTTTCAAACCGATTGTCATAAAATGCTTAAAATATTTTTGTCATTATCTGCAGTGGATAATATTTTATCTTTTATGACCCTTTTTCTGCCAGAGCTACAGGACTTGATTTCCGTGTTCATTGAGAGAAATATCCTCATCAAAACTCCAGTTTAGTTTTCAACTGATTATCATTAGGGAAATTTGAAAATACTGGTATCGCCAGGTGAAGTAGAAAAATATCATCAGGTTCGCGATCTGATGCTTTGTGTGGTTAAGATGAGACCCTTTAACCCTTCTGTTGGTCTAAATTATTTAGTTCAATAAAGATAGCTGAGTTGCCACCTATTTGGGAAAGAGCTGCTGACTCGGCTTATCACTTTTAATTTATTGTTTGTTGGGATGTCTTTGTCAATCTTTCCCTTTGATGTTGGGGATGGGGTTTGGGATCTGATTCAGTCAGTTCCTGAAGTGTAGCTACTCTTTAAATTTTCATTGCTCCCTGTTTATAAGACGGATCATCAGTGTGATCCGTGTCTCTGCTGTTTGTTCAAGCAATATTTAATGCAAATGTCGTATTCATTTGATGAACATCGCGTGAAAAGGAACCTTAAACCATGTGCGCGCAGTCAACAATCAAATGAGGCGTTGTGCCTCCGAAAAATGGTCAGAATCTCTGTTTTCCACTTTTCAGATTCGCCGGGACTAATAAATTGTAGATGCAAAAAGTAGGACTCTGATCAGACAGCACAGGCTGATCAGAGTCTTTCTTTTTTGCACGGTGCGACTCCAATCATTTTATCCTGAAATACAAAGTAAGGTGTCAACAACGAAATGGCGGGTTCTCTTCTTAGAAGCTGTTCGGATTGTCATAGTTTGTTTAATCCGGAGGATAATTTTAATACATATTATCCCGATCCAAGGAGAGAAAGCGAGTTTATCCAGTTTGGTCTGGAATCTCTTCATGGAATCTACAGCACAGGTAAATATTCCTAGAAAAGCCGTTGGTCTGTTCTATTTTTCTATTTCTGTTCTGTCACATAACTTTGCAAGGTCGTTGGGCACCACAGATGAATATGAAACAATCGTTTCACAAACACACACGCATGCAAAATATATGTTATGTTAGGAAAACGGAGAGTAATAAGTTATACTGCAGATATTCGTTTTCAGGAAACATTAACCAGCACTAATTATTAAGTTAAGAAACAGCGGAAACATTTTAAAAAATGGTAACTGACGTTGACGTCAGAGAATATTAAGTAAACAAGCTTGCGTTAATGGGTTATCTTTCCAGAAAAAGGCTCATTTGAATGGCCTTTTTATAAACACGAAGCTCACTGTCTGTATCTGTTACTTCAAATATTCTCGGTGTTCTTTCCATTGAAAAAATGTTGCCTTTATTTTCTTATGAGTGTATATTTTAATAATTCCTCATTCGGCAAATACTGAAATAATCTGCGAGTAAAGCAGCATCAACAAAGACCAGTAAAGATGATACAGACATAATTGGCCACGGTATGAAGAACGTGTTCGAGACAAAGTCAAGAGGGTCTTAGCCTGCGATTTCAACAACTCAAACCTATTTCAACCGGAGTCACCACCTCAGTTTGATGCAGTCAGTAGCAGTCTTGCTCTGGAATGTGGCTGCAAAACTCTGGATCAGTTTCGGAAAGCCATGAAGAATATTACCTCGTGTATTGCTCCAGGAGGTTTCTTCATTCTGTTTACAAGTTTAAAGAATCCCCATTACGCTGTGGGTGACGAGAATTTCTGGGTGCTGTCGCTCACAGCTGAAGAAGTTCGGGAGTTAGTTAAAGAGACAGGTCTAAAGATAGTTTGAAGTTTCAAAAATAGTTCCAAGGATACCGACGATGTTTGTCCATATGAGGGTTGCATAATGACAGTTGGCCATGCGGATAGCGAAGTCTGATCAGACTGGACGATGCCAAGACTGATCTGAGTCTGCGCTGGGTGCACAACCACTTTGTTGGTTTTCTCGTGTCGCGGCTCAAATTTTTATATAAATATTTTTTGGAAGGAGAAACCAAAGTATGTGGCCAGACCGGGTATAGAACTCAGGACCTCTGACTTAAAAGTCAGGTCATTTATTCAAAACATAATCAAAGGACCAACGGAAAAAAGGTTGGAACCCAGGGCGGTCACTCGCTAAACTCTTT
Organism: Ctena decussata; assembly: GCA_963989385.1. Lineage (NCBI taxonomy): Eukaryota > Metazoa > Mollusca > Bivalvia > Lucinida > Lucinidae > Ctena > Ctena decussata. Next base: position 2,694,830 of record OZ022507.1, on the reverse strand, counting down.
AAACCATCACCCCAGCCCCAGAGGCTCAATACGTACCCCACAATACAATAAACAGATCAGGCGATTCTTGCTAAACAGTCTGAACAGTATCTACATCTCTCGCGTAGATTAAATTAATCTGAAATACACCGACATTTCCATAGAGATTTCTCATTTTGCTCTGTCACAGCTTGCACCTAAACTGTAAAATAAAAGTAACAAAAATACTAATCAAATGTTCTGCTAATGGTCGTCTGCAAAATCTGACGCCTTCCAAACGAGAAATTAATTCGAGAAAAGATTCCCGACTGCCGCATGCACTAGCGCTGTCAAATTCTTCCACGTCGCTCAATGTCTATCCTTACTCAACGCTGTCTTTGGCTCGAATGACAAATCACTAATTCGCGCTTTGAAATATACTCGCTTTTCAGCGAAAATCACGAGACTTCATGCTTAACCAAATCATGAGAACTTACTGCTAACAATCTGAACATATTTTACAAACATGCATCGCCACTTACAAAGTTACATAATACAGTAACAAATTATTTCTAATAAAAGCACCAAGTCTAAAACCCATTTTAACCGCTTACTGTCAAATTGTAAAAAATTTCAAACAAATATAAATTACATCAACGTCGAGGCGTCGCTTTCTGCTTGTTTGTTTTGAAGTTTTCTTCCTATTATGACGATGTACTGACGTTGAAACAACGTTTGTCCAGTGTTAACTGCTGACTTGAAGAGGATGCATATGAAACTTTAATAAACATTTCTTGTATATTCTTATTTTATTATTTTTTTTTCAGGAAAAATACAAGGCAAACGTATGATCGACGTTGGCAGTGGGCCAACAATTCATATGCTGATTCCAGCGGCTAAATGGTTTGATGAACTTTATATTTCTGATTTTTCAAAGAAGAACGTAGAAGCTCAAAAGAAATGGCTTGCTAAGGACCCAGAGTCATATAACTGGCAACCTTATTTTCGATACTTTGCTGAAAAAGACGGCTTTGAGTAAGTACTTATGAAGTTAATTCAAAATTTATCAGTTTTCAATTTATGAGTTTTACTCAAAACTATACATTTACCCAGGAAAAAAATGTTCACCGACGACACTGAAAGGAAAAGAAATATGAAGCATACAGAGAAAATGAATTCTGGCGACAGACAAACAGATATATCGTATTCGACGCATCGAATTATGAATATTTATCCATTTTCGGATAAAGACTTTGAAAAGAAAACTATAGGTCTGCTGTCGAGAAATCAGAATCAAGTTTCACTCCGATCTCGCGAAATAAAAAGTAAAGTACACTCACGGAAGGAAACTCTACAATATTTAGTGTTGTTTCACTTTTCTATAGGGTCAACTAAAAAGGAAAGATTTTGCTTTCCTAGATGCAAATTCTTTCCGTTAAAAATAGACCTCGTTTACGAAGAGTTCCGTTGCCAAGAGGTGGAAATAGAGAAGTCAAAAGTTGGTTCTGTATTGTAAAGTTAACGTTTCAGCAAGAGTAAAACCGTTTAAACTGATGTCTTTTTGTCTGAAGTAATAAGTTTCCATTCACTTAAATTTGAATGTTTCAGATGTAATTGGCCACAGTATGAAGAGCGTGTTCGAAACAAAGTCAAGGGGATCTTAGCCTGCGATTTCAACAACTCAAACCCATTTCACCCGCAGTCACCGCCTCAGTTCGATGCAGTCAGTAGGGTCAAGTCAGGTAAATTCGGACAACAGGTAAATTCGGAGAGTGAGATTCTTTCCTTTATATGTCAGTTATTTGAAATTAAAACAAAAATAACTTGGCAAACAGTGAAAATCCTGATGAGACGGCTCATCATGAGCCGTCTCATCTAGATTTTCACTGTTTGCAATGGTATGTCCGAATTTACCTGCTGTCCGAAGTTACCCGACTCGACCCTAGCAGGCTTGCTCTGGAATGTGGGTGTAAAACTCTGAATCAGTTTCGGAAAGCCATGAAGAATACTACCTCGTTTATTGCTCCAAGAGGCTTCTTCATTCTGTTCACAAGTTTAAAGAATCCCCATTACCATGTAGGTGGCGAGAAATTCTTGTCCCTGTCGCTCACAGCTGAAGAAGTTCGGGAGTCAGTTGAAGAGACAGGTCTAAAGATAGTGAGAAGTTTCGAAAATAGTTCCAAGGATACCGACGATGTTTGTCCATATGAGGGTTGCATAATGACATTTGGCCAAAAGATTTAGATAAAGCTTTGCTTACACAAACATTTTTTTATTCTTTTTTTGTCTCAGAATCTGTGGCAAAGAAACTTTGCCAAACATTATGCGATCACACGGAGCAAATTATTCACCAGATAAAAGGTGACAAAGAGAATGTTTGGCAAAATAAACTGCGACAAAGAAATATCTGCTATCTGCTGTAGTGTTCACTTGAACAACGATTCATCAAGAAAGTTACCCGGACAAATAAACTTCAGCCGTATGAATGGCAACCATGCTATATTACCATTTATTTGTTAAATCTACTTTGTTCAAAATTAAGACCAAAATTTTTTAATTTTTCATAAGTTGATTTACAGTTAAAACTTCGATTTATCTTTTTTCTGTGGACGGTTCGAAAAAAAGATAGATGAAAACGCTTGGGTTGATAAAATAAATATAAGTTATTTCCCATAAAAATACCGGTAAAATCAATAAATTTAGCCAAAATACAGAGAATCTACAGTTAAATAAGATTTAAATTTAAAATTGCAAATTTTATCTTTCCAAAGGGGCTAACATCATTGTGCAGACTTTCCTGTAAACAATTTATAATAATAATAATAAGAAGAAGAAGAAGAGTATTGAAATGTCGGCCTAAGCAAAGTTTCTCGTCAGTCTAACAATCCTTTTTTCCTTACATATTCTATGACAAACTTTCTGTTCACACGGAGTTTTTGTGTCTCAACTAAAGTTTACCATATAAATTCGTCACTGGAAATGTGAAATATAACTTCATTCACATTAGCAAATTTTTCTTTATCAAAACCTTCTTTTTCAGAGAAGCTTGCCCGTGTGAACAAAACATTGGATGGAAAATTTTCATTGATACGCGGACTGATGTATATCATACGATACATGCCATATGAAAAGGGACCTAAATGTGAGCAGAAAGGTTCAAAATAGCATCCATTTGCTCATGAAATTTACTATTTTCATAACAATAAACATTGTTTCAACGCAACACTTTCTGGCTGTTTTTTTTTTTTTTTTTTTTTTTTTTTTGCCACTGACTTTGTCTCAGTATAATTAAAAGAAAAAGCGAAAGAAAAGAGAAGAAGAGGTAGGTGGGACTACAGTATTGAACCGATTAGACACGGGTTGACTTTGCCAGCACAACTAGGCCTGTCAGCGGGAACAGGATCAGGGTGACATATGTAGTGCACCGAAGACCTCGCACTGTTATATATCTTCCAGGGAATTCCACTTTGTATTAGTCTGGGGGGAGGGGTGCGAGGGGGGGGGGGAGAAACTTGACTTGTAAGTGTCAGTCCCAGCCAATGGGGTTTGAAATGTCAGATGAATGCCAAATGAAAGATGATTCCTAATACGCCTACTTGGTGGAATAAGGTCTTTTATAGGTATACTGTCTGCACCCTTCAGACCTTTGTAAAGCATTATGAGACTACTATCTTTCCTTCCTCTTTTTCAGAGATTCCCACTTAAGTTTCTCCAGAATTCCAGTCATACTCCTAGTCCACGTGCGTAATTTCCCGTTACAAATGTAGCAGCCCTCTTCTACGCCTTCTCAAGTTCATCTTTAAGAAGTATACTTTGGGGGTCCCAAACTGAACTACCATACTCCAGGACTGGACGCACCAGTCCCTTGTATGCGGACTCTTTAACGTCCTGTGGACATGCTGCCAAATTCTATTCTAATCTATAACCTTACTAGCTCGTTGGAGCACCACAGATGACTTTGCAACAATCCATTTCCACCTTGTCCTGTTTTCAGCTGCCCTAGTTGACCTGACAAAATGCACTCCTGTCCACTCTTTAATATTGTCTTTCCATCTCTTTTTCTGTCTATCTGTTCTTCTTTGTCCTTTCAATGTGCCCTGTAGAATCGTCTTTGCTAAACCAGAGACTTTGAGACGACGCGGCCAAACCACCTCAATTTCCGATTTTGACCAGCGTCAGGAGTTCATCATGTTCTCCAGTGGCTGCTTGGATCTTTCTGCGAACCTCCTCATTTGTTAAATGGTCCTTGTACGTAATGTTCAGTTACGTTGGGTAACATCTCATCTCAAAGGCCTGCGTTCTTTTTTCTAACTCTGCTGTCAAGGTCCACGATACACAGTTATATAGAAATACGGAAATGACAAGAGAGCGCATAAGTTTCACCTTTGATCAAAGAGATATGTTGTTATCTCTCCAAATCGGTTTCGGCTTTGTGAGAGCTGAAGTGGCTTGTGCAATCCTTGAGAGAACCTCCTTTTTTGAGCCATCATCTGAGACAACTGTTCCAAGGTATTTGAAGCTTGTTACAGTAACTAGCTTCTGCCCTTTTACCTTGATTCCCTCTGGATGCCATCTGCGCTGTTTGTCGTCAGTTTGGTCTTTTCAGCACTGATCTCCATCTTATAACTTGTGCAGGTTTGGTCGAGACTTTCAACTAGGGCTTCTAGTTCTTGCTCTTCCTCAGCTAGAGCATCTTTGTCATCGGCAAACCGCAGATTGGTAATACTTCTGCCGCCTATGCTAACCTTTCCGTTATGTTCTTCCAGAGCACCAGGCATGATCCGTTCGAGAAAAATGTTGAAGAGGGTGGGTGACAGAAGACATCCTTGTCTTACTCCAACTGTTGTTCTGAACAATTCTCCTGCTCTGCCATTCATCAAGACTGCATTTGTAGCCTTGTATAGCTGCTCAATGGTGCACTGATATTATACTTCCGCATGGTGGCCCATAAGGCTGCATGCCATACCATGTCAAAGCCCTGCCAAGTTATGTCTTAGGAAGCCAAGGGTCCTATTAGCCTTTGTGCAAATATTGCTAACACGTGTGTTCCATTTCAAATCATTGGTTATGGTTATGCGTAGATACTCGATAGTTTCTACGTTACTGAGGACCCTATCCTCTAAGATATAGGAAGCGTTGATCTTCTTGATCCGTTTCCTTGTAATTTGCATTATACTGCATTTGACCGGTGGAGTCTCATGCCCCAACTCCTTTCCCCACACTCTAAGAAATCTATATCCTAAAGTTTCATCGTGTCACCTTCGCAATCACAAACGTCAGCAAAAAGTCTTAATTCCGAGTCAGTATTTTCTGTTATATCGTTAATGTACAACGAGAACAACAGTGGTCCAAGCACGGTGCCCTGGGGGACACCTAAAAAAACTGGAGCCCGATCTGATTTAACTCCATTTACTACTACACGCTGCTGCCTGTAACAGAGAAAAGAATCTATTCATTTCAGAGTCTTCCTACCAATACCCAAGCTGATAAAGCTTTAAGTGAGTGATCCTATAGGAGCGACCCGATAACCGATTTTTTCGAGGAGCGGGACCAGATAGATCAAAATCCGAACTTGCTGACGTCGCGAATGCGTTGTGAAGTAAGTTGGTTACGTCATTTAACCAACCGACCGCTCATATCACGGCCAACGTCAGTATGTAGCTAATCGTCTTCAGGGATCGCTTCTTTAGGCATCGCCTGATAACCTTCGCGCAAGCGCAGTTCTAAAGTGACATGATATCACATCATGTTGTCATACCCCTGTTATCAGTAGATACATAATAAAAATCAAAAGCTTTTCCTGTCCCATCTCTTGTCCGTGCCTAGATACTGAAGGCCGATTGATCAAATCTGTAATAGAGTTAACCCAAAGGTTAGCCACACTTGGTTTGAACAATCGACCAGAATATTTGCAGGCTACAGAAAGTCTAGAAAACAGACAGAAATACTTAACCAGAAACCCGCCATTCTGAGAAGCACCATGCCTTTAGCATTTATCCTTTACGTTCTGTCTTAGCATGATCATTTCCGCGGGGTTTCTTCTTACACCCTTTAGTTTTTGCGTAACTCATATTATAGGGAACTCTTCATTAAAATAATACTCATGTCTTAATATTATATAGTGAGACAAACACTGAAGTACATACGGACAGTAGCAAGTTAAAAAAACTTATATATTTTCCAAATACGTGTCAAACGTCACATACATTATATCACAAAGGATGACAGTTGTGCAAGCACTCCGCTTTAAATATTGAATGTTTAATTATAATTTGACCGTGTTCTGAAAGATAAGTTTATACAGCACATAGTGCAGCATAACAAAATATAATAATGATGAAAAACATCTAACTCACAGCTAATTTTTAAGCCAAGCGGTGTAATACCTTTGTTTTCAAAATGAAATCTAATCCTTTCCTGTTCGGATGTCGGCTTAATTTTGTGCTTCCTTAAGAAAACATACTTAAAGCTTTACCCCCTCTATACCATAGCCGTATAGTTTACATTCAAGTAATTCATGAGGGGTGTGTAAAAAGCTTTCTCGAAGTCCAAGATAAAAGTGTCAACCCGACCGCCCTTATCCAAGATTTTAGCTCAGTCGTTTAATACCATAATCAACTGAGTTTTACAATTATGTTTCTTCCGCAACGCATCTTTTCTGCCTGACAAAAGTTTGTGTTCATCCAAATGTGCCATAATGTTAGAGCAAAAAATTTGTTCAAGTAACTTGCATGGTACACAAGGTAGAGAAACCGGTCGGTAATTGCAAGCCAAAGACTTACCTCCTTTTTTGAAGAGCGGGTATATATTTGCAAGAGGCTATTCCTTAGGGATTTCACCTATGTCAATAGATTGTTGAGAGGGGTAAGCAAACATTGAGCCTAATTCGGATGCTAGTTCTTTTAAGACTCTAAGATGCAGTTCATCAGGGGCCGTATTCATAAAGCCACTTAAGCCGTTGCTATGCTGTTGCTAAGGCTAAATATCTATAAAGGAGATTCCCTACAACTATGAAATTAGCTCTGGAGGAACAGTCTTTGTAAGACTGTTCCTCCAGAGCAAATTTCATAGTTGTAGGGAATCTCCTTCAAAGAAATTTAGCCTTAACAACAGCATAGCAACCACTTAAGTCGTTTTATGAATACGGCCCCAGGTCCTAAAGCTTTCGATGGGTTCAAGCCAAAGTTCTGGCACTTGATCATGTCTTTAGCTTGTATTCGCTCTTTATGGCCATATTTCTATCAGATTCAGGGGGTAACTAGGGGCAATTTCATAATACGCACAACCATGTTTTGTTCTCTACTTCTTGAAGGGAAAGCTAGTATTTCAGCCACTTTGGTAATTGGTATTGAAATCTGGTCTAATTTATAAATATTCAGCATGCAAATATGCAGGTGCGTTTTGAAATTTTGACAAAATTTCAATACGCACTTGCGTATTTGCCGTATACGTAGCTACGCCTTTGATATTTAAGAAACGTTTATACTGTACACACGACTGTAAAAATAGTAATAATAAAAAACAAAATAAATAAAATGAAGTAAAAAAGGAGTGTAGTTATTTTGGATTTGGATCAAGACTGCTATAACGATGAGGTGAAATTGCCTTTAAGTAGTCAAATTTACAGGATGCAGGCGACTGACTCGTGGAGGTCACGTGATGACGCAACCTGTTCGATGACAATTTTTTAAAAAAAAGCAAGCACTAGAATAGACTATAAGTGTCATGTCTGTCGTTAGGCTCATCATTGTAAATGAGCCACGACACGAGAAAACCAACAAAGTGGTGTTGCGCCCAGCGCAGACTCAGATCAGCCTGGGCATTCGCCCAGTCTGATCAGAGTCTTCGCTATGCGCTTGAAAGGTGGCTAAGGGTCTAAGCTACCTCCATGCGGACAGCGAAGACTCTAATTAGCCTGGGCGGATGCCCAGGCTGATCTGAGTCTTCGCTGGGCGCACAACCACTTTGTTGGTTTTCTCGTGTCGCGGCTCAAATACTAATGAGCTTAACAGATGGTTTCCATGTTTTCTGCCATTTTTACAATTTCTCATAACATCCTGTTTGCTTCTATGCACGACAAAGCCATTCTGAAAATCAGAGCGACTTTAAATGAAAACATTGGTCCTCGAATAGTAGATTATTTACTTTAAGACCCTAATAAAATGGAAGAACAATTAAGTTTGGAAAGAATCACTTCCATCTAACCTTAAACATCTTGTGAAATACCAAGGCATGTATGCATGCATCAACGAAATAATATGCCAAATCGCATTATTTTGAGAACACCCCTTCTAGTGTCATGAACCTCGTTCTCCGTGACTCTGTTGAAATGTGATCCTACTGCATAAAGTATGTAGAGCGACACTAAATAGTTTTTTTAACTTAACCTATGTAGGTTTTTAACTTAACCTTCAGTTGTCAATTTTACCGAAAATATTCGGGCATCTCACCTCGTTGGACCATTGTCCAAGCCCACTTTTTATGGGTTTATCTTCTAGCATTATTATTTTTGTATTATTTCTTCCATGACAAATCCAATATCATTGCTCCACTCGTATGCTCCCATCACTTCTCCTCATCAGACTGATCGTCAGTATGATCCGTGTTTGTTTAGCCATGCAATATTCAGGGCAGCTGCGGTATACCTAAACGATGATCATTGACCCATGTGCGTGCCGTCAACACTTAAATCAGGCGGTGTCGTTCCTCAAACTGACCAAGGTCTTCATTTTTATACTTTTAGCTAGGATTCATAGATTATATATGCGAAAAAGTATGACCCTAATCAGACTGCGCGGATGTGCAGGCTGATGTGCTTCATTCTTGTCTCTACATTATGTAAGGTAACTTTTTAAGTGACGCCAATCATTTTATCTTGAAAAATACAAAGAAAAAATATCACCAAAAAATGGCTGAGTCCAGCTTGAGAAGCGGTTCAGATTATCAGAGTTTGTTTAGTCCAAAGGATTATCTCAATACATTTTATCCTGGGTCTGAGTCAAAAAGACATCCAGTTCTCAAGTTTTCATTGGAATGTCTTCATGAAATCTACAGTTCAGGTACATTTTCTTAGCATCGCCGTTGATCTATTCTATTTTTCTGTTTCTATCCAGTACCGTTATCCTGCAAGGTGCGACCTTTCCATCTGGTTCTATGTTCAGCCACCGCTGTTGTGCTGGCAAATCAAAATCTGAAATAGTTCCTTCAAGAGCAGAGAATACATTCAGAAGAAGGAACATGGGACAGACTATGTAGTTTGGTCTAATCAAGCCTCATCAGTGACCCTGACACTATCTGGTGACAAAACCAGAGATAAACTGACTGTAATTTCTGAACTTTAATTAAGCAGTCGATTTAAAGCCTGATAAGTATCAAGAAAGGATCCGAATAATATGAAAAACGATGATCTAGAATAAGAATCTAAACCAGTCTTAAATTTTAGAACTTCTCAGAATAAATCTTCTGATCACAAAGCACGAAAATAAAATATAATCTGCACCATGGATGATTTACGGGGAGACGTTTTACGGCCGCCACACGGCACAACACCAGCCAGAGTCCGTCCGTGTCTACTCTTGAATATTGTATTCCCACCTCTTCTTCAGCAATGCTGATGCGTCGTTTAAGTGCTCCTTTGCAAAGCAAGCAGGGCTTATGCGATACGCCAAGCGTCGTAGTTCAAGTGTGCGTCAGCGTTCACGTTCGCGTCTGTGCGTATTTTAACCTAAGTAACCATTTGCAATTAGGTCTTTTTCTCACAATCTGTCAGGGCTAGATTAATAATGTAGTTTCCTTTTAAATGGAAAAGCTTGCCGAATTTTTAGCTTACCTGGCCCGAAGGGCCATAGTGAGCTATAGTCATACCAATGCGTCCGGTGTGCGTCGTCCCGTGCGTCGTCCGTCAACACTTGAAAACAAAAATATATTCAAACATCTTCTTCTGTAAAACTAAGGACCCATGGTCCTCAAATTTTACATGGAGCATGATCTGACTCCAGGGTCTAAAAGTTGTAAAATTGCGTCAGGTTGAATATCAAGGGTGGCCGCCGTTACCAAATAAAGCAAAATTAACAAAATCAACTTCTTCTCCAGAACCACTGGGTATATTTGTCTGAATTTTGGCATGAAACATCAGTGGAACATTGGTATTCAGAATTGTAAAAATAGAAAAAAAAATCTGCAGCGGAGTTTTGTCACAGTGACCTACTTTCTGTTTACGAGTGTAATTTTTGCTCAAATGCCAATGTCTAAAAACAACTTATTCCAACGACTTCAAACAACTTCTTCTCTAAAACCTCTACACCCATGGGTCTTTAATTTCACATGGAGCATAACTAGACTGCAGGGTTTCAAATATGTAAAATTGGGTCAGATCGAGAATCCAAGGTGGCTGCCGTTACTAAAATTAGTAAAAACAACAAAATTAATTTTTCTCCTGAATCGTTTGGTCGGAAATTTACATAGAACATAAGTGGGACCTTGAAATTTAAATTCATAAAGATAAAAAAAATTCTATAATCGAATTAGGTCACAGTGGCCTACTTAGAGTTTACAAGACCGATTTAGCTCAAATGTCAATATCTCAAGAAAACACAAATGGATTCTGGTCAGATTTGGTCAGAAATGGTCCTTGAATGGATTTTTTTTTTCAAATTTGTGCCAATTGACTATCCAAAATGGCCACCAGGGTAAAAATATCACAAGCATAAAAATGACTAAAGATGCACAAATATAAAAATGACAGTTTCTCAAGAATCCTTGAATGGCATTCGACCAATTTCGTGTCAGAATGTTCTTTCCTTGAAGCCTTTTTGATTAATTGCAATTTGGCAATCCAAGATGGCCGCCATCTGCCGTTACTAAAAATAACACAAAACATGAAAATAACAACATCTCAGTAACCACTTAATGAAGTTTGACAAAATTTGTGGCAAAAGGACTCTTGTATTGACGTGTTTCAAAAGTAACTAAATATATACCAGTCATATTGGCCTCTGTTACTAAAAATGGCAAAATGTGAAAATTAGAAACTCTCGGTGGAATTGGACTAGTTTTGTGTCAGAATGATCCTGTCATGAAGCCTTTTCGTTTTCTTGCATTTTTGCGGTCAAAGATGGCCGCCATCTGCCGTTACTAAAAATAGCACAAAACGTGAAAATGGCAATATCTTAATTACCGCTGAATAGATTTTGATGAAATTCGTGGCAAAATGATACTTGCATTGAGGTGTTTCAAAAGACATGGACCTACTTGTCTTGTTCCACTTACGTAATCAGTGTTTCAGTCAGTTTTTCAGTAGCTATAAGGGCTGGAATCATTATACTTGGCACTCACCTACATCTGGACAAGAGCATCTCAACTTTACCATGCACTTTTGAATTTGACCCTCATGTTACGCTTCTCTGACTTTATGATATTTCTTTGTCCCTATTTCGGTGAGAGTCATATTTTGTAACACTTGCAAATTTCAAGAGCATTTCAACACCGCTATTCACTTTAAAATTTGACCTACATTTTACGCTTCATTTATTTTGTTTTATTTCTCAGTCCCGTGAGATAAAGTCATTATGTTTTGCATACTAATATCAGCCGCGCGACACGAAAAAATCAACAAAGTGGCATGAGCCCCAAGTGAAGACTCAGATTAGCCTGGGCATCCGCCGAATCTGACCAAAGTCTTCGTCGTGCACTAAGGATGTAGCCAGGTGTCTAGCAAGCTTCATGCGGACAGCAAAGACTCTGATCACACTGGGTGGATGCGCAGGCCGATCTGAATGTTCCCTTGGCGTACATGCCAAATGTTGGTTTTGCAATGTCTTGGCTCAATTATATCTGGATTTCAGCACCACCATCTGTGTTTTTTTACCTATATTTTACGTTTGACTGTCATTCTTAACATGTCTCCATAATGGCACCATTGCAGAGCCAGTATTTTTCTGTACTTAGAATTTTTTAGGTTTTTTTTTTCTTATTTGCTTTCACCATTGTGGTGAAAACGTTTATTCTTCTGTTCGAGCTTTTATGATGGATTCAATATTAGATCGTCTTCTCCTAAACCTTTTTATTATAATATTGAAGGATACAATGGCGAATGACAGACATAATTATGCTGTCAAAACACAAATCATACATACTTATAACAAAAGTAATAAGCCATGAAAAAAGGAATGAAAAAATGAAAGTGATAAATGGCTCCAAAACAGCGCAAGCGTCCTCTAATACGGAAAACTATCAAGCATAGGTGAAAGCAATGCAACACGGTATTCAGCTGAATCTTCGTGTGTTCTTGATAAAATGTAAAACTGCAAGTATAGTATTTTTATACTGTCATAATCTAGCATACTGTTGTCATTTAATAATAAATCCAATGTAGCTAAGTAGTTTGGGCTTAACTGTTCTAACAATGTATTTCTTTGCTGTGTGTAAAGAGGACATTCAAAGAAGAAGTGACTGACGTTTTCGGTTTGTGCACCGCAACTGCAGTTTAAATAATTCATTATATTAACATTGAATAAATCAGAATTGAAACTACTGCAATTATGCCTACAACGTGTTAGTAAAATGTTATATTTCCTTTCTCCAAAATACAAGTAATTAGGCGGTTTCAGATGTTGATTTCGCACATCTGCTTTAAATTGGGATACAGACAAGCTGTTTCGAATATATAGCGTTCCAAAGTTTTAAAGAAGATGGGAAAAACAAACTTTCATACGAACACAGTCTAGCAAATGGAATTTCAAAGTTTAACTATTTCTTAAGTTATAGTTGCTAGCTGCGTTGATCGTGTTTGGAAGTAAGCCACTTAAATAGCTGGGCGCTTCGTTGTTGACTATTCTGTACAGGAGTACTAGCTTTTTACTTTTCCTTTTCCACACCGGTTTCAAATATAGATATTACAAGGACGCAAAGTTAGGAAGACCTTTGGTAGGAATACGTTTATATCATATGATACGAGCTGCATGTAGCTGAACTTTTTCTACCCTATTGGAGTCAGTAGCACTACATCCATCCCAAACTTCAGATGCATATTCTAGTATGTTAGATATAATCTGTTAAGTGTTTCTTTCGATAATATATATTTAAGTTTCCTTAGAAATCCTATTTGCTTTGATGCACAATCAATAATTAAATCTATATGTTTGGTCCATGAATTGCTTGACGATAAAACTACTCCCAAGTGTTTATGAACATCTACAATTTTAAAAATATTTGGATCGAATTTAAGTTCTAAATTATAAAGTATTTAATATGTTTGAAATTAGCATAACTTCTGTTTTTTGAGGATGAAAAATTATTAACCGCTTAGTCGCCCAGTCTACAGGTTTCAAGAAACTCGCTGGAAAAGAGGGTGGGTAGAATATTTGACCCTAAATTTTGACTTGCTTACTCGATGAGTGCACTCAAAAGTACAACAATCGATAGGAGACATATTACTCATGACGTCAGAGGTCACGGCGCAGGGTTCACCCCACTAAGAAAGATGCACACGGACTTGTTTTATTTTCGATTTTGCTACAGATCTTCTCCTCTTTTCTTCTCTCTTTTTTTTCGATCTTGCTACAGATCTTTCCATCTTTTCTTTTCTCTTTTTTTCGATTTTGCAACAGATCTTTCCCTCTTTTCTTCTCTTTTTTTTTTGTCTCTTATTTTTCTTTTCATTGCGCGTGTATCGCATATTTTTCTTTTGGCCCTGCTCGTTTGATAAGATTAATAGGGCGGTTACAAAGAGTCAAGGTACGAGTAAAAGCTTTTCGTAAAAGCTGAATTTCAGAAGTGAATTTTTAGCTCACCAGAGCAAGCGGCTCCGGGGGAGCTTATAGGATGGTAAGGCTCCGTCGTCCATCGTCCGTCTATTCGTCCGTCAACATTTTGAAACGACTTCTCCTCTGAAACCGCTGGGCCGATAGTAACCAAATTTCATGTAGAGCCTCTAGGTGGCGGGGAAACGAAAAGTTGTTCAAACGGTCATTGTCACATGACCAACATGGCCGCCACGCCCATACATGTTAAAAACCTTTAAAAGTCTTCTTCTCAAAAACCAATATGCCGATGGCCTTGAAACTTGGTATGTAGCATTGGGCACGCAAGTACTACCAAGATTGTTCAAATTATTACCTTGGGTTGACCTTGACCTTTTATACGGTAAGGTCAAATTTACTTTCTGTAGCTTTTATATGGGGAAAATGCTACAGTATAAGATTTCTTGGAAACGGTTGAAGATTTTGGCCTGAACATTGGTATAAACAGTCATCTGAATGAGTACATTAAAATTTATGCGTACAAGAGGTCAAGGTCATTCTTTGACCTTTGACCCTGGTTTCTCATATTTTGACAATTTCAAGCATCTCCTCAAAAGCCACTGGGCCAATAGTAACCAAATTTCATGTAGACCCTCAAGCGGGGCGGGGGGAACGAAGGTTTTTCAAACGATCCTGGTCACATGACCAACATGGCCGCCATGCCCATATATGGTAAAAATGTTTAAAAATCTTCTTCTCTATAACCAATAGGCCGATGGCCATGAAACTTGTATGTAGCATTGGGTACGCGAGTACTACCAAGATTGTTCAAATTATGACCTTGGGTTGACCTTGACCTTTTTTACGATAAGTCAAATTTGCTTTCTGTAGCTTTTATATGGGAAAATGCTAGAACATAAGATTTCTTGGAAACTGTTGAAGATTTTGACCTGAAAATTGGTATATACAGTCATCACAATGAGTACATAAAATACTTTTGCGTACAAGAGGTCAAGGTCATTCTTTGACCTTTGACCCTGGTTTCTCATATTTTGACAATTTTTCACATCTCAAAAGCCACCGGGCAAATTGTAACCAAATTTTAGATAGAGCCTCTAGGGGCTGAGGGAACGAAAAATTGTTAAAACGGTCTGGGTCACATGACCAATATGGCCGCCATGCCCATATACGGCAAAAACCTTTACAAAATTTCTTCTCCAGAACCAAATGAACGATGGCCTTGAAACTGGGTATATAGCATCAGTTACTTTAGTATTATCAAGAGTTTTCAAATGATGACCTTGGGCTGACCTTGACCTTTTTTTTAAGGCAAGGTAAAGTATGGGAAAATGCTAGAACATAAGATTTCATGGCAAGTTTAGAAGGTTTTGGCCTAAAATTGGTATATGCAGTCGTCTCAGTTGGTACATGGAAGATTTGCGGGTACAAGCGGTCAAGATCATTCTTTGACCTCTGGCCCATGTCTGTTATATTTTAACAATTTCAGATATCTCCTCAAAAGCCATTGGGCTAATTGTAACCAAATTTTATATAAAGCCTCCAGGGGCTGAGGCAACGAAAATTTATTCAAGCTGTCTAAGTCACATGACCCACATGGCAACCATATTCAGGTGAGCGATTCAGGGCCTCATGGCCCTCTTGTTCAAGATTTTTCGGCATTTGAAAGCGTCTAGTGTCGTCCCAATCCAAGTATGCATTTTAGTATTGATACTATGAGCGTAGCAAGGCCATGTTTCTGGCATATACAGAGAAATCAATATTCATAAGATGACTGAATAAATGAGGTTGATAGGGTCGTTCAAAAAGCAAATGTCAGCAGTTTCGTAAAAATACACTACGGCCTTTGAAAGGATATTGAATGACGCAGCCTTATCCGGTGTAATTTTGTCCACGCCCTAAGTTGTCTGCAGTAAATGGTCGGCAATATTGGTATAACTGGTTCAAAAGGTAGGACCAATGGTGCCATTCGTGAAACCCTGAACGGCACTGGCAATCACAGTCGTGATATTGGCAGAACCCCGATGGCAGCCATTATTTACATTCACTGACTTTTACCACGTGGTTATGAGTCGTGATGCTTATAACCGTGAAAGTCAAGCTCCCATTCGGCGCCTTAATTGTTTTCTGAGAACTCTTACTTGTTTGTTTGTTTGTTTTTAAGTTCTCTATTTTCCTATTTTGACATTTAAATGACGCTGAGATAACGTTTTTCTGGTGTTGTGTGCTAAGAAGATGCATAATTTACGGAACTTTTTACAATACTTTTATAATTGTTTTTTTTTTTCAGGAAAAATACAAGGCAAACGAATGATCGACGTTGGCAGTGGGCCAACAATTCATATGCTAATTCCAGCGGCAAAATGGTTTGATGAGCTATATATTTCTGACTTTTCAAAGAAAAACATAGCGGTCCAGAAGAAATGGTTTGCTAAGGACCCAGAGTCATACGACTGGCAGCCTTATTTTCGATACTTTGCTGAAAAAGACGGCTTCGAGTAAGTACTTATATATAAAATAGTAGGGTGAAGTCAGCAGGTAAATTCGGACAGTAACATGGTTTCCTTTATGTTAGTTGTTTTGATTTCAAACAAAAATGACTGGGCAAACTGCGAAAATCCTGATGAGACGGCTCATCATGAGCCGTCTTATCTGGATTTTCACTGTTTGCAATGGTATGCCCGACTTTAACCTCTGTCCGAAGTAACACGACTCGACCATAACTCCGAAGCTAGCCACTAATTCCGTTGATGATCGCTGCTCATAACTACATTTACCCAGGAACAGCAGACGTCACTCTAGGCAGGAACGATAAGTTCGTACTCAAAATAAAAGATCGGCAGTCGTTATGAGAATAGCAACAACAAGTAGATGATTATCAGCGATTAACGCTTGTTATCAGATCCTGTTTTCCGGTGTATTTCTTGTAAATGCTATGTATGTAAATGAGTTGAAAAAATAAAATATTTTTAAACCAAAAAAATTGCAATAACAACAACAACGGACATAGAAAAAGTTGTCCCAATGAAATGCTAGCTTTCTTCTCGTATATTAGAGCGATTATAACCCTTACCAAAGCAGCCACAAAAAACAAAGACACCTTTCGAAAATTATTATTACGCAAAGGGTAGGTGGTAATGACCTGCGTTATTTGACGCACGGAATTATGGGGAAATATCCATTTCGGGTAAAGATGGCGGGCAAAGAAGTTAAGGTCAGCTACCAAGCGATCAGAAAGAATTTTTTTCTAACTAGCCCGCGATTGAAAAATGCGATAAATCGGCCAAGTGCCAACCGGTTGACAATGACACATTAATTGAAAATTTGCAACAGCAGACACAACATAAGCCTGGCAATCGAAACTGCAGAAAGATAACCGCTTTCTAAATTTAGGTAACTAGACTGGCGAAAGTTTACAAAGATGATCAAATGAAAATTTTGGCTCCTTAATTTTATACCAGAAGATTCTTAATATTTACAACAGAAAGTTCTATTATTTTTCTCAGTACTAAAATAGTTATTCCAGAATGTTCTAAAGTACAATGTAAACAACTTGTTTATTTCAAACAAAGTAAACATCTAAAAACTGCCAAATCATGGTAAAAGAAAACACTTACACCAATTAAACACCATATTCATAACACTTCCCCTCTTCAAGGAAAAGAAAGTTTTATGAAATAAAGCTTTCTTTTGCCATATGACCAATTATTATGAAACAAAATTATGTTTAATGATTAAACACTGTATATATCACAGTAGAAATCGAGACATCATGTAGGAACAGTCAAATTTAGGCTCTTGAAAGCGCATCTGGGATAATATTGTCTTTCCCTTTGATATGTCTGATGCCTAGATTGTACTCCTGCAACATGAGACTCCACCTGAGTAACCGCTGATTCTTGTTCTTCATTTTATGAATGAAGGTCAGTGGGTTGTGATCACTGAAGACAATAATCGGTGTGGCTGAAGAAGATAAGTACTCTTCAAATTGTTGAAGAGCAAGGATGAGAGTCTCAGATATAAAAGTCATCGAATCAGTGGATTTGTCAGCAAGAGTAAAAGAAAACAGCAGTTGGACAAGGAATGCAAAGGCACCAATCTTCTGAAACATAATGTCTGTTTATCTTAATATATTAGTCTTAACTATGCTTTGATATTTCAGAGAGAGTTGGTCGCAATATGAGGAACGTGTTCGAGATAAAGTCAAGGGGATCTTAGCCTGTGATTTCCACAACTCAAACCCATTTCACCCGGAGTCACCGCCTCAGTTCGATGCAGTCAGTAGCAGCCTTGCTCTGGAATGTGGCTGCAAAACTCTGGACCAGTTTCGGCAAGCCATGAAGAATGTTACCTCGTGTATTGCTCCAGGAGGTTTCCTCATTCTGTTAACGATTTTAAAGAACCCCCATTACCATGTAGGTGGCGAGAAGTTCTGGATTCTGTGGCTTACATTAGAAGAAGTTCTGGAGTCAGTTAAAGAGGCAGGTCTAAAGATAGTTAGAAGTTTCGAAAATAGTTCCAAGGATACCGACGATTTTTGTCCATATGAGGGCTGTGTGATGATTGTAGGCCAAAAGAAGTTGTAGAGATAACTAGTATTTAGATAGAACCTTGCCCACTCGGCCCATTTAAAGGTTGAATCAATCTTGAATCAACCTTTATTCAACGTCACGACGTTGAATCAAGGTTGAGTCAAGATTGATTCAATCCTGTGCACCTGCTGGGTTGACTATATCATTTTAATTACACAAGACGTATCATACATTGCCTTGCGTACGTCATATTCTTCGAAGATTGACTGCCTTATTTTACTAATCACTATCCTCCAGAGGATACAAATTAATACGCCTATTTGTTTACTCATTGTATTGCTTCGCGAAATAACAAGTGAAAAAACATATAAATGAAAGCATAAACAAACCAATTGATATTCAGTTTTTGTAGCGATAAGAGTATTTGAAGTGAATAAATACTTATTTTATGCTGAGATCTTTACATTCTTAGGGTAACTTTTCACATGGTACATCGTACATGTAACCACAGTATTCAGATCCTTAGCTTTCAGTATAGGTTGTGTATTGCAGATAGTACAAAGCCTAAGCTATTCTTAAAAACACTGCCTTTCTTATATCTTGCATTATTCGTACATTTTTCCCGAAACTTCAGCAAATCACTCATATAAAGGGCTAAGGTTTCCCATAGGCTAGTGACCGTAGGGGCAGTGGGGTTAGAAACCCACTGTATCTTGTGCAAAACGTATTGAAACTTTTCGCTTTTACCTCCTATGGTCGATTTATATAGTCGACTAATCATAAAATTTTATTTGAAATAACATATTTCTTCATTTTCATAAAGTACCTAAAGTAAAGTTATGTTAAATGAAGGACAAAATGTTTAGAGTAATTCATAGACTAGTAAAATTCATGTTAGCAATAGAAATGTTTAGATGTTGCTACTTCGCACAGACCGTTTCTTTCTGTCTAATAGTATACATTTTATTTCATGTTCAGGAGAAGAGCTCTATAAGCTGTCAGCTTTCGTTCTGATCCCTTTTCATTGTGTAGTTGTGTCTGTATGTTGTTATGTATATACATTCTTGAAAATAAAATATGTTTAAAACTAAATGTTTAGAAATTTGATAAGAAAAATCCTGCCATAAGCCCAGAAAGATGGCATTATATGACGACTACTAGTCGATCATCGGTTGGTTTGGCAATGATATGGAAAAAAATATATACATTCAGATTCCATATCCCGCCCTAGATACCTAAAGGGAAAGGCGTATTTTCGAGGCGTAGCCTCGTATAATTTTGCTATTGTTCCACAGTTCATAAGATTCAATTGGTCAAATAACGCGGTCCATTTTGGAATTGCAAATTGGACAGCTCAATTTTAAGATAGGTCATTGTCGCTACCCAGTGTCAAAATTACGGTTGTGGGTGCCTACTGACATAGCTTACTTATTCATGAAAGTTATTGTCAAATCTTCAACTAGCGACAAATAACAAAACACACTCCCCTTTAATCTGCGCCGATTATGTTTTTTTTTTAAAGATTTTTCTTGTTTAAACTGGCAACGGTTCACGATGGGCGACCATAATTTTTTGTCCGATTCTTAACACTGCCATCTCCTCCCATTAGTTGGTTTTTATGTCAAGGTCACATATTTCCTTAGAATTTTTACCTCAAAGATTTTAGGAGATTATTACTTCCAAAGCCTGAGATGGATTTTGTTCATATATGGTACAATGATAATGTTCGTGAAGTTGGCTGCCATTTGCCAGTTGCCATTTTCCTATTCAATAGGCAATTGGCAAATGGCAGCTAACTTCAAATTCTAGATGCCAATTCGCTAATTCTCGCAAATGGCAGCTAGATGCCAATTCGATTTGAGATGCTTTTACAACTGAATAGGTACTGGCAAACGGCAGCCACATGCCAATTCGCAAATTCAAGTGAATTGGCAACTGGCAACAGGCAGCCAGATGCCAATTCGACTCGATAGGGTTTTAGAGCATACCAGGTGAATAGGCAACGGGCAAACGGCATCAAGATGCCAATTCGCATATCAAGTCATTTGGCAACAGGCAACTGGCAGCCACGTGCCAATTCGATTTGAGAGGGTTTAAGACGATTAAAGCTACATAGGAAACAGGCAAACGGCAGCCAGATGACAATTCGCTAATTCTGAACTGGCAAATGGCAACTGGCAGACAGATGCCAATTCGATTCGAGAGGGGTTAAGACGATTAAAGTTAAATAGGAAACCGGCAAACGACATCCAGATGACAATTCGAAAAATTTTGCGATATGACAACTGGCAACTGGCAGCCAGATGCCAATTCGATTTCCGAGGGTTAAAGACGATTAAAGGTACAAAGGGAAACTGGCAAACGGCAGCCGGATGCCAATTCGTAAACTCTTATGTATTTGCAACTGGCAACTGGCAGCCAGGTGACACTTCGATTTGATAGGGTTTAAGACGATTAAAGCCTCATAGACATCGGCAAACGGCAGCCAGATGCCAATTCACAAATTTCTTATAAATTGAAACCGGCAGTCAGATGCCAATGTGATTTGAGAGGGCTTAAGACGATAAAAGTATCATAGGAAACGGACTAAAGGCAGCTAGATGCCAATTCGCTAATTCTTGTAAACTTGCAACTGGCAGACAGGTGCCAATTCAAATTGAGAGGGTTTAAGACAATTAAATCTCAATCGGAATCCAAAGACACGGCAGCCAGATGCCAATTTGCTTATTCTAATGAATTGGGAAATGGCAACTGGCAGCCAGATGCCAATGTGATTTGAGAGGGCTTAAGACGATAAAAGTATCATAGGAAACGGACTAAAGGCAGCCAGATGCCAATTTGCTAATTATTGTGAACTGGCAACTGCAGTCTGATGCCAATGCGAATTGAGAAGGTTAAAGACAATTTAAGCTTAATAGGTATCCGGCAAAAGGCAACCAGATGCCAGTTCGCTGTTTCTTGTAAATTGGCAACTGGCAACTGGCAGCCACATGGTAATTCGATTAGAGAGGGTTTAAGACAATTAAAGATACATAGAAAACCGGTAAACGGCAGCCAGATGCAAATTCGAAATTGTTATGAATTGTCAACTGGCAACTGGCAGAAAGATGCCAATTCGATTTGAGAGTGTTTAAGACGATTTTAACCAAAAAGGAAACCGACAAACGACATACAGATTCCAATTTGCAAATTCTTGTGAACTGGCAATTGGCAACTGATAGCTAGATGCCAATTTGAAAGTGTTTAAGACGATTTAAACTGAATAGAAAACCGACAACGACATCCAGATGCCAATTCGCAAATTCTTCTAAACTGGCAACTGGCTTTTAAGATGCCACTTCGATTTGAGAGGGTTTCAGACGATAAAATCTACACAGGAAACCGACAAACGGCAGCCAGATGCAACTGGCAGTCAGATACCAATTTGATTTGAGACGGTTTCAGACGATTAAAGCTACATAGGAAACCGGCAAACGGCAGCCAGATGCCAATTCACTAATTATACTGAACTGGCAACTGGCAGCCAGAAGCCAATTCAATCTGATAGTGTTTAAATCGATAAAAGGTACATAAGACACCGGTAAAGAGCAACCAGATGCAAGTTAGAAAATTTTTATGAATTGTCAACTGGCAACTGGCAGCCAGATGCCAATTCGAGCTGAGAGTGTTTAACACAACAAAAGCTAAATAGGTAACCGGCAAATGATATCCAGATGCCCATTCGCAAATTCTTCTGAACTGGCAACTGGCAACTGGCAGTCAGATGCCAATTTGATTTGAGACGGTTTCAGACGATTAAAACTGCATAGGAAACCGGCAAACGGCAGCCAGATGCCAATTCGCTAATTCTATTGAACTGCCAACAACCAACTGGCAGAGGATGCAATTTTGATTTTGAGAGTGTTTAAGACGATAAAAGCTACATAGGAATACCGGTAAACGGCAACCAGATGCCCATTCGCAAAGTCAAGAGAATTGGCAACTGGCAACTGGCAGCCAGATGCCAAATCGGTTTGAGAGGCTTTATGCCGATTAAAGCTAATAAGGAAACCGGCAAACGAAATCCAGATGCCAATTCGCAAACTCTTGTGAACTGGCAACTGGCAACCAGATGCCAATTCGATTTCAGAGGGTTTCAGACTATTAAAGCTACAAAGGAAATCGGCAAACGGCAGCCAGATGCCAGTTCTCTAATTCTCCTAACTGGCATCTGGCAGTCAGGTGCCAATTCGATTTGAGGGGGTTTCAGATGATGAAAGTAAAAAGTATGGAAAGACCAGGAACTGAAACAATCAAAATCCAAATCCAGCCCTCAAACCATAGTTGGAAACAACTAAGATTACAAATAATCAAGATACATAAGAAAGCTACATAAGAAACCGGAAAACGGCAGCCAGCTGCAAATTCGCTAATTCTCCTGAACTGGTAACTGGCAGTCAGATGCCAATTCGATTAATGAAAAATTTAAGACAATCAAAGACATGTAGAAAAACCGGCAAACGACAGCCAGATGCCAATTCGCCAATACCTGCGAATTGGCAACTGGCTACTGGCAGCCAGACGCCAATTCGATTTGAAAGTGTTAAAGACGATTCAAGCTACATAGGAAACCGGTAAATGGAAGCCAGATGCCAAATCGAAATGTTTTATGAATTGTCAACTGGCAACTGGCAGCCGGATGCCAATTCGATTTGAGAGTGTTTAAGACGATTTAAGCTACATAGGAAACGGGAAAACGGCAGCCAGATGCCAATTCGATTTTTTATGAATTGGCAACTGGCAACTTGCAGCCAGAAGCCAATTCGATTTGAGAGGGTTTTAGACGATTAAAGTTACAAAGGGAACTGGCAAACGGCAGCTAGATGCAAATTCGAAATTCTTTATAAATTGTGAACTGGCAACTGGCAGCCAGATGCAAATCCGATTGGAGGGTGCTTAAAAAGATTAAACCCAAATAGAAAACTGGAAAACGACATCCAGATGCCAATTCGCAAATTCTTGTGAACTGGCAACTGCCAGACAGTTTCCAATTTGATTTGAGAGGGTTTCAGGCAGTTACAGCTACATAGGAAACCGAGAAACGGGCAGCCAGATGCCAATTTGCTAATTCTCCTGTACTGGCAACTGGCAACTGACAGTCAGATGCCAATTCGATTCATGAGTGTTTAAGACAAGTTAAGCCATGTAGGAATCCGGCAAACGGCAGCTAGATGCCAATCCGCTAATTCTTGCGAATAGGCAAGTGGCAACTGGCAGCCAGATGCCAATTAGATTTGAGAGTGTTTACGACAATTAAAGCAACATAGGAAACCGGCAAACGGCAGCCAGATGAATTTTTATGAATTGGCAACTGGCAACTGGCAGGTAAAGCTAAATAGGATACCGGCAAACGACATCCAGATGCCATTTCGCTAATTCTTGTGAACTGGCAACTGGGAACTGACAGTCAGATGCCAATTCGATTTGATAGGGTATCAGACGATTAAAGTGCTACGGGCCAACTCTCCTACCTTCCATTATCCACAATAGTGAATTTGCGCACAGCTTCGGTGTATATTCAATGTCTGACAACTGCGTCAGGGAGTTTACTCTTTGGCTCAGCGGTTAGAGCATTGGACTCTCACCCGTGAGTTCCGGGTTCGATTCCCAGCAAAAGTCAGGTATTTTTTCAGCTATGCTTTGGTACGTTTGTTGCGGCAGTAATGTCGTAAGAAAAGCTACATAGAAAACCGGCAAACGGCAGTCAGATTCCAATTCGCTAATTCTCCTGAACTGGCAACTGGCAGACAGATGTCAATTCAATTTGAGAGTGATCAAGACAATTAAAGGCATGTAGGAAATCGGTAAACGGCAGATATATGCCTATTCGCTAATTCTTGCGAATTGGCAACTCAGTTCGATTCAGAGGTTTTATGCCGATTAAAGCTAAATAGGAAACCGGCAAAAGACATCCAGATGCAAATTCGCAAATTCTAGTGAACTGGCAACTGGCAGTTAGTTGCCAATTAAATTTGAGAGGGTTTCATATTAAAGATACATATGGAATCGGTAAACGGCGGCCAGATGCCAATTCGAAAAATTTTAAGAATGGTCAACTGGCAACTTGCAGCAAGGTGCCAATTTGATTTGAGAGTGTCTTAGACGATAAAAGTTAAATAGGAAACCGGAAAACGACATCCAGATGCCAATTCGCAAATTCTTGTGAACTGGCAACTGGCAGTCAGATGCCAATTCGATTTCAGACGGTTACAGACGTTTAAAGCTACACAGGAGACCGGCAAATGGCAGCCACATGCCAATACACTAATTTTTCTGAGCTGGCAACTAGCAGCCAGGTGCCAATTCGATTTGAGAGTGTTTAAATCGATAAAAGGTACATAGGAAATCAGTTAACGGCAGCCAGATATCAATTGGAAATGTTTTATGAATTGTCAACTGGCAACTGGCAGCCGATGCATATTCGAGCTGAGAGTGTTTAAGACGATAAAAGCTAAATAGGAAACCGGCAAACGATATCCAGCTGCCTATTTGCAACTTCTTGTGAACTGGCAACTGGCAGTCAGATGCCAGTTCAATTTGAGAGGGTTTCGGATGATTAAAGCTATATAGGAAACCGGCAAACGGCAGCCGGATGCCAATCACCTTATTCTACTGAACGGTCGACTGGCAGCGAGATATCAATTCGATTTGAGAGTGTTTAAGCCAAATAAAGCTACATAGGAAACCAGTAAACGACAAGCAGATGCCATTTCGAAAAGATTTATGAATTTTCAACTTGCAGCTGGCAGCCTGATGGCAATTCGATTTGAGAGGGTTTATGCCGACTAAAGCTAAGTAGGAAACCGGCAAACGGCATCCAGATGCAAATTCGCAAATTCTTGTGAACTTGCAACTGGCAACTGGCAGTCAGATGCAATTCGATTTGATAGGGTAACAGACGATTAAAGCTACATAGGAAACCGGCAAATGGCAGCCTAATGCCAATTCGCTAATTCTCCTGAACTGCCAACTGGCAGTCAGATGCCAATTCGATTTGAGAGTGTTTAAGACAATCAAACCCAATGTAGGAAATCGGCAAACGGCAGCCAGATGCCAATACGCGAATTCTTGTGAACTGGCAACTGGTAGGTAGAGGCCAGTTCGATTTGAGAGGGTTTGAGACAATTAAAGCTTCATATGCAACCGGTAAACGGCAGCCAGATAGCAATTTGAAATTTTTTATGAATTGTCAATGGCAACTGGCAGCCATATGCTAATTCAAATTGAGAGTGTCTAAGACGATAAAAGCTAATAAGGAAACCGGGAAACGACATCCAGATGCTAATTCGCAAATTCTTGTGAACTGGCAACTGGCAGCCAGATGCCGATTCGATCTGAGCGGGTTTTTGATGATTAAAGCTACATAGGAAACCGGCAAACGGCAGCCGGATGCCAATCCGCTAATTCTTCTGAACTAGCAACTGGCAGTCAGATGCCAATTCGATTTGAGAGTGTTTAAGACAATTAAAGCCATGTATGAAATCGGCAAACGACAGCCCGATGCCAGGTCGCAATTTTTTTCGAATTGGCAACTGGCAACTTGCAGCCAGACGCTAATTCGATTTGAGCGGGTTAAAGACGATTTAAGCAAACTGGGAAACCGGCAAACGGCTGCCAGATGCCAATCCGAAATTTCTATGAATTGGCAACTGGCAACTGGCAGCCAGATGCCAATTCGATTTGAGAGGGTTTATGTCGATTAAAGCTAAATAAGAAACCGACAAACGACGTTCGGATGCGAATTCGCAAATTCTTGTGAACTGGCAACTTGCAGTTAGATGCCAATTCGATTTGAGAGGGTTTCAGACGATTAAAGCTACATTATGGAACCGGTATACGGCAGCCAGATGCCAATTCAAAAATTTTTATGAATTGTCAACTGGCAACTTGCAGGCAGATGCCAATTCGATTTGAGAGTGTTTAAGACAATCAAAGCCATGTAGGAAATCGGCAAACGACAGCCAGATGCCAGTTCCCTTTGTAGCTTTAATCATCATTAACCCTCTCAAACCGAATTGGCATCTGGCTGCCGGTTGCCAGTTGCCATTTCATAAAACAAAATCGAATTGGCATCTGCCGTTTTCCTATTTCCTATATAGCTTAAATCGTCTTAAACGCTCCCAAATTGAATTGGCATATGGCTGTCGTTAGCCGGTTTCCTGTGTTGCTTTAATCGTCTTAAACCCTCTCAAATCGAATTTGCATCTGGCTGCAAGTTGCCAGCTGCCAATTCGCAAGAATTAGCAAAGTTGCTTCTGGCTGCCGTTTCCCGGTTTCCTACATGGCTTTTATTGTCTTAAACGCTCATGAATCGAATTGGCATCTGTCTGCCAGTAGCCAGTTGCCAGTTCAGAAGAATTAGCGAATTGGCATCTGGCTGCCGTTTGCCGGTTTCCTATGTTACTTTAATCCTCTGAAACCCTTTCAAATCGAATTGCAAGCTGCCAGTTGCCTATTCGCAAGAATTAGCAAATTTGCTTCTGGCTGCCTTTTCCCGGTTTCCTACATGGCTTTAATTGTCTTAAACGCTCATGAATCGAATTGGCATCTGGCTGCTAGTTGCCAGTTTAGGAGAATTAGCGAATTGCCATCTGGCTGCCGTTTTCCGATTTCCTATGTAGCTATTATCATCTGAAGCCTTCTCAAATCGAATTGGCATCTGACTGCCAGTTGCCAGTTCAGTAGCCATACAATAATCGTGGATTTCGGCTGTGGTCAACATATATAGCCTGGAGAGGGATGGGCTCCGTCAGGCTGAACTCTGCCCTTGTAACATCATGGTTGACAACCTAAACCAACCATGAGACTTACGGTGACAATGTGGTTCTGGACTGCAATCAGCCCCCAGAAGAAGATCAACAACCGATCCTTCGTGAGGAAGTTGAGATTGCAGTAGCAGCACTAAAGAAGGGGAAATCTGCCGGAGTTGATAATATACCAGCAGAACTTGTTCAAGCTGGCGCGGAGAACATGATTGATGTTTTAACAGATATTTGTAACAGGATCTGAAGAACAGGAGAATGGCCTACCCCATGGACTCAGTCGCTGATTATTACGCTCCTTAAAAAAGGCAACATACAGCTCTGCCAGAACTACAGAACCATCAGCCTCATCAGTCATTCAAGCAAAGTCATGCTGAAAGTCATCTTGAACAGGCTTAAACCACAAGCCGAAGAAATAATTGCTGAGGAACAGCCTGGGTTCCGAGCAGGAAGGAGCACCACAGAACAAATCTTCAACCTTAGAATCCTGTGTGAAAAGTATCTCCAACATCAGCAGAATCTGTACCATGTCTTCATTGATTTCAATAAAGCCTTTGACATGGTATGGCATGCAGCCTTATGGGCCACCATGCGGAAGTACAATATCAGTGCAAATCTAGTTCGCACCATTGAGCAGCTATAGGACAAGGCTACAAGTGCAGTCCTGATAAATGGCAGCACAGGCGAATGGTTCAGAACAACATTTTTCTCGAACGGACCATGTCTGATGCTCTGGAAGAACATGAAGGAAAGGTTAGAATAGGCGGCAGAAACATTACCAATCTGCGGTTTGCCGATGACATAGACGCTCTATCTGAGGAAGAGCAGGAACTGGAAGCTCTAGTTGAAAGTCTCGACCAAACCTGCACAAGGTATAAGATGGAGATCAGTGCTGAGAAGACCAAACTGATGACGAACAGCGCAGACGGCATCCAGAAGGAGATCAAGGTAAAAGGGCAGAAGCTGGGTACTGTAAGCAGCTTCAAATACCTTGGAGCAGTTGTCTCAGATGATGGCTCAAAACAGGAGTTTCTCTCAAGGATAGCACAAGCCACTTCAGCTCTTACCAAGCTGAAACCAATTTGGAGAGATAACAATATATCTCTTGGATCAAAGGTGAAACTTATGTGCTCCCTTGTCATTTCCATATTTCTGTATGCCTGTGAATCATGGACCTTGACAGCAGAGTTAGAGAAAAGAACGCAGGCCTTTGAGAGTAGATGCTACCGAAGGTTACTGAACATTTCGTACACGGACCATATAACCAATGAGGAGGTTCGAAGGAAGATCCAAGCAGCCATTGGAGAATATGATGAACTCCTGATACTGGTCAAGAAACGGAAACTAAGGTGGTTTGGCCACCTTTCAAGGTCTTCTGGTTTAGTAAAGACAATTCTTCAGGGCACAGTGAAAGAAAAAAGAAGAAGAGGTAGACAGAAGAAGAGGTGGGAAGACAATATCAAGGAGTGGACAGGAATGGATTTTGCCAGCTCAACTAGGGCAGCTGAAGACAGGACAAGGTGGAAAGGGATTGTTTTGAAGTCATCTGTGGTGCCCCAACGACCTAGTAAGGTTATGGGATAGAAAAGAATAGAATAGTTCAGTAGAATAAGCGAGTTGGCATCTGGCTGCCGTTGCCCGGTTTCCTATGTAGCTTTTAATCGTCTGAAACCCTCTCAAATCGAATTGGCATCTGACTGCCGGTTGCCAGTTCACAAAAATTTGATAATATGCATCTGGATAGCCTTTCCGGTTACCTATTTAGCCCTTATCATCTGAAACACTCTCAGGTCGAACTGGCAACTGGCCGCCAGTTGCCAGCTGACAATTCATAAAAATTTTCGAATTTGCATCTGGCTGCCATTTACCGGCGCCATATGTAGCTTTAATCGTCTGAAACCCTCTCAAATCGAATAGGCATCTGGCTGCCAGTTGCCATTTGCCAGTTCACAAGAATTTGGGAATTGGCATCTGAATGTCATTTGTCAGTTTCATATTCAGCTTAAATCGTCTTAAACACTATCAAGTCGAATAGTCATCTGACAGCCAGTTGCTAAATGCCAGTTCACAAGAATTTGCAAATTGGCATCTTGATGTCATTTGCCGGTTTCCAATTTAGCTTTATTCGTCTTACACAGTCTTAATTCGAATTGGCATCTGGCTACCAGTTGCCAGTTCAGTAGAATTAGTGAATTGGCATCTGGCAGACGTTTGCCGGTTTCCTATGTAGCTTTGATCGTCTGAAACCGTCTCAAATCGAATTGACATCTGACTGCCAGTTGCCAGTTCAAAACAATTTGCGAATTGGGAAGTGGTTGTCGTTTGTCGGTTTCCTATTCAGTTTAAATCGTCTTAAACACTCTCAAGTCGAACTGGCATCTGACTGCCAGTTGCCAATTGCCAGTTCACAAGAATTTGCGAGTTGGCATTTGGATGTCATTTGCAGGTTTCCTATTGAGCTTTTATTGTCTTAGACAGTCTGAAGTCGAGTTGGCATCTGGCTACCAGTTGCCAGTTGACAATTCATAAAAAATTTTGAATTGGCATCTGGCTGTCATTTACCGGTTCCATATGTAGCTTTAATAGTCTGAAACCGTCATAAATTGAATTGGCATCTGACTGCCAGTTGCCCGTTAACAAGAATTCGCGTGTTGGTATCTGGATATCGTTTGTCGGTTTCCTATTCAGTTTAAATTATCATAAACACTCTCAAATCGAATTGGCATCTCACCACCAGTTGCCAATCGCCAGTTCACAAGAATTTGCGAATTAGCATCTGGATGTCGTTTGCCGGTTTCCTACTGAGCTTTTATCGTCTTAGACACACTCAATTTGAATTGGCATTTGGCTGCCAGTTGCCAGTTCACAATTCATAAAAAATTTCAAATTGGCATCTGGCTGCCGTTTTCCGGTTCCATGTGTAGGTTTAATCGTCTGAAACCCTCTCAAATCGAATTGGCTTCTGACTGCCAGTTGCCAGTTGCCAGTTCACAAGAATTTGCGAATACGCATCTGGATGCCGTTTGTTGGTTTCCTATTTAGCTTAAATCGGCATAAACCCTCTCAAATCGAATTGACATCTGGCTGCAAGTTGCCAGTTGCCAATTCGCAAAAATTAGCGGATTGGCATCTGGCTGCCGCTTGCCCATTTCCTACATGGCTTTAACTATCTTAAACCCTATCAAATCGAATTGCATCTGACTGCCATTTGCCAGTTCAGGATAATTAGCGAATTGACATCTGACAACCGTTTGCCGGTTTTCTATGTTGCTTTAATCGTATGATACCCTATCTAATCGAATTGGCATCTGACTGCCAGTTGCATGTTTACAAGAATTAGCAAACTGGCATCTGGATGTCGTTTTTTTGAATCCTATTTAGCTTTAACCGGCATAAACCAATCTGACTGCCAGTGGCCAGTTGACAATTTATAAAAAATTTCGTGTTGGCATCTGGCTGCCGTTTACCAGTTTCCTATGTAGCTTTAATCGTCTTCAACACTCTCAAATCGAATTGGCATATGGCTGCCAGTTGCAAGCTGCCAATTCATAAAAATCTGGCTGCCGTTTCCGTTTTCCTTTATAGCTTTAATTGTCTTAAACCCTGTCAAATCGAATTGGCATCTGACTGCCAGTTGCCATTTGCCAGTTCATGAGAATTAGCGAATTGACATCTGACTACCGTTTGCCGGTTTTCTATGTTACTTTAATCGTATGATACCCTATCTAATCGAATTGGCATCTGACTGCCAGTTGCATGTTTACAAGAATTAGCAAACTGGCATCTGGATGTTTGCAGGTTTCCTATGTTGCTTTAATCGTCGTTAACCCTCGCAAATCGAATTGGCACCTGGTTGCCGTTTGCCGGTTTGCCGGCATGGCTTTAATTGTCTCAAACACTCATGAATCGAATTGGGCATTTGACTGCATTCTTAATTATCAAATCTATATGCTTGGTCCATTTATTGCTTGACCATAAAACTAACGTTACTCCCAAGTGATTATGAATCTACAATTTTGAGAATATGTGGATCGAATTTTAGTTCTAAATTATAATCGTTTAGTATGTTTGAAATTAGCATAAGTTCTGTTTTTTGAGGATGAAAAGTTATCAACTACTTAGTTTCCCAATCTACAGGTTTCAAGAAACTCGCTGAAAAAGAGGGTGGGTAGAATACTTGACCCTAAATTTTGCTTACTTGATGAGTGAAATCAAAAGTACAACAATCGTTAGGAGACAATATACTCATGACGTCAGCGGTCACGGCGCAGGGGTCACCCTACTAAGAAAGATGCGCACGGACATGTTTTTTTTTTTTTTTTTTTTTTTTTTTTTTTTGTTGTTGTTTTTTTATTCGATTTTGCTACAGATCTTTCCCTCTTTTCTTCTCTGCTTTTTTTTTTTTTTTTTTTTTTTTTTTTTGATTTTGCTACAGATCTTTCCCTCTTTTCTTCTCTTTTTCTCTCTTCTTATTTTTTTTATTGCGCGTTTATCGCAATATTTTTCTTTTGGCTCTGCTTGTTTGGTAAGATTAATAGGGCGGTTACAAAGAGTCAAGGTAAAAGCTGAATTTCAGAAGTGAATTTTTCAAGATTTTTCGGCATTTGAAAGCGTTTAGTGTCCTCCCACTCCCAGTATGCATTTTAGAACTGCTACTATGAGCGAAGCAATGCCGTGTTTCTGGCATATACAGAGAAATCAACATTTATAAGATGACTGAATAAATGAGGTTGTGAGGGTCGTTCAAAAAGCAATTGTCAGCAATTATGCAAAAATGCAATACGGCCTTTGAAAGGATATTGAATGACGCAGTTTTCCGGCGTTGGTAATTTTGTCCAGCCCTAAGTTGTCTGCAGTAAATGGTCGGCAATATTGGTACCACTGGTACCAAAGGTAGGACCGATGTTGCCATTGTTGAAACCCTGAACGACATTGGCAATCACAGTCGTGACATTGGCAGAACCCCGAAGGCAGCCATTATTTACATTCACTGACTTTTACCACGTGGTTATGGGTCGTGATGCTTATAACCATGAAAGTCAAGTTCCCCTTCGGCGCCTTTATTGTTTTTTGAGAACTCTTACTTGTTTGATTGTTTTCAAGTTCTTTTCCTATTTTGACGTTTTATGACGTTGAGATAACGTTTTTCTAGTGTTGTGTGCTAAGAAGATTCTTGGGCCTTTTTACAATCCTTTTATATTTTCTTCCAGGCAAAATACAAGGCAAACGAATGATCGACGTTGGCAGTGGGCCAACAATTCATATGCTGATTTCAGCGGCAAAATGGTTTGATGAGCTACATATTTCTGACTTTTCAAAGAAAAACATAGAGGTCCAGAAGAAATGGTTCGCTAAGGACCCAGAGTCATACGACTGGCAGCCTTATTTTCGATACTTTGCTGAAAAAGACGGCTTCGAGTAAGTACTTACATATAAATTAGTAGGGTGAAGTCAGCAGGTAAATTCGGGCAGTGACATTATTTCCTTTATGTTAGTTGCTGTTTAAAACAAAAATAATTGGGCAAACAGTGAAAATCCTGATGAGACGGCTCATAATGAGCCGTCTTATCTGGATTTTCACCGTTTGCAACGGTATGTCCGAATTCGAATTTACCCTCCGTCCGAAGTTACCCGACTCGACTCTGACTTCGAGGATAGCCACTAATTCAGTTGATGATCGCTGCCCATACATGTAACTACATTTACCCAGGAATAGCAGACGTCATTCTATGCAGAAACGATAAGTTCGTACTCAAAATAAAAGATCGGTCGTCGTTATGAGAATTGCAATAACAACAACTACGGCCATAGAACAATTTGTCCCGATGAAATGCTAGCTTTCTTATAAACCTGACCTGAAAGCAGCCACAAAAAAGACACCAATCGAAAATTATTGTGATGCAGTCATTTTCGCAGGAGCGGCAAAAGGTAGGTGGTTATGACCTGCGTTATTTGACAGTGTAGTAGTATCGACGTTACCCCAGCACCTCAGCGAAACGAATCCATAGCCTCAGTAACGGGGCGCCGATCGTCCGTCCATGAATGTAAATCGTTAGTCAGATTCGTCCGTCAGTCCTGCTCATCAAGGCCCTACGGCTGCTGCATGCGTGGAGAAGGAGTATATTAGCAGGGTCCAGGCGCGTTATTTGACGCACGGAATTATGGGAAATATCCATTTTCGGGTAAAGATGGCGGGCAAAGAAGTTAAGGTCAGCTACCAAACGACCCGAAAGAAATTTTCCTAACTAGCCCGTGATTGAAAAATGCGATAAATCGGTCGAGTGCCAACCGGTTGACAATGACACATTAATAAAAAGTTTGCAATAGCAGAGACAAAAATAGCCTAGCAATCGGGGGCCGTATTGATGAAACAACTTATTAATAAGTGGTTGCTATGCTGTTGCTAAGGCTGAGTTTCTATGAAGGAGATTCCCTACGACTATGAAATTGCTCTGGAGGAACAGTCTGAAAAGGACTGTTCCTCCAGAGCAAATTTCATTCTTGTAGGGAGCCTCCTTCATAGAAATTTAGCCTTAGCAACAGCATAGCAACCCCTAAATTCGATCTATTAATATGGCCCCGGAACTAAGAAAGATAATTGCTGTCTAAATCAAGGTAACAAGCAAGACACTGACTAAGATGTTTGAATAAACATTCAGGGGAAGCCATTCTGTCATTCTTATTTTCGCCAGCCTTCCGTACGAGGAACAATCTTTAAAAAAAGAATTTCTGCCATAAGAAGCAGAGTTTTTCTCCTTAGGGTCAAGTCAGATAAATTCGGACAGCAGGTAAATTCGGACATACAATTGCAAACAGTGAAAATTCAGGTGAGACGGCACATAATAAGCCTTCTCATCAGGATCTTTGCTGTTTGCCCAGCTACTAGTTTAAGTTTTAATTCCAAACAACTGACATGTAAGGGGAACAATGTCGCTGTCCGAATTAAGCTGATATGACCCTAAGAGAAGACTCCATTTCGGAATGGTTTCGTTGCCCAGTGACGCAAAGAAGAGGTCACAAAAGTCGGTTCTGTTCATAGCTACCCTTCAAGCGCACAGCGAAGACTGATCAGACTGGGCGGCTGCCCAGGCTGATTTGAGTCTTTGCTGGGCGCACATGCCACTTTGGTGTTTTTGTTGTGCCACGGGTCAAACAAGATGACAAAGTTGCTACAGCTGCAAATACTTATACTCGTACATAGGACCCGTCTAATTCAGCAGTGAGGCAATAAAACACACCAAAAGCAGAAAAATATTAAGGGGTGGGGGTGGGGTGGAGTTGGGAATAGTCATTGACTCAGTGGATTTGTCAGCAAGAGTAAAAGAAAATCAGCAGTTGGACAAAATATGCAAAGGCACCAATCTTCTTAAACATAATGTCTATTTATCTTAAGAAATTAGTTTCCACTCATTTCGCCTTGTATGCATTGATATTTCAGAGAGAGTTGGCCGCAATATGAAGAACGTGTTCGAGACAAAGTCAAGGGGATCTTAGCCTGTGATTTCCACAACTCAAACCCATTCCACCCAGAGTGCCTGCCCCAGTTCGATGCAGTCAGTAGCAGTCTTGCTCTGGAATGCGGCTGCAAAACTCTGGACCAGTTTCGAAAAGCCATGAAAAATATTACCTCGTGTATTGCTCCGGGAGGTTTCCTCATTCTGCTAACGATTTTAAAAAATCCCCATTACCATGTAGGTGGCGAGAAGTTCTGGATCCTGTGGCTTACACTAGAAGAAGTTCGGGGGTCAGTTGAAGAGGCAGGTCTAAAGATAGTTAGAAGTTTCGAAAATAGTTCCAAGGATACCGACGATTTTTGTCCATATGAGGGCTGCGTGATGATTGTTTGCCAAAAGAAGTTGTAGAGATAACTAATAATACTTATTTTATGCTTAGGTCTTTAACATTCTTAGGGTAACTTTCACATGGTACATCGTACATGTAATTACAGTATTCAGATCCGTAGCTTTCAGCATAGGTTGTGTTTGCAGATAATACAAAGCCTACGCTATTCTTAAAAATACTTTCTTTCTTATGTCTTGCATTATTCGTACATTTTCCCCGAAATTTCAGCAAATCACTCACATAAAAGGCTAAGATTTCCCATAGGCTAGTGACCGTAGGAGCAGTGGGGTTAGAAGCCCACTGTTTCTTGGGCAAAGCGTATCGAAACTTATTCGCTTTTACCTCTCATGGCCGATTTATATAGTCGACTAATCATAAAATTTCATTTGAAATAACATATTTTTCTTCATTTAAAGTAAAGTTATGTAAAATGAAGGACAAAATGTTTAGAGTAATTTATTGACTAGTAAAATGTATGTTAGAAATATAAATGTTTAGATGTTTCTACTTTGCACAGACCGTTTCTTTCTGCCTAATAGTATACATTTTGTTTTATGTTCAGGAGAAGAGCTCTATAAGCTATCAGCTTTCGTTCTGATCCTTTTTCATTGTGTAGGTGTGTCTGTATGTTGTTTGTATGTTGTAATGTACATTCTTGAAAATAAAATATGTTTAAACCAAATGTTTAGAAATTTGATAATAAAAATCCTGCAATAAGCCCAGAAAGATGGCATTATATGTCGACTACTAGTCGATCATCGGCTGGTTTTACACAGTAAAGGGCAATAATCAGGAAAACATATATACATTCTGATCCCATATCCCGCCCTAGATACCCTAAAGGGGAAAGGCGTATTTTTTAAACTGACAACAGTTCACGATAGGCGACCATAATTTTTTGTCCGATTCTTAGGGACGTCATTTTTGTGGGGGGGGGGGGGGGGGGGGGGGCGGGGGGGAGGGAGGGGGGCACGATAGGCGGTGATAGGCGGTCATAAATTTTTGTCCGATTCTTAGGGACGAGTCATTTATTATCAGATGGGGTGGGGGCGGGTACATTTTCATATGGTTCACCAAAAGTTTCCCATCCCAGGCTCATCAGATATTTTTTCCGACCCCCACAGATAGGTGACAAAAAATATGACCCCCACCGTCAATCCCAACTACCCTTCACACACACACGCACGCACGCTGATCAGACTGATCTCAATCAAAATTTGTATGAAGCACAAAGAACATTTTCTTATTCTGACAGGTTAATTAATCATGCAGATTAATGGCCTTGATCTCCTCTTTCTGCTTACGGGCACCCATAAATCTGTTTTTGTCGCTGTCGAATGCTCCATAATTATAACTGTTAATAATATTTATTGAGCACCGGGGGCAGGGGTCGTCTGGGGGTGCAGCCCCCAGAATCCACAGTAGAGGCACCTTGTGAACTGATATAACAAACACAAGCATTAAATTTAATTGAGAAAAAAATCATCTATATACATGTACTTGATATGATTTTATAGACAATTGTAAACGGTGCTACTGGCATATTAATGAAAAGATCTGTTTATTGATATGAAACTGCCCAAGTTTTGTGTGTCTCCTCCATAAATGGCTTTTAAGTCTTGAGTTAGAAAGGATAAAGACTGAAAGTTTAGGGATAAGGGGGAGTCTGAGTGGCAAAGCCCCCCCCCACCCCCCCAAAAGCTGAGACATTTTTTAACCAAGATGGCTTTTATGTCAAGGTCACATATTTACTTAGAATTTTTATCTCAAAGATTTTAGGAGATTATTACTTCCAAAGCCTGGGGTGGATTTTGTTCATATATGGTACAATGATAGATATTGGTCCAACATTTCACACTACCGTGTCTATACCCTTACATGACATTATATGTTTTTATTGTCGTTGTTGTTGT
Organism: Ctena decussata; assembly: GCA_963989385.1. Taxonomy (NCBI): domain Eukaryota; kingdom Metazoa; phylum Mollusca; class Bivalvia; order Lucinida; family Lucinidae; genus Ctena; species Ctena decussata. The sequence continues at coordinate 2,658,027 of OZ022507.1, read as the reverse complement.
TGTTTATTAACATGTCTAACTGGACTATGAAAATTGTTGAAATATTCTCCATCTTCAAAAATGATCTCTCTTGCGCCGTGCATTATCTTTTGCTGCATTCTGAAGCAACCGTTGCACTTGTGCACTCTTAAGATAACAGACGATTTCAAATATATGCGCCTTCTAACTCCAAGGGGCAGTGCGGGTTAGAGACTGTTATTTCGGCATAGCATATGAAAGGTGAATCCCGTCCCTCTGCCTTATCTTTCCCTGATTCGCAAAAAGGGACCAGGACACTTATTGGCTGCTTTCGAGCATGAGCTCGGAAGCAGCCAATCAGTGTGCTTTATTTTGAGTTTGAGAATGTACTCAAGTTTTATAACCTCGGGGCCAGGCTGTGTAAGAACAATTTTTATACGCTTTATACCAGTCTTAAGTTTTTAAGGCGAGTGAGACACGTTCAGGGGAAGCAACTCCACCATTTTCATTGTTGCCTTCCTTCTTTATGGAGGTGACTATAAAACAAAAACGAAGCAAATTCTTTTTCTTTATTGGACGGACACTCGCCATGTATGTGCAACTATGGTTACGTACCACCGAGCCACTTAGGGAACGTCGTTAGGAGAATTGAACTGAACTGAACTGAACTGAATCTTTTTCTTTAAGAGTCGCCCCCCCCCCCCCCCCCCCCGCCCCCCTTTTGAAAGGGTTTTGCTCTCCGTGGTGGCAAACAAAAAGTCACGAAAGTTGTTTCCCATTGTAAAATGGTGGATATAGACATGCACTGTAAACTATACTACGGGGTATAAACCAGTCCGCCAATTTTCGCTTCCTGCAGAGACTGTACATCATGTTTGGCTTCCGCCGAGACTGTCGGCGATCTCTTGCTTCCTGCCGAGACTTCTGTACATGATAAATGGCTTGCTGCAGAGACTGTTCGCGTGATTCTGCTTCCTGCCGAGCGGCTCTCGGCAGGAAGCAAAGTCACGCGGACAGTCTCAGCAGGAAGTCATTTTTCGAGGACAGTAGTCCCTGCAGGAAGCAAGAGTTCGCGGACAGTCTCGGCGGAAGCCAAATATGACGGACAGTCTCTGCAGGAAGCGAAAATTGGCGGACTGGTTTTTACCATATGTATACTAACGACTGGCATTGATCCTAATTGAGCCGCGACATAACAAAACCAACAAAATGGCATGTGCGCCCAGCGAATACTCAGGTCAGCCTTGGCATCCGACCAGTCTGATCAGAGTATCCGCTCTCTGCATGGCGCTAGCTTAGCTTTTAGCTACCCTTTAAGCGTCCAGCGAAAACTCTGATCAGACTGGGCGGCTGTCAAGGCTTATCTGAGTCTTTGGTGGGCACACATGCCACTTGTGTGTTTTGTTGTGTCGCGGCACCATTTTTATCTGCATGTATTCGAATATATGAATTGGAAACATTGCATTATTGTTTCGGGCCGGTTGTTTCTGGGTACCCAACCTAACTGAAGAAATTGTGCATATAGAAGAGCACTCAGCACGAGCAGAAACGTGGCGAAACTTGCACGTGGATAGAACATGTGACCGAAGGCTATAAAATACCATTAAATTTGCGCGCCCGCAATTATAGCAGGCTAACAGGACAAAGGTAAGGCAGTGCATATGTATATGTAACGTGTTTTCTGAAAACTGTTATGTTCGATGTCTTTTTTTAAAACATACATGTATATTTATTATGCCCCCAACTTCGAAGAAGTTGAGGGGGGCCATATTGCTTCTGGGTTTTCGGTCCGTCGGTCTGTCCGTTCGTCACGCATACCATATCTAAGATATACCCTGCATGCTAGAGCTTTGAAATTTCACTTTTTGAAATTGATGGATTCATTATCATAAAAAAAAAACTGACCCGTAAGTTTATGCCCCCAGCTTGAACTTCGGAGAAGTTGTGCGGGCATATTCGTTTGGACCTGTCCGTCAGTCCGTCTGTCCGCTACCATTCTGTAAGTCAAGAACCGTAAGAGATAGAGACTTGAAATATTATACACACGATGATGATCTGTGTGGAAAATAAGCGACTACAGCCCCGGATCCAGGGGGTGGGCTTTGGGGCTTCAGCCCCGCCACTCGGGTATGGTTAGATTAAAATTTATGTTGTGACATCTCATTAGAATCGCCTCGGCGAGGCAATTCTTATGTGAAATCACAACATATATTTCAAGGCAAAAGAAAGACTTTATAAAAAAATCTCATCAAATCTATCCTTTATTATGTCATTTTCAACCCCTCTCCCCCCCGCCCCTCCCTACCCAAATACATATCGACACCCCCAGCCCCACCAGTATATGGTGGTCTGGATCTGGGCCTGGACTACGTGTTTTTTCCGCGAGTCGCATTATTATTGACAGACGCATATTTCCAGAGTTATGCCCCTTTTTCGACTTAGCCTGCGGAACCTTGTGAACAAAATATCTAAAGAAACGCTAATGCTAAGATTATGAGGTTTTGCAGGATGACAATGCCCAAGGTGTAGATGACCTGATTAACTTTTGAAAAAAGTCCGTGAATTTTTTACCAAGTTATGCCCCTTTTTAGACTTAGTGCATTGCAGTGCATTGTAAGCTTGTGGAATCTTGTGAACAAAATATCTCAAGAACCCCTGCTGCGAGGATCCTGATTTTTTGCAGGAAGATACTGCCTAAGGTGTAGATGACCTGATTAACTTTTGGAAAAAAAATGCATAATTTTTCGATGAGTGAAGCCCCTTTTCCGACTTCGTGCATTCACAGGTGTTTGTATTTCTGTCCATATTCATGGTTTGGACGCTCCAGAAGGCTTTTCAGAGTGTTTGGCGAACGGTGCATTGAAGCCCATGGTACAAAGCTACCCCTACATACAGTCAAGAACCGTAAGAGCTAGGAACTTGAAACTTTATACACATGATCAGTATGGAAAATAAGCAGAACCGTGTTTTTATTTTTCCGTCGGTCATGTATTTGCAGAGTTATGCCCCTTTTTGGACTTAGCCTGTGGAAACTTGTGAACAAAATATCCCAAGAAGCCCTGATTCTAGGATTGAGGTTTTGCAGGATGAGAATGCTAAGGTGTAGATGACCTGATTATCTTTTTTAAGAAATCGCGAATTTTTGACCGACTTATGCCACTTTTTCGACTTAGTGCATTGTAAGCCTATGGAACTTTGAGAACAAAATATCTATTGAACCCCTGATGCAAGGATCATGCTTTCTTGCAGGAAGATACTGCCTAAGGTTTAGATGATCTGATTAACTTTTGACAAAAAATGATAAAATCGTAAATTTTTGACCGAGTTAAGCCCCTTACTCGACTTATTGCATTGAAGCCCATGGTACAAAGTTACCCTTTCATAGTCAAAAAGCGTTAGAGCTAGGAACTTGAAACACTATACACATGATCCATATGGAAAATAAGCGAACCCGTATTTTTTTCATTTTTCCTCCGGTCATGTATTTCCAGAGGCGTGTCCCTTTTTCGACCTAGCCTGCGAAATCTTGTGAACAAAATGTCTAAAGAACCCCTGATGCTAGGTTCATGAGGTTTTGCAGGGTGACAATGCCCAAGGTGTAGATGCCGGTGACCTGATTAACTTTTTCAAAAGGTTCGTGAAGTTTTGATCGAGTTATGCCATTTTTTCGACTAAGTGCATTGTAAAACTATGGGACCTTGTGAACAAAATCTCAAGAACCCCTGATGCTAGGATCATGTTTTTTGCAGGAAGGTACTGCCTCAGGTGTAGATGACCTGATTAACTTTTGAAAAAAAAATCGTGCCGCGATGATGTTTTACCGAGTGAAGCCCCTTTTTCAACTTAGTGCATTGTAAGCCTATGGAACCTTGTGAACAAAATATCTCAAGAACCCCTGAGCTAAGATATTGCCTGAGGTTTAGATGAACTGATTAACTTTTGAGCCTATTTCATAAATATTTGGTTGAGTTTTTCTCCTTTTTCGGATATAGGTATTTTGTATAGGAACCAGTGTGAGACCGCAATATTCACAGAACGCATTTTTCACATGCGTGAGAAACGCGTTCGCATTTTTCACACGTGTGACAAATCCGGCCGCATTTTTCACAGAATTTGAACGCATTTATCACATATTTGTGAAATCTGCGTTTGATATGTACCACGAAAACGTAATTTTCCAAACTCATGCAGCACCCCTAAAATATGACAAAATATCACAAAAACGCATTTTTCACGTCTTGACATATTTATAACCTTGTTATTATGAGAGTCATAGCGGACGGAAATACGCTAGAGTAATCAAAAAAAGAAGACTAGAAATCTGCTCTGCTCTTCCGTGCAGAGCCGGGGTCGCTGGTTCGAGCCGCCAGCCAGGCCAGCGACTAAAAAAAAACTCTGTCAAGCCAGCAGCAAACTGGATACTTTTTTCGACCTATTGCGGGCGAAAGGAAAGGGTTGGACTCCGTCTTTCGTATGCTGTGCCCTAGACACGTTGGGTTCTAACACCAGCTGGGCTCATGGCCACAAGGTTACGGAAAACCTTTACTTTTGCATTTTAGTCTACTTTTGCGTTGCAAAACACTTCTTACAGGTCGACACAAGAATGAGGACGATAGGCTGAGCAAAAGGTAAAATATAGGCATTTTCCCCAAAAAGGGGGAGAGGGGGTTGGACAGAGGAAATGTCCTTAGAATAACCACCGTGACACTCTAAATGTACCAACATTTAGGATGACTTTGGTTATTGTAAATACACACCCGTGACTGACCCCCCCCCCCCCACACACACACACACTTTTTTTCTTTTTCTTTTTTTATCCATAATGATATGCCGTCGTGATGTCATGACGTCGTGACAACGGTGTTTTATCGTTCTTAGGGCAGCAAGAAAAAGTAAAAGTAAAATAGAAATAAGCAGAACATCATTGTGGTTTAAAGCAATCTATATCACTGAGAAAGGGATTTACCCCCGAAAAAAGTAGATGAAGAGTTAAAAATATTCAAGCAGTACATTGTATGATTTATCTTCCCTTTTGGAAAGGAATTTACCAGCAAATAATAAAGTCGAACAAGAGCTCCGCAAGCGGGGCAATATACGCTCGTTTCTGAATGGGGCTTTTTGCACCGTTTCATTCTTGTCTACATTGCTATCAAGTTTATCAAGACATTCCAAACATTAAGGTTCTCAAAAGAAAAGCCTTAAAAAGTAATCAAAGGGATGTTACTAAAAAAATAAGGAAGGGGAAGCAATTATTCTTTTATTAGACATACTGTCTCAACCTAATATACATTGCTATAAAGTTTCGTCAAGATATTCCATATGGTTACCTAGTAACGACTTGCCCAAGAAAAGCAGTAGAAATTAATCAAAGGGATGTAACTCCATAAATAAGGTAGGGGGGAGCAATTATTCTTATATAAAACACACAGCCTCAACCTAATACACATTGCTATAAATTTTAATCAAGATATTCCATACGGTTGCCTACTTATCGCTTGCATAAGAATAGCCTTAGAAAATATTCAAAGGGAGATTATTCCAAAAATAAGTAAGGGGAGGGAATCGTTCTTATATGTGACATATTGTGTCAACCTAATATACTACACTATCAAGTTTCATCACAATAGTCCAAAGGGTTGTTAGATATGAGGTGTACAAATAGTCTGACAAAATAATCAAAGGGAGGTACCTCAAAATCTAAGTCAAGGGGAGTAACCATTCTTGTATGAGACACATTGTCTTAACCTAACAAACATTGGTATAAAGTTTCATCATGATATTCCAAAGAGTAATCAAGTTATTGAAGGCTAAAGAATTGCCATACAAACTGCCATAGACGAGTTTTTCAAAGGGCTGTAACTCCGCTAAAAATCATCGAAGCAAAATTTCCGTCAAATATGCGCTACTCCACATCGAAGTCTTACTATTTACAAAGTTTCAGCTTAATTGGATGAAAACTGTATGAGGAGTTATCCGGAAACGAATACACCAAAAATTCTAAGTAAAGGGCTGTAACTCCGTTAAAAATCATTGGAGTGTAACCTCGAAGCGATATGCGCTGGTCCACCTAATAGTCTTACTATATACCAAGTTTCAGCTCGATCGGATGTAAACTGTAGGAGGAGTTATCCGGAAACGAAAAGTTTACGCCGGACGGACGGACGGACGGACGGACGCCAGCGCCATAACAATATACGTCCCGTTTTTTCAAACGGGCGTATAAAAAGGAAGGTGTTGGGCTTGTCAAAAGGTCAATTATAGACTTCATCGGCAATCGTGGGGACACATAATTTCGACATTGTCGGTTGGATCTGAACAGTAGTGAATTCGTCTGAGCTTTAATGCCTGTCAGTTTCAAGAAGCTAGGCTGGGCAGAAGCATCTCTCAGTTATAAGTCTACTAAATTGTTACTGCCTGTCTTAGTTATCTGCAAGTTTCAAGAAGCTAGGCTGGTCAGAGGCACCTCTCAGTTATAAGTCTACGGGATATTACACTTGCCATAGCAACCGAAATTTAGCAACTGAATCAAAGGACATGTCACCGTTCCCCAGCCTTGTGAATGCTATATGTGAAATTTGGATGTGATTGACCCAGACGCTTAAAGATATATAGTAACTCGAAGGTTTTGACAGACGACGGACAGCGTGGGCTGCCTTTCCTATAAACTCCCCAAGAGCCGAAGGCTCGGCGCATTTGGGGCTCAAATTCATAGTTGTAGTTGGAAAAGAGTAACAAATCATTCATTCTAAAGCTTCCTATTCCGTATGTGTGAAAAATGCGTTTCTCTTAAAAATCGCTACAAAATCCGAACGCAGTTGTCACACTGGCAAAATGTTAAGGAATGCGACCGTATTCATCACACACGTGTGAAAAATGCGTTTTGTGAATATTGCGGTCTCTCAAACCAGCTATAGGAATAACTGAACAAAATATCTGAAGAATCGCTTAAGCTAGTTTCCTTATACACTGCTCAAAATATTTAAAGGAACAGCTGATATTTTCCCATAGACATTACTACAACATATATCCAGTTCCACGGCCCATAAATTCGATCCCTAAAGGCCAAGCATTCCCCATTCCTTTGCAGCGGTTGCAAGAACAATCAAAGTTTTAGACAACAAGAAGTTCAATACAACTGATACTCAGATCATTTCCATGGAACAAATTTTGCATTTTTTTATTTTTCTGAAAATGAGGCATTTTTCTGGAAGTCTATAAAATCTCATAAGCTTGAGTTCAAAGTGATCCTTCAAACGGGTCATCTTGTGAGACATTCAGCTTCATTGGCAAACTGATTGTGTCGATTTTGGTTGTAATTTTCATGCTGTTCACCTGTTCTGAAAAAATGCAATTTTTTACCAAAATTTCATTTGCACAAAAAACTGTCCATGGACATGGGCAGGGCAAATATTGGATCAAAACTTGTGCTGTCAGTAACCTCGACCCTCTTTAAAAAAATGGGAAAAATTCGAAATTTCGTGTCTTTGTCGAGCGAAAGTAAATGGACCTCAAAGTGGGGCGGCGTTGCACTGTCGTCTATGGAAAAGTATTTGGCGTTCCTTTAAATGTTTTTAGCAGTGTATTTGGCATACAGTAACAGACTAAGATGTAGGTGAGCCGATGGATACCCCTTTCTGACTTAAACATTATGGGATGAACCTTCTTTAGAGGTAAGCATATGGTTAGGGGCATAGCGTTTTATAAACACATTTTCTAGTTTTTCTTGTCTGAGTAGGCTCCGGTTTTGGAGTTATGCCCCCAGTTTAGCTCAGTGGGTTAGGCGCTGTCCTACTGATATAGCGGACCCGGGTTCGAGCCCCGCTTGAGGCGAGAATCTTTCCTACCGTAAACGGGGTTCCATGCACAAAGTTTAAAAACAGCTGTAAACAATCTCTTTAAGTTGATCTTTCGCAAAGTTATTGGAGACAGTGTTCAAATAATACTTAATGTTTCTTTACAGAACTATATTTCCAAAACAGAAGGACTAAAGCAATTTCAACAATAAACATGAACAGATTTGTCACACCGACAGTTTTTGCACCAACTATTGCTTGCATGCTTATATACCTAGCTGCACATGCGACTAGCTGCGATCTGTTCTACACATGTGATCAGGGTACATATCGCGTGATCAACCCAGATCCATGGACCTATATAGATGCCAGGGCCTCCGGTTGTGAAACGGTTACTTCAGTGAGAAACTTGAACATTACTGTCAGGAACTGTGAAAAGGTATTTTTCGGGACCGCAAATAGCCCAGCAGGCTTATGGTGCCTTAATGACTTCGTACAGATGTCCATGCGACGTAATGACGTCGCATCGACGTCAGTGCAACGTGATTACGATGTCTCGAGCCCGCTTGGAGAGCGAGTGTTTGATGTTTTTTTTATAGGAAAACTATTAAATACATAGTAGCCCTCCGCAGTAAACACTCACGCAGAGACGGTCTAAGGGGGTGGGGGGAGGGGTCACAAGACATTTGCCTAGAATGACTAAATGCTCAATCTGGGCTTAAGCAATTATAGGAAAGATCTAAATAATTTTGTGATACGTCATTAGAACAGTCTTTTCGAGACGGTTTACATCAAATGTTCAGTAGAGGAATGAGATTATCCTGGAATTACTAAATACCGCATTTGGGCTTAAAAGTTTTCATGTTACTTTAAGCTCCAATAAGTACACATCATTGCAGAGTATATTGATGTGAATATCATTGCAAGTGATAGTCCGGAGATCACAAGATCACAAGAGATGCTAGCTAGGAGTCGGATCAGTAGATCCGGATGATACACAGTCAGATTATCTACTGTATAAACGATGCGTTCAAGTGTTTACAGTATGCTTTTTCCTGATTAACTTCCCGTTTTCTAATTGAAAGTCCATTCAGTGAGTAAATATGCAGGCCGGTCCGAGTTTACATTATAGACATTGTTTCAGTCTTCTGTTTTCATGTGGTTAGTTATATACTGACACAAAAAAGAAACGTCCGTTTTCTAAGGTTCCGTATCTTTTCAACCAGTAATGTTGTAGCCATAAAAATGAAAATAAAATGTGTCCCGAGCGTCTGGCACACATACAGTTGCAGCCAATTTAATTTTTCTCCATAGCCACACGATTTATCGAACCTAATGTCAAAACACCCTTTTTCATTCTCAGCAGCATTTTATTCATCAAAACCTGAAATATTTTGCGTAAAACAAGGGCTAGAAACATCGACAAACAAAAAATCAACTTTTAAAAACAAAAAGCGCTTATTAAATGAACGAGAAAGCTGCCCAAAGTTTTCATTTATAAAATTATCTCCCTTTTAATTAAATTAATAACGATTTTAGATCTTCCGTATCTCCATAACCGTTCATCATTTTGACACCGTTTTTGTTTTAATTGACTATACTTGTGTACAATAATGAAAACATGCATCAGAAAATAAAAATTAAGGCTGAAATCTGAAATCCCGGTGCACTAAAACCCGGGTTTATTACCCCACCTCGTACAGAAAAGTAATCGAGTAATTTTGTAACCAAATTTTTGCAATGCTGAATGATACTGATTTCAATGCTATCAATGGCTAGTAATGAATTCTGGAGTAGTCCTATGCCATTTACATGTACTTCCAAACTGATGGCTCAACAAGGTAATGTTTGCGTGTATGTACGCACTGCCATGATCGACGTTTTGTGACGTCACTTTACTTGACAGATTTATGCCAGTGGTTGTGACAATTTAGAATGCATCCATCACCCATAAAATATCAGCAGCGTGTCTGCTCAGTGATGCTAGGATGAGCTGTGATGATTAAAATTAAAAGAACACACGAGATACTGATTTTGTGACTTTCGAAATTTGGGTACTGGCGCTTGCGGCATTGTCATTGTCGCCGATGTTCATTTAACGGATTTCCGTTCAACGCACACCATTGCTGAATAGTCAAAGTTATTGAAACAAAACACTTGAATGAATTGTCTGTGTGCATTTGGAATTCAGAGACACAATTGTAAAGCGGACGTTTCTTGTTTGTGTCAGTATATATGGCTCCCCACTATCGCCTAATTGTACATTAGCCCCTGAGCAGCCCATATTGTAACAATGGCCAGACTAGGACTTGGCCTAGTTTATGATAGTGGAAACCTCTACCCTATCATTCGGACGAGTCTTTCTTCTAGGGTGTTTAGTGTATTTTTTTTTAATTGCTGGAATTTTTACAGTGTAAATCCCAATCAGATGCCGCGTATTGCGGCGTCTGCTCTGTGTCTGCCTGTTTACCAAACTACGTTTTCATGACACGCTAGATTAACCCTTAAAGCGCCAAAAATTAAAACTGCTGAACTGGCAAACAGTGTAGATCCAGATGATGTGGCTCATAATGAGCCACCTCATCTGAATCTACACTGTTTGCCCCCTAGTGTTCGAATTCTCAATATGATATCGCTTGGACGAGACATTTTTTTAAATTCTGCAGACGTAAAATTTTGTCGTCTGCTTTTTAACGCATTAAGGGTTAAGTGAGTTTAACTTGTTTCTTTTCCAGGCAAGTATAGAACTAGAGTTGATAACTGATGAAGGCATGTCCAAGCTATGCGAAATATCATGCGGGGAAGCAGAATTCAGATCTATATCACGCAGACGCAGGGCTCTACCGACGTTACAGCCATTAAATTTCGTACTAAAAGCGTATGGACGTAAGTACGATCCATGTATTTATAAAAATAGTTAATATTGGCAAATTACTGCCTTCATTTAAGAATTAAAATTTGATTTTTCAGCGTTCATCGTGTGATGAAGCCAGTGCAAGCGCTTCTTGTAGAATTTTAGCGACGACCACTGGCTTCTTCACACGATGAACGCTGAAAAATCAAATTTTTATTTTTATATTTACACTTTATTTGTGAACCTCCGTGTGCCGTTTTCGTGGTAATTTAGTGTAGAATAGGCAAAATATGGATCGAAGAAAAGTTAGTAACGACGTTTTCGGCCATAACGTTTAACAGCCGTCGTCCTGACGTGGCGTCAATCGAACGTTACAAGAACCAATCAAGACGTTTGTTTACATAAGACGTCGCTTGACGACAACGTCACATTATCAACTGGCCTTCATCGGTGTATGAAGCCAGTTGCTCTACAGGGTTCACCTATGGGAAGTCAGTGGCAAGTGTAAATATTCAATCTTATCATCAACAAACCCCACTGGCGAGCCACTGAAAGCCTTAAAAAAACGTGTACGATCATGTGTTTTTTTTTCACGTCAAAGGAAATACGAATTCCAACACAGTGGTTACTATTTTCTGTAGACTACTTATAGGCCTATTATATTATTCCGAATGCAGTCTTATAGAATATAGCACAGAGAATGCGTACATGTACTTGTAATTGCTTTAACTGGTATTCTTGTCTTTAAGTAGAATTTACAAGTTTTCATTTTAAAACAACATAACGTAGATCTAGAGCACCAGAGACTTCTTTCGGTTTCGAACATTTGGGGACGGCCAACTATAAAATCTATAAAGCCCTACGATATGATCGCGAATACCGTCTGAAAGTACCCATGAATATACACACTTTGCGCTTCATTTTAAAATAGCGCACACAGAAAGAACAAATTTAAGTGAATCGAAGAATTTCCGGGGTTTCCTTGTTCAAAATGACGTAAGAAAATGGCACAGGAAATGTTAAACGTGATCAACCACCCTGTTACAGTGCCTGAAAACTAAACGAAACAATATACAAGAAAAAAACACAATATACCTGTGAAAATTTTCAAATGATTTGAATTAAATCGACAATTCCGAAGACTGGAGGACAACAGTGTAGATTCAGTTGTATAATCTGTACAATGCAAAAGAATCAAATTTGTTTACAACAGTGTTAGAAAAGACGATGCAAAACCACTTTATGATAAAATAACATCTGAGGTGCTTTTCCGGATCTTTTATCGTCAGTATGTTGAAGGTTTAAAGTTCACAGATCGTCTTCATTTCAGCAAGTGGAATTGCCAACTACAATTGTCACGTCTCTGGTTGTGTGTTCATCAGTAACCCCAGATCAGAGCTGTACTTCCACTCCATGGCCAAGTCTCTTAGTGATGGCTCAGAGTGTCCAACCAGACATATTTTGAAGAACAACGTTATTGAAATCTACGGCAATTGTGATAAGGTAAGCAAATCAGGGTTCAAGGTTATAAAACTTGAGAATAATCTCAAACTCACAATAAAGCACACTGATTGGCTGCTTCCGAGCATGTGCTCGGAAGCAGCCAATCAGTGTGCTTTATTTTGAGTTTGAGAATGTACTCAAGTTTTATAACCTCGGGACCTGGTCACGAGGTTATAAAACGTTTTTCGTGCTCAACTCAGCTGAGCATGAAATTTACTCTGCTGAAAAATGTTAATGTTGGCATTTTCATATTCATATGCAGAGAAAATTTCATACTCAGCTAAACTGAGCAAGAAAAGAACTGAACTTGTGAATAATTTGCCACTTATTAGCAGGTAAAACTTCATGCTCAGCTGAGTTGAGCATGAAAAAAGTTTTATAACTTTAGGGCCAGGATGAATGAGGTTCATCGAGTTACAGCTAAAATTTTGTATCAGCATTGTTAGTTCATGTCATTCAAATAATGTTTCAGGTTTGTTCTTATGTTTATTCATTTGCTCAATTGAACCAAAGGCCCGTGCTCAACATAACACGGGGTAACAGGGATAAGTGAGAGATAATTTCAAATACAAAAATAAAAAAAATGAATAGAACTTACATTGTAACCATTCATTAGAACCGTCTCGGAGAGACGACTCTAAGAGTCACAACGTAAGTATTGAAAATTATCCCTTAATTATCCCTGCTATCCCTTGTCATCTGGAGCACAGAAAAGCTTATGGGGAAAGATTTCGTCTGTGGTCGTTGAACTTCGTCCATAGTCCACGTTGAGCAAGAACCTCTGCAGCCTCCGGGCAGATTTCAAATACAATGTCATTTGCAGCCCCCTTTGGATAGGGGTTTAACCACATCCTCGCTTCGGACAGACTGGGTCAGCACTTAGGCAGCTATGGGAACTTAAAAGCTCTATAGGCGTAAAACTAAAAAAAAAAAGCTGTCCTGCTCAGAAGCATGCATTCCTGCTCAGAATGGATAAAATTGTAATCGCTATGAATTTCGTGACAATAAAGCTGCCGTGCTAATGTGAAAAGCGTCAGCTGATCTGGCTTCTTTTGGTGTCTTTTGTAAGTTTGGCCTTTTCAGGGTGTTTTTAGCTCGCCTGAACGAAAGTTCAGGAAGAGCTATTGTTGTCACCTCGGTGTCGGCGTCCGCGTCCGCGTCAGCGTCCGCGTCAGCGTCCGCGTCCGCGTCAGCGTCGGCGTCCGGATTGGATGTTTTGGTTAAAGATTTTTAAAGACCTATATCTCCCTAACCCATGGATGTATTCTTTTGATACTTGCACTGTAGTTAGATATTGGTCCAAAGTATAACATGGTACCACCCCCACCCCACTCCTTGACCTTGATGTCAAGGTCATGGACTTAGAAAATTGGGAGTTTTTTGGGACTGGATGTTTTGGTTAAAGTTTTCTAAAGCCCAGTATCTCTTTAACCCATGGATGGATTCCTTGATACTTGCACTGTAGTTAGATATTGTTCCGAAGTTTTCCAAGGTACCGCCCCCACCCACCTCAGTGACCTTGATGTCAAGGTCATGGACTTAGAAAATTGTCTTTTTATTAATTGGATGTTTTGGTTAAAGTTTTTTAATGACACATATCTCCTGAACCCATAGATGAATTCTTTTTATATTTGCACTGTAGTTAGATATTAGTCCAAAGTTTTACAGAGTACTACCCCAGCCCTGCTCGGTGACCTTGATGTCAAGGTCAGGGACTTAGGAAATTTGGTCTTTATTAAAGTTTTCTAATTGCGTACTGATTCATAATGCTTGGCAGAGATTTAGTTTACACTTGAACTGATGTTAGACACTTTTTTGAGTTTTTACAAAACTCTATATACTTACCCGACTGGATGACCTTGATCTCAAGGTCATGGACTTTGAGTTTTGTCTTAAAGATTTTGATTAGTTTTATATGAATAAAGACATAATTTCACAGTGCCACAATGGACTCAGTAGATACTTATACTTGGACTGACGTTAGATAACGATTAAAGGCTTTGATACATCCTAGCCCTGCCCTCCTCCCCCCTACCCCTTAGTTCTTTGACCTCAAGCTCATGGACTTTGAAATTTCATGTGGATTCTTTTTAAGACATTTCTGAGATAGCTTTTGTTTATAAATGTGTTGTCATTATGGACATGCTTGCCTGAAGTTTTATACATAGCAGTCCACACCACCATAGCGACTGTGTGATGGGCAAGCACCTATTCAGGCGAGCTATGCTGTCAGGCGACAGCTCTTGTTATTTTTCTTTTCCTGTTAGTTTCCCTGGGGGAAGAAACCATACAAAAAGGAGTCTAAATCAAATGGTCAAGAATTTACTCGTTTGGGACCTTGATCTTTTAAAAGTAGATCCCCAGTCAGAAGACACCAAACAGAAATGGTTGTTTCACTGCAAGTTTCCCCCCGTGCCAACCGGGGGGTATAAATAGTTGGATGCTTTCGCTTGTGGCAGGTGGTGAAACCCCACTTTACAAGCAACCGTCCGTTATATAGTTCACACAGTTTAATTGATCAAATTTAAATGATCAAATCTTCCGTACAAACAGATCCAACGTGCGAATTTAAATAAATCCCATTTAGACATTTTAGATATATTTAAGTAGGCACAAACGCGAATTCTATCCTTTCGATCTTTACTATTTCATGATACTAACATGCTTCATTTATTTGTGTATCATTCTGTGCCCGTGGGTCGCACACGGGACGAAGATTATTACCTCATCTGTTTATAACATTTGTCTTGTGTTTGTATCACTTTTCCAAACTCGAGCACGTTGCACTTTAAAATAAGAAAGAAATTTGTCTCAACAGAAAAATAATAAACAATTTGCCTTCTGTAGCAATTGTCTGCTACGTTTTGTTTGCATATGCCTTAAAGTTTCAAATCATTTAACAAATCTTATATGTTACTACCTCTTCTTACCTATATAGTAACTTTGACAACTTCTTAGTCTCATTGCATATACTCCGGATATGGATCTTCTATTCCGACAACGCCAAAGACGTCTTTTCAGCAAACGGTTCTCTTTTTCCCTTTGTCTGTGGGGAATAAAATTTACAGGCCACTTTACTTCTGTAGTGGACGGGGTGAAATTCCCTGTCAAAACAGGAGCCACCTGTTTGCCGTGGGTGGCGTCTCGTATGCTGGAAAAAGGGATCCTGGTAGTTGAGGGAAGCCCAGGGATCTCCAGCTTTCCAACGATTTACAGACACTTCGGCCCCAACCCATCTCGGCCCCTAGACACTTCGGCCCCAAACCATTTCGGCCCCAGTCACTTCGGCCCCAGACACCTCGGCCCCAGTCATCTCGGCCCCACGGACACTTCGGCCCCTAGTCACCTCGGCCCCTAAGACATTTCGGCCCCAGTTGTAGTTTCGTATTTTTTGAGTATATTTATGTGTAATATTATCAGAAACGCTTTTCAGAGGAATGTCAGGCTTTGTTTTGCATCATCATTAAATATAGACAGCTATTACTTTTGCATTGTCTTGAAAGAATGCTCGCAAATTACCGTTTAACGAAACGGCTCTAAAAATTTCAATAGATTTCATTGGCGCTGAAAAGACGATCCTTTGTAACTAAGAAGCAGACCCAAAAGGAATGAGCATTATTAATCTGATCATGAGTAGCAATTCAACCATCTTTGCAGGCCAAGGGTACTAAGTCCACTTTGTTCCTTGCTACCCTTGGCCGTCGGCCTATTCGTAAATCGAATTTCCCACTGCAATATCATTTCATCGGATGGGAACAATTTCCATCACATCAAATCAAATTATCACATTTTTCGCATAACATGCACTCTCATCGACAGACAAAATATGAAGTGTTAACCTATGGAATCCCATAACGGACATTACCTTTCCGATATTTATCAGAAAAAAATATTGAAACAATAAAAAAACAGAATGAAATTAAATCAAATTTAGAAAGGGAACAAAAAAGAAAAAGAAAATCAGACAAGCAGGCATTTAAAATAAACAAACAGAATGGAAATTAATATAAGAATATAAGAAAAGAAAATGAAACAAGCTATTTAGAAATTAATTTGAAACAAGAAAACAGAATTTAAAACAAGACAGCGCAGTGTCTGCAAAGCAGAAGGTTAAGATCGTTGAGGGACGGGGGGGGGGGGGGGTGTTAAGAGAGTCTGTTGCGAGAGGTGCGGACCTGAAACCGCCGATCTGCTTAATATGCTTTGTGATGATATTTATTAACCCTTTTTTGACCAGTGGACTTGTCCATTCTTATCATGCAGATAATCCCATTTCTAGTTTTAGGGGTTTCTGGTGAATATTTTCACTTTTATTGTACTTTTTATAGAAATTCCTGCAAGCAAACAATGTAGGCCCTGATCAGACGCCGCGTTTTGCGGCGTCTGAACTGGGTCTGTACTGTTTGCATAATGTCCCCAAAACGGGTATCCGGTCTAAAAAGGGTTAAAAGAAAGGTCATGATGTGATAGATCATTCACATCCGCGATTATGAGTAAAATAGCCGTAGTTATACAATATTCGTTTTAGCCTGGCAAAAGTTTGCTCTTTCAATTTTTAATTTTTGCCAATTTTGGGTCATTTTTACACCGACTGAAGTCATCTATCTATCTATCTATCTATCTATCTATCTATCTATCTATCTATCTATCTATCTATCTATCTATCTAATCTACCTAATCTAATCTAATCTAATCTATCCGTACATTCGACCGTGTCTGCCTGAATATCTGTTAAAAAAATCCAGGTGCATACGCGGTATCGATTAATCAGCGATAATCGATTACTAATATACACGATCAATGTAGGCGTGATTTAACGAGTATTAATAAACAGCGTACATGGACAAGATAAGGCGTCTTTAATTTGAAAAAAAAGACCATACACCATGTGCGGAAATAGTAAAAACTGAAATCAGTCTACACATTAGTTCAGACTTATCAGAGTTCTCTTCCCACTTTGTTTTGGATTCTTCATAAATCAAAGATTGTTTCAACGAAAATTGCAGGATCGGCCGCGCATACTGATCTGAGTCTTCGCATACCGTAAGGTACATGTTCACGCGAAGCCCATAAGTAGCATTATCGCCGTCTTTCATTTTTTCGCGCTCTGTGACAACAGCGAAAACTGATAAAAGGTAAAAATATACTCACCCGTCATTTCACCATTTCCAAATAGTTTTTGTGACTAAATTCGTTGGTCATTATATTATCATATCTAAATTCTAGTCAAAAGTTCACAAAAAGTTATGGTTTAAGATTAAAATATATCTGCAAATAAACAAAATTATGAGTCAGTAAGAAAATCAATATTAGGTCTTGCATGATATGATGTTTATACGTTCGTTAATCTCCTATACAGATGAATAACAGATGAAATAAAGAAAGAACGTGATACCCGGGGAATTATCTCATTCGCGGACGGGATTGTTACCACAATCGATTTTACTTGGACCAGTTTAACGAGTTCGATTGCAGTCCGCGATTCTCCCGGCTATGTTAAATATTTTCTATCACAATATTATGTCCTATACCGATAACTAATACTCTGTTTTAACTTTTTCAGAGCTTTCATGTAAAACTTTCGTAAATACAAGGGTTGATCCAGAAGTAATGTCACTGTGTCCACTGCGCGCTTATTCATCGTAGCATTATTATAAAAATCATATCAAGCTGCACTGTAATTCACTTCTGATTTACAGAATAAATTTATAATTGGAATCTCTTTTCTTTCCAATTATATAGACGTTCAAAGTATGCCACCGACGCCATCGCGCCGCACGTCAGAATAACGTTAATTACATGATCATAATTTTCAAAGGCAATCACATATCAAAATCAAACTAACGCGCTAAATCAGATGAAACTTTGATACGATGACGAAATATATTTCTGTCACCCACTGTTGAAATTTTAATATCGTCACTGCAGTTTGAAGTTTGCTAGCTAGCGCTAATGCTTGTTACTGCCGAGAGTAAAAATGCTGATTTCTGACAAAACGCGTCAGCTGATATGTGCGGTTTTGCCTCGAATTTTGAATATCACCATTGAGACTCTTGGGCTGTTTAGTTAGACATGTGGTTAAATAGCAGTTATAATGAGGCTTGTCTAAAGCTGCAATCAGCGCGATACGCGTGCAGATGAGTTGCTAGAGGATAGTCTGAAAACGGGAAGACCTTTATGTGCAATGTCAGACAAAAACGTCACTCTTGTTTGGACCCCATATATGAAGATCAATGCTCTGAAATTCGCATATTGTGTAAAATTCTTAAAATTGAGTTGCGGGGACCTTCAAGTAATATTAAAGATGAGATAAACATGGGTGAAGAGACATTAATACTATGCTGGAACAGCGAATATGCTACTTTGGACATGACACAATATCGAAATTTCGTCTGGTGCGTCAACAACGTCATTGACGTGCGGCGCGTTTCGTTACCATCCCTTCTGTCTATCTCGATTACTGTGCACTGTATACACCTTTCCTATAAATCGATAAAGTCGCGCACGAGTTACCTACCCAAGTAGACTGTGACGTCATCTATAGGAACATCCCATATAATTCAGTACAACTGTAAGCACATATAACATGCATAAAGCAGTCGTTTTGTAAATGTAGACTACAAAAAATTCATTGAAAGACCAAATTAAAGTATAATTGCCCTGTTTCATGTGACATTTTTATTTATATATTTTTTTATTCATTTTAATATCATATTGAGAATCCCGACAAGTCGCTCATGATTTTCATGACCTCTTTCATCGGCGCCGTGTTTTAACATTCACGTTTGTTCAATATAAAAGAGCTACATTTCGTATAAGTTTCGTAAATCTGAAAAGTTCTTTCCATTTTTCCGACAGGAAAAACGTCGGCATTCAGACAGTAATTACGCATTATTACCGGACAGATTATAACGCTGATATTTATGGTTTCTTGTGCGATACACCGATCTAAACATCATCATCCAGACACTTTTTCGTAAGTTTGAACCCGAGGTTGAATTTATATTATTTTTTCCATCTTTTACTTATCTTCGGTATTATTTATTTGATCGTTTCCATTTCAAGGTATGTGTTCTTAAAACTGCCTTCGGAACACGTGTCAAGGTAAAACACAATCATAGGTGTTTGTTTATTGCGGCAATGCGCGCGATTCGGTGATTACACAAACGAATTCCATGTCAGCACACTTTGTTGTCATTTTTAGCGCGTGTCTGCTTTATTATCGGCTAATCGTTCGTTTTGTATCTTTTGTAATAACGGTTTGAACATCTTCCGCGATTTTCTTTCTTTTCCTTATGTTTTGGAAGCTGTACTGGTGATACATACTCTTTCGATTACGGTAATTTTGACCCAAAATTTTAGTCGGAAATCTTTTAATTTTATTTCAAATTCCCATATGCTGTAAGTTATAAAGTATTTTCCGACAAAGAAACAGTTAAATATAGCTGGAACAAAATAGTTGTCTTAATCTTAACCATTGAACGTTAGTTTTGGATATACGGAAAACTGGCATTTATATGGTTACACAATGAAAAACAATAGCCTATCCTATAGATGACGTCATAGGCGTTGCAAGGGACATAACTGGAACAGACTCTGAATTATAGGAAAGGTGTATACCTATGACATTTTCAGCCCATAATGCAAATAGATTAAGATACCTGGATACGAAATTTTATTGGTCTCCCTTACTTCTACATGATTTTATAGCTGCAGTGACATTACTTCTGGATCCACCCTCGTATATAGCAAGGATTCTAGACGGATACCAGTGTCAAACTGTTATAAAGCATTCTAGATAATCTTTCTCAAAAAGTGGCTTTGTACTTTGGCATCGAACGTATGTCCATACAGTTTTACTTTCTTTAGTATTTTCCGATTATTTGGTATACGTTTTATATATTTAAGTTATGTCACATTTGACCTCTTCCTCATCATCGGTAGTATTAATTTATAAGCTACATATAATAAGGACCAGTCTGTTGGTTACGTATGTTAATTTCGATATATATTTACATATTGTAAAACTCAAATATTAATTCTCTTCTTACCGTATATCCAGCCATGATAATTAAAGACGCCTGATCTTGCTCGTGTGCGTTTGTTTATTGCTCATCGTTAAATATCACACCTGAGGTTATCATTCATTAATCGATGTCGCGTGTCACGATTAATCGATACCGCTGCTTACCTGGACGTTAGGCAGGGTGAATGTCTTTTAAATAGACAAACAGAAGGAATATAGAGACAGAGGGACGATCGGGCGAAAAAAAATGATAGCAAAATCAGATAGATAGATAGATAGATAGATAGATCAGTTGTCAGTATAGTCCGTTTGCTCCCAAGTGCAAACGGGGTTTTGCTTATTTTCTCGAAAACGATGAAAGTTTGATTAAATGTTCTAATGTCCTAATGAATCTAATACTTATACATAACAGAATACGAAAAATCCAAATTTTTGGATGCTTTTGTAAAATATTTTCCATTAATAGTAATACAGAAACTGAGCAGTTTCACTGAAGGGCGTCGTATGCTTGTTAGAACAGCCAAAATATTGTCAATAGGCAAAACGTAAATTCGTTGTTTACTACAGTTGTGGGCGTATATGAATGAAATAGTAAAATGTGTTCACCTGTCCGCACGCGTAACGCATGGTGTCAGTGGTCAGGTGATACTATGTTGTAAATCAACATTGAACTATTAAAATGTTTTGCGAGTAATAAGTGTATGTTTCAACATTTGATTATATATGGGTGAAACAAAGAGTAGGAAAATGGATTCAGAATAAAATTTCAATTAACTATGCAAATTTTGTTCTAAGGATAGCTACAGGACCGGTCACGTGCTACAATACGCAAGACTACACGGGAATTCCAACAGCCAGGTTTTACTCCCTTGTAATTAAGAGGCGAAAATGACATATTTTAGGTCCATCTTTTGTAAAGAACTTTTTTATGCCAAGCCTCATATTTCTACAAAATTATGATTTAGTTATGTATAAGATCAAAATTAAGAATGAGCATTTTGAAAATCTTCTACCTCTTACCAATTTTGAGAAAATATTGGGAATGCCGTTTGCATTTGGGAGCAAACGGACTATACTGAATTTTGATGAAAGACCCTGATGATTGGAAGGTCAACTTTCATATAAACTTCAGTTGTTGTAACTCGCGTTAACGTTTTAGTTTCGCGTTTTAGTTTTTAAAGTGATATCGGTTTCAAGATATCGATAAGTTCTTGAAATCACGATCATCCAATTGTCACTTTAGAAGTTAATATGTCGAACATTGGCGAGGTTCTTGAATCCGATTCGCGAATATTAGCAAAACTGAAGGCGTTGCAAATATTAGCAAAAATGAAGGTATTGCGAATATTAAACAATTTACAGTTTATACGCATGTAGCATTTGGTCATATCCTTTCTATCCGTCTAAAAATATGAAAGCTTACAGTTTTAGTCCAAAGAGTCGGCATGGCAAAATGTTTGGTATTAAATAAAGGAAAACCATGGTATTTGACATTAAAAAACAAAAATAAATAGATATACAAATAAATAATTCATAGGCACAAAAATGAGAACAATGAATAATATAAAAAAAACGGCCAAGTCAAGTTTTTAATCTGACATTACAGAGAAAGCACATGCTTGTGCTGAAATAAAGAGTCTCAAGGCACGGAGAATTTGCAGCTCTCAATATCATAAATGTCAGATTCTGCAGTGGAAAAGCTCTCCTCCTTTTCTGTTGAAGCAATAATATAACACACAAGTAATATCTTTAAAAAAGATTATCGGCTTTGATTAAATAGAATTGTGTATTGTAATATATATGAGTCAGTTACATATAAGATATCGGATGTGCTAAACAGATTGTACGAATGCGCCTGTTGATACGCACATTTGTTGTAGGTGTTTTGGTTTCGATTTCGGAAATGCTGTTGAATTTTGATTGGGGTCTATCTGTGTTGCACATAATAATGAGGATTGGCTGGCCGACCGCCCCACATATAAGATGTAAATATTTCAAAGGGCAAAAATAGTGAAAAAATATAGATTTTTTTTAAATTTTTCCAACTGGGGCCGAAGTGACTAGGGCTATGGGACCGAGATGACTAGGGGCCGAAGTGACTAGGGGTCGAAGTGTCCAGGAATTTATTTCTGGGTGGGGCCTAAATGGTTTGGGGCCGAGATGACTAGGGGCCGAGGTGTCTAGGGGCCGAGATGGTTTGGGGCCGAAGTGTCCTGTTACCTTTCCAACACACTACTTTGGCCCTGGCTTCAGATAGACGAGCGTTTCGGGTTAGGCCCGACCCGTTTCAATCGGCTCAGTCGTGCTAAGCTCTAGAAATGCGCTTCTTGATCCTTCACTTCCTTCTTTCTTTATACGTATCTATAATGGTACATACCGGGCTTAAAATATTCCCTTCGTTTCTTTCTATATGGGTATTTTCGATGGGCAGCGGCTGATGGGTTAATTGACGGGAATATTTTTCGACCTTCAGCATTGGGGGTTTAAACCGAGGGATTTGATCGTTGAGTATAATGGTTATGTAGCTTTGGCGTTGGGAATAGGAGGTCCGTTCCCCTAAAACGTCCCCTTGTAGGACTCCGCGGAGGGTGAAGCGCATAGCCAATGAATAATATACATCAATCATGGGATCCTCAAATAAGAGAAGATTTCAAATGGACTCTGATGACGACGCGGACCGGCCCTCATATTTCACATTTCAAGGTAATGTTAGTTTCTCTAAATTTCTAGTCATTCAGTCACTTGAAGAGAAAGCGGTCACGACCCTTTCCCCTTTCGTGATTGAAAAGCAAATTGAAAGTTTAATTGGGACACCTAAATCTGTTAAAAAACTAAAAAACAAGACTCTTCTTGTCGACACTTGCCGAAAAGCTCAAACGGACAATCTTTTGAAAATTTCCACCTTTTTTGGCCTTAAAGTCTCTGTCACGGAGCATACAAGCCTTAATTCTTCTAAAGGCATCATCCGTGACAGGATGCTGAAAGGGGAAAAAGAAAATGAAATCGTTGACTATCTAAGAGAACAGGGCGTGACCGCCTGCAAACGCTTTACCATCAAAAAAGATCACGATACTGTTGAGACGAACACGTTATTACTTACGTTCAACACCGTCACGGTACCAAAATCATTAAAAATCTTTTACCGAGTTGTTCCGGTTGACGTGTATGTGCCAAATCCTCTGCGGTGTTTCAACTGTCAGAGGTTTGGCCATCACGAAAACAATTGCCCCGTTGATCCCGGATCTGTTTGTGCGACTTGTGGCGCGGGAGGTCATGACCACCATACCTCCACGTGCAAAAATCCGGCCAAATGCGTTAACTGCGGCAAAGATCACGTCTCTCGATCCAGCGTATGTGAAATATGGAAAAAAGAAAAAGAAATTTTGAAAATTAAGGTCAACAAAAATGTTACCTATTTGGAAGCTAGGAAATTATATGAAAGCCAAACTCAAACATCGGATTTGGACTTCACAAAAATTGCACATTCACTGGCAAGACCCGAAACAAAAACTACTGGTACCCAATTTTTCGAAAAAGATTTTGACATTTTACCATCTTCTAAAGTTATTTCACCATCTGTAAAACCAACATCTCAGCCAACATCTCAGCCAAGAGCAACTACAGCCCGCTCTTGCTCAGGTTCACAGCCTCGAGCCGCTTCGGCGGCTCGTCCAACTAATTCTCAGTCTAGTTCTCAGTCTAATTCTCAGTCTAGTTCACAGTCTAATTCACAGTCTAGTTCACAATCTAGTTCGTCTGGTTCGCAGTCTGCTAGACAGACTAAGGAACAGCTTAAAGCGGCGGCTAAAGCGCAGAAGGAGAAGGATAAACATCGTTCTCCTTCTGGTCTCGGCTCTGGCCGTCGATCACATTCTGGCGGAGGCTCGTCCTCCAATAAACCTGCCATCGGAGGCTTGTCCTCCAATAAGCCCGGCAAAGGATCTCCGGATCCTGTTAAAACGGTCAATAAATATGGCGCTTTGGAGGATGACATGGATACTGCTTAGGAGAAGTATATTCTCCTGATTGGTCTCCTGACATGTTTTTTTCTCTCCAATTCATTTGAACATGGATAAAAAGTCAATAATACAGTGGAACTGTCGTGGTCTTAAAGCAAATTATAATGAATTACTTATTTTAATGTCTCTTTTATCTCCAAGTGTCATTTGTCTTCAAGAAACCTTTTTAAAGCAGTCCGATAATGTTAGTTTTAGAGATTTTAATATGTTTAACTATATTTGTCCTGATGGTCAAAGAGCATCAGGAGGAACTTCGATTCTCGTAAAATCTAACATTCCACATAGTCAGTTTAATCTGAATACAAACTTACAAGCAGTTGCCGTCAATGTTACTTTATCCAAAAATAGTAACGATATGCTCTATCTATATTCCGCCAAATGATGTACTTTCTAAAAATTCCTTGGTCAATCTAGTAGACCAATTGCCGCAGCCATTTATGTTAGTGTGTGACTTCAATGGTCACAGTAAAACCTGGGGTTGTTTGAATACAAATGACAGAGGAGAAATTATTGAAGATGTAATTGCTGAAAATGATTTGTGTATACTTAAGGAAAAACAACCTACATATCTTCACCCTCCCACGGGAAATTATTTTGCCATAGATTTGTCTATTTGTCATCCTAATATATATTTAGATTTTGACTGGTTAGTTTGTGATGACCTGCATGGAAGCGATCACTTCCCAATCATAATTAAAGAAATTGATTCATCTGATGAAGAACAGCATTCTCGATGGAATTTGAAAAAAGCAAATTGGGAAATGTTCGTAACATCATGTCAGGAGCGGCTTAGCTCTGAAAATTTCAAAACAGCAGAAGATATGTCTGCCTTTACATCAGCATTACATGCAATTTCGGAAGAAAGTATTCCGAAATCCTCGACAAGTTCAAAAAGGCGTAATCCATGGTTTACTAATGAATGTAAAAGTAAAAAGTATGCAAAGACCAGGAACTGAAACAATCAAAATCCAAATCCAGCCCTCAAACCATAGTTGGAAACAACTAAGATTACAAATAATCAAGATACAGTGAACATATGGCCAACCGAGTGAGCAGCTTGTTCCCAAAAGGTGGCCACTCAGCAACCCAAACCGAACCAAAAATAATAATAACATACATAAAGTAAAACATCACAGAAACTCTGACACCAAAAACAGGCAACAAAGAACCACAACAGAACTACCGCCTTGGAACGGTCAGTAATGAATTACTGGGGGGCTTAAATCGATTTTACAAGCCCAACCTCACCCTCAGTTTCTGAAGTGGTACAAAACATTTAGTTGGTTGTTCGGTTCGCATGATAACCCTCTAACTCGTCAACGAATCAATGAAAAACTGCAATAAACAAACGCAAATCGTCTTTACGAAAATTTAATAAAAATCCGTCTCGTGAAAATCATATACATTCAAAAGTAACTCGTGCTAAAGCACGAAGAACTATTAAAGAAGCGAAACGTTCATCATGGCAACAATATGTCAATAAATTAAATCCTAAAACGCCAGTAAAAAAGATATGGGAAATGATACGAAAAATCAGTGGGAAAAACAAGAAATCTGAATGTGTTCATATTAAATCTTCCAACGGTAACAAATGTTTTTCCACTGCAGAGATTTCCAATGCATTAGGCGAAAACTTTCAGAAAAATTCTTCAAGTTCAAATTACAGTCAACGATTTCAGGAACTGAAAACTGAAAAAGAATCAGAAAATTTAAATTTTCAGTCATTAAATAACGAAAAATATAATCTTCCCTTCAGCATATCAGAATTAAAGGAGTCTCTTGATAAATGTAAAGATACGGCCGCAGGGCCGGACGATATTCACTATCAAATCCTTAAACATTTACCGCCTGATGCGTTGGAGACCTTACTTAATATGTTGAATGATATTTGGCATACTGGAAATTTTCCAGAAGACTGGCATAAAGCAGTCATCATTCCTATTCCCAAACCGGGAAAGGATAAGACGGAAGCTACAAATTACCGACCGATAGCGTTAACAAGTTGCATATGTAAAACAATGGAGAGAATGATTAACGATAGGCTCGTTTGGTTCCTGGAGTCAAATAACTTGATTTCCAGAAATCAAGCGGGCTTTCGTAAGAATCACAGTACTGTAGATCATTTAGTTCGATTAGAAACTTTTATTCGTGATGCATTTGTGAAAAAAGAACATGTCGTCGCAATATTTTTTGATCTGGAGAAAGCGTACGACACGACGTGGAAATATGGCATTATGAAAGATTTACATAATATTGGCCTTTGAGGCCGACTTCCAAACTTTATTTCGAATTTCTTATCTGACAGATCCTTTAATGTTAGAATTGGGTCTACATTGTCTGACACTTTTAAACAAGAACAGGGTGTTCCTCAGGGAAGTATTTTATCACCTACTTTATTTAATATAAAAATCAATAACATTGTTAAATGTGTTAACGATACCGATTCTTCATTATATGTTGACGACTTTGGCATCTATTACAAATCGAAAAATATGGAAAACATAGAATTCAGACTTCAAAGATGCCTGAATAAAGTAGAAACCTGGGCCACAGAAAACGGTTATAAATTTTCTAAAACTAAAACCCAATGTGTTCATTTCTGTCAGTTGAGGGGTTTGCACCCCGACCCAGTTCTTAGCATTTATGGATCGCCAATTCCAGTTGTAAATGAGGCCAAATTCTTAGGCCTTCTGTTCGATAAGAAACTCACTTTTATTCCTCACATAAAAGCTTGGAAAGCTAAATGTTTAAAAGCTTTAGATGTTTTTAAAAGTGCTCAACAATACAAATTGGGGAGGAGATCGTACTGTACTTCTAAACCTGTATAGATCTCTTGTGAGATCTAAGCTGGATTATGGTTCAGTCGTATATGGTTCGGCACGAAAATCATACCTTAAATGTCTTGACACCGTTTATCATCAGGGGTTACGTCTTGCTCTTGGAGCATTTCGAACATCTCCCGTAGAAAGTCTTTACGCAGAGTCGAATGAACCGTCTCTATATATCAGAAGAGAGAAATTATCACTACAATATGTATCAAAACTAGCTGCAAACCCAAAGAATTCTGCTTACGATTGTGTTTTTAACCCTCGGTATGAAATATTTTATAACAACAAACCGAGATCTATTAAACCCTTGGGTTTACGTATTAAACCTTTGCTAGTAGACTCTCATATTGACATTAAAAATATCCAGAAATTTTCTTTACCTGTCCAAGAGCCATGGACATTAAAACCTCCTAACGTTATTTTATCTTTACACAAGAATAAAAAATCACAGACCAACCCTGACCTTCTTCAATCAGAATTCTTGCAAGTAAAATCTAATTTTCCGAACCATACCACAATCTATACGGATGGTTCAAAACAAGAAGATAAAGTTGCATGTTCGGTTGTAAGTCCCCTATTCACAGATACTATACGATTACCAAATGGCAGCTCTATATTTACAGCTGAAGCTAAAGCCATAGATTTGGCCCTCAATCAAATTTCAGTTCAAGAAAACAATCAGTTTATTATATTCTCAGACTCACTTTCTGTTTTATCATCACTTAAAAACGTCAATCACCCCAATCCTTTAATACAACAATTACTTCGTAAATATTTTCAGTTACCATCAAAAGAAATAATCTTTTGTTGGGTTCCAAGTCACGTCAATATTCGTGGAAATGGCCTGGCCGATAAAGAGGCCAAGGCGGCTTTAAATTTACCAGAAAGTACCTTCCGAATTCCGCACTCAGATTTTAAATCTCAAATTAATACATATATCAAATCAAAATGTCAAACTAATTGGGATAATCAAATTCATAACAAACTCCGACAAATTAAACCAGATTTTCACAGCAAGGACAATATACTATCAAATAGAAAAGAACAGACTGTCATTACCAGATGACGAATAGGGCATACCAGAATTACACATTCGTTTTTATTAAATAATGAGGTTGCACCATTTTGCATACCATGCAATGAAGTCATTACAATCAAACATCTTCTTGTGTCATGCATTGACTTTAACCATATTCGTTCAAAATATTACAACATTAAAACCATAACCGAGCTTTTTAGCAATGTTTCTTCTATCCAAATTATTAATTTTTTAAAGGAAGCTGGACTTTTTAACAAGATTTAGTCTTTTATTTTACATAACATTTTTATCATTTGGACGTAACATAATACTTTAAACATTTGATCGTTTTTGAATTTGTCTTATAGAAACGTTTTAAATTGCTGACGTTTAGACGCTATATGCCCTTACCAGGGTTGAGCGTCTATAAATAACTTAAACTTAAACTTAAACAACGTTCAGTGCAACGCCATCACTGTACTGGCTGGATACCAGTGGCCGACGCGTACCAGTGGCGGCCATATTCGATTTGCGCGTGCAACTAATTTATTGCTTAATAGGTTATATACAGTTGTAAAGAACTCAAGAACGCACATAAAAAGGATCTGCACCATTCGCATCTAAGGAGGTAAACGATAAGCAGCTCTCCTTAGGTACCCTCATACCAACATAATTTCTTTTCCGGGGGCCGATGACGCTTAACCCTCTCAACTGCGAAAAATGTGGCATAGACCAGAGTGTCAGAAGGACAAACGTTTATTTAATCTATAAAGCTTAAATTCACCTTAATTTGTTTGAAGCTTGGCAGCCGTGATGTCCACCACTTGTATAGTCCGTTTGCTCCCAAATGCATCCCCAATATTTTCTCATAATTTGTTAAAGGCAGAAGATTTTTGAATTGCTCATTCTTAATTTTCATCCTATACATAACAAAATCATAATTTTGTAAAAATGTGGGGCTTTGCATAAAAAAGTTTCTATACAAAATAGACCTAAAATATGTCATTTTCACCTCTTAATTACAAGGGAGTAAAAGTTGGCTGTTGGAATTCCCGTTTAGTCTTGCGTATTAGAGCGTGTGACCAATGTATGTTATACCTAGAACAAAATTTGCATAATTAATTGAAATTTTAATCTGAATCCATTTTTACTACATTTTGCTTCACCCATATATTAGCATATTTTGAAACATAAACCTTTTACTCGCAAAACTATATAAACGTTCAATGTTTATTTACAACATAGTATCACCTGACCAGTGACACATGCGTTACGCGTGCGGACAGATGAATACATTTTACTATTTCATTCATGTACGCCCACACCAGTAGTAAACAACAAGTTTACGCTATTGCCTATCAACAATATTTCGGCTGTTCTACCAAGCATACGACGCCCTTCAGTGAAACTGCTCAGTTTCTGCATTACTGTTAATGGAAAATATTTTACAAACGCATCCAAAAATTAGAGGTTTTCGTATTCTGTTATGTTTAATTATGGGAATCATTAGGACATTAGAACATTTCATGGAATTTTCATCGATTTTGAGAAAATAAGCAAAACCCTGTTTGCACTTGGGAACAAACAGACTATACAGTACGTGCGGGTTTCGCTGCTTGTTTGTAACCTGTTTTAAGGACCTATCACAGGCACACGTTAGTCTACTTAAAAAAATAAACCGGTTTAAGAGTTTCCCCTAATTTATTTCATCAAAATGCCTTCATGAGGAAACAGGATAAGAGTTACAAAATGGCCGCCACTGGTCGCCAGCCAGTATCACTTACGATTCAACAGTTAAATTGACGTTGAGAAAACGAGACATTCGATGCATGCTGGTTGCATCAGCTTATGTTCACATTAAACTTTCAGAGTGACGGAATATTGTTTGCTATGGGCAGCAGAGACAGTCTCAGTTTTCAAATTGTACGCCAGAGTAACACCCTGATTCTCGACTGCGGACAGAGTCTGCCTGCACCAATATCCAACGGACGTAAGTTTTAAACTCAATTTGTTCATTTTTGTCAGTTGAGTTTACATCTAGACCCAGTTCTTAACATCTATTATTCGCCAGTACCTGTTGATAACAGGCTAAATTTTAGGTCTCTGATAAAAAACCCATTTGCATTCCTCACATAAAAGCTTTTAAAGGTAAAGTGTATAAAAGCTTTAGATATTTTAAAAGTTCTCTGGAAGATATCGTACTGTGCTTCTTAATCTTTAGATCGGAACTAGATTTTGGTTCGGTTGTACTTCGGTAGAACTTCAGTGGCTCGAACCCTGATGGCTCGTTCACCCTGTCTGGCTAGAACTCTTTTCTTGGTTCCTTGAGGTCACTTTATATGGAAACTAACCCTGGATGGCTAGAACTACCCTTGGCTGGAACTAATTTGCATGGTCCCACGCCTGTTCGAGCCATTGAAGTTCTACTATGGAACCTCGTGAACAAAATATCTCATGAACCTCTGATGCTAGGATCATGATTCTTTTGCAGGAAGACATTGTCCAAAGTGTAGATGACTTGATTAACACTTGAGCTTATTTCATAAATTTTTGGTAGAGTTATTCTCCTTTTTCGGACATAGGCATTTTGTATAGGAACAAGCTATGGGAAGAACTATGAACAAAATATCTGAAGTTTCGCTTGAGCTAGGTTCCTTATATTTGGCATACAGTTAGACTAAGATACACATGAGCCAAATAATACTCCTTTCTGACTTAAATATTATGGGATGAACCTTCTTTGAGGCAAGCCTATGGTTGGGGGCATTGTGTTTAGTTAGCTAGTTAGCTAGTATCATTGCAGTCTTACATACACTTAGATCTTGAACCTCATTCACTGTGAACATGATTACAGCTAAAGAATTTTTTTTCACTTACATTTCTGTTAAAAATACATGTTTAGTATAAAGTACAAGAAATATGTGCTTAAACAAGTTTGCACGGACCGTTTTACTTTCTGCCTAATAGTACACAATTTATTCGTGTTCAGGAGAAGAGCTATATAAGCTATCAGCTTTCGTTCTGATCCTATTGCTTTGTGTAATTGTGTTATTTGTATGTTATTATGTGCATTTTTGAAAATAAAATATGTTTAAACCAAACACATTTTCTAGTCTTAAATTAGATTTTTAAAAATAGTCTAAATTCCTGAACCATACCACGATTTATACGGATGGTTCAAAACAAAGAAGATAAAGTTGCATGCTTGGTTGTAAGCTCTCTAATCAGAATTCGGATTACCAAATGACAATTCTATCTTCACGGCAGAAGCTAACACCAACACTTTTTCATGGATTTGCATTATATTAGGGTCAATGGTTTAGGCTTTCACTGAGTGACCTCATACAGAGCTCTAGATAAGATGGAGTATTTGAAGATAATTAAGGATAATTTTTCTTATTTCTCATCGAAACCATATGTTGTGACCCTTCATCTGAACCGTCTCATCGAGACGGTTCAGTTGAGGGGTCACAACATATGATTTTATGCAGAATTAACAAAAGTTATCTCTAATTATCACTCAGTACTCCCTCTTATCTAGAGCTCTGCTCATAGTAATTGTATGTCAGTGTGAACTATATTTCAAGGTCTAGTGGTTCTACCCTGTATCTTTCATACAATTCCATTCACTTGTACTATTATACCTGGGTTAGTAATTTGGACTGGTAGGGTCAAGTCAGCTAATTTCGGACAGCAGGTAAATTCGGACAGTGACATTGTTTCCTTTATATGTCAGTTCTTTGGAATTAAAACAAAAATAACTTGGCAAACAGTGAAATTCCTGATGAGACGGCTCATCATGAGCCGTCTCATCTGGATTTTCACTGTTTGCAACAGTATGTCCGAATTTACCTGTTGTCCGAAAATACCTGACTTGGCCCTACTGTGAGTGACCTGATACTAATTGCTATTCAGGGATAAATTCTTGATACTCGTAACTGTTGATACTGCGGCTTGTCTTATTTCACTTTGCCCGCATTGTCCACATTAAACTTTCCCTTGTTAAAGTCAAGCTCCCATAAGGCGCACTTTATTGTCTTCTGACAACTCTTGTTTCTTTTTCATATAACAGCTCGCGGGACGGCTACTTACGAGTGCTATGAAGATGGAACTGTTGCGGTAACCAACCCTAGACAAGAACTCTTCAAACATGCCTATGCACAGGTCGTAGCCGGGGACCAGGAGGAGTGTACAACTCTGTTTGTCGATCGTAATCGTAAAATTATCATCTACGACTGCCAAAGGGTATGTACTCTTCATAATGTGAATGACTAACTTGCTATTTTACGTCCTTTTGAACAGTATATCAGTTATATCAGGACGATGGAAGGGTGATAATGAAAATACGCGTGCACTGGAGCACGGTTTACGATTGAAAAGATTTCCGCCTCCGAAAATCAAACTTTGGATGGATGGATGGATGGATGACTTGTGATATTACGTCCTTTTTAGCTCGCCTGAACGAAAGTTCAGGAAGAGCTATTGTTGTCACCACGGCGTCGGCGTCCGCGTCAGCGTCAGCGTCCGCGTCAGCGTCCGCGTCCGCGTCAGCGTCGGCGTCCGGATTGGATGTTTTGGTTAAAGTTTTTTAAAGACCTATATCTCCCTAACCCATGGATGGATTCTTTTGATACTTGCACTGTAGTTAGATATTGGTCCAAAGTTTAACATGGTACCACCCCCACCCCACTCCTTGACCTTGATGGCAAGGTCATAGACTTAGAAAATTGGGAGTTTTTTGGGACTGGATGTTTTGGTTAAAGTTTTCTAAAGCCCAGTATCTCCTTAACCCATGGATGGATTCCTTTGATACTTGCACTGTAGTTAGATATTGGTCTAAAGTTTTCCAAGGTACTACCCCCACCCCCCTCAGTGACCTTGATGGCAAGGTCATGGACTTAGAAAATTGTCTTTTTATTAATTGGATGTTTTGGTTAAAGTTTTTTAATGACACATATCTCCTGAACCCATAGATGAATTCTTTTTATATTTGCACTGTAGTTAGATATTAGTCCAAAGTTTTACAGAGTACTATCCCAGCCCTGCTCGGTGACCTTGATGTCAAGGTCAGGGACTTAGGAAATTTGGTCTTTATTAAAGTTTTCTAATTGCGTACTGATTCATAATGCTTGGCAGAGATTTAGTTTACACTTGAACTGATGTTAGACACTTTTTTGAGTTTTTACAAAACACTATATACTTACCCGACTGGATGACCTTGATGTCAAGGTCATGGACTTTGAGTTTTGTCTTAAAGATTTTGATTAGTTTTATATTAATGAACACATAATTTCACAGTGCCACAATGGACTCAGTTGATACTAATACTTGGACTGATGTTAGATAACGGTTAAAGGCTTTGATACATCCTAGCCCTGCCCTCCTCCCCCCTAGCCCTTAGTTCTTTGACCTTAAGCTCATGGACTTTAAAATTTCGTGTGGATTTTTTTATTTTTATTTTAAGACATTTCTGAGATAGCTTTTGTTTATAAATGTGTTGTCATTATGGACATGCTTGCCTGAAGTTTTATACATAGCAGTCCACACCACCATAGCGACTGTGTGATGGGCAAGCACCTATTCAGGCGAGCTATGCTGTCAGGCGACAGCTCTTGTTAACAGTATTTTAGGCATATCAGGACGATGAGTGAATAATGAAAGGCTGTGCAATCGAACCCCGTTTACGATCAAAGATTCCCACCTACAGCGGTGCTCAAACCCGGGACCGCTAGATAAGCAGGTCAGCTGGCTCATTCGAACTTGGTATAGCTTGATCAACAGGCCAGCGTATAACCCACTAAGCTAACAGGGATCCTTTTAGTTTAGTACTGTAAAACACTTACATTTGGCGGTTACTTTATATTGGCGATATGGGGGGTTAAGGCAAAGAGCGCTTAAACACAATGTACAGATTCGCCAAAATTTTATTTTCATTACATATACCTACGCATAGGACAAATGTGGTACAGATAAAAAGGAGTACCTGGGGAGCTTTTAAAATATGATGCCAAAAAAAATTGACCACGAAATAAAGGTCACATTGACCTATAATTAGTATGAGGTCACTCAGTGCCAGCCCAAACCATTAATCCAAGTATAATGCAAATCCATGAAATAGTGTTAGAGATGAGGTAGAATCACTGGACCATGATATATAGGTCACACAAACCATTAACTAAGAAGAGTTTGGTCATAGTGTAGTCCAAACCACTAACCCCAGTATGATGCAAATCCATAAAATAGTGATAGTAATGAGGTCAACTCCGACTACACCGAGACCACTTGGCACAGTACCCACTGAGCTGTCGGGGCTTCTCAAACGAACTGGGAAATCATGCATTACGATTTACATAGGACATAAATTAAGAGCCCCAGATGTGATATAGGGATATTTAAGGGAAAGCTTGTCATATTTCTACATAAAAACAAGTTTTGGCCCATTATTAGAACTGCCTTGGAGAGACGGTTCTATGTGCGGTCACAACATGTGTTTTTGTTGAGTACGAAAAATTATCTCTCAATTATCCCTAATACCCCTTATCTGCAGCTCTGATAATTCCCAGCATGCACGAAACGTCGAAATGACATCGTACTGACGTAGATACGTCATCATGTCGCATCGACGTCTTTGCGACGTCATGTGCCCGCTGGATAAACTTACGAAATGTGTTTTTCAGACTGGATCCATCGTTTTGGTCTTATCAAAAAAAGAAATCACGGCTTCACTGATCATCAGGCCAAATAACGTCTTCCTCATCGATTGCCCGTGAGTCTGCGACATATAAGTCTTCGAGGTTTGTCAACAACCCCACGAATGAGCTGGTCTCATGGAGGCGACAAGGAGTCCGGTTCGACCATCAGATGTGTCGTACGGAAGAGAACTGCGCGGTATGAGAGGAAACCAAGCGGAACATCCAGACACATGCTGAGACCGGAGGAACTTCAACGGAGATCAGGGACGGCGATAGGATTTTCGTTTCAAATTTACGTTGCCACAAAGTAATTTCTTTCCCGTTAACGAAGCGGTAACATCAGGATACACCGTTGAAGCGACGTTAATTCAGCGTCTTGACGCGACATTGAATCAACGATTTAACTTTTTCTGAAATATTCCGTACCTTTGGAGTTTAACCAAGCTTAACTTCAGGATCTAACTGACACAAGCCCATCAGAAAATGATTCAGAGTTATTTGCCAGTAACCGAGGATGAGCTGGACATCATGCCCCTTTGGGCATCTCTGCTCAATATATATAGTTGTAACGAATGGATCAAAATGATTTACAGAATGTAGCAAAACGC
This sequence comes from Ctena decussata, assembly GCA_963989385.1. Classification (NCBI taxonomy): domain Eukaryota; kingdom Metazoa; phylum Mollusca; class Bivalvia; order Lucinida; family Lucinidae; genus Ctena; species Ctena decussata. The sequence goes on along the minus strand of OZ022507.1, from coordinate 2,622,728 downwards.
TGACCAAACACTGAAAGTACTTTTCACGATCATGCAATGGCATCGGTCATAGTATGGAGATAGCATGCCTGTTTATCAGACTTGACTCAGGGCCTAGGTCAGGACTCCGGTAATTTTTATCTTGAAGCTGTTAGTTGGTGTCTAAATGGAATAGTTTTATATTATATTTACTATCTAGATGTTGCCTGTTATAATTATACTTTTTTATATAAAAGAAGAAAAAATACTAAATATTTTAATCTGTGATATATATATACTATAGAGCGATGTAAACTATATTGTTTAACTTAAATATACTTTTAGTTAAAACATACTTTTTATAATCCAGGTATTATTTAGCAATGAGGACAATGTATACATATTTTTAAATCCCTTAAATATCAAGTTTTAAAAATAAATATTAAAATAAATTGCCTTTTGTTCATTTATTTACAAACGTCTCTACGGAGGAAGGTCATGGTGTTGATGTTGTTGTTTCAGTTCTTGGAATTCTCGTAACGACGTTCCCAAAGTGACTCAGCGGTACGTAACCATAGTTGCACACACCTGGCGCCGAGTGTTCGTCCATGGTATCGATTTCAGTTCGATTTCAGTTCAGTTGAATTCTCCAAACGACGTTCCCCAAGTGGCTCAGCGTTATGTAACCATAGTTGCACGCACTTGGCGCCGAGTATCCGTCCATAGTATCGAACCTCACATAAACCAGTCCGCCAATTTTCGCTTCCTGCAAAGACTGTACATCGTGTTCGGCTTCCGCCGAGACTGTGCGCGAACTCTTGCTTCCTGCCGAGACTTTTCCTGCAGAGGCACTCGGCAGGAAGCAGAGACGCAGACAGTCTCGGCAGGAAGCCATTTTACGAGGACAGTAGTCCCTGCAGGAAGCAGGAAGACAGTCTCGGCGGAAGCCAAATATGATGTACAGTCTCTGCAGGAAGCGAAAATTGGCGGACTGGTTTATACCCTGTGAACCTATATACTTACACAAGAATTCCGCAGAATGCTATGTCGCACCTGCCTTGCTCTTCCAAAGTAGCAGAGATCATGGTTAGATTAGGTTTGATTAATTCATGTATAAAAATTTGAGCGAACTGGACATGCAAGCTAAGAAGGATGCAATTCTGGACATAAAATTCAACAGTCAACAGAGTATGAAATAATCATTAAAAGTATAAAGTAGTTAAACAATCCAAGAGACCAGCTAAAGAAAACTTTTAATGCCATGTCTGATGATTGTAAGTGGGTTAGTTTGTGAGAAATGTACTTTAATGCTTGAGTACATACAACTGAGGATGAGGAGCAGCTGTAGTGCAGTGGATAACACTCCAGACTAACAATCCAGGGGTCGCAAGATTGATCCCTCACAATTTTGGATGTAAAATTTTTACAAAGTCAGCAGCCCTTGAAATAAAGGTCAGGGGCAAAAGGAAGTGCAACATCCCTTGAGACCTTTTTATGAAGAAACTTTTTGCCAGGTTTGATGATTCTAGGTATCATACTTTAAGAGAAATGGACGTAAGCCTAGGGCAATGGCACTTTTTACATGAAATTTTGCGAAGTCAGCAGAGGGTCAAATATAAATCAAGGGTAGAAAAAAGTGCACGCCTCCGAAACATTCTAAGAAGGTTTAATGGTTGTAGGTATCTTACTTTGAGAGAAATAGACTTAAACACTAGGGTCGAGGTAATTTTGGACATTAGATTTTACGACGTCAGCAGAGCATGAAATATAGGTCAAGGATAAAAAAAGTGCAACATACCTCGAGAACATTCTAAGAAGAAGCTTTATACCAGGTTTAATGATTGTAGGTATCATAGTTTAAGTGAAATGGACTTAAACACTAGGGTCGAGGTAATTTTGGGCATTAAATTTTACGAAGTCAGCAGAGCGTGAAATATAGATCAAGGGTACAAAAAAGTGCAACGTACATGTACCTCAAGAACATTCTAAGAAGAAACTTTATACCAGGTTTGATGATTGTAGGTACCATAGTTTAAGAGAAATGGACTTAAACACTAGGGTCGAGGTAATTGTGGACGGACGGACGTACGGACTGACGGACGGACGGAAAAGTGAACTCCTATATCGCACCTTGCTAAAGCAGGCAGGTGCGAGAAAAAACGGATAAGTTTATCTGGTAATTACGGGGTGTCTGGTTTATTCTGTTTAATTGGAGAAATGCCAATTCGTCTTATGCAAATAGTGTAGATGCGTTTTGCGGCGTCTGATCTGGGTCTGCTCGGTATGCCTTTTCAGTGTAGCTAACCCACGTGACTTTTGATACACTTCATCATGGACTTTTTGTATGTAAATACTATCGAACCAGATATTTTCCCCTTGTATCTTTCTAATTATAGAACACAAATGGGAGTAAGTGCAGAGTGATGGGCTTTAATTTCTTCATTTTGATGATGCCTGCTATGAAAGTGCATTCTGCTCATTTAAGTGTAGATGCTCGCCAAAAACTGTTCTCTTCGATTTTAAGGATTTGGGTCGAGTATTTATGCTTAACAAAACGAGATGTACCTTCATCGTTAGCAGCATCAAACAGCAGTAAAGCCCAGTGTCACTGCGTTAGAGAACCCACGTAACTTTGAAGCCATTCACGGACTCTTTATACAAACAAGTACGAGTCAGGTTTGTATTTTCCATATATTTACTTCCTGCTAGCAAAGTGTTTCATGATACCTTACATTGCCTCCTCTCTAATGACAGAGATATGAATATACACTGTTTCCAATAAAATGATCAACAAACACCACCATTTTACATGCAACTGTGCAAAACGGGAAACTAAGTCATGACGTCATGACGTCGTTATTTTTCACGATTGCGCTGTCAATGGAAAAGTGCCAGGACATCCTGCTGCTCCTGGGGCACCCCTGGCTGTGTCTCTGGTCTAATACATTTCTGTTCTCCTCAAATCGTTTCAACTGGCTGTCTGGTATACATGTACGCTCCTGTCTCAAAGATAACAACAATCCATCATGAGTGTCCGTGTAGGATATGGAAATCTCACCCTAGGGGACGGAATTTCTACCAGGGCCGAGTCTCTGGTTGAATATCCGACCCCGAGGGTGAGATTTACCTATCCTACATGGACTGAGTCATGATGGATTATTTTACTCCCACTTTTAGCGGATTTTAAACCTCAAGTCGGATAAGGCTTCAAAGCAGGAAAATTTTTATCTTTTTAACCAGTGATCAGAAGTAGATTTTGAGCAATCCAGTGTGATAATTTGGTTTGAAAACTGGTGTAAACAGTTTGCACCTGAAAAATAGACTGAAAACACGATATGTTGACTATTTTATCTTCCAGAGGGCAAAAACAAAATGCAACTAAGCCTCTCACGTCATGCACGTCAAGTTTGCTAGCGAGTTTCATATCCGGTTTATCTTTTAGTGACGTCACAAACTTGCGTTCTGCTATCAAACGTCGTCCTAGATATTTGCGTGTCAATTTTGTTCATTTAAAGTTAAAATAATGACCAAAAACTGAGTCTGGTTGTTAGGCTACCCGCTAGGCAAATATAAGAAAGAGGTTGCTAATGTAAGAAGTTGTTTTATATGAGCTGAGGGCCGCTTATATATGCAAAGGTTGTAGAAAAAGAGTTCTCATTCTTCTGGTTACAGAAATCGTGGATCAGCTTTCATAGTACAATAAAATGTACTAATGTACTAGCACTTTTCCATGGACAGCGCCATCTTGAAAATAACTTTTGATGGTGACATGTATCACGTCATGACGTCAACGTTAACCATATTTAGCTCGTCAGAACGGAAGTTTAGAAGAGTTATTGTTGTCACCCTGGCGCCAGTGTCGGCGTCCGCGTCCGCGTCCGCGTCTGCTCTGGATGTTTTGGTTGAACTTTGATAAAGACCCATATCTTCTTAACCGATGGATGGATTCTTTAGATACTTTCACAGTAGTTAGATACTGGTCCAAAATTAAACAATACCAACCCCACCCGGCTCAGTGGCCTTAAGTTCAAGGTCATGGACTTAGAGATTTGCATTTTTCATTCGCATTGGATGTTTAAAACCCCATATTTCCCTAACTCATGAATGGATTCTTTTAATACTTGCACTGTAGCTAGATGTTGGTCGAAAGTTTCACAGAGTACCTGCCCCATCCACTCAGTGACCTTCCTGTCAAGGTCATGGACTTAGAAATTTTGCATTATTTTCGTTCACACTGTATGTTTTGGTTGAAGTTTTTAAAGACCATATCTCTTTAACTAATGAATTGAAGTGCGATTGTTGCGTTGTAGTTAGATGTTGGTCCAAAGTTTTACAGAGGACCACCCCCACCCCACTGAGTGATCTTGAGGTCAAGGTCATGGACTTGGATTTTTAAGGTATGATGATCGCATACAGTTCCTTAATTCTTGGGACGGATTTATTTTATACTTGAACTGTTAGATACTGGCTTGAGGTTTTACAAAATACTCCCCCCCCCCAACACCCCACTGGGTGACTTTGAAGTCAAGGTCATTGATATAGATTTTTATTTTACAGCTTTTGTTTATAAATATGCTGACAAACCTTAGACATGACTTTATGAAGTATTATGTAGTGCAAGCCAGACCCCCATAGTGACCTTCAAGGCAAGGTCACATTATAACAATGCCTATGAGATAGGCAAGCACCAGTTCAGGCGAGCTATGCTGTCATGCGACAGCTCTTGTTTACGTTGCATTTCAAATGGTGATGTCTCCTGGGCATTTTGACGTAAACAGTATGTTGATATCTGTATTATTAGAGATGAAAGTGTATCAGGTATTATGAAACATCCTGTATGTCCTGACTGTTGAACACTAGACATCAATGGAATAATGAAATATGACTTGTCTGCGACGTGAGTTGTGTACAGAAGCTGCCGCTGGCTCCCCAGAGCTCCAAACAGGGTTAGAAGTTTAGGATAAAGAATTTCTTGTTTCTAAGAAAAAATGTGAACGTTCATTAGAACAGTCGTTGTGAAACGGTTCGAATAGAGATGACATTTTAGAGAAATATGAAAAATTTATCCTAAGCTGTTATCCCTTAACTGGAGCACTGGTTTCCATTCAAAAACCTTTGTCGAATGATGCAAAATAATACCCATGGAATGACCGCACACACCCCGTCCAATCGAAACGCCTGAAAAATGGTACGAACGCCGGATATGCGGTATTTTCACGCCGGATTGCGGTGAACTTGTCTAAATCGCCTCCATTGATTTTTGGAGTGCGTTGTTAAAGACAGAGAAATTAATAGCTATTAACGGTGAGTGAGTATGACGAATTAGCCTATCCGGATCTACATAGATTTGACTAAATGTCCAGATATCATCAGGGGTGTCCAAATCATTTTGTCTTGTAGCAAAAGTAAAAATTCTTGTAGCAAAACCACAATTTAAGGTCAGCCATATTGGCGCGCGGCACCATTATAAAACTACTTATTCCAAAAGGCTAGCTCTTGGAATTCTCAATTGGAAGAGTTTGTTTTTGTGCTCCACTAGAGATGATAAAATGACAAGAAACACATGTATCTATTTATCATTAAACACTTACAGTAAAACAATCTTGTAACATGAACATAAAGACGGGCAGCTAGAAGTTTCCCCATTGTGCATCATTATTATATCTCAATTCTGTGTTCATCCAAACAGTGCTAGACAAAAAACATAGACCCAGATCAAACTGCTCTTCAAATTTAACCTTAAAAGTATGTCATGTCAGTGCAGTAACACTACCATCCTAAGTTTAATATTTAGTGTAATTCAACAGTACTGTACATAGTGTTAGTGCTGACCAATCCATTGCTGAATTGCTAAAAAATAAACAATCTGCTTATTTGGCATTCTCAAACCATCACCCCTTCCTTCTTTTCCCTAACTCTCAATACAAACATCTAAAATTGCCCCTTGGATGATATTTTGGTGAAAGCTAACACTTGTTTAAACTCAAAATCTATCTATCTCAAAACCGAGTTATATTCCACTTTTTAATGAACATACCTGTCATTAGACCTATCTATTTTCGTTGAATATTAGATTGAGAACAAATATAGCTGCATATTTGGGTCAGTAAACATTTCTGTCTCAGTCAGATGCTGAGGATCGCGGATTTCCCATGTTTTATTTATAAATTCACTGGTTCTCGTTTCACATACGATGCGTCTGAACTGGCGGGAACTGGATAGAAAAACGCGGGAAATTATTCTTAAAGTGAACGAACCGACTTGAAACAAAAAGAAAATTGCTGGCACTCGTGATGATATCATGAAAGTATGATCTGATCAGCCTGCCCAAATTTTGCATGATCGATATTCATGATGACTGTACATTACGTATCTGGCATGTTTATCGAAAAAATCGATATGGAATCATTGTCGATTGGCGACACTTGCAGTCAGGTGTAAATCTATGACAGAAACATAACCATAAAGCCGTGACGCAATAAAAGTCATTTACTCTCGGTAAAAGTTACCTGTTATTACAGTTAGAACAGGTACCTTTATTGATGCGCTAGCCAATTTAACACCTCGCTGCGTCTTATCAGCGAACACCCCTCGGAATGACACGACCAATATTGCACCCTGTTAGATAATTAGGTCACGGACAGTTAATCCTTTGACTAGCCGCCGGTAAACAGTTACCGCAAAATGGATGGGTCAGAAAAAATTATGACAGGAAAATTCAGCATCCGGGAGATTCTGTATGATGGGCTTCATTTCCGGGAGACTCCCGGATGATCCGGGAGACATCACATGTATGCGCTCTGGTTGAGTGATTTCAATACTGCTGGTACCCGAGTCACAATCACCCAAATAAATGCGCTCTTTGTATAAACAGTACCAGCTTATTGATTATTCACACAAATAAAAAGAGGCTCACTACGGGGCAAAATAATCTGAGGCCAGGTGGGAAAATGGTAAAATTTTGGCGATTTTTCGGGAAAGTTGCATTCAATTCGCAAAAATACCATTCGCATTTTTTGGAATTCAATCCGCATAAAAATGCGAAAATGCGACAAATTGGCACCCCTGATCATTTAGGGTAGAAACTACGTTTTTTTGTCGTAATAGTTAAAGTTTTTTTTGTTTTATATGTTCGGCCTCAAGCTTAGAGCATATTCACGTCCACAAGCTTCGTACTTTTTCAATTTTCATTAAAAGGGGACACAATGAGTGGACTAAACTGCAATTTTAAGCATCCCCATACCATTACCGGGAACTGATTGATGTATTTTTCCCCGAGGAAAGGGAGTTGAAGGCATAGTCTCAAAAATTAAAAGTAACGCCGGATAAAAGGGTATCAGATCATTTGGAAAGTGCTTATTAGCTCACCTGAGCCTTTAGGCTCATAGGTGAGCTTATAGTATAGCCAGGCATCCGTCGTCCGTCCGTCGTCCGTCGTCCGTCGTCCGTCAACATTTTCAAACATCTTCTCCTCTGAAACCACTGGGCCGATTGAAGCCATATTTCATATGGACCCTACCTAGGTCGGGGGAACGAAAGTTTGTTCCGGGTATCTGGGTCACATGACCAAGATGGCCGCCACGCCCATATATGGTAAAAAACCCTTCAAAAATCTTCTTCTCCAGAACCAAAAGGCCTATGACCTTGAAACTTGGTATGTAGCATCGGGCATGCGGGCCCATCATAGTTTGTACAAATCATGACCTTGCGTTGACCTTGACCTAATTTACGGCATGGTCAACTTTGGTACATTAGGCTTTTATATGGGAAAACGCTAAACATTTTTTAGCGGATTTTAAACCTCAAGTCGGATAAGGCTTCAAAGCAGGAAAATTTTATCTTTTTAACCAGTGATCAGAAGTAGATTTTGAGCAATCCAGTGTGATAATTTGGTTTGAAAACTGGTGTAAACAGTTTGCACCTGAAAAATAGACGGAAAACACGATATGTTGACTATTTTATCTTCCAGAGGGCAAAAACAAAATGCAACTAAGCCTCTCACGTCATGCACGTCAAGTTTGCTAGCGAGTTTCATATCCGGTTTATCTTTTAGTGACGTCACAAACTTGCGTTCTGCTATCAAACGTCGTCCTAGATATTTGCGTGTCAATTTTGTTCATTTAAAGTTAAAATAATGACCAAAAACTGAGTCTGGTTGTTAGGCTACCCGCTAGGCAAATATAAGAAAGAGGTTGCTAATGTAAGAAGTTGTTTTATATGAGCTGAGGGCCGCTTATATATGCAAAGGTTGTAGAAAAAGAGTTCTCATTCTTCTGGTTACAGAAATCGTGGATCAGCTTTCATAGTACAATAAAATGTACTAATGTACTAGCACTTTTCCATGGACAGCGCCATCTTGAAAATAACTTTTGATGGTGACATGTATCACGTCATGACGTCAACGTTAACCATATTTAGCTCGTCAGAACGGAAGTTTAGAAGAGTTATTGTTGTCACCCTGGCGCCAGTGTCGGCATCGGCGTCCGCGTCCGCGTCTGCTCTGGATGTTTTGGTTGAACTTTGATAAAGACCCATATCTTCTTAACCGATGGATGGATTCTTTAGATACTTTCACAGTAGTTAGATACTGGTCCAAAATTAAACAATACCAACCCCACCCGGCTCAGTGGCCTTAAGTTCAAGGTCATGGACTTAGAGATTTGCATTTTTCATTCGCATTGGATGTTTAAAACCCCATATTTCCCTAACTCATGAATGGATTCTTTTAATACTTGCACTGTAGCTAGATGTTGGTCGAAAGTTTCACAGAGTACCTGCCCCATCCACTCAGTGACCTTCCTGTCAAGGTCATGGACTTAGAAATTTTGCATTATTTTCGTTCACACTGTATGTTTTGGTTGAAGTTTTTAAAGACCATATCTCTTTAACTAATGAATTGAAGTGCGATTGTTGCGTTGTAGTTAGATGTTGGTCCAAAGTTTTACAGAGGACCACCCCCATCCCACTGAGTGATCTTGAGGTCAAGGTCATGGACTTGGATTTTTAAGGTATGATGATCGCATACAGTTCCTTAATTCTTGGGACGGATTTATTTTATACTTGAACTGTTAGATACTGGCTTGAGGTTTTACAAAATACTACCCCCCCCCCCCAACACCCCACTGGGTGACTTTGAAGTCAAGGTCATTGATATAGATTTTTATTTTACAGCTTTTGTTTATAAATATGCTGACAAACCTTAGACATGACTTTATGAAGTATAATGTAGTGCAAGCCAGACCCCCATAGTGACCTTCAAGGCAAGGTCACATTATAACAATGCCTATGAGATAGGCAAGCACCAGTTCAGGCGAGCTATGCTGTCATGCGACAGCTCTTGTTTACGTTGCATTTCAAATGGTGATGTCTCTTGGGCATTTTGACGTAAACAGTATGTTGATATCTGTATTATTAGAGATGAAAGTGTATCAGGTATTATGAAACATCCTGTATGTCCTGACTGTTGAACACTAGACATCAATGGAATAATGAAATATGACTTGTCTGCGACGTGAGTTGTGTACAGAAGCTGCCGCTGGCTCCCCAGAGCTCCAAACAGGGTTAGAAGTTTAGGATAAAGAATTTCTTGTTTCTAAGAAAAAATGTGAACGTTCATTAGAACAGTCGTTGTGAAACGGTTCGAATAGAGATGACATTTTAGAGAAATATGAAAAATTTATCCTAAGCTGTTATCCCTTAACTGGAGCACTGGTTTCCATTCAAAAACCTTTGTCGAATGATGCAAAATAATACCCATGGAATGACCGCACACACCCCGTCCAATCGAAACGCCTGAAAAATGGTACGAACGCCGGATATGCGGTATTTTCACGCCGGATTGCGGTGAACTTGTCTAAATCGCCGCCATTGATTTTTGGAGTGCGTTGTTAAAGACAGAGAAATTAATAGCTATTAACGGTGAGTGAGTATGACGAATTAGCCTGTCCGGATCTACATAGATTTGACTAAATGTCCAGATATCATCAGGGGTGTCCAAATCATTTTGTCTTGTAGCAAAAGTAAAAATTCTTGTAGCAAAACCACAATTTAAGGTCAGCCATATTGGCGCGCGGCACCATTATAAAACTACTTATTCCAAAAGGCTAGCTCTTGGAATTCTCAATTGGAAGAGTTTGTTTTTGTGCTCCACTAGAGATGATAAAATGACAAGAAACACATGTATCTATTTATCATTAAACACTTACAGTAAAACAATCTTGTAACATGAACATAAAGACGGGCAGCTAGAAGTTTCCCCATTGTGCATCATTATTATATCTCAATTCTGTGTTCATCCAAACAGTGCTAGACAAAAAACATAGACCCAGATCAAACTGCTCTTCAAATTTAACCTTAAAAGTATGTCATTTCAGTGCAGTAACACTACCATCCTAAGTTTAATATTTAGTGTAATTCAACAGTACTGTACATAGTGTTAGTGCTGACCAATCCATTGCTGAATTGCTAAAAAATAAACAATCTGCTTATTTGGCATTCTCAAACCATCACCCCTTCCTTCTTTTCCCTAACTCTCAATACAAACATCTAAAATTGCCCCTTGGATGATATTTTGGTGAAAGCTAACACTTGTTTAAACTCAAAATCTATCTATCTCAAAACCGAGTTATATTCCACTTTTTAATGAACATACCTGTCATTAGACCTATCTATTTTCGTTGAATATTAGATTGAGAACAAATATAGCTGCATATTTGGGTCAGTAAACATTTCTGTCTCAGTCAGATGCTGAGGATCGCGGATTTCCCATGTTTTATTTATAAATTCACTGGTTCTCGTTTCACATACGATGCGTCTGAACTGGCGGGAACTGGATAGAAAAACGCGGGAAATTATTCTTAAAGTGAACGAACCGACTTGAAACAAAAAGAAAATTGCTGGCACTCGTGATGATATCATGAAAGTATGATCTGATCAGCCTGCCCAAATTTTGCATGATCGATATTCATGATGACTGTACATTACGTATCTGGCATGTTTATCGAAAAAATCGATATGGAATCATTGTCGATTGGCGACACTTGCAGTCAGGTGTAAATCTATGACAGAAACATAACCATAAAGCCGTGACGCAATAAAAGTCATTTACTCTCGGTAAAAGTTACCTGTTATTACAGTTAGAACAGGTACCTTTATTGATGCGCTAGCCAATTTAACACCTCGCTGCGTCTTATCAGCGAACACCCCTCGGAATGACACGACCAATATTGCACCCTGTTAGATAATTAGGTCACGGACAGTTAATCCTTTGACTAGCCGCCGGTAAACAGTTACCGCAAAATGGATGGGTCAGAAAAAATTATGACAGGAAAATTCAGCATCCGGGAGATTCTGTATGATGGGCTTCATTTCCGGGAGACTCCCGGATGATCCGGGAGACATCACATGTATGCGCTCTGGTTGAGTGATTTCAATACTGCTGGTACCCGAGTCACAATCACCCAAATAAATGCGCTCTTTGTATAAACAGTACCAGCTTATTGATTATTCACACAAATAAAAAGAGGCTCACTACGGGGCAAAATAATCTGAGGCCAGGTGGGAAAATGGTAAAATTTTGGCGATTTTTCGGGAAAGTTGCATTCAATTCGCAAAAATACCATTCGCATTTTTTGGAATTCAATTCGCATAAAAATGCGAAAATGCGACAAATTGGCACCCCTGATCATTTAGGGTAGAAACTACGTTTTTTTGTCGTAATAGTTAAAGTTTTTTTTGTTTTATATGTTCGGCCTCAAGCTTAGAGCATATTCACGTCCACAAGCTTCGTACTTTTTCAATTTTCATTAAAAGGGGACACAATGAGTGGACTAAACTGCAATTTTAAGCATCCCCATACCATTACCGGGAACTGATTGATGTATTTTTCCCCGAGGAAAGGGAGTTGAAGGCATAGTCTCAAAAATTAAAAGTAACGCCGGATAAAAGGGTATCAGATCATTTGGAAAGTGCTTATTAGCTCACCTGAGCCTTTAGGCTCATAGGTGAGCTTATAGTATAGCCAGGCATCCGTCGTCCGTCCGTCGTCCGTCGTCCGTCGTCCGTCAACATTTTCAAACATCTTCTCCTCTGAAACCACTGGGCCGATTGAAGCCATATTTCATATGGACCCTACCTAGGTCGGGGGAACGAAAGTTTGTTCCGGGTATCTGGGTCACATGACCAAGATGGCCGCCACGCCCATATATGGTAAAAAACCCTTCAAAAATCTTCTCCAGAACCAAAAGGCCTATGACCTTGAAACTTGGTATGTAGCATCGGGCATGCGGGCCCATCATAGTTTGTACAAATCATGACCTTGCGTTGACCTTGACCTAATTTACGGCATGGTCAACTTTGGTACATTAGGCTTTTATATGGGAAAACGCTAAACATAGGATTTCTCAGAAACTATTTAAGTCTTAGGTTTAATACTTGGTATACATGGTCGACTAAATGACCAGATGAAGATATTATGTCACTAAAGGTCAAGGTCATTCCGTCGGACCATCCGTCGTCAAGATTTTCAAACATCTTCTCCTCTGAAACCACTTGGCCGATTGAAGCCAAATTTCATATGCAGCCTCATGGGTTGAGGGAACGAAAGTTTGTTCGCGGTATCTTGGTCACATGACCAAGATGGCCGCCACGCCCATATATGGTAAAAACCCTTCAAAAATCTTCTTCTCCAGAACCAAAAGGCCTATGACCTTGAAACTTGGTATGTAGCATCGGGCATGCGGGCCTATCATAGTTTATACAAATCATGACCTTGCGTTGACCTTGACCTATATACGGCATGGTCAACTTTGGTACATGTACGTTAGTCTTTTATATGGGAAAACGCTTAAACACAGGATTTCTCAGAAACTATTTAAGTCTAAGGTTTAATACTTGGTATACATGGTCGACTAAATGACCAGATGAAGATATTATGTCACTGAAGGTCAAGGTCATTCCGTCGGACCATCCGTCGTCAAGATTTTCAAACATCTTCTCCTCTGAAACCACTAAGCTGATTGAAGCCATATTTCATATGCAGCCTCCATGGGTTGAGGGAACGAAAGTTTGTTCGCGGTATCTTGGTCACATGACCAAGATGGCTGCCATGTTCATATATGGTAAAAACCCTTCAAAAATCTTCTTCTCCAGAACCAAAAGGCCTATGACCTTGAAACTTGGTATGTAGCATTGGGTATGCGGGCCTATCATAGTTTATACAAATCATGACCTTGCGTTGACCTTGACCTATATACGGCATGGTCAACTTTGGTACGTTAGGCTTTTATATGGGAAAACGCTTAAACTTAGGATTTCTCAGAAACTATTAAAGTCTAAGGTTTAATACTTGGTATACATGGTCGACTAAATGACCAGATGAAGATATTATGTCACTAAAGGTCAAGGTCATTCCGTCCGACCATCCGTCGTCAAGATTTTCAAACATCTTCGCCTCTGAAACCACTGGGCTGATTGAAGCCAAATTTCATATGCAGCCTCCATGGGTTGAGGGAACGAAAGTTTGTTCGCGGTATCTTGGTCACATGACCAAGAAGGCTGCCATGCCCATATATGGTAAAAAAACTTTCAAATTTCTTCTTCTCCAGAACCAAAAGGCCTATGACCTTGAAACTTGGTATGTAGCATCGGGCTGCGATCCCATCGTAGTTTATACAAATGATGACCTTGCGTTGACCTTGACCTAATTTATGACATGGTCAACTTTGGTCTGTTAGGCTTTTATATGGAAAAACGCTTATATAGTGGATTTCTCAGAAACTATTTAAGTCTAAGGTTCAATATGTGGTATATATGGTCAACTAAATGACCAGATGAAGATATGTCACTGACGGTCAAGGTCATTTTGTCAGTCTGTCCGTCATCAAGATTTTCAAACATCTTCTCCTCTGAAACTACTGGGGAGATTGAAGCCAAATTTCATATGGTGTCTCAGTGGGATAGGGGAACTAAAGTTTATACCCGGGGTCTGGGTCACATGACCAAGATGGCAGCCATGCCCATATATGGTAAAAACCCTTCAAAAATCTTCTCTAGAACCAAAAGGCCTATGACCTTGAAACTTGGTATGTAGCATAGGGCATGCGAGCCCATCGTAGTTTATACAAAGCATGACCATGCGTTGACCTTGAATTAATTTACGACATGGTCAACTTTGGTACGTTAGGCTTTTATATGGGAAAACGCTTATACAGTGGATTTGTCAGAAACTATTTAAGTCTAAGGTACAATACATGGTATATATGATCAACTAAATGACCAGATGAAGATATTTTGTCACTGAAGGTCAAGGTCATTTTGTCGGTTTGTCCGTCATCAAGATTTTCAAAACATCTACTCCTCTGAAACAACTGGTCTGATTGAAGCAAAATTTCATATAGAGTCTAAGTGTGATCAGGGAATAAAAGTTTGTTCTTAGGGTCTTGACCAAGATGGCCGCCATGCCCGTATATGGTAAAAACCCTTCAAAATCTTCTTCTCCAGAACCAAAAGGTGTATGACCTTGAAACTTGGTATGTAGCTTTGGGCACTCAAGCCCATCATAGTTTATACAAATGATCATGCGTTGACCTTGACCTAATTTATGACACTGTCAACTTTGGTACATTATGTAGTCTTTTATATGGGAAAATGCTTAAACAGTGGATTTTTTCAGAAACAATTTAAGTCTAAGGTGCAAAATTTGGTATATATGGTTGACTAAATGACCAGATGAAGATATTTTGTCGTTAAAGGTCAAGGTCAGTCTTTGACTTTTGTACAAGGTCATTGAGATTCTGTCACCCGTCAACATTTTCAAACATCTTCTCAGAGGCCACTAGGGTCAATTGAAGCCATATTTCATATGGAGCTTCACCGGCTTAAAGGAACCATAGTTTGTTCAGATGGTCTTGGTCACTTGACCAAGATGGCCATCATGCCCATATATGGTAAAAACTCTTCAAACGTCTTTTTCTCGAGAACCGAAAGGCCTATAACCTTGAAACTTGGTACCGGTATGTAGCATTGGGCACTCAGGCCCATCATAGTTTATGCAAATGATTACTGTATTTCATATGGAGCTTTAAAGTGATTTTCTTTGTTGCCTGTTTTTGGTGTCAGAGTTTCTGTGATGTTTTACCTTATGTATGTTATTATTATTTTTGGTTCGGTTTGGGTTGCTGAGTGGCCACCTTTTGGGAACAAGCTGCTCACTCGGTTGGCCATATGTTCTCTGTATCTTGATTATTTGTAATCTTAGTTGTTTCCAACTATGGTTTGAGGGCTGGATTTGAATTTTGATTGTTTCAGTTCCTGGTCTTTGCATACTTTTTACTTTTAATACTGGGTCAAAGGAATCAAAGTTTGTTCAGATGGTCATGGTCGTATGAACATGGTGGCCGCCACACCCATTTATGATAAAAACCCTTCAGAAATCTTTGTCCAGAAACAAAGGCCCAGTGACCTTGTGGCTTGGTATATAGAATTGGGACTCAACATTAATCCCCAAGGGAGGGGGCCCCTGCCCTGGTGCTATATACATGTATAAAAGCATGAAAATATATACCAGGACCAAGTGTCGGGTGAGCTACAGGACCATTGGTCCTCTGGTTTTCTCTAGTAGTCAAATGAATATGTACACAGTCAGCATATTTCTAGGCGCAAGATGGCATTTCTTTATCGAGCATTTATCAGCGTTAATGGAAATTGGTATCTGACTGCCTTATGTGAGTTTCTACATACATGACTCCATCATAAATATCTGCGACTTTTGTACAGTATATCCATTTAAAATTCTGTGCATTATTCGAAGGATTATTCTAAAGAACATAAATTAAAGTTTTACAACAGCTGAATGCCACCTTAGTCATGGTAAATGACGGTAAAATTGTTCTTGTTTTATATATCTATACTGGGTTTTGAATATGACTTCAGAAACAGCCAACTATTAAAAGTTAGCCAAAAATGTTTTCAGTGATAAAATCGCATTTCGGCTGCATTAGTTCATGGTTTATGCTATATATTGGTGGAAAAAAGTTATATTCCTGATGAAGGAAATAGAGTCCTACGTTTCCGAAATTTGGCCACGTTCAAGGTAGCATATGACTAATTTAATAAATGTTTATTTTTCATTCAACAATAAAAATCTAAACAATAATATGCATATCTTATGATTATTTCTGTGATTCAGAACAAGAGTGCATATTGTTCTTGTTACACCTAAAAATACAAAGCACCCGTATATTTCAGCCACCTAGTTATATTGACAATACGAATGACCCTAAAAAAGCTGAAATATCCAGTGCAACTTGTTATAAAAATCTTGTCATCACTCATACAACAACCATTACGATTTGCACGCGTAATTTCGTAATTAAACTATGAACACTTCCTCTTATGATTAATTTTCCCTTTTCTGTGTGAAATAAATGTAAACATTTTTCACATTGATATCTTTTTGGGCCATGTTTGTATTTTCTATGTTCCACGAGATACTTTTTTTCTAAAATATTTTTGGTTCTCTTCGGTGTTAAGCCCCTACATTTACAGGGCGAAAACTTTACATGAGAATAGCATTTGCTTCCCCGCCAAATGAATCTCTTAATCATTGTGGGCGAGTACACATAATTAAGACATTTACATGAGGCTATTCTTAAAACACATAATTTGCTTATAGAGATAGGTTATGTCTTTTAAGAGTAGCAAACACCTAACAGCTCAATGCACTTACAAACTGTATTCTGAAAGAGCTTAAAAACACGTTGTACTTTCAGCTTATAACTGGTCTTGTTATCGTCTCAAGTCCACTTATATGATCCATGCCAGTATGTTGATTAGTCTGGCATGAATCACACAAGTGTATTACTAAACCAGACAGGCATCCGTTGTGACCGGACAGAAATGACATCTGATGCCTGGAAATATGCTAATTGTGTACATATTCATTTGTATACTGGAAAAAAATAAGCAATTTCTAAAGAAACTGATACCATTTTATCTGACGTTACTTTTATTGTTTGAGACTGTACCTACAACTCGATCTCCTTGGGAGAAAATACATCAATCAGTTCCCGGTAATGGTATGGGGATGCTTAAAATGTAGTTTAGCCCACTCATTGTGTCCCCTTTTAATGAAAATTGAAAAAGTACGAAGCTTGTGGACGTGAATATGCTCTAAGCGAGAGGCCGAACATATGAAACAAAAATCACTTTAAAGGTAGGTTCCTGTACTTTGGAATGCATCATAATCTTGATGAACTTTCATCCAAGTTGTTGGAAAGCACTTATAAAAGGGAATTAATAAGTTTCACTAAAAAGTGTAAATCAAAAAAATATTAGAAAAGTTGTTTTGCAAGGGATTTCCTAACTCTGCTTCGCACACCAGTTAGTGCTATTTTTAGTTCGCGCCAAAAATAGATAAAGCAGCTGATGTCATGCTGCAATGTATTTTGGGATAGTTTTAACCCATCCGCCCTGCCAGGACCTCTATGAGAGCTCACGTCAAGGGAAAATTGACCTTTGGAGAATGGCATCAGAAATCGCACACTTATAGACATAATAAACAGAGTTATTTTTAGAACTGGAATTCCAACGAAAGAAAATAAAGCAAAAGGGAAAATGTCTATAGTCTTCAACATCTGACGAGTTTCTCAGTAGCAACAAATTCAGAAAAATAAGAGAATTCAATACTGCTCAGAAATAGACGAAATTATTTTGTGGACATAATTGACATCGCTCGCCCAGGAACCTACCTTTAAATATTATGACAAACAAACGTAGTTTCTGCCCTAAATGATATCTGGACATTTAGTAAAATCTATGTAGATCCGGATAGGCTAATTCGTCATACTCACTCACCGTTAATACCTATTTATTTCTCTGGCTTTAACAATGCACTCCAAAAACCAATGGCGGCGATTCAGAATAAATTACCGCAATCCGGCGTGAAAATACCGCATATCCGGCGTTCGTACCATTTTTCCGGCGTTTCGATTGGACGGGGTGACACAGTGAAGACTATTATCATTAAGAACTGACATCAAAATAGTCTCGAACACTGATATCTCAACGTATCTTCTTAAATCAAAGAATGTATTCTCCTATTTTTATTTACATTTCAACTCCTGTTATCTCAAACTACTGATATCTGAAAGTAAATTTTCTGGTACCAGAAAATTTACCTTGAGATATCGGTACTTTGGGCTGAAATTCGACTTCGAGATATCGAGAGTTGACAGTATAGATGTCCAGACAACCGAGGGGCGGGGAATAGAACAGCACAGAACATTGTCTTTATTCTAAAATCAATTCTCAGGCCACACGCAGATGGGTAAATCTAATTTTCACGCCGCCATTTACTCCAAGGGAAACACCTTTCATGACTGTCCCAATGTGGAGTCGACTCTCAAGGTGGTGATAATCACTGATTTGGGGCAAAGAAACAATCTGCATAAAATGCTGAAAACACAACATAATTAAGCCGCGACACGAGAAAAACAACAAAGTGGTGGTGTGCCCAGCGCAGACTCAGATCAGCCTGGGCATCCGCCCAGTTCGATCAGATTTTTCGCTAAGCACTCAAATGGTAGCTAAGAGTCTAAGATACTTCCATGCGGACAGCGAAGACTCTGATCTGACTGGGCGGTTGCCCAGGCTGATCTGAGTCTGTGCTGGGTGCCAACCACTTTGAAAAAATAATTGTTAGGACGCTCTTCATTATGGTTTCATTTATGTTCAGACCAAATTACATTTTTAATAATGATGGTCTTTTTTTTTTTTTTTTTTTTTGCACAAAAATTACTCTTTGATCTTTTCTTATATTAATCCGTTTTAACACCAACAAGTCCTGCATTTGGGGATTCTGAATTCTTAGAAATAACATAAAGAAGTCATCTGCTAAGTTTTGGGAAGATCTGTTGTATTTTCAGCATTTTATGAAGATTTTTTGTCTTTGTCCCAAATCAGTGAAAATCACCACCTTAACACAATATTGAAAGTAAAAGTTCGGCTATATAGAATTTATCAACCAATAAATATAAGGAGAGTATGGCATGAAATTGTCCAAAAACGACCATTTTTCATGCAGATGTGCCCTGAAACTGGTCAAACTGTTGTGAAACCTGCATAGGGGGTGTGTTTGTGAAACATAGGACAGAAGATTCGTTATAGTCACGGGTTTTCCGATAATCTCTGAGCGAGCCGGAGATAAGTAACCTGTAATACGGTTTTCAGTTTACTAGGAAAATGTGTAGAAAATCGTAAATAAATTTCTTTTTCTTATTGATATATTTTCTGATGTTAAATTATAACGTCTAGCACGATAGAGCATTTCAAGCTCTTTAATCTGGAGTAAAAATTATAGAAATATGTCAATGAAAAATTTCTTCTATCTCAGCCCAAAGTTTTCTTTCTATAAACCATATGTTTCTTTACATAATTTATTCAAATTACGCGAATCTTCTTTTTTGGACCTAAATAACATAGTATAAATATGCAATTGCTAATCTATTATAAACGTATGAGCTGAAAGCTGGTATTCCATTGATTAATACATATATAGCTAAATGGGAAGTTTCTTCCCCGGACGCCCAATTTCGCTAGCTTGGTCGAAAAGCTTCTAAGTTCTTTCTATAAAACGTTAAGACACTGGAAAGGGAAGCAATCTCATTTGTGGTCAAGGGCTAAATTTTACATGTAGCACAGAGTTATCGATTTGACACCGTAACGCCTTTGAGAAACGAAAGCACCACTGCAATGTTGATAACTTGATAAAACGCCAAACGTCATGTATGTGGTGCTCCGCTGTAGCTGTACCTACCTAACATAAGATGAAAGAAAATACTTATTCTTCAAATTTCCACATGACGTAGCTAAAAGATGGGACCTTTCTGCAGTAATAAGAAAACCCGCTACAGCTGCATTACCTTTACTGCCGTCCACGTTTTGATCACCCCTTGTATGTATCGAAGATATAAAGGATCTTACACTCGTGCTCCGGATAACCGCCATAACATTTTCCCATTAGAGCCATTGGCTCCGATTATGAACTTTCTCATCTGCGCCATTGCATCAGCATGATAACTTTTATCGTGAGGAACGGCTGCATGTTTTTCACTACAGTTTCGTCATTGTATATGGCCGTGATACAAGTGAAATGTACTGTAAAAATACAATGTACAGGCGTGAAATCCCAACCTGATTCATTGTACTTCTTTTGTTCAAATTGTATCGCTCGACGGTGACCCGAAAAAGAAAACTAATTTGCAGAGCGATATCTCTTTCAAAACCTTGTTTCTAACATTCTATTTGCCTGCTACACGAGCCATGACAGTCCGTTTTTATGATATTTACACGCTCATGCCAGTTGGAATATTTTAGGTTTCAGCGACTGGTACCACCCTGTCCAATCGAAACGCCGAAAAAAATGGTACGAACGCCGGATATGCGGTATTTTCCCGCCGGATTGCGGTATTTTTTCTGAATTGCCGCCATTGATTTTTGGAGTTCGCTGTTAAAGCCAATGAAATGAATAGTTATTAACGATGAGTGAGTATGACGAATTAGCCTATCCGCATATACATAGACTTTTCTAAATGTCCATTTTTTATTTAGGGTAGAAACTAATTTCGTTTGTCGTATTATTTGAAGTGATTTTTCTTTTATATGTTCGGCCTTTCGCCTAGACCGTAGTCACGCCTACAAGCTTCGTACTTTTTAAATTTTCATTTAAACGGGACACAAAGAGTGGGCTTAACTGCAATTTTAAGCATCCCCATACCATTACCGGGAACTGATTGATGCATTTTCCCCGAGGAAAGGAAGTTAAAGGCATAGTCTCAAAGAATAAAACTAACGCCGGACAAAATGGTATCAGTTTCTTTAGAAATTATTTTTTCCAGTAGACAAATGAATATGTACACAATCAGCACATTTCCAGGTGTAAGATGTCATTTCTGTCCGGTCACAACTGATGCCCGTCTGTTTTAGGAAGTCATTTGTGTGAGTCATGCCAGACTAATCAACATACTGACATGAATCATATAAGTGGACCTGAGGTGATAACCAGACCAGTTAATACCTGAAAGTACAACGTGTTTTAACCTCTTTCAGAACACAGTTTGTAAGTGCACTGCGCTGTTACAATGTAGGTGTATGGGTACTCTTCGGTGTTAAGCCAACACATTTACAGACCGACAACTTTATATGAAAATATCATTTGCTTCCCTGCTAAATGAATCTCTTAATCATTGTGGGCGAGTACACATGATTAAGACAGTCACATGAGGCTATTCTTAAAACACCTAATTTGCTCATAGAGATAGGTTATGTCTTTTAAGAGTGGCCCACAAGACATAACTTATCTCTATGAGCAAATTAGGTGAAGAGTAAGTAGCCCACAAGACATAACCGATCTCTATGAGCAAATTAAGTGTTTTAAGAATAGCCTCATGTGACTGTCTTAATCATACAGACAGTTTTTCGATTTCATAACGTTCATGCATTTTATTTTCTTTCAGCATTTGAAGAGTCAACGTATGGAGACTGAACAAGTTTCATTGTCGCCCGATTTTAACTGGGATATAACAGGTTGTTTCTTGCACAAACTGACCAGTGTTCATGGACGCGGCAACGCTGACATTGGTTTGTGTGGAAACTTTGGTACATCAGTCTTGTATGCAGATGTGTTGGATTTTCGTCGTCTGGACATATATATACTGAACAAAAATAAAATCTTGACGGTTTTTATTTGTTATTTCCGACCAACCTAGCAAACTTGTAATGTATATATAGATTTTTTCGAGTTGGCCAGACGTCTGATTACTTAAATCATAAAAAAATATTAGTAATTTTTGTCCTGTCCGGAGTTATCTAACTTACAGGGGCGGATCCAGAAATTTTGGAGAGGGGTTCGAAATTAGCTGAGGGGGATTCGATTTGTGCAGTTTGACCAATTTTTCCTGAAATTCCCCATGAAAACGAAATAATTAAGGCTGAAGAGGGGGTTCGTATGAACCTCCTGAACCCCCTCTGGATCCGCCACTATATTCCTAATTTAATAATTAACAACAGGACTTTAATTTGCGCATGCACAGAAGAAATTTCTCTTCTTCGCAATAAACAGTAGTTCCAGTACGCACAGAAAACACCTCAAACGCTTATGTTAATTGTAATCACAACCTAAAAACAACGTTTTAAGTTTCTAAACTTTCAGATTATCTCCCTTTGAATTATTTGAGATGCCATATCCTCTATACCAATGCGCCTTTTTTGTTATTTTCTTCGAGATTTGTTTGTCTGTGTTGCAAACTCAGTGCTTGTATTACTTAATTTAATTGAAAGCCATTTCTTAAACTGCCATAAAGACTTTAACGTGTAATGGGAATTCCATTGAGACTGAATTTCTGACTTCATAATGGTTTGGACTGACGTTTTTCATCTGGTTCTCACGGCCTCCTAGTCGACCGTGCATCTGCATAATTTTAGCTTATGAGTCCATACAGATTGGATTAAATAATTGAAAGGCATTGCCAACAGATTTGTTATCATTTAAGCAGATTTTAACACCTTTAAATACGGTTATTGTTTGGTTTGGAGAATAGAAAACAGAAAAATACCCTTGTGACGTTTACAATGGCCTCAATTTTGCTTTATCTAAAAAATCTTGAATTTTGTGTGACCATAATTTTACAATATGATTACCTTTTCTTAAATTAAATGAATTTCCATGTCTCAGTTTTCCCGACTACCGTAGGATGAAAAATTGCGAATGTCAAGTTTTTATTTTTGCTAAGTATATATATATACAAAGCCAATTTTGACTTTCTTCGCATGTTTCCTGAACACAAAAGAAAAAAGAAAATTACAAAATTATCAGTAAAAATGATCCCTGATAAGTCTGGTCTATAGATGGATGGACGGATAGACGACGGATGGACGGACGTTCTAACGGGCGGACGGGGATGGCTGGCTGGATGGATATTTTAACGGGCGATTTTATCACTGAAAACACTTTTGGCAGATTTTTAATAGCTGGTTGTTTCTGAAGTCATACTCAAAACCCAGTATAGATATATAAAACAAGAACAATTTCACCGTGACTTAGGTGGCGGTCAGCTGTTGTAAATAATGATAAAAGTTTAGATCCTTTAAGAGCAAAGAAAACATTCATAAGTAAGAAGTTGGGCCATACCGCGGTTTCGGCTATTCAAGCCTCATCAGTGACCCTTTAAATCTGGCACAAGGAGCCAGAGGAAAAAAAACAGTAAATTTGCAGGTTTAACATGGCAGTCGTCTCAAAGACTGATATAAGTCGAAAAATACCAAAATATTTCAAATTTGTTTAGAAAATGAATCCAAACGTATGATCATTTCTGACTTCTCAGAATATATTCCATGATCTCAAAGGACCAAAAGGAAAATATAATCTGCACTATAGATGAGTGCGGGGAGACTTTTTACGGCCGCCACACGGCACAACATCCAGCTGCAGTGATAGTAAATAATGATAAAAGTTTAGATCCTTTAAGAGCAAAGAAAACATTCATAAGTAAGAAGTTGGGCCATACCGCGGTTGTAACTGACATTTATGCTCTTTAGAATAATCCTAAGAATTTATTCTCAGAATTTAAAATGGATTTACTGTACAAAACTTGCAGATATTTATGATGTGTTTATGTTTGTAGAAACTGATATAAGATAGTCAGATACCAATTTCAATTAACGCTGATAAATGCTCCGATAAGAAATGCCATCTTGCGCCTAGAAATATGCTGACTGTGTACATATTCATTTGTCTTCTGGAAAACATAAGCACTTTCCAAAGAAACTGATAGCATTTTATCCGGCGATACTTTTAATTTTTGAGACTATGCCTTCGACATCCTTTCCTCGGGGAAAAATGCATCAATCAGTTCCCGGTAATGGTATGGGGACGCTTAAAATTGAAGTTTAGCCCACTCATTGTGTCCCGTTTTGATGAAAATTAAAAAAGTACGAATAGAAGCTTGTGGGCGTGAATACGGTCTAAGCGTGAGGCCGAACATAGAAAACAAAAATCACTTTAAATATTACGAAAAACAAATGCAGTTTCTACCGTAAATGAAATCTGGGAATTTGTTAAAATCTATGTAGATCCGGATAGGCTAATTCGCCATACTCACTTACCGCTAATAGCTATTAATTTCTCCGTCTTTAACAACGCACTCCAAAAATTAATGGCAGCGATTTAGAAAAAATTATCGCGATCCAGCGTGAAAATACCGCATATCCGGCGTTCGTACCATTTTTCCGGCTTTTCGATTGGACAGGGTGTGGTACAGTGAGTCAGTAAACTCAGGTTTATCGTCCCACCAACAACTAGTCATACGGAGACGAGACGAAGTCTCATAAGAAAGACCGGAGAAGCGGGGGATCGATCTTGCGACCCCTGGATTGGTAGACAAGACTTCATATGTGCACATCAGCCCACGATTTATCAACAAATGTAAAGGCTTAAGCGCATTTACATAATGATCTATGTTAAGATGTTTTCACCACTGATAAGACTGGACCTGCAATACCGGTTGATCTCTGCCTGGCTATCTGGAAGGACACAAAAAGTTGTTCTGGATGTTGTCTGTTCAGACCCTCTCCCCGTGTTGTCTGGTGTCCCCCAGGGTTCTGTGTTAGGGCCACTATTATTCTTAATCTTTATAAATGACCTGCCAGACAACATAAGCTCAACAGTCCGCCTTTTTGCTGATGACTGTGTCCTCTATAGAAATATTAGACGGTCTGAAGACCAACAGATACTCCAAGATGATTTGAATAAATTAGCACTTTGGGAAGAGGCATGACCCATGAAAGGACTTCTATGATTAAGGCGAGGATTTTCCCCATTAGACCGGCGCGACAGGTCCGAATTTTCAAAAGTAGAAAGTGTGCAAATTTTTCTTAGCAGAGCTTCCACAAATATGTAAACCGTATGAAATCAGATCATTTGTGATTCAGATCCAAAGACATGAGGAGATAATCCATTCTGACCCTACCTACCCTAAATTCAAGGTTTTCGCATACCTCATCTTTTGAGGTAATAAAAGTATTGAAACCAGTCGTTCATTCCATACATTTTTGTCATAAATGCATGCTCAATACACGCATATCAAAATACAAAGCAATGATTTTCTTCTTGTTACGCCTGACTGGCATTTAAACATGCAAAACCATAGTTACACTTCCGGTCAAAACGGCCAAAATAGAACGCTTTACTATAATTAAGGTACAAGTACTTCCCCCCCCCCCCCCCCCCCCCGTGACCCAGCATTTCCTTCAAGCAGCGGACTTATGTGATCCAAATACGCAATATATATGAGTGGGAAGCTGGGTCACGTGGGGGGGGGGGGGGGGGGGGGGACGATACTCAGTAAGCCAAAGAAGAAGAATGGTCAACAGTAGCACTGTGATCTTCAAGGATTATATGGTGTGCCATGACCTTGAAATGAGGTCAAGGTCACATATATATAGTCAAAACTGTCCAGTGTTGTCTGTTATGTAAGTATTGTGAGTCAAAAAAGGGTGAAATATATACAATAATTCATTATTTCAACGATCAGTTTGAGGATAATTTACAATTTATCTCAACAATGACGTCAACGTCAACGTATGTTTAACGTACTTTACATAGACACAAACAGTTGAAAATTCATTTGTCATGCAAGTTACATGTCATAGTCAAAAATGCAAAGCAGAAGTCAGCGATCCGTATAACTTTTTTATCATGGGGAAAATTCACGCCTTAACCATAGAAGTCCTTTAACGTTGCCAAATGTCACTCTATGAGGGTGACTAGGCACCCCCTCCAAAGCAAATAATTCATGGTTATTCATTGCATAACCAAGTCCTAGAGAATGTATCTTCAGCCAAATATTTAGGAGTTAAAAATACGGATGACCTCGAATGGGGTCAGCACATCAATGAAATTACTAGTAAGGCTACTAAGACTTTGGGTTTCCTTCGAAGAAACTTGACTTTTGCATCGAAGGAAATCAAGACTGCTGCATATAAAACTCTAGCCCGGCCCAAATTAGAATATGCAGTGCAAGTTTGGATGTCCCACCACCAAGTAGATATTAACAGAGGAGAAAAAAATTGTACAGAGGACTGCAGCCCGTTGGACCTGTAGGCGCTGGCGCAATCAAAGCCATGTGGGAGAAATGCTAGAACTCCAATGGCCAGACCTGCAGGTTTCTTGGTACTGTGCAATATTGCTGAAGACTAATATTCCAACTGGCACTGAGCGTGTAAATATCGTAAGAATGGACTGTTATGGCTCGTATTATGATGGGCATCGATCATATGCATTTAATCTTGAAATATTGAAATTTAAACGGTGGAAAAGATGCATGATAAATTTTGAGTGCTCAGCCTGTCTTATTGAAGAAATGTCAAAACTATGCATGTATATATGGCATGTGGTATGGTCGATCCGCACGAGGAAAAGGCTAAAGTGTAGCGAAACATGCACGTGCACAAACGTGATAAAACATGTGACCAGGAGGGACTATGGCGTGTAAGTTTGTAATATAATAACGGCTAACAGAGAAACAAAAGCGGTAAGGCAATGCGTATTACTTTAAATTGTCAAAACCGTTATTTTCTTTTTTTTACAGAAAATTCATGCGGAAGCTGTCATAGCGGTATTCTAAATACCGAAAAAAAATAACGCATTGACAAGAGCTTCAGATAAGGTGGGGTTTTGAGGATAATTCTAAGAATATTCTTATTTTTCAATGAAAATATGTATTGTAAATCTTCATTAGAACCGTCTCGGTGAGACGGCTCTAATGAGGCCATACAATATATGTTTTTATAAGGGAAATTGTTCCAAAATTAATCTTGTTACACTTTCTTATCTGGAGTATGGATTGGCCCATCACCAGATCATCTGATCATACTGTCATAGGGGAGAAACGGGTAATTTCGGACAGGCGGGTAAATTCGGACATACCATTGCAAACAGTGAAAATCCAGATGAGACGGCTCATAATGAGCCGTCTCATCAGGATTTTCACTGTTTAGCCAGTTATTGTTTTGTTTTAGTTCCAGACAACTGACATATAAAGGAAAAATGTCAGTCCGAATTTACCCGCTGTCCGAAGTTACCCGACTTTCCCCTAAGCATTCGAGCTCAGATTCATTTCATGTATCATTGTATGACTATCAGATTGTAACATTGTTCCATTTGTAACTATTCTACTGACTGACTTATGGGAACAAGACGTGCGACTTTACGCGCTCTTCAATAGTATTTTGGTCATATTAGGACGATAAATTTATGTGTGGCTGTTTGAAATAAAACCCAGTTCCGGGAATCGATTCCGGGACCGCTAGCTCAGCAAGCCAGCGTTAAACCCACTGAGACCTGGGTCTTATCTTGGCCGAGACACCCAGAGACTTGAGAATATCCTTGTGGGATAATAAACTTTGCAGACATTAATCAGTGTTAATAAGATAGCACTATAGGAAGCTTTTTGCTGTTTGACTGGAATTAGTTGAATGCAGCGGATGTGCCATGACTTGGTTTTGATATAGGCTCCAATGTGTGGGATATAAGGTGCCTTTTTTACTATAAAACCCCTTTTTGTGATATCACAAAATCGAATTTGTGAAATCACTATATCGATTTTAATATCTTAATTTCGAATGTGATATCACATATTTTGTGATATCACTAATTCTTATGTGATATTACGATTGAGTGATATATCAAAATTGATTTTGATGTCACTAACTAGGAATAAATAAGTGATATCACAAGATGAAATTTGCGATATCACATAGTTTGGTGATATCACTGATAAGATTTTGTGATATCAAAAAGTGAATTTGAATTTGTAATTTTGTGATATTAAATTCGATTTAGTGAACACAGAATCGAATAAGTGATATCCCTATACAGATTTTGTAATATCACCGAATTAGTGGTATAGTTAAATATCTGTGATTTAGTGATATCACAAAATCGATTCTGCGATATTACTTATTTTATTTTGTGACATCACTGGTTTGATTTTGTGATATCACTATGTCGCATATATTTTGCAATATAACTTATTCGATTTGTGATATCACTAATTTAAGTGATATCATAAAACAGGGACTTTATAGTAAAACAACACCTCATAGTGGAAATGCTACGCCTGCGGTAGGTGCAAGATGAAGATGCGATTTTTTCCGTTTCCTTTTTCCAGGTTTGAATACCTCTCTCTCCCCCTCTCTGTTTCTGTCTCTGTCTCTCTGTTTCTGTCTCTGTCTCTCTCTCTTTGACCGACGGTTCGATATAGACGCATATGACCGTGGTTCTATACAGATTTTGAAACAAACATAAGCTGAAATAACAATCAACTGTAGTAACGTACATAACGAACAACAATTTTCCTTCGGACAAAGAAGCATGTGCGCCTCGCGAAGACTCAGATCAGCGTGTGCATCCGCCCAGGTTGATCATTTTTCGTTGAGAAAGGGTAGCTAAGCTAACTCAGCGCTGGCAGCAAAGACTCTGATCAGATTGGGTTGATGCCCAGCTGGTCTGAGTCTTTGATGGGCGCACATGCCACTTCCTAGGTTTTGTCGTGTCGCGGCTTATTTTTATGCCCCCGTGACGATAGCCTCCAAAATTACCCCAACTTATGAGTAGGGAGTTTACACCTCTAAAATTACCCCCAAATAAGTAAATACGGTATGTCTAACACTGTTACAATTTTGTTTCAGAGCATTTTCATAGAATGAGAACGCAAGCAATCTCAACTATGAACATTAAAGAATTGTTAACACCAGCTATTGCTGCGATATTGATGTACCTAGCTGCGCGTGTGACTAGCTGCGATCTGACATACACATGTGATCAGGGAACCTATCACGTGATCAACCCAGATTCATGGACTTATACAGATGCCAGGGCCGCCGATTGTGAAACAGTCATTTCTGTGAGAGACTTGATGATTACTCTCAGGCATTGCCAAAAGGTAGGTTTCATGTGTATCACCTAATATCACGGCATAACCCACTGGTTTGATAAATTGTCTGTGGTATGCAATTGAGCCCCGACACGACAAAACCAACAATGTGGTTGTGCGCCCAGCGCAGACTCAGATCAGCCTGGGCATCCGCCCAGTCTGACCAGAGTCTTCGCTGACCGCATGAAAGTAGCTTAGACCCTTAGTTACCCTTTGAGCACTTAATGAAGACTCTGATCAGACTGGGCGGCTGCCCAGGCTGATTTGAGTCTTCACTGGGCGCACAACCACATTGTTGGTTTTGTCGTGTCGCGGCTCAAATGTCATTTGTATGATCATTCACGTCTGATAATCGCTCAATTCCATTCCCACCAGCAAATTAAAAGTTCAAGCTCAGCAAATGGGCAGCCAAAATAATTATGCCGCAACACGAGAAAACAAAGTTTGTGTGTGCCAAGCGAAGACTCAGATCAGTCTTGGCAGCCTCTCAGTTTGATCAGTTAAGTGCTCAAAGGGTAGCTATGGGTCTAAGCTACCTTTATGCGGACAGCGAAGACTCTGATCAGACTGGGCGGATGCCCAGGCTGATCTGAGTCTGCGCTGAGCGCACAATCACTACGTTGGTTTTGTCGTGCCGCGGCTCAAATATAATAATACTGCTGTTTTTAATTCTATTCTGTTCTATTCTATCCCATAACCTTACAAGCTCGTTGGGGCAACGATCCCTTTCCACCTTGTCCTGTTTTCAGCTTCCCTAGTTGAGCTGGCAAAGTCCATTCCTATCCACTCTTTAATATTGTCTTCCCACCTTTTCTTCTGTCTACAGTTCTCCTTACACTGTGCCCTGTAGAATCGTCTTTGCTAAACCAGAAGACCTTGAGACGTGGCCAAACCACCTTAGTTTCCGTTTCTTGACCAGGATCATTTCATCATATTCTCCAATGGCTGAATGGATCTTTTTGCGAACCTCTTCATACAGCCTAAGTGAAGTCTCTGATTACTTGATCTGAATATCACGTGACAAATTTGCCACATTGTTGGAAATCACATGATGTGGCTCACGTCTCTTTTCCAGTCAATTATAGAACTTGAGTTGATAACAGTCGAAGGCATCACCCAACTGTGTGTAATGTCATGTAGTCGAGCACAAAACCGTGTTCTGTCTCGCAAACGTAGAGCTCCTGGGACGTTACAGCCATTGAAGTTCGTCCTCCAAGCGCATGGCAGTAAGTATATTAAGCTATGTTTATTTTGTACTTAGCAGTGAATTCCATGCGAATCTAGAACAAATAAAAGTGATAGTGCCTACAGTGAAAAATTATCATATCATTTGAGCCACATTATGTGATTTCCAACAATGTGGCATTTTTGTCATGTGATATTCAGATCATTCTTCTCAATCACACAAGGTAACCAGAGACCTCGCTGTTGCTGTAGATGGCTGATGTGACAATCAAGATGGCTGATGTGACAATCAAAGGCTCTGATTAGACTGCACTTATGTGCAGTCTGATCAGAGCCTTTGCTTGTCACCAACGCCACATTGTTGGAAATCACATGATGTGGCTCATTTCACTAGTGACTGATACGATTTATATTTTTTCACTACAGCAAACCGCATCTGCTTTTGACAACTTTGGGCTTAATTTCTTTGCGAAAAGGTCTGAAATGTAGCGTTCTTATCTGACATTATGCAACGGACGTTAGCACGCCAAATCAAGTAATAATGACGTCTTATTTAGACGTCACTTTTTGAGCTGTAGTATCGCTAATTTGCACGCGACGTCAGTCTTGCGGCAGCTTCAAGCGGCTTGATTAAATCGCCGATTTCTTTTTATTCATTAATTCGAATGACATTATTAGTCATTTTCTAGGTGCAAACTATGTTGACACCAATATTATACCCACTAAATGCGCTGAGACAAGCAAAATTAACGAGTAATGACCAGGAAAAATGTTATTTTTATTTTCGAAACAGAAAAAGTAAATAAGTAAATACCAAAAATATTTCATCTCATGTGTTAGAAATATCAGAAATTTCACGAGTGCGTAGCACGAGTAAAATTTCTGATATTTTCAACACATTCGATGAAATACATGTACATACTTTTCAGCCGAATTGTATCTGTCAGAGAGTGGATTTTCCCCCTTTCCCCCCGGAAAAATGGCTATAGGAAGGACGGCTATATAGTGGATTGTCCGGACCTCATAGAGCCACTTTTCCCCCATAGTCCTTTTTCCCCCACCGGGAAATTGGCTATTAGTGAATTAGGTATGGCTATTGGTATTTTGCGGAACAAAACGAAACGGAACGGAATGGAAAAGAAACATTTTACGGAATTGATCGCATAAGAAATGTCTAAGTACTTCAAGGGAGGTTATAAACGTGATTAATACCAAAAAAATCAATATGCAAATTTAGCAGCCATATTTTTATAATAATCAATAACTACTAATTCTAGGAACGAGCAGGTTGTGATTTCTTCATGTTGCAGATATTTATATACATACACATACGCATGCAAGCTACAGGAAGATGTACGAACGGGTGCTTTGTCTAGTCATGTTTGATTTAATAGGGAGTTTTTAGCTCGCCTGAACGAAAGTTCAGGAAGAGCTATTGTTGTCACCCTGGCGTCGGCGTCCGCGTCGGCGTCCGCGTCCGCGTCGGCGTCGGCGTCCGGATTGGATGTTTTGGTTAAAGTTTTTTAAAGACCTATATCTCCTTAACCCATGGATGGATTCATTTGATACTTGCACTGTAGTTAGATATTGGTCCAAGGTTTAACAGGGTGCCACCCCCACCCCACTCCATGACCTTGATGTCAAGGTCATGGACTTAGAAAATTGGAAGTGTTTTTGTATTGGATGTTTTGGTTAAAGTTTTATAAAGCCCAATATCTCCATAACCAATGGATGGATTCCTTTGATACTTGCACTGAAGTTAGATATTGGTCTAAAGTTTTCGAAGGTACTACCCCCACCCCCTCAGTGACCTTGATGTCAAGGTCATGGACTTAGAAAATTGTCTTTTTATTGATAAGATGTTTTGGTTAAAGTTTTTTAAAGACACATACCTCCTGAACCCATAGATGAATTCTTTTTATATTTGCACTGTACCTAGATATTAGTCCAAAGTTTTACGCCGGGCCGGGTAGCGCAATCGGTATGGCACCTGACTCGTAAGTCAGAGGTCCTGGGTTCGAATCCCGGTCTGGCCACATACTTTCGTTTCTCCTTTCGCTGATTCAAGAAGGGCAGTTGTCAGTTACTGGCGAAAGTATGTGCACTTAGTACTGGTTAACCGCTTAGGAGGTCTAAGCCTGCCCAGGAATAGTGTGGTTAGGTTAACTGACCGTCCCGACATGACCTTAGTTGTTTACCGTGGACGTTAAGCATCAAATCAACCAACCAACCAACCAAAGTTTTACAGAGTACTACCTCAACCCCGCTCAGTGACCTTGATGTCAAGGTCAGGGACTTAAGAAATTTGGTCTTTATTAAAGTTTTCTAATTGCATACTGATTCATTATGCTTTGCAGAGATTTAGTTTACTCTTGAACTGATGTTAGACAATTTTTTGAGATTTTACAAAACACTATATACTTACCCAACCGGATGACCTTGAAGTCAAGGTCATCGACTTTGAATTTTGTCTTAAAGATTTTGGTTAAAGTTCTATATTTATGAAGACATAATTTCACAGTGCCACGATGGTATCAGTCGATACTTATACTTGGACTGATGTTAGATAATGGTTCAAAGTTTTGATACATCCTAGCCCCCCTCCCCCCAAACCCCAACCCAACCCTCCTACCCCCACCCCTTAGTTCTTTGAGCTCAAGCTCATGTACTTTGAAATTTCATGTGGATTTTTTTTATTTTAATTTCATTTTAAACTTATTTCTGAGATAGCTTTTGTTTATAAATGTGTTGTCATTATGGACATGCTTGCCTGGATTTTATGCATAGCCGTCCACACTACAATAGCGACTGTGTGATGGGCAAGCACCTATTCAGGCGAGCTATGCTGTCAGGCGACAGCTCTTGTTTACATTGAAAATCAGAATCGGACGTGTGTCCAAATCGGAGTCGAGCCCACGACTCCTGCATGAAAGGCGAACACTAGTCCAGGCATTCTGCTGCGTGCGCGCACAGATTAACGCTTGTACAAACACAAAATTATACAAATTTATGCACACAACTACGTACACTCATATCCGTTTTTAGCTAGCATGAAAAAAAAACAACAAAAATGTCTACCTGTTTTTCCCCAAACAAAAATAAGACAGACTGATGGACACATATAGCATGTTATCCATCGATATTTTACGGACAGATACTCATATTTTTCTTTCAGTTATGAGCCTCACAATTATAATTGGAAAAGGAGCAAATTCCACTATGTAGCGTGTTTTACTGCAATCATATTACCAGGGGGAAAATCCACTATAGAGGGGAAAAATGGCTATGCAAAAACACGTATAGTGGATTTTCCCCGGGGAAATTTGGCTCTATTGTCATATTTCCGGGGGGAAATTCTACTATATAACCATTTTTCCGGTGGGATATTCTACTATGGAAAAATCATAGTCATTTTTCCGGGGGGAAAAACTACTAGGGGGCAAAAACTACTCTCTGACAGTATCTCGTATAACGCTTACTTTTCCAGCCGAATTGTTCCCGCTTTGATAGGGTAAAAATTCGTTCCTCTATCAGAGCCCTAGATAACAGGGATTATTTGGTGATAATTAGGGATATTTTTGTTAATTCCGCATAAAACCTATGTTGTGACCCCTCTTCTGAACCGTCTCGACGAGACGGTTCACCGGGTTCAGATGAGGGGTCACAACATAATTGAGCCGCGACACGACAAAACCAACAATGTGGTTGTGCGCCCAGTGATAACTCAGATCAGCCTGGGCATCCGCCCAGTTTAATCAGACGTTTCATTTAGTGTTCAAAGGGTAGCTAAGGGTCTAAGCTACCTCCATACGGACAGCGAAGACTCTGATCAGACTGGGCGGATGCCCAGGCTGATCTGAGTCTGCGCTGGGCGCACAACCACATTGTTGGTTTTCACACGTCGCGGCTCATATGGTTTCAATGAGAAATAAAAAAAACCCTCAATTATCATCAAGTACCCCTCTTATCTAGAGCTCTGCTCTATTCGACTGTTTTTCAGGTAGCGGTCGAGCCAACTACAACTGTCATAGCTCTGGCTGTGTGTTCATAAGGAACCCTAGACAGGAATTGTACTTCCACTCCATGGCCAAGTCTCTTAGTGATGGCTCTGAGTGTCCAACCAGACATATTTTGAAGAACAACGTTATTGAAATCTACGGCGGTTGTGATACGGTAAGCATATTTTCAGAAACGTATGCAGGGGCGTAACTAGAGGTAATTTCATTATACGCACAACCATGTTTTATTCTCTACTTCTTGAAGAGAAAGCTAGTATTTCAGCCACTTTGGCAATTGGTAATGAAATCTGGTCTAATTTATAAATTTTCAGCAAGCAAAATATGCAGGTGCGTTTTGAAATTTTGTCAATTTTGACAAAATTTAAATACGCACCTGCGTATTTGCCGTATAGGTAGCTACCCACTTGGTATGGTACCCGTTTTAGCCTTGAATCAGTCGGACACATCAGATTCTATATCGAACTAATCCCTTCAGATCCATGAGTGCTGAACCATTAGCTTCAAGTGTACCTACACACCGCACCAGGTGCACTGAATATTGCGGACTTCAGATTGGAAAATATCCCGGAAAGATGAATTAGAAATGAATCTTCCAGAGGCGCGGGTGTGTGTCGGTGGTCGGGGATCTAAAGCGAGTAAAAATCAAATCTGTAACGTTCTGCATTAGTTAATTTTAAGCTTACCTATATGAAAGTAGATGACGAGTTTCTGCACTCACTCCGGCGTCTAAGTCCACGGTGGCATCACACTGGCTCTTTGTCAATGATGAATTTAAAACTAAATGAGCCGCAACATCACAAAACAAAGTGGCATGTGCGCCCACCGAAGACTGAGATCAGCTTGGGCATCCGCCTAGTTTAATCAGTCTTCATTGATGGCATGGGAGTAGCTTAGACCCTTAGCTTCCCTATAAGCGCAAGCGAAGACTCTAATTAGTCTGGGCGGATGCCCAGGCTGAGCTGAGTCTTCGCTGGGTGCACATACCACTTCGTTGGTTTTATCATGTCGCGGCTCGTATTTCTATATCATGTTTATGGACCTTCACACGTAACGCAGCTCGTTTTAACTACAATCGCTGAGGGATAATATATTTTTCTATAATTGGCGAAATGAACTGCGGCGTTCCTTTGGGTGCTGTCTGGTGAACTATCTTGTACGTCAACAGGTCTTGTTAGGCTATAAAATGAAAAAAGTCGAAGCAGCGCCTTTACGTTTCTGTTTCCTGAGAATATTCTGCTGATGTTTACATTCACATTCCAGAGCGGTGGGATACTATTTGCCATGGGCAGTAGATCAAGTGTGAGCTTCATCATTCAACGTCAGAGTAACACCATGGTGCTGGACTGTGGACCAGTTTTACCTTTTGCTCCGCCATCATCAGACGGAAGTAAGATTTGAGCCGCGACATGAAAAAAAACAACAAAGTGGTTGTGTGCCAAGTGCAGACTCAGATCAGCCTGAACATCCGCTCAATACGATCACTCTTCGCTCAGCGCTTTTAAAGATAGCTAAGGGTCTAAGCTACCTTCATGTGAACAGCGAAGACGCTGATCAGACTGGGTGAATGCCCAGGCTGATCTGAGTCTGCACTGGGCGCACAACCACTTTGTTGGTTTTCTCAAGTCGCGGCTCATCTATCAACCATATATACAAAGATTTATTGGTACACTACAATGTTTTTCGGCCATTTTTACTGAGGGGAACACTTCATGACATCCTATTCCCGTAGCCCTGATGGATGGGGACCTATGCACCCCTAGTTAATTATGTATAGCTATACAGGGGGTGTTACGAAACGTAAAAGAGCTGTTACTCAACGCAAAAGAGGCATAGTTACCAAACGACCTGATGACTAGATCGTTTGGTAACTTTAACTTTTTTCATAACAGCTTTTTTCGTTTCGTAACAGCCTTGAAAACAGTTAACCAAGTGTGCTTTAATCTTTAATTTTCAAATACAAAACGGCAAAAAATAAAGGACAGTGGGTCTACTTTTAAGGTAATTAAGGTCATTGATATTTTGAAGTCTTTTTTATGCCCCCGCCACGAAGTGGGGAGGGGCATATAGTTTTGCCCTTGTCCGTCCGTACGTCCGTCCGTCCATCACACTTTGTAGTACTGTTCTTGTATCCGCAACTCCTCCTACAGTATTTGATGCAGGGTGTTGAAACTTGTAACACAGTTCAGACGTGCGCCGAACATGTGCAAAAAGGAAACGGAACTTTGATCCAGGTCATAATGGCAAAATTACATCCCCTTGAATGACATGTATATTTTGACCATATTTCACACTTTGTAGTACTGTTCTTGTCTCTGCAATTCCTCCAATAGTATTTAATGTAGGGAGTTGAAACTTGCAACACAGTTCAGACATGCATTGAAGATGTGCATAAAGGAAACAAAACTTTGATTAAGATCTTAATTGCCGAATTATGTCCCCTTGAATAATATACATATTATTACCATATTTCACATTTGAGTACTGTTCTTGTCTCCGCAACTTGATGTAGGGATTTGAAACTTGCAACACAGTTCAGACATGCATTGAACTCGTGCAAAAAGGAAACAGAACTTTGAGCCAGGTCTTAATTGCAGAATTATGTCCCCTTGAATAACATATATTTTGATTATATTTCCATAGCTTATATATACTGAGAGACTTTAGAAACGCACCAATTTATAGCTTTGGATATGCTAGAAAAATGAATTTTTGTTTCGTACAGCCATCAACTATATTCCAATTTTAACCGGGAACACAAGCTTTCAAAATGAATGCAAAATTTGGCTTTAGAATATTCCTAAAGGGAGATAAATTCGCATTAATCCAATGATGATTGAAGCGTGATTTTCAGTTTGCTGCAATTTCGTAACTGCTGATCAGATTTCAGTCACATAAAAATCAGAGGTTATTCATGGTTCATGCTTTGTGTTCTCTTTTTATCGGTTACATTGCTTTCAACGTCATTTTGCAAAGATTCAAACTTTTTGCACAAAACCGGAAGTGAAGGTAACGGACAACATTTGAATAATTATTCAAATTTGCTTGGAACTGGTACATTAAGACATTCTCTCATGACCTGGGTAGGTATACCATCAATTGGTCGGCTTTTAAGTCGGGTATCTCCCAATTTTGAACAGTACCCCATTTTTTTTAAATTCTAATTTTCGAACATCGATAAAACACTTTTTCAAGGATCTTTACCATTTTTCATTGTTTTTACAGTGTGTGGTTTTCATTCAGATGCATAAACATTAAAATTCGACAAAATGTGAATTCGTTAAAATTTTATGCGAAAAAGTAACCAAATTTCCATTTTGCTCGAAATTTCTATGCATGGTTGCACACTCTCCGTAAGCGTTTGCAGACTTAAAGAACTCAATCATGCTAACTCGCACGAGTGCTCAAACGTTTCCAATATTGCAAACTGGGTAAAATAACATGATATACAATGGTGCGCTTTTAAAGTCCCTCAGTATACAAGCTCACCTTTTATCGTCGCTCTAGCGGCCTCATTTATTAACCGATTTTGGTATTACATCACAGCTTCATTGGGTATGGCAATACCTCGAACAACTTTGCGTTTCAGGTTGGTAGGATCAAGGTCAAGGTCACAGTTGTTATTTTCAGAAAAACTAGGGTATTTGATGTAACTTCACATAAATGTTAAGTTTAACAATATCTTGAATAAATTACCGTTTCAGCACCGCAGGTCCAAGGTCAAGGTCACAGTTGCTATTTTAAGAAAAAAAAACACTTTATCATCCCTCTAGCTCCTTTATTCATTGACAATTTTGATGTAACTTCACCAAAATGTTTAGTGTGACAATATCTTGGACAAGTTCGTGATCCAAAATTTTAGGGTCAAGGTCAAGGTCACATTTGCCATTTTTAGAAAATACGTTGTCATCCCTCTGGAATGATTTTGGCATAACTTCACACAAATATTTACCATGACAATATCTGGGACAAATTTACGTTTCAGCATTGTAGGTCCAAGGTCAAGGTCACAGATGCTATTATAGGTACATGAAAATCTTTGTCATGGTTCTAGCGCCATTATTTATTAACTGATTTTGATAGAACTTCGCACAAATATTAGGTATGACAATATCTTGAACAAGTTAACCTGTCAGGGTTGTAGTTCCAAGGTCAAGGTCACAGTTGCTATTTTTAGAAAAAAAAAACTCAGTCATCCCTCTAGCGCCTTTATTTATTGACAGATTTTGATGTAACTTCACACAAATATGTCTTAACACATTACTCATCTAGTGAGACATATGGCGGGGTCATTCATCACCTTTAGTGATTATCTAGTTCTTCCTACATTACAGCCATAGTCCAGTTGGCCGCTAATACGAACGTTTTGAGGACGATACAGTATATAAACAGTGACTTTTAAGACTCTTTAACACTAATTTTCTTCATCGCCAGTTTCAACGTTTAGAGGACGGATAGGGCACAACGTTGAATTACCATTGAATCAACTTTGGTTCAACGTGACTTGAATCAACGTCCAATGTTGTTACGCCGGAGCAACGTTGATTCAGTGTTGGTCCAACTTTGTGTGCGTAGTATATATTCAGTGCTTCTAACGAAAAAACTTGCTTTTAAGTCTTTTAAACCATATTTGAGCCGCAACACGACAAAACCAGCCAAGTGGCATGTGCGCTTTGTGAAGACTCAGATCAACTTGGGCTTCCGCCCAATCTGATCAGAGTCTTCGCTTGCACTCAAAGGGTAGCTATGTGGCTAAGCTCCATACCGACACCTTTGACTCGTATCAGACTGGGCAGATGCTGATCTGAGTCTTTGCTCTTGGTCTGTTTTGTCGTGTCGAGGCTCATTTTCTTCATTACAGAAAGCGGGGCCGCCAGTTTCGAATGCTTTGATGACGATACTGTCACGGTGACCAACCCTAGACGAGAGCTGTTCCGACACGCGTTCGCAGAGTCCTCCCAGAGGGAATGTGGTACACTTTATATTGACGGTTTTGATAAAATTATCATATTCGATTGTCCGACGGTACGTGGCTTTTGTCAAAATTACAGATATAGAGACTCTTACATGAGTGCTCATGTATTATTGATTTATTAAACGAGTTGGGGAAATATAAGATGCGAGGCTATGCCGAGCATCTTATCGGTTTTCCCCAAAGAGTTTAATAAATTCAATATTGCAGGAGCACGAATGCAAGATTCTTTTTATCATATGACACTAAAATCGCATTTTATTAGCAAATTTTGCACTAAAACGTCATGATTTCGCCATTCGAAAAAGCGACGTTTTTACAGACGTCAACCCATAACGTTACCAGGTAATTTGCGTATTAAATCCTAAAATCCACTATCTGATTATCGTTTTTAATGCATGGCTTTATTACACCCTCAGATGCGACGTCGTATGATAAAGGTGGTTAATAGGACCTAGACCTATGCTGGCAAATAGCCAAACCCGTTTAAGTTGCATCCATCTAATTAGCAGCTACCTTTTTGTGGTCACTAGATTAAAAAAAAGTATAAAAAGGTCACCTGTCTTAAGCAGCCAGTCCTTGATGACGTTCGCAAAGCATACAGCGTTTGACAGTGTGTAGAGTAGTTCACCGACTTCTTGAATTCATAATCTTAAACTAGCATATTGAATTGTGATAGAGGTCATTTTAGTAAAGCCGAAAATGGACGCTGCTTTTGGCTTTCAGTAGTTCGGCGGCTCTAAATTCTGCGTGGTAAAAGCAATTTTGTCTGAGCAACTACATATGAGCCGCGACACGACAAAACCAACAATGTGGCATGTGCGCCCAGCGCAAACTCAGATCAGCCTGGGCATCCGCCCTGTCTAAAAAAAGGAGTCATTACTTTGCGCTAAAAGGGTAGCTAAAGGTCTAAGCTACCTCCATGCGGACAGCGAAGACTTTGATCAGACTGGGCCGATGTCCAGGTTGATCTGAGCCTTCACTGGGGGCACATGCCACATTGTTGGTTTTATCGTGTCGCGCCTCACCACAGTTTATTTTTCTGTCAACACTGTTGAAACGGACTCGATACCCAACGTACACTAGACATGGAGTCACGACGTCGGCACGACGGCAGGTGCTTGCTGGGTATCATCTGTTCATCCTGTTGTTGGTAGAATCTCCATAGTATATTTGTTACCCTTTTTGCGTTTTAAACTGTCATTGCTCGACAGTGAGTACCTTGTCTGCGTGACCCCTCATACATTTAAGTTGTTACAGTACAGCTTTTTGTCATGATTTGAATTTTTTTTTTATTTTCAGACTGGAACAATATTTTTGGTATTGGCAAGAGATGACATCTCTCAGAAATTGATCATCAGGCCAAGTAACGTTTTCATCATCACTTGCACATGAGTCTGAACTATGGTATTACGGCGATTCTGGTGGTTTTAGCCCAAGGTTGGATGGACGGCAAGGCATTGTCTTTTACCCAAGAAGTAAGCAAGTCCCGTGGAGGATCGTACGACGGAAACCAACACATCGCGTCAATGACTGGGAACCAGCAGTGCATTTAAGTACGGGAAACAACGACAGATGGAACCACCAGATAGGTGCAGACCGTGGGAGCAAGACTCTAAGCAGGCATGTGACGTCGTTTTGACGTTATATTGACGACGATGCGATGCCGTTACTCGCTTCGACGTTCGTTGGACGTTATCTTGATGTCTGCTGGACTGTGACCTAGTAATTTTTTTCTGAAAAAGTCTTGAAAACAAATCCAGAGCCCTACACAAGTGCGTTTTTAGTGAACAAGATTGTTTTTGTTTAAAAAAGGAAAGAAAAAGAAACGAAAAGGAAAAAAAATAAAAATAAAATTAAATGAGCCGCGGCACGAGAAAACCAACAATGTGGTCGTGCGCCCTGCGCAGACTCAGATCAGCCTGGGCATCCGCCCAGTCTGATCAGAGTCTTCGCTGTCCGCACGGAGGTAACTTAGACCCTTAGCCCAGCCTGATCTGAAACCACATTGTTGGTTTTCTCGTGTCAAATGTTAGATACCAAAATTGCATCTGCTTAGCGAGCCTGAAAATCACAACATTTTGATTGGGAATGAAGTGATTTTGTTGCTTGTATAGCCCTCGTAAAGTGACCTCAGAGGCAGCACGGACTATCGTTATGGATCAATTCATTATGAAACGGGTAGTTTCTTTTTTTTGCCAACAATCGAAAAAAAATGAGCCGCGACACGACAAAACCAACAATGTGGTTGTGCGCCCGGCGCAGACTCAGATCAGCCTGGGCATCCGTCCAGTCCGATCAGACTTTTCGCTACGCGCTTAAAGGGTAGCTAAGGGTCTAACCTACCTACATGCGGACAATGGAGACTCTGATCAGACTGGACGGATCCCAGGCTGATCTGAGTCTGCGCTGGGCGCACAGCCACATTGTTGGTTTTGTCGTGTCGCGGCTCAAAAATATATTTATGACTTAATTAATTATCGCCTTTCTTATAATAATTTATAACAGTAATTTAACCACATTATGCACATAGAGCTTGGTGTAGTGGATGTGTTTTAGGCATGGAGACGCCATGCGTTTGCAACCGCAATCCATGCTACGGTCTAGGGTTTGAATCTCGGATGAAATAAAATATTTTTCTCTCTTTCTTTTGTTTCTAATATTTTTCAAAAACTTACATTTAAAAACATTTACTTTTTATAATCTATATTAGGAAAACACATTCCAAATAACTTACTTCGCTCGAGAATTCAGAGGCTTAGTTTTCTACTTGTCTGCTTTGGAAGACTTTTAAAAATTAAAAGTGTATAGCAAATCAAAAATAGGACTGAGCCGCGACACAACAAAACGAACAGTGGTTGTGCGCCCAGCGCAGACTCAGATCAGCATGTGCATCCGCCCAGTCTGATCAGTCTTCGCTGTCCGCATGAAGGTAGCTTAGACCCTAAGCTGGCATTTCAGCGCTTAGCAAAGAGCCTGATCAGACTGGGCTGATGGCCAGGCTGATCCGAGTCTGCGCTCCGACATGGTCTAACTATACATTTGAATTAGAGTTTAGTTAATAATATTTCAGATTTGATAAAAGTGACTTTAAACAAAAAATAAGATCAATTTTTATACAATCGCGGACCGCGGTTGAAATCGCATTATTGGACTAAAATAATTTATTCATACGTCACAATCACGTGCACGAATAAGAAAAATACCTCTACCTGATCACATGACACACGTGGTCAAAATCGATATTCTTACGGGCGGTGAGGAAATAGGTAATTTGCATTTTAATTTGAAGATTATTTTTCATTCAACATCTATCGAATAAGCATGCATTTTCTCAAAACTTGTTCTGTTAATTATGAGACTATTACATATTGTCTAACGAAATTTTGTTAAAATACTTGTTTCTGAAATCATGCAATAAACGAGGGAGACAATCTTTAAGCAACATTGTGTTTGCTTTTCTTTCAATGGCAAAGTATTTTCACAAAATAATCTCCTCCCATTTTGGTCAGAACACAAAATTGGTCG
Organism: Ctena decussata; assembly: GCA_963989385.1. NCBI lineage: Eukaryota > Metazoa > Mollusca > Bivalvia > Lucinida > Lucinidae > Ctena > Ctena decussata. The sequence goes on along the minus strand of OZ022507.1, from coordinate 2,580,081 downwards.
GTATCACACTCAGGAAGACCAGTATAATTTCTAAGACACATACGCACACATGCGCATACACATACATAAACACACATACACAATAAATGCTAAACGTCAGTTGGTCGGAGAAAATACAGTCAACACTCGATATCTCAAAGTAGAAGGACATTCTAAAAGATTTGATATTTCAAAATATATTTCCCGGTGCAAAACAATTTACTTTGAGATATCGGTAATTTGCAATAACAGGAGTTGGAATGTAAAGGGAATTAGAAAATGCGTTCAAACTATCTTCTTGGTATAAGAGGGTACTTTGAAATATCAGGGTTTTTAGATAAGGTACTCCTGAAATGACTACTAGTATATTAGTCGTATGTAACATGCTTACACTGTTTCCATCTTAGCTCTTGAGCCTCTCTGAATCATTATTTATATTTGACCTCATATTGCCATTTTTTTGTATAATGGATTGAGAGATATAAATGACTTGACTTGACTTAGTTTAAACTTTATTTTATTTGCATAACCATTGATACATATACACATATTTCTAAACATAATATTTTATGCAAATGGGATTCAGAAGAAAGTCAAAGGACTTTTTCAAATCTGTATCCCAATATTGCAATCAATATGATACTTCTATAACATATAACAAGTGATTTGAAAATATACAATATACAAAGTTGATAAAAGCATGAAATATCTAATGGTTTTCCTATTATGTGATATGCATTTCGACAGACTTGACTAGATAACGAGAGTCAACTGTAATATAAAATAGTCAACTCCCGATATCTCGAACACTGATATCTCACGGTATCTTCTTGTATCAAAGGAATATATTTTTTTATTTGCATTTTAACTCCTGTTATCTCAAACTACTGATATCTGGTACCAGAAAATTTACTTTGAGATATCAGTAGTTTGGGTAGACGTTCGACTTCGAGATATCATTTAGCAGATCGAGTCAAACGTTGTTCCTGTAACTCTGAAAGATATAGAGAATACCATGTTAGTGTCTTTTGATATCATGTTTATCAGGCGAGATCAGAAACAGCGTAGGAATGGCGAGGCTTGCCGAGCCAGTCCGACGTGTTTCTGGTCGAGCCTGATAAACTTGATATCAAAAGACATTTACATGGTTTTCTATTTATCATGCATCCTTAGAATATTTTACAGCGTAAAGAGTGCCAAACTAATCATAAAAAACGCAGTTTTGTTCGAACTTGCTGACGTCGCGAATGCGTTATGACGTAACTTGGTGACGTCAATTAAGCAATCGAACGTTGATATCACGGCCAACGTCAGTATGTAGCCAATCGTATTCAGAGATCGCTTCTAAAGGCATGACCTGATAACATTCGCGCAAGCGCAGTTCTACAGTGACATGATATCACATTGTGATATCATACCCCTGTTAACAGTGAAATTTTGTAACAGATGCATGATAAAGTAAAATATACTTCAAAGAGAAGCAACTCAATTGTATTAGATAATAATAGGCCTATTCTCCCTTCGTAAAAAATGCTACTTTAAAAGATTGTGACCCTTTGTAGAGGGGACTCGTCACAAACACAGCAGTTTTAGACAAATACCAAAGAAGCACAATTTCATGTAGACATATTCACCTTGAGACTGTAACGTTTACAGTTCTGCACCAATAACGGGTTGGAGAAAAATGTTAAAGAGTTTCTGTCTTATGTTAATACTTAACCTTGGAAATAACGCATCACTTGTTGGTCAAATTTCAGGTTCTGAAACCTGGCCCCGAGGTTATAAAACTATTTTCGTGCTCAACTCAGCTGAGCATGAAATTTTCTCTGCTGATAAATATAAAAATGCCAACTAATGTTGGCATTTTCATATTTATAAGCAGAGAAAATTTCGTACTCAGCTAAACTGAGCAAGAAAAGAACTGGACTTGTCAGTAATTTGCTATTTATAAGCTGGTAAAATTTCATGCTCAGCTGAGTTGAGCATGAAAAAAGCTTTATAACCTCGGGGCCTGTTCTTTACATAAAAAACAATCTATAGTTCCTGGGTATATTAGTTGTCTTGATTCTTTCAATGACTTAGTTTTATTGAATTGAACTACTAGATAAGTCATCCTTGAAGAGGACGTAAAAACTTGAACCCTTGAAAAGCAAATCACGATTTTCATCTCTCGGGACAGATTTTTTGACATACGAGGGTTGTTCAGAAAGTTCTGATTCTAGCCGCATAACTTTGTTTAGCGTCATGCTGGGGACAAATGCTAGCACTACATTTCATCTTTACAATGATACCTAACACTATACAAAGCTATAAATTCTTATTTTGTTACAATGCATGTTATTTGACCCAAGTCATACCACTGGGCTAATTTCATATGTGAATTTATTTTCAGTGTGTCATTCAAGTTTAAAATCATTGTAAATACAAAATAATTTTTGTCAGCTTCTTGTCATTCGTTGCTTTTAATGTCCAATCAAAAGTTAGAAGGGCAGTAAACGTTATCAATTTAGTCCTTGCAAAGCAATGCGCAGTTCTTATGACTTATTGAAAACAACGTCAACGTCATTTTCAAAAGCTCGTAGCTGCTTCGTTGTTTACACTAACTTTTCGACGGTTTCGAATTAGTCCATGCAAAGGCTCTTCCTAACAAGATTTTGAATGTTAAGACCCTTGTTTTCGTACAAAATCATAACTTTAGTAGTAACGGAGAATTTGCTACTACATAAAAATGCTTATAACCTAAATTGAAGGGATAGTATGGAACCTAGATTGAATATATTTTCCGCGATAGGCCCTATTTACAGGTCACCGCTGCCTGGAGAATAAGTTTTAGTAGCAATGATGAAAAACTTTCAAAGACTGCTCATATATGAACTATGTGAAAATTTGCAGTGGCTGTAGGGTATACCTCTTTCATAAACGTTCAAAAATAAGTCCTTTAGAACATATACGTGTTTGCAGGGTTGTCCGGACATATCATACCTTAAAATATTTTTAGCTATCAAAAGTTCTGTATTTATGATTGTTACCAAAATAAGACGTCACAGACAGAATTTTCCGAACATCCCTCGTATACATTCATTGGAATGTTGAAAAAAAAGTACGAAATTTTCCATTTTCAATGCGCATTTCTGGTAATTTCGAGCTACACTGATTTTTATAACCTTATTTCTGACAGTCTATATTCTGAGGATTAAAATAATACATCTTTTTCAAGGTTAACATTATGTCTTGGTGCTTCCCCATGAGTCCAAAAACTGAAAGTTTAAGAGTTTTGCCTTTTGCCCCGAAAACTCAGCCGACTACGCTTAAGAAATGCGTTGCTATCGATTCTGACAGGATTCCTTTGGATGCTTAATATAAATAGGAACTAGCAAAACAAATTCACCAATTCAAAGGTTCGAAAAAACGGCTGGAAACAAAAAAAATTATAATAATAATAATTTTAGTAATAATAATAAAACACCTTCATATTTTCTTAACACTGATTTTAGTTTATTCTTATAAAAATTCCAACATGTTAGGCAAATGGTGCAGATCTTGATCAGACCTCGCATTTGAAGCGTCTGAACTGGATATTCACTGCTCGCCAGAGTACCCTTTAGGGGATTCTAGGCATATATGTTGTAGTCGATTATACTCGTAGTGTAGACCGTTCCTAAGGGAAATTATCCAATTAACAATACTGCACAGGTGAGCAGGAACCATCACTCGTCCAGTACCATTACCCCCTGAAATGTTCAGCATGTCGTTTCCCTTTTTAATGGGTATCAACTCATAGGAAAATAAATTCTCCTATAGGAGTAAATTCTTTCCTTTCTGAGTAGACCCCGCTTTAAAACCAGAGAAGCAAACACGAAGTCACAAAAAGCTGATGCACTTTGCAAAAATGGCGAAAAACTTCAAGCCTCCATTGTGTATCCGACCACCAGTCTTTCTCCTCCCTATTTAGAAAGGGGTCAACTGTTTGACTTCCTGTTTGCTCCTCAGGATGACGAAGCCAATCCAAAATGGGATATTGCCTTAGAGATCAGAAATTCTGCTACAAAAGACTCTAACTTTGAACACTGCTACTTTTCTACATTATCGGCATAATGGTCATAGACGAAAAAAAAAACAGTTTCTACAATGATTCTGGTCGTATTCATATCTATTTGTGCATTTGTAATATGAACCGTGACACGAGAAAACCCAACAAAGTTGCTGTGCGCTAAGCGCAGACTCAGATCAGCCTGGGCATCCGCACAGTTTGATCAGAGTCTCTCTACTAAGCGCTTAAAGAGTAGCCAAGGGTCTTAGCTACCTCCATGTGGACAGCGAAAACTCTGGTCAAGGCTGAGTCTGCGCATGGTGCACAACCACTTTGTTTGGTTTCTCGTGTCGCGGCCCATTTACGGTTTTGGGGAAAACAGTTACCAAAGAATTTCAACATTATATCGTAGCATAAGATTTTTTTAATTCGTTCTATGGCTTTCTTTTCATAATTATGACACCCGATATGGAATTTTAACAGTTTTCAGAGAGACCATACCGGCTGATTGAGTATTACTTAAACTTTCAAAGCAAAAATATGATTACATAACTAGGCGTTGTTTCGGTTCGGGTGTTAATGATTTTAGTTGAGTACGTTCAAAAATTTTCGTCTCGCGCGAAAAGGACCATTTGGCCATTATCTCAATATATTACTAAAATCGGCCTGCGCATCTGTGCAAACTGACCAGTCTTCCGCGGCTTCAGTATTTTAATATCCCTTATAAGAGATATAGATGATTGTGGGTGCCTAAGGATGACTTGCGATTTTATGTCATTTTCCTTAGTATCAGGACGATGGGAGGGTGAAAGTGAAAGACTGTGTGCCATGGAACCCCGTTTACGTTTAAGATTTACGCCTCCAGCAAGGTTCGAACCCGGGACTGCTAGATCTAATCAGTAGGCCAGCGCTTAACCTACTGAGCTACCGGGGTTGCCGCTTATAAGTGAGCGACTCGGTAATGGTGCAGAAGCTCACCGGAAGATGAGTTCAAACCCGGACTTTGCCATCGTTTTTTTTTTTTTTTTTTTTTTTTGTTCTTTTTTGTTGTTGTTGATATAGGAATACTGGCTCAACAGGTTCTGTTGAATATGCCCCTTAGCTGTGCCAGCATGAAATATTTTATCGTGAGGTATCGCCGGAAGATTCTCACTACAGTTTTTTAGTTTTTTACATGATCGTGATTGGCAAGAACATCATTGAAAGGTTTGAAAAAAATATCTAGGTAATTTCAGTTGGCAACTAAAATGACATACTTTCGATTTCACAAATTTCACTTAAAGATTTACTCCCTTTATAATAATAACAAAAATGATTTGATGAAATATTTCATGCAATACCTCCGACATGGTCTAACTATACATTTGAATTAGAGTTTAGATAATAATATTTGATAAAAGTGACTTTAAACAAAAAATAAGATCAATTTTTATACAATCGCGGACCGCGGTTGAAATCGCATTATTGGACTAAAATAATTTATTCATACGTCACAATCACGTGCACGAATAAGAAAAATACCTCTACCTGATCACATGACACACGTGGTCAAAATCGATATTCTTACAGGCCGTGAGGAAATAGGTAATTTGCATTTTAATTTGAAGATTATTTTTCATTCAACATTTATCGAATAAGCATGCATTTTCTCAAAACTTGTTCGGTTAATTATGAGACTATTACATATTGTTTAACGTAATTTGTTAAAATACTTGTTTCTGAAAACATGAAATAAACGAGGGAGACAATCTTTAATGGTAAAAATACAAGGTACAGGTGGTGAAAATACAAAAAAAAAGAAAGAGTTAAATAGATGGTAAAAAGCGATGAAGGATCCCATTTATTGTCTCGCTGCTGCGTAAATTCATTCTTCAACGGGGAACCAGAAACGAAAACGGAGAGACTTGTCATTTTTTCCTGGAACAGGCATTTTAAGGCTAATCGAATACTCTCCAGTCCAATGATGGATGGATAACTTGCGATTTTACATCCTTTTAACAATACGTGTAGCCTATTTCAGTTTTATCAGGATGATGAGAGTGATAATGAAAAGCTGTGTGCAATGGAACCCCGTTTACGATTGAAAGGATTCACGCCTCAAGCGAGGATCGAACCCCGGCCCCTAGATCAGTAGGTCAGCGCTTAACCTACTGAGCTACCGGAGCTTGGAAACAACAAAAAGATAGCTGAAAACAGCCGGTCCAACAGAATTCCACTATATTTCGACGTAATTCGACGAAACGAAACGGCGAATCGACCAAAGGTTATTGTAGACGAATTGTTACATCGACCAAATATCATGGAAACCCGCCTTTTATATGCTGTGCCCAAGAAACAGCGGGCCTCTAACCCCAACTGCCTATACGGCGGGAGCCCCGGTAGCTCAGTGGGTTAAGCGCCGGGATGCGCAGGCTGATTGAGCCTTTCATTTTGCACAAGGCATACATGTACGTATCTTTTCGTGCCACGCTAATCGCCGATTACGGCCACTCATGAAGTGTGAAAAATAATGCTTGAATAACGTGAACTGTTTTACTCATGTCATTATAAGATTATGTCAAAATGATCAAAGTGATTAACTCTCATGAATGTAAACGAACGATTTCATTGGTTGAATTACAAGAGGTCCCTATCTTATACGGTCCGTGTCCCGCTAAAGACAAAGTTTTCACCAGAAAAGGAGAACGGGGAAATACAATCTGTGAAAGGTAAGAGTTTTATAATTTCACGAAAACAATTTCTTTTTGAATTTTTCAGGAATTATATGTTCTCTGAATTGTATTGATTTTTAATCATTATTATCGTAACTGAGTTTTGTTCGGAAAATACAGTCTAAGAAACTTAGAAAGGTAAGAGTTTTATAATTTTACTGTTTCTTTCTTTCTTTCTATCGTTACTGTCCTCGGTCTACTTAGACCATGATGACAGGTTTCTGGTGTGGCGCATAAGTTGTCACAAAAAAATAAATAAATAAATAAATAAATGAATTTGTGACAAAGCCACCAGTAGATTAAAACTATTTACAAGAAGTCCTCAGGGGCAGGCATTCCATGCCTAACCCCTGCTCTACCCTAGGATATTAAATTTTGGCCTTAAACCCATCAACTGTCTCCGAAGAGACAGCTTCGGTTGTAAGGCCATTCCAAGTTGCAATTGTCCTGGGGAAAAAAGAATTCTTAAAACCGTCCGTGTAAGCGTTTGGACGGTGGTACTGGAATGGGTGGGACCTAGTTCTCCTGCTCCCTTCACCGACCTCAGATAGGTACTTATTCTTATCTACAACGGCAAGATTATTATGAATTTTGTAGAATAGAGACAGAGAAGCCTGCTGTCGTCTTTCCTGCAGGTCTGGCCATTGGAGTTCTTCTAACATTTCTCCCACATGGCTTTGATTGCGCCAGCGCCTACAGGTCCAACGGGCAGCAGTCCTCTGTACTTTTTCTATTCTGTTAATATCAACTTGGTGATGGGGCATCCAAACTGGCGCTGCATATTCTAATTTGGGCCGGACCAGAGTTTTATATGCAGCAGCCTTGATTTCCTTCGATGCAAAAGTCAAGTTTCTACGAAGGAAACCCAAGGTCTTAGTAGCCTTACTGGTAATTTCATTAATGTGCTGACCCCACTCGAGGTCATCCGTAATTTCAACTCCTAAATATTTGGCTGACGATACATTCTCTAGGACTTGGTTATGCAATGTATAACCATGGAGTATTTGCTTTGGAGGGGGGTGCCTAGTCACCCTCATAGAGTGACATTTGGCAACATTAAATTTCATGAGCCATGCCTCTTCCCAAAGTGCCAATTTATCTAAATCATCTTGGAGTATCTGTTGGTCTTCGGACCGTCTAATATTTCTATAGAGTACACAGTCATCAGCAAAAAGGCGGACTGTGGAGCTTATGTTGTCTGGCAGGTCATTAATAAAGATTAAGAACAGGATGGGCCCTAAAACAGAACCCTGGGGGACACCAGACAACACAGGGAGAGGGTCTGAACAGACACCATCCAGAACAACTTTTTGTGTCCTTCCAGATAGCCAGGCAGAGATCCACCGGAGGATATCATTTCGGATACCATAATACTCCAGTTTATAAATCAATCGTCTATGGGGGACCTTATCAAAAGCCTTGGCAAAGTCCATAATAATGAGGTCTGTTTGTTTGTGACCTTTATTATTGGCTCTGTCTAGGTTTGCCTGCAAATCGTGAATGAACTGGACCAGTTGAGTCTCGCATGACCTACCACTCCTGAAGCCATGCTGAGACTCAACTAAAATCTTATGGTCCGATAGATGTTGCATGATTTTGCTCACGAGAATGTGCTCAAGAGACTTACAGCAAATACAAGTCAAGGAGACCGGCCTGTAATTGGCAGGGTCATATTTTTCTCCCTTTTTGTAAATGGGAGCCACATTAGCTTGCAGCCAGTCATCTGGTACTCTAGACTGGTCCAAGGACTGGTTGAAAATGCAGGCAAGGACCGGGGCAATTTCAGCACTGCATTCTTTTAACACACGTGCACTTAGGTCGTCTGGACCTGAAGATTTATGGGGGTTAAGACGGTCTAATAGTTTTTTGACCCCATTAGGGTCAATGTATAAGTCTTCAATTTCTGGGTAGGGGGTTGGTCCTTTCGATGGGGGGTCACCTACTTGTTCCCGGGTGTATACAGACTCGAACTGTCTGTTAAATATGTCTGCTTTGTCCTTATTAGCAGTTTTCAACATGCCATTTTCCCTTAAACAGGCCACACCCGTGGAATCCTTTCTTAAGTTTTTCATAAAGGACCAAAACTTTTTCAGCCGATCATTTTGGATACAGTCTTCTATGTTAGTGTCTGTATCTGAGGGATTGAAGATATCAGAAACATACCTCCAATAGGCATCACGCATTTCTTTTTGGACATGAGCTCTGAGTCGTTTATAACGACTCTTCAGGGACTCGTTATCTGCCCTGCGAGCTTTGTGGTACAATTTTTCTTTTTTTCTAATCAATGCCCTAATGCGTGCATCTATCCATGGATAGCCAAGTTTTCCTTTCGTCATTTTAGAAGGAATAAACTTGTTTACTGCATTTAGTAAGACCGTCTTAAACTCAATCCACATCTCATTAACATCAACGTGAGCAAAGTTCTGCGACATGAAACGGTCTGCAAAGGCAAGCATATGGTCTCTAAGACCTTGCATATCAGCCCGCTTGTACAAGAAAACTTTCCGTGGTGACTGAAGGACCCTTTTCGCTTTTATGTCGTATTCCACCAAAACAATATCATGGTCAGCTCGACCAATTGGTGGCATACCCTTAATTCTTGTGACAGGGGTGGGGTTGTTAGTCAGAAGGATATCTAGGGTCCTATCTTGTCTTGTAGGGATATCAACCATTTGAGAGAGGCAGTGCTCCTGAACAATGTTTACTAATTGGGACTGCACCTGCCTTTTGGGCATTCCCAGGGGTACATATAACTTATTCCAATCAATGTCCCCACAATTGAAGTCACCTCCAAGAAGGACATGAGAGTTTTTACATGACATGATTCGTCCTAGAGAGGCATTTAGATGATCCAAATACTCTGGATCAATGATATCTGGAGGTCGGTAGAAGGAGCCAAGATACAAAGTTTTACAGCCAACAATTTGAAGTTTAACCCAAACAAGTTCACACTCAGTCTCAAGTTCTGGTACCTCAATACAAACCAAATCCTTTTTAAAACAAACAAAAACTCCCCCATGAGCATCACCCGCCCGGTCTTTCCTAATGACATCATACCCATTAGGGAATATTTCTGAGTTGGCGATGTCTGGAGAGAGCCAAGATTCACAACCCAAGATAATGTCAGGTTTGGCTGTGTCGACAATGGTCTGAAGTTCAGGTTTCTTATTTTTAATCGACTGACAATTCATAATCAAGATTCGAAGTGGATGATTTAAGACAGACTTCTTGCCTGGCTTGGGTTTTGATTGTTGCAGACCAACTGGGGAAGAAGTAGCTGTTGGTGTGCCTAGATCAGTAGGAATTGGACTGTCAGGAATTGAGAGGGAATCAAAACGATTACTCGTATCAATCAGGCCTAATGTGTCAAACAAAGAAGTTGTGAAGTTTGGCATGCCACAGTTCAGGCATTCCCATGCCAAACTCCTATCCAGGGACTGATTATAAATTGAATACATATTGGAATCCATGCCCTGACAGTCAATGTGATACCACTTATTACATGTGTCACAAACTATAGCCCGGTCGTCCCAACCAACACTGGCCTCACATACACCACATGGGAAATGTGAGGAACTAAGGGATGTAGGACCAGGATTGAGTTCAGTATCCCATGAATTGCAAATAATGATGAAGAACAGGTACAAGTAGATCAATTTTCTAGGGGATTTCTGAAAATCCTTGAACCTTCTCATATTATTCCACAAACATGATCCCATCAAGTGTGGCAGATTATCAAACATCTGTAATTCACAGTAGGACTTACCACTGTAACTCAGCTTCACTGGGAATAAGTGAAAACTGCCAGAATGCCAGTCATTCTCACCAAAACAAGCACGAATCTTGAAAGCCACAAAGGCTGCACTGAAAAGCAATGAAAACATCCACTGCTTCATGACTAGTTCTGTCAAAGAAGCATATAGACACAATTATTATTAATACACCAGAATATACTGACTAGCACCTCAAATTGGACAAATATCTGTCCAAATCGCTGGTCACGAAAACCTATTACATTCCAACCGGAAGTAAAGACGCCATATTTGAACAATGGCTTATGGGAAGGGAATTCTTACCACCAGAGAAAAACACAAAAATTCTGAAGAAAACACCTGGGAATATTCAAATTCTCATACGAACACCTTTAGAAGTTACTCTTGTAAATAACTGCTGGATAACTTCGTCAGAAAATCACTAAAAAGTCACTAAAATAAATCCAATCGGTTTCCGGAAAAACGGAAGCGTCTGAAGTCGACGCATGCGCCACGCCCCCCTGTTACAATTCCTAAAGAAATTTTAGGAACTATTTTTAATTCCGAATTATATTAGCTTTTATTATTATTTTTATTATCATCAGACTATCATTATAATCACGTTTAGCTCAGAAAATAGAGTCTAAGAATTAGAAAGGTAAGAGTTTTATAATTTCACGGTTACTATTTCTGACATAAATTTTAGAACTACCGGTTTTCTGATTTATATTAATATTTTTTTTTGTGTTAAGAATCAAGTTGTGTTTCTGTCCCATATTCTAATACCGCAATTTCGAAAGGGAAAAATTAATTCTGTTCATTGGAATTTAGTTCCTTTATAAAAAATGTCCACTGCTTATGTATACGATGCTATCACTGTACAAAAAAATACAAAAAAAAGTGAGCCGCGACGCGAGAAAACCAACAATGTGGTCGTGCGTCCAGCGAAGACTCAGATCAGCCATGGCATCCACCCAGTCTGATCAGAGTCTTCGCTGTCCGCATGAAGGTAGCTTAGACCCTCAGCTACCCTTTGAACGCAAAGCTGAGAGTCTGATCAGACTGGGCAGATGCCCAGGCTGATCTGAGTCTGTGCTGGGCGCACAACCACTTTGTTGGTTTTCTCGTGTCGCGGCTATTTCTGGTAAAACAACTTGCAACTAGCCGCTAGGCGCTTTACGGTAAACCAATGGGACTTTTTGATACGTAATAATTGAGCCGCGACACGACAAAACCAACAATGTTGTTGTGCGCCCAGCGCAAACTCAGATCAGCCTGGGCATCCACCCAATCTGATCAGACTCGTCGCTAAGTGCTAAGGGTCTAAGCTACCTTCATGCGGACAGCGAAGACTCTGAGCAGACTGGGCGGATGCCCAGGCTGATCTGAGTCTGCGCTGGGCGCACAACCACATTGTTGGTTTTGTCACGTCGCGGCTCAATTATGATTGCACTGTGTATTTAAAAAGGCTGACTTTATTTCCGCATTTAAATTTCTACGGATAAAATACAATCAGGAGACTGAAGCAAGGTATCGGTCACTTTTCCATATCACAAAGTTAGGGTACTTTTACGAAACGTTAAATATTTCAGGTATCACATTTTGAACTTATCACTTTGAGGGACTGGCTAACAGGATAAGCATTCCAAATACTGTAATAACAGACAATTTATTAATGTACACTGCCCTGTCACAGGCACCGCACGGTGATATATTTCCAATCTCTAACGGGGTAGCTGCATTCAAAGGTGAACAGAGCTCTAGTACCTGATGATATATTTGCAGGCAACTTGTTTCCAAACCAAGCAAAACAAAAGCGTTACCATGGAAAGATTTTCAACACCAATTGCAGTCATACTAACGTGCTTCATTGTGTCAGTGACAAGCTGCGACCTGTCCTACACATGTGTGGAAGGAGTGTACCACGTGATCAACGAAGATCCATGGACCTACCCAGCTGCCAGGGCCGATGGGTGTGAAGTATATTTCTCAGAGTGGAGCATAGAGATAACAATCTGGAACTGCGATCAGGTATGTATGAGATATTCTAGCAAGACTCTGTTGTATAAGAAAACAAGTCGAGGGCATTTTGTCTTGTATTAATGATTGTGCCTACAGTAACACATTGTCCACCAAAATTTTGAATACTATTAACCGCGAAAAAAGAAAGGATCAGGCCCGGATCCAGACCACTACATACCGGTGGTGCTCCCAATAACTGGTGGGGCGTGGGTATGTGTGTGGGTGGGTGGGTGAGGCGCTGAGTAGGCCTTGAAAATATGACATCATTAGTGATCAATTTGCTGAGAATTTTTGGTATTGGTATTGTTTTTGGTATGTTTTTTTTTTCCTTTAAATATTTGATGTGATAATTCATTAGAATCGCCTCGCCGAGGCGATTCTAATGAGATGTCACAACGTATATTTTAATCTAATCACATTATCTCAAAATGTCGTCAGATACTCCTTATTGCCTGGAGGCTAAATTATACATAACACAGAGGTCCAGATGGCGGGGCTGAAGCCCCGAATCCCATCCCTGGATCCGGGGCTGAGGATGGCATAACCACAAAAATAAGTTTTGCAGCATATAGGTCTTTTTAAATTCGGTGAAGATCTGATCAGCATCTACGCTGTTTATTATTACAATGCATCGTTTGGATGTATCACTGTCATGAAGCCAAACATTTCCAGTTTTATGACAGTTACGGCGATTATTTCAGGTGGACCATTTTTTAGAATCTTGACGATATTAGAGATCTAGATAAGAGGGATATTTGATGATAAAATGAAGGGATATTTTTTTTTATTTCTCATCGAATCTCTCGACGAGACGCTTCAGATGAGGGGTCACAACATAATTGAGCCGCGACACGAGAAAACCAACAATGTGGTTGTGCGCCCAGCGCAGATTCAGATCAGCCTGGGCATCCGCCAAGTCCAATCTGACTCTTTGCTAAGGGCTTAAAGGGTAGCTAAGTGTCTAAGCCACATTCATGCGGACAGCGAAGACTCGGATCAGATTGGGCGGATGCCCAGGCTGATCTGAGTCTGCTCTGGGCGCACAACCACATTGTTGGTTTTTTTGTGTTGGTTTTCTTGTGTCGTGGCTCATATGTTTTTATGCAGAATTTGGAAAAAAGTCACCCCTAATTATCACAAATACTCCCTCTTATCTAGAGCTCTGCGATATTCTCCTTTAATTTTCAGGCCAACATCGATCTGAAGTTGATCACAGCCGATGGCGACAGTCAGTCGTGTCCACTGTCCTGCAATGCAACAGATGCTCCTCTCTCGCGTAGACGCAGATCAGAAGCCGATCTAAAGCCATTAAACTTTGTCCTGCAGGCGCAAGGAAGTAAGTGTCATGTTAAGAGGTACCGCTTTTTTACAAAAAAATGAAATAAATAAAAAAATCCTATTTAGTGATATCAAACTCAGTACTATGCTGTAACTAATTTTTGTAATATATGACAATTAAATTGATATCACTGATTTATTTTGTTATACCACTAAGGACATTTTTGATACCACGAAACCGATTTTATGGTCACAAAAATCGAGTTAGTAATATCACAAAATGAACTTACCGATATCGCATTTACATGTATTCCAGTTTGTGAAAACATATCCCATAGCTGAATTAGCGATATCACAAAATAGGACAGAGTAGAATGGCTCCTTTAACCCTGTAGTCCTTTCAGCCCTACTGACAATGTACGAAGGTTTCAAACTGCAGCATTGTTCTATTTGTTTTCCTGAATCTGTTAGAATAAAGACGATATTTAATGTTAATAGTTACACTCTAATGGGGACACAAATCTGTTGTTTTAATTTTTGCGTCCGCGGCATAATGGGGTCAATACTTAAAGGAAAGAATTTGCTCCCATACTGGGAGCAAATTCTTTCCTTTAAGTGATGATTCCATTTCAAAGGGTTTCGTCGCTCAGGAAAGCAAACAGAAAATCACAAAAGTTATCGACCTCTGTACAAATGGCGGGAACACGTGGAACTCCAACCACACAGCTCAAACGGAAAAATACTTGTGATTTTTTTTTTCTTATGCACCATTACGGAGCTGATAGGGGATATAACAAGACAAAAACTGATTTCGTTCCTACGTTTTATGCTTTCCGTTTCCACGAAGGACTGACTTACACATACGATATTGGCCCACTTCGAATCGAACTAGAGTACCTACCATAGTAGGATTTTTGGACATGCGCACTAGCATTACAAATCGAACGCGAAAAGTTGCTGTAATAGTAGATTGCCATGGAAACGGAAATAAATACTATGTATTGCAGTGCAATTTCCGTGCATGTAGTCTTTAAAAACGATAATTTATAGATTAAATGATCAGTTTTGCTCTAAAATAATTGTATGAACAAATATCCGGAATATAAAAGAAACCCACAAATCGCGAGAGACTTCAACGGCCGCCATCTTGCTACTAGAGTAACGGCGGTCCAGACCTCGGTTAATCTTTGGCAAGTTCATGACGTCATTTTAGTAGCTACCATCGCACTTTGATTGGAACTTTAGTAAATATAGTAGCTACAATAGTTCGATTCGAAGTGGGCCATTATATCGGTCTGTCGAAATAATCAAGGGAACGTAACGAAATAGTAATCCATAAAGGAACGAAATTATATAACCAGTGATGCGAATAAATAATGAGTGGTGAAATGCATTTCATGCGAACAAAATCAGTATGTTACTATGTCCACAGGTGGTTGTATCGCACCTTTGGTTCCTAAGGGAGAGCCAATCTTTCTTTGTACTATGTGCGCGCATATGTCAAGCTTCTGTTTTGCTTTTCTACAGCTCCTCCAAAAAATTCTGAAAGCAACAATCGAAGGATTTCCCAAACGAAAACTCGGAAGACATATATATATTCTTTATTTCCTCCACATAGGAGAGCATATATAGACATACAACACATGAACAATAAAGAAAGGCATACTACACATGAAAAAAAAAAGAACAATATACAAATAATCAAATGAAGAAACACATCACGGAACGTTAAGGACAGTTTTGCCTTTTTACGTTGACGTTGGATCAACGTTGAACAACACTGAATCAGCGCTTATTCAACGTTACGACGCCGAATAAATGCCGATTAAGTGCCACCAGCTGGATGAGATACTAAGATATCTGAATTAAATACCAAGGCTTTGCCACCGTGAAGATCCATACGTGTATACGTGTCCATTCAGCGGGCACACAGCGTTGAGGTACCGTTCCGTCGGTGCTGATTCAACGTCACGACGTTGAAATAACACCGACACAACATCTGTGTCCTCACAACCACGTGTGCACGTTGGATAGGACTTATTTTTATACAAGCTTATGCAGGAAGCTAGCAATGACGCAGTAGAAGTTTTCAATGGCCTCATCATCTAAGATATCTGCTAACTGCTCATGATCACCTAAAAGGACATGGATAAGGCTCATAATGTCCAAGCTAGCAAGTCTAAGATATAGCTCGATACCAAAAGTTTTCCATAGCACATCCCACATGTTGTGCCGAGCCTTGGCATTATTAGGACACCATACAATACAATGACGTACATAACAGCCAACCTCTTCTTCGCATGCCGAGCAGACTGACACCGGATTTCTACAGAATAGTAATGAAATTAATTTCACCACAGACTTACAAGCGGGTAATAAGTGAGGGTGTTTTTGACTGAGCCTCCAGAAGTAGTTGGGTTTGATTTCCGAATGAATGCGAAGGAATGGCTCTAGCTGCTCCTCGCATACTTCAGTAACAAACGCATTGTCTCTCTCTTGAATGAGTTTGGCATTAATCAGCTTTTTCCAAGCGAATTTATTTGGAATTGTGCCGTTATTACGGTATTCTGTCACTACATGTTCCAGACCTAGTGTATTCATGAGTTCTATACAATCCATAACAAAGCCATATTTTAACTCTTGGAAAAAATGTTGTGATGTTAATCTGTGTAAGAAAAGTCTTTTAGCTGTATAGTATGGATCCAGTCGACAGAACTGACCAAATAGGGTGCACTTCTTTTTCTTAATTTCCATTTCTATACTTCGACTACCCAACAGACTTAAAGCCACACATGTCCTAGTAGTCCGGCCTATACATTGCATGGTTTTTATACATAATCTGTGAGAACGTTCTAACTTTCGTAAATCAACATCAGATATTCTGTGCCAGAATTCACAGCCGTAGAGGGCTTTTGGTATAACTACAGTGTCATAAATTTTCTTAAGTGTTAAAGGGTGTAAGTCAAACTCACTGAGCCCTGAATTCAGAATACCGAAAAAGATTTTTCGAATTTTGGAGCAGCAGTCTGATATATTATTTGACACTTTCATTTCTTTGTTACACTCTATGCCTAAGTGTACATAGCTCGTCCTTTCAAGCACTTGATTCGGACCTAAATGCCACTGACGATTCGAGCGTAAGAATGCTGACCTCGATTCATTAAAAACTAGAATAGAACATTTGAGAGGGTTGTATAAATACCGCCACAGATGAGAGTACCCGTAACATAAATTAATTAATTCCTGTAACCCGTGCTTGGTTAGCGAAATCAACACCATATCATCAGCTACAGTCGGGCAGCTTAAGTTTATACCATGAATGTTAAAACCATAAGTACTTCGACTGAGTATGTCGAGCAGCGGGTTCATAAAGCAAAGATACATAATAGGGGAAAGAACTCCTCCTTGCCTCGTACCTCTAAGCACATTAAACCTACGAGAATTAAATCCCCTGAATCTCACATAGCTGGTTACGTTTTCATGGAGGTTCACAATAAATTTCCACATGTACAATTCAATACCGAGATCATACAGCCTTAAGAACAACCCGTCGTGCCACACATTATCAAATGCCTGCTTGGCATCAAGAAAGCAAACATAAAGTTTACTGTTGTTTTCCTTAGTGTAGTTCGCACTTTCTTGTTTTAAATAAGAAGTCATGCCGCAACCCATATTTTTTTGGAAACCTCCTTGTAATGGGTTTAGCCGTGGAAGCGATTTTTCCAGTCTGTTGATCAGCACTCTCTCATATAATTTCAGTAATGATGAGGTCAAAGTTACTGCTCTGTAACTATTAGGGTCGTCCTTGCGCTTATTACCTCCCTTGTAAATTGTTACTATGATCCCTATTTTCATCTCAGTAGGAATGTATGCCTTTTGTAACATTACATTAAACAGAGTTAGAATAACTTCACGTAACTGAGGTCCACTGTAGATGAGATGCTCATTGTCAATCCGATCCTCTCCACATGCCTTTCCTTTCTGAAGCTTTTTAATGGCAATTGAAATCTCTGACCGTGTAATACGTGGTATAGAGCTCTCATCCGATTGTTTGGCTTTCAGCTGTTCAACCCGTGTTTTAACATTAGCATAGTGCGTATTATCAAAATTTTGATTCTCCCCATGTTTAGAATATAGATTGCTATAGTACTGCCCCCACTTTTGACAAATTTCTTCGGGTGCACGAACTGTAATATCGCTAAATTTCATTTCGTTACCAGCAGACAACTGACCAGATTTCCTTCTATTTACAAGCCTCCAGAAATATCCACTATCTACTTCCGCCGCTGAATCGATTTCCTGATTAAGTTTTTTTAAATAATTTTCGGCACAGTTCCTATGGTATTTCCTGAACACACATTTTGCTGCTTTATAGTTACTGTAACAGAGATAATTATTCCCCCTTGGGCGGCCATTGCATATCCAAATTTTTCTCATATTTTTCATTTTTTTGTGTAGATCTTTTAGCGTTTCATCCCAATATGGCTTCAGGAACGACTTAAATGTACTGGTATGGGGCAAGTACTGGTCTGATGCCAGAGTTATGGAGCTAGCTAGGTTTTCATAGAGTCCGTCGATCTCTTGCCTGGAGTCACAGCCTTTCCATTTTGAGTTTATTTCAATTGACAACCACTCTAGAGAGTCTCTATACCGTGATATATCCTCCGTTTCCAGTCAAGCGTCTACTAACTGTGACCATTAATGTTTACTTCCGGTCAGTTTTGACACGATGAAATTTGTGAACCTGGTAAGTCTTCTGTGCATTTTGACAACTTTGTCATCATTGGCTTTCTTGCTGAAACTTCCTGCTGAAGAAGTGACGCACACTGACAGGAAACATGACCCATTCTCACTCCTTGCTCCCACAATAAGCTCCAAACACAGAGACATGATGATGAAACTTAGAAGATTACACATCGCCCCGGGAGAACAGACAAACAGCACTTGCTTACTATATATAAGCATGTTGATTGTCACTCTCTCACATGATGTTCAGCTCAATCCAGGACCTAGACCCCCTAAGTATCCCTGTGGCAGCTGCGGTGCAGCAGTCAAACACAACCAGAACAGTATTCAATGTGACGGTTGTAATTTATGGTATCATATCCAGTGCCAGGGTATGAATACTAGTATGCATCAAATAATGGCTGAACATGCTAGCTACTCTTGGACGTGTTTGAATTGTGGCCTGCCAAACTTTAGTACAACTCTGTTTGAAGACTTCTCTATATCTTATAGCTCTAGTAACAGCTATAGTGTGCTAGACAGCTCTCTGCCTCCAAAAACCTCTACACCTGTTAGAAAGAAAAACAGGCAAAAAGTCTTTAGCAAACTTAAAATTATGAATATAAATTTCCAATCAATTGTAAATAAGGTACCAGATTTTCATTGTTTGATTGAAACTGAGAAGCCAGACATTGTGGTTGGAACTGAATCCTGGTTATCACCCGACATTTCTAACGGTGAAATTTTTCCTCCGGGCTATACTGCATATCGGGCGGACCGTGGGTCGAGATTCCGCAGTAGTGGTGTCTTCATTATGGTCCGTGACACCCTCATTTGCTCTGAACAGCCCCAATTTCAGACCAGATGTGAGGTGATATGGGTAAAACTGGAGGTCACCGGTACACATCCGCTTTTCATTGCGGCTTATTACAAGCCGAATGAAGATGACCAGGATAGCATCCAAGAGTTACGAAACTCTATTGAAAAAGTGAAAAAGCATGCAAAGGGAAATGTCTGGGTCCTCGGTGATTTCAATCTTCCAAAGCTTGTATGGCCTGACAATGTACCGTCGCTAAAGCATGACTGTACATGCAAACAAACATATGATATGTTCCTAGATCTTATAAATGATGTAAGCCTTACTCAGAAGGTAACTGAAGCAACCAGACATGAAAATGTTCTAGACTTGTTTTTGAAAACCAACCCTACGTTGGTAAATCAGGTAGGTTGCCATCCTGGCCTCAGTGACCATGATATGGTCATAGCTGAGTGCTTCATTAAACCCACAATTCAGAGACAGAAAGCACGGAACGTCTACTTATTTAGGAAAGCTGACTGGCAAAAATTCAAAAACCTCATGAAAGACTACCAGCAGCGTTTTCTAGTAAGTCACGTAGGTAAGACGGTGGAAGAACTCTGGACTGACTTTACCTCTACCATAGAAAGCTTCACAAAACAGTGTGTTCTCAGCAAACTCATCCGAGGTAAATCATCCATGCCTTGGATAACGCAAGACATCAAACGGTCAATTAGAAAACGTGACCATCTCTACCGAAGATTCAAAAAGACTGGAGACCAGGTAATTCGGACTGAATTTATTAAGTTAAGGCAAACTATTAAAAGGAAAATAAAAACTTATATGATATACCTAGAAGGTCTTCTTGGGCTCAGTGATGAAAGCACTGTTTGTGATAGTAAAAAACTCTTTTCTTTTCTGAAGAGCTCAAAACAGGATCAGCTTGGTAGCCCCCCTCTCAAACAAAATGACCAAACAGTTACTGACACTCTGCAGAAGGCGAACATACATAACTTGCAATTCCAGTCTGTTTTCACGACAAAAGAACCTCTTTCTCTTTCCCGGCTTAGTAGCATGAAGCTTCAGGAGTTGGCTGACGAAGGTAGTTTAAATCCTGACATCATCCCACCTGGGACTCTAAACTCAACACCAGTGATGGAAGAGTTTGGGATCTCAGTTGGGGGGATCCTGAAGATTCTGAAAAATCTTAAGCCGGGTAAAGCAGCTGGTCCAGACAGACTCAAACCACTCTTGCTACAGGAGCTTAGAGAGGAGATCGCCCCAATACTCCAGGTAATATTTGAGCGGTCTCTTCAAACAGGTAAGTTACCAGCAGATTGGTGTAGGGCCCAAGTTACACCTATTTTTAAAAAAGGTGAAAAGTTATCAGCTGCAAACTACAGACCCATTTCCCTCACTTGCATACTTTGCAAGGTCCTCGAACATATAATGGCTTCCCAGTTGGTTAAGCACATGGACAAGCATGGCCTATTGTACGATTTACAGCACGGTTTCAGAGAAAAAAGGTCATGCGAGACTCAGCTTACCACATTGATTGAGGACCTTGCCAGGAGTGCGAGCGCAGGGAAACAAACTGACTTGGTGCTGTTGGATTTTTCAAAGGCGTTTGATAAAGTGAATCACTCCAAGCTTCTTTGGAAACTCCACCAGTACGGCGTCAGGGGGAAAAGCACTAGGCTGGATTCGTGCCTTCCTTGGTAACCGGTCGCAGACGGTGGTACTTGATGGTGAGGAATCAGGTTCGGTCCCAGTGACGTCTTGAGTTCCCCAGGGCTCTGTCCTTGGGCCGATCCTGTTCCTCATTTACATCAATGACCTACCAGACGAACTCACCTCAGAGGTTCGTCTTTTTGCAGACGACACGGCCGTTTACCTTACAATTGGAGGCACTGATGACAGCAGTGTGCTACAGACTGACCTGGATAAACTGTCTGTGTGGGAGTCGAGGTGGGACATGGAGCTCAACCCCTCTAAGTGTCAGGTTGTAAGGGTGACAACCGCAAGGAAGGCAATAAATACTTTCTACCAACTACATGGTCAGACCCTCGAGGTTGTCACCAGTGCAAGATACTTGGGGGTTGATATCTCTAGTGGCCTGTCTTGGAGCTCTCACATAGACAGAATCACTGCCAAGGCCAATAGCACCCTCGGATTCATTAAAAGAAATATCAAAATAAAAAATCAAAAGGTTAGAGAGACTGCCTATAACACACTAGTCCGCCCCCAGCTGGAGTATGCGGCACCTGTTTGGGACCCCCATACTCAAGATAAAATACTCCAGCTGGAAAAAGTCCAACGTCGGGCTGCACGCTGGACCACCAGTGATTTTGATCAACGGTCAAGCGTAACAGCGATGCTCCAAAATCTAGGATGGAGAACTTTGGAACAGAGACGAGCAGACGCGCGTCTTTGCCTCTTCTTTAAAATTGTATACGGACTTGTGGCAGTACCCCTCCCCAACTATATTCAGCCAACTCAAAGAATATCCCGGTACTGTCACTCTATGACTTTCCGACAAACTCATTCCAGTAGGAACTTTTATAAATACTCCTTCTTTCCACTGGCTATAGTACAGTGGAATGCCCTACCCGAGACTGTTGTTTGCTTGCCAACCCTTGAGGCCGTCAAGGAAGCAGTTGGCAGGCTGCAACACTCAAGGCCCTAGATCTTGAAGTTGTTGTTTTTATCCTGATTTTAGCTACACTTGTCTATTTTTAACCTATCACCTTTTATCCACTTCACTGTTCCACTTTTACTTATCTTTTATTTCAACTAATATTCTGCATTTTATGCTTGACGCGCGTCCCTGCCTAGAATGCCCGTGAGGGCGTGTGGCAGTATAAAGAGATAGATAGATAGATAGATAGATAGATAGATAGATAGATAGATAGATAGATATGTAATGGAACAATGACAAAAAAAGAATATATATTTTTTTCGTTTTTCTTTTTTCTTTTTTTTCCATGAGGGTCACAGGTATGATACCACCACCTTTGACTATGTTCCCTTTCGGGCTACGTGCCTTACACATGTAATCATCTGTCACCTGACCATTTCAGGTACCGGTAAAGCCAACTACCATTGTCATTCCACGGGGTCTGTGTTCATCATCAACCCAAGATTCGAGCTGTATTACTATTCAATAGCCTTGTCCCTAACTGACGGAAGTATGTGCTCCACAAGACATGTACTAAATAACAGAATAATTGAAATCTACGGTTGTGCCTCGGTAAATAACTCTTCTTCATTCTTTACTTTGTTAGATTAACCCATTCAGTGGAATGTTTTGTCTTTACCAAATGGATGAGTCCACTTTTCATTTAAGGGTTGTCTGGTTTAGTTTATTTTATCACTTTCTTTTTATTTTAAGGAGAAATATTCAGTTGCCTTATGCAAATGGTGTAGACCCTGATCAGACGCCGCGTTTTGATCTGGGTCTGCACTGTTTGCCTACGTTATATGTCATATTTATGGGACGCTAGACATTAATGGGTTAATGCTTCAAAGGCAAATCCAGTGGTCGCATGTTCGAATCCGACTGAACTGTTTCTTTCTTGTTGTCGCCCAACAAATTCCCCTTTACCCATTTATGTCTATAGTGGCTTCTATGAAGCCTGGAACTTAGTAGAAAGCGTAACTGAAACGGAGAATCATTCCTTATTCTGGAAGAAAAAAAATGCCCCAATACAATCATGGTTTACTTAGTGAAGGAAAGTATAGGTTTGCAAGGGCAGATAATAAATAAAGAAAACAAGGAAGGAAATATTTTTTGCAATTACATGTAGATACTTGAGGCATTTTATAAAATCAATATTTGAAAACTTGAGAAAAGAAATAATTAGTAAAAGGCTGATAATTAATTAATATATGACAAAAGCAGGCAATAAATTTCAGTTAATTGCTTTCCTTTGTAATATGAGCCGCGACACGAGAAAACCAACAATGTGGTTGTGCGCCCAGCACCGACTCAGATCAGCCTGGGCATCCGCCCAGTCTGGTCAGACTCTTCGCTAAGTGCTTAAAGGGTAGCTAAGTGACTGAGCTACCTCCATGCGAACAGCGAAGACTCTGATCAGACTGGGCGGATCAGGCTGATCTGAGTCTGCGCTGGGCGCACTACCACATTGTTGGTTTTCTCGCGTCGCGGCTCATATATTACCTCTCATTGAAAACATCTGGGCAGCAAGTACATACCCAGCCAGCACCAATAGCGTTGAATCAACGTAGAATCAACGTAGATTTGATGTCATTACGTTGAATCTACATTGATTCATTGTTGTTTCAATGTCGTTTGCTCAGTGGATACTTTTCAAAGGGAGGCAAGGGAATTAACTCCAAGTTTTTCTTTTTGAAAAGTATTTATTTCCTTTATTTGTATCAATGAAGGGAGGTAATCCAATAAATTTCCCGTAATAATTTATTTTAACCTATAAATTTCAGGCAGGAGGTTTATTGTTTGCTATGGGCAGTCAGTCGACCGTCAGTTTCACCATTAATCGACAGAGTAACACCCTCCTTCTGAACTGCGGACAAATACCAGGACCAGTTGATAACGGGCGTAAGTAATTTTCCGGAACTGGCATAGACTGAATGCCCTCGAGGATGATCAGTCTAATCTGGAAGCATTTGTTTCCTTTCTCATAGAGAGCTTCTCTTATACAAAAAAAGTGAATTTGCTCTTTTAGAGCAGATTCTTACATTTAAGGTGACGGGTACACTTTCTGGGGCAGCAAATATTCAGTCGTTTTATTTGCCTCTATTCTCAGAGCGCTTACTCTTACAAAAAAAAACAAGAAAAAAAAAAAGAATTTGCCTCCGCATAGAGCAGAATCTTACCTTGAAGATGATGGGTATACTTTCAGGGGCAGCAACTTTTCAATCTTTTTATTTGCTTCCATTCTCAGTAGAGAAACGATTTGACGACCGTACAGGCATTCTATAACCAAACTTTAAAAATAGCTTAATCCAGGCTATGTCATATTGATAGCTCATAAAGTAGAGGACTTACATTATAGATTCAGATAAGGCATCTCATCATGAGCCGGCTTGTCTGGATCTATTAGGTTTATAAAGTCAGTCATTTTAATGAAGTGCTCATTTGATGACGGAGTAAGGAGGCTAAAACGCCCTCTTCCGGCAATGTATTTACATGTACTACAATTTACTATGTAAGATATTGTCTGATCTGCAAATATGATACCGTATACAAGGTAATTTTCGCGATGTTCCATTTTTCGCGGTTGTTTCGCGGTCACTTAGAAACCGCGAATATTAAAATCGCGAAATAATTTCCTGTTTCTTACAAAGTATCTTCTGTAGACACAATGTTCATATATTTTAGTTCTGTTTGCTTCGGTAATTGCTGGTACTTTTTACTTGAGCCAGTTCTTTCTTTAACCTGCGGCAGGCTCTGCCGCAGGTTAATGAAAGAACTGGCTCAAGTGAAAAAGAAGTAGTTTTGCTTTTCACGCCGGCTGCTAACCGCGAAAATTGAAAATCGCGAAAATTAATGTTTATGTTTTTGACCCTTAACCGCGAAAATTTGAACCCGCGAAATTACCGTGTATACGGTACTTATATCTGCATGGAGTGTGTATGTTTAAAAAGCTTCTTCGCACTGCCATTTGATAAAAATTTTAACCTGATCGTAGAATTTCTATAAGCTTGCAATGCCGTTTTGCTCAGCCGTTGGGGAAAGACGGATTTTAGAAGGAGCAAAGCACCAATGGCAATTTCTTATCAAATTTTAAGATGAACTTGCTATTGTCGAAAAAACGCTACATTGTTTGTATTTTTGTTTTCAAACAACATATTCCACTTTTTCCACCTTTCATCCACTCATTCATCTTCAGAAGGGCAAATATCAGTACTTAAATATTGAAATACCGGAGTATTAGTCTAACTTTGCAACAGTATAGAAGCAGTAGCCTTTTCCATATATCACAGGGTATAATCGATTCCGCTAATTTTCGCTTCCTGCAGAGACTGTACATCATATTTGGCTTCCGCCGAGACTGTCCGTGATCTCTTGCTTCCTGCAGACTTCTGTACGTGATAAATGGCTTCCTGCAGAGACTGTCCGCGTGATTCTGCTTCCTGCCGAGGGTCTCGGCAGGAAGCAGAGTCACGCGGACAGTCTCGGCAGGAAGCCATTTTTCGAGGACAGTAGTCTCTGCAGGAAGCAAGAGTTCGCGGACAGTCTCGGCGGAAGCCAAATATGATGTACAGTCTCTGCAGGAAGCGAAAATTGGCGGAATCGATTATACCCTGTGATATATAGATATCAATAGTTTCGTGTATAAATATATAGATCCTAAATACAAGAATACCGGTAGACACTTAAACGTGATCGTGCAAATAAGCAGTAGCAAAACAATCCTAGTTAGCCAATGGTCCTAAGTCCACTTTGTTCCTTACGTACCTATGGCAGGATGAACTATAAGAAAATATTCAGTCACTACGTTTTACAGTAAACAACACAAAATCTTTGATTAATACTGAACAGCTTCTGAATGATGGCGATGATTCGAAGTGAGTGACTCTAACTGACATCTTTAAACTCCCTGAACCTTTGGACTGGGAACTAATATAAAAGTCAGGTTTTTGACTCCGTATCTGACCGCTTTTCTTATTAGTCAAGACCTTGTAAAGTGCGAAATATTTCTCGCAAAACTTCTCATGTTGGTAAGAGTAAAATCGCTACAAATGTACTAGTAAATGAAAATATTTGCTCGTCGACTTTAAAGTAGGGCACAGTAGCCATGTGATCATTTCCATTCCAGAAAGCGGTGGTGCTAAATACGAATGCATCGAAGATGGATCTGTCACCGTGACCAACCCAAGAAAAGAGTTGTTCCATTATGCGCTTGCCAGAAGCGTGTCCAACGAGGCCGAGTGTCAGTCGCTCTTTATTGAGAATCATAAAAAAATAATCATCCCCGATTGTACCAGTGTAAGTACGAATATATAGAGGATCTTACATGAGTACTCATGTATTATTGAATGTATTAAACGAGTTGGTGAAAAAGATAAGATGCGAGGCTTTGCCGAGCATCTTATCGTTTTCACCAACGAGTTTA
Organism: Ctena decussata; assembly: GCA_963989385.1. Lineage (NCBI taxonomy): Eukaryota > Metazoa > Mollusca > Bivalvia > Lucinida > Lucinidae > Ctena > Ctena decussata. The sequence continues at coordinate 2,553,688 of OZ022507.1, read as the reverse complement.
ATAAATTCAATAATACACGAGCACGAATGCAAGATTCTATTTATCATATGACACTAAGATCGCATTTATTAGCAAAATTTGCACTAAAACGTCACGATTTCGCCAGAAACGCGACGTTTTAATGGACGTCAACGTATAACGTTACGACGTAATTTGCATATTTAATCCACTGGTGGATTATCGTTTTTAATGCATGGCTTTATTACACTCTCAGATGCGACGTCATTTGATAAAATGAATTATTTACATAAATGAGCCGCGTCACGAGAGAACCATTAAAGTGGTTGTGGGCCAAGAGCAGACTCAGATCAGCCTGGGCATCCGCCGGGTATGACCAGACTATTCGCTTAAGCGCTTAAGAGAAAGCTACCTCCATCGGATGCCCAAACTGATCTGACAACCATTTTGTTGGTTTTGTCGTGTCGCGGCTAATATAAGGTCACTGCAGAACGCCAAAAATGCACGTTTTGACGATTAATTTGGAGACCAAAGCTTCTCAAAATCCTCTTTCTTTTAATGGTGAGAACTCAAAGCATCGCGGAATGTATCCTAATTGTCCCGTTGGTTACTCACATGAACAAATCTTAAAGTACCAGATTTGATCACATGACCTAAGAAGTTAAAAATATTTTTATCAAATCAAACAGAAACAGTCGCAAATGGCAGAGATCAAGAAGTGCTTTTGATTAATTGAGCCCTCGAGGGCGCTCAATATTTTATACACAAACATATCAGAGCTCTAGATAAAAGGGGTATTTGATGATAATTGAGTGATAATTTTCTTTATTTCTCATTGAAACCATATGTTGTGACCCCTCATCTGAACCGTCTCAACGAGACGGTTCAGATGAGGGGTCACAACATATGTTTATATCCAAAATTAACAGAAATTATCCCTCATTATCACCAAATACTCCCTCTTACCTAGGACTTTGACATATGTACAACACAGTACCACAACACCGGGCAACCTCCAGCGCTTACTGTGCTAAACGCATCTCAGGCGGTACTATTCATTATTTAAATCTGCATATATACTTAAAGGGCTACTGCACTGTTTTTTCACTATTTCCAGAAACATTCCCAATTAACAGATATTTATGAGAGAAACAGATTGCTGAAAATCCCATCAAAAAATTCCTACCCAAACTGTATTTATTTTGACAATTAAAGTTTATGCAAATTAGATTTTAAGCCCCGCCCACTTTTTCTTTTCTACAGCTTAACTTGCATAATGTGATTTGGATTTCAGTTATAATTACCATATTCTGATGCACAACATTTAAACTTTTTTCATGAGATGATGTAACTTGTCTCACTAAATCTGTTTTAAGTGAAAAAAGTGTAAAAAAAAAAACAAATTCAAAATATATTTTTCTAAATTTAAATTATATGAATGACTCAAATGACGTCATAAGAGTCCTAGCATATTTTTCAGCTAACTAAATTTTAAATTGCTTATAACTTTTTAACCATTTGGAATTTTTCCTTGCAGTTTTCGACATTCTTTTAGACAAAACAATACCAGTTATTTCCAGTGATTTCAATGCATGTTGAAAAACAGTACAGTAGCCCTTTAAGGACCGTGAAACGTTCTGCACAGATGTTAGTTTAAGATCCATGCGAACTATCATCCTTAAATATACTTAAGAAGACAGAGCACGATTAAGGAATGTGTCTATACGCAGAAAAAATGCACGAGCGTTACGTTAGGCCGTTCAGGTACCTAGTAGACAGACCTTCCTTCGTTTTTAGTATACACCTTTCACAAATTTACGGTGTTTCGTTAGAAAACTTGTGGCTTCTTTTTTGGCCGCAATCGGTAGGGCACCTGACTCGTAAGTCAGAGGTCCTGGGTTCGAATCCCGGTCTGGCCACATACTTTCGTTTCTCCTTCCGCTGATTCAAGAAGGGCAGTTGTCAGTTACTGGCGAAAGTATGTGCACTTAGTACTGGTTAACCGCTTAGGAGGTCTTAGCCTGCCCAGGAATAGTGTGGTTAGGTTAACTGACCGTCCCGACATGACCCTAGTTGTTTACCGTGGACGTTAAGCATCAAATCAACCAAAAATCTTTTTTGGCATTTGATATATATTCGACTCTCGATATCTCAGTCAAGTCGTCTCAAACTACTGATATCTCAAAGTAAATTTTCTGGGACCAGAACATTTACTTTGAGATATCAGTAGTTTGAGATCACATGAGTTACAAATGTTAATAAAGATAGGATTTTTTTATAAATATTTTTTCAATATATATATTCTTTGACAGGAACTGAGATTTCAGCGTACGAGATCTCGAGAGTTGACCTTAAATGTACATTCTGTCGGTTACTACCTTCTGAAATTCTCTTGACTAATATATATGAACCGAAAACCAAAAGAGTCAATTCTGAATTTTAAAGTTTTAGACATAGGCAGATCGGCAAATATCGGCAAATATCGCCAAACTCCGCCAAACTTCGACAAGCATCGTAATCTGCCGTCGTGAAATACGAAATTGGCAACGGTAGTTCACGATGCTGGTCGATGATTGGGCGTGTTCGACTAGGCGTTTCATTCTTCACGATTCATAGCTCGAAGCACTTTTTCTATGCTAAGAATCGTTAGGCACGAAACACACTGTGAGACCCTAGTGGGTGGGGTTAGCAATCTTTTTTTTCTACCGAAAAAGTGCTTCACGCTGAAATCGTGTATGCCGAAACGCGCAGTCGAATACGGCCATTATTTGACAGTATTTACTGCCGAAGTGCCTGTATAAGAAATAACGGGTCTTAACTTTGAGGGAAAATAGTTTCTTGCTGAATGTTTTAATCGTGTATATCTATATTTATTTATCAAATGACCGACAGGATTTACACTATACATGTACCTAACTAAAACATACCCATGTAATATTTTCAGACGGGACCCTTTTTCCTGGTTTTGTCAAGGGATCCGATAACTGCGACTTTGATCATCAGACCAAACAACGTCTTCCTTATCAACTGCCCGTGATTGCCGGCCACGGTCCTGGCTCAATGATTGCATTTGTCACAGTGACTTTCATACCTGGTGCTGTCTTTTACCCCACTGACGATGCTTAGTCAGAACGTACAAGTCCCTTTTCTGCCGTTTGGATTGAGTTTTACCTATCAATGATGTTTTATAAGTCAATTTCTTGAACTGAAACAGTGCAGTTCCTGATTAGACCGCTCTTACATAAATTTGTTGAGCTTTTTACCACGTTCTATAGATCTAATTTTAACTTTTAATATATACAGAATCGTGTACAGCAGGTCTGTCACGATAAATTTTAAGATAGGTGGAACAATGTTGATTTTTTAATAGAAACTGAATAGAAATATAATAGTCAACATTTATTCATTTATATTGCAAAACACGATCCTGCCAAATCGTGTTCTGTTGTCCGGTTGTGTTGGCCTGGGCCCATAGTTTTGAGGTAGCTGGTTCGAGTCTGCCAAGATTTTTAGTTTTCTCAAGCTCCCATTTTCATCTATTTTGGATTTGGCTTGTCATATAGTTTTATTTCCACATCTCTTGCTCTTACTGTAGAATTTTAATAATGTATAAGTGTTTGAAATACACAACATCTGTTTTAATCAGTTTTTAAAATAACTTTTAAAATATGTACCAGGTCTTTTTGAGTTGTCTCTAAGCATTTGCTGATTGACTAGATTGGACCCAGCAGGCACATGGCGTGGAACTGACGTCAGTACATCGCATCGACATCGACGCCACTTTGAGGTCATGTGCCTACTTGGGATGACTCATTAACATTTATGTGCTGTCATAAAATTCCTGGGTCCGAGGTTATAAAACTCAAAATAAAGCACACTGATTGGCTTCTTCCGAGCATGTGCTTGGAAGCAGCCAATCAGTGTGCTTTATTTTGAGTTTGAGAATGTATTCAAGTTATATAACCTCTGGGCCTGATCAAACAGCAAATGTTTTAAGATTGACAATTAAATTGTTTATTATTAAGTTGTCAAGATGTATGAATATATATGAATATTTTAAATGCATTAATTTTATTATCATTTTAAAAAATAAATAGAATATTTTATAACTTGTTCAGTTGTCTCTACGCATTTGGTAATTGACTAGAAATTTCATGACAACATATGAACATAGTCAAAAGATTGTTCAGTCCTGTGACTCATAGATTTGTAAAAAATCTATTTTTATGTCGTCATAAAATTTCTTGATAAAACAATTGGTTGACTGGCGCTAAATCCAGTGTCTTGAAAACTCGAGGAGCAATACCCAGGTACAGTACCCCTCGGGCTACGCCAAGATAAGAGTATATACATATCTTTGATTAGCTGAGGAATACCTGCGTAATGTTCGGGTTTACCCAAGTAATTATATCGAACGTGCTATTATTTTAATTACATTGTATTTTGTTGTTACATTTGACTTCCCACTTCCGAGCCGGGCCGCGTAGGGCAATCGGTAGGGAACCTGACTCATAAGTCAGAGGTCCTGGGTTCGAAACCCGGTCTGGCCACATTCTTTCGTTTCTCCTTCCGCTGATTCAAGAAGGGCAGTTGTCAGTTACAGGCGAAAGTATGTGCACTTAGTACTGGTTAACCGCTTAGGAGGTCTAAGCCTGCCCAGGAATAGTGTGGTTAGGTTAACTGACCGTCCCGACATGACCTTAGTTGTTTACCGTGGACGTTAAGCATCAAATCAACCAACCAAATCCCACTTCCGACGCTTTATTAGTGTCATCCAACTTCTAATTCCGACAGCATTTTTGCAGCTGGTTTCCGACTCTACCCTGATAGAACTATAGAAAAGTCGGGTAAATTCGGACAGCGGGTAAATTAGGACAGTGACATTGTTTCCTTTATATGTCAGTTGTTTGGAATTTAAACAAAATTAACCAGGCAAACAGTGGAAATCCTGATGAGACGGCTCATAATAAAGAGCCGTCTCATCTGGATTTCCACTGTTTGCAATGATATGTCCGAATTTACCCGCTGTCCGAAATTACCCGACTCCACTCTACACGTACTTAATTCCGACTTCTGACAGATTCTTACGTCCCAGAGACTTCTTATTTCAATAATCTTGAAATACTGTTGAAAGGGACGTAAAATCGTAAGTTATCCATCCATCCATCGATTAACCATGACACGACAAAGCCAACAAAGTGGCATTTGCATCCAGCTAAAACGCAGATTAGCCTGGCCATCCGCCCAGTCTGATATCAGAGAGTCGTTGTCGGTATGGAGCTAGCTTTAGACTTTTAGCTATCCTATAAGCGCAAAGCGCGAGTCTGATCAAACTGGGTGGATACCCAGGCTGATCTGAGTCTTCGCTGGGCGCACATGCCACTTTGATAGTTTTGTCGTGTCGCGGCTCATGTTTTTGCTTCTACTTTGCACTTTAAACCCAGACTTCGCCGGGCCGGGTAGCGCAATCGGTAGGGCACCTGACTCGTAAGTCAGAGGTCCTGGGTTCGAATCCCGGTCTGGCCACATACTTTCGTTTCTCCTTCCGCTGATTCAAGAAGGGCAGTTGTCAGTTACTGGCGAAAGTATGTGCACTTAGTACTGGTTAACCGCTTAGGAGGTCTAAGCCTGCCCAGGAATAGTGTTGTTAGGTTAACTGACCGTCCCGACATGACCTTAGTTGTTTACCGTGGACGTTAAGCATCAAATCAACCAATCAACCAAAAAAAAAACCAGACTTCGACATTCGATCTTTTACTTTTTTCTGACACATGTCTTTTTTCAAGTTCCGCCTCCTCGCTTCTAAATTCATACTTAAGGTGAAAGTGTATACTTCTCGGGCAGCAACTCTGCCGTTTTCATTTTTCACCCCAGTAGCAAGTTCTTTTCGTTAAGAGTAAACCCTGTTTTGGAAAGGTTATGTCGTCAAGGAAGCAAACAGAAAGTCATAAAGTCGTTTCCGTTTGAAAAGAAATGGCGAGAAAACATGGCTTTATACCCATAATTTTACCTTAATTACGACATCTTATATGCAACTCCTCATTTTGTCATTGTTTATTTTTATATCTCCTGGGGCCGTATTCATAAAACAACTTAAGTGGTTGCTATGCTGTTGCTAAGGCTAAATTTCTTTGAAGGAGATTCCCTACAACTATGAAATTTGGTCTGGAGGAACAGTCTTGGTAAGACTGTTCCTCCAGACCAAATTTCATAGTTGTAGGGAATCTCTTTTATAGATATTTAGCCTTAGCAACCGCATAGCAACGACTTAAGTGGCTTTATGAATACGGCCCCAGACTTCTCGTTTTGCCTCCCCAATTTTCTGTATCAACGAAGCTCCTACTGTTGCTGAAGGGTTAAGGTTGATATTGGTGTTTTTGCTTCTCATACACCTGACGCTGACGTGAAATGAGCTGCGACAAGACAAAACCAACAATGCGTTTGTGCGCCCTGTGCAGACTCAGATCAGCCTGGGCATCCGCCCAGTTTGATCAGACTCTTTAAGTGCTAAGAGTCTAAGCTACCTCCATGCGGACAGCGACGGCTCTGATCAGACTGGATGCCCAGGCTGAGAAGTAGGAAATCAGTAGGTTAAAAGTGCCTGCTGTGCTTCCATAATATGCAGATAATTTTACCAAGAATCGGAAGTGCACTCATCATTCTCTGGTTGTTTGGAGATCTGGCCCCGAGGTTATAAAACTTTTTTCATGCTCAACTCAGCTGAGCATGAAATTTAAAATGCCCATTAATATAAAAATACCAAGAAATTCAGCATTTTTCAGGCTCACATAAGCCAAGAAGGCTATTTTTTCTACTCATAAATAGCAAAATGCCAACAATTGTTGGCATTTTAAAATTTATGAGCAGAAAAAATTTCATGCTCAGCTGAGTTGAGCATGAAAAAAGTTTTATAACCTCGGGGCCTGGGGCCGTATTCATAAAGCGACTTAAGTGGTTGCTATGCTGTTGCTAAGGCTGAATCTCTATGAAGGAGATTCTCTACAACTATGAAATTTGCTCTGGAGGAACAGTCTTTTTCAGACTGTTCCTCCAGAGCAAACTTCATAGTTGCAGGGAAGCCCCTTCATAGAAATTTGGCCTTAGCAACAGCGTAGCAACGACTTAAGTCGCTTTATGAATACGGCCCCTTAAGTTGAGTTACACGGCGACACATGCTGCATGACATGTTGCATGCAACCGACTTGTGTCATAAAACATCATGATGTTTTGGGGTGATTACACTGAAACATGTGTCGCCGTGTAAAACCAACCTTTACAGTACGAGATTCGGCTCCGTGGTAAGAGTGTAAGAACTCAGCGGACAGCGCTGTATCACCTTTGAATCGACGGTTGTGTGTCTGCTGGGAACCAAATTTGATTGTCATGGTCTCTTCCAACAGTCAAATCAGGCGAATGTTTCCCAAGTCGGCAGACTCGACCACTCCAGAGATAGGAAACAGCTGCAAAAATGAAAAAAAAAACGGTTGACTTTCCAATCGGCGCATATCAAATCGGGACGGCTCAAAATGACTCCTTGCAAATTTTGCAGACGTAAATGTTGTCGCCTCTTACAGTTATTATGTGTTACAGTGATTGCATAAAGTATATGAGGGTTGTTCAAAAATAAATAATGAAAATGTTTTTACGGTGTATGTATGGGTACACCGCCATAGTTTTCCACCATTTTTTACGGAGGGGACAATTTTCGTTAAAAACCAGGCTTAACCCAGCGAGCACATGACGTCAAAATGACGTCATACCGATGTCGATGCGACGTCATTACGTCGCATCGACGTCAGTATGACGTCATTTCAACGTCATGTGCCTGCTGGGAACACGATGAGTGTATCTTCAGTGTCTGGTTCTTCTAGATAAAACATCATTGTAAAACAGATCTGTAAAATATTTTGTTAGTGCAGATATATTTTAGAAAAACTGTCAAAAAAACGTTTATCTGTAACGCGCAGTTTCCCGCAATGCCCCATAACTAATAGTTTCGTGTACTTAAATTTAGGGGATAATTGTACTCAAAATTGTCATTTAGGGAGAAAAATCGTCGGTTTTATGGTCGAAAATATCGTTTTACGGGAACGCGTCAGCGGAGGCATAAAACGCAATTTGCGACCATAAAACTGACGATTTGCCTCCCCAAATAACAATTCAATACAGTTATCCCCATTCTAATGCACTTTTCACATTTTCACCAGTTTAAAAGTGTGCTACTTTGCACCAATAGCAAACGCTTTCAGCGACGTAAAACCAGACGTCAACCAATGAGAAGCGACGTTACGTAATGAAGTCGGATTTCCGGCAGTATATCGCAAATTTTTGACGTTATCCAATCAGACGTCGCGTTTCCTACGTAAGTGCATTAGAATTGCCTATATACCGTGCTCCAGGGACATTGCACTTACTTCTACGCTTGCCCGATACCATCTCGCTCTTTAGCTGCAATGCCTACAACCACTTAAGCTAGCACCGTTCTTCTTAGAAAGATTTTCTGGAATGTTACTATCATTTGTACCATTACTATTATGCTTATACTAATGGTGTTGCCTATATCTTACGCTCTGGGCTGTGGCTGTGGCTGTTGGCTCAGGAAATTTTCACATCAACCTTGTTTCCACAATTACGTTGACCCTATTCTTTATCTCCATTTCTCAATAATTATACCATCTCGTACAATCATTAAACGGGGCGTAAAATTTGTTCTTGAGCTAGTCTTCTGGATTGTTATATCCTTAAACTAAAGTTCACGTTACGTTGACTCCGGAATTTTACATACAGTATTGCGTTCTTTCTATGTAATTTGTTAGTCCCCCTAGTAGAGATCAGGGTGGGAAGAAAGTGTATGCATACACTTTCTTCCCACCCTGATCTCGACTAGGGGGTTTGACATAGCATTCCGCGGAACTCTTTAGCTTGTTAGTATGGAGTTCATGTCCAACCAAAAAATTTAAAAGTTCATCAGCTGATATCCAGAAAGCAAGGACCGCATACCTCTGATTTCAGGTTTTATGGAATTATGCCCTTTGTGCTTTTTAATATGAAAAAGTATGTAGGAAAATTCTCAGGAACTGACAAAATTCAATCCAGGATCCCACCCAAGACACGATGTGGGGAAAAAAAGACAACATAAAATTAGGCACCACCAAAGACATCATCAGCGGCAGCCATGTGAACAGCCTTTTCTCATGTAGTGTCACCGGGCTAGCCTTAACATCACAAAGTAGAAAAATATATCTAACACAGACAAAGTAAAAGACAAACAGCACACAAGACAACCAAGAAGAACCAAAACAAAACTGCCGCCTTGGGACGGCCAGTAACTGAAATAACTGGGGGTCTTAACCGGTTTGTGCACATACACAAAATATCTATATAGAACTAAAGCTGAAACAATTATTTTTCTGAAAACTACGCTAAATAATTCACTTTAATCATAGACGACCGAGCTCCAAAGATGGTATATAATTCTGGTTGTTGGAATGCTTAACTTGGAAGGGATGCACAGGCAGACTGGGAAATGTTTGAGGTCCCTACTGCAATGTTGAGATGAACGAGAGAGGTCTGAGAATCCTAGAGTTTGAAGCCTTTAACAATCTAGTACTGATAAAAAAAACCTTGGGTTTTCAAACCATCCAAAAGAGAGACATGGCACAGCCCAGATCGGAAGCGTCAAAAACCAGATTGATTACATCTGAGTGAGGAAGCGGTTTCGTTAAGGAGTTAACAAGGAGCCTTGCTGGAGCACACGTAAGCACCCCTGGTTAGCTATGTATATACAAGGGCTGTTATGAAACTAAAAACAAAAAATAAATGTTACAAAGCAAAACCGAGTCATAGTTACCAAACGACCCGATGACCAGGTCGTTTGGTAACTATGACTTTTTCGTTTCGTAACAACCTTTTTTCGTTTCGTAAAATCCTTGTAAACATAGTAAACCGGGTGTGGTGAAAAGTAACTATGACCTGTCGAGTTCGTTTGAAACAGGCCAGAAATCCAACCACAATCCAAGACTGTGGTTTGACTTTACTTTGAGCAGCTAAGGGTTCTAGATATGACAAGCACACATCAGGGATGAATACATGAGTATTAATATCATAATTACCACCTACTACACAGCATATGGTGGCTGGTTTGTGCCATTTCGTCTTTTCGCCGCGGAAAGATGCCACACGAAAAGACGAAAAGACGCCATGCAAAAAGACGAAAAGAGGAAAAAACGCCATGCAAAAAGACGAAATAACGCCATGCGAAATGACGAAACCCGCCACGTGAAAAGACGAAGATATGCCATGCGAAAAGACGACATTTGAAACTCTTTTGTTGTCTTTTCGCCTGGCGTCTTTTCGTCTTTTCGCATGGCGTTATTTTGTCTTTTTGTGTGGCGTTATTTCGTCTTTTCGAAAAGACGAAATAACGCCATGCGAAAAGACGAAATAACGCTACGCGAAAAGACGAAACCCACAAAGTGGCATGTGCGTCAAGCGAAGAATCATTTTAGCATGGACATTTGTCCAGTCAGATCATAGTTTGCTGTGTGCATAGAGTGTAGGTAAGGTCTAAGCTATCTCCCTGCCGACAGCGAATACTCTGATTAGACTGGGCGGATGCCCAGGCTAATCTGAGTCTTCGCTGGGAGCACATGCTACTTTGTTTTGTCGTGCCCCGGCTCATATACCAGGAGAACTTATTCAAGCATGCATGGAGACCATGACTGATGTTTTAACAACGGTCTGTAACGAGATCTGGAGAACAGGAGAATGGTCGACCCCTTGGACTCAGCCAGACTCTCAAACAGGAGAACCTACTGCTGTGCCAGAACGATAGAGCCATAAGTATCGGTCATCCAAGCAAAGGCATGCTAAAAGTCATCTTGATCAGGCCTAAACCTCAAGCTGAAAAAATAATTGCCGCATACAGACTTGGTTCAGAGCCGGAAGGAGCACAGTATCTTCAACATCCATGTCTTCATAGATTTCAAAAAGGCCTTCAACAGGGTATGACATGCAGCAGAATGGGCCACCATGCGGAGCTACAATATCAATGCCAATCTACCAGCTGATATGTTTTCTGGCTATTGTCCATGTCATCATTCCTCAGACAAAATGAGTGGTGCTAATTTCCCACGTATTGTTGCTTGAACTGTGTATGACACATCTGGGTTTCCTAACTTCTCAAGGTCAAACTTCTGTGTTGGGTGGGTTGGCTCTCTGACCTTCTTTAGTTGAACCCAGGATGGTAATCGTCCCTGTCCGCTCTTTAATATTGTTTTCCCACCTCTTCTTCTGTCTCCTCTTCTTCTTTTTCCAAACACTGTGCCCTGTTGAATCGTCTTTGCTGATTCGGAAGACCTTGAGATGTGACCCAACCATATCAGTTTCCATTTCTTGATCATGGTTAGGAGTCCGTCATTCAGAGCTCCAGATAAGAGGGGGTATTGAGGATAATTCAAAGATAATTAGTTTTATTTCTCAATTTAAACATATGTCGTGACCCCTCATTAGACGGTTCTAATGAAGGGTCACAAATTATGTTTATATGCAGTAATAAGGAAAATAATCCCCAAATTATACCTGTCACCCCTTCTTACCTGGAGCACTGGTCATTGTCTCCAGTGGCTGATTGGATCCTTCTGTGATTAGCCTCATCAGCTGCATGGTCCTTGTAGGAGCTGTTCAGTAAGATTCGGTAGTATCGCATCTCTAAGGCCTGCGTTCTTTTCTCTAACTCTGCTGTCAATGTCCACGATTCGCAGGCAAACAGAAATATGGATACAATGGAACACACCAGTTCACCTTTGATCCAAGGGAACTGAGCCGCGACACGACAAAACCAACAATGTGGTTGTGCACCCAGCGCAGACTCAGATCAACCTGGGTATCCGCCCAGTCTGATCAGAGTCTTCGATGTCCACATGGAGGTAGCATAGTCTCTTAGCTACCCTTTGAGCCTTTAACGAAGAGTCTGATCAAACTGGGCAGATGCCCAGGCTGATCTGAGTCTGCGTTGGGCGCACAACCACAATGTTGGTTTTCTCGTGTCGCGGCTCAGATATGTTATAATCTCCCCATACTGGCTTCAACTTTGTCAGAGCTGCAGTAGCTTGTTTAATCCTTGAGAGAACCTTCGGTTTTGAGCCATCATCTGAGACAATATCTCTAAGATACTTGAAGCTTGTTACCTTCCCAAAATCTGTCCTTTTACCTTGTTCTCTCCCTCTGGATTTCATTGGCTCTGTGTCATCAGTTTGATCTTCTCAGAGCTGATCTCCATTTGAGCCTCGACACGAGAAAACCAACAAAGTGGTTGTGCGCGCAGCGCATACTTAGATCAGTCTGGGCATCCGCCCAGTGTGATCAGACCTTCCGATAAGCGCTTAAAGAGAAGCTAAGGGTCTAAGCTAGACTGGGCGGATGCCCAGGCTGATGTGAGTCTGCGCTGGACGTACAACCACTATGTTGGTTTTGTCGTGTCGCGGCTCATTTTATAGGGCGCAGGTTTTGCTGAGATTTTCAGCTAAGGCCCCTACTTCCCGCTTTTCCTCAACAAGAGCGTCAGTGTCATCGGTAAACCACAGATTGGTAATAGTTCTGCCGCCTGTGCTTACCTTTCCATCATGTTCTTCCAAAGCACCAGTCCTAATTCACCTATGGTGTCATTAATCTAAACTGCAATTTTAGCCTTGTCATAGAGATGCTAGGTTTGCGTTGATTTTGAACATCCGCGATAAGGCTGCATGCCATACCCTGTCAAATTCTTTCATGAAATCAATGAAGACATGCACTGTAAAAAATGTGTTTAGAATCAATGCAAAAAAACTTACCGATTTTTTATGTATCATGAAGAGAATCCGTGTAGGGATAAGAAACATTATATACTCTGAACAGTCACTCTTTATTTATGACGTTTCGGCATACTGCCTTTATCAAAATTATGAAATTTCATAATTTTGATAAAGGCAGTATGCCGAAACGTCATAAATAAAGAGTGACTGTTCAGAGTATATGATTTTTTATGTGTTTAAATCGTAACATGTTCACTTTGCAACATGTTTATGTTTATGTTCAGAAATTGAACATGTACAAAACTGGTTATAATTACCTTTCATTTTGAAAATTTCCTCTGTCAACGTTTTCGTCTCTCTTTTTTTTTTTTTTTTTTTTTTTTCGTTCTTCAACGGGGAAAAGAGAGAATGGTTGGTTGGTTGGTTGATTTGATGCTTAACGTCCACGGTAAACAACTGAGGTCATGTCGGGACGGTCAGTTAACCTAACCACACTTTTCCTGGGCAGGCTTAGACCTCCTAAGCGGTTAACCAGTACTAAGTGCACATACTTTCGCCAGTAATACCCCCATTCCACTGGATGACGCTTTGACTGCGCTCTTGGCGATCATGGCGCTTCTCCAAAATTTTCGAAAGCGCAGCAGAAGCGTAGGCATTTGCCAAAACTTGGAACTTGTGCGCTTCCAGTACGCTGCCAGTACGCTTCTAATACGATCTAGCCACGCTAGTCACGATGCTGCCGCGATTTAGCTGCGCTAAGACGAAATAACGCCATGCGAAAAGACGAAATAACGCTACGCGAAAAGACGAAACCCACAAAGTGGCATGTGCGTCAAGCGAAGAATCATTTTAGCATGGACATTTGTCCAGTCAGATCATAGTTTGCTGTGTGCATAGAGTGTAGGTAAGGTCTAAGCTATCTCCCTGCCGACAGCGAATACTCTGATTAGACTGGGCGGATGCCCAGGCTAATCTGAGTCTTCGCTGGGAGCACATGCTACTTTGTTTTGTCGTGCCCCGGCTCATATACCAGGAGAACTTATTCAAGCATGCATGGAGACCATGACTGATGTTTTAACAACGGTCTGTAACGAGATCTGGAGAACAGGAGAATGGTCGACCCCTTGGACTCAGCCAGACTCTCAAACAGGAGAACCTACTGCTGTGCCAGAACGATAGAGCCATAAGTATCGGTCATCCAAGCAAAGGCATGCTAAAAGTCATCTTGATCAGGCCTAAACCTCAAGCTGAAAAAATAATTGCCGCATACAGACTTGGTTCAGAGCCGGAAGGAGCACAGTATCTTCAACATCCATGTCTTCATAGATTTCAAAAAGGCCTTCAACAGGGTATGACATGCAGCAGAATGGGCCACCATGCGGAGCTACAATATCAATGCCAATCTACCAGCTGATATGTTTTCTGGCTATTGTCCATGTCATCATTCCTCAGACAAAATGAGTGGTGCTAATTTCCCACGTATTGTTGCTTGAACTGTGTATGACACATCTGGGTTTCCTAACTTCTCAAGGTCAAACTTCTGTGTTGGGTGGGTTGGCTCTCTGACCTTCTTTAGTTGAACCCAGGATGGTAATCGTCCCTGTCCGCTCTTTAATATTGTTTTCCCACCTCTTCTTCTGTCTCCTCTTCTTCTTTTTCCAAACACTGTGCCCTGTTGAATCGTCTTTGCTGATTCGGAAGACCTTGAGATGTGACCCAACCATATCAGTTTCCATTTCTTGATCATGGTTAGGAGTCCGTCATTCAGAGCTCCAGATAAGAGGGGGTATTGAGGATAATTCAAAGATAATTAGTTTTATTTCTCAATTTAAACATATGTCGTGACCCCTCATTAGACGGTTCTAATGAAGGGTCACAAATTATGTTTATATGCAGTAATAAGGAAAATAATCCCCAAATTATACCTGTCACCCCTTCTTACCTGGAGCACTGGTCATTGTCTCCAGTGGCTGATTGGATCCTTCTGTGATTAGCCTCATCAGCTGCATGGTCCTTGTAGGAGCTGTTCAGTAAGATTCGGTAGTATCGCATCTCTAAGGCCTGCGTTCTTTTCTCTAACTCTGCTGTCAATGTCCACGATTCGCAGGCAAACAGAAATATGGATACAATGGAACACACCAGTTCACCTTTGATCCAAGGGAACTGAGCCGCGACACGACAAAACCAACAATGTGGTTGTGCACCCAGCGCAGACTCAGATCAACCTGGGTATCCGCCCAGTCTGATCAGAGTCTTCGATGTCCACATGGAGGTAGCATAGTCTCTTAGCTACCCTTTGAGCCTTTAACGAAGAGTCTGATCAAACTGGGCAGATGCCCAGGCTGATCTGAGTCTGCGTTGGGCGCACAACCACAATGTTGGTTTTCTCGTGTCGCGGCTCAGATATGTTATAATCTCCCCATACTGGCTTCAACTTTGTCAGAGCTGCAGTAGCTTGTTTAATCCTTGAGAGAACCTTCGGTTTTGAGCCATCATCTGAGACAATATCTCTAAGATACTTGAAGCTTGTTACCTTCCCAAAATCTGTCCTTTTACCTTGTTCTCTCCCTCTGGATTTCATTGGCTCTGTGTCATCAGTTTGATCTTCTCAGAACTGATCTCCATTTGAGCCTCGACACGAGAAAACCAACAAAGTGGTTGTGCGCGCAGCGCATACTTAGATCAGTCTGGGCATCCGCCCAGTGTGATCAGACCTTCCGATAAGCGCTTAAAGAGAAGCTAAGGGTCTAAGCTAGACTGGGCGGATGCCCAGGCTGATGTGAGTCTGCGCTGGACGTACAACCACTATGTTGGTTTTGTCGTGTCGCGGCTCATTTTATAGGGCGCAGGTTTTGCTGAGATTTTCAGCTAAGGCCCCTACTTCCCGCTTTTCCTCAACAAGAGCGTCAGTGTCATCGGTAAACCACAGATTGGTAATAGTTCTGCCGCCTGTGCTTACCTTTCCATCATGTTCTTCCAAAGCACCAGTCCTAATTCACCTATGGTGTCATTAATCTAAACTGCAATTTTAGCCTTGTCATAGAGATGCTAGGTTTGCGTTGATTTTGAACATCCGCGATAAGGCTGCATGCCATACCCTGTCAAATTCTTTCATGAAATCAATGAAGACATGCACTGTAAAAAATGTGTTTAGAATCAATGCAAAAAAACTTACCGATTTTTTATGTATCATGAAGAGAATCCGTGTAGGGATAAGAAACATTATATACTCTGAACAGTCACTCTTTATTTATGACGTTTCGGCATACTGCCTTTATCAAAATTATGAAATTTCATAATTTTGATAAAGGCAGTATGCCGAAACGTCATAAATAAAGAGTGACTGTTCAGAGTATATGATTTTTTATGTGTTTAAATCGTAACATGTTCACTTTGCAACATGTTTATGTTTATGTTCAGAAATTGAACATGTACAAAACTGGTTATAATTACCTTTCATTTTGAAAATTTCCTCTGTCAACGTTTTCGTCTCTCTTTTTTTTTTTTTTTTTTTTTTTTCGTTCTTCAACGGGGAAAAGAGAGAATGGTTGGTTGGTTGGTTGATTTGATGCTTAACGTCCACGGTAAACAACTGAGGTCATGTCGGGACGGTCAGTTAACCTAACCACACTTTTCCTGGGCAGGCTTAGACCTCCTAAGCGGTTAACCAGTACTAAGTGCACATACTTTCGCCAGTAATACCCCCATTCCACTGGATGACGCTTTGACTGCGCTCTTGGCGATCATGGCGCTTCTCCAAAATTTTCGAAAGCGCAGCAGAAGCGTAGGCATTTGCCAAAACTTGGAACTTGTGCGCTTCCAGTACGCTGCCAGTACGCTTCTAATACGATCTAGCCACGCTAGTCACGATGCTGCCGCGATTTAGCTGCGCTTCTGCCACGCTCTACGGACTTCGAGGGCGCTTCTAATACGCTGCTACTACGGCAAAGGATTTCAAGCTACGCTTGAGCTACGCTTATTACGATGCATTTGCGATCGTGCTACGACCTAAGTGCCGGAGCTGCGCTCATGCTGCGCTTGTGTTGCGCTTTGTGACCGCTTCTATGTAAATCGGCGGAGAATCAGGTTCAGCAGAAGTTAGCCACCATCCTTCAAACAATATTGATAATATAAAAATTCCAGTGGCTATGGCCCAGCCGGCAATCATGAACTAGTGACTTCGAACAACCAGTCTTGTTCTTCTTGCTGTTCAGGCTCAACTGGGGCCTCTGCTTGGCGTTCTAAAGGGCGCCTATCTGGCTCAGTTTAGAGAGCTAGAGCCTGGGCCCCTGTCAAAAGCAGAAGGCGAAATCCACACCCAGGCCTGGTCAGGAGATTATTTTCACGCAGCCTTTACCGCAGGAGAGGATATTCCAACTCCTGCTCCGGGCAGCCCGAATCTTGAATGAAACATGAGAATCGAGTTATGAAACGTCGTGGAAACGCGGCGTTTGCATGCCCAGATCGCCATAAGAGCAGAGGAAACGCAGATAAAGCGCCAAGAGCGCAGCGGAAGCGTCGTGGTTGCACTATTCATAAATAATAGAGTCGCAGCGGAAGCGGCAAGAGCGCAACGGGAGCGCAAAGAGCGTAGCAGAAGCGTAGCTGGGCCGCAGACGAATCTCACGGCGCTGTCGGCACGATCCCGCTGCGCTGGTGCTGCGTTGCTCCCGCTGCTGCTGCGCTCATGAATTTCGAGCTACGTTCTTACTACGCTTTCGTTGCGCTTTGAGTCCACGGCGCTTCTGTCAGAGAGTGGTTTTTCCCCCTTTCCCCCCGGAAAAATGGCTATAGGAAGGACGGCTATATAGTGGATTGTCCGGACCTCATAGAGCCACTTTTCCCCCATAGTCCTTTTTCCCCCACCGGGAAATTGGCTATTAGTGAATTTGGTCTGGCTATTGGTATTTTGCGGAACGGAACGAAACGGAACGGAATGGAACAGAAACATTTTACGGAATTAATCGCATAAGAAATGCATCAGTTCTTCAAGGGAGGTAATAAATGTGATTAATTTCAAAAAATCAATATGCAAATTCAGCAACCATATTTTTATAATAATCAATAAATACTAATTTAAGGAACGAGTATGTCATGATTTTTTCTCATCGCAGATATTTATATACGTACAAATACGCATGCATGCTATAGGAAGATGTACGAATAGGTGCTTTATCAAGTCATATTTGATTTAGTAGGGAGTTTATTACATTGAAAATCATAATCGGACGTGTGTCCCAATGGGAGTCGAGCCCACGACTCTTGCATAAAAGGCGAATACTAGTCCAGGCACTTCGCTGCACGCACGCACATATGAACGGTTGTACAAACACAAAATTATACAATTTTATGCACACAATCCACAACCACGTACACTCATCCGTTTCGGGCTAACATGGAAAAGCAAAATGCCTACCTGTTTCCCCCAAACAAAAATAAGACAGACTGATGGACACATGCATGCGGTTCTAGCATTTGTTATCCATCGATATTTTACGGACAGATACTCATATTTCTGTCTCAGTTATGGCCCTCACTATTATAATCGGAGAAGGAGCAAATTCCATTATGTAGCGTGTTTTCCTGCAATTATATTACCAGGGGGAAAATCCACTATAGAGGGGAAAAACGGCTATGCAAAAACACGTATAGTAGATTTTCCCCGGGGAAAATTGGCTATATGGTCATATTTCCGGAGGGAAATTCTACTATATAGCCATTTTTCCGGTGGGAAATTCTACTATGGAAAAATCATAGTCATTTTTCCGGGGGGAAAAACTACTAGGGGGGAAAAGCTACTCTCTGACAGCTTCCACTACGTAAATTTTGAGCAGAGTCAAAACAAGCGCCGTGACTTGGCGATCATGCCGCTTCTGATACGCTTTCACTGCGACCTAGAAGCTTCTCCTGCGCTGCTGCCGCTTCTGCTACGATAGTCTGCTCAGACTTGGCGGATGCCCAGGCTGATCAGAGTCTTCGCTGGGCGCACAACCACATTGTTGGTTTTCTCGTGTTGCGGCTCAAAAGGCATGACAATCTGAAACATCTTTTAGGAGGATAAACCTGCAGGTACGCATCATGAAATTGCCACAAAGCTCATACCAAGAATTCGCTCCGACAGGATCCGGGTCGTAACGGACCAAAACCAAGTCTTTATTCCTGACTTCTGGGTGCGGATGCACTCAGCCATGGATGACGAACCAGGCTCTTACAGCGTGTCCGTTGGAAGCAGGAAGCCACGCTCTACAAAACGTCACCGCGCAATGAACGGACGTGAAAGAAAGCACCCTTATCAAATGCAAGATACTACGTTCATTGTGATTGGCCTTTTCTCAACCAATCACCACGATTTCACGACAGACATGTCCCCGGTAGCAGGCCAGGAGCCAGCAATTAAGGGCTCGTTCCCCGGAGCCTCCTACGACGAAATATTGGAAACGTACGTAGAAACCACTTTAACAATGAATAATAATCGCTGACGGAGTAGGCGTAGCAGCTGATTAACCACTGCACCTGATGATTATCAGTAACAAAAGAAGCTAAGGTATAATGCATTTGAAAATTTAAAAGTGTTCCTGCATCCCCTTTCTGATTCATGATATTAGTTATGTGTTTAAGTAATGCACCGCCAAAGAAATTTTTTTATTTCAATTTAATTTGGTTTACCTTTTCCCCACTGAGTTTTTTCGTTATTGTTAGTCCCAGGTTTTTTTTATGATTTTGACTATTATGATTACACTGTATAGTGTTGAATTTTTGCAAACTCAGAAGTCCTCCTTCTGAAATATAAACAAATAAAAATGACATGGGAAAATACCTCTCTACTTACTACAGAAAACACCTATGTGTGCAAAAATATTGGAAGTATATTGGCTATATCATCGTTAGCGTAATAAAACGCTATTGAAAATGTGTTTTCCTCGAATTTTACAAAATACACGTACACATTGTCCCCATTTTTAACCTGCACGATACCGGAAGAATTATGCATTTTGTGTTATTTTGTGTTAAGTCACGGTGGTATCTTGTAATGATCTCTTTGCACCCTGCACGTTTGTCATTTGCGCCGCGACACGACAAAACCAACAAAGTGGCATTTGCGCCCAGCGAAGACGCAGATCGGCCTGGGAAGCCGTCTAGTCTGATCAGAGTCTTCGCAGTCTTCGCTATCAGCATGGAGGGGAGTTTCTTAGACCCTTAGCTACCCTTTCAGCTAACAGCGAAGACTCTGATCAGACTGGGCGGGTGCCCAGGCTGATCTGAGTTTTTGCGGTGCGCTGAAAGGCTACTTTGTTGGGTATGTCATGTCGTGGCTCATTTACTTTTTAAAATTTATTTCCGTCCTTTGAGAAAAAAGACCTTACGGTTTTTATGCACTGCAGAGACACTGATCAGACTGTGCTGAAGCATCAGCACAGTCTCATCAGAATGTCCTGTTCGCATTAAGAACTTATGCCTCTGACGTACAGCTAAGAAACTGAGCAGTCTGCGTGAATGTGCAGGCTGATTTGTGCATTTGCTGTTCGCTAATGCTTACGATCACTGCGCAAATATTTGCGAATAAACGTAACATATTCTGTCCAATAGAAACGCACCGTTCGCTTACATACCATTCAGAAATTCATTCATTCACAATGAAAATGTCGGTCATAATACACCAGGCGGTATTTTGCACCAAAAAAGTAGTCGTGACAGCAAACATTTGATGAATAATTGAATTTCAAATCCTATTTTTAATCGGTAAGTCAAATATAAACCTTTTACGATTGTTACTACTCAACACGGATATGGCGGTGTTTACAATCTGCACAGTTTTCATTGGTCTGACTAATCCCGCCTGTTTTCACTTCCTGACCAATGAACGCGACCGGCGTACAACATCAGCCGGAAAATCAACCATGCGGCATTACGGCATGTGAGAATCGAAAAGGCGGAGTTCGGCCAGCACATCAGTGCAGTCTGATCAGAGCCTTCACATTTCGAACACGTAATTTACGAATCCTATGGAACCGAAAAAGATAAGAAATGAAAACTATTATTGGTGTGCACAGATTTGAATTACTGCAGTACAGACATTGATTTAAGACCCCTTTTCACGCTAAAGCAAGCGAATATAGGTGAAATATAAATATTAAGAGTACAGTGCAAGGTACATATCGTTATGTGAAACGTTGGAATTTACTAATTTCTTGATTTCGGTTGGAAAATACAGTTACATTAGATGTTTTGGAATGGCCATATCTCTAATCGAAGCCATTCGGAATGGTGATCAGGATTCCGCAAAAAGGATTTTACAGCAACGGACATATACTAGTATTGATAAACAATCTCCTAGAAAAGATGGAACAGCTTTATTCTGGGCATGTTGCCGTGGTTACATAGAAATTGTACATTTACTGATACTACATGGTGCTGATGTGAACAAATGTACCTCTTGGGGGTCTACACCCCTCCACGCATGCGCTGACCACAATCATGCTGACATTCTTAGGTAAGAAAGTACCCAGAACATGGCGTCGAAATGGCGCCGTACTGACGCCGATGCGACGTCATAACGTCGCATCGACGTCAGTACGGCGTCATTACGACGCCATGCGCCCACGAGGTAACACCTATGTAGATTCCTTCCTTACCAGTCTTGATATGATCAGCAGCAGTCCTGTTCAAAGTATTTTATTCTATGCTCACATTTCTGCGCTAGTCCAGTAAGCGGGCTGGTACTGAGCTTTTAAAGGAATCCGACTGGCTTGGATCGTATCCTGACTTGTAAAGACCGGATCTGTTGGCAGTCAAATGTATGGGGGATAAATTTTTGGTGAAGCTAAAGAAATAAACGATTGTACCTGCCCAGCGGGCACATGGCTTCAAAATGACGTGGCATTGGCGTCGATGTGACGTCGTTACGTCTAATCGACGTCATTACTTCATGAACTCAATAAGCACAGGAGGTGAACTAAATAAGCCCCTTGCTTCCGTTCAGATCCTTTTGCTATTGTATACTATTTGTAACCTGTACATAACTTGTATAAAATTGAAATAAAATATGTTTACACTAAACGTCATGTGCCAACTGGGAGTCTACCGTGTGGCTCGGTTATAAACAGTCGTTTTATAAGAAACGTGACTGCCGGATACGTAAATATCCACCAAATATACACTCCACCAATTTCGCCAATTTTCCCAGTCTCCCTGGATCGCAGCAGGCCCATACATCTCAAGGACTCACAATCAGAAGATGTGCAGCTAGTTCTATATTAGAACATCGCATTCTCTTCGTCGGACATTCTATTCAAAAAAATGCGTCCTTTTTTTTTTTTTTTTTTTTTTTTTTTTTGGATACTTCAAAATAAGTGACCTTTTAAAATAGACACAGGAAAAAAAAAACGTTTAAACTACTGAAATTAATTCAAATTTCTGTTGTCGAATGTGTTCCCTATATTGACGAAACACTTTGTTTCCGATTTTGCGGAAATTTAGAAAAAAATAAGACTTTCCGCCGGGACCTGAAGGGCTAATAGAAGCCCGAATAGCTGTGGTCCCGACAGGATTTTAAAAAGGGCGCATGGGCGCGAAGCCTGCATAGCAAAGCGCCACACAATGACTGAATCCATAAGAAACGAAATAACGCCACAACAAACCGCAAGTACGCACGCACCAATTGAGCCGCGACACGACAAAACCAACAATGTGGTTGTGCGCCCAGCGCCGACTCAGATCAGCCTGGGCAATCGCCCAGTCTGATCAGAGTCTTCGCTGTCCGCATGGAGGTAGCTTAGTCCCTTAGCTACCCTTTAAGCGCTTAGCAAAGATTCTGATCAGACTGGGTGGATGCCCAGGCTGATCTGAGTCTGGGCTGGGCGCACAACCACATTGTTGGTTTTCTCGTGTCGCGGCTCAATTATTATTTCGTAAACGTAAACCGGACAGTCTAACGATTCGTAAAATAATAACAATAACAAAATGAGTCAGACTGACATTCTCTGACTCCGGGAAATTTGCTAAAAATTGGCAGTCATCCGAGCAATGGTCTAGTGGTTGACATTGGTGTCATCCGGGTAATGGTCCAGCGGTTGAGTAAGCGAGTAGCGGTTCATTTTAGGCTGGTAAAAACACAAGGCATAGAGATGATTATAAAGAGTAAATTTCCTGATATCAGTATGGTTTTTGTTCATTCAGTCATACAAATACACGGACGTCCACATTCAGACAGTTTCTTGTATTGTTTGCAGTGAACACTTAGATGCGGGAAAGTAATATTGTCTAGCAGTCCGAGTTTAAACAACCTTTCTTGTCGTCTGTCTTAATTTGGCATACCAGGTAGAATAAAAACTCTAAATGGATGGATGGATGACTTGCGATTTTACGTCCTTTTCAACAGTATTTCAGTCATATCAGGGCGATGGGCTTGTGATAATGAAAGGCTGTGTGCAATGGAACCCCGTTTACGATGGAAAGAACTCCGCCTCCGGCAGGGCTCGAACCCGCGACCGCTAGATCAGTAGGCCAGCGCTTAACCCACTGAGCTACCGGGGCTCCTATAAAAACTCTAAGGTAATATACATGAGATTATATTAGTACAGTAGCTTGGAAAATAGACAATGTTGCAGTTTTAATGTAATCGAAAAAATCGGATAAGTTTAAGAGGTAGAGCTGTTGACCACACCGGGTAGGCGGCAATCGAAAACGCTCTTAACAATCGATTAACGTGGATCAAAAACAGCGTTTTCGATTGCAAAACAGCGTTTTCGATTGCAAATTGTCGCCAATTTGCAATCGAAAACGCTGTTTCTAACTTTTTTTGATTCGCGTTCGTCGATTGCACGAGCGTTTTCGATTGCAGCCTACCTGGTGTGTTGACGGAAGGCAGAGTAGCGGTTGTAAAAACAGATTTTGGAAGCCACAAGACCGCTTACCTTTACTAGGCCTACCAGCCATTAGACAGTTTTCTTTAAAATTGCAACAATGATAGTAACCTAAAGTATTGTGCATATGATATGTTGTAAGATGTCAGACTGTTTACAATGAATAAAAACAAAAAAGACGATTTACAATTGTACCGTAAGGAAATATTATATCTTCATAGCTGTTTTCTCCACAGACATGACAGGCAAAATAGAACGTAGCAGTGAGTTCGCTAATATGACTAGAAAAATCTGTACTGAAGTCTTATGATATATTATTTCTTATTTTTATTACTGAACCCTGGTATTTTCCCCGCCAAAACATTTTGAGCCGCTACATCGCTTACTCGACCGCTAGACCATTACTCGGATGATTAGAAAACTGATCATTTGAAAGTTAGCGAGTCTGCGGTTCGCAACTGCTGTTCAACATTGATTCATTCATACACTTTGAAAAACAGTCAGCATCACCATCTGTATTATCATGCTAATATCTAGCGTAATTTGACTGGTTCGGAGCGAATGGAAAACGTAGCGATTTTTTTTTTATTTTCAGTTTTTTATTATTATTATTATTATTTTTTTTTTTTTTTTTTTTTGGTACATTGATAAAAATCCCCTGTACTGGGGTTACTGTGCGCCGGATTCTATTGTCACATAAAACAAACATCAAACTTTGTTAAGGTGTGTGAGGGCCGTCGGGGTTGGGGGAGCTGCGGGGGAGGTGGGGGAGATGAAATGAAGGTTCTGATCACACTGCACAGGCCAGTGCACTGGCATAAACGTTTTAACATGGAATAGATCGAAGTGGAATAGACTGAACTGGCTGGGAAATCTCCACTTCATTTCATCGCATGGTTTAGGATTTCACTTTTACCAGAAGAATTTTGTTCCCACTAACGGAGCTAATTCTTCCCGAAAGAGTACAACCCTGGACTGAAGGAGATTGTCCTGTCCATTTCGACCTATTACATTTCAGGTCTTAAACCATGCCTGTGAAACTTGTCCTCAGCATAATTGCCCATCACAGCCAACATATTGCATCAAATTACGGCAAAGACTGCTTTTTTTCTAGAGCCAAATATGGAAGCGGATATGTTTCCAGTCTGTAACCATAGTAATCGTCTTCATTGCTTGGAATTATTTATGACTGTTTCCTGAGGTTTATTTCCTGGTACAGAATAGACGCAAATTATTATTGGCGTCTGTTGTATTGACGGAAAATGAACTGCTGCGCAATATTGCAATAGCATTGTATAGAATGTCGCAATAAATGTTTAACATACAAATTTTAAGTTTCTTGACACCCTGCCCACATACCCGATTAAGTTCTGCAGTGAGCTCATGCATCTATAGGTGGTTTTACATTGCGACATATGTTGCATGACACATGCGTCATGGGCGTAACTGCATATAGTATACGCAAATACGCAGGTGCGTATTGAGATTTTGTCAAATTGACAAAATTTCAACACGCATCTGCATATTTGATGATGCTGAAATTTTATAATAGTTTAAAACATTTTCTATGGACTGCTTAGTCGAGACGCAATAGCATCTTACGCTGTCCTTGCGAAGGAACAAATGATATGAGCCTCGACACGACAAAACCAACAAAGTGGTTGTGCGCCCAGCGCAGACTCAGATCAGCCTTGGCATCCGCCCAGTCTGATCAGAGTCTTCGCTGTCCGCAATGAGGTAGCTTATACCCTCAGCGACTCTTTAAGCGCTTAGCGGAAGATCTGATCAGAATGGGCGGATGCCCAGCCTGATCTGAGTCTGCTCTGGGCGCACAATCACTTGTTTTCTCGTGTCGCGGCTCAACTATAGAGTGTAATACATAGACTGGACATAGTAGTCTATGCATATTAAAAAAGTGCGGCATCGATTATTTCAAATTCCGATCGATTAATCGCCCATTTGCTGCTAACGATTAATGATACAGTAACTCGATTAATCGACAAACCATTGAAACTACTGGATAAGTGGCCGACATTGCGGTATCAGGCCCCTTTTCTCATGAGACGAGCTGTATCGACCAAACGCATTTATTGTATCCTTATTGCTTTTCCATATCCTCATTCATTTGTCACGAACGACACTTGATCAGATATTTATGCCTCATGATCACCTGACTCAAACCATATTCTGTGAACGGCATGCGCAAGCTTGGCAGCGCATGCACAGTTCCTGTCATGACTGCAAATATGCTAAGACTGATCTGGGACTGATCTGTGCGATTTTCATATTCATTTTCATCTCATTTCTGGCTAAACGGTCGCCTTTTGAGTGGATCGGTTTTTTTTTTTTTTTTTGTTTGTTTTTTCTTTCGCAGTTCTGTTACAGAATATCATTTTCCGACCATTTGTTGTTGACATTTCCTGAAAGACAAGTGTAAATTAAGTGCTAAAACGGCTATTTATACATATAATAAATATACAAGAACTCATGTTTACCATGTTTACCGTTTCCTGGTTCAAATGCTGAGGACATCTCCCGGCGAGCAAACAACGGTTGATTCATCGCCCTGACTCAACGTTGAATCACCAATGATTCAAAGTTGGTTCAGCGTTATGCACACGCAACGTTGATTTAGTAGATATAATTATTGTTTCCAAGAATGTTGGATGGAAATGGTTATTTTGACGTCCTGATGTTGGCTCAATGTTTGTTCAATGTTATTTCGAGGTTATCAGCCTGCTGGGCTTCACTTTAGTAATACGTTCTTCTGTAGTGGGCAGTCTTCCAAACACATCACCCCCACCTCTCCCGCTTATAAAATTGATTGTCGCGTGATAAGAATCTGCGAACAGGAAAAAGTCAGATCGCTCTGCGCATTCGCACAATCTTATCAGAACATTGCTTTCATGCATATGCAAGCTATGATTCCTTGCACTGTAAAGAAATTCCGTAGATTTTGTGTTAGAATACCTGGATACCAGCTGCCAGTTCATTTCCCATTATTTTTACGGGCGCCCGTACACATTGGCGGAATCATTACGCAGAGCAGGGTAGAATAAGACGGGTATTGTTTTGGTCATATAGCCCTTCAACACTTTAAAGGTATTTTTGAGTGCGGGCAGTGAGCATAACTCTACCATATCGAAATTTCTAAAAATGTTTTACAGGCAGACTCCCGTAAAAATGACGGGAATGGACTGGCAGCTGGTTGCCAGATATTCTACCGTAAAATCTACGGAAATTTTTCAAAGTGAGTATCTAAAAGTGAAAAATGAAAAGTCTTGTCAGTTTGCGCACGATTTAGTCCTCCCCTGTGACACGAGGAGCTTAGTGTTTTGGATTTGTGCAAATAAAAACTAGGGCATATTATTCGAAAACTGGTGAATTTCATCGGTTCAGGAGAAAGTAGCAAACTCGCGAAAATTTTCATACTGTCACACAGTGTAAACAATATGAGCCGCGACATGAGAAAACCAGCAATGTGGTTGTGCGCCCAGCGAAGACTCAGATCAGCCTGGGCATCCGCCCAGTCTGATCAGAGTCTTCGCTGTCCGCATGGAGGTAGCTTAGACCTTTAGCTACCCTGTGAGCACTTAACGAAGAGTCTGGGCAAACTGGGCAGATGGCCAGGCTAATTTGAGTCTGCGCTTTGCGCACAACCACATTGTTGGTTTTCTCGTGTCGCGGCTCATATTATCCATGATGTGGTTTCCCAGGTGCGTATCCAAGAAAATAGGATAGATGAGCACTGATGGAAACCAGTGCATATTTACGTCACAACATTCTTGTCCAATCACAATACGCGAATTAAGTTCATTATCACCTGCTGCTGTTCACAGGTGCATACATAGGTGTGCGTCGGTGCCAAGAAACTGTGAAAACGGAAGTGCAGTCTACATTTCAGCAACATACTTTTAAATAAACTCCGGTTCTAGTTCTTCAAAATAACGTGATGAAATAAGATATGAACCAGAGACTTATTCTGAAAAATAAAATAAAGAATATTCAGGTCAAGCAGTTTCAACTTCCATAGAGGCAAATGTCTGTATGGTCTGCTCATGCTTAGCAGAAATTTGAGCACGGTACTTCCCCTAGTACACCCACGAGTGTGTGCGAACGGGTTATCATCTATACTTGCGGACATGCGAGCCTGCATTGATTTTGCCTCCATCAGAGAAAATGTTAGACTTCAGGAGGCAGCATATATACCCTCTCAGGCATTGGTGTAATGAACTCTTCCAGCTTCGAATTTAGTCAAGTCTGTTGGGAGACATATAGCCTTGCCCTAGGAGACATATAACACTGTTGAAAATCAGTGAAGACACTGATAAGATTGCTCCTTATTAGCACTATTTTGTATCTTCACTGTTTGCTCAGACAGACAGTCCGGAAAGTCAGGGTAAAGCTGGCTTTTTCTGGAAAGTATTCTTAGTAGGTTTGTCCGACTGTACGAGGAAATAATCCACGAGCTTCACGAGCTTCAACTCGTGGGTTATCTCACGTACGGGCGAACAAATCATGGTATATCCTCATCAATGTAGAGCTTGCACATCACGAAATATACCTAAGGACAAAAGTTCTGCACGGATGTTACATTAACATCCGTGCAGAACTTTTGTCCTTAAGAATATTTTACGCTAAAGCATGTTTTTTTTTTCAGAAGTGTAGTATAAATGATGTAAATATTCTCATATGTTTTTCAGGTTGTTATTACGGTTTGGTGCCAATGTGAACGTACAAACAGCTCAAGGGGACACGGCCTGTCATCTGGCGTCGTACAGGGGTCATGGACAGTGTGTTCAGTGCCTCGCAGAACACGGGGCGGACATGAACATTACAAATAATAAACATCACACAGTTCTAGACGATGCCCTCAACTGTGGGCATTATGATATATATCAGTATCTACTAGCTGTTCAAGATATTGGTGAGTTTTCCTTAATAGTTTTTTTTGTGTGTCCGGAAAATGCATTCTGTATGTCGTCTAATAAACGCTCCGGAGTGGGCTCGGCGGGTGGGGATGGCGGGGGGTGGGGGGATGGGTGTGTAGGTGCTATTCTAAATTCCAATGAATGGCATTTTGGAATAAAACTTGGGCAAAATGACAAATATTGGTGATTTTAAGCCAACTTTAATGGATATTTACCACTTTTCACAAAGAATGAGAGGCGTGTATTAGAAAAGAGGCCTTTATTAGAAGAATTGCGGTATTGTACTCAAGACGCACTAAATTTCAGTCTTAACCCTTAATGCGCCAAAAAGCAGACGACAAAATTCACGTCTGCAGAATTTCAAAAAATGTTTCGTCCAAGCGATATTATATTGAGAATTCAAACACTAGAGGGCAAACAGTGTAGATTCAGATGAGGTGGCTCATTATGAGCCACCTCATCTGGATCTACACTGTTTGCAAATTTAACTATTTTAACTTTTGGTGCTTTAAGGGTTAACCATGTTACATGTAACAGAGCTTATATTACATCTTCGAAAGACATGGGCAGTAATAAATTCACTTAGAAGTGCCCTTGGCTTGCCAAGATGAAATTTACTACTTACCTAAGTTAACCCAGTCAGTCAGATTATGTCTTCGGTTCAATTTGTTCTTAATTCTGGTCAGGTTGTACTGTTGACCCAATTAATAAAACCTGTAATTGGTTATTGTTTAAAGGACGTTTATTTTGCAAATACTTGAGAGTTTGTTTACGTTATTAAACCACGATGCGTCATGTAAGAGCAATTTATTCTAATTTATCAGTTTCAAATAAGGTAGAAGAGCAGAGCTCTGGATAAGAGGGAGTATTTGATGATAATTAGGGATAATTTTTGTTGATTCTGCATAAAAACATATGTTGTGACCCTTCATCTGAACCGTCTCGATGAGACGGTTCAGATGAGGGGTCACAACATATGGTCTCAATGTGAAATAAGAAAAATTATCCTTAATTATCGTCAAATACTCCCTCTTATCTAGAGCTCTGGAAGAGGCTGGTTGTTGGTGGGCAAGAACCTCATGCATTGCGAAAATTGACACATCAAAGAAATCCTTGTAAGGTGTTTAAGGTGTATGTACTTCGAAGCTTTCCGCCATTTTTACAAGGGGCAACAACTTTGGTTTATACTTGATTGCTTCCCTGCACAACACAGCTCTTCCGAAATTGGGTCTGCTCTAAAGGGCGAACCCTTTCTTCAGTGCTCCAGATAAGAAGGGGTAACAGAGATAATTTTGGGATAATTAGCCATATTTCTCCACAAAAACATATTTTGTGACCCATCATTAGAATGAGGGGTCACAACATATGTTTTCATTGAGAAATAAGAAAAATTATCTTTGAATTATCCTCAATACCCCCTTTTATCTGGAGCTCTGTTTCTTGCTTCCCCTGTACACAGACACACAAAAAGCTCTACACAGGAGAGGAAATTTAATGAGGTTCAACTTATATTCTGACATTTTGATGAGATTGCGATTGTAATGTTGGATCTCATTTGGCATGCCCAGGCGAAATTCGATGACGCCTGCTTCACAACACCCAGAACTAGGGTCGACGCAGCTGTGGATGAATGGTTGTTGTTATGTTTTTGTTTTACGTCCACGGTAAACAGCCGCGAGTATGGTCATGTCTGGACGGTCAGTTAACCTAACGTGACTCTATTCCAGGGCAGGCTTAGACCTCCTAAACGGTTAACCAATACTAGGTGCACTTACTTTCACCAGTTCTTCTTTAATCAGCAAAACAGGAAACAAAAGTATGTGGCCAAACTGGCTATCGCTGCGCAGTCCGGCTGTGGATGAATGGACAGAATGACGGACGAACCGGTCCTCTGTATCGCTCCTCGCTCTATGAAAATACACTTAAAATAACCTGCACTGTTTAATGTCTAATTACGTTATTTATTGGAGCACAAATACCCAAGCAAAAACTGTACAGCCATACCAGACTGACCTGGGTCTGCACTGTCGACATAGCGGCGGAGCTTGAAATAAAGTTGTTCCTAGTTTAGGATAAGTTCAGTAATTGGTTGTGTATAAGGCTGGGGTCGGAGCTGGGGCGGGGCGGGCGGGGGCGGTACAGATTCTTTCCTTTATGAGTAAACCCAATTTTGGAGGGGCTACGTTGTCCAATGAAACCAACAGGAAGTCACAAAAGTTGTTTCCCTTCGTGAAAGAAGGGGAGGGGGAAAACATGGAGATGTACCCACACACCTTAAGGTGTCGCTGTATTTAATGGAATGGTGGTAAGAAGGATCATTCAACTATCCAGAGCTCCAGATAAGAATTATTAAGGGGTTACAGGGATAATTAAGGGATAATTTTCCACATTTCTCCATTAAAACATGTGTTGTGACCCCTCATTAGAACCGTCTCCCCGAGACGGTTCAAATGAGGGGGTCACAGAATATGTTTTCATTGAGTAATAAGAATTATCTTTGGATTATCCTCAATACCCCCTCTTATCTGGAGCTCTGTAAACCTATTCATCAGTTTCCTATTCATCAGCTTGACGACAAAATGGCGAAAGTCTACACCTACAACATATTATGTTACGTCTGCACATGAGAGATAAAATGATAATTCTAAAGTGCGTCATCTTTTGATATATCTTGCTGATTGGGCACTTTAAGGGATTGCATGTAAACAGCTACTACCTACGTCTTTTTATATAGGCGTGTTACTTTTTACAGACGCCCAACATTTTGAAAAAGAGCAAATAATAAAAATAGAAGGATTTCCGTCAAGTCATTCACGATAAAATTCTTATAATAAATAAGAATTTCTGAAAAGGGTGTAGCTCCGGTGGTGCTATATATAAACAGATGGTTCCGCGTAAGATCAGGATCAGGAAATGTAATTTATAGTTAATAAAATATCGTTTGAACCAAGATCAGGATCTGGGTGTCGGCAGTGGGGTTTGGGACACCCCCACAAGTGAGAATTCAGCTGCCTGTGTCCATATATGTGGGCAATTTTTAATAAAAGAATTTGCTCTCTTTCTTTAAGGTGTATCGACACCTCCGCCCTCCCCCAATCATGTTTCTTGTCATGTTTTCAAAGGGTGACGATTTTCGTGACCACCTACATGTTTCCCAGGGCCACAAAGACCTTCCAAAAAGGGGCCTACACTAAATAGTTGAATACTGATCTAGTTTGAAAAGGGAGGCATAAATAAGATGGAATAGTTGTGTCCCCTAAAAGTGTACCCATTTACCTTCCGGGTATGTCAATTTAGAAAAGGGATTTAATTACTAAGCAAGGAAACACTATTCTACAAAAGTTGTCTTCCTTATAACCATAGCATAGTTTAAATCATGGAATAGAGTGGAATGGAGTGGAATAGATTGGTAGGGACAATCTTCTCCAGTTCAGTTTACTGATTCTGGATGGCACTCTTACATGAAAGAATTTGCTTCCACAGGGAAGCAAATTCTTTCGTGTAAGGGTGCCATCCTAGGCTCTAGGAATAATATTAGCCAATAAAATGAAGATTTATATTGCCCATTCCATTCAAGCCCATTCTAATTCCAGGTTTTAAGCTATACCTTTGGCCCTACACATAGAGTGTCATTCTTGTCCACTAAAGGTAACAGAAGTTCTTACATTCAGGTGTCTCATATTATTTCCTTATTAATGTATCTGACAGTTTGAAATGACAGTAATGAGCCGGCGACCAGGAAATATTTTGCTAAAAGTGACAATTCTGGGTCGCCCGAGTCACCTGTCTTGCCTTAGGTGTATACGGAGTTTCAGATGTGTGGAAAAAATGATATTTTTCCGTATTTTTCATGTCAAAACACCTGGTAAACGCGCAATTCTTTTCCCAGAGCACACGGAAATTACAAATTCGACTGTCTGCAAATAGCTAGCCAAAATAATATAACCATACTGTGCAACTGGTTTGCAAGAAAAGCGTGTCTGCGCCCAATATTTGGTTTAAAGTCAGAGGATTATTGGAGTTATCAAAAACTCATGAAAGTGGCCAAACCGAAATTCGGGTTTGGCCACTTTCATGAGTTTTATGACTACTCCAGCAGTTTGTCTTCTACAAAGCTAAAATCATATATTAACTCTTTAAGTCCCAGTGACGAAATTAGCAAAATTTGCAAACAGCGTAGATCCTGATGAGGCCGCCTCATCTAGATCTACACTGTTTGCCCTCTAGTCTTTGAATTCTCAATATGAAATGTCTTGGACAAGGCATTTTTTTAGTTTTTGCAGACGTAAATTTTGTCGTCTGCTTTTTGGTACTTAAAGAGTTAATATGGTGTACTAGTGCATAAATCGAATAGCATTGTGGTATTTTGTCAGCCTCTATTTGCAGAGGCTCGAATTTCCAATTTTCAGATAAGAATGGAATATTGTGCATCTATCAGGCGTGATCACGCGCAGGCGTTTGTGTTTCTGTTGGCCCTGGTCACTGTAGCGCACTTGCATGTCTTGGCCTGATTATATAGCAGAAGTCTGCTCAGAACATGCTAGTTCACTTTTTGCAATAAAAGGTCGGGCTAAAGGTCAGGGTGTGCAAAACGCTCTGGCCTTACTGTACAGTTGCTGAGGTCTCCTGACGATGCGTTTTCCGACATTTAGGTCTCTTCGTCCTTTTAGGTCTCTTCGTCCTGCAAGGTGAGATAACTCACCAGAACTCAGACCAGTGACAAGTTGCACGAAGCCCTCATCGTTGTCTCTTTCTCTTTGCAGTGAAAAAATGTGATACGCAGTCAAAGTCGCCACATCCTAGTCGTACAAGCCGCAAGATGGAGGTCCAGTCATCAACTTCCGGTGATACTAGTCCCGCAGAGAATGCACCTGTCACGTGCTCAAACAAGGATATGCCGTTAGACAATGGCTGCTTTCATGGTATTACAGATAATTTAGTTGGAGTCTTACGAATTCAGCATTCCTCGCTGCTGGATGACAGTTTATTATCTAGTGCCAGTCTT
The DNA here is from genome assembly GCA_963989385.1 of Ctena decussata. NCBI lineage: Eukaryota > Metazoa > Mollusca > Bivalvia > Lucinida > Lucinidae > Ctena > Ctena decussata. The sequence continues at coordinate 2,520,141 of OZ022507.1, read as the reverse complement.
TCTTCTTTTGGTTGTAGCAATGATTTATCCAGACAGAACTCATTATATAATGAGCCCCAGCTTTCATACAGGAATATACCTTAGACATTCCTTTTGGAAAATATATCCTTAAACGCGGAAATGTTTGCGACCTAAATATAGTTCCTTCCGCGTATTGATCTAAACGAAATTAGCTGTGATTGGCCAATATTTACCTCAGACTGCTTTTATGGATACTTCCGGATTCAGATAGCCTGCAGACGTTTCCATGCTCAAAGTCGATATGACCGTAATTACTCTGTCGATTGGGACTCATGGAGTAGTAACGAAATTCTGCTAAAATTTTAGCAAGACGATTTTATTAATCAACAGTCAGTCAAAAGAAAGTGGATGCCGAAATAACAAACCGTGCTGACCCAGATCAGACTGCTTCTTTAGCAGTCTGATTTGGGTCTTAACTGTTGCTCAAGTGCGTCTGTCCCAGCATTGAAGGCCAGTCAGTTAACGCCATTGAGGCTAAAGAGGTAAAATCAGAAATAGCTTTCTCCTGCTTTATGATTCAAACAGCTGATCTATAAGAAAGGCATAGAAATCACCTTGTTTAACTTAGGGTAACTGGATACACTTTCAGGGGAAGCAATTATTTTATTTTCATGTTTCCATCTTTCAAAATAGGAGTCTATTCTTAAAGGAAAGAATTTGCTCCTTTAGGAGCAAATTCTTTCCTTAAAGAGTTGACCCCATCAAGTTTGGAATGGCTTTGACCTCAAGGGAAGAAAATATGAAATCACAGAATTGTTTCCCTTTGTAAAAGTATGGAGGTGTATTCATTTACCCTAATTGGTTGCGGTTGCAGTAATAACCAATGTCTTTGTGCGTTTTGTTTAGAGAAGGGGAGAGATTTACAAATTATTTTTTGTTTGTGGATCTTGAAAAATGGCCAGTCTTTGTCGGTTTCAGTAGTACCTGTCTTGTTTTTTTTTTTTTTTTTTTTTTTTTTTTTTTTTTTGATGTCCCAGCAAATTTAACAGGGCTGACGTAGCAAGTACTGTAGCAAAATATTCTTACCCATAGACAAACTGTACAATTCGTTTATATCTTTATTTCATTTTTTTTTTCTTATTTTTTGGTTCATTATGCATATGTAAGGTAGCTATCAATTAAAGCTTCATGAAATTGACGTAAGTTAAATGCCATAAGAACATTGACGAGTTGTTGACATTAGAAATTGATTGATAGCTTAATCAATCTCCTTTTAAAAGTCAAGGTAACGTCATATAAGTAACTGTCATAGACAGTGAACATTCGGACAGTGCTGTGAATTTTCGGACACGGTTGCCATACATGACGGTGTACATCTTGATCAGACCTCTTACGAGCAGTGAATTCCTCTGGTCTGACGCTTGTTTTCGCATCTAGATATTTGTGCTGCGACCAGGTTGGTCGCAGTACAATAATTTCGATGCGAAAACAGAGAAAATTTCTTCTCTGGTTCATGCTTTCTTGAGTCTTGTGGACTAGACAAGCCCAGGCATTATTTATATAACTGTCGGGAGTGGACGCTTACCACTTGCCATTTGTCATTTTTATTTTTTTTTTTTACTTTTAAAGTGCATTGACATTTCAGAAAAAACTTTTGATATTTCTCTGTGGGAATACAGTAACTGTGAAAACGTCAGCATATTATTAGTGATATTTAAATGCACTATAGAAATCTAAGTCATTTCCTTGAAGTACAGTGTATGTGGTCTAAAGGTGATAAGGTGAATTGGTACATCTCCACACCTCCATTTTTTTTTTTTTTTTTTTTTTTTCGTTTTTTTCTAAGTGAAACAACTTTTGTGACTCCTGTTTTCTTCCCTGGACTACAGAACCCTTCAATAAAGGGGTCTACTCTTAGGAGTATAAATTTTCACGTAAGGGGCGAATTCTGTCCTTTAAAAGTTGCCAGCATTGTGAAAAGGACAATAAATGATAATGGCAGCTGCTTCCCCAGAAGGTGTCTCCATTCACCTTAAGTAAGGAATATTTGAATAATTTGGGGCTTCAGAAAGGCCATTTGCAGGATAATTATGGGTTTTTTTCTTATCTTTTTCACCTAAAACATATGTATGCCCCTAATTAGAATTGCCTCTGTGGGGCAGTACTGATGACACTGTATGCACCATAGAAATATGTGGACCTCAGTTTATATAGGTTTGTTAAGGGCACACACGGTTCAGTTCATGCGAATTTAAAAATTCTAAAAATTGGGACACCTAAAGTAATTACCATTATTGTACTCAAATTTTACATTGCAGTAATGGGTCCAAAATATGCAGATGGAATGCCATGGTAAACAGTGTAGACCCTAATCAGACTGCTCCTTCAGGAGCAGTCTGATCTGGGTCTGCGCTGTTTGCTCAGACCTTTAGATTTTTAGAGCCAGTATACTTAGATTGTTTCTAGGGTAGTCAGATGTGCATGCCGTCGTGTACGGAGGCAGGACTGGGCTTGCGCAGTGAATGAACTGTGCATTTACAGAGCTGCCTCAAGAGTCATCTCCGATGGAGACGGAAAACAGAACGAATCAAATCGAATGACAGTACGCTAAATGAATATGTATTGATCTTAGAAGGCCCTGTTGGTGTCTAAAAGGCCCGATTTCACGTCGCCTTAAAACAACGCCCCTTAAAACATGTTTTAAGCACTAATCAATGACTAGTGTTGCATTACGGTAAAGGTAAAATATTCGATAACTAAAAGCTAGGTTGTGTTTAAAGGCGACGTGAAATCGGGCCTAAAAGGTCAGATATTAGAAAGTCTGTTACAAAAGGGGCAGTTTAGCGAAAAATAAAAAATAATAAAAAAAAAGAAATACAAAAATAATAGATCCAAATGCATTTCAAATAGTGTAGAACAAGATAAGATGGCTCATTATTACTTTTATTACCTCACATGAAGTTATTACTGCAACATATCTTTACTACTTTTAATACTCACCGAATAAGTTTTCGTTGGCCAGTTTTCACACCTGTGATTTTTTTATATAAAAACCGCGTCATGAGAAAATCTGCCTTGTCCGAATAGATTGTGCGACTGTGCAGTCTGACAAGGATATACCCAGTTTGCATGTGACCTAGACCAGACTTCCTTTTTGCACAAACTGAGTTAGACAGCACTTTTCGGATTTGGCTTTAGACGGATTTTCCCATGACGCGACTGACATAATATCATGCTTTTATTTTATTTACTATCATGCTCAATACGTATCATATTATCAAAATGAAGGTATGTGTGTGTGTTTGCTCATATTTTTGATGTTCACAGTTATAGGTTCTGCTACTACCCTGCAGGCACACAACATTGATTCAATGTTGATTCAACGTCATGACGTTGAATCAACCTTGAATCGATGTGTGCCCGATGGGCTAGGCAGCCTCTGTTATTCCGTTTTAAGATGAATGGGTATGCTTTCAGGGACAACAACTCTGCCATTCTCATTTTGGCCTCCCTTTTCAAAGGGGGCTACTCTTGCAGGAAAGAATTTGCTCTCGTGGAAGCAAATTCTGGTCTTTAAGAATACACCGATTTTGGAAGGGCTTTATCGTCCAGAGCAACAAACAGGAAGTCATCAGAGCTCTAGATAAGAGGGAGTATTTGGTGATAATTAAGGATAATTTATGTTAATTCTGCATAAAAACTTATGTTGTGACCCCTCATCTGAGCCGTCTCGACGAGACGGATCAGATGAGGGGTCACAACATATGGTTTCAATGAGAAACAAGAAAAAATATCCTTAATTATCATCAAATACTCCCTCTTATCTAGAGCTCTGGTCATAAAAGTGGACCCCCTTATAGCAATGGCATAAAAATAACAAAAAAAAACATGGAGGTGTACCGATACGATCAATACAAGTCCGATCATCGGACTGGCATAGAGCAAAATGTTCTGCCGAAAAGGTTCATTTCTTCTCGGAAAGAATTTGCTCCCGTGGGAGGAAATTCTTTTCTTTCATAGTTGTCTATCTCCTAGAAGGAAGGCAAAAAAGAGAATGACTGAGTTGCTGTCCCTGAAAGTATGTTTGTTCATCTTAACATGTAAACGGCGTGGCATTTAGTGTAGACCTGATCAGACTGCTCTTGTAGAGCACAGAATTTTTAATTTTGACCTAATGTTGATTTTAGGGGCTGCTGATGTCACTAGCATTACAGCTTTAGAAAATTGAAAGAAGTCAATGAACATTGTTTTCTACTTCCTTGGGGCTTCAGGACTTCCTAGATAAAATTAACTTACATCACGCTCCTGTTTTAAGTTTCACGCTCCTGCTTTAAGTTTCACGGAAGTTGATATGTAAAAAGATTTTACTTATGATATAAACACATATTTCTTCAGGCATTGGATGCCTCGGTTTACTCCTCATGCTCCGTGCTCCCTTTTATCTATCTCTCTTGCGGTGAAATTTGTTCTAAAACTTTTTAGAAATGCCAAAATGCCTATTTGAAGAGAAGTCTCAAGGAAACTGTGCAAACCATCAGCAGGCTGTGCTACTTATAATAAGTAGTCAGATCTTTTTTTTTTTTTTTTTTTTTTTTGTTCTTTGAAAGAAGAGATAAAAAATATTCCTTGACATCAAACTTGAATGTGAATAGGGAAAACATTCATGGATAGCAACTCTGTAATTTGAGCCGCGACACGAGAAAACCAACAATGTGGTTGTGCGCCCAGCGCAGATTCAGATCAGCCTGGGAATCTGCCCAGTTTGACTAGACTCTTTGTTAAGTGCTCAAAGGGTAGCTAAGGATCTAAGCTACCTCCATGCGGACAGCGAAGGCTCTGATCAGACTGGGCGGATGCCCAGGCTATCTGAGTCTGCGCTAGGCGCACAACCACATTGTTGGTTTTTCTCGTGTCGCGGCTCATTTTTATTTTGCTTCTTTAGTGAGGATCAGTTCTTAAAGGATAGAAATTGCTCACCTAAGAGCTTCTTCGTTCAGGGCTGTATCATCCAGGGCAGCAAATAGACAGTCACAAAAGTTACCTGCTGTCAAATTAATGAGAGAAAATGCGGTGTACCCATATTCCTTAATTATCCAAATTTGAGTATGGAAATTTGCTGAGATGCCCAGCTGTCTTGGGAATTTACCGGTAGATATATGTACATGGAAGAAATAAGTCAGAACTGCCATGAATTCTAACATCATGTTGTTTCAACGGGCATAGTTTGAAACCTGGAACGGAATGGTGAAATGCACTTTATAGTATACGAGCCGCGACACGAGAAAACCAACAAAGTGACATGTGCGTCCAGCGAAGACTTAGATAAGACTGGGCATGCGCCCAGTCTGATCAGAGTCTTCGATGTCCGCATGACAGTAGCTTCGACCCTTAACTACCCTATAGCGCACAGCGAAGAGTCTAATCAGACTCGGCGGTGGCCCAGGCTGACCTGAGTCTTCGCTTGGCAAACATGCTACTTTGTTGGTGTTCTCGTATCGCTGCTCATATTCCATTTGTTACCTTTAGCCGCGAGTTCCAGATCCTGGGATGGTATCTTACGAGAAAGATTTTTTAGGGAGAAAATTCTTTTCTGTAAGAGTGCTATCCCAAATCAGTGGCCCTGAATGTTATGGAAAGACCAACCTTGCCGTTCAGTTCAGTTCTATGTGCTACGCCATTGTTGTTCAATTTCATTTCAAATTGTAGAAATACTCCAAGAGTATCTTTATTCAACTCTAGTATCTAGTTGGTATATATTTAATTCTGTATTGTATTTACTTTTGTTGTGAATAATGGTCGTTGTCTCTATTGAGTCTGTAATGTGATTCACGGTTGTCAACCACAGTCTTTCATTGTTACCATGGTTACTGTCGAGTTTCATATAAACTAGTCATATATATATGATAATAAATGGTTGTTTACATTTAATAAGTGTTTCCGTTTCCTTCCGATCCTGTTTTTTGTAGTTGTTTTGTTTTCACCCTGTTAGTTTACTTGCCTAAGGTGCATGAAAGAATTTGCTAAATGTCTCGGAGGAAAAGTCTGTCTCTGCGAGTTCAGCTCACTTCATTGGACTCCATACCACTATGCTAGTGGATAAAGCAATATGGGTTGCCTATCAAAAGTTAAGGCTGCACTCGCCATTGTAACGTTTGTTCAGGAGACAATATATATTTTAGTTTGCATTGCCATATTTAACTACCATTTTAAATAGAACAATTTTTGGGAATTCCGGTTTGCTTCTTTGTTAAACGAAGCCCTTAAAGAGCAGGGTCTTTTCTAAAAAAAAAAGGAAAGACTTGCTCAAAGGGAAGCAGATTTTCCTTTAACAACCCCCACCCCGCCCCTCCCCAAACCCATTGAGAGAAAATGGTTGAATTGCGTCCCTATGAAAGTGTAATAATTCAGCCACATCATGCGATTTCCAACAATGTGGTATTAGTGACAAGCAAAGGCGCTCTGATCAGACTGCACATAAGTGCAGTCTGATCAGAGCCTTTGCATGTCTCATCAGCCTAATATGGAAGTGACCTAAGCCATAGAGCCAACAGTGAGGTCTCTGATTACCCTGTGTGGAACAGAAGAATGATCCGAATATCACATGACAACATTGCCACATTGTTGGAAGTCATGTGACGTGGCTCGTATCCGGTGATGAGCCCACAACAAACTAAATAACCACAGGGAAGCGCGAGTGGTCGAGTAGTTAGGCACGCTCAGTTGAGTTGCAGAAGGTTGCAGGTTCGAATCTGGGTTCAACCAGCCGGCGCCTGCAATAATCTCTGTCAGCCTAACAGTAAATGGGTACCTGTTTCGAATCAGGAAAGGATAAGGCAGCCAAAGATACAGTGTGCCTCGAAACCCCACTGCCTTATACGGCCACTAAGCTACGGGAAACCTGTACCTTTCAACCATATGCTAAGATATGTATCATACTTTGAAGTTGTTGTTTTTTATCTTCGCTTGGATGTCCGGTAGTAGTGCACCGAACATATTCGGTATATTAAATGGCTGACTTTTGGTTTTACACGTTACCCGTTCAACAATATTTCAGTCAGATCGAGCCAATGGATAGGTGGGTGTGAAAGGCTGTGTGCAATGGAAAAAAATCCGGATTCAGCTGCATCCGAACAACGTCCACTTGCTTCGCAAGTCTTGTCAACGCTTAACCATGGTTCCTCACAGTTTCCGAAAGCCAATAAATTATTATGTGTGTGGGTTAAGAATGGTTAAGAATAACAATATATAACTAGGCAAAGCAGGAGCAAAATGTGGTGAAAAGAGGATGGTTTGTGCATGCGTGCATATGTGTGTGCGAGCGTGCGTGAATGGGGCACAAAACTTGGAACTCATTAACACACTAGACCGGTATTTGACGTAAGAAAAGCAAAAAAATGCTGAGAAAAAAAAACATAATTAACGAATGCAAAAAGTGTTGAAAAGAGGATGGTTTGTGGGTGCATGCTTACGTATGGGCGATCGTGCGTGTGTGGAACTCATTAACACACTATACCGGTATTTGACGTAAGAAAAGCAACAAAATGCTGAAAAAATGAGCACCCGTGCATACCCCTGCATTAAGTTGGGTTTGCAGCGTTGACCTTGGCATGGACTTGCTATAACATCCAGTAATTGGATGAACTGTAACTAATATGACCAGCATGCGCAAGCGCACTTCGAACTGGGTTTTCTTTCTCTTATGACCGAGCATAATATTTTTTCATAAGTCGGAAATTAGGTACATTGTGTACATGTATATGTATCAGAAACGTCTAAATATTGAGACAAATATGCTCGAGTGAAAATATAGATCCAGATTATGGAGGCTGTCGGGTCATAGGCCCGGATCCAGGGGATGGGTTTTAGGGCTTGAGCCCCGCCATCTGGAACTCTGTGTGCAATATAATGCAGAAAAGTAGGTAATAAAGAGCACCTGATGATTATTTGAGATTATATTCCAAAAAGTTAGATTGAAATATATGTTATGGCATCTCAGTGGAATCGCCTCGCCAAGGTGTTTCCATTGAGATGGCTTAACATATATTTAAAGCTAAGCATGATATAGTCTTGATCTGGACGGACACACGGCGCCAAGTGTGTACAACTATGGTTGCGTACCGCTGAGCCACTTGGGGAACGTCGTTAGGAGAATTGAACTGAACTGAACTGAAATATTGTCTTGATTTTTTATCGAATACTCTATTTTATCTGGAACCCTGATTGTGGCCTCTTTCCTTGGGCCCGCCAGCTAATTGTGGTCTAGATCCGGGCCTGGGTCAGGATGGACAGTTACCAGTTTCATAGATGGATGGATGTATTGCGATTTTACTTCCTTTTCAACAGTGTTTCAGTCATATCAGGACGATGGGACGGTGATAATGAAAGGCTTTGTGCAATGAAACCCCGTTTACGGTAGGAAAGATTCTCGCCTCAAGCACCGGGGACTCGAACCGAGTCTGCTAGGTTACCATTTTAACTTCATGTATCTGTTTCTGATAACATTTCCTGACACAGCGAATAGGGCTTGTCCACAGTCAAAGAACAAAGTGTAGACAGGTGGTTGAAATATATTAGTATATATCCATGTTTTCTTTTCACCATTTTTACAAAGAGCTTCGACTGCTATAACCTTTTCTATTCTTGCATTTATCTATTTATTTTTTTTTCATTTATTATTTTATTTATTTTTTTCCCGCTTCTCCGGATGGCTAAGCTTTTTTCCAAAATGAGATTAAGTCTTAAGCTAAAGACTTTGTTCCAGTAGCAAAGTCCTATCTTTTATCTGAGAACTGGAGCCCCTGTAGCTCATCGGGTTAAGCGCTGACCTACTGATCTAGCGGACCGGATTCGAGCCCCACTTGAGGCGCCTGAGAATCTTCCTACCGTAAAAGGGGTTTCATTGCACACAATTTTCCATTATCACCGTCCCATCGTCCTGATATAACTGAAATACTGTTGAAAAGGACGTAAAATCGCAAGTCATCTTCTATCTTTTAACTGAGAAGAAAAGAGGCAAAATAAATAAGAGGCCCAAATGGGCCTGATATCGCTCACCTGGCTATTTTGCCACGGGACCATTCTGATACAAAATTGGTCCAATTTCACTGAGATTTTCTCATTTTCACATTTTGCTACTTTTAGTAACTGAGGCCAACTTGCCTGGTCTTTATACATTCACTTTTGAAACATCTCAATGCAAGAATCATTTTGCCACAAATTTCATCAAAATCCATTCAGGGGTTACTGAGATATTGTCATTTTCATGTTTTGTGCTACTTTTAGTAACGGCAAATGGCGGCCATCTTGGAATGCCAAAATGCAAAAAATCGAAAAGCCTTCATGCAAGGACCATTCTGACACAAAATTGGTTGAGTTCCATTGTAATTTCCTAATTTTCACAGTTTGCTATTTTAAGCAACAGAGTCCAACTTGACGGGTCTATATTTGTTAATTTTTGAAACACCTCAAAGCAAGAATCATTTTGCCACAACTTTCGTCTAAATCCATTCAGCGGTTACTGAGATATTATCATTTTCATGTTTTGTGCGATATTTAGTAACGACAGATGGCGGCCATCTTGGAATGCCAAAATGCAAAAATTCGAAAAGGCGTCATGAAAGGACCATTCTGACACAAAATTAGTCCAATTCCATTGAGATTTAAATTTTCTAATTTTCACATTTTTCTATTTTTAGTTACATAGGCCAACATGACTGGTCTATAGTTAGTTATTTTTGAAACATCTCGATGCAAGAATCATTCTGACAGAAATTTCGTCGAAATCCATTCAGCAGTTACTGAGATATTATCATTTTCATGTTTTGTGCTATTTTTAGTAACGGCAGATGACGGCCATCTTGGATTGCCAGATTGCAATTAATCGAAACGGCTTTATGCAAGGAACATTCTGACACAAAATTGGTCCAATTCCATTCAAGGGTTCTTGAGTAATTGTCATTTTTATGTTTGTGCTATTTTTAGTAACGGCCCCCATGGTGGCCATCTTGGATAGTCAATTGGCATAAAATTGAAATAATTCCATTCAAAGACCATTTCTAGACCAAATCTAACCAGAATTGTTTGCGTTTTCTTGCGATATTGACATTTGAGCACAATCGGTCTTGTAAACACTAAGTAGGTCACTGTGACCTAATGCCGCTATAGATTTTTTTTTATTTTTAATTTTTTAATTCCAAGGTCCCATATATGTTCCACGCAAACTTTCAATCAAATATACAATATGGTTCTAGAGAAGTAGTTGGTTCTGTTGTTTTGCTATTTTTATCCCCCGACCGAAAGGTTCGGGGGATATAGCGATGAGCCTGGCGTCCGTCCGTCCGTCCGTCCGTCCGTCTGTCCGTCCGTCCGTCCGTAAACATTTTTCTTGTCCGCTCTATATCTTGAATACCCTTTGGAATATTTTCATGATACTTCACAGTTATGTAGAACAGGTCATGACGATGTGTCGCGTACAAGAATGGTAACTCTTGCTATTGTACATTTTGAATTATCTCCCTTTTGGTGATTTTTTGGCAGATTCGTGTCCGCTCTGTAACTTGAATACCCTTTGGAATATTTTCATGATACTTCACATAAATGTAGAACAGGTCATGACGATGTGTCGCGAACAAGAATGACAACTCTTGCTTTCTTACTTTTTGAGTTATTTCCCCTTGATAGTTTTAGGTGTGATTTTTTGGCAGATTCGTGTCCGCTCTATAACTAAAATACCATTTGGAATATTCTCATGATACTTCACGGATATGTAGAACAGGTCATGATGGTGTGTCGCGAACAAGAATGACAACTCTTGCTTTCTTACTTTTTGAGTTATTTCCCCTTGATCATTTTAGGTATGATTTCGTGTCCGCTCTATAACTTGAATACCTTTTGAAATATTTTCATGATACTTCACAGATATGTAGAACAGGTCATGACGATGTGTCGCGAACAAGAATGACAACTCCTGCTTTCTTACTTTTTGAGTTATTTCCCCTTGTTGGTTTTAGGTGTGATTTCGTGTCCGCTCTATAACTTGAATACCTTTTGGAATATTTTCATGATACTTCACAGATATGTAGAACAGGTCATGATGATGTGTCGCGAACAAGAATGACAACTCTTGCTTTCTTACTTTTGGAGTTATTTCCCTTTGATGATTTTAGGTGTCCACTCCATAGCTTGAATACCTTTTGAAATATTTTCATGATACTTCACAGATATGCAGAACAGGTCATGACAAATTGTCTCATACATGAATGATAACTCTTGCTTTTATACTCTGTGAGTTATTTCCCTTTGGTAGTTTGAGCTACTGTTTGAGTCTCTGCTCCATATCTGTATAACCCTGGCCAGCTCCAGAATTTGAATAACCGTGTACCTTTTAGAATATGATGATCATGCTGTCATATCTTATCAGTGTTCCTAACTCTCTCTGACCCCTCCACATTCCCGCACCTTCCCCCCCCCCCCCCCCCCCCCCCCTAAAAAAAAAAAAAAAAAAAATCCAGATTTGGATTCTTTGTCCAAATTCACTTACTAGAGAGCTCAAAATTAGGTTTGTAGGGCTTGTACTTTAGATGTTATTCACACATTTTGAAAGTTGAATGTATCATATGCTATACATTTGTGTATATGGTGGCTGTTTGAGATATTACCTCTTTTTAGCAGTCAAGCATACTGTTTTAGTCTGAGTGTTAGATAATCATGCATCTGGTAACAGTTAATGTCAATCAGAAGCATAAAAGAATGACAATATATTACTAATATGTGTTTTGAAGTGCACCCTTTTTACCAAGGCCCATGGGGGTCTTTGGTCGGGGGATTTGCCATCTCCTCTGATGGCTATTTTTAGTAACGGCGGCCATCTTGGATTCTCGACCTGACCCAATTTTACAATTTTGAAACCCTGCAGTCTGGTCATGCTCCATGTGAAATTTGAGACCCATGGGTTCAGTGGCTTTAGAGAAGAAGTTGTTTGAAGTTGTTTGAATAAGTCGTTTTTTTGACATTGGCATTTGAGCAAAATTACACCCGTAAACAGAAAGTAGGTCACTGTGACAAAACTCAGCTACAGATTTTTTCATTTTTACAATTTTGAATACCAAGGTTTCACTGATGTTCCATGCCAAAATTCAGATAAATATACCCAGTGGTTCTGGAGAAGAAGTTCATTTTGTTGTTTTGCTATTTTACGGCAGCCACCTTGGATTTTCCACCTGACCCAATTTTACAATTCTGAGACCCTTGAGTCAGGTCATGCCCCATGTGATATTTGAGAACCATGGGACAAGTAGTTTTACTGAAGAAGATGTTTGAATATTTGTTTTTAGGTGTTGACGGACAAAGTTCGGGACGACGCACGACGCACGCATTGGTATGACAATAGCTCACTGTGGCCCTTCGGGCCAGGTGAGCTAAAAATTGCACAGTTCCTTTCCTTGAAACTGTATACATTGATTTTAAGGTGCCCGATTCAGATATAATGAAACTGTACCATATTTCTTCATTTATAAGACGGAGGTTTCAACTGTCAAAAACAATTCCTAAAATCTAGATCCATCTTTGCTATAGAAAATCCCATTCTACAGCTGAGATACACAAGAATGACATATTATTTGGGGTAATTTTGGAAGCATAAGCCCCCGTCTTATAACAGAATAAAAAGGTACCCAGCAGGCACGTGACGTTAAAAAGACGTCGTACTGACGTCGATGCGACGTAATGACGTAATGATGTCGCGTCGATGTCAGAACGACGTCGTACTGACGTCATGCGCCTGCTGGGTAGGAATATTGCATTGTTAGACATGTATATAAGAAAATCAGTTGAATTGTACTTTCTGAACTCCACATCACTCGGAAGTGTCATTATTGTACTGATATGAACACTTACGACTTTTTTCATTTTTTTCAAACGAATATCAAGTGAATACCCTATAGGTAGACGGAAACATTCCTTAAAGTTAGATCAGTGAACGTCCTTATAGATCAGTCCTCGAGGAAGTACATACTCTACGCAGTTGTTAATGTTATTTTTGTAATACAAGCCCGGTTTCAAGATTTCTATACTCATTTTTTGTATATTTTTCTAATGTCAGGTATATTGTCCTTAACTGAACTTTAAGAAAGTAATGATCTCTACAACAATATCATGAATATGTTCGTAAATGCTGCCTTACGCCCTTTTTTAATGCGAACAGCGAAAACACTTTCGTCTTCAGTTGGTGTATGGTGTATCGTATCAAGAGCGTAGCTATCTATACGGCAAATACGCAAGTGCGTATTGAAATTTTGTCAAAATTGACAAAATTTCAAAACGCACCTGCATATTTGCTTGCTGAAAATTTATAAATTAGACCAGATTTCAAAACCAATTGCCAAAGTGGCTGAAACACTAGCTTTCTCTTCAAGAAGTATAGAATAAAACATGGTTGTGCGTATAATGAAATTACCTCTAGTTACGCCCCTGTTTTTAATGCGAACAGGGTAAACACTTTCGTCTTCAGTTGGTGTATGGTGTATCGTATTATTCGGCTATAAGACGGGTTTTCCACTCTCTAGAATCACAGGGTATAATCGATTCCGCTAATTTTCGCTTCCTGCAGAGACTGTACATCATATTTGGCTTCCGCCGAGACTGTCCGCGAACTCTTGCTTCCTGCCGAGACATGATAACTGGCTTCCTGCAGAGACGGTCCGCGTGATTCTGCTTCCTGCCGAGGCTCTCGGCAGGAAGCAGAATCACACGGACAGTCTCGGCAGGAAGCCATTTTGCGAGGACAGTAGTCTCTGCAGGAAGCAAGGGTTCGCGGACAGTCTCGGCGGAAGCCAAATATGACGGACAGTCTCTGCAGGAAGCGAAAATTGGCGGAATCGATTATACCCTGTGAGAATGACCCCAAATATGAAAATCAGTCTTGTGTAATTCAGCTGTGAAATGGGGTTTTTTTCTCTTCCGAAACAATCTCAAAGATCTAGTTCCGTCTTACAAGACGGATCTAGATTTTTGCGATTGTTTCAGAAGAGGAAAAATCCGGTTTATAACCAAGGAAATGTGGTAACTTTCGGTGATCGAGTGCCCCACTGGCCTTTATTTTTCCAGTAGGCCTATGGTATCCTGCAAGGGACTGGGGAGATGTTGTTGTATTTGCAGTAGGTGTTGGCGTTGGCCTGGGTTGTTATATTATGATCCCCCTCACCACCCCTCGCTCTTTTTTTATCCCATTCTCTGGTAGGCGGCTTCATATAGTCTGAACTATTCTGACTACTTAAGAAAGTGTACTGCTACACCACCATGCTTTTCCGCAATTCCCCCCCCCCCCCCATTCTCTGGTAGGCGGGTTCATATAGTCTGAACTATACTGACTACTTAAGAAAGTGTACTGCTACACCACCATGCTTTTCCGCCATCTGCCCCCCCCCCCCCCGCCCCCCCCCCCTCCCCCCACCAACAACCACCACTCTTGAGCATTTATAAGGTCAAGCTTACAGCCAGATCCTGGAATGTATAAAACTGTATATTGATGTACTTATGTTGTAATTGTTAAATAAAATATTGTTTAAACCAACCACCACCACGAAAGGAGCGGGGCGCAACTGTCCTGTCGAGCCCAAACTGGGGTGTACTCTAAAAGGTAAGAGTTTACGGAGTTCCTTCAAGAGTTGATCCCATTGAGAAGGAAGGAAGACAAGAAAATGACAGAGCTTCTGTCCCTGAATGGGTATACTAATCAACCAGCCAACATTCCTCCGCATCAGTACCTTAGCTGGCCAGCATTTTGCCGTGTGCTACTACCAAAAGGTACATTTTCACGGAAACGCAGCTGTTACGCACGCCAACAGTCTTCATTTATTCCAAAACTGACTGGCATTGTATAATGTTTGAAAATTATACGAATGACATCTGTACCATGATTTTCACTACATAGTCAGTAATATAATTGAGCCGCGACACGAGAAAACCAACAATGTGGTCGTGCGCCCAGTGCAGACTCAGATCAGTCTGGGCATCCGCCCATTCTAGTAACACTTTTCGTTAAAGGGTTACTAAGAGTCTAAGCTACCTCCATGCGGACAGCGAAGACTCTGATCAGACTGGGCGGATGCCCAGGCTGATCTAAGTCTGCGCTGGGCGGATGCCCAGGCTGATCTGAGTCTGCGCTGGCCGCACAACCACATTGTTGGTTTTCTCGTGTCGCGGTTCATATGTATACCGTATTTATTCTAATAAACGCCCGTGCTCTAATAAATGCCCCGTTCCTCTTTTCCGAAATTCGTGTCTGCTTCTCTGGATGACTTACGTCGAAAAAAGCTAAACTCTTAAAGCACAGAAATTGCTTCTCTATGCAGCCTCG
Organism: Ctena decussata; assembly: GCA_963989385.1. Taxonomy (NCBI): domain Eukaryota; kingdom Metazoa; phylum Mollusca; class Bivalvia; order Lucinida; family Lucinidae; genus Ctena; species Ctena decussata. The sequence goes on along the minus strand of OZ022507.1, from coordinate 2,504,825 downwards.
CACAATATTTATTCCTTCTTTGTTTCTGGTCTCGCCTGATGAGCTTTATATCAAAAGACACTAACTTACTATTCTCTATACTTTCCATATGGATACAAAAGTATGCATTTGATCCGCAACACGACAACAACAACAAGAGCACCGCTGACCGGGGCAATATACGCCCGTTGGGGTTTAAAGTAGGAAAGGAAACAAGAGATGACAGAACTTTGTCAGTAACTGAAATCTTCAATATAGTGCAGATATGAAATCTCAAAAAAAGTTATACAAAAGGTCATAATTCTGCCAAAACTTCCAGCAGTGTCTGATAGTGCCTTATGTTTGTACAAAATACATGTAAATCAAAATCTTATAGAATGTAAAAGTTAGGGAGCAGGCATGAAATCACTGCAAGAAATATACAAAGGGGGATGCTTCCTTCAAAACTGAAGGAAGGGTTATAGTACTTTTTCTCTACACATTGTGTGTAATGTTTTATATTTGTGCAAACTTTCAAGTAAAAAAATCTTAAACGGTTTTAAAAAATATGGAGTGAACATGAAGGTAATACAAAATTACAATACAAAAAAAAAACTAAAGGGCACAATTCCGTTAAACTGGAAGTAGGGTTATGGTTCTTTTTCTCTGCACATTGTCTGATGGTGCTTTATATTTGTACAAACTTCCATGAAATAATCTGAAATGATTTTCGAGATATGGAGCGGACATGAAATATTACTTTTTGAGCTTCGACCTCTAAGTATGACCTTGACCTTGGTCGGACATTGTTAAAATATAAATTCTGCACTTTGTCTTGATTGCCTTATGGCTTGTTGCAAATACCATTATAACATGTTTTGTAAGGTTTATGGGGGATGGCCTCGAGCCTCCATAGACCTATTACGAGGCCAATAAAGTTCCTTCTTCTTCTTCTTCTTGACAAGGCGAACATTTGATCCAAATTTCAAAAAAAAATCTTTCAAGGGATTATGGAGATATTGAGCGAACACAAGGCTAATACAAAATAACTAAATATAAGATACGAAGGGACAATATTCTGTCAAAAATGAAAGTAGGGTTATGGTTCTTTTTCTCTGCACATCGTCTGATAGTGATTTATGTTTGTACATATTTTCATGATATATTCTTAAACGAGTTACAAGATATGGAGCAGACACGAAGCTTATGAAATTAAAAAAATCTTTCAAGGGATTATGGAAATATGGAGCGAACACAAGGCTAATACAAAATAACTATATATAAAATACGAAGGGACATGATTCTGTCAAAAATGAAAGTAGGGTTATGGTTCTTTTTCTCTGCACATTGTCTGATAGAGCTTTATATTTGTACAAACTTTCATCTAGAAATTTTGAACGGTTTTTGATATATGGAGCGGACACGAAATGTTACCTTTTGAACTTCAACCTCCAGTAAGTGTGACGTTGACCTTTATTGGACATTGTTGAAATATGAGGTCTGTACATCGCCTCGATGAGGTGAACATTTGACCCAAGTTTCGAAAAAATCTTTCAAGGGGTTAAGGAGATATGGAGCGGACACGAAAAAAAAGGGAAGGACAGACAGACAGACGGACGGAGGCCACGACATGATACGTCCCGTCTTCGACGGGTGTATAACAAAGTGGCACTTCGCCCAGAGAACACTCAGATCAACCTGCGCCCAGTCTGATCAGAGTTTTCACTGTGCGCTTACAGGATAGCTAAGGGTCTAAGCTAGCTCCATGCGGACAACGAAGACTGATCAGGCTGGGCGAATGCAGAGGCTGATCTGAGTCTTCGCTGGGCGCACATGTCACTTTGCTGGTTTTGTCGTGTCGCCGCTCATATTTAAAAGGAAAACATTTTTTGTGATTACATGCTTGCTCCCCTCTTCGCAAGTGTACACCTCTCTTGAAAAAGTTTCGCCACGAGGGGAGTAAGTTTCCTTTGGAACGCACTGAGATAGGGGCAAATAAATAAATAAATAAATAAATAAAAGAAATAAACATGGAACAACTTCTTTCCTTTCAAAGTAGATCTCATACTGAAAGGAATTCGTCGTCTACGCAAACCAATGGAAGACACAAACGTTGTTTCCTTTCTAAAAAAAGGCGGAAGAAAGGTAGCTACCCATAATTGAGCCGCGACACGAGAAAACCAACAAATTGGTTGTGCGCCCAGTTCAGACTCACTTCAGCCTGGGCATCCGACAATTTCAATCAAACCCTTCTCTAAGCACTTAAAGGTTAGCTAAGGGTCTAAGCTACCTCCATGCGGACAGCGAAGACTCTGATCAGACTGGGCGGATGCCCAGGCTGATCTGAATCTGCGCTGGGCGCACAACCACTTTGTCGGTTTTCTCGTGTCGCGGCTCAATTATTATTAACTTATTTTTTATATCAGTCGAACAGGTTTGTCATGATCTGTGAGATTTGCTATTTTTGAAATTTGCAGGAAAAAGTATGTAAAAATAAAAATATCATCTACATGATCACAAGATCTACGACTGTAATCGCTGGTTTGCATTTTAATCTGGTGATGATCTGGTGACAGACGTCTATCACTAGCCAATATCATGCATTGAGTCTGCTCCTTACAATTTCATCGTAGTTTTGAAAATCTTGAGTCATTTTCTCAAAACTTTTACAGGTGATTTTGAAAAGAGAAAAAAGAAAAAAAGATATAATCTTAAACGAAATTTTGAAAAAAAAAATCTGAAATCACGAGAACAACGAGGGAGTTATGAGAACGAGGGGGTTCTTCTTAGAAGCAGAAAGAATAAAATTAAAGCCACAGTGGCTCTCCAATTCCTGTAATATTATTTTACCATCAGATATTCACAGCAAACACCTCAAGATACTTTGTTCGTGATTGGCCAGCCTTAAACAAATAAAACAAACTTGATTTTCTGATAATAAAGAGTAGGACAACTATTTGGGTCATTTTAATAGCCAACCTTATGACCCACTTCCGACACTGATAAAATTTCTAGAAAAGTACTATGGGTCATTTTGGTGTAAGACCCACTTCCTCACAGGGTATAATCGATTCCGCTAATTTTCGCTTCCTGCAGAGACTGTACACCATATTTGGTTTCCGCCGAGACTGTCCGCGAACTCTTGCTTCCTGCAGGAACTACTGTCCTCGAACATTGGCTTCCTGCCGAGACTGTCCGCGTGACTCTGCTTCCTGCCGAGAGCCTCGGCAGGAAGCAGAATCACGCGGACAGTCTCTGCAGGAAGCCATTTATCATGTACAGAAGTCTCGGCAGGAAGCAAAAATTCGCGGACAGTCTCGGTGGAAGCCAAATATGATGTACAGTCTCTGCAGGAAGCGAAAATTAGCGGAATCGATTATACCTGTGCATTGGGTCATTTTGGTGTAAGACCCACTTCCTATAAAAGTACAAAGTGCAACAAAAGTACAAGGTTCATCACTTCACGCGGAACTAAAGAAACTCGCTAGACTGTATAAAGAAATCTCTTCCTAGTTGTGATGTATGAGCTATACGAAAATGGTACTTTTAACTAAATACCGTATTGCTCGGTTATAAGATGGGTATTTTTCTCTTGCAAAACAATTCCAAAATCTAGATCAGTCTTATAAGATGGATATAGATTTTTTGTTTTGATTTTATAAAACGGATCTAATTTTTTGCATTGTTTTGAAGACGGATCTTGATTTTTGGATTGTTTTGGAAGAGATCTGCCCCCATTCCATTCTGTAGATTGATTTACATATTTGCGATAATTTTGAAGGATAAGTTCCCGTCTTATAAGCTAATAAATACGGCATCATATCTTCAGTCTTCCTATAACAGGATCAATGGTTTTCTTAGCATGTCCATTGGACGTTAAAGAATCAGCATACACGGGACTGGGTGCGTCCGGTGCTGGAGTACAGTATGTCTGTTAGAGATCCCCTGCCTATATACCTTGAGGAGCAGAAAAGGGCAGCGAAATTAGAAACAGGTAAACTGGGAGTATGACTCTAGGAAAACTTAAGTGGGAATCTCTGAAAAAGAGGAGGAAAGATAGCGGACTCGTGATGCTTTACAAAGGTCTGAAGGGTGCAGCTACTAAACCCACAAATGACCGTGTTTTCCCAAGCAGGCATACCCGGAAGCCTCATTGCCTGGCATTTCAAACCCAATGGCTGGGACTGACATTCGCAAGTGCATTTTTCCCTCTAGACTATTAGAGATTGGAACTCACTGGCAGACGCCCTGATTTCTACTGCTGAGTGTGCTGAGGATTCAGTTACCAAGTTTACTTCTCGTGTAAGGGTTTGAGACAAGCTTCCCTGATCACAGGCCCTGGTGAATGATTGTCTTTGGACGTTTCAACAGTACACAATTCTGTTCTGAGAGAACTAAAATTTATCTGAAAACTGTTATATACCCTTATTTACCTTTGTAAATTGTCAACATATTTTACCTACAAGTTTGTCGTCACAGGCACTCGACAGAAAATTTCTCAGATTTCAGAATGAAATGTTAACCTGTCTTCCACCTCTCTGTCAGTTTCATAATGTACAGAAATTTCACATTTGCTGTCGAAACTTAGTTTTGAACAAACATGCCTAGACTATAAAATTATGGATTTGTATCCCCCATGCAATATGTCTTTTCAGCTAAACATAACCTAAATAGTTGCATGATGTCTTGCAACATGTGTCAATGTCTAAACAGACCACTTTAATTAAACTGAATCACAAGTTCGAACAGTGTAGACCCAGATCAGACAGCTCCAATGGCAGCAGCTGTATCAGGATCTGCATGGTCACGCACTCTTTCCATATTATTTCAAGTCTAGGCATGTTTGTTGTCTCGCCTGCGAAGCAGAGGCGAGACATATATACTGCTTTTCCGAGTTTTTGCGCTTATGTCATTTTCTCGGAAACTATATGGGCTACAGCCATGAAACTTGGGTCATGCAAACGTCTGGAAGAGTAGAGCTAAAAGCCATCATCAATGTTGAGTCTTGACCTACATTTTACGGTTCACCGACTTAGTCATTTCTTGTCGAGTTTTCGCGTTTAGCTCTGTTTCTCAAGAACTATAAGGGCTAAAGTCACGAAACTTGAGTCATGCATACATCTGGAAGAGTAAAGCTCAAAGTCATCATCAATATTGAGTGATGACAACGTTTCGCGGTTCATTGACTTTGCAAAAAAAAAATTCCGAGTTTTCGCGTTTAGCTCTGTTTCTCAAGAAAAGTAAGGGCTAGAGCTGTGCGACTTGGGCCATGCACACATCTGGGAGGGTAAAGCTCAAAGCAACCGTGAATATTGGCTCTTGACCTACTTTTTACGGTTCACTGACTTTGTAATTTTTGTAAAGTTTTCACGTTTAGCTCCATTTCTCAGAACTTATTGGGGCTAGAGCCTTGAAACTTGGGTCATGCATACATCTGGCAATGATTAACTAAAAGCTTCCATCAATACCGAGGGTTGACCCACTTTTTACGGTTCATTGACATCGTAATTTTTTATCAAATTTTGTGGTTTAGCTATGTTTCTCAAGATGAAATGGTGCCATGCATAGATCTGGAAGAGAAAAGCTGAAACCCAACATTGATACTAAGTCTTGACCTACTTTTTATGGTTCACTAACTCAAAAAATGTTTTGTCAAGTTTCTGTGTTTAGCTCTATTTCTCGAGAACTATAAGTGCTGGAGCCATGAAATATGAGTCATGCAAAGAACCTGAAGAGTAAAGCTAAAAATCACCATCAAGATTGCCGGTTGACCAACATTTCAAGGTTCTTCGACTTTGCAACCTTTGCCTTAAGCTTAGCCTTCATTTTTTAGGAATGATAAAGGTTCGAGCCATGAAATGTGGGATATGCATACATCTGGAACAGTGAAACTATAACTTGTCAATATTATAGTATCTTGACCTAATGTTAGGTTTCACTGACCATTCAAAATTTGCAATGTGTTTTCTGATTTAGCTCTGTTTTGTGACAAAGCACCAGCAGGCAAGACACCACATTCTGCAGAATTCTTGTTCAAAACTAACAGCTTCAGTTAAAAATATGTTATATTTTCAAGTATACTGTACACAAACCCACTACAAACCTTTTGCTGACGAAATGTGAGGACCTCTTCACATTTTTTCAGCAAAGAATTAAAATATCACACCTTTTTTTACAATAGCTTCATTTAGCTGACAATGTTTTGAGCAGCTGGGCCCAGATAGTAAGATAAGCTTGTTCAATATGTAAGATAACACGGTATCTGACAAACTTTTCTTTATACCTCAGCACACATCAGTGGCGGGGTATTATGTTTTCATGTTGGCCATCCTTGTGTCTGTCTGTTCTTAATGTCTCGCTTGGGATCGCCAATGGGCAAACTTTGATAACTTCTGACAGTTACAGCACTTGTCAATGTACAAAAAAAGGTTTTTTGCCTCAAGTTCCTTTACTGTTAGGAATTTCATGATCAAACTTCACAAAAATAAATGAAGCAACAACTGCTTTGTGTTACCAAAAAAATTTTATCCTCAGGGCTTTTATGCCCCTGCCCTTGGGCTACATACATGTATAAAATCATCAAAATATCTATATAAAATTGGAGTTCACAGTGTATTTTCTGAAATTTACAGATGCTCAAAATATACCCCGTCTGGATTATCTGCCCTTGCCTCTAAGCCATATAGATGCATAAAATGAAAAAAAAATCTAAATAAACCTATGATTTAAAAGATTTTTCTGAAACTTATGATTTAAAAGATTTTTCTGACACTAACTACTGATAGAAATAATAAAAGCCTCTTGAGATGATCAAAATTTGGCTTAAAGGGAGTTATCTACCACTGCCCTTTACCCACATACATGTATATAGATAAATCAGCCAAAAATGATTAGTGTAATGGGTTTGCAGTGGTGGGGTATCACGCAGTCGTTTGCGATGCTTTTATATTTTTTTTTCAATAGTTTTTTAGCTCTTTCAACAATTTTTACTAATGTCAAACCGATTGTTAAGATGTGAACGAAAACTGGTGCTCCTAGGGTAAAACTATCTGACCTTCTTGAACACACAATGATGCGGTGAGACACCTAATGCTTATGAGTCAAAGCTCTTTTATTCATTAGGCCGTGGAGACCTGTTACAGCAACTGACAAAGGTATCCAAATATTGCTGGTAATTAAAGTAACAAACAAATTCGACGAATTTATGTCTCCCGCCTTGGAAACTAGGTCTCCACTGTATATACACCAAGGCCGATTTCATGTCGCCTTAAAACACCGACTAACTTTTAGTTATCGAATATTTTACCTTTACCGTAATGCAACACTAGTCATTGATTAGTGCTTAAAACATGTTTTAATGTGACGTGAAATCGGGCCTTAGTGTTTGAGCTGGAAAAGCGGCTAAGTTAAAAATGTGAAAAAAGTAATAAAAAAATAATGTGAGGATTATAACCAAACCACATGCATATCTTAAGACCATGATCAAAACACCTGTGAAGTTGTAGGAGTTGCACACACAAGGTACCCACTATCTATTCACTTTGATAGTAAAAATGTATGAAAAATGGCTAACTTCAATTTGCGAAAAAAGTGATAAAAAAGAATGTGAGGATTATATCCAAACCACATGTGTATCTTCAGACCATGACCAAAATACCTGTGAAGTTTCAAAGGAATCGGCATAAAACTGTAGGAGGAGTTGCGCACACAAAGTACCCACTATCTAGTCACTATGATAGTAAAAACGCCTAAAAAATAACTAAGTTCAACTTGTGGAAAAAGTGACAAAAAATAATGTGAGGATTATATCTAAACCACATGCATATCTTCAGACCATGACCAAAACACCTGTGAAGTTGCAAAGGCATCGGCATAAAACTGTTGGAGGAGTTGCGCACACAAGGTACCCACTATCTAGTCACTTTGATAGTAAAAACGCCTAAAAAATGACTAAGTTCAACTTGTGAAAAAAGCGACAAAAAATAATCTCAGGATTATATCCAAATCACATGCATATCTTCAGACCATGACAAAAACAGCTGTAAAGTTTCTAAAAGAATCGGCATAAAACTGTAGGAGGAGTTGCGCACACAAGGTACCTACTACTTTAGGGGGACGGAAAGACTGAAGGAGGGATGGACGGAAGGACGGAAAGCTGAAAACTATGTCCCTCCGCTTTTCTTCGAAAAGGCGGGGGACAATAAACAACACAACAGTCACTGTAAGGGCACCATATTTAATTAGCATAAAATCTTTGCATGTACAAACAAAACATATTTAATTTATATCTCTATATAAAACAGCATTCAGCAGGAGAAAATCACAAGGAAATGTAACTGTAATAGCCTGGGTTATCAGTGAGTACAACTGTCGTAACATGCCTAAATTTTGGGCCAACTAAAATTAATTAATTTTCCATAGCTTTCCATTTGGAAATGTATGTTGGAAATTGGAAAATTATTTACTTTTAGGTGTCCAAATACTTTTAATTTACAGTAGCTAGTTTAAACAAGGAGTCTCTATTAGCATCCATGCTCATATGATTTCCAGCAGAGAGGGAGCTGTCAGGTAACCCTGTGTATTAGATTATTACACAATCATCTCAGGTATATTTTCTTAACCATAATGGGAATGGAAAATAATCTACAATAATGAATTAAAACGGTTTAAAGAGAGGCAACTGCAGTTTACTAAAGCTTACTTACCCAAGTATTTACTTTCCCTATGTATAAAAGTTCCTTGGAAGAACATCCAATGTCTCACATTAGATATCAGCTCTATCTCTTCACCCCCCCCCCCCCCCAAGGGATTTCAGACTGTAATTAGGGGATTTTAGAGATGATATACCCCAATCTGGCCAGTGGAATAGGAAATTAAGCACAACAGTTTAAAGATGACTTTCTATATCAAGCAAATCTAGCTCAGCTGTTTGGTACACAAATGCCTGAGGAATCAGCGAAGACCAAGATTGATCAGACTGATGAGTTTAAAAGGTTAACTACGGAAACATCTCAGAATCCAAAGACTGTTTAACCCATTCCATTCGGGATACTCCTTTAGGGGTATCTGGGCAAACAATTTGGATCCAGATCAGGCTACACAAACAAGAGTTAGCTAGACCAATATTGTCAAAATATTCTTGATTTTTTATGCAGACGACAATTTCAGCAGACGACAAAAAAATTACCCAGAATGCAATGGGTTAATAAAACATTAAGGTGTATGGGTGCATTAGCATGTTTTCCCACCATTTTTACAACAGGAAACCATTTTTGTGACATCCTGTTTACTTCCCTGGATGGTGTGGTCCTTCACAAACGGGGTCTACTCTTCAAGGAAAGAATTTGCTCCAATAGGAGCAATGCTTTCCTTCATAAAATTGAACCCCACTGGGAAGGGGGACAAAATGACAGTAGCTGGGTGGCTTCCCCTGAATTGTATTCATCCACCTTGGAGACCCTGATGAGACTGTACAGATGCACAGGCTGATCTTAACCTTGCATATACAGCTAAAACTTAAAAGACACACAGCCATTTGAGAATAGCTTATCTCCAACTGACAACTAATTTCTTTTCTAAGTGCTTAAATATTGGTCCCAATATCTAAGCACATTAGGATAATTGGTGTCCTAGCAATATGTAACAAATTTTGGTATTCTATACCCAATCATTGTTCTATACTCCCTCTTTGTGGGATAAGGCCACTTTTCCAAGGAAAAGGTGAGTGGAGGTGTTTATTACAGAAATGGTATTTATTGGAAAAAAACGATACATTTCATTATTAGGGAAAAACCTAAAGCTTGGCTGAGTGAAATATTTTATTATCATTTTCTCTACTGAAAACAATAAAGAGACACCTGTTTCTGAGCCTGTGAAACAATAAGGCAAAGAGACACGTTTTAGAGCCAATGAAATTAATGAACAAATGTAACCTCTGTTTTCAGACCACTTAGAAAATGAATAAATTGGAACCTCTGTTTCTATACCAATGAGAAAATGAATAAAGTGACACCTCTAATTTTACACCAAGGAGAAAATGAATAAAGTGATGTGTTTCTGAGAAAATAAATAAAAAGACACCTGGGTCCGAGGTTATGAAACTTGGGTATAATCTCAAACTCAAAATAAAGCACACTGATTGGCTGCTTCCGAGCATGTGCTCAGAAGCAGCCAATCAGTGTGCTTTATTTTGAGTTTGAGACAGCACTGTCTGTTCCAGCAGCCTTGGTAGCATAACTTGGCCAAACTGGCTTAGTGTGCTAGCAGCTTCAGGTTTAAAGCTCATCAACAGCACAACTCTTTACACTGTACACAGAGTTCGACTGCACACAGCCTTTCATTATCATCCTACCACTGTCTCGGTAAGACTGAAATACTATTCAAAGGAATGTAAAACTGAGTAGCATCGACCGTTATATCTGTTTCTTTTCCACATAGTAGTTATACCATGGTTTGTCAGCCTGTACGAGGAGCTAATCCACGAGGCAGATAAACTATGGTATAACTACTTTATACAACCCTTATCAGTGTGGACCTTGTTCACTGCAAAATATTTCTTGCTAAACTTGGCATTTTCTAATATTAATGATGGCAAATCTATTTTTGAACCACTGAAAAACATACAAGTTGACCTGTTTTATACCATTGAGACATAAATATGCAAATAAGCACTGTATAAAAATCAGGCCTAATAAATGCATGATTCCAGAGCTCTAGATAAGAGGGCATATTTGATGATAATTATGGATAATTTTTTTTATTTCTCATGGAAATCATATGTTGTGACCCTTCATCTGAACCGTCTCGTCGAGACGGATCAGATGAGGGGTCACAACATATGTTTTTATGCAGAATTAACAAAAATTATCCCTAATCATCACCAAATACTCCCTCTTATCTAGAGCTCTGTTTGCAATTCAAAAAATCAAGCTACCACCAATGGATTGCTACAACGTAGCAATGCTATTTGACTAATTTGTATGCAAAGCTTATTGGTACAATATTTTAGCTTTATAAGATAAACTCGTGGCCTTAAAACAAAACTCCTGAAAGTAGCCAAACCAAAGTGGGCCACTTTCAGAAGTTTTGTGACAACTCCACCAGTTTGTTTCTTCAAAGCAAATATCGTGCACAAAATTATGCCTGTCTATATATACGAGGGCTGTTCGATAAGTTTGTGGGATTTCTCTGTAAAATCCTTATTAATTAACATTTTCACTGAATATTTGGCCTAATAAGAGACGAGTTCAATATGTACACGACAGAAAAATCTTTCCGAGCACAAATGTTCTCAAAATAAATTATCTGTAACCATAGTAACACCTGTAATGCATACTGCCTGGCGTCAATATTTCCTGTATTCTCATTGTCTTATTTTGTGTTAAAACCACGCTTACCGACGAGCAAAAAAGGCGCAAATTAATCAGACGCTGACACAAGGTCACGACGTCATTTCCGTAAAGTTTTGTATCTGTGGCAGTTTCCGTTACAATCTTAGCACACTGATTTTCGCTACGGTGATACGCAATATTTGACGTGATGACAGACTTGGAATTACGTGCAATTATCAAATTTTGTGTTGGGCTTGGTAAAACACCAAAGCAAACTATAGAAATGATTAAGGAATCAACAACTTCGAGTTCCTGCAGTACTTCATTTGTCTAAAAGTGGCATGAACGCTTCAGAAACGGCAGAACTTCACTTGAAGACGATCCCCATGAATGAAGGCCTGTGAGTGTGACAATGTCAATTTTGGACACAGTGCATGACAAAGTGAATTGCAATCATCGGATCACAGTTCGATCCATTTCGGAAGACTTAGGGGTTTCCTACTCAACTGTGCACTGTATATTGACACAGGACCTTGGTGTGTCAAAGGTTAGTGCACGCTGGGTTCCCAGACTCTTGAAGGTTAGTGAGAAAGAGAGACGGGTGGCAAGTTCGGCTCAATTTCTGCGTCGGTTTGAGAGGGAGAACGGTTTTTACACAGGATAATCACCACGGATGAGACTTGGATCCATCACTTTGATCCTGAATCTAAGTTGGAGTCCAGCGTTTGGAAGACACCCAGATCACTAGCACCTAAGAAGGCACGCGTACAGCGCAGTGTTGGCAAGGAGATGTTTATTTATTTCATGGACTGTTGAGGAATGATCTTGGAGCATAAAGTTAAGGACGGTTGCACCGTGAATGCAGATTATTATGCAAAGGTAAGTTTTAATAGAGAGTATAAAACTTAATAAAATATTTTAATACAAATAATATTATATTCAACTTAGTGGAAGTATGTAATAATTACAATCTAAAAACATTAAGATCTTTTGTTAATAAACAAATTGTTATTACCCCTGCCCTTTACAGGTATTATGCCGTGACTTGGTTGACGCAATTAGCCGGAAACGACCAGGAATGGACCTGTGTGATGTCATATTTCACCAAGACAACGCACCAGCCCATTGTGCTGCCTCAACGATGCTACAGATAGGCTTCCTTGGAATCAAGTGTTGGAGCACCCGCCTTACTCACCCGACCTAGCCCCGATGGACTTTCGGGTTTTTCCGGAACTTAAAGCTAACCTCCGTGGAAGGAGATTCGACAGTGTGCAGGAACTACATCGCGCGACAAGAGACGCAATCTGATCATTCGATGATCAGTGATACAGAGAGACATTTGACATGTGGGTATCCCAACACAGAAAATGCGTCTGCATTAATGGTGATTATGTTGAGAAAGTGTGACGTTCGCATGAACTGTAAATGACGTTATAACGTTTGGGGCCCGGCAATGTGTGTTTAGTCATGTATTTTCAAGTGTGTTTAATTTTTTATATCTTTATATATCTCAATGAAATTTTCAGAACATGTAACATATATGTTGAAATCTGTGTTTGCAAATTATTTCTTGAATTGGTGAACTAGTTTAAAATTTATGATAAAATTCCACGAACTTATCGAACAGCCCTCGTAGAAGTCAAATGGCATTATTAAAGTTTTGCTAACTATGTGCAGCAGCTTGAATTTTTAAATTCTAAGTGGAAATATAACTGTGTATTTACCAAGTGTGAAATTGCAGTAAATGTGAACCTGAGTTCTTAAGTACATAAAATTCAATCCCCACAACTAAATGAGATAGTGAGGAAATCACGAATTGTGTCAATGACATTTTAAGTTTACAACTGAGAATTGGGGAAAAAACAAGAGAAATCCATGTTATGTATCAATATGTTATTCCTTGTCTTTGCATGGCCATAGAAACTGAGATACCCATCGATATGTGTCTAGGTTTGAGCGAGAAAATCCACAGAATTAACCAATAAAGACAGAGCTCCAGATAAGAGTGGGTACTGAGGATAATTCAAAGATAATTTTTGTTACTTCTCAATGAAAACATGTTGTGACCCCTCATTAGAACTGTCTCACCAAGATGGTTCTAATGAGGAGTCGTAAATTGTTTTTATCCAGAAATATGAAAAACTATCTCTAAATTATGCCTGTTAATCATTTTTATCTGGAGAACTGATAAAGCAATTTTGACAGTTTTGGTATGCCTGATCAATCTTGAAATAAAACAAGGTATACAATGCCACAACATATAGAAACAAGAGTTGTCAGAAGACAACAAAGCGTGCCTTATGGGTGCCTGATTCTCACAGTCACCAAGACCTACAAATATATCAGGTCATCTGCAGTGTCAGACTGAGCCATTATCCCAGGTATATGATGAATACATACTAAATACACCTAAAATATGAAGCAAATCACTGAATGATAAAATTTATGTTAGAGTGACCTCAAATTCCCAAATATGATGTTAATCTATAAACAGCTTTGGAGACACAAGGCAAAATCACTGAACCATGAAATATAGGTCACAGTGATCTATAAATAATATGAGGTCATTCGGGATGTCAGACTGATGCACTATGCCAGATCTGATGTTAATCTTTCAAACAGTGCTTGAAATATAAGACAAAATCACTGGACCATGAACCAAGGTCAAGGGCACAGAAGTCAGCATGGTAGCTCTGCAGCTGCTGCAATTACAGGGATATGCTATTTGACCAAGTATTAAGTCTCTTCTGTCAAAGGTTTCATCAAAACTAAAAAATTTGCCTTAAAAACAGTGCCAAACGGCAAAGTCAGTCAACCGTAACATATAGGTCAAGGACATACAATTGTGTCATGCAGCTGCTGCAGTCATGTGGATGTATATACGTACCTAGTATGATGATTGTACCTGCTGTAGTTTCTAAGATACAGTTGAACATGGAGCTAAACGCAATTGTCAACATTGGTTAACCTGATCACGGACGCCGACGAGGACGCTGACGGGTACGCTAACGCTGACGCTAACGCATACTCGGACTACGACGCCGGGGGTATAGCATAAGCTCTCCTTTGCTTCGCAAAGGCGCGCTAATAAAGAAAAGAGCATATATTTCACCTCTGAATTAAAGACATATTTCCAATAAAGCTGTTTGATTTGTAAGTAAAGCTGTTTTCTTCTTGTTTGGTCTCTGTTAGGGGCCGTATTGGCTTATCCTGGCTAGCTTGTCATATCCCACTAGTCTGGTTTGTGCAGGCCTGTGGGGACCACCATCAGTTGACCGCCTTAGATAATGAGCTCTCCTGGACAAAACATAGAATACATGGGAGAAAATGTAAAAACAATTGTTCAATGGTATATGCCAAGAACACAAACCTAGTCCAGCCTGCAAATAGGCACAGTCTGGTAAGGATGTGGTTTAAGGTATATACACATGCTGTCATGCTTTTTTTCCTACAGAAGACAACTTTTGTAGCCTATTTTCTTTTCTGGATGAGAAAACCCGTCCAAAATGGGGTCCACTCTAAGAGTACACCTCCACAGAGTAGGGAGGCAAAAATGAAACAGGGGCCGTATTCATAAACGACTTAAGTCGTTGCTATGCTGTTGCTAAGGCTAAATTTCTTTGAAGGAGATTCCCTACAACTATGAAATTTGCTCTGGAGGAACAGTCTTACAAAGACTGTTCCTCCAGACCAAATTTCATAGTTGTAGGGAATCTCCTTTATAGACATTTAGCCTTAGCAACCGCATAGCAACGACTTAAGTGGCTTTATGAATACGGCCCCTGAAAGTGTCTCCATTGACCTTATGCAGTAAAAAGCCCTATAAATGAGCCACCACATGACAAAACCAACAAAGTGGCATGTGCCCTGCGAAGAATCAGATCAGCCTGGGTAGCTGCCCAGTCTGATCAGAGTCTTTGCTCTGCACTTATAGGTTAGCTTAATGTCGAAGCTAGCACTGTGCAGACAGCCAAGACTCTGGTCAGACTGGGCGGATGCCCAGGCTGATCTGAGCATTCCCTGGCTGCACATGCCACTTTGTTGGTTTTGACGTGTCACGGCTCAAATGTCCGGAGTAACTGAGCATGCTCTGACAGACCTGCCCACCTGCCTCTTTGTCTATCTGCATTCATCATTTTGATAACCAGAATTTTCCATTAAAAAACTGATTGAATGATGCAGTAAATTATCCTCAAGATCCCATGTTACCTGGAGCCCCGGTGCTTAGGCTCATTTATGTATGTCCCCAATCAATTATTTACATCAAGTATTGTTCCAGCTGATGAGCACTGATTTTTTAAAAGCTTGCATGGAACTGAAGAAAATAACTTAAACTTTTATTGATTAACTTATTTATCTTTTTGTTTTGCTTTTTTTTTGGTGTGTGAATTCTGTAACAAAAAGTTAGAGATCATTTTCAAATGTTTTGTTACTCTAAGGACTTGAATGTTAAACTTCATATTTGAATATTGCACAGGTTTTAAGGGTTATATGTACTGTCATCCATATCATTATTGTAGTACGAGTTCTTCTATGATATAGCTCACTGGGTGGTTGCTTAGTCCCGGTGAGCGATAATTTTTTCTGACAATTAGTGTCTCGTAAGCGTGACGAAGCAAAAGGGTAAGTGAACAAACTTATTTTCAATTTTTTCTCCTGATTTTTTGCAAACATGCTGTTTTCTGAAGCATTTTATGAGCGCATTTAGTCGTTTGTCACATTTTTTCTGTGAAATAACCTCTGCAAACCAAGGACGAAAATTACAGCAAAGGTCAAGGATTTGCTCCTACAACGAATTCAATGTCCCGGATTTTTTCCTACAGTGTCCCGGATTTTTTCCTACCACATATATTGCATTTCAGAGACCCAAAACTCCGATTATAGACTCAGCAATTAGATTTTTTAGTGTGTAATCTAATTTTATTTCGCCGATTGAACATCAGAAGCATTACTGACATGTATGCCGTGGTATGCCTCAAGGAAACTGTCACTACAGGTGTTCATGAGTGAAAAAATTCATTACACGACAGAAAGAGAGGATTTTTTTTTCTTTTATGCTTAATAACTACAGTGCCTTATACTTTATAATTACAGTGATCAGATTGTTCCAAGTTGATATTGCTGGCGCCAGAGAATTAACGTTTCTCCTTGCCATTTCGCTTCAGTGTGGTGTTGCTAAGCGTTGATGGATGAATGACTCCTTTTCAAAAGTATTTCAGTCAGATAAAGACGACGGTAGGTGGATAATGAAGAGCTATGTGCAGTGGAATCCCGTTTACGATGTATAGCAGGGGCTGACAAATCCATTGCCCGGACGGTTAAGCGCTGGCCTACTATAGATTTCCGCCTTTAGCAGGTATCGAACCAGGGACCGCTAGGTCAGCAGGCCAGCGCTTAACCTACTGAGTTACCTGGGCTGCTGTTGCTCAGCGTGTTTAGTGGTATGATATCGGGTGTAAACGCTGTTTGCCCCTAGAGGATGGTGTGGAAGTGTCTAACAAAAGCAAAACCAAAGAGTGCCCATCAAATCATAAAAAGTTTGGAGTGGAGGCCCTATCATCATCATATTTCAGTTCTCATATCGACGTTACCCCTGCACCTCAGCGGAACGAATCCATAGCCGCAGTAACGGGGCGCCGAGCGTCCGTCCATGTGGAGGCCCTATTAGCAAATTCATTGATTTAGTAGGCCCTACATCCTTAAATACGGCCATAGGCCTACTCATACTTGTGAATCCATTATATAACCTAATTGCTGTTTGAATAAACTACATTGACTGAAATGCCAGCATTAGATAGTCTGAAGTCACTGTGACCTTGGACGTCACGAGGTCTCTGATGTGGCATCATAAGCTACGCAAAATCAAAGTCAGGAGATCTACTCCCACCCACATGTTTCCACCATCTTCTTCGATTTGCCAGATAATTTCCAGGTAAATTTTGTTTGCGCACATTTATACAGTTGATTACTTTTCGAGTATACACGGGGGTAATACCAAATTGCTTACCTGTGCTGTCGACCGAACTGTACAAAGACGCCATTTGAAGATGCCAAAAGGAAGTGGCTCGCGACAGAGAAGGAGGTAGTAAGCAGTACCAGTTATGGTAGATGACACATGTATATTATAATGAGGTGGTTGTCGACCAAATGATACTTCTGTCGACTGTCTCGGTTGACAGCCACTTTAGCATGTATAGAAACTGACCGGCTCTGTTGACAGCACAGGCGTGGGAAATTGGTGTTAGCCCCGTGCTTCACTTGGTATTTCATTGTCGTGCTCAGTAAATAACTGTTTATGAACAGATTTTGTAGGTGTGTTAATTCTTCAAATTTTTTGGACAGGACTTTGTATGATTGTTCTTGTGTGTATTGACACCTTGTTGTTTGCAAACTGGATATTTTGTATGTCACATCTAACGAACTGCCTAACACATCAAATACTCTTACTTTATATTTTATTAGGTTCCCTTCTGCATTACAAAGCGGCCACAGAAGACAAAGTTTTTCGTTTGGATGTTTTTCAACACAATGTCGAAGGGTCGTAGTGGCATCAGGAAATGACTTGAGACAGTATTTGCATTTACTGTTTTTGCCTTCATCATGCAAATGATGACAAAATCGAAACTATGAACCCTTCGGAAGCAAGGAATACGTAAAAGACATTACAACAGAAGTCATTTTTTTAAACTTGAATCTTCTCTTCAAGTGCAGATTACACCGAGTCTGCTATTTTCATTTTTTGGAAGTGTTCCATTTTTCTAAACAAATCTAACATTTCAAATCTTATTTAACTTTACATGAAGCTGGAGGTGCCGTGCGACTATTAAAAGTTCCCCCGTACTCCATCATAGTGCAATAAGTGCTGTGTGGCGGCCGAAAAACGTCTCGCCAAACTTCACCATAGGGCAGATTATATAATTTTCTGATCGTTTTGGAAACATTTGTTTCATTTTGAGTCATTCTTAAAATAGAAGGCCAAGCCGCTGCTAGAGGCATGGCTGGTGTTGCAGATTACATGTATAACACGGAACGGAATACCGGTAACTTGATAATAATTATTTGTCAGAGAAAATCTGAAGTCTGTTGAAATAATTTCAGTATGCAATGTCATTGAAAAATTGATGGATCATGGCAAACCATTTATTACAATGACGTCATATATCTGTTACCATAGTAACTAGGAGTTCAAAATCATGCCAGAGTGACGTCATCTAGACGTCATTCTGCAAAGAGTTTGTAATTCCGCAATAGCTAGTATCATTTGTATGGGTGTATGGCAAACAGTGTTTACTATGCTCCATCAATTTTTCAATGGCATTACATACTGACATTCTTAAAACAGAAACTTCAGATTTTCTCAAACAAATCGAAACGTCACTGAAACAGGCGTTAGAAGGCGTGTAATGGCCATTAAATATCTCACCATGCCCAATCATTGTGCAGATTATATAATTTCTGGTCCTTTGGAATCATTGATTTCATTTCGACAAATTTTAAAAGAGATTAGCTCCTGGTAGGGACATGGCTGCAATTGATTTGATTGATTGATTGAGTTGATGCTTAACGTCCACGGTAAACAGCTATGGTCATGTCGGGACGGTCAGTTAACCTAACCACACTATTCCTGGGCAGGCTTAGACCTCCTAAGCGGTTAACAAGTACTAAGTGCACATACTTTCGCCAGAAACTGACAACTGCCCTACTTGAATCAGCGGAGGGAGAAACGAAAGTATGTGGCCAGACTGGGTTTCGAACCCAGAACCTCTGACTTATAAGTCAGGTGCCCTACCGATTGCGCTACGCGGCCCGGCAGCTGCAACTGAACCGAGTATGTTATTTTCATTTATTCCTTTTATGTATCCCTTGCTTTCAAAGGATTGACTTTCAGAACATTTTGGTTTAAACATTTCTGTTCTGGTGTTGATGTGTAGTATGTAAAAATGTTCAGTCCCTCAAGCGTAGAACCGGCTGGACCTGTGCATTTTCAAGCCTCACATACACTATGCTATGGTGAGGATTGTGAGGAACAGGCAAGCACTGTACACCAAAGATAGTACAAAAGGAAATATTGATGCTTTGGAATCACACACATACGCACGCATGCATGCACGCACAAGTCTGGAGAAACAATGTAAATTTACTATGCCTCATTAGAGAAAAAAATAGCCTGGCCGTGGCGGCACTCAAATTTACAACCAAATTTGAAGCAATAGAATGGGCTACATGGTGCATACAATGGAAAGGCTGGTCTTTTGATGACCGACAAATATTTTGTCATCCATTTATGCACCAAAATTAAGTTTGAAGTATTTTTTAATCTTGCTGTTCAATATATGCGCAATAAAGTATCATAACAACTACTCATTTTGTGGTTTGCGTTGTCAGAAAAAATCAGGCGCTTTAAATCTATTGTAGGAGCAAATCCGGGACTTGAAGGAAAAAATCCGGGACCTATGAAAAATGAAAATGGGTTTACAGACCTATTTATATTATTGTAAAGTGTCAAAAAATAATGAGACATTTTTCCAAACACCGATTTTTGATTAAAACTAACGTACCCTATGGTAAACTTCGCAGACATAGACATAGAGGACAGTTCTTCAAGATGTACCCTAAACGAAAATTTCCAGGTATCTTTTATCTGTTGACCACTTTAAACATGTGTATTTTATCTAATTTGCCTAATCTCTACCAAGAATAAGCATAGGATTTGTAAATAAATGTTTTAATCGACTAAACTCGCCATTTTGTCGCACCAGTTTTCTGTTATGACGTCACGGAGAAAAAATCATTGACGATTTGGAAAAAATCCGGGACCGTTGTCAGAAAAAATCGTTGACGATTGTCAGAAAAAATCATCGCCCACCGGGACTAAGCAACCACCCAGTGTAGCTTAGCTACACATTTTGTTACATAAAATCTTAAATCTTAAATTTAATATATATGTAAATTAAAAACTGTTAATCTGACTATGCTGTGACAGGAAAGTGCACTTTGGATGAAAAAGTCTGCTTCTATCAAGAAAGATAACTCAAGTAGGAACTTAAAAAAATGGTATATTTTGTAACTGGAGAGGAACATTTTAATGCATATTCAGAAGAAGCAACCCTGCCACTTTGATATTTGCTTCCCTTTTCAATGGGGCTCCACTCGTAATGGGAAGAATTTGCTCCCATAGGAGCAAATTCTTTCCTTTAAGAGCAGACCCAATTCTGGAAGGGCTTCCTTGTCCAGGGAAGCAAAACGAAAGTCACAAAAGTTGTTGCCCTTGTAACAAGAGCTGTCACCTGACAGCATAGCTCGCCTGAATAGGTGCTTGCCCATCACACAGTCTCTATGGTGGTGTGGACTGCTATGTATAAAACTTCAGGCAAGCATGTCCATAATGACAACACATTTATAAACAAAAGCTATCTCAGAAATGTCTTAAAAAAAAAAAAATCCACATGAAA
The DNA here is from genome assembly GCA_963989385.1 of Ctena decussata. Classification (NCBI taxonomy): domain Eukaryota; kingdom Metazoa; phylum Mollusca; class Bivalvia; order Lucinida; family Lucinidae; genus Ctena; species Ctena decussata. The sequence continues at coordinate 2,484,085 of OZ022507.1, read as the reverse complement.
TTTCAAAGTCCATGAGCTTAAGGTCAAAGAACTAAGGGGTAGGGGGGAGGAGGGCAGGGCTAGGATGTATCAAAGCCTTTAACCGTTATCTAACATCAGTCCAAGTATTAGTATCAACTGAGTCCATTGTGGCACTGTGAAATTATGTCTTCATTAATATAAAACTAATCAAAATCTTTAAGACAAAACTCAAAGTCCACGACCTTGACATCCAGTCGGGTAAGTATATAGTGTTTTGTAAAAACTCAAAAAAGTGTCTAACATCAGTTCAAGTGTAAACTAAATCTCTGCCAAGCATTATGAATCAGTACGCAATTAAAAACTTTAATAAAGACCAAATTTCCTAAGTCCCTGACCTTGACATCAAGGTCACCGAGCAGGGCTGGGGTAGTACTCTGTAAAACTTTGGACTAATATCTAACTACAGTGCAAATATAAAAAGAATTCATCTATGTTTTCAGGAGATATGTGTCATTAAAAAACTTTAACCAAAACATCCAATCAATAAAAAGACAATTTTCTAAGTCCATGACCTTGACATCAAGGTCACTGAGGGGGGTGGGGGTATTACCTTGGAAAACTTTAGACCAATATCTAACTACAGTGCAAGTATCAAAGGAATCCATCCATGGGTTAAGGAGATACTGGGCTTTAGAAAACTTTAACGAAAACATCCAGTCCCAAAAAACTCCCAATTTTCTAAGTCCATGACCTTGACATCAAGGTCAAGGAGTGGGGTGGGGGTGGTACCATGTTAAACTTTGGACCAATATCTAACTACAGTGCAAGTATCAAAAGAATCCATCAATGGGTTAGGGAGATATAGGTCTTTAAAAAACTTTAACCAAAACATCCATCCGGACGCCGACGCCGACGCGGACGCGGACGCCGACGCCGTGGTGACAACAATAGCTCTTCCTGAACTTTCGTTCAGGCGAGCTAAAAATGGTGGAAAAGTATGAACCTTTTAAAAGACGCATCTCTGCAGCTTCATCAAAACAGAATATTTATTTTCTCTAAATATGGCACCTCACCTAATAAACAGACCCTAATAAAAGCAATTTAAAAGTTATTAAACAACAACATGCATTTGGCATACTGAATACTGATTAAAGAAAATACGGTTATTCTCTACACTTGTTTGAACTTGACAATAAGGCTTCTATAATCTATCCATTTGGAGTTTCTCAATACACTTAGGACTCCTCTGCTTCAGAAGCTACACAAGATTTCATTATAGGACAGAACTCTAGATAAGAGGGCATATTTGATCATAATTAAGGATAATTTTTTTTATTTCTCGTCGAAACCATATGTTGTGACCCCTCATCTGAACTGTCGCATTGAGACGGTTTAGATGAGGGGTCACAGCATATGTTTTTATGCAGATTTAACAAAAATTATCCCTAATTATCACCAAATACACCCTCTTATCTAGAGCTCTGATAGGATTCCTACTTTTCTCAAAGCTACATCTGAGACTCCTGTCTCAGTATCTTTGTAGAATTTTGTGTTGAAATAAATTTCATAACTCCAGATTAGGAGAGTATTTGAGAATAATTCTGGGATAATTTTCCACATTTTTTATCCAAAGCCTATGATGTGACTCCTAATTAGTACCTCTTTGTTGAACCAGTTCTTATGAGGGGTCACAACATATCTTTTAAACAGTACGAACAGTAATTTCTCATAATTATACTAAAAACCCACTCATATCTGGATTTCCATGAATGTTTAGGTATGACAACATATAAAATTGATTGATTGACTGATTGTTTTGAGTTTAACGGCCCTTTGAGACAGTATTTCAGTCTATATCGGGCCGTCTCCCAGAGAGGGAGAAAGAGAGGAAATGATAGACGGGAGAAAAATGTCCAAACAACCCCCACCCGCACCTACTGCAAGCACAGTAGGCCCTTGCCCTACTCCAAATCAGTAGGACGCCCCGGCACTGAAAGTTACACACAACACCATCGCACCACCCGACCACCCCTGACAACATATAAAAGGAAAATCATATAAATAATTGCTATTTTTGTACTTGAGGACAATAATATGTTATACCACTTTTAACATCCTTACCACAGAACAACTTTGAAACCCTTTGCTTGAAGAGATAGAAAAATATATTTTCCATCTCCTCCACGAAAGGTTTCTTTTTTAATTTTTAATATTATATTGAAAGAATGACCACACTTTTTGATGATGGAATAGTCACATTTGAGCCGCGACACGACAAAACCAACAATGTGGGTGTGCGCGCTGCGCAGACTCAGATCAGCCTGGGCATCGGCCATATTTGATCAGACCCTTCAGTAAGTGCTAAAAGGGTAGCTAAGGGTCTAAGCTACCTCCATGCGGACAGCGAAGACTCTGATCAGACAAGGCGGATGCCCAGGCTGATCTGAGTCTGCGCTGGGTGCACAACCACTTTGTTGGTTTTGTCACGTCGCGGCTCATTTATATGAATAGGAGCAGAAATGCATGCTGCCATAGTTGTATCTTGAGACAAACAATATTGTAAATAAAATTTGCTTCAAATGTATCACCAGGCTCCAGATGAGAAGGGGTAACAGGGATAATTTAGGTTAATTTTCAATATTTCTGCATAAAAACATACTTTGTGATCCCTCAGTAGAACTGTCTTGCCTAGATGGTTCTAATGAGCGGTCACAACGTAGGTTTCTGTTGAGAAATAACAAAAATTATCTCTGAATTATCCTCAATACCCCCTTTGATCTGGAGCTCCAGTATCAAATACAAAATGTAACATGAGAAGGTATGAACATGTGGACACTGCTTGACCGTACTATTGCTTTGAACAAACTTTTGCATCACCTCTATGCATGTATAATCAGAATGTAACTTGGAACTTTATAAATTTCTTACAGTTTTCAAGTTTCTTTTCATCTAAGGACATATAAGCATTATGCTTACAGTCAGATCCTATATAGAACTGATTTGTAAATATGTACATGCATGTAGTTTATCACAAATAAATATTGTTTAAACCAAAAACTCTTAGAAATGGGACTGAGGAACACACATACCTCTGCAAACTTTGTAGATCACGACAAAGACATCTGATAAAGGGAGAGTCTGATCAGGGTCTGCTCTGTTGCTATTCAGCCAACTTTTTTATATAATATCTACTGATGGCGACATGTTGAAGGTGGCTAAGTCCATTACATGTATATACCCTACGTGCTTAAATATTGGGACACTTAAAACCATAAATTTTTTCAATAGGGAAAAAGGAGTGGCTGTAGTGTAGTGGATAACACTCTGGACTACCAATCCAGGGGTTGCAAGATCGAGACCCCGCTTTTCCGGTCTTTAGGATGAGACTTTAAACCGGGGTCCGTTCTCCATATGACCTCGTTGTTGGTGGGACGTTAAACCCGAGTTCACTCACACACTCACTCAATGGGGAAAAATGGAAAATTAATGGTTTTTAGGTGTCTCAATACTTAAGCACAATAGGGTAAACAAGAATGCTTGCATATTTGCACTTTGTCACAAAACAGAACTACACCAGAAAACTAGACAAAGTTCTATGCTGGCAATGCCCTGGATGCCAACAACCACAGGGTATAATCGATTCCGCCAATTTTCGCTTCCTGCAGAGACTGTCCGTCATTTTTGGCTTCCGCCGAGACTGTCCGCAAACTCTTGCTTCCTGCAGAGACTACTGTCCTTGTAAAATGGCTTCCTGCCGAGACTGTCCGCGTGATTCTGCTTCCTGCCGAGAGCCTCGGCAGGAAGCAGAATCACGCGGACAGTCTCTGCAGGAAGCCATTTATCATGTACAGAAGTCTCGGCAGGAAGCAAGGGTTCGCGGACAGTCTCGGTGGAAGCCAAATATGATGTACAGTCTCTGCAGGAAGCGAAAATTAGCGGAATCGATTATACCCTGTGACAACGCTGCCAGAAAGGGTATACCTCTCTAAGTTTTTGTCAGTGCTTTCCACTCCCACCAGAAGGTTATTACTGGAACTTCTCTAAGAAACTCAAATGAGCATTTTATCATCAATAAATATTTAAAACCATGAAAAACTGTGTCTTATGGTCAGTGCGAATGCTGGAGAGTATGATCAGCCTGCCTATATACAAAATCATCCATTCACTTTCAAACAATAGTTACAGTCAACACTTCATTAAGCAAGCACCAATGGGAAAGCTTAAGACTGATCTGAAAAAGTGGCCCTTTTTTACAGGTAGTTTAAAAATAAATTATGGTTAACAGTTACACCGCTATTTTTCGGCTCCGGGAGGTTTCACGCCAGAGACGTTTTGTCCCAGGATGTTTCGTCCCGTTTTCCATCTTGGGTGTTTCGTCCCATAATACCGGGATGTTTGGTCCCATATTTTCTTGAAGCATGTATACTTAACGTTTCCGTAGAAACAGCTGCACTTTAAATATTAAACCACGGACATTTCTTGTATATTTGTGAGTATGGGATAAAAGTATGCATATTGGACATAGGTCCTAGCTTTTACCATAAGACCGGTCAGAAATGGCCGATAACCGCTTCCGAAACTTACTGAGCTCCCGTTCATGAGCACTTTTTACCGTTAACATGATCACAGGTTTGCCAACTCACTGGGCCCTCTGCAGCAAAAATGGAAAATGATAATTGTGTTGAATGCCAAACAGTTGGTACAGCAGGGGAACATGCCATTACTTGTGACAAGTGTGATAGATGGCAGCATCGAAAATGCAACACTGGTATATGCAATAACTATATATTTTTTTATTTTATCGTTTTACAGTCATAAGATAATATACCATAAATTTCCCATAAAAAGGCCTATTTATATTGATACAGTGCACAAGTGAGAAGACAGTCTATTTTGCCTGAACACTTTGTCACATTCTTTATATTTAATAAATGTATTCATTTTTTCCCCCAGGAATCGATCACAAAACTTATTTTGCTGCCCGAAGAAACAAGGTCCCCCTCTAGTTCATTTGCAAAGGATGTGAGCTCTAAATACCCATGCTCGAGGCAGAAAAATCTGAGGATGACTACACTGAAATGGTGGATGCATCAGTATCAGTTAATTTCAGCAATAGTAATGAAGAAAGCGACGACACTGAAGAGAAGGCAACAGATACTGCAATGAGCAAAATTCCGAGAAATTCGGTCAGATGGTCCCTAATTTTGCCGTCTATAGATGGTCCATTAGAAAGTACAGGCTATTCAGCAATTGCAAGTCTCTTCGAAGACCTGGCTGGTCTCTCTATACCTAATCCTTTTTTCAACTTTTACGATCAATAGATATTTTATGCAAATAAAGTAAATAGTTAATTACAATTTTATAGATGATGTATATTTAGTGTTGAAAATTCCTGTTTTTTATTATTATTTTTAATATTTTATATATACTTTTTTCATTTTCAAGCTTCTTATAATATGTTCCATGTAATTAAATGTATAAACATATTAAAATATTATATATTCTCATGTTTTGATCGTTAATTCTTCTTCACATCTTTAACAAAATAATAATGGGACGAAACATCTAGGGACAAATCATCTTGGGACGAATCGTCCCTGGTTTTTTTACCTGTTTGGGACGAAACTTCCCTGGCGCGAAACGTCCCGATACTATTTTTTCTGCCATTTTTACAAGGGAAACAACTTTTGTATTTTCCTGATTGCTTCCCTGGATGATACAATCTTTCCAAAAGGTGTCTACTCTTCAAGGAAAGAATTTGCTCCTTCATGCTCCAGGAGCATGAAGGAGCAAATTCTTTCCTTTAAGAGTTAATCTCCATTGAGAAGGCAAAAATGTAAATGACAGAGTTGCTGCCCCTAAAAGTGTACTCATTTACCTTGAGACAGGCTTACCTGTAGTTAAGTTGCCAGAGAACTCTCTGATCAGACTGCAGTTGTAATGGCTGATTTTATTCTGTGCTGTACATACATTCCATAAAGCAGAGTTTCTCATACCATAAAAATTCTATTGGGACAAACAGCTCTAAGCAAACAGTACAGACTTAGATATGACTGCTCCTAAAGAGGCAGTCTCATCAGGGTCTATACTGCCAGTTTATCTGCATCTTTTTTAAGCAATACTGCATAGAAAACACACACTTTCCGTTTTAGTACAATTACCGCAATAATGCTACGTGTCCCAACTATTAGAATTTTTAAGGTAATACAGCTAATTCATCTACAAGCACAATTTAAGTACATAATATACTGGTGAAAATAAAACTAGGACACAAGCAGCATGCAGGGCACCAGTCACCAAGCATGGAACAATTTTGAAAACCCAAGGGAACCAGTTGCAACTTAACATTTCCCATGCTCTCACCTAATAGCACTAAACTAAGACCATGCTTAAACAGTGGAACAGATAAGAGGAGTATTTAGTTATAATTCTGGAAAAATTTTCTCAAGTTCTTTAGACAATATGTCATGAATGCCTTTCCTCTTTATGGTACACCTCCTTCTTTTTCTACCATTTTTACAAAGGGAAACCACTTTTGTGGCTTACTGTTTGCATCCCCGTACAGTGAAATATTTCCAAGAAAGGGTCTATTCTTAACGGAACAAGAGGCCCAAATGGGCCTGATATCGCTCACCTGGCTATTGTACAACGGGACCATTCTGATACAAAATTGGTCCAATTCCACTGAGAATTTCTCATTTTCACATTTTGCTACTTTTAGTAACAGAGGCCAACTTGCCTGGTCTTTATATATTTACTTTTGAAACACCTCAATGCAAGAATCATTTTGCCACAAATTTCATCAAAATCCATTCAGGGGTTACTGAGATATTGCCAGTTTCATGTTTTGTGCTATTTTTAGTAACGGCAGATGGCGGCCATCTTGGATTGCTAAAATGCAAAAAATCGAAAAGCCTTCATGCAAGGACCATTTTGACACAAATTTGGTCCAGTTCCATTGAGATTTTCTGATTTTCATATTTTTCTATTTTTAGTAACAGAGGCCAATATGACTGGTCTACAGTTAGATATTTTTGAAACATCTCAATGCTAGAATCATTTTGACACAAATTTCGTCAAAATCCAGACAGCGGTTACTGAGATATTGTCATTTTCATGTTTTGTGCTATTTTTAGTAACGGCAAATGGCGGCCATCTTGGAATGCCAAAATGCAAAAAATCGAAAAAGCTTAACTAAAGGATCATTCTGACACAAAATTAATCCAACTCCATTGAGATTTTCTAATTTTCACATTTTTCTATTTTTAGTAACAGAGGCCAATATGAATGGTCTACAGTTACATATTTTTGAAACATCTCAATGCAAGAATCATTTTGACACAAATTTCGTCAAAATCCATTCAGCGGTTACTGAGATATTGTCATTTTCATGTTTTGTGCTATTTTTAGTAACGGCAGATGGCGGCCATTTTGGAATGCCAAATTGCAATTAATCAAAGCGACTTCATGCAAGGAACATTCTGACACAAAATTGGTCCAATTCCATTAAAGGGTTCTTGAGTAATTGTCATTTTTATGTTTGTGCTATTTTTAGTAACACCAGATGGCGGCCATCTTGGAATGCCAAATTGCAATTAATCGAAACGGCTTCATGCAAGGAACATTCTGACACAAAATTGGTCCAATTCCATTCAAGGGTTCTTGAGTAATTGTCATTTTTATGTTTGTGCTATTTTTAGTAACGGCCCCCATGGTGGCCATCTTGGATAGTCAACTGGCACAAAATTGAAATAATTCCGTTCAAGAACCATTTCTGACCAAATCTGGTCAGAATTGGTTGCATTTTCTTTAGATATTGACATTTGAGCAAAATCGGCCTTGTAAACGCTAAGTAGGTCACTGTGACCTAATTCCGTTATAGATTTTTTTTATTTTTACAATTTTTAATACCAAGGTCCCACTTATGTTCCATGCAAACTTTCAACCAAATATACCAAATGGTTCTGGAGAAGAAGTTGATTTTGTTGTTTTTGCTATTTTTAGTAACGGCAGCCATCTTGGATTTTCAACCTGACCCAATTTTACAATTCTGAGACCCTGGAGTCAGGTCATGCTCCATGTGAAATTTGAGAACCATGGGACCGGTAGTTTTAGAGAAGAAGTTGTTTGAAGTTGTTTAAATAGGTCATTTTTTGACATTGGCATTTGAGCAAAATTACACACGTAAACAGAAAGTAGGTCACTGTGACAAAACTCCGCCACAGATTTTTTTCATTTTTACAATTTTGAATACCAAGGTTTCACTGATGTTCCATGCCAAAATTCAGACAAATATACCCAGTGGTTCTGGAGAAGAAGTTTATTTTGTTGTTTTTGCTATTTTTAGTAACGGCGGCCATCTTGGATTTTCAACCTGACCCAATTTTACAATTCTGAGACCCTGGAGTCAGGTCATGCTCCATGTGAAATTTGAGAACCATGGGACCAGTAGTTTTACAGAAGAAGATGTTTGAATATTTGTTTTTAGGTGTTGACGGACACATTCCGTGACGACGCACGACGCACGACGCACGACGCACGACGCACGCATTGGTATGACAATAGCTCACTATGGCCCTTCGGGCCAGGTGAGCTAAAAAATTTGCTCATCTATGAGCAAATTCTTTCCTTTAAGAGTTGAACCCATTTAGAAGGGATGCAAAAATAAAAATGGCTGAGTTGCTTCCCCTGAAAGCGTACCCATTCATCATAATATTCCCTCTGTGAATCCTCAAATTATCCTCAAATACTCCTCTTTTATGGTGCTCCATCTGCACTACAGCTTTGACACAATTCTCCTCGCTGTCACCACATTTCACTAGAACTATGCCACCAAGCAGCCACTGGGACCTGATATCACCATATCCTCATATCACCTGTAGCTCACTGCCACCAAGTTTGGGTACAATCACCAAATTTTGGTACAGAATATCACAATTTTAATCGCCTACATCAGCGTCTCTGTCTCCTATAAGATACAGTATATGGAAGGCAACTGCGAGAAATCCTGTGCCCAGTAAGTCCCCAAGGGCAGTTAAGTACGGTATTGCTACATTGTCAGGGTCGTCTCCCTTTTTCCAGATGTAATGCACCATCCAGTTGGCTACGTATAACAATATGGCTACCTGTAGAGGAAAAGAGGAGTAATGTGGATTCTAGAGACATTGTTGTTTACTGTTTATCCACAGAAGTTACTTTCTCCCTTTCAAGAAACTGTCTGGAAAAAGTTGTATAAATGTTAGCAGTGTCTTAACAGTCTGCAGTTTAGTATGCACTATCATGCTTGTGCCTACATTATGTAATACTAATTCTAACTCTTAAAGCAGCAAAACAAACAAAGACACAATTTACTTCTGCAAAAGTTTAACAAGACCTGTCACAGGGACAGGATAGCTCGCCTGACAGCCCCTTGCCCATCACATAAAAAACTTAAACGTAAAACTTTAACATTTTGCTAACCCCGCCGCTGCCAACGCCACTAACGCCGACGCGGGGGGTAGTGCAATAGCTCTTCCTGAACTTCGTTCAGGCGAGCTAAAAATGTTTCTTCTGAGCAATATCATATAAGAATTCAAGGACAAGAGGGCAAACAGTCCAAATCCAGATGAAATGGCATTTGTGGACAAAACCAGTCCATGTCTGTAGTTCTGAGATTGCACAGAATGACATGGCATTTAGAGACATCAATAGTATTGCATTCAAATACCCCACCATCCCATGTTTATAGCTTACCTCAGAGCTCTAGATAAGAGGGAGTATTTGGTGATAATTAGGGATAATTTTTGTTAATTCTGCATGGAAACATACGTTGTGACCCCTCATCTGAACCGTCTCGACGAGACGGTTCAGATGAGGGGTCACAACATATGGTTTCGATGAGAAATAAGAAAAATTATCCTTAATTATCACCAAATACTCCCTCTTATCTAGAGCTCTGTACCTGTGATAACGCCGCTATTAAATACATCAAGACAAATATAGGAGTTATGGTTGTATGGCCAGCCTTCATGAAAGATATTGTGTACATAAATATCAATTGACCGGGAATGACTAGAGCCATTAGCACACGAGCTGCTCGAGCATTTATATCTGAAAAATATAAGAAACACCATAAGTAATCAGAGCTCTAGATAAGAAGGGGTAACAGGGATGATTTATGGATAATTATCCATATTTTACCATAAAAACATATTTTGTGACCCATCATTAGAACCGTCTCATCGAGACGGTTCTAATGAGGGGTCACAATATATGTTTTCGTTGCAAAATAAGAAAAATTATCTTTGAATTATCCTCAATATCCCCTCTTATCTGGAGCTCTGAACTGTAATAGTTTTTTTTTTTTCTTTATTTCTAACACAGCATGTGTGAAGTTGCTAGATACATGATAAGGGTAAAGCATATATATCAGAACTGTTCACCTGTACAACAGGTACCGGCAGGTAAATTGTGACTGATTCACCATTTACGCTTTTAATATGAAAATTCTGAAATATTTTTCTTCATTTCTTCATTTAAAATATAATTTATCCTTACTTGTGAATTATTGCTGATTTACACGTTGTTGGAGGACAGATCATGAAATATTAGTTCATGACAGCAAAGCCAAAGTGAATTAATATTCATATCTGCCTGACAACACATCTAAATCAGCAATAATTCACGGGTAACGAAAATTATTTCGATTCTAGAATTATAAGGAGCAAAATTGGCATGTCTTGACGTTAGCAGTGTGAATTATCACAAATTTTCACACCATGCCACTCTCTATGCGTACAATGGGGAACACGATAACGTCATATAAGAATGAGAATTAACAAAAATTAACTAAGAATTATCTTCAGCTACTCCCCTTATCTAAAACTTTAGTTCCCATAGAAATGACGGTATTCTAGCATATTGGGTTATGGCCTGATATAAGAACTTACTTTTTCCAAAGAAGGCACTAGGACAGTTTGGACATCCTTTGAGAGCATTTGAAGGCATGTTGCCAGGTCGACTGACTTTGTGTAAAGATGTTGATATTCTACTAGACTGTATAGCAACTAAATTACCACCCACACCTGTACAACAGAAATAAACTGGACTGTATACCCTAATGTGCTCAAGTATTGGGACACCTAAAATAGTAAATTCTCCATTTGTCCCAAATGGAAAATTCATTACTTTTGGGGTTCCAATATATATGCACATTACGGTAGTAACTAAATTACCACCCATACCTGTACAACAGAAATAAACTTGGTCATGATCAAACTTAAAATGTTTGTGTTTATTTCATCTACAAGACAGAATTTTTCCCATCTAGAATGATCCCAAATATCAAAACCAGTCTTATGTAAGTCTGCTATAAGCCTGGTTTTCCAGCTCCAAAACGATCCCAAAATCTAGATCCATCTTATAAGATGGATCTAGATTTTAGGATTGTTTTGGATGGAAAAACACACTGTCTTTAAGCTGAATGAATATGGTACACATGATGTATATAGATCCAGACCAACCTGCTTGCATGTACATTCAGCTCAAAGCAAATGAAGTTTGTGCAGTGAATAAATATGACTGGATTTACATATAAATTAAGTATGCCTTGTGGAAAGTGTTCATTCACAGGCAGAGTCGGGCATGCACTTCTGACATGTAAATGTTCTGTTCTTAATTTTCTTTTTTTTGTTGGACAGAATGTGTTTAACAGACATAGCATATTTCTTATATTAAATGCCTAGGGGCACTGAATTCACAAGTGCTATAAATAGCATTCTTAAGATTTATTCGGCAGAAAAAAAACTTTTGACAACCAAAAACCAATTTCGATGGAATCTGGCCACTGTTTCAAATGGGCAAGGACTTTATTAGAGACAGGGCATTTCTGAAAAATAAAATGGTACATAAAACCATAGGTGTTTGTAGTACAAAATACAGGGTCTGCAGGCCATACTTTAACTGACCAACTGCAACTCTGAGGAGTATCAGTATAAAATTGAGCATCTGCAACAAAATGGATCGTTGTCTCTTATAGAACAGTGTGTGTTTCTAACCAGTCATCAGGTCCTTGGTCTTTATACTTTCAAGCCCATTTTATAAAATCTATACAAAGAGCTTACCATTTATCACAGGTTGAAAGACAGCTATTCCAGTATAATTTTTCACTGCAAAATCTAAAATAAGGCCTCCTATACTGAAAAAAAATAGACATTTTCAATAAAAACATGCTGTACCTGTATTACACGTAAGAAATAACCTTTAATATGTAAAGGGCTTATTAACTGTATATCGCCCTCTAAGAATATGTTAGAGAATAAGCATTATTGTGATTATTACATAAGAACATTATGGCATATCTGCCAATACTAGGATGTCATGGTGGGATGAATGGATGACTTGTGATTTCACATCCTTTTGTCATATCGGGATGATTAGGAATGAATGAACGGCTGTGTGCAATGGAATCCTGTTTACAGCTGGCAAGATTTCTGCCTCAAGCAGGTCTCAAACCCAGGACTGCTAGATCAGCAGGCCAGCGCCTATCCTCCTGAGCCATCAGGGCTCTTATGACATGATGGTGAAAAGACAGGCATGTACATATAAAAAATAGTCTGCCTGCCATGCAATAAACAAGAACAATTTACCAACTGATTTAAAACTAAGCACATACTTGGCAGTAACTCTACATTACAGGTGACACAAAAATAGAACTTTCTCATTGCTCTGTTTCCAATATACATGTTGTTACATAGCTAGTCATATAAAGCCCCTAAATTTTATACTTATTAAACCTCTAGTATCTGATGCCGAAGGTATCAAGGTGTATAGGTACACTTCCATGTTTTTGTCCACAACTTTAAAAGGGGAACAACTTTCCTGACTTCCTGTTTGCTTGAATGTCCCACTAATTTGGATAATTGTAGGGCAAGGGCCTACTGTGCTTGCAGTAGGTGCAGGTGGGGTTGTTTGGCTATTTTTTTCTCTGGCCTATTGTCTCCCTTTTCTTTCTCCCTCTCCCGGAAAGATGGCCTGATGTTGACTGAAATACTGTCTTAAAGGGCTGTTAAACCCAAAACAACCAACCAACCAATTGTTTTTGCTAGTGGTGGGCCGATGATAGTCAGTTGGTTTGGGCTTTCAATTGCGATAATCAATTGAGAAATGCCGCAATCGATTGTAGTCGGTTCCTCAATCCAGGGTCTATCAATCAGTCAATCAACCAGTCATTTTTTAGCATAATACCCGCTTGTAGCATTCTTCTGCTCAGTAAAATATAAATACAAGTACCTCCCACGAGGTATAAAGTTGTTTGTGATTGGATAGATGCAAAGGCCACACAAAAGAACCAATGAACAATAACTGAATCCCGCTCGGAAACATAATAACTTTATTTCCGCTATCTCCCAGTCTCAGATATACGATGTTCATTATTGTCCGCAAGACACAAACAAAATTGGATTTTCCGTAAGCTATATTTATTCAGTGGCTGCTATATTTGCTGTGAGTAGATATGGTCGACACAGGTAGCCATTTTGTAAATAACTGGAAGTTTTACCTGTAGCATTTTAGCTGTATGTTTTTGCTCATAGTATAAAAGTGTGATGTACGTGTATGACAATTTTTGTGCGTGAATCAATTACTGCAGTATGTAAATGGGCATTCTGTAATAATTACACGCAAGTGAAAATTGGCGTCACTAATATCTGGGATCGCTGAGGTACACTGACTTTATTCAATATACAAACTGATTGTACAATCGATAGCTAGTTGGATTAGTCTTCCGATTATGGACCGATGATCGATTGTGATTTCAAATCATTTGCCCATCACTAGTTTTTGCTTCCCTGGACAGCAAAACTCTTCCCAAAAGGGGTTAACTATTGAAGCAAAGAATTTGCTCCAAGAGAGAGGCAAGAAAGAAACTAGTACAGTTGCATCCCCTGAAAGTGTAGTACAGTACCCATTCACCTGATGTGTTCTACCAATGAGTCAAGACACACCATCACCACCAAAGTGGCATGTGTGCCCAGGGAAGACTCAAATCAGCCTGGGCAGAGTCTTGGATGTCAGCATAAAGTTATCTTACACCCTTAGCTATCGTTAAAGCACACAGTAAAGACTTCAGACTGGGAGACCGCTCAGGCTGATCTGAGCCTTCGCTGCGTGCACATGCCACATTGTTGGTTTTGTCATATCATTGCTCAAATATACTAGATGCTTACGTATGATTTTATTTCTGGTACTCACCTACTAATGACCATTGCACTGAGAACCGGTGTCCATCCCGAGTAAACTACATCATTAGTATATTTATTGTGTAGTGATATGTAAATCCACAGGGGAATAAGTATAATAAATACTGCTATCATTACTGGAGCTAACCATTGTTCTTTACCTAGAGAAAAGACAAAATACATGGTATGATTTATAAAATAAAATCATCGCAAACGACTGCGTGATACCCCGCCACTGCTAACCAATTTCATCTGTCCATTTTTGCTGATTTATTTATTTTATACATGTATGTGGCCATGGGGCAAAAGCAGATAACCCCTGAGGACAAAATTTCTATGGTAACACATAGTTGCTGTTGCTTTGATCATTTTTGTGAAGTTTCACCATGATATTCCAAATAGTAAAGGAACTACAGACAAAAAAACATTTTTTTGTACTTTACAAGTGCCATAACTCTGTCAGAAATTAACAAAATTTGTCCAGTAACAATCCCAAGCAAGACATTCTTGATACAAATGCATATGCAAAATTTGAACTCAATCCGTTAATAAATACCTAAGTTATCAAACGGAAACCGAGACAGATGGATATACGTATGACGTATGGACAGACAGACGGACGGACACAAGGACAGCCAAGGTGAAAACATAATACCCCACCACTAACGTGTGGCGGGGTATAAAAACAAATATTTCAGCCTGACTTTACCCCTAAATGCCTAGCGTCTCATAAATAGAACACTGGCAAACCAAACCTGCATCAAAACCAGTCAAAGTAACATCAAAGTCCATTGTTAAACCCCAGGCCACAAGTGATAGAATCTGAACAACTCATTTGTTTGGATTACAATAAGCAGGTGGAGCTAACTGATCGTGAGCGCCTTAGCAAACTTTACGAATTTAGACATGATTTTTGTACTCTGACCACTTTTTACTTCAAGCCAAAGAACAATGGAACAATAATTGCATCTGGGTCAGAGGTTATAAAACTTGAGAATAATCTCAAACTCAAAATAAAGCACACTGATTGGCTGCTTCCAAGCATGTGCTCGGAAGCAGCCAATCAGTGTGCTTTATTTTGAGTTTGAGAATGTACGCAAGTTTTATAACCTCCGGGCCTGAATGCAGACAGACAGTCAGTAAGTACCGGACTGGTAAGGTGTATGGGTACCTCCGTGGTCTTCCTGCACTTTTTACAGAAGGGGACAACTTTTGTGACTTTCTGTTTGCTTGCCTGGCGAGGGAAGCTCTTCAAAATGGAAGTCAACTCTTGCAGAAAAGAATTTTCTCCCACAGAAGCAGACTCTTTCCTTTCAGAGTTGATCCCTATTTAGAAGTAAGGAAACAATGAAAATAACAAGCAAATTCGGTGAATTTATATCCCCCGCCCAAGTGGCCCTGATTCGTTTACTATGGTTTATTTTAAGTTTCATATAATTTCGTTCTCTGGGCTGATCATGTGGACTGTAAATCAATCAAGGACTATTACTCTGGCTTAAGTGAGGCATAAGCTGAAGCTGTTCTTAAACACTTGCCTCAGCATCACTGCATTATGATGATACATTTTTAGTTCAGTTTCAAGAAATAATGTTCAGTCAAGTATCTGAGTTATGGCTAATACATGTATGTGGAGTTTAAATCAATTAAATCATGCACTACTAATGCAATTACGAATAAACTTAATGTGCATTGCTCTGTCAAGACAATACATAATTATTTGAAGTTTCATGAAATTCCATTCATTGGTTACTTAATTATGACTCAATTTGTTGATTTTAAACCAAGTCAAGGGCAATAACTCATTGCTAACTGAAGAAATTTTGACAAAACTTAAGATGCACCAATGTGTTATGGTGATGGGTGTTTAGTAAAAGTTTCATTGAATTCTATTCATTGATTACTTAGTTATGGCTAATTGTGTCAATTTTAAATTCATTCAAGGGCAATAACTCAAGAATTTCAGATGCCATTCTGATGAAACTTTATGTGCATAACTGTCTTATGGTGATACATATCAAGTTTTAGTTTCATGAAGTTTTGATAATTGGTTACTTAGTTATGGCTCATTTTATTGTTTTAAGTCAATTAAAGGGCAATAACTCATGCACCCCTGAAGCCAGTCTGATGAAATGTGACATGCATCAGCGGAATATAGTGATACATATTTATTTTAAGTTTCATGAAATTCTGTCCAGTGGTTACTTAGTTATGGCTGATTTTATTGATTTTAAAACAATTCAAGGGCATTACTGAAGCCAGACTAATGAAACTTGACGTGCATCAGAGAGTTATAGTGATATATATTTATTTTAAGTTTCATGAAATTCCAGCCAGTGGTTACTTAGTTATGGCTCCGGACGGACAGCCGGTCGGACGGACGGAAGGAAGGACGGACAGACGGACATGGAGAAACCTATATCCCTCCGCCTTCGGCGGGGGATAATATAGTTGGTTAAGTCTCCTAAGTTAGACTTGTGTACATACCTATTTCTTTATACAATAAACAGCCTACACCAGACAATAAAGATAGTGTTGTGAGATCTCCCAAACTAGCAGCAATGGGTGTGGCTACATTGTCAGGGTTTATATTACATCTTCTTGAAAATAACACAACACCAACCATTATACAACCTGCAAAAAAATCAGATGCACCAATGTGAAAGAAGACATAATCTGTAATGAAGGAAAAGATGTTTCATACTTGAGTGAACAGGAAACACTCAGATCAGCCTGCACATCCATGCAGTCTGGTCAGTCTCATCCATTTGAATAAATCTATGGATCCTGGTCAAGGCCAAATTTGTTTTCCTCATTACTTTTTTTTGACATAGCGATAAGTAGTAAAATTAACTTCTTCCATTTTTTTTTGCAATTTTACAGTACACTGCCTCAATGTTAAGGCCAATAATGGCAAAACTGCTTCAGTCACAATCAAGCATATATTTCAATCACTTCACTAATGTTTCAGCTTATCTTTGAACGTAAATTTCACTAAATGTTAATTCTAGTCAGATTCTGCAGAGCAGCAGTGGTCACATGTAAAGACAAGTTTTCTCAACAGGCAATTTCCTAATAGTCAATCCTCACCTAATACAAAGCTAGCTAAAGATGCAGTGCACATACTGCTAGCACACAATAGTAGACCATGCTGGAATTTGAACACTCCTTCTGGTATCCAGCCCATCACCATGGCAACCACTGATGCCAGGAAACCAACTACTATAGCCTGACCCTGGAAAAAGAACAAGAATCCAATTACAGAAGACTCCCTATATGTAGATCTAATTCATTAAGGACATGTTCTGCATTTAAGTGTCTTTCTCAATTGAGATCAGGGCCCGAGGTTATAAAATTTGAGTACATTCTCAAACTCAAAATAAAGCACACTGATTGGCTGCTTCCGAGCACATGCTCGGAAGCAGCCAATCAGTTGCTTTATTTTGAGTATGAGATTATTCTCAAGTTTTATCACCTCGAACCCTGAGCTGACTTACAATTGTAATTTTCAAAATATCCTGCAACTGCCATATTATTTCTAATAAATGCCCTTACTCTACCAGAAGCTGTTGCATACTATATTTCTGTGATATCGGGAGTTGCAATAATCAGATTTTACGTATCCCATGCCTATTTTGACAAAAACATTCCATGTACATGTATACCTTCAACAAATTTTCTTTAGAACATGAAGATCATGAACTTTATGAAACCACTACTGATCAAAACCAATAACTACCCTATTAAACCAACAAGACACTTTGTCACATAGCAGTTACCAAATGTCATTATTTTCTGCAAGACCTTTATCTGTCTGCATTTGTGTGTGTGGGGGTGTGTCTGTATGTGTGTGTGTGTGTGTGTGGAGGGAGAAAGAGGGGGCTCATCACTGGTTAGTACAACAAACTTGTTCAAATTTTAAAATAATTAGAATGAATGGGTTTACTTCAGGAAAAGTAACTCTGCCAGTTTCATTTTTGTCTCCTTCTCATAGAAGCCAATATTTAAAGGGAAGAATCTGCTCTGTCTTTTGAAAAATTGGCAAAAGAACAGAGAGGTAAACCCATACACTTTAAGAAGTCAATATTTAGGGCAGTATGTTAATTTATCATATGACTTCGCACCTGCCAGTGTAATAAAGCCATGCATTAAAATCGATAATCCACTAGTGGATTAAATATGCAAATTATGTCGTAACGTTATACGTTGACGTCCATTAAAACGCCGTGTTTTCTAATGACGAAATCACGACGTTTTAGTGTAAATTTTGCTTATAAAATGCGATTTTAGTGTCATATGATAAATAGAATCTTGCATTCGTGCTCCTGTATTATTGAATTTATTAAACTCGTTTGGGAAAACCGGTAAGATGCTCGGCAAAGCCTCGCATCTTATCTTTTTCCCCAACTCGTTTAATAAATTCAATCATATATGAGCACTCATGTAAGATCCTCTATATTTCAGACACCAGTACCTGTATTAAAGCCATATTACCACCAATCATTTTCCATTGCTCTGATCTCTTATCCATATTGCCTAAGTTGGCCTGAAATGAAACAGAAACAGAAATGCAGTGGCTTGATTACCGAGAGCTTCATGAGCATCTATTCTAGTCTACTCTATCCCATAACCTTGCACCGTCAATGTGGCACCATTGATGACTTTACAACAATCCTTTTCCACCTAGTCCTGTCTTCAGCTGCCCTAGCTGAGATAACAAAGTCCATCCTTGTCAGCTCTTTGATAATCGGATACCAGTGTTTGACCTTCAATTAATATACCTAATCAAACATTCCGATAATCAACAAACTATTCAACCTCAACCTTAGATGGCTGATAATGTTGGGTCTTGCTTAAAATCTGTTTTTATGAATAAAGATCATGAATTTTAGAACTAAAAAGCAACTGCCTTTTTTTCATTGAGCAATAGCTCCTCCTGTCCTTTTGTACATGCCAGCTAAAAATTAGCAGTAATAATCTCTAACTTATCAGCATTTACAAAGCAGTCTCCTTCTGCCATCAGAACTGGAATCCATTTAGTAGCAAAAGATTTATAAATCTTGTGTAATGTGACTGTTTGAAAATCCTCACTTCATTCCAACAGAGATTTTCAAATCTCTGAAGAAAATATCCCCTTACCTGTGTAGAAAGTCTTGATGCTAAGGTCATTTCTAGATTCCCCTTCAGACCCAGCAGAGCTGGTACCAATATAAATATTTCTGAGACTTCTGTGTAGACCGGCCAGTGCTGCAAAAACATGCATATCAAATTAACCCTTGTGGGCCAAAAATGAAAATAGTAAAAATTGCAAACAGTGTAGATCCAGATGAGGTGGCTCATACTGAGCCACCTCATATGGATCTACAATGTTTGTCCTCTAGTCTATGAATTTTCAACATGAGGCAGCATGGACAAAATAGTTTCTGAAATTTTGAAGACGTAAATTTTGTTGTCTTCTTTTTCTTGCGCTTTTAGTATTAAGACCTGCAAGAAGAAACAGACCTGATGTAACCATGTAAATTAATCATGGTAAATAGATTTGATATTCTATGATGGGAACAACTTCTGTGACTTCCTGTTGCTTCTCTGGACAACATAATCCTTCCAAAATAGGATCTACTCTTAAAAGTAAGAATTTGCTCAATTTGCTCCTATATGAGGAATTCTTTCCTTTAAGAGTTGACCTCTATTCAGAAGGACAAAATTATAACAACAGAGTTGAATGATCCCAAATATTAGGACATAAGTGCCACAGCAAATAGTGCATACAATATTCATTCCCAAAGATTTTCGGTTAAACTAAATTTGTTGTTCCGAGTTCCATTAATGTTAGCAACAGCTTTTGTTTTCCATAGAGGTCATATAGAAAGTCCTAACTATTTTTAGAACAATTAAGATCACGTGATGTTATTTATCCGTTTTTCACTACTTCAGTGAGCAATTTGAGTCTATCAAACGTCTTGAAAAAGGCTACTGTGTGACCGAAACAATTAAACATCCTGTGATAACAGTCCGTTGTTGGTTGTTTATTCTGTTTATTTTCTCCTATGGTTAAAGGAGTAGGTTCACGAAGGCTGAAAATCGGCCCTGTAAAATCGTAAAAATTCAAACATGTCAAAACAATGATTTGTTGTTACTTTTTATATGGTCAAACATAGAAGTTTTATAAACCGTATGAATTTTGACGCCATGGCCCTTCTCAAACTTGTCCTAGGTGCATAAAGTAGCATGGGATAACACAATTTTGCCATTTTTCGCACTTTTTCGTATGTTTGATCAAATGGTACATGTAGAGCCCACCCTTGTAACATCACGATTTTTTGACAGTCAATACCGCTGAAGATGGCAAATCATATGGCAAAAGGAGAAAATGTTACAAGGGTGGGCTCGATATGAGAAAAAGAAATAAAAGGCCATCGGCCAAGTGTCACCCGACATTTGAAATGTGTCACAAACTGCAGCCCTTTGTTCCGTTTCAAAGTAACTGTATGGCCAAAACCAGAAAATATGTGCATAACAGAACCTGGTAAGCAAATAATAATTGAAGCATAAGCAAAGAGTCTGTCATATACCCAACAATTACTGGGCCTCTATGAGGTTATAAAATACTTAAGTTCAGAACTGGGCGTATATGTGTAAATCAGGTTACTGAAACTTTAGGCCCTTACAGAATGCCCAAAACATCAAGACTGTATACCCAATAACAAAATAACAAGGGCCATAATACTCCTAATATGAATCTGATGAATTTATGAAAATTCACCCCATTAATATGAATAGTTCGAGTTATCCTTTTACCTTTAAGTGAATGTCTATTATCTATAAAAGGGGAATAATTCTGTCACAAATAAATTTAGCATATCCTATCAATAATCCGAATACTCAATTCACCAAATGCTAATAGCATACCAAATTTCAGCTCTCTCGGTCAAAGGCTTCAAAAGTTGGAAAAATGCCAAAAACGACAAAGGGCCATAACTTTGTAAAATATAAGACAATTGAATTCCAAAATCACATGCATATCTTCAGATTATGATGAAACATTCTGCACAATTTCAAGTCAATCTGATACAAGATGTGGCAGGAGTTGCGGGGACAAGGTCTGAGTCAGCAAGGGCCGTAACTCCATCAAAAATGGCCGAAACAAAAATCAAAAACCACATGCACATCTTCATATCATAAGAATATAATCTGTAAAATTTCAAATCAATCCGATGAAAGACGTAGGAGGAGTTGCGGGGACAAGATTTCGGACGGACGGACGGACGGAAGGACGGACGGACGGACTGACACACGGACGGACGAGGGTCATTTCTATAGTCCCCCTCCGCCTACGTCGGGTGACAATTACTTGAAAAATATCCGCTAACCCAGCAAATACGTAACGTCATAAGCGGCGGGAAAAAGCGATGTTGTTTTCTTGACGTCACGAGTTTGCTGACCGCGCACCTGTAAATGTTAATGAAGAATGAGAGAACTTTTGCAATAAGCAACGGTAAATCTATGCACAAAAGATGTAATCAGTATTAGAATCTAGAGTTTTAGGTGAGAATAAAAGGGAAATTCATCTAGCATACGGGTGTTTATATTGGAGGCCGTTAGGCGCGATTCTTCTGACGTGAAGTCTGGTGCACATTCTGGTGTTCAGAGCAGTTGTATGTGATCATTAATGTATTTGTACTGCCCTTTCTTCTTATGTATGATACTATGTTATTTTAAAATGGACATGGACAAACATTTGGTAATTTAAGTGTCAAAATATTATTGTGTTAGGCTTCACGAAATGCCGATATCACAGTAACATTTACTTAACTTTTCTGACAGGCCAAAAATGAAGCACGCGGAGAAAAACCACCTATCCCTCCACAAGCAGAACTTGTCTTTCTCAAATACGTATACGTACTGGACTCGAACCTGTACCAGTGAGAGGTCTGTGATCTCAAAGCAAATGCGCTGGACCATTCGGCCCACTGACGCCCCTTTACCATGGTTTCCCCAACAACATTCTGTCTCCCACAGCTCCTACGCCCTCGCCCTCTAATTGTTAATGTGTGTAGACAATGAGAAAACACGTTAAGTCGAAAAAGTTATGTTAAAGTAACGTCGGTTTATTTACGTCACGGCCTTTTTCTGACGTCATACAAAGAACCTGCTGACGTCAAATGAGCGAAAACATCTGATTCTAATACGGAAAATGAAGAAATGTGCATCTTTAGGGAATTACTGATTGTAAGCGTTGACTGGTGTCAATCCAGGGGATGCAGCTCTGCTAATTCTAGATTTGCGTCCCTTCTCTTTACCGATTAGCTCTTGAGAGAAAGAATTTGCTCCTCTAGGAGGAAATTCCTTCTTTCAGGAGTGGATTCAGTTTCGAAGGGCTGCGTCGTTCAGGGAGGTTAACGGGAATTTCACAGTAGTTGACCCCTTTGTAATATAAGCAGGAAAAACGTTAAGTTTGAAAAAGTAATTATTGTCGGTGAATACTTTGTCGATTTCCATTGTGTGTGTGTGTGTTTCCTAAATAAAAACGTTAGTCGGTCATGTGCGCGTGCGTGCGTGCGTGTGTGTGCTTCCTAAATAGAAACGTAAGTCGGTAATTTTAGGGAAATCTGCTATGCCATTTTCAGCTATGCTTCCCTTGCTCTTGATGCGATTCCCTTCCTTTAGGGGTTGATTCCAGTTTTGAAGAGCTACGCCTTCCAAAGAGGTAAGAAGGAAGTTGCGGAAGGTGCTCTCTTTGTAAAATGACCCGAAAACATCTCGTTTGAGTACATATTGTCTATGAAGACACCATCTTGTTCATCCTAGACATTAGAATGTATATAAACGCAGGGGCGATACTTATTTGCTTATCTGTGCTGCTGACCGATCTGATACAATGTAAAATGGCTGTCGTCCGAGAAATTAGTCGCGAGAATTACCAATAACGGTAAATGTTATTATTGTTTATGGTTGTCGACCGGGCTGATACTGCTGTGATTTGTCTCGGTCGACAGCCACACAAAATAAGATTCATTTAAAGTTGGCAAGTTACACAACAATACAAGGTAAGCTCTTTATGAGCTTTAAACCGACTGCTAAAACAAATGTAAAATATCAACACGTGTAAAACAAAGCTGTAAGACAGAAACGTTAAGAATATACTATTCAATTCAATCGATCTGAAAAATCGTGACAGCAAGTAAACCTGGCAGAGTTTTGTGCACGCTGTCAGGCCCAAGTGTCCACAGAGCATGCTAACCACCTTATCACTCCAGTTACGGAGAGACACACTGTCTTACTTTTAATAATCCATTGTGGAAGCACTAAAACACTAAATCATACAAATGTAGTCGAGCATACTAGTAGCTCTCTGGCCTAAAGCAAATGAAAAGCACATATTTAATCCCAGTGCACATGCTACTCATATTCAACACATATCAGGAGTAAGTAAATTGCACATATGTATGGTAATCAACTGGCTGGGTAGAAAATTGGTATTACCACCGCGATAACCCGTTACCGGCCGTTTTGTTGCCCATGCCAGTCTGTTCGCCGGTTCGTTTTGGTAGTGATACTCTGTGTGCTCAAATGCCCAAATCTCCCCAGCTCCCTTAAAATATTTTCTCATGCTCCCTGAAATTATTTTGCTACTGCTTCCCCTATCCCTAAAAGTAATTCAGCTGCTCCCCAGCTTCCTAAAAGTATTCAAGCGTGCTCCCTAAAATTGTTTTGAAGTCATATCTGCCACTAGGCGGAATAGAACCCGAAAAACTAGCAGTGACTAGCCTGAATGCATGTCCGAAGTTAAGTTTGCTTAAGAAAATGACTAAAATGGTATATTTGATATGTATAAATGGGGGGTGTGGGGGGCTGTGCCCCCTAGAAGCCAAAAACAATTTAGAAAATAACAGTCTGGCAGTGCTTCCCAGCTCCCCAAAATTGAGAGCTTGCTCCCTAGCTCCCTGAAAATAATTGCTAGTGCTCCCCAGCTCCCTGAAAATAAATTGCCATTCTCCCAAGCTCCCCAAAAACCCTGGGAGGGCCTCATTATCATTATATTGCATTTTGTCCGCAAAACAAAACATACACAACCGAATTATAAGCGCCTAACAGAATTTGATAGAGTGGCAGAAATCGGAACTCTACAATTTGTAGTATTACAGGTTATACCATCATGCAGGCCGAACCCGGGGACCAAAAGAAAGATTTACAGGTGCGTAAGAGCTCCCGGAGAGATACAGCCACATTTAAAATACCCACGCAAAGAGCTGTAGCACTGCAAATAAGAAAAAAACGTTCAGAACAAGATAATAACGTCGCTAACGTCATAAAATCATCAAATACGTCACGTGGGTAGGGTACGTTTATGACATCACAAATAAGTATTTAAGACGTCAGACTTTTAAAAAATTCATTTTCAGTCATAGGAAACATAAATATACAATATATACAAATTTAATCAATTTCTGAGACAGGGCCGATTCTGACCCTTCGTGAACCTACTCCTTTGTTGTTGTTAAGAAATTTCAAACAAACTTGTAACAAGTGTCAAGCTGCTTGTTAGGAATTTCTAATGGCACTGGTTACTTCTTGTATGGATCAAACAGTAAGAAAAATATGTACTTTCTGTCATTTGATTTTTTTAGGGCATTTTGATATGAAAATATGACATTTTTTAACTCTTTTTCATTACCGTATCAGTTCTCCAGGGAATAAGCGATAAGGTAATGTGGGTGATGTACGCGCCAAAACCAAACTGTCATTGCTTTTTCCCAATAGGAAAGCCACAAATGTATTGCCCTATTTTTCTCTTTTTTTGTGTGTGTGTTTAAAATATTATGTTTACTAGCACTTGCTTATACTCATAAAAAAGTAAAACATGCTATCTCTCTGTGCATTTACCTGTACAACACAGGGTATTTTTATTTGTTGTTTTTTCCTTGTTATTTTTCAATTTATTATTAATACTACCTGCACAATATCCAGAACCATTCCTGCCAGCACCATGCCAAATCCTGCTATAATATACGGCAGTGTGACTTGCAGACAGATACTAAGAGACGTCTCCTCCCGCTCCTCAATAACTGAGACAGTGGTTCCCGGCTCCTCTAAGTCATCTGAGGTAGAGTCTAGTAAAGGCTGGGTATCACCTGCATTCTCTATAAATGAGTATTCTGCCTCCTCTTTGTCATCTGAAAATAAATACAGTCAGCCAGAGCTCTAGATAAGAGGGAGTATTTGATGATAATTAAGGATAATTTTTCTTATTTGTCATCGAAACCGTATGTTGTGACCACTCATCTGAACCGTCTCCTTGATACGGTTCAGATGAGGGGTCACAACATATGTTTTTATGCAGAATTAACAAAAATTATCCCTAAATATCACGGAATACTCCCTCTTATCTAGAGCTCTGAGTCAGCTCTCGATATTTCAAATACTGATAAATCAATGACCCTCTTATATAAAATATTCTAACGTGGTATGCCTTCAAAAGCAATGGAAAGTTTCTGTGTTTTATTTTACAACAACTCACTGTTTCAGAGCGCATGAGTGTAACAGCTGATGCCACTGGCAATTAATGACGTATTTTGTGACATTCTGTGTCCACTGTTAGTTGTAAAGTAGATCATATGATGAGTGTGGAGCATGAGTGATATATCTACTTACAACTGACCTCCAAACAGTGAATTATTATTCAACAATTCACTGCTTCAGCTGATCTTTTTCTTAAATACAGTTTGGACTCCTGGAAACTCAAAGTAAATTTTCTGGAACCTGAAAATTTACTTTGAGATATCAGTAACTTGAGATGAATTTCAACTTTGAGATATCGAGAGTTGATGATGTAAGCCTTCATGCATCACAAAAGCAGACAACAAAATTTACATCCAAGAAATTGTCCATATGAAGAATTCATAGACTAGGAGAATTCACAGACTAGAGGGCAAACAGTATAGATCTAGATGAGGCAGCTCATTATGAGCTGCCCCATTTGGATCTACACTGTTTGCAAACTCAATTATTTTTATAATTTGGCACTTGGAATGTTAAC
Source organism: Ctena decussata (assembly GCA_963989385.1). NCBI lineage: Eukaryota > Metazoa > Mollusca > Bivalvia > Lucinida > Lucinidae > Ctena > Ctena decussata. Next base: position 2,457,874 of record OZ022507.1, on the reverse strand, counting down.
TTCAATATTGTAATCACCCAAAACACAGACAAAAGTGTCTGAGCAACAGCTCCAACTCAAATTAGACTGCCAGCATTTTGGGGCACACTGAACAAATTCAGTGGATGCGGTGTCTTGCCTGTCATTGTACTGTCACAAAACAAGAGCTAAACCAGAAAACTCAACACTTAGTATATGATGACACCACTGACACCACTGACAACTGAAAAGTAATACCAATATCTCACTTCTGCCAGTCACAGGCAAGACAGAAATTGATCCCATGAGTAAAATTGGTGGAAAAATCTTAACTTACACTTACTGAAATTCAGGGCCAAGTTGTTCAATACTAAAGACGTTGTTAGTTAACAAGATGTTAAAATTTCAAATGTTAATATCTCAAATGTACCAATATTTTTTATTGAAAAAAAATATGAGAAGCTTTTGCACTGCAAAAGCTTCTTACATATTTTCAATAAAAATATGAGTGTATTTGGCTATAAAGTCGCAAAACACTTAATGAGTTGACATCTTAACAAGCTTGTTAGGCTAACGATGCTTTGAACAACTGGGCTCAGATTTTCAGTCACTTGCTGGCCCAGTACTGTATGTCTTTACCTACCCGTATGAAAAAGCCTAAGGATAAGCACAGTAAATATATTACAATTTTTAATACATTTATGCCTAGTGTCCCATAAGAACGATAAAGGGAAACAGTGCAGATCCTGATCAGATGCAGCACAACAGAGCATCTGATCTTGGTCTACACTGTCTGCACAAAATTTGTAGCCATTTCTACAAAAAAAAAAAAAAACCCAAAACAGAAATCCCTAAAATTATGGACTCATCATATTTATACACATAGAACAATTCTCACTCGTAAAAATGGATTAAAGATGGCCTTATGGGATCTTACCTTTCCTGTCTGTTCCTGTTCCACCTGGATCCTGTAATGGAATAACTGTGGCAGCTCCATTCACTAAACTGTCACCTAACACTGTCACACCTGCTAATCCATCTTGGCTGTCACTCATTATTCTGCTGGTACCTGGTTCATGCTTTGATAGGGAATCCAGGGGATCTTGTATTAATGGCTGTTTGCTTGAGGAAGAGACATAGGGAACCATCTTCTGTTTACGGGAGCGGAGGGTGTATGGGTGTCCTGTGTCCCGAGAGGTCATATCAAGTATGTAGTTTCATGTAAGACAGACTCCATTCCTCAATTTCTCAATCTGATGAGTAAAAATATACATTATAATTTTTATACCAACAGATAGTTACTAGTCGATCAACAAAATCAACTCATGCTGAGAACAGCATCCAACATCTTGGGCTTATTCAATAAACAAGACTTCCATTAGTTGATTTACACAACAAACAAATATTCACCTGCTAAGAACAAACTTGACTGCCTTGATCCTAATACCAATCAACTGAACCAAGAGATTAGTCAGCTGATGAACACAATCAACTTTTTATGAGATAAATCAGCAGAAGGATAAACGAAAGTATGTGGCCAACACAGGGTTTCGAACCCAGGACCTCTGACTTATGAGTCAGGTGCCTTACCGATTGCGCTACGTGGCTTAAACTTGTTAAGATCTTCAACAGTTGCCATTTCTGTACTGTAACTAGAAAATGTGTTTATGAAACACTATGCCCCCAACCATATGCTTGTCTCTAGAGAAGGTTCATCCAATAATGCTTGTACCTTTGTACCATAGGCTTACAATGCACTAAGTCGAAAAAGGGGCTTAACTCAGTCAAAAATTTACGAATTGTTTTCGAAAGTTAATCAGGTCATCTACACCTTGGGCAATATCAACCTGCAAAAATCATGATCCTAGCATCAGGGGTTCTCCAGATATTTTGTTCACAAGCTTCCACAGGCAAAAAATGCACTAAGTTGAAAAAGGGGCATAACTCAATCCAAAATTTACAAATTATTTTCAAAAGTTAATCAGGTCATCTACACCACAGGCAGTATCTTCCTGCATAAAATCATGCTCCTAGCATCAGGTGTTCTTGAGATATTTTGTTCACAAGGTTCCATAGGCTTACAATGCACTAAGTCGAAAAAGGGGCATAACTCAATCAAAAGTTAATCAGGTCATCTACACCACAGGCAGTATCTTCCTGCAAAAAATCATGCTCCTAACATCAGGGGTTCTTGAGATATTTTGTTCACAAAGTTCCATAGGCTTACAATGCACAAAGTCGAAAAATGGGCATAACTTTGTCAAAAATTCACGAATTTGTTTCAAAAGTTAATCAGGTCATCTACACCTTGGGCATTGTCATCCTGCAAAACCTCATGATCCTAGCATCAGGGGTTCTTGAGATATTTTGTTCACAAGCTTCCATAGGCAAATAATGCACTAAGCTGAAAAAGGGGCATAACTCAATCCAAAATTTACAAATTATTTTCAAAAGTTAATCAGGTCATCTACACCACAGGCAGTATCTTCCTGCATAAAATCATGCTCCTAGCATCAGGGGTTCTTGAGATATTTTGTTCACAAGGTTCCACAGGCTAAGTCAAAAAAGGGGCATAACTCTGGAAATACATTGCCGGCGGAAAAATAAAAAAATACAGGTCCGCTTATTTTCCATACTGATTATGTGTATAAAGTTTCAAGTTCCTAGCTCCTATTGTTCTTGACTATATGTAAGGGTACCTTTGTACCATAGGCCTCAATGCACTAAGTCGAAAAAGGGGAATAACTCGATCAAAAATTCACAATTTTTTTTCAAAAGTTAATCAGGTCATCTACACCACAGGCAGTATCTTCCTGCAAATAATCATGCTCCTAGCTTCAGGGGTTCTTGAGATATTTTGTTCACAAGGTTCCATAGGCTTACAATGCACTAAGTCGAAAAAGGGGCATAACTCGGTCAAAAATTCACGAATTTGTTTCAAAAGTTAATCAGGTCATCTACACCTTGGGCATTCTCATCTCGCAAAGCCTCATGATCCTAGCATCAGGGGTTCTTGAGATACTTTGTTCACAAGGTTTCACAGCCTAAGTCGAAAAAAGGGGCATAACTCTGGAAATACATTGCCAGCGAAAAAAAAAAAATACGGGTCTGCTTATTTTCCATACTGATTATGTGTATTAAGTTTCAAGTTCCTAGCTCTTGTTGTTCTTGACTATATTTAAGGGTACCTTTGTACCATAGGCTTCAATGCACTAAGTCGAAAAAGGGGAATAACTTGATAAAAATTTCACGAATTTTTTTCAAAAGTTTATCAGGTCATCTACATCACAGGCAGTATCTTCCTGCAAATAATCATGCTCCTAGCTTCAGGGGTTCTTGAGATATTTTGTTCACAAGGTTCCATAGGCTTACAATGCACTAAGTTGAAAAAGGGGCATAACTCGGTCAAAAATTCACGAATTTGTTTCAAAAGTTAATCAGGTCATCTACACCTTGGGCATTCTCATCTTGCAAAGCCTCATGATCCTAGCATCAGGGGTTCTTGAGATATTTTGTTCACAAGGTTCCACAGGCTAAGTCAAAAAAGGGGCATAACTCTGGAAATACATTGCCGGGGGAAAAATAAAAAAATACGGGTCTGCTTATTTTCCATACTGATCATGTGTATAAAGTTTCAAGTTCCTAGCTCTTATTGTTCTTGACTATGTGTAAGGGTACCTTTGTACCATAGGCTTCAATGCACTAAGTCGAAAAAGGGGAATAACTCGATCAAAAATTCACGAATTTTTTTCAAAAGTTAATCAGGTCATCTACACCACAGGCAGTATCTTCCTGCAAATAATCATGCTCCTAGCTTCAGGGGTTCTTGAGATATTTTGTTCACAAGGTTCCATAGGCTAACAATGCACTAAGTCGAAAAAGGGGCATAACTCGGTCAAAAATTCACGAATTTGTTTCAAAAGTTAATCAGGTCATCTACACCTTGGGCATTCTCATCTTGCAAAGCCTCATGATCCTAGCATCAGGGGTTCTTGAGATATTTTGTTCACAAGGTTCCACAGGCTAAGTCAAAAAAGGGGCATAACTCTGGAAATACATTGCCGGCGGAAAAATAAAAAAATACGGGTCTGCTTATTTTCCATACTGATCATGTGTATAAAGTTTCAAGTTCCTAGCTCTTATTGTTCTTGACTATACGTAAGGGTACCTTTGTACCATAGGCCTCAATGCACTAAGTCGAAAAAGGGGAATAACTCGATCAAAAATTCACAAGTTTTTTTCAAAAGTTAATCAGGTCATCTACACCACAGGCAGTATCTTCCTGCAAAAAATCATGCTCCTAGCTTCAGGGGTTCTTGAGATATTTTGCTCACAAGGTTCCATAGGCTTACAATGCACCAAGTTGAAAAAGGGGCATAACTCAGTCAAAAATTCACGAATTTGTTTCAAAAGTTAATCAGGTCATCTACACCTTGGGCATTCTCATCCTGCAAAACCTCATGATCCTAGCATCAGGGGTTCTTGAGATATTTTGTTCACAAGGTTCCACAGGCTAAGTCGAAAAAGGGGCATAACTCTTGAAATATGTGACCCGCGGAAAAAAGAAAAAAACACGTGTTTGCTTATTTTTCATACTGATCATGTGTATAAAGTTTCAAGCTCCTAGCTCTTACGGTTCTTGAGATAGAGGACAGACGGACAGGCCCAAAAAAATATGCCCCCACAATTTCTCCGAAATTGGGGGCATAAAAATACGGGTCTGCTTATTTTCCATACTGATCATGTGTATAAAGTTTCAAGCTCCTAGCTCTTACGGTTCTTGAGTTAGAGGACAGACGGACAGACGGACAGGCCCAAACCAATATGCCCCCACAATTTCTCCGAAATTGGGGGCATAATAATTAAAATATTTTTTTGTTTTCTTTAAAAAATGCATGATAACTCAGTATTCCAGATAAGAAGGGGTAACAGGGATAATTTAGGGATAAGTTTCCTTAATTTTCCATCAAACCATTTGTTGTGACCTCCCATTAGAACTGTCTCATTGAGACAGTTCTAATGAGAGGTCACAACATATGTTTTTGTTGAAAAATAAAAAAAATACACATATTTGAATTATCTTCTTATCTGAAGCTTTGATGATGTTATGCGGCAGACAGACTACATGATGTAGTTGAATACTTGATTTTACTACTACTTTTAAAGTAGAAAAGCAAATCGAAAGACTGATTGATATCGATATGAACCTGTGTGATTTTGATATGCGACACTCTGGAAACAGTGCTAATGAAAATCCAGCTGTAAATAGTCATCCCCCCGCAGAACCCGATATTACGCATTCTTATGTTGCACAAGACACTATGAGACATGATACCTGTCAAATGTATCCTGCTCAAAGCCCTCCAGACTCGGGTGTTAGTGATACTGTATACTCTGATAGTAATGTTTCCGTCCCAGCTGAAAACGGTAGATCACACTGTAATACCAACACGTACATGCCTACTGAAACGGATAAACTTCATCACCCATTAAACATGAATGAGTGTCAGAACTACCCGCCCTACCAGAATCCTCAGATATACCCTCAACCTACATTAAATTTTGTGCAGCCAACGTATACCCCATTGAGTGAACTGTGCACTCAAACTACTGGACAGCCTATCTTCTACCAACATAATGCAGAAGAAAAGAATAAGAAAGTTAAGCCTTTTTTACGACACAGCAATCTTATCAATCTGGTGAAATAGTACAAGAGATACCGGCAAAGGAATATAGACGCCTACGATTGACTACCTTTAATTGCAAAAACATTCAGACCTGTGGGTTATTATTTGATGAAATGCTGAAGACTGAAGATATTATTCTAGTACAAGAACACTGGCTATTTAAATGCCAATTATATTTACTAGGTGAAATTAATGAAAATTATCAGGTCTCTGGTAAATCTGTGGATTTTCATGACCCAATCTCTCCAGCTCAAATTCCACATGGATACGGTGGTACTGCCATTTTCTGGAGGAAAACCCTGGATCATTTAGTTTCGGATAAGGACTGTGGTAACGAGCGCATCAAGTGTATTGAGTTCAATTCAAGCCCCCCTATGTTAATTATTTGCGTCTATATGCCTTGTAATGGCGAAAAATGTAGCTATCAGTTGTTTGTGCAGACTATAGAGCAGCTTCAGGAGATTATTTCTTCTTATCAAAATTCTCATGACGTTATTATTGGTGGGGATTTCAACGAGAACGCTATCCTAAAAAATGACACTAAACGGAATACATGTTTTCATAAATTCTTGGATGAAAATCAACTCATTACTAAACAGACAGAACCCACTTTTATACACCCCAATGGAAAAGATGTTTCTACTATTGACTTCTTTCTATATCAACGTAAAGCTGAAAGGAAAATATTGGAGATTACCAGAAATGAACACTATAATAGCAATGTATCTGATCACTATCCCGTATCTATGACTGTTACGATTGATCCTATAAAAGTGGTAACTACAAAAGTAAAACAAGTCAATTATGTGCCTAGAATCAAATGGGATAAGGTCGATAAGGACTTCATTATTATCAGTTATCATAACTCTTAACAGAACTTTTAATTTAACAAGATTAATTACGTTGGTCATGATCGGTCGGTTCTGCCACGCAATTTATAGCATTATAGATATTTATTTGTTTTATTTCATATTTCTTTTCAATAATATTTTTTCAAATGATATTTTTTTAATAATGATAATAATAATGTGTTGTGGTCTTAGCCTAGCATGACAAATACATGAATATGTTCGTGCGTGAGTTGAATAGCCTATGATGTGATTTGAAAGATCCATAAAAAATGTATTTTAGCTGCTTTCATGCGTAAAATTAGCTGAATAAGCTTGAAAGAACCAATTAACATTTTTATTTTATAAAATACATGTATATTTAACGAAAATTAAGCGTAAATAGGTCTAAAAATTTAAATACACCAAAATCACGTGACGGAAGACTGACAATGCGTTGCTATGGATTGTTTTCACCGTCTCTAAGGAGCCGCCATTACTGTGACATCACGGCGGGTTCCCAAATATAACTGAGTGATATGGGAGGGCCTACGGGATGCTGCGATCATCATTGGATCATCTCTTCTCCTTTTAATCCTGCGGTGCTGGACTCATCTCTTGTGGTGCGGATTTGTGCTTCTGCCTATGCTACTAATTACAGTATAACATTTAATACAACACATATTCAATTATTCTGGTGGATGGAGCGACTATACTTATGAAGGCTAAATCTTGGTGATGAAAATGCCGCGTGAACGCTGCCCGGTGTATTTCAACTGCCCTTTGATTACTAAAGACATTCAGTGGTAGATACAGACTGGTGCATGCTGCCTCGTACTGTAAAAGTTTTTAGTCAGCTCTTTACTCCAGAAGAATACGTATAACTACGGTGACCCTAACAAGGGTGGAACTCCTTAGTACAAGTTACAAGTTACAAGATACACTACAGCGAGACTACTTCAGTCAATTAGAAACAACCAACCAACCTAACAACCAAGAAGAAAACCTTACGCAAATGCGAACACGAAAAGTACCGTGAGACAATTACTATGAAGGCATATATACCCTGAAGGGGAGCATTGAAATACCGCAAACCACCGCAAACCATCACAAACCACCCTCAACTCTCCACAAACCACCACAAACCAGTTAAAAAACATTTCTAAGCACCTTTTTAATATTTTCAACACCTTTGAGATAATCTTTATCAGCTGACTTGTCTTATAATATAGCACTGAAAAGGCTAATTATGCCAACACTAAGGCATTATTGTTAAACTTCTATTATTATTAAATACATTATTAATGTATGATTATTATTATTGTAATTATTATTTGATCCACTAGAAGTTTAAAGTTGTTTTTATAACCCTCCAAAAAGAAAATATAATTGCAGGTTTTTTCACACTTTGCCTGTGTAATGTTATGGGCATATATATGGATGAAATTAAAGATTCCAAGGTTCTTAATACAGTAAAGTTGTCGTTGATATGCAAACAAATATCAAATATACTGATTAAATATACATTGAAATAGTTTTAGAGGTGGTTTGTTGTAATTTAGGGCTGGTTTGTGATGGTTTGCTGTGGTTTGTGGTAGTTTGCGGTGGTTTGCGGTATTTCAATGGACCGCCCTGAAGTGACATTACTTTACCTGAGAAGCCAATACTGTCGTTAGACATAGATTCAACGATTCTTACACAGAAGAATCTAATATGACACTGGAAGTCACACAGTATAGAGAAACTACAGAGGAAGAAATATCAGCCACGATGGCTCTACAGTTCCCTATGGAAACAGTAAACAGAAGGCACAAAATGGTTAAACTCCGAACAAGAACAACAGAGTAATGCCAGAATTCCGAATGCACCCTGTACTCGGCAACAATCTGTTCCGATCATGGCTTAAATATGCTGACAATTGTTATCCACGTTTATTAAATACAGTGATAGGATGTCTCTGGTGTACATAAAAGAAAAAAATGACTGAAAAAATTGTGACAAACCGAGATATTACACTTGTTTCTTACTTAATAATTTTTGCCAACTGGTCGTTTCCGACTGGTTCCCGAATCCAGCAAGGGGTAGGCAAATTTTTGTGACGAACCTAATAATGAGCCAAAAATGTGATAAACCGTTGAGAGTATGAATGTCAAGTTATAGTAAACGAATGGTAACCCATTTACCAGAACAATGCCAAATCACTCAATAAACTATTCTATTCTATTTTCTATTCTATCCCATAACCTTACTAGGTCGTTGCTACCATTCTCCTGTGCTGCCATTTATCAGGACTGCACTTGTAGCCTTGTCATATAGCTGCTGAATGGTGCGAACTAGGTTTGCATTGATATTGTACTTCCTCATGGTGGCCCATAAGGCTGCATGCCATACCCTGTCAAAGGCTTTTTTGAAATCAATGAAGACATGGTACAGATTCTGCTGATGTTGGAGATACTTTTCACACAGGATTCTAAGGTTGAAGATCTGTTCTGTGGTGCTCCTTCCTGCTCGGAACCCAATCTGTTCCTCAGCAATTATCTCTTCGGCTTGTGGCTTAAGCCTGTTCAAGATAAATTTCAGCATGACTTTGCTTGAATGACTGATGAGGCTGATGGTTCTGTAGTTCTGGCAGACTTGTAGGTTGCCCTTTTTAGGGAGAGTAATAATCAGCGACTGAGTTCATGGGGTAGGCCATTCTCCTGTTCTCCAGATCCTGTTAAAGATATCTGTTAAAACATTAATCATGGTCTCCCCTCCAGCTTGAACAAGTTCTGCTGGTATATTATCAACTCCGGCAGACTTTCCCTTCTTCAGTGCTGCTACTGCAATCTCAACTTCCTCACGAAGGATCGGTTGTTGATCTTCTTCTTGGGGCTGACTGCAGTCCAGGACCGTATTGTCACCATCAGTCTCATGGTTGTATAATTCTGAGCAATATTCTGTCCATCTGCTGAGAATCTCTTGTTCTTCTGTAAGGCCTCTCCCAGACTTGTCCTGGATAGTTGTGGGTCTACCCTGTTTCTCTGAAGTTAGATCCTTCACCAGCTGGTATGCTTTCTTGCTGTTGTTTTTGTTCAGGCAAGTTTCGATCTCCTCGCACTGACTAGCTATCCAGTCCTCCTTCAATAAACGGTCTTTACCAAAACTCCTGACAGTCGGTCACACCGCGGTTACTAGAAATACTGGAATACACTTAATTACCGGAATATACCAAAATACACCGGAATATACCGGAATCTGCCGGAATATGGGTTACTAGAATTACCGGAATACACCTTATTACCGGAATATACCGGAATACACCAAAATAAACATTTTTATTATCAAAGTTAACTTAAATATTGTTAGAATAGATAAGTAAGAACTATTTCCAGCTCAGATATTGCTATTTTTGCATCTGTAGTGAGAATAAATGGACCAGGGTAAGGGCCTTAGATAGGTATCACTGTGCAGATTGCAAGCTGGTTAGGGTCTTTGTATGGATCATTCACTTGCCGGTTTTTACATGCAGCTGTTACTAAAAGACATATTTTGGATAATAATACATTTATTCTGGTAATATTATAGTGTATTTCGGTAAATAAAGATGTGTATTTTGGTATATTCCGGTAGATTCCGGTATATTCCGGTGTATTTTGGTATATTCCGGTAATTAAGTGTATTCCGGTATTTCTAGTAACCGCCGGAATATACCAAAATACACATTTTTGTTTACCGAAATACACTTTTTTCGACCGGAATTTAAATAATTTTATCTAAAATATGTCATTTAATATTTGCTGAATGTAATTGCTGGCAAGTGACCGACCCCTACAAAGACCCAAACCAGCTTGCAATCTGCACAGTGATACCTATCTAATACCCATATGTTGGTCCATTTGTTCTCACTACCAATAAAAAAAGGAGAAGAACTAAATAAGCTACTAGCTTCCGTTCTCATCCTAAGTAGTATTGTATCTTGTAAAATATTGTATATCTATAGTTTGTTGAAATAAAATATGTTTAAACTAATAAAAAAAGCTAATACTTATATGGAAATGGTACTTATTTCATTTATTCTGGCAATATCTAAGTTAAACGTATATTTGGTGTATTCCGGTGTATTCCGGTATATTCCGATAATAAGGTAGATTCCGGTAATTCTAGTAACCCGTCACACCGTGACAACAATTAAAGCGACTAAGCGCACTCAGATATAGCTTTAGGTGTTTGTGGTAAGCTTGCAGGTATCAAGTAGTCTTGTTTTGCCTTATAACAACCCATGTCCATACGTGATGCCTTGAGGCTGTAGAAGGGACATGTAAAATAAGCCAAAAAGTGGTACCACCCTATAATGGTTTTATGACCCTGTTATGCCATTACCTATGTAAGATGCGGTATTTCCTTTGATGAAATAGCAGTGTCACTGGACTGTTGCATAATCGGATGCTGACACCCAGTTAACAAAAATTATGTATTTAAAATAAATACGTAAAGTAAGCCAAAAAGTTGTACCACTCTATAATGGTTTTATGACCCTGTTATGTCATTACCTATGTGAAGTGCGCTCTTTCACTTTATGAAATAGCAGTGTCACTGGACTGTTGCATAACAGAATTCTGACATCCAATGAACAAGAACTATGTCTTTAAAACTGATACGTAAAGTAAGCCAAAAAGTGGTACCACTTTATAACAGTTTTATGACCCTTTTATGTCATTACCTATGTGAGATGCGGTATTTCCTGTGGTGAAATAGCAATGTACTGGACTGTTGCAAAACAGGGTTATGACACCCAATTAACAAGAATTATGTCTTTAAAGACACATTTTCTTCGTAGTACTGAGAGTGGTACCACAAAATAATCGCTCCCAATTAACAGTAATTATAGCCAGAGCTTATATCAAAGGCTTTTCTATACCAACATTTTAAGCGTACTGGTCATTCTCCTGATAATGTTTCAGTGCAAATAGTTGAGATGTTATCATATGATCATAAGTCTTCTGCTCGATTCAATAACATCAAAAGATTCGAAACTGAATTAAAATGGATAAAATTATTGCAATCAGCTTCTCCACTTGGTTTTAACGATAACATCTACCACGAGGGAAATATCTCTAAAATGCCAGATTTTGATGTGTTTTCTCTTTTAGAAATTCGAAAACGTAAATCCAGATTTCATGGTATAAGACAAAAAGGAAATGATAAACGTAAAAGATGTGCTGCCAAAAAATCTAACACTTCTCTTAATGATTTATCAACAAAATTATTGGAACATGGCCGACATGCTATGCTTTCAATTCTTAGTTCCCTACCCATTCCAGTCTTACGCATGTTGGATATAGAAGCTAATAGGTTTTACGATGGAAATCACCAAATGTACGAAGCGGCACCTTTAACTAGATGTTATACTCAACACGCTCTCCGTCCACTAATTGATTCTGAAATCAATCACAAAAGAAATTTCATTAAAATCCCTTTCATTAACAAAGGTATTGACTTTATAGATTTACCTAGTATATTTCAGGATAAATCTGTTACATCTTCCATACCTGATTATTTCCAAAATTCTGAACCACCTATTATTTGTTATAAGTATAACAAACCGATTAGAAGTATCATATTTAATTTCAATAAACTTGTGTCTGATCTTGACATCGATGCTAATACTCCTGATTCATGAGATTGTAAAGATTCCAAATTTATTTACCCATCAGCAGGTCATGTTGTGACTGGAAATTTGAAGATCATCCCGGATTCTAGAATTCGTAACATTGTTTCTAAGGGTCCTAAGTATAGATTCCCTTCCCTTATCGATTTCAACAGATGTAGGGAAGAAATTGCATCTGCCTTAAATGATTTTGGTAATCGTTGGTGTAAACGAGAGGGTGTTGAAAGTAACGCTTTAAAGAGATGAAAACTAAGTATCTTTAATATTGTGGTTTTGGTTCCTGCTGACAAGGCCGCAAACAACATTGTTGTTGTTTGTCGGTTGCACTATATTAACACTTTGAAGCAGGAACTTAATGGCACCACGGCTTACGAAGAGACTTTTACAGATGAGAAGACTGTCGTTAATAGCCACTCAAATAATTTGCCTTATAAGTTTGCTGTAAACGTTAAGGAACGCCAAGACAAACTTCCTACGATGTATTGGTTACCTAAGCTTCACAAAAAAACGTATAAAGCTAGATTCATTGCCAACTCTAGCTCTTGTACTACTACAGAATTATCTAAATTATTAACTTCTTGCCTCACTGCTGTGAAATCTCGTGTCATTTGGTACTATGAGACAGTGTATGAGAGGTCAGGGAAAAATATATTTTGGTCTATAAAAAATTCTGGTGACGTTCTTAGTAAACTGAAGTCAAGAGGGTTCCGTGCGACTAGTTTGTCCACTTATGATTTTTCTACTCTTTATACCACATTACCCCATAATTTAATTAAGGAAAAACTTGTTGATTTGATTGAGAGGGCCTTCAAAAAGTTCTCCAAAAATGAAGATACCCTTTATATTGCCTGTACCGATAAGAAAGCGTTTTTCACTTCTACTGACCGTAAAATATATAGAGGATATGAACGTTGGTCATGTCAGAATGTATGTGACGCCTTATCATATCTCTTAGATAATATTTACATCAGATTTGGTAATAAGTTATACAGACAAATTGTTGGTATTCCGATGGGTACAAACTGTGCTCCTCTTGTGGCCGATTTGTTTTTATTTTGTTATGAAAGAGCTTTCATGACTTCTCTTTCTGTTGATAATCAAGCTGATATCATTGAGACATTTAACTCAACCTCTAGATATTTAGACGATCTTCTGAATATTGATAATCCTTATTTTGAAAGCATGGTCAACCAAATTTACCCACCTGAACTTAAATTGAATAAAGCTAATACTTCAGATACCGAGGCCCCCTTTTTGGATTTACATCTATCTATTTCTAACGGTTTTGTATCTTCTAAAATTTATGATAAACGTGATGACTTTGACTTTGATATAGTTAATTTTCCATTTTTGGACGGTGACGTTCCACGTCGTCCCTCTTATGGAGTGTATATTTCTCAATTTATAAGATTTGCTAGAGTGTGTAGTCATGTAGATGACTTTAATGCTCGTAATAAATGTTTAACTGCTAAACTTCTTCAACAGGGCTATCGGTATCATGAGCTTAGAAAGGCTTTTTCTAAATTCTGTCGCAGACATCATGAATTGGTTTCAAAATTTGATGTCGGTTTAAAATTTTTTTACACCAAGGCCTATCGGAACCAGAATTTTATGGTGACTTAGTATACAAATTCAAAAAGATTAAGGGTAGGACTGATTTTTCTGATCAATTCCGAAAAATAATAATACGTCACAAACGTATTGGCTATAATTTAAATGTTATGCGACAGTCTGCATGCTTAGTGATTAACCCAATCACGGTTGATAGCTTTACTGCACTCTTTAATTGCACACCGGGGGATCGGGCGTCAGACTCTATGATGGCCCCGACCTAAAGCTATATATTTTAGTTGGTTGGGACCGGAGCCTTTTTGTCTGTTGCTTGGTCCACCGGGGCTCAACTGGTGACCTTCTTTTGCTTCAGATTTCCAGTGGGGTTGTTTGGCAGGACAGGGATCTCCACCTGTCAGACGGCCCGTTGTATCTGTTGAGTCCTCGTCTTTGCTTCTTCATGGTGCTGAAATTTGATTTATGTGTTTACCGTGATGATTCATTGACGAGTTAGAGGTTTATCATGCGAACCGAACAGCCAACTAAATGTTTTGTACCACTTCAGATACTGAGGGTGAGGTTGGGCCTGTAAAATCGATTTAAGCCCCCCAGTAATTCATTACTGACCGTTCCAAGGCGGTAGTTCTGTTGTGGTTCTCTGTTGCCTGTTTTTGGTGTCAGAGTTTCTGTGATGTTTTACCTTATGTAAGTTCTTATTATTTTTGGTTGGGTTTGGGTTGCTGAGTGGCCACCTTTTGGGAACAAGCTGCTCACTCGGTTGGCCATATGTTCTCTGTATCTTGATTATTTGTAATCTTAGTTGTTTCCAACTATGGTTTGAGGGCTGGATTTGGATTTTGATTGTTTCAGTTCCTGGTCTTTGCATACTTTTTACTTTTTTTAACCCTTTAATATAACCCTTTTATAGAACATATTATCTTATCTAGGTGATTATTAAGGGATTAAGCCAGTGGTAAACCCCTATGATGGGGGCCTAATATATTATTATTATCCTGTTCATGCTTCTACTTTAAAAAACAAACAAATTAAATAAAGATAAATAAATAATTCTTAATAAACAAAACTTGTACATTCTTTTAAATTACCTTATTCTGATAGGAGATGAACTTGTGAAAATACATTTTTTTTGTTTGAAATAATTACGGATTTATTATTTGTTAAATATATGTTGTATCGTCTAAACTCCGTTCATTAATTCTGAAACTGGGTTTTTCGCTGCTCATTCTTTTATAATCTAACCAATCCACGTAAGACTGTGCATAGTGATAAAGCTCGACTTCCGCCGATTTCTCATAAAGGTCTCGTGTATCTTAGCCTGGCGTCTAATGCTGCAGTTACATGCACGAAACAGCAAATTTCAAAAAACTGTCCGCAAACTAAGACCATTTGATGAAAATTGACAGCCTAAAGTCATACATATTCAGATACGTTCCACGTGGATATCACGCTGGTCATTTAGGTAATAACTGTTGTTCATCCAACAAAGTCACAGGAATAAGAAAAAACAAGCGTTTTGAAGTTCGGCTACATTTTAATACAGAAAAATACCAAGTTATTACATGAGGTACATTTTTCAGTTTTGACAACTCTGGATTTTAGGATTGAAAATCAGACCGAGTATCTTTACCATATTTTGAACACTTTTGTTTGTTTTTGTCATATTTTCTCAGGAAACTATCAAAAGTAGATACATATAAACAACGGGACATTTGTGTCACCCGACTCAGAAGCGAACTTCTTCAAGCCCATAAATGTCTCTGCATTTATCTTTTTCTTCCTTTCTATCATTTTTCTCATGGTGATGTTTCACGCAAAAATGTGGCATAATGTATCCGCTAACAGGAAAATGTCAAACCGGTCAGCTAGAGACTTTGTTTTGTCCCTATGTGTCCACACAACCACACATCAGATGTGCGAAAAGCGTATATACGGAAGGAAATATCACATGCATGCACGTGTGCGGGTTCACCTTTGTACGTCAATGTCTATGACTGATCGATTGATTGTTTTGGGTTTAATGGCCCTTTGAGACAGTATTTCAGTCTATATCGGGCCGCATTGTCTATGAATACAGTTCTTGGAAGTAAAAGATTTGCACGCTTGTGAAAAGGTACCCTTATATTGTACGAACGGGAAGGACTCAGATCGTGCAGTCATATCACAGTCTACATTTTTGCATAAACATTCTTGGCTGATATAAAAAAAAATGAGCAGCCTGTACAGTTGAGTATGTAGTACTTACATAAAGGTATTCCTTGCGTATATATATGTTCGTGTCGCGGGGTAGAGGTCGGAGTGGTAGACTAATCGAGGAAATAGTTTGTTGAAAAGAAGTGGGGACGGGGAGGGGAGGGGATGGTTATAGGATATGTGTTAAGAGACTAGGGTGGCGGTGTGGGTGGTAGATTGAATAAGGAGGTGTGTGTTTGGAAAGCGGTCATGTCGAGGGGTGGGAGTCTGGATGGTAGACTAATTGAGGGGAGGGAGGTGTAAGTAGTCAAGGGGAGATTATTATCGTTTTTAGAGTGGGGGTGGGGTGTGTGAGGGTAAGATGGAGGAATAGACTGATTAAGAGGAGCTGTAATAAGTTTAAGTCTAAAGTGCACGGTTTGGTCCTTTTGTCCTTATATTTAACTTTAACATTGGTAAATTATAAATAATATTTTGGAAATTTAGAACTTTATTACATACTGCGGAAAGCTGTAATATTTGCGTTAAAATAACGCCAGTGAACATCTTTACGTCGCACTGATGCTGATATGACGTGTAGACGTTGTTTGCCGGTGGCGACACTATGATGAAACACTGAAATTCTTGTCCAGTGTGAATTTATGCGGTGTAATTAATTTCATATTGAGACAAAATTATATGGATGACAAGCTTGTTGTTACGCTGACTGATTTAGCACGTGCAGAACATGTGTTAGAATACTAACCCCACCCGTATACAAAACTATTTATAGCGACCGCTTTATATGGTATTAAAAGGCGTTACTAACCTGACCGATGGACTTAGTCTCGGATTGAAAATCTGTAATTTGCAGTTTTGTGCAGGTTAGCCCAGCATCGTACGAAGGACAGAGTCATAGGACACATAGATGAGAAATCGGCGGAAGTCTAGCATTATCACTTTGCAAAGTCTTACCTGGATTGATTAGATTATAAAAGTATGAGCAGCGAAAAACCCAGTTTCAGAATTAATGAACGGAGTTTAGATCAGGATCGTCTTCTTTGTTTTATTATTATTATTATTATTTTGCTTTCAAGCTCCGCATGCTGATGAATGGAAAATTCACTGCTGACATAGTCTTTATGTGAACAGTAAATAAAAAGATAGGCGATGATCAGGAATTAACACAATCAAATCCCACATCCCGCTCTCGAAACCAATAGGGAAAGAAGCACACACACACACGGAAAAATTGACACAAGTTCACGAAAGACACGCACGGTAAACCGAGTGAGCAGCTATTTCCCAAATAGGTGGTCATTCAGCTACCCTAATCAAAAAAAGCATCAACATCTATTTTTATCTATTTTATTTTTAACTTACAAAACAAAACAAAACAAAAGGCAGATTGGGTAGCAAAACAGGTGACCAAACCGCCAAAGAACGGACATAGCACAATGTGACATCAAGGAACCACAACAGAAGTTCCGCCCTGGGACGGTCAGCAAAAGATAACTGGGCGGGAGGAGGGGGGGGCTTAAACATGTTTCACTGCCTCTGCTTCTGCAAATATTCAAAGTAAGTAAGTATAAGTAAGTAAGTATTCAAATCAGCAATCACATTTGTGTAGACGGATCAGGATCTTCATTTTTGCTTTTTGTCATGAATGGAAGACTCGGACAGATCATGAGAACAAAGATGACTGATTAGATTGCACAGGCTGATCTGAGTTTTCTGCGTGCTCGAGGGTTGAGATGTACACGTTCCTATTTACATGGCTCTGTTTCCATTATTACTATGTATAAAAAAAAACAGTCTTCGAACAAAAAATGGTAGCAGTTTTCAACACAGTTCCAAGTGGGTGTTCAAAAACATAGACCGATCCAATCATAATCTGCTTATACCCATAATATCTCCTTTTCCGTGACAGCTGAATTACCCTGTATTTGGCCCCATACCCGTATTCTAGTCACAAGTCTTTCAGGATTTGTATCTCTGAGCAGCATGTTACAATAAACGTTCATTAGCGTGTTATGCAATCAAAAATGTGTCTTTATGGAATTACATTATGAAATAGCCCATATTCAAAAATATCGTACAGAAGCTCCTTGTTTACTAGTATTGTACCTGACCACTGGAAATCTGCATTTGTTGCTCCTGTCTGTAAAACGGCCAAAAATGTAAACCAAGGCATTATAGACCCTTTTCACTTACACGTTTAACATTAATGAAACATTTTTGATATCCAACATTATGACCCGTCTTGATTCAAACAACCTCCTTATTCCATTTCAGCATGGTTTTCGTTCTTAACATGGTTGCCAAACGCAAATTATCAGTGTTTCTTAGGAAATCTGTGACAATCTCGAAAATGGTAAACAGACTGATCTCACCATAATGGATTTGAGCAAAGCTTCTGATATAGTTGACCATAACCTTTTGATATATAAACTTTTCAATTTGAGTGTCAATCTAAAAACAGCTTCCTTGACAAAATCACTTTTTTTTCAAAATCGGAATCAATCAATTGTTGTTGAAGGCAAAATTAAAATCTTAAAGAATCCTCCCCAGTACCTGTCATGTCAGGAGCCTCCCAGGGATATGTATTCGGGTTCTGTCTTTTTTCTTGCCTATGTAAATGACTTGCCTGACTCTCTCAAAAGCAGAGGAGATGACTATTATACTAGGAGATGACTATTATACAAGCATTGCGCTTACCGTCAGATCCTACATTGAAATGATTTGTACTTGTATATATGTATGTAGCTTAACTGAATAAAATACTGTTTAAACCAAAAGCAGAGCTCGTCTGTCAGCAGATGACACTATAGTGCAGTGCGACTTGCATAAACTTGAACTTTCGGAGTCCAACTAGTTCATGGAATTCAATTCTGATGAATGTGAAGTGATTCGAGTCAATAAAAAAAAACAATAATCTTTCCTTACAAGCTTCACAACACTTAACTGAAAATTACTGAAAATGCTAAATATTTGGGTGTCACAATTAGTAAGAATTTTAACTGGAATAAACCAGTGACCTATAAACACAGTGACTCGCGTCTTCACCTTTCGGTCCAAAGAGGCGTGTCGCGCATGCGACTGCAGCGCCTCCTACCGGATCGCCATTTTTAATACAAGCTGAAAAAGCTTGAATTTCTTTCAAAAGTTAACGGCGTGCATTGCACATTTTATCGGTGTTTTCATAGTGAAATTATTATGCAACGATAAGGTAAGCTTTTAATTTTTTAATGGTGTATTAGAATATAAGTTTTGTGATGATTTTGCTTGGTTTTGGAGTTCATTTTTAACGATGTAAATTGAGAAACTTTGGTCACTCGAAACAAAATGGCGATGCCGCTGTAAAAACAATCCATTCTTTTTCGATGTACTCCGTCGTTAATAAGGTTTGAGGTAAAATTTTAGCATTAGAAAACAAAAGGGGAAGGACCAAAATGTTGTTTAATATCATTTTCATGACAATTATTTACTATTTTGATGGTCTTATGACAGTATAGAAAAAGGCTTATTTAGGAAAGTAGCGAAAACCGGTAAATCAGGATGTTCAAAACCCCACTCCCCCGTTTTTAAATAAAGCTCCCAGAATAACTATTTTTGAGCCTCGCAATGATATTTTTCATAAAGTTGAATGTCTTACACACTGTTTGAGTGCTATTATATGCAATTTTGTGCCGATTTAATGGGTCAAAATAATCTTAAAATAAAACTTGTTTTTCACAGTTTTCGCCATACATCAATGAGTTCAGAGGGTTGGTTGGTTGGTCAGCTACCAAAGTTTCTTATTTCACATCAATACAAATTAACCCCAAAACCAAGCTTAATAATAACAAAATTTACTAGTCTAATACATCATCATAAAATTCAAAGCTTACCTTAACGTTGAATAATATTTTGATTACGTAAACATTAATGAAATAGGCGATTCACGTCGATAACTTTTGATAGAAATTCCAACCCACTCCGCTTAATCAAAACCTATGTCACTGACTTACTTCAATTTTCAATGCATGCATATTCTCCTAAGTAAGAGAGAGCCAAGATCAAAATCCTCATCCAAATGCAAAATAAAAAAGTCTCCCGTATTTATATTGAAAAGCCCTCCAGCCCGTTTTTTCGTGTGTGTGTTTTTTAATTACGTCAAGTAAAACTATCGTATAAAAACTTGGCAAGTTTGGTGTCAAAATTTCGGAAATTAAGTACACAATTTAACGCAAACGTTTGTAAGAACACATTATTTATACAGATAAAATAAAACAATGATAATATAAAAATATTTCTAGATGCGAAATAAGCGGTCGACAGAATTATCGATTTTTATCAGCCATTCACCTGTCCAGCGGCACGACAAGCATCTATTGGAAAAATACCTATATTTAACGGGAGATGCGAGTCAGTCACTATATATGTAGGTCACTGAATAAACATATTGAAAACGTAGCTTCAAAAGCCTCCAAACACCTTAAAATTCACCAAAAGATACATACAATCCAGTAATCTAAAAATAAAAGAAACCGCCTATAACACTTTTGTCCAACCGCAGCTCGAATACTGCACTCCAGTGGCATCCTTGGCAGAAACCGCTTAGTTACAAGATAGATAGAGTAAAGAGGGGGGCACCTAGATACGTACTAAATGATTATAGTTTCACAAGTAGTGTCATTGAAATGCTCGAAGTGTTAAACTGGCAAAAAAGTTAGTGGAAAGGATTAGGATATGCCACAATCACAACCCACAGTCAAACCTTAGAACATAGAAGAATTCAAAGTTGTTATCCTTTTCAAAATTAAATTCCACCTTGTTGCAGTAGATCACCATCATCTTACTGAAAATAGAAATCTGAACTTCCAACTACTATATCCCGAGCCCAGTACCACATTCATTCATTTTTCCACGAACCATCAGATACTGGAACAGTCTGCCAAACAACCTCAAGGCCAGTACCAGCCTATGTGAATTCACTGCTGGACTGGCAACAGTCAATTGTTAATACCTGAAATATTTTTTTTATGTTTTTAAAAGTAGTCATAGTAGTTCTTTTAACGTGTTTGTATCATGTTCATCTTGCTGCGATGTTTTATTGTTACTTTTTAAATATTCCAAGCAACAAATATTCAAGATCATCTGTAAAATAGCATTGCATTGTATTGCATTGCATTGCATTGCATTGCATTGCATTGCATTGCATTGTATTGTATTGTATTGTATTGTATTGTATTGTATTGTATTGTATTGTATTGTATTGTATTGTATTGTATTGTATTGAACCTGTAGTAGTCTTTAAAAATGGGGATTTTCCGATATGAAAGTGGACATTGCCGTATCGTATGGATGCACAGTCAACGCTTCAAAAGTGAAGTCGCAGAATCTGACTTGCATTCGTAAGAAGTTTTAGCTAATCCAAGATGTCAGCTTACATGCGGCGGAAATAAATAACTTCAATTTTGGGAAATAATACGGTACTAAAATATTTTTTTGGACAAAAAGAATACTAGAAGCTCTCGAAAATAAGATAAGTAATGGCTTCCAGTTCAAGAGAACATGACTTCCAGCGTTTCTCGACTTCAACAGCAGGTAAGCCACAAATATTGGCTGTGGACTAGTGGCCGGTAATTCCCGTTCGGACACAGTTTTCCCGTTCGGCCGGATTTAGAGGATGGGTCCTACCTAAAACCAAATTAGAAGTTAGAGTTACTCCCGAAACATAAGAAAAAGAGACTCAAACATAAGTAACTTTTATTTAATGCTGTTTAACTAGAGGCCAATGTATCCACCCCCCACCCCACCCCCCAGGTTAATTAATTCTTGTCTATGTTTAGAACATTTGAGATGCTTGACTGGTCTAATCATTTGACTGGTAATATTGTCGAATCGTGGAAAATCTTTAAATCTGTTTTCGATGAATGTATTCACAGGAATGTGCCACTTAAAGCTAAGCGCAGTCGCAAGGCAAAAAAACTATGGATAACTAAAAAAGTTATTAGAGCAGTGTGCAGAAAAAACGCCTGTGGAGGAAATTCTGTGCTTCACGAGAATTGAACACTTATTATAAATATAAAGATGCTGAACTGAATGTAAAGTCTGTACTGAGGGAGTCAGTTAAGAACTTTGAGCATAAAATTGCCAACAACATAAAGTCGGATCCCAAATCCTTTTATAAGTATGTCAAATCAAAGAGGCAAGTAAAAGACAGCATCGGGCCCCTAAAAGATAGTTCTGGCGAGTCATCTTCAGATAAATTATTCATGGCTGAGTTGCTTAATGAGTTTTTCGCATCTACCTTTACTGATGAAGACACTAGTAATTTTCCAACACCTGTGGCATTTTTTCATGGTTCTGATAGTGAGCAGGCCAGTGACCTTGAAATAACTCCAGAAATTGTATTGAGACAGTTATCCAAGTTGAAACCAAATAAAGCCCCAGGACCTGATGGTATTGGTTCCAATATATTGATGGACCTAAGAGATGTTCTGTCAGCTCCTCTGTCTATATTATATAATAAAAGCCTTCAAGAATGCAAAGTGCCAAAAGATTGGAAAACAGCAAACGTATCCCCCGTCTTCAAAAAAGGCAGCAAGAGTGACCCTGGTAACTACCGTCCTATTTCCTTGACTTCGTTAGTGGGTAAAACCATGGAATCTGTACTTCGTGACATCATCCGGAAACACCTTAATACGCATAAACTACTTAACGACAGTCAACACGGTTTCACAGAAGGTCGTTCGTGTTTAACTAATCTACTCTTGTTCCTAGAGGATGTAACAGAAGCTATTGACAGTGGTTACCCCCTTGATGCTGTTTACTTGGATTTTTCAAAAGCATTTGATAAGGTCCCACACCAAAGACTGTGTAATAAACTGGAAGCTCATGGTATAAGTGGCAATATTAAAGATTGGATACAGGATTGGTTGAGTGGCAGAAACCAACGAGTTGTACTTGATGGTATTGCATCGCCTGTAAGGAGCGGTGTTCCTCAAGGTTCCGTACTTGGACCCATCCTGTTTGTAATCTTTATAAATGACATTGACATGGCTGTTAAAAGCAAACTAGTGAAATTCGCAGATGATTGTAAGGCCTACCGTGCCCTCAAAACTCAACAAGACACAGCAATACTTCAAGATGATATTCATGATTTGTGTAAATGGAGTAATGACTGGCAAATGCTGTTTAATGTTAAGAAATGTAAAACTCTGCATTTTGGGTTCAACAATCCAGGACATATCTATCACATGA
Organism: Ctena decussata; assembly: GCA_963989385.1. Lineage (NCBI taxonomy): Eukaryota > Metazoa > Mollusca > Bivalvia > Lucinida > Lucinidae > Ctena > Ctena decussata. Next base: position 2,434,763 of record OZ022507.1, on the reverse strand, counting down.
ATAATGAAGAGCTGAATTCAGATACTTCAGAAAAAGACCTTGGCGTCCATATATCTACAGACCTTAAAAGTGCAAAGCATTGTGTTGAAGCAGTTAAAAAGGCCAACCAAGTTCTTGGTATGATTAAACGTCATTTTGTTGTAAGGGATAAAAGAACTATTATTCAGCTTTATAAGAGCCTTGTCAGGCCCAATCTCGAATATTGTGTCCAAGTTTGGAGCCCACATTACCAGAAAGATATACAATTGATAGAAAGAGTTCAGCGTCGAGCAACTCGTATGATCGATGGTCTTGAAGATATGCAATACCTTGACAGATTAAAAGAATGTAAATTAACAACATTGGAATTACGTCGACATAGAGGAGATTTGATTGAAACTTTCAAAATTCTCACAGGAAGAGAAGGGATTGATAAAAATCAGCTGTTTACTCTTGCTCAGGAAAGTCGTACTAGGGGTCATACCCTCAAACTTGTGAAACACAGATCAAGGCTTAACTGTCGAAAGTTCTTCTATTCCCAAAGGATCATCAATAGTTGGAATCGTTTACCAGCAAGTGGTGCAAGCTACATCTGTGAACCAGTTTAAAAACCTACTCGATGTCTACCTAGAGGAAATACATGGGGTTTCAATGAGTGATTCTCTACTAATCCCTGGGCCACATTCGTAAGGGGTGTGGCATAGGTATATAAGGTATATATAAGGTATGTAGCTGAGTTTGTAAATACCATTGGTGAAGGGTTTCTCCACTCACGTTGTGAGGTGCTTCTTTAAAGGGAGGAAATTGCAGTGGAGCAAGAACAAGAGTACGGTCAGTTTGGCCTGATATATCGTAGGCGTTTGGTCAGGGCAGGGGCGACCACCAACCCAATTGGTTTTTTTTGCAATTATACATTCTCAAAAAAGATATTTTGCACCTCACAATTTTGCCATTGCACAGGCCTTGTGACAAGGTCTGGTATGGTTTTACTAACCTTACCGCCATATCCCAAACCTAAAACCAAACTAGAATTTTTTCTGTCCTGTTGAGATGGAACTAAATGACTCAAATAAAGATGTGGAAATACCCTAAAGGGCATAAGTATTGGGACACCTTAAACCAATAATTTTCCATTTGTCCTAAATGCAAAGTTAATGGTTTGAGGTGTCCCAATGTTTCGGCATATTAGGCTGAATAAATTCTGAGGAAAAACAGCAGCATATGAAGAGTTAGTTTGAAATGTAAGGCAATATCACTGGATCAGCAATAAAGGTCAAGGGCTCAGGAGTCAGCATGGATGCTTTGAAGGTGCTGCAATTATAGGGATATGCTATTTAACCAAGTATATACTCTCTTGTCTCAAAGGTATCTTCAAAACTAAAAATTATGCCTTAAAAACAGTGCCAAACAGCAAAGTCAGTCAACCGTGAGATATAGGTCAAGGACATATGACATATTAGATTTCGCGCCGAAATTCGCCCAAACACTTTTCGTACTGAAATTTTCATTTTGTTTCTCAACAATTATAATTTTGCACAGTAATTGTTATTGACCTGATAATACATTTTCTTCTAGTACAATAGATTACTAGTAGATTAATCTGTGGATATTCCCAAGAATCTGAATTGTTTGCTGGATTGTTTCCCCTTGTTTTCCTCAGGTCTGAATTTTTTGTGGCTTGACCTGAATTTTGTTACTGGTGCGCTTGGTGGCAGCCTTTTGACATTCACTAGCCAACTTGTGCGTTTGGACATAGCTAGATCGCTAACCGGCTGGTGTGGGGATTTTTTGTAGCCGTCTGTGCACCGTCTGTACATCTTCGTATCTGTGCAGCAGGTAGGGTCACCTCCCCGCCGGGCACAGCATTTGTCTCACTTTTGTGGTATCTTTGGCGTCTGGACATCTTCGTATCTGTGCAGCAGGTAGGGTCACCTCCCCGCCGGGCACAGCATTTGTCTCACTTTTGTGGTATCTTTGGCGTCAAGAACAACTTGTCTAACCAATCTGGTCTCTCTGAAAATGGCTCTCGGTCAGGTACATTCAAATGTAGAGCGGTCGGCTGCTAGGCATGGTCACTCCCAGGCCAGGGCTCGGCTGCTCTACCACTTGGCTTTGGTGTTGGTGCTTGGATTCATTGTATGGAAACGGCTGAACTCGGTACATTCCCTGGACTCAAACCAGGAATGTGGTATTGGTTTTGGAAACCCTCCTGGTAGTATATCCCATTTTTTGGCATACTCCAGGAAACTTGGAAACTGCAGAAATTCGGAAAGTCTACGCAGCTTTAAACCGTCAAGAGGTACAAATCTGCTAGTACTAATCATCCTGGCTGGGGATATCGAAACAAACCCAGGTCCCAGGTCCCTGTGCTGTCAATGCAATAAATATTGTAAGGCGGCAGACAAGGTTGTTAAATGTGAGGAATGCAGAAAATCCTCTCATGTGACATGTGTAAAACTCAGTGAAAAAGAATTGTTGGAATTAAAATCAGGAAATGGATCTTGGTATTGCACTGGCTGTAAAGCTGACTGTGATATATGCAGCGGTCCTGTTCTATATGGTCACAAAGCAGCCCAATGTGATATGTGGATTCACAATGAATGCTCTCTCATCACAGAATCTGAATTTGATGCTGTGAAAAACTCAAACTGCTTGTGGTTTTGTCCAAAATGCCACTTTTCCAATTTTTCGGATTCATTCTTCTCAGAGCAATTAAACTTGGAAAATCAAAATAGGTTTGCTCCATTGGCAAAGGATAATGGAACTAAAACTCCCCAAAATGTGACAAATAAAGACAAATTTATTAGCGGATTGAAATTTGCAAGCATAAACATCAATAGTATACGGGGTAAGAAACTTGAGTTGTTGGCCTTCCTTGACTTTCATCAACCTCAGATTGTGGCAATTCAAGAGTCAAAAATTGACAGCTCCATATCAACCTCAGAATTGTTTCCAGAAACTTTCCCATACAGTGTATACAGGAAGGATAGAAATGGTTCAGGCGGTGGTGTAATGTTGCTTATCCACAAGGATATCCCGCATATGCCCATCACAGAATTGGAAAACGACTCAGAATCAGTATGGGTTAAAGTGTTTGCAAATAAAACTTCTCATTTTGTGGCAAGTTGGTATCGAACACCTGATGAAAAATTGTTAAAATTGGAAGATTTTGACCGTTTGTTCAGAGAACAGCTTGATAAAATCAGGAATAAACATAAAGGCAACAAACCACCCTCAGTTCATGTACTAGGGGACTTCAACTTCCGAAATATTGTTTGGCCTGACAGACTCAACAAATCTGGTTCAGCCTTGAGTCAGTCGGAGGGACAAAAGTTGGTATACATTATGAATGATCATGGATTGGAGCAGTTAGTCCACTTCCCTACAAGAGAAAGAAACACATTGGATTTAATAATGACTTCCAGTCCTACTCAATTTGTAGACATCCACTCCCCGGACAAACTCAGTGATCATGACATTGTTTCTGGAACTTTGAAAGTAGTTATTCCCCCCATCAAGAAACCTAGGAGGAAGGTTTATCGTTATCAGAAAGGTGATTATGAATCTATGAGGGCAGAAATACTTAAATTTGCAAAAGAAAAGTACTTTAATGGTTACTCAGACACTCGCTCGGTTCAAGAAAACTTCAATCTGATTACTTCTTTCATTCAGGACTCAGCAGATAAGCATATTCCATCAAAAACTAGTCGCACGGTTTCCTCGGTTCCATGGATAACACCTGAAATAAGACGTAAGATTCGCAGAAGAAATGCAACTCATGCAAAAGCTAAGAAGACTGGTAGTGCAAAAATTAGATCTAAATTTGAAACTTTACGGAGAGAAATCAAAGCTGATATTAGGAAGCAGCATGCCATTTATGTGAATAACTTGGTTGGTGATGTTAAGGCTAATCCCAGGGACTTTTATAGGTACATCAATAGTCAGAAAAAAGACACCCAAGGTATCCCCCCTTTAAAAAAGAGGAACGGAGGTGGGGTCGCCCAATCGGATTTCGAGAAGGCGGATGAATTTAATGGTCAGTTCACGGATGTGTTCACCAAAACAGAACACAACCAGGTCCCTCTTCTGGATAGATCAGCCCCATTCATGGAAGAAATTGTTGTTACTAAGGAAGGAGTTACAAAACTTCTTAAAGGATTAAACCCATCTAAGGCCTTAGGACCTGATGAACTTCATCCTAGAGTTCTAAAGGAGTTGGCGTCAGAGTTGGGTCCGGTATTTGCCCATCTTTTTCAACAATCGATTGATAGAGGTGAAATCCCTCGTGAATGGTCTCTTGCGAACATTTGCCCCCTGTTCAAGAAGGGGGACAGGTCTCTTGCCCGTAATTATCGTCCGGTATCCTTGACCCACATACCTTGCAAGCTGCTTGAACATATTGTGTGTTCGAATATAATGGCCCATCTTGATGAACATAAACTTTTGTCAGACAAACAACATGCATTCAGAAAATGGCATAGCTGTGAAACTCAGTTGACTACGGTGATAAATGATTGGGCAAAAGCGTTAGACAATAAGGGTCAGGTTGACACTTTTATATTAGATTTTGAAAAGGCTTTTGATACACCCCCACATGAACTCCTTAAAAGCAAACTATTTAGCTACGGTATAGGTGGTTCAACATTGAATTGGATAAACGCTTTCCTATGCTTTAGACAACAAAGGGTAGTAGTAAATGGTGTTATGTCAGACTGGGCCCCTGTTGTGTCTGGTGTCCCACAGGGCACCGTTCTTGGTCCCTTGTTGTTCTCCTTGTACATAAACGACATCTCTGCAGACATTGAGTCTGAAATAAGACTCTTTGCTGACGATTGTGTTTGTTACCGTGAAATAAAAGGAATAGATGATACAGTGAAACTTCAGGAAGACATTGATCGTTTAGGATGCTGGGCTAGGAAATGGGGTATGAGATTTCAACCTGTCAAATGCAACATGATGCAGCTGACAAAAAAGCACAACAAAATCCAGGCTTCTTACACCCTTGAGGGTACAGTACTGGAAAATGTTGAAAGTATCAAATACCTTGGAGTAACAATTACAAGTGATTTGAAATGGAATACCCATATCATTAATATTTGCACTAAGGCCAACAGAACCCTAGGATTCTTAAGGAGAAATTTGTTTTCTTGTCCCCAAGAAGTGAAAGAAGTAGGCTATAAGACATTGGTGCGTCCCATCCTCGAATATGGAAGCTCGGTCTGGGATCCCTATACACAAGGCCTTCAGGAAGAGTTAGAAAAGGTGCAAAACCGTGCAGCTAGGTTTGTAACTAGGAATTACACCCGAGAGGCGGGTAGCATGACTGGCATCCTTGAGCAACTTAAGTGGGAAAGCCTCAAAAAGAGGAGGAAGGATAACCGACTCATATTGCTATACAAAGGTCTGAAAGGTAAAGCCAGAATACCTACAGGTGACCTTGTCCCCAAAACTAGGCGTTGCAGAAATCAACATTCCATGGCATTTCAGATACCCACTGCTAGTTTAGATGCATATAAATGTAGCTTCTTTCCCCAGACCATCAGGGACTGGAATGACCTCCCTGATTCCCTGATTTCCTCTGCTGAAATGTCAGATGATTGTGTGTCAAAGTTCTCATCTCTCGTGAGAGCTAGAGACTAATTTTCCTCCAGTCACGCCCCCCTGGTGAAAGATTGTCAATTTTGGCGTATCATCAGTAAACAATTCAGATTCAGATTCAGATTTGTGATGCAGCTGCTGCAGTCATATGGATGTATATATGTACCAAGTTACTGAAGTATGATGATCATAGCTGCTGTAGTTTGTAAGATACAGAGTTGAACATCGAGTTAAACGCAATTCTTAACATTGGTTAACCTGATCACAGGTGCTGACAAGGATGCTAACGCTAGCGCTAACACGTACTTGGACTATGATGCTGGGGGTATAGCATAAGCTCTCTTTTGCATTCGCAAAGGAGCTGTATAAATCCATATTCTGACAATGTGTTGCGGTAAATTTTGTCAAAAACACTCCACTATTTTCCCGGCTGTTTTGGCGGGAATCAAAAGCCTGGCTTATCCATGGCACTGCAGGGACACCTCTTGGGTAAAAACACAGTACTTAAGCCCCACTATGCCCCCGCTATCACCGGCCCCATGGGGGCCGTGGTTGCAAATGAATGGTGCATAAGACAATAGAGTGACTAAATATAACCAAGGCAAGAAATCCAGTTGACAAATCATATTAAGAAAAAAAAGACGGATATTCACAATGAAATACAAATACAGTTTGAGGTGAATGGGCACACCAAAGCCGATCCCCTCATATGGGAAGAATTTGTTCCCCTAAGAACAAACTCCTCCACCAAGAGCAGACCATGCACCCTGGGAAGGGCTGCAATAGTTATGGAAACAGACAGGAAGTCATGATTAGTCTCCCTCTGTAAAAATGGCAGATACAAAAGATATGAAAGTGCACCCTTTCACCTTACATGCCATGAGCAGTGACAGACCACCTCATTTTCATGTAGTAATCCCACATCAACACATCAATTCCTATCCATAAGTCTTGCCAAATATGTATGACCAATATAAGTGTAAGCGAAACATAATAAACACTTTCAAGGTGAATGGGTCAATTTTCATGGGAAACAACTAACTCTGCCATTTAGATTCCAACCCCTCCCCCCCCCCCCCCCCCCACACACACACACACACACACACTCCAAGTCACCTTTTGGAAGCCGATAAAAATCCTAAAAGGATCCCCAAGAGCACATCCTAGCTGGAGGGGTTTCGTTAAAGGGAAACATAGTATACATCGTAATCAGTCAAAAATCTGTTTTAAATTTAAAAGTTGAAACTCTTTAAATCACTTATTAAGACCCACCTATCATACTTATACTTATTTTATTATCAACAACAGCAGCCTCATTATCGTGAAATGCAGTAAATAGTATGAAGTAAATACTCCATAATTATAAGAATATCATCTCATTCTAAATTTCAAGGATCATAAAACATTTAATAACTACTGAAATCAGATGATTACTATTATTTAAACACAAAATGTTGATTAACTAATACTAGGGTCAAGTCAGGTAACTTTGGATTGCGGGTAAATTTGGACATACCATTGCAAACAGTGAAAATCCAGATGAGACGGCTCATGATGAGCCATCTCATCAGGATTTCCACTGTTTGCCTAGTTATTTTTGTTTGAATGCCAAACAATTGACATATACTAGTCAAAAGTTCTAACCGACCACTTAGTTTTTATCATTTTTATACGCCTGTTTTGAAAAAACGGACGTATTATGTCGTGGCGCTGTCCGTCCGTCTGTCCGTAAACATTCTTGTGCGCGCCATAACTCAGTAACCATTTGGGATATCTTCATGAAATTTTGTAGGCATATGTATTAGGTAGGGGGAAAATGTTGCATACAAGAATGGTTGCTCCCCCTTCCTTGGTTTCAAAGTTATGCCCCTTTGATTGTTTTTACCCTACAGGTCTTGATAACTGTTTGGGATATCTTCATGAAACTTCATAGCAATGTGTATGAAGTCCCAACGATGTGTCGCGTATAAGAATGGTTGCTCTCCCTTTCTTCGTTTCTGAGTTACATCCCTTTTATTAGATCTTTTCGGCTATTTTTGTGTATACTTATGTTGTGCATACATAACTCGGTAACTGTTTGGAATATCATGATGAAACTGTATAGCAATGTGCATGATCACAAGATAATATGTTGCATATAAGAATGGTTGCTCCCCCTTTCTGAATTATAGAGTAAACTCACTTTCCTCTGTCCGTAAACATTCTTGTGTGTGCCATAACTCAGTAACCATTTGGTATATCTTCATGAAATTTTGTAGGCATATGTAGTAGGTAGGGGGAATGTATGGCATACAAGAATGGTTGCTCCCCCTTCCTTAGTTTCCAAGTTATGCCCCTTTGATTGTTTTTTTTTCCCTGCAGGTCTTGTGCGTGCCATAACTAGATAACTGTTTGTGATATCATGATGAAACTTTATAGCAATGTGCATGATCACAAGATAATATGTTGCAAATAAGAATGGTTGCTCCCCCTTTCTGAATTATAGAGTAAACTCCCTTTCCTCCGTCCGTAAACATTCTTGTGTGTGCCATAACTCAGTAACCATATGGGATATCTTCATGAAATATTGTAGGCATATGTAGTAGGTAGGGGGAATGTATGGCATACAAGAATGGTTGCTCCCCCTTCCTTAGTTTCCAAGTTATGCCCCTTTGATTGTTTTTTTCCCCTGCAGGTCTTGTGCGCGCCATAACTAGATAACTGTTTGTGATATCTTCATGAAACTTCATAGCAATGTGTATGAAGTCCCAACAATGTGTTGCGTACAAGAATGGTTGCTCTCCCTTTCTTAGTTTCTGAGTTACATCCCTTTTATTAGTTCTTTTTGGCTATTTTTGTGTATACTTATGTTGTGCATACATTAACTTGGTAACTGTTTGGAATATCATGATGAAACTTTATAGCAATGTGCATGATCACAAGATGATGTGTCACATATAAGAATGGTTGGACCCCCTTTCTTAATTTTGAGTAACCTCCCTTTGATCATTATTTTTAGGCATTTCCATTCACTCCATATCTCCTTAACCCTTTGAAGTATTAGAATGAAACTTTGTAGGACTGTGTGTAATAATGGGGCAATGTATCCTGAGCAAGAACCATGACTCTGGCTTGCTTACTGGATTATCTGCCCATGCATAAATTCCCTGTTTACTCTGTAACTCCTTAACAGTTTTGAATATTTTAACACAACTTTATGGAGATGTGTATATTGTCAAGGGAATGTATTAGAACCAAGAATATAACAATCCATCATGAGTGTCCATGTAGGATAGGTAAATCTCACCCTCGGGGTCGGAATTTCAACCAGGGACTCGGCAGCCTTGTCCCTGGTTGAAATTCCGACCCCTCGGGTGAGATTTCCCTATCCTACATAGACTGGCTCATGATGGATTATTTTTCTCCCACTGTTAGCGGATTTTTAACCTCAAGTAGGGTAAGGCTTCAGAACAGGAAAATTCTAACTTTTTAACCAATGATCTGAAGTAAATTTTGACCAGCCCAGTGTGTTTATCGGGTCCTAAAATGGGTGTAAACACAGTTTGCACCTCAAAATTAGACGGAAAACACGATATGTGGACTATTTTATCTTCCAGAGGGCGAAAACAAAATGCAACTTAGCCTCTCATGTCACGCGCGTCAAGTAAGCTGGCTACGTTTTTAATCGGTTTTAGTGACGTCATTAAAATTGAGTGATGTCACAAACCCATGATCTGCTATCAAACGTCATCCGACATGCTTGCGTGTCCATTTTGTTCATTTAAAAATATTTACATTCTTGGTGTATTTACTGAAAAGCCTTATAGTAAACCATTGGAATGTAATGTAGTTTACATTCCAATAATTACATTGAGACACGCGACGTCAGTGACGTCAAAATAAACAATGGCTCTCTACAACCTGATTGGACGTCAGCAACGTCATGACGTCATGCATGCTGTTCTGCTGTTAGCAGAAGAAACTGCATGTACAAGTTTTACTGCTTCAAATTTAGCGCTTATACAAGATTTTTCATGAAAGATTTGATTGATAGGAATGTAAATATAAGCAATGAACTTAATTTTTCTGGTGTTTATCAAAGTGTAAACTACATTGGGTCACTAGCAAAGTTTACATGAACCCCTTCGGGGTTCATTCACTTTGCACGTGACCCAATGTAGTTTACACTTCGATAAACCTCAGAAAAATGAAATTCATTCCTTAATTAAAATATTAGTCAAAAATGAAAAAGTCTGGTTGCTAATATAAAAAAGATGTTGCCAGGTATAAGATAGAAATTTCTTATATGAGCTGAGAGCCTATCTTATATAGGCAAAGGTGGGAGAATGGTATATCTAGTAAATTTAGTTTATGAATTATCTCCCTTGTTTGACTTTGGCATTACTCAACTTAGGAGTCACTTCACCTTGGAAGCTGATTTTTGGTATAATAATAGTATTTGATGTGTTAAATATTTAAATAATGTTGCCGCCATTAATTAAAGTGTGGTTTCCCCTGTTTGTCTGCCTGTCTGCCCTTTTGTAAACAATCTTGTTCATTCTATAATTCCTTTATGACATTAAAACGGGCGTATTATGCGCCACTTGCGAAGCCCTTGTTCTTCAATGCTTTTCGTAACCTCATAATTCCGTTTACAGCCACAGATAGCCTAATATGTTGGTAAACCATACCACTAAAAGGTTAAGCGTTATTCAGTTCACTGTATCCATGAGTCTCAGATGAATGCGGGTACCCCCATTTTCAAAATTAACAAGCATTTGCGTTGAGTTGTGGGGTAAGTTTTAACATTTTGACCAAAAGCGGCCACTGTCATGCAGGAAGAGTGTTCATTTCTGCATAAATCTGTTTATTCAGTCATTTGCTTTAGTAATGAAGTGGTTTTGCTCACGTAAACTGGATATTTCGAAAATTTATTTTTCACAAATTGTAACGAAATGCTTAATTTTGTGAATTTTAAAAATGGGGGTACTCTTTTCATCGGCACATCCTGGATGTAATGTTAAGAATTTTGTCAAACCTCTTGATGGCTGAGTTGACTGACATATCTGCCTATTTGGGGATGTAAATGGAATTGTTAGATTGTTTGGGGTTCTGAAGAAAATCGATAAAACATAAGTGGCCGGTTAGTATATAAAGGAAGCAATGTCACTATCCGAATTTACCTGCTGTCCGAGTTTCCCTGACTTGACCCTATTCCAGTTTGTCTCTATTTCAGAAATGCTTCAATTAAACAAGACCAAAAGTCAGGGGCCTTGCAAGACTTTCAAACCAAACCCAAGTTCAGGTAACCTAGAAAGCTGCTTTAACTCTTTAAGCACCAAAAAGCAGACGACAAAATTTACGTTCTCAAAAATAAAAAAAAACGCCTTGTCCAAGACATTTCATATTGAGAATTCAAAGCTGAGAGGGCAAACAGTGTAGATCTAGATGAGGCGGCTCATTATGAGCCGCCTCATCAGGATCTACGCTGTGTGCAAATTTTGCTTATTTCGTCACTGAGGCTTAAAGAGTTAAAAACAAACACCATTTACTAACATGCACACTGAGTCTCACTTTGTGTCGAGCCAGTGTCACTCTTGCAGCCTTGCAATTCTTATCTTTTTTTCAGTATGTTGTCAAGTTCTTTCTTCGGTCTTACAATGTGAAATTAGATTGAAGAACAAAAACAAGAAGTTCCGTGCATAAAAGCTACAACAAAAAAAAAGGTTGGAAAATCTGTTATCATTAGCTTGGATAATTTTTTTGCGCAGGTCTCTCTTATACAGTTTTGGCTGTTCTGAGTGCAGAAAGGTTAAAGGTTTAGTTATACTTATATCATATTATTGTGGTATGAACTAATTTATTTTCCTTCTTCAGTTTTAGCTGATGTTAAAAACTTCCTACCAAAGCTGGCCCTGTCTAACCAGGTCCTGAAAGAGACAGTTGACAGTGGGGAAGGAGACTCCGTGAACATTGAACATATAGATGACAATGATAGGATTATACAAATTGTAAGCAATTTACAGTAGGGTAGAGTCAGGTAATTTCGGACAGCTGGTAAATTCGGATATACCATTGGAAACAGTGAAAATTCAGATGAGACGGCTCATAATGAGCCATCTCCTCAGGATTTGCACTGTTTGCCCAGTTAATTTTGTTTCAATTCCAAACAACTGACATATAAATTAAACAATATCACTGTCCGAATTTACCTGATGTCTGAAGTTACCCGACTCTACCCTAATTATTCAGCTTTGAGACATATGTTTCCCCTTAATATCTAAATCAGTCCTGTATAGCCTTCTACATAGATGGCATTTTCCCCTTTCAAAGCAATCCCAAAAATGTAGATGCATTTTATAAGATATATCTAGGTCTCTTGGGTTATTTTTGTAGATGAAAACCTTTTTTTGGAGACCTTGAACCCATTTTCGAGGTCGTGGGATGACTTGATATCCCATAGTCCATACTTTGCATCAACCCTGGCATTAAATTCCATCTTTGTCCTGAATCAATTTGTGGATTTCCACCATACTGGCATAAAAATACCAGAAAGTCCTAAAAGGATAACGTGCCTCAACTAAGTTTTTTTTTTGGAAAGCGACAGTATGAGGAATGCACTGTTTCAGTCTTTCCATCCATCCACTTTTGTGTAAATGCTTTAATTTGTTCTAGGCATTTGCTACAATTGATTCTGTGAAATCCTTTTTAGAACCAAATGAACACTTGTTTTTATACGCCCGTTTTGAAAAAACGGACGTATTATGGCATGGCGCTGTCCGTCCGTCTGTCCGTCCGTCAACATTCTTGTGCGCACCATATCTCAGAAACCGTTTGAGATACCTTCATGAAATTTTGTAGGCATATATATTAGGATGGGGCAAAGTGTCGCGTATAGTAATGGTTGCTCCCCCTTTCTTAGTTTCAAAGTTATGCCCCTTTGATTATTTTTTACCCTACTAGTCTTGTGCGCGCCATAACTCGATAACCGTTTGGGATATCTTGATGAAACTTCATAGCAATATGTATGAGGGTGTGATGATGTGTCATGTATAACAATGGTTGCTCTCCCCTTCTTCATTTTGGAGTTGCATCCCTTTGATTAGATTTTTAGGGTATTTTGTGTATTCTAATCTTGTGCATTCAATAACTAAATAGCCATTTGGTATATCCTAATGAAACTTTATAGCAATGTGCATGATCACAAGATGGTGTGTCACATATAAGAATGGTTGTTTCCTCTTACTTAATTTTGAAGTAACCTCCCTTTGATTAGTTTTTTTAGGCTAACTTATTCCCCCATAACTCCTTAACCTTTTGAAATATTTCAATGAAACTTTGTAGGAATGTGTATAATAATGGGGTAATGTATCATGCGCATGAATCACAACTCTGGCTTACTTCCTGAATTATCTGCCCTTGCATCAATTTCCGTTTTACTCTGTATCTCCTTAACCATTGGAAATATTTTAACAAAACTTTATGGTGATGTGTATATTGTCAAGGGAAAGTATTGCGACTAAGAATTTATGAATTATCTCCCTTGTTTGACTTTGGCGTTTCACAACTTATGGGCTGCTTCACCCTGGAACCTGTTTTTTGGTTTACTAGAGTTGTTTCACCTGTTTTGTCTGCCTGTCCATCCTTCTATAAACACACTCCTTCATGCGCTTGCGAAGCCCTTGTTATGAACAGTAATTGTCTTAGATTTCAAAATACCCTGAAGTGACATCACCGTATAAGTTTCCAGCAGCTTTCATGAATTATTTTGATGATGTATATCAGATGTCAAAATTGTAAAAAAAAATTACCAGTATGAAATTCAAACATGCCAGGGAAATTATCTATTAGTAGACATTCCTCCAAAAGCCTCTGTATGTTTAAAAGTTTAGATACATGTAGTTAATTTATATTTAAGATGTCACATGTATGTAGCATACTTGGGATGACAGTTCAGTTACTTATGTGTTGGGCACTGTGACCTATTTCAGATATCATGGTATGACATGTTTAGATAGTACTTGGGATAAATCTTTCAGTAAACTAGTTGTATGTATTTCTATTACAGGATTTAGCTCTAGTTGAGCAGGACTCGGACAGTAAGGACAGTGACTCCAGTGAGGAGAGTATTCAAGGGGAGATAACTGAGGAAAATATTAAACTAGAACCACCAAAGTGCAAAAACAAACCTGTGATTGAGCTGATTAAGGACATGCCCACTAAAGACACTGTCACTGAAGACACACCCACTATAGACACATCCACTAAGCACACTCCCACTACAAATACACTCACTAAAGACTCACCCACCAGTGACATGTATATTACAGACAAAAAGGCTAAGGGTGATGGGTGTAATGATAGACAAGGACCTATTTGTGATGATGGGTAATAAAATCTAGAAAACAATCTTTTCCTTTTCACTGTTGTAGCCCGCAGTTAACACAAGCAAGACACAGGTATTACAGTTTATCATGCATCTGCTGCAAAATTCACCTGATAACAGGGGTACAATAACATGATGTGATATCATGTCACTTTAGAACTGCGCTTGTGCGAATGTTATCAGGGGATGCCTTCAGAAGCAATCTCAGAAGACAATTGGCTACATACTGACCTTGGTCTTGATAACGTTTGATTGGTTAAATGACGTCACCTACTCGCGTCATAATGCATATGTGACGCCAGCAAGTTCCAACAAAACTGCATTAATTTTGCTTTTCATTTGTTTGACTCTCTTCTTATCTTAAAATCTTCTAATAATGCATGATAAATAGAAAACCATGATTGCTTCTTTTGATATCAAGTTTATCAGGCTTGACCAGAAAAACATCGGACTGGCTCGGCAAGCCTCACCATTCCTACGCTGTTTCTGTTCTCGTCTGATGAACTTGATATCAAAAGACATTATCGTGGTTTTCTCAATGACTAATGGTACCAATAGTATTGGGACACTCTAACAAGTCGTTATAATTATCAAGTTTGAACAAATTGAGCCAGGACACAAGAAAAACAAGGAAGTAGTTGAGCACCCAGCACAGACTTAGGTCAGCCTAGGCATCCACCCAGTCTGATCATAGTCTTGGCTGTCAGCATGAAGCTAGCTTAGACTCATAGCTACCCTTTAAGCACAAAGCGAAGACTCATGATCAGACTGGGCTGATGCCCAGGCTGATCTGAGTCTTTGCTGGGCACACATGCCACTTTGTTGGTTTTGTAGTGTCGCATCTCATTTGTTGAGTTTACCAAAATGCAAATTTATATTATACCTGCATATAATTATAATGTCTATGAGGGGATGTTGCAAAATAAGTCAGTAGAAACTAAGTGTTCTGAAACACTATGCACTCATGAACTAGTTACACAAAGCCTTTCAGAAAAATACACCCACAAAAAAATGGAATGCGATACTTAATGATACATGGTCAGGTGAAAAGACATACAGAAAGAGGAATGAACTAAAGGAAAGATAGGGTTATATCTCCATTACCATACTTCTCTACTGGGGGCATAACCATAAGTTTTGCCTCTAAACAGGGCTTCAGAAGAGATGAAGTTTTAAGGATAATTCTGAGATAAATTTTCTTGCTTCTCAATGAAAACATGTTGTGACCCCTCAGTAGAAGTCTTGGTGAGACCATTGTAATGAGGGGTCAAAACTTCTGCTTTTATTTCGAAATATGGAAAATTATCCTTGTCTCATTTAACTCCTTCTTATCAGGAGCTCTGTCCTGAACTTTGTGCATGTTTAGAGCTCTGTTGTGATTAGCATATATGCATGTGGCACACAGAAATGTGCTTAATATATTTGCAAAAGTAAAAGTAAGGAGGAAAATTCTCAGGAACTGACACAATTCAATACCAGGTCCCACCCAAGACACCATGTGGGAAAAGACTACACAAAATTAGACACCACAAAGACATCATCAACAGCGAAAGCCATGTGAACAGCCATTTGCCATGTAGGTGGTCACCGGGCTAGCCTTAAAGGTAGGTTCCTGGACTAGCAATAACAATTATGTTCACAAAATAATTTCGTCTTTTTCTGAGTAGTATTGAATTCTCCTATTTTTCTGAATTTGTTGCTACTGAAAAAAATCGTCAGATGTTGAAGAAAATAGTTATTTTCCCTTTTGGTTGATTTTCTTTCGTTGGAATTCCAGTTCTAAAAATAACTATATTTCTTATGTCTATAAGTGCGTGATTTCTGATGCCATTCTCCAACGGTCAATTTTCTCTTGCTGTGAGCTCTCCTAGAGGTCCTGGCATGGCGGATGGGTTAAAACTATCCCAAAATGCAATGCAGCATGACGTCAGCTGTGTTATCTATTTTTGGCACGAACTAAAAATAGCACTTACTGGTGTGCGAAGCAGAGTTAGGAAATCCCTTGCAAAACAACTTTTCTAATATATTTTTGATTCACACTTTTTAGTAAAACTTATTCATTCCCTTTTTATAAGTGCTTTCCATCAATTTGGATGAAAGATCATCAAAATTATGATGCATTCCAAAGTACAGGAACCTACCTTTAAAAGTACAAACAATATATCAATAACTATCATAGCAACAAACAACACATAGAACAACCAAAAGGAACCAAAACAGAAGCAGTGAAATTACTTGGGGGCTTTAACCGGTTTGCAGTCCCTCACCCTTGGTTCTGCTTTGGTTTATCAGACAGTTGTTCTCTTTGCGTGGAAGATTCCAAAGTCATAAGTGTTATATCCCAGAAACATAGAAATCAAAATTAAAACTCAGATAAAACAAACATGAGGACTCGCAGAAAAAGCAACACTGAAATTCTGCAGCAGAAAAAATCCACCAGGTAAACCACCACAATAGGACCAACCCAAGACACCCTGGAACATGTGTCACCGTGTCAGGTGCCAACTGTCTATGTTACTGTTATGTTAGGTTTAGGTTAATGCCTTTATAAAATTTGAGCCCCAACCCACCATCATGCAATCGAAAAGGTAAGCAAAGTTGTTAACCTTGATTGGGTTAACCACCAACATGCCGTTTGTTGCAAAACATCTGTTATAACCAATCTTTATGTCAAAATATTATCCTTTTAAAATGGAGGAAAACCATTTTTAGCTAACCTGTAGGAAAGTACAGGGAGCCATTGTTGGCACTCTGACGTCGGCGTTGGCGTTAGCATGGGTGTGGACGTCACACTTCAAAGTTTTAAAGGTCTTGTTACCCCTTAATTTCTCTGAATTCCTACACCAAGTTGCCATAAAATTCAGGTTCTGAAAGGCTTTGCAGAAGAAGACCAAACCAGTCTGTGAATGAGTACAGTCTAGCTTGAGCCTTGGGTTTTCTGTTTGTAGTTTTCTTGGGGCAGGGTCCATACGTGTGAGTAGCAAAAGCTCTGATCAGACATACAGGCTGAGCTAAACCATTCCTGTTCACACATGCCATGAGCACCAATTTTGCATGAGATGGCTCATATCTGACTGCCAGTGAAATACCTTTGCTCTCAAAATTTTAGAACAGCATACTTTTGCACTTCAGCAATGAAGGGTTTAAGGACAGTCCCCTAGAGTTTGCATGTGTGCCCATGTTGGCACAGAGTAGGTTCCCCTACCGGTTATCATGATGATACATGTCTCACACTAACATCTGAAGAGTTTCTTTTTGGCTCACAGAAAGAGAACAAACAACGACAGTTTCCATTTTTTCTTGTTTTAATACATTATAAACAATGATACAGCCAAGAAATATGAGGTAATACACTATTCATGCATATTTAAAATGTTAAAGGCACAGCATGGACTAAAGCATAATTTGGCATTTGAAAACATTAGCTCAGACTGTCCTGTGCAATTGTGCAGTCTGTCAAGAGTGTCACTATTCACCACTATGAACTTTCTTCACCCAGGTGAACCAGTCCAACAGAGACACTGCCATGTGATCTCCAATCCTGTGAAACCTCTAAAATGGTACACAGAAAATAACCAAAATTCAAAGATTGCCATAATGTGTATAAATCTTGGGACACCTAAAACCATAAATTTTCCATTTGGGACAAATGGAAAATTAATGATTTAAGGTGTCCCAATACTTACACACAAAGGGTAATTATGGAAGCATCAACATCTTAAGGTGAATATGTACACAGGGGAAGCAACTTTGTCTTTTTCATTTTTGCCTCCCTTCCAAATGGGGCCTAGTCTAAAAGGAAAGAATTTGCTCCATAAGGAGCAGATTCTTTCCTCTAATAGTAGACACCATTTTGGAAGGGCTATGTAATCCTGGGAAGCAAGCAGGAAGCCACAAAACTTGTTTCCCTTTGTAAACACTGCAGAAAAATATGTGCATGTACCCAGAATCTTAAACAGGGAATAGTGAAGGCCTGATACTTAGCCAGTTCTGGACCCTTGTAGTTTGCAGATGCCAAAGTATGTCTTTACCCCGGTGCAGATCTAAATTTGTATAAGTGTAAAAAAAAAAATTCAATACAATTACTGGATAAAATAGATTCCATAAAGCCTGAATACACAATAACAAACAGAAACAGAGCTAACAATGGTGACCCAGATCAAACTGCTCCTTTGGCAGCAGTCTGATCAGGGCCAGCACTGTTTGTCCTTCTATCAGCAGTTTTATAAAAAAAAATTCATTAAAAGCCAGACTTGTATTAAATGTGCCAAAACAGTTATAAACATATATCCCTGTGTCCAGTATGTGTCACAAAAAGTAAAATACTGAGCATCTTTATAAACAAGGAAAACTAAAAATATCAGTTTGAAATTTTGATATACGTCAAGTTTACTACAGAAGCAGAGTTACAAACCAACCCAGTAAGAGATAAGATACATGTACTGTTGCCTGATTCATACGAACCATGTGGTCTAAATAATCTCAGGATCCAAAACACTGAGATTTTATAACATACTGATGCATTTGTTCTAGGCACAGATTACCAGCTGATCTCGTCCAGTTCTAAAATCTTGACACCTTTAAATCAGGAGTCATTAAGATAAGTAACACCCTGTCCTAAAAACACATACTGTTTTATCCTGATTTTAAACTCTTCTTACTAACACTAACCCTATCATCTTTATTTCACTTTGCTCTTAATCTTTTATTCTGCACTATCTTTTTACTTCTCTTACTGTGTGGTCAAAATCCAAATGAGTCACAACATGAGAAAACCAACAAAGTGGTTGTGCGCCTGGCGCAGACTCAGATCAGCCTGGGCATCTGCTCAGTCTAATCAGAGTCTTCGCTGTCCATATAATGGTAGGTTAGACATTTAGCTACCCCTATAAGTGCTTACCAAAGAGTCTGATTGGACTCATCAGATGCCCAGGCTGATCTGAGTCTGTGGTGGTTGCACAACCACTTTGTTCAATGTTGGTTTCCTCATGCCGTGGCTCAAATAATACTCAAGAGAGGGTTTTGGATCATGTTCAGAAAAACTTTAACTTCCTGGAATGCAATGTCTTGCCTTTCTGTGCATCGTTACAAAGTATAGCTAAATGCGAAAACTTGACTTCAACTTTACACTGCTGACGACATCAGAAAAAAGACAAACACAGACCTATAATTCATACTTCTTAACATATATCGATATTTCATCAGTCAAAAAATTCAGTGCTAAAAACCAAATAAACATTGCTCAAAATTAAAATTTATAAGTCAGCCAGTTTGTAAATGTACTAAATTCATACGATAAAGTACTGAAACCATACTGCTCAAAATAACACAGTCATGAACGTGAAAAAAATACATAGAGATTATTACATGGGTTTTTCGTTATCACCCGATTTATCAGCCCGAGACTCCAATATCGGACCGAGGGCTTGCCCGAGGTCCGATATTGGTCGAGGGCTGATAAATTGGGTGATAACGAAAAACCCATGTTATGATCTGTTTATCATATAGATTCTAGTTTAGAAAAAAACAATGTTCAGAAATAGTTGCTAGAAATAAACATTTTTGAAGTTGTTGAAACTTGCTACTGCTGTAGGCCTATGCCTCATAGGGGATCTAGAAAACACAACAGCAGGGACACCCGAGTGTGATTGTGATGTTTTATTGTCTAATGAAAAGAGGTAGCCATCTGACGATGAGTGTCTAATAAAACGAGGCAGGCATCTTACTTTTAAGTGTTAGTAAAAACACACAGCATCACTGCGCAAGCTGAAATGTTTCCCGGCCACCCAGTCTTGTAGCGCTTGCCGTTTTGTAGCGAAACAAAAAATTCAGCCATTTCAAATTTATTTTTACACCAAAGTGTTTCTTGTGATCTAATTAAGAAAATGAGTGGTCACACTTTATGTCTGTGATGATTAATAAGAGAGATATCATCTCTGAAAGGATGGGAAATTTTCTGTTTTGCCACATCGCACTCGCCATTTTAACGTCGAAGCATCTCACGCGACGTCGTTGACGTTAACGACGGGCCGATAAACATATCGGACAGGGAAAACGTTTATCGGACCGATGGGCAGAATAAGTACTCTAAAAGCTCAGCTTTATCAAACATGCAGATTGCTTCTTAGGCAGTCCGAAATTACGTATCTATATGATAAAACCATTTATACCATACTAACCCAGGCCTAGAGGCATTGCATTTTACAAAAGGGTGCATTATTTAGAGCCTAAAGTATAGTAAATCAGGCACTGCCAAAATAACTCCAGTAACAGTATTAAGGTAAATGGGTATACTTTCAGAGGAAGCAGCTCTTCTGTTTTTTGCCTGCCTTCACAGTAGGGGTCAACTCTTAAAGAAAAGAATTTGCTCCTGTAGGAGCAAATCTTTTTTCTTTAAGAGTAGATCCCATTTCAAAGAGCTACTTGAAACAGAGAAGCAAACAGGAATTCATGCAAGTTAATATAACATTATTTTTTTAAACAGAGGCAGGGGGCGGCTATTAGAGCAGGGGTGTTTATTAGGATTAATACGGTAAATCATTACTGCTTAAAATAATACAACATTTATTATAAATATGTATTGCTAAAAGCTGAAACAAACTTGAATAAATTCAGACAATGGAAAGTCTTCAGGTGGCGATGTACTTTTGGCCTACAGCCTACATGTAATTACACTATACAGTACGATGTCAAAAGTCTGTCAACTTTTCTGAAATTCTTGTGAGTATGTCAGTGTGCAAAAAAATTTACTACATTGGTTCTGCTCATGAAAAAAACAAATATACTGTTAGAAAGAAAACTGTTTAAGGCAACCTACGAAAATTGATTATTAGCCGAGTCTTCGAAAGCCACAATTTATACAGCACTTAAAATTCAAAAGTATACTTTTCCCCACTGATGTCACCAAAAAAATGATAAAAAGTGGGGGACCGCTACATCTACATTTAAAAATGTCAAAAAGTCTGTGCTGTAGATATCATTGGTCAGCAAAGTTATGATATGGAAACTATTCTACAATGCTAATTACAAAGCCTGTACCTTTCTAAACAGATTGTCTCAAAATCTACTGCATAGACACAATTTTACTCAATTAAATTGCCATTTAATTTCATATATAACTGAACTATTTACAGTGCATCTCGTTATTTTATATCAGCTGTTTACTTTTTGGAGTATCAACAGTATTGTGCAAACAATACAGTATTAACCCTTAAAGCGCCAAAAATTAAAATAGTTAAATTTGCAAACAGTGTAGATCCAGACGAGGTGGCTCATAATGAGCCACCTCATCTGAATATACACTGTTTGCCCTCTGGTGTTCAAATTCTCAGTATGATATCACCTGAACAAAACATTTTTTGAAATTCTGCAGACGTAAATTTTGTCGTCTGCTTTTTGGCACATTAAGGGTTAAACCAAGGACAAGAAAAGACCGTATTAAATGAGCCCTGGCAGGACCAAAGTGGCATGTACATCCTGCAAAGACTCAGATCAGCTTGGGCATCCCCCGGTCTGATCAGAGTCTTTGCTGTGTGTTTAAAGGTAGCTAAGGGTCTAAGCTACATTGTAGCTCCATGCAGACAGAAAAAACTCTGAACAGTCTGGGCGGATGCCCAGGTTGATCTGAGTCTTTGCTGGGTGCAAATACCACATCACTGGTTTGGTCGTGTTGTGGCTCAAATGTAAGTTATCGACATGATAAGAGAAGATAAGCTTAAAGGCAGGATTTCTGAACCCCCCCCCCCCCCAAGTAGAGGATTAGCTACCTGTATGAGGCAATAAGTGGGCGTGGCTTAGCTACTGTGCAAATTAGACGCCAATAAGACCTGTCAGTACTTTCACAGGTAAATACCCCTGCAAATCAACAGCCAATCAATTTAGAAATAAATCTACAGGAGCTACTGTAGATGTTTACCCTTCGGTGGCTATTGGAAAACTGAGAATAGGTAGCTAATTTTGTCTTTTATAGTCCACTCCTGCCTTTAACTTATGAACAAAAACAGAGCATTAACTGTAAGTTATAAAACATTATAAAACTACATAAATTACAGACACACTAAGAACAAGAAAATATGGCATTGCCTGTAAAATATTAACAAGAAAATACATTAAGCCCTGAAAGCAGTAATAAAGCAGACAAAAATATATGTCTGCAAAATTTCAAATGTTTCATCCAACCTATATTGTAAGAAGAATTTAAAGACTAGTCGATAGAGCAAATAGTGCAGATCCAGAAGAGTTGGCTCATAATGCACAGAGTAAATCAAGATGAGGTGGCTCATTATGAGCATCCTCATCTGGATATACAGGATATGCTATTTGCAAATTCAACTGTTTCTGTTTGGGCACTTTTAATGTAAATTATGTACAATACAACATTAAATGTTAGCTCTTGAAGTGCCAGCAGACAACAAAATTTATGTCTGCAAAATTTCAAACAATAATTCATCCAAGATGTATCCTATTGAGAATTCAGTCTACAGAGCCAACAGTGTAGATCTAAATTAGGCAGCTCATTATGCAAACAGTGTAGATCCAGATAAGGTGACTCATAATGAGCTGCTCCTCTAGATCTACACTGTTTGTAAATTCCACTATATTTGTTTTGGGCACTTTGATTGTTAATTATACACAAGAAAATACTGCATGTAAGTCATAGGACTGCAGGTGATAGCCAAAACAGAACTGAATGTAAATAAAATGAATATGAAATTACAGACTTAACAAAATCATAAACCAGAAAACTGGGATCATAATGAGAAAATTCTAATCAGATTCTAAAACATATGTTTCATGGGATAAAAAAGATGTCATAATCCAACCATCATTCAAATACAAAATAACAATGTCAGTCTTTAATAGCCAGAAATACACAGTGAAGTAAAATGAAAACATATATACACCAAATATCAGTCAGTGCACCAGATAAGAAGGGGTAACAAGGATAATTAAGGGATAATTTTCCTTATTTTCCCGTAAAACATACATTGAGAAATAAAAAAAAATTATCTCCAAATTATTCCTATTACCCCTTCTTATCTGAAGTACTGATATCTTATAGAAAACTGTATTAGGGAAAGTGGACCACGATAAAGTTTGCTTATTCTCTGCTCCCTCTACAATATCATATAATGCTTGTTTATAATAAGAAGTCATCTCTCTTACAAAAGCACGCAACATGAAAATTATATATATTAGGGCTGAACCAACAAGGCAGATTTAGTTCAGTCTGATCAAGGTTTACCCTGTTGCCATTCCATCTGCATCTTTAAGATGCACTACTGCACTTAAAACCCAAACGGTTCCATTTTTAAGGATAGGTACAGCAAGTTATTGTCGCACCTGCTTTAGCAAGGTGCGATATAGGAGTTCACTTGTCCGTCCGTCAGTCATTCCGTCCGTACGTCCGTCCGTCCACAATTCCCTCGACCCTAGTGTTTAAGTCCATTTCTCTCAAACTATGATACCTGCAATCATCAAGCCTGGTTTTAAGTTTCTTCTTAGAATGTTCTCAAGGTATGTAGCACTTTTTTCTACCCTTGACCTATATTTCAAGCTCTGCTGACCTCGTAAAATTCAATGCCCAACATTACCTCGACCCTAGTGTTTAGTCCATTTCTCACAAACTATGATACCTACAATCATCAAGCCAGGTATAAAGTTTCTTCTTAGAATGTTCTCAAGGTATGTTGCACTTTTTTCTACCCTTGACCTATATCTAATGCTCTGCTGACTTCGTTAAATTTAATGCCCAAAATTACCTCGACCCTAGTGTTTAAGTCCATTTCTCTCTCAAACTATGATACCTACAATCATTAAACCTGGTACTAAGTTTCTTCTTAGAATGTTCCTGAGGCAAGTTGCACTTTTTTCTACCCTTGACCTACATTTAACCCTCTGCTGACTTAATAAATTTCACGTCCAAAATTACATCGAGCCTAGCCTTGTAGTCCATTTCTCTCAAACTATGATGCCTAGAATCATCAAACCTTGCAAAAAGTTCCTTAATATAGAATGGTCTCAAGGGATGTTGTGTTTCCTTCTGCCCTTTACCTATATTTCAAGGGCTGCTGACTTTGTAAAATTTTATGTCCAACATTGCATTGACCCTAGCATTGAAGTCATTTCTCTTTAAACACAGTGGTATAAGCATCGAACCTTATGCTTGATGTATATTTCATGCTCTATGGCTTTGGAAATTTGTAGGTCAAGCTGGCATCCACATTTGTATGTACTCTAGCATTAAAATACAATTCTCACAAACTAACCCACTTACAATCATCAGACATGGCATAAAATGTTTTCTTAAGCTGGCCTCTTGAATTGTTTAACTCCTTTATACTTTTAATGATTATTTCATACTCTGTTGACTGTTGAATTTTATGTCCAGAATTGCATCCGTCTTAGCTTGCAAGGCCAGTTCACTCAAATTTTTATACATGAAATCATCAAAGCTAATCTAACCATGATCTCTGATTCTGTGGAAGAGCAAGGCAGGTGCGACATAGCATTCTGCGGAATTCTTGTTATATGAGGTGTCCAAATTTGTAGATTTTTTACGGTAGCTGTGCATGCATAATAATTTGAGCCACATCATGATTTCCAGCAATATGGCATTGGTGACCAGCAAAGACTCTGATCACACTGCACATAAGTGAGAGTTTTTGCCTTCCAAAACAGTACTACAGTTCTAAAGACCTAGATCTTTTTCATAAAATGGATCTAGATTTTAGGATAGTTTTGAGAAGCGAAAAAGAAAACAAAAAAACATAACTGTAGAAATATGCAACTAAACATTTCTGAAGGGCTGTAAATCAAAAAACAACAACCAATATTTACTAATATTCCCAGCCTTACAAATTACAATAGAATAGATATGTACTGAGTATTCTTTTACTTTACTAAAAGGCATGCACAGATGCATAGAAAATTCTAATCCATTCCATTCAAGGCAACAGACCCATAAAGAGGCACTGTTGAACAGTGTAGACCCAAAGCAGATGCCACAAATGTGGCATCTGATCAGTGTCTACACTGTTTGCCTTAAATATTGGATTTTTAAAAGATAAATTACAAAATGTAGTAGAAAAAAATTAAACCTGACACCCCTTCCTGTCCAAAGAACCAGGAAGAAGATTCCATTTGTCATCAGTGGGTTAAGAACAATACAATGTTTACCCTAAATTTCTGGACACCTCTATCATTTCTATAATAGGCCTTCTCTTTTTAAAATTCAAGATGGTTGTCAAGCTCAATATGGTTAAAAGTGATCAAACAACTTCTTCTCCAGAACTGGTCTTCAGTGCTCTGGAGAAAAGTTTGTTGTTGTTTGATCACTTTACCATATTTGAGTTTGACAGCCATCTTGAATTTTGTTTGGCATAAAATATTAGGTCGATTGTGCTCACAATGTAAGTGTTTGGACAGATGTTGACTGATCACTTGTGATCAGTGAGCACTGTGCTCAGGTGAGTTTAACAAGAGTTGTCAGAAGACAACAAAGCCGAGATCATGGGTGCCTGATTCTCACCATGAAACGTAGGTCACAGTGATCTATAAATAGAATGAGGTCATTCGCAATGTCAGACTGATCCATTATGTCAGGTGTCATGTTAATCCATCGAACAGTGTTGGAAATATAAAGCAAAATCACTGGACCATGAATAAAGGTCAAGGGCACAGGAGTCTGCATGGATGCTTTGCAGCTGCTGCAATTATAGGAAAATGCTATTTAACCAAGATCTACTCTCTTTCTAAAATGTATCTTCAAAACCAAAGGCACAGGAGTCAGCATGGACACTTTGCAGCAGCTGCAATAATAGGAATATGCTATTTAACCAAGTATCAACACTCTTGTCGCAAATGTATCTTCAAAACCAAAGATTTTGCTAATTAACTAAGTTTCAACTCTCTTGTCTCAAATGTACCTTCAAAACCAAAATTTTGTTATTTAACCAAGTATCAACTCTATTGTCTCAAATGTATCTTCAAAACCAAAAATTTTGCCTTAAAAACAGCGCCAAACATCAAAGTCAATCAGCCGTGACATATAGGTCATGGACATACAATTGCATGATGCAGCTGCTGCAGTCATATGGATGTATGTATGTATGAAGTAAGATGATCACAGCTGCTGTGGTTTGTAAGATACAGAGCTGAACATCAAGTTAAACGCAATTCTTAACATTGACATTGGCATTAAAAGGCATTGGTCTGTACTGCGATAATAATTGAGCGGCATGAGAAAACCAGCAATTCGGTTGTGCGGCCGGCGCAGACTCAGATCAGCCTGGGCATCTGTCCAGTCTGATTAGACTCTTGGCTAAGCGATTAAAGAGTAGCCAAGGGTCTGAGCTACCACCATGCGGACAGCGAAGACTCTGATCAGACTGGGCGGATGCCCAGGCTGATCTGAGTCTGCACTGGGCGCACATCCACTTTGTTGGTTTTCTCGTGTCGCGGCTCATTTATAGTATGTATAAAACACCTAAACCTCTTTATAATAAGGTCTATTACATTACTGTTTGGATAATACATGCACAACATATACATTTCATGGACCCTGTAAGTTGTTATTCTACCTCCACACTACATTTTGTAAGGACTTCTATGCTTAAGGCGTGAATTTTCCCCATGATTAAAAAGTAATACGGATCACTGCCTTTTGCTTTGCATTTATGACTATGACATGTAACTTGTATGACAAATGAATTTTTAAGTGTTTGTGTCTATGTAAAGAACGTTAAACATACGTTGACATTGACATCATTATTGAGATTAATTGTAAATTATCCTCAAATTGATTGTTGAAATAATGATTTATTACATACATTTCACCCTTTTTTGACTTACATTACTTACATAACAGACAACACTGGTTAGTTTTGACTATATGTATGTGACCTTGACCTCATTTCAAGGTCATGGTACACAATATAATCCTTGAAGATCACAGGGCTACTGTTGACCATTCTTCTTCTTTGGCTTACTGAGTATCGTTCCCCCCGTGACCCAGCTTCCCACTCATATATATTGCGTACTTTCATCGCATAAGTCTGCTGCATGAAGGAAATGCTGGGTCACGGGGGGGAAAGTACTTGTATTTTAGTTATAGTGAAGCGTTCTCTGTTGGCCGCTTTGACCGGAAGTATAACTGTGGTTTTGCATGTTTAAATGCCAGTCAGGCGTAACAAGATGAAAATCATTGCTTTGTATTATGATATGCATGTATTTAACATGCATTTATGACAAAAATTTATGGAATGAATGACTGATATTAATATTTTTATTAACTCAAAAAATGAGTATGCAAAATTCTTGAATTTAGGGTAGGTAGGGTCAGCCTGGATTATCTCCCCATGTCTTTGGGTCTGAATAACAAATGATCTGATTTCATACGGTTTACATACTTATGGAAGCTCTGCTAAAAAAAAATTGCACACTTTATACTTTTGAAAATTCAGACCTGTCGTGCCTGTCGAATGGGGAAAATCCTCGCCTTAATCATAGAAGTCCTTTGTATGGATACAACACAAATCTAAGATAAAATGGGCATTGATTTGCATCCCATACAGGTTCAGGAATACAGACATGGGTTTAAAATGAGCATGTTTTACTTTCAAAGAACCACATCTGTGAGGTTTAATGGAGTTAAAACTTCTTTGAAAACTTTCATATTTAAGGTATGTGGGTACACTTTTAGGGGAAGCAACTCTGCCATTTTCATCTTTTCTTCCCTTTTCAATGGAGATCAACTCTTAAAGGAAAGAATTTGCTCCTGTAGGAGCAAATTCTTTCCTTTTAGAGTTGGCTAAGGCTTAAGGGGTACCTGATGAGTATTAAATTTTGAGGACAGGTTCCATATTGCAAGCAAACAGTAAAGTCTGAAAATTTGTTGTCTTTTCTAGACTGCCAGACCACCAAGAGTGTATCCGTATCCCTAGAATCTGTGTGTAAATCCATGTTTCAGCACTTTGTTTATTATGAGTATTCTTCTCCCAGGCTAATGCTTTTAAGCTTTTTGCCATGTTGATTGATGATTCAGTTACCTGGATACGGTGGTGGGGCAAAAGCGTCTTTCTCTGGAGGTGGAGCTGAAATTGTACAAGCAAGTTAAAAGCAAAACAAAACAAGACCTGTCTGCGTACAAGACAGCTCACCTGACAGCGCCTTGCCCATCATATAAAAACTTTACCGTAATGACCCTAAAATTTTGGACACCCAGAAGTCGGACAATTATTGTTTGAAAATTCTTAGAAAGAGTGAATGGCAAACTTTGTGGACCATGATCAAACTGCTCCTTTAG
Organism: Ctena decussata; assembly: GCA_963989385.1. NCBI lineage: Eukaryota > Metazoa > Mollusca > Bivalvia > Lucinida > Lucinidae > Ctena > Ctena decussata. Next base: position 2,406,516 of record OZ022507.1, on the reverse strand, counting down.
GAGCAGTTTGATACAGGAGCAGTTTGATCCAGGTCTACAATGTTTGCCCAGACCTGTCTGTCCAAATACTTAGGATCATTACGGTAAAGTAAAACTTATTTTGCTAACACTGACGTCAACACCAGGGGTAATGCAATAGTTCTTCCTGTACATTTGTACAGGTGAGCTAAAATTACATTGCTTGATTGAGGCATGCAAAAAATTAACTAGAATGAGTGATTGAATCATTTTTGTAAGTCAACTTATTTAGACTTCTAATGTACTTGTGTATGTAATGCAACATCTGATTGGATAACATAAAAAATTTGTGACAGTATATCTTGCGATATACCACTGGAAATTAGTCAATATGTAACGTCTCTTCCCATTGGCTGACGTCTGGTTTTACGCCAATGAAAGCATTTGCTATGGGTACAAAGTAGCACACTTTTAAATGCAAAAAGTGCATTAGAATGGGGATAACTATCTTGAAAACTGTCATTTGGGGAGGTAAATTGTCGCGTGTATGTTTGCAAATTGCGATTTACAGCTCTGCTAGCGCGCCGCCATAAAACGAAATTTCTGACCATAAAAATGACGTTTAAATGGGAGGTAAATTGTCAGTTTTATGGTCGCAAACTGCATTTTACAGCTCCTCTAGTGTGTTGCCGGTTGGTTGATTTAATTCTTAACGTCCACGGTAAACAACTAAGGTCATGTCGGGACGGTCAGTTAACCTAACCACACTATTCCTGGGCAGGCTTAGACCTCCTAAGCGGTTAACCAGTACTAAGTGCACATACTTTCGTCAGTAACTGACAACTACCCTTCTTGAATCAGCGGAAGGAGAAACGAAAGTACGTGGCCAGACCGGGATTCGAACCCAGGACCTCTGACTTACGAGTCAGGTGCCCTACCGATTGCGCTACCCGGCCCGGCTACAGTGTGTTGCCGGAAAATGAAATTTCTGACCATTAAACCGACTACTTACCTCCCCAAATGACAATTTTGAGTACAGTTATCCCCTAATTTTGTGAAATCATTTTACTACCATTCATGGTAAGAAAGAAGTAAAATCAGTTTCGTTATACAATAAATATAGGTAAATCTTATGTAATTTTCAGAGGCATTCACTTGCTGGTAGGGAAAGAAAATAGCATTTCTATAAGTAAAAGGTGTTTTAAATGAAGGAAAGTTGTCGGAAACTGTTGACAGATGGATAACAACAAAAATGGATGTTACTACACAAATTCTAAGTATTGGGACAGATAGGTCTGGCCAAACAGTGCAGACTCAGATCAGACTGCTCCTACAGGAGCAAATGCACTGTAAAACCAAACCATTCCCATTTCAGAACAGTTACAGTAATTGAGCCGGGACACGACAAAACCAACAAAGTGGCATGTGCACCTAGCAGACTCAGATCAGCCTGGGCATCCACCCAGTCTGATCAGAGACTTCACTGTTGGCATGAAGGTAGCTTAGAACATTAGGTACCCCTTAAGGGCACTGCAAAAACTCTGATCAGACTAGGCAGATGCCCAGGCTGATCTGAGTCTTCATTGGGTACACATGCCCTTTTGTTGGTTTTGTCGTGGTGCAGCTCAATTATTTTAGGTGTCCCTATTTTTAGGATTTTACAGTTATTTTACTTGCTGAATGTCATCTGCCTAGGAGAGCTACACAGTACCTAAAAAATCTCACCTGAAGGCTTTTGTTGGTATCCAGCCATCTGGAACCCTTGTTCAGGAGGGGGTCCAGAATATCCCTGTGGAGGGGGCTGGTATCCTTGAGGTGGAGGCTGGTAACCTTGAGGTGGAGGTTGATACCCCTGTGGTGGAGGTTGGTACCCAGCGGCTTGAGGTGCAGCTTGATACTGCACTTGTGGATAAGTTCCCTGAGGAGGCTGTGTAGCCGGCTGCTGGTTCCTGTACACAGTTCCACTGGCTGCCCGCCTCTTATTACAGCAACAGCAGACGACAACTATAACAATGATGACCAGAAGAACGATGGCTCCGATAACAATACCAACTATGACATAAACACCTATAACAGCCTTCTCTGCGATGTCTCCTATGTCAATATCAAACTCTGGAAAAGATATTTTTTACAATACAGTAAATCACTTTAACTCTTTAAGCGCTAAAAAGCAGATGACAAAATTTAAGACAAAAATTAAGACAAGAGGACCAAGAGGCCCTGAATCGCTCACCTGAGCAAAAATGACAAACGTCAAACTAAGGTAATCATTTGAGATAGTTTGAAACTGTCAAAATATGAGAGACATAGGTTAAAGGTCAAAGAATGATCTTAACCTCTATTACTCAAAACTTTCATGTACTCATTTAGTTGTCAGACTGCATCTATTAAATTTTGCACCAAAATCTTATATAATTTCCATAACTCTTATGTAAAAGCATTTCCCACATAAAAACACCAGAAAGCAAATTTGACCTTGCCATAAAAAATGTCAGGGTCAACCCACTGTCATCAATTAAATAATCTTGGTAGAACTCCAGTGCTCAAAGCTAAATACTAAGTTTCAAGGCAATCAGTCTTTTGCTTCTGGGGAAGAGGAATTTTATAGGCTTTTTACCATATGGGTGTGGCCACTAAGTTGGTCATTTGACCAGGACGCTTGAACAAAATTTCCATCCCTCAACTCCTACCATACCAAATTTAAAGCATGTGAGCCAAGTACAGTGGACTCGACAGTATCTGATCAAGTTCAATAAAACTCCTGTTTTGTTGTATATGAATGCTAACATTATGTATGTTATTACACATAACAATTGCAAAATATCCCTTCTATCTATCCATGTCAAAATTTTTATTCCTTTAAGGGCAGATAACCTATCCAGGCTTACAGGGGGGTCTTACGACAGTAACGAATCAGTTGCGACAGTATCGGATCATATGATATTATTTTATAAGAGAGTTCCTCCGAGGCGTTCCGCCAAACTACTTAGCTTCAATAATTTGGCTACATAAACAGTTGGACCTATTAAACTCTGAGAGGAAACCTTTACGGCCTTTCAACGATATTTTTCACGTGGCCCGTCACCAGCAAATGTACAAGCATGTCAATAATTCTTAACTCAATTGTCCCCTGCGCTCCTTTAGCACGGAACTACTCAAACGGTATAGACCATAATCTGACTTCGCAAAGAATACACCCTGATAAGACCGAAGCGTCTGATCAGGATCAAGAAATTTATGGTGATTTTCCGCATTTGCACTGGAATATCAATGCAAACAGAGTATAAACACTACATGGTAATTCAACGAGTTCTGCTGCATTAATCTGAGTCTAGGCAGTCTACAAATGTCCAGCTGATGAACGCAAAACATTAATGGGTTCACAAACATGCGAGCTGATGTCGAATGTTTCTTCAGAATGTTTAGCGGAAGCTTAGATGTGCTACGCATAACCGTCAATATCAGACGGTTGTGTGTGGGGCGTGAGATGGGGGATATTTTACAAAAGGGATATTGTATTATTTTTTATACCGATCTTTTTTGAAAGAAGACACGGCAGTCATTCATGTAGTTGATTTACGACTTACTTACAGCATCAGGCCTGCATTTGACATAAAATTTTCCAGCTAATGCCTGTATTTCAGTTCAACTTATATAATGATCCGTTACTGTCGCACATTGGTGCCCAACTTTTCAAGTCTCTAGCTTCATCAAATACTGGGATGTCACGAAAGTAATGACTGTCTGCAATTTGAGGTATGCCAGGACACATTACAAAGCAGAATCGGTTTCAATCACCTAATTATTAAATTGTGTAAACAACCGAAATTTGTTTTGGGAGTAACGAGCAACAGACAAAATGCAAGCGCCGCTGAAGAGGGGTGAAGCTTTTCAACAACTCTGATTTGTTTCACAGCCGTACATTTCAATTGAATTTTTCACCCTGCACTATGTCATTGGTTTAACTCGGTGACTGTAATATAATGGTAACAAATATTTGCTTCAATTGTGAGGAAAATGGGTGATAACATAAGGGTGATCCGATACTGTCGATGATCCGATACTGTCGAGTCCACTGTAGTTCTGAAGAAGAAATTTTTTTAATATTTTTCATACCTATTTCTATGGTTCAAACCCAGGCCCCCCTGAGGTGGGGCCATTTTCGACCCTGGGGGCCACCATTTGAATAAACTTAATAAATGACCATAAGGCAGTGCTACATACCAAATTTCCAGCATCTGAGCCTAGCAGTTTTTTAACTATATCTTATTTTCTAACCCAAAACCCCCTGCCTCAGGGTCCTTTTTGGACCCTGGGGCCACTATTTGAACAAACTTTGTAGAGGTCCACCAGGCAATGCTTCATTAAAATTTCAAGCATCTGAGCCTAGTGGTTCTGAAGTAGATGATTTTGAATATTTTTCTGTGTATTTCTATGGTTCAAACCCAAGACTCCCTGCCTCGGGGCCATTTTGGACTCTGGGACCTGCATTTGAACAAACTTAGTAAAGGACCACTAGGCAATGCTGAATACCAAATTTCCTGCATCAGAGCCATGTGGCTCTGAAGAAGAAGATTTCTGAACATTTTTCTATGTACTTCTATAGATCAAACCCAGGAACCCTTTCGGGTAGAACCGTTATGGACCCTGGGACCACCATTTGAACAAACTTGGAAGGGGTTGACCAGACAATGCTTCATACCAAATTTCAGGCATCTGAGCCTTGCGGTTCTAAAGATGAAGATTTTTTAATATTTTTCAGTGTATTTCCATGATTCAAACCTAGGACTCCCTGCCATAGTCATTTTGAACCCTGGGGCCACCATTTGTTCAAACTTGGTAAAATACTACTAGGCAATGCTACATACCAAATTTCAAGTATCTGAGCCCAGTTGTTCTACAGAAGATTTTTTTTTTCCATGTATTTCTATGGTTCAAACCCAAGACCCCCTGCCCCAGGGCCAGTTTTGTCCCTGGGGCCACCATTTGAACAAACTTGGTAAAGGATCATTAGGCAATGCTAAATAAAAATTTCAAGCGTCTGAGCCAAGCAGTTTTTGAGAAGAAGATTTTTAAGTATATTTAATTTTTGAACCCAGGACCCCCACCACAGGGCCATTTTGGACCCCAGGGCCACTATTCGAACAAACTTGGTAAAAGTCCACCAGACATTGCTTCATATCATATATCAAAGCCCTAGGCCAAGCGGTTTCAGAGAAGATGTCATTTAAAGCAAATTGCAGACGACGGAGGAAGCACAATGCTTGACGGACGACAGACACTGAGTGGTCACAATAGCTCACCCTGAGCGTATGGCTCAGGTGAGCTAAAAATGTCTTGTCCAAGATATTTCATATTGAGAATTCAAGACCTAGAGGGCAAACACTGTAGATCTAGATGAGGCGGCTCATGATGAGCCACCTCATCAGGATCTACACTGTTTGCAAATTCTGCTTGAATAGTTTTATTCATGTAATGATTTGATAAAATTAAATATTTCAGTTAGCCAAAAATCGATAAAAATAAAATAATTAAGTTTGCCAAACAGATATCCTGAAAGATAATTCTGCAAGTGATTCCACTATTGAGTTATCTGTGCTTACATTTAAAATGAACTATTTGCATTTTCTGACAAATTCTTCGGAAGACCAGGGTTTTGGACACAAAACTTTAAAGACCATTAAAGATATATCCCCTCAATATATCTATTAACTTTCAAATTTCTCAGGCATGATAATGATCGCCAGTAAAAGTAATTTTATCTGTCAAATTTATGATTTGTGATGGTCACTGGAAGTAGGAGAATTCAAGAAAATAAATAAATTGGCGGGAATGGCGGACCGGCATTCCCGCCAAAAATGAAGAATGGGTACGCCCAGCAATCATAGTTAATCAGCGTCAAGTTATATCATGAGTAATTTTAAGACCTTTCTTTAATTGCCTTCGGACAGTTATTGGCTGAAATGAACTCACATGCACAGATTAGAGGTTAATGCTATTGTTTAGTTATTTACTCCACAAATCATAAAATTCAAAACATACTTGCAGAAACGCCTTTTATTGCCATGTGTCCGTGAGTCAATGCATTTGTGACGACAAAATATTTGTGAATATTCAAGAAGGTATGTACTGATATATCGTCTCTGCCTCCATAACAAAGATGTTTTCACTGAAGATTGTTTGTACAAGTCTTAATTGTGTTGCATACAACTAACTAGTTTCATAATTTTGCGATTATTTCGAAATGCAATACAAGGGAGTATACTTTTAATTATCCATAAAATTGCCTGCAAAACATTTAGTCTGTTTCATCTGGTTTACTACTGATGATAACTTAAAGTTGCATTACACTGAAATTGTCTCCCTTTGAATTACAAGAATTCCGCTGAACACTATGCCACACCTGCTTAACACCTTCACTTTATGAACTTGATAAAAGTGTCATTTTGAAACAAATTTGGTCAAAATCCATTCAGTAGTTTATGAGATATTATCGTTTTCATGTTTTTCGCTATTTTTAGTAACGGTGGATGGTTGCCATCTTGGATGGTCAATTTGAAAAAATCACGAAACAGCTTCATGCAAGGATCATTTTGATACCCATTTAGTCCAATTCCATTCAGGAGCTCTTGAGATATTGTCATTTTCATATTTTTATATTTGTAGTAACGGTGGCTAGCAGTCATCTTGGATGGTCTCCATTTGCTAAAGTTTCAAAGAATTCCATTTAAGGACCATTCTGACTAAATTTGACCTAAATCTGTTCTATTTTTTTTTTTGAGATATTGGCATTTTTGCAAACTCGGACTCGTAAACAGAAAGTAGGTCACTGTGACCTAATTCTGCTACAGATTTTTTTCATTTTGATAATTTATAAAACCAAGGTCCCATTAATGCTCCATGTAAAATTTCAGCCAAATATACCAAGTGATTCTGGAGAAAAAAGTGATTTTATTGTTTTTGCTATTTTTAGTAACAGCGGCCATCTTGGATTCTGGACCAAGCTGAATTTTATCATTCAGAAGCCCTGCAGTCTGGTAATGCAGCATGTGAAATTTGAGAACCATTGGTACAGTGCTTTCAGAGAAAAAGTCAACTGAATGGACATAAAATTTAGGGGGGACGTAAATGTGGATGGACTGACGAACGGGTTGACGGACGGATGGACGGAAAATCGGACGCTTATATCGCACCTTGCTAAAAAAACATAGAAAATTCTAGTCAGTTCTTAAAGGCTTATCTCCCATAATATTGGAAAAATTTTTAACAGCGATTCATTTGGACCTTTTCAGAGAGAGTGTGACAAGAATAGCTTAGAAAAATTCTCACGATTTCGAAAGATAAATGGCTAACAATCTATTCATATAGATATACACTACAGCTACTTTTGGCTTTAAGTGTAATTCAATTCCATGGTGGATCAGGCCCTTAACCATTTTGTTACAATAAGACCAACACCTCAGAACTCTGTACAGAGAAGATCAGACTCTGATCAGATTAAAAGGAAGAGCAGTACATGTACATGTATATTCGAAGTCTGTTTACAGGAACACTGGTAGCTAAGTGAGGTGAGTGGTGGCCTGTTAAGCTAGCAGCCCAGGCCCAGAGGTTATAAAACTTGAGTACATTCTCAAACTCAAAATAAAGCACAATGATTAGCTGCTTCCGAGCATGTGCCAATCAGTTTGCTTTATTTTGAGTTTGAAATTATTCTCAAGCATTATAACCCCAAACCCAGGTTTGAATCCAGCTGGAGGTGGAATTCTTTTCATTAACACGAGGGCCATGGTGGCCCTGAATCGCTCACCTGAGCATTAATCAGTTCACTGGCTCTGGTGAAGATTTATAAGAGTTTTTACCATAAATGGGAATGTCAGCCACCTTGGTCATGTGACCAAGATCATTTGAAGAACTTTCAATCCTTTGACCCATGTGCAGGCTCCATATGAAATTTGAGTTTAGTCTGCCCAGTGGTTTCAGAGATGTTTGAAAATGTTTATGGATGGATGACAGAGGCAGCTAACACCAATACTGTAAGGCTCAGGTGAGCTGAAAATGGCAGTGTTGCTTCTCCGAAAAGTTCCCGTTCATGTTGAGTTCCTTCTCCGAAAAGTTCCCGTTCATGTTAAGTTCCTTTGATGGATTTGAACTAGACTGAACTAAGCAAAGACAGATGATGGAATGGTAGCATCATTATCTCACTGTGGTGAAACTATTGTATTCCAAGGAGTTTGTGGCTGGCATCATTGCAATGTTACTTCTGATTCTTGCAGCATAACTTAGATTTGACCTAGTGACCTAGCTGTTGACCCGACATGACCCAGTTTCAAACTTGACCTAGATTTTATGGAGATAAACATTCTGACAAAGTTTCATGAAGATTGGATCAAAACTGTGCCCTCTATGGTGTGCACAAAGTTTTTCTAAGATTTGACCTAGTGACCTTGTTTTGACCTGACATGACCCAGTTTCAGTCTTGGCCTGGATATCGTGAGGATAAACATTCTGACAAAGGTTCATGAAGATTGGATCAACACTGTGCCCTCTAGAGTGTACACAAGGTTGTTCTTATATCTGACCTAGTGATGTAGTTTTTGACCCGACATGATCTACTTTCAAACTTGGCCTAAATATTGTGATGATAAACATTCTGACAAAGTTTCAAAAAGATTGGATCAAAACTGTGTCCTCTAGAGCGTTAACAAGGTTTTTCTAAGATCTGACCTAGTTTTTGACCTGACATGACCCAGTCTCAAACTTGGCCTAGATATTGTGAGGATAAACATTCTGACAAAATTTCATTAGGTTTGGATCAAAACTGTGACCTCTAGAGCGTACACAAGGTATTCCTAATATCTGACCTAGTCTTTGACCCGACATGACCCAGTTTCAAACTTGGCCTGGATATTGTTAGAATATCCATTCTGACAAAGTTTCATTGAGATTGGATCAAAATTGTGCCCTCTGGAGCGTATACAAGGTTTCCTGATATTTGACCTGGTGACCTAGTTTTTGACCCGACATGACCCAGTTTCAAACTTGGCCTAGATTTCATTAAGATAAACATTCTGACAGAGTTTCATGAAGATTGGATAAAAACTGTGCCCTCTAGGGTGTACACAAAAATTTCTATGATTTACCTAGTGACCTAGTTTTTGACCTGACGTGACTCAGTTTCATAGGGGGCTTAAATATACAGACAATAAACATTTTGACATAGTTTCATGAAGATTGGATCAAAACTATGCCTTCTAGTGCGTGCACAAAATTTTACTAAAATTTGACCTAGTGACATAGTTTTTGATTCGACATGACCTACTTTCAAAGTTGGCCTAGAGTTTATAAAGATAAACATTCTGACAAAGTTCTGGTTTTTCTATGATTTGACCTAGTGACCTAGTTTTTGACCCAACATGACCCAGTTTCAAACTTGTCCTACATATAATAAGGACAAGAGGCCCAAATGGGCCTGATATCGCTCACCTGGCTATTATGCAACGGGACCATTCTGATACAAAATTGGTCCAATTCCACTGAGATTTTCTTATTTTCACATTTTGCTACTTTTAGTAACAGAGGCCAGCTTGCCTGGTCTTTATTTATTTACTTTTGAAACACCTCAATGCAAGAATCATTTTGCCACAAATTTCATCAAAATCCATCCAGGGGCTACTGAGATATTGCCAGTTTCATGTTTTGTGCTATTTTTAGTAACGGCAGATGGCGGCCATCTTGGATTGCCAAAATGCAAAAAATCGAAAAGCCTTCATGCAAGGACCATTTCGACACAAATTTGGTCCATTTCCATAGTAATTTTCCAATTTTCACATTTTGCTATTTTAAGTAACACAGGCCAACTTGACGTATTTATATTTGTTAATTTTTGAAACACCTCAAAGCAAGAATCATTTTGCCACAAATTTCATCTAAATCCATTCAGTGGTTACTGAGATATATTCATTTTCATGTTTTGTGCTATTTTTAGTAACGGCAGATGGCTGTCATCTTGGAATGCCAAAATGGAAAAAATCAAAAAAGCTTAATGAAAGGAACATTCTGACACAAAATTAGCCCAATTCCATTGACATTTTCTAATTTTCACATTTTCCTATTTTTAGTAACAGAGGCCAATATGACTGGTCTACAGTTAGATATTTTTGAAACATCTCAATGCAAGAATCATTTTGACACAAATTTCATCAAAATCCATTCAGCGGTTACTGAGATATTGTCATTTTCATGTTTTGTGCTATTTTTAGTAACAGCAGATGGTGGCCATCTTGGAATGCCAAATTGCAATTAATCGAAACGACTTCATGCAAGGAACATTCTGACACATAATTGGTCCAATTCCATTCAAGGGTTCTTGAGTAACTGTCATTTTTATGTTTGTGCTATTTTTAGTAACACCAGATGGCAGCCATCTTGGAATGCCAAATTGCAATTACTCGAAATGGCTTAATGCAAGGAACATTCTGATACAAAATTGGTCCAATTCCATTCAAGGGTTCTTGAGTAATTGTCATTTTTATGTTTGTGCTATTTTTAGTAACACCAGATGGCGGCCATCTTGGAATGCCGAACTGCAATTAATCGAAACGGCTTCATGCAAGGAACATTCTGACACAAAATTGGTCCAATTCCATTCAAGGGTTCTTGAGTAATTGTCATTTTTATCTTTGTGCTATTTTTAGTAACGGCCCCCATGGTGGCCATCTTGGATAGTCAACTGGCACAAAATTGATATAATTCCATTCAAGAACCATTTTTGACCAAATCTGGTCAGAATTGGTTGCATTTTCTTGAAATATTGACATTTGAGCAAAATCGGTCTTGTAAACGCTAAGTAGGTCACTGTGACCTAATTCCGCTATAGATTTTTTTTATTTTTATAATTTTTAATACCAAGGCCCCATTTATGTTCCATGCAAACTTTCTACCAAATATACAATACGGTTCTGGAGAAGAAGTTGATTTTGTTGTTTTTGCTATTTTTAGTAATGGCGGCCATCTTGGATTCTTGACCTGACCCAATTTTACAATTTTGAAACCCTGCAGTCTGGTCATGCTCCAAGTGAAATTTGAGACCCATGGGTTCAGTGGTTTTAGAGAAGAAGTTGTTGAAGTTGTTTAAATAGGTCTTTTTTTGACATTGGCATTTGAGCAAAATTACACTCATAAACAGAAAGTAGGTCACTGTGACAAAACTCCGCTACAGATTTTTTTCATTTTTACAATTTTGAATACCAAGGTTTTACTGATGTTCCATGCCAAAATTCAGACAAATATACCCAGTGGTTCTGGAGAAGAAGTTTATTTTGTTGTTTTTGCTATTTTTAGTAATGGCGGCCATCTTGGATTTTCAACCTGACCCAATTTTACAATTCTGAGACCCTGGAGTCAGGTCATGCTCCATGTGAAATTTGAGAACCATGGGACCAGTAGTTTTACAGAAGAAGATGTTTGAATATTTGTTTTTAGGTGTTGACGGACACATTGTGTGACGACGCACGATGCACGACGCTCGCCGGACGCATTGGTATGACAATAGCTCACTATGGCCCTTCGGGCCAGGTGAGCTAATAAACATTCTGACAAAGTTTTATGAACTTTGGTTGAAAACTGTGCCTTCTAGAGCGTACACAAGGTTTTTCTAAGATTGACCTAGTGACCTAGTTTTCGACCCAACATGACCCAGTTTCAAACCTGGCCTAGAATTTATAGAGATAAACATTCTGACAAAGTTTCATAAAAATTGGATCAAAACTGTGTCCTCTAGAGCGTACACAAGGTTTTTCTATGATTTGACCTGGTGACCTAGATTTTGACCCGACATGACTGTTACGAAATGCAGCAACGCGAGTTGAAAAATCAGATAGATTTGCAGAAGGTAACGTTTAGAGTTGAATTAGAAAAACAGAAGGCTGAAAAGTTAGCGCATGCGCGAGACCCCAAATTACCGTATTTTGATGAAAGTAAGGACAAAATGGATAGTTACTTATCAAGGTTTGAGAAATACGCGACGGCAAACAAATGGGATAAAAACGTTTGGGCTGCATATTTAAGCGCATTACTTAAAGGTCGCGCGCTTGATGTTTACGATAGATTGTCAGTAGATGATGCAGCGGATTATGACAAGTTGAAAGATGCGTTGTTAAAGAATTTCGATATGACTGAACGCGGTTCTAGGAAGAAATTTCGCTATGATAGGCCTGAAAAGTCCGAAACGTTTATTCAGTTTAGTAGTAGACTTAGGTCGTATCTTAATAAATGGTTCAAAATGGCGAAAGTAGACCAGTCTTACGAAGCTGTTTGCGATTTTTTCGCTAGAGATCAGTTTTTAGAATCCTGTAGTAAAGAACTATATGTTCATTTGAAACCGAAAACATTCACGAATCTAGGTGAGATGGCTAGGGAAGCAGATTTATTTGCAGAAGCACGTGGCGGTGTCTACGCTTGTGTTAATAAGGGGCAGCGTGATAGTAAGGGCGTAACTCAGAGTAGATCTGATAATAAGCCGAGTGCGAAGCCAGAGATAAAATGTAGTATCTGTGGTAAGGGACATTTAACATATAAATGTTTTAAGAATCCCGATAGAAAGCTTAACAAAGTGACGGAATTCGATGCAGAACCTATGCCAAATATGGAGGAGGTTATCAATAAAATGTCGGGACATAAATTCTTTACAAAGATGGACCTGAGTAAGGGTTATTGGCAAGTCAGTCTTACTGAAAGGTCTAAACCTTTGACGGCATTTGAAACGCCTAAGGGTTTATTCCAGTTTAAAACTATGCCCTTCGGTTTGGTCAATTCGGGAGCCTCATTTTGTAGGTTAATGAGAATCATATTGTCCAATCTCCCAAATGTTGACAGCTTTGTTGATGACATGTGGATATTTACTGAAACATGGAAGGATCATGTGACGTCATTACGTCAAGTGTTAGATCTGCTCAGGTCGGCCAAATTGACGGCAAAACCATCTAAATGCATGATCGGTTATGGCAGTATCGAGTGCCTTGGTCACAATATCGTCGGACAGACGGTACGACCGCAAGAGGATAAGATACAGGCTATCAGAGATGCTCCTCGTCCATGTACGAAAAGGCAAATTAAATCTTTTCTGGGATTAGCTGGGTTTTACCGTCGTTTTATCCCAAATTTCTCATCCATAGCTTCTCCTCTGACTGATTTAACTAAACGGGATAGACCTAATTCTATCAAAGATTGGCAAGATCAGCATGAAAGGGCATTTCAAACCCTGAAGAGTAGGCTCACGTCTAGTCCTATTCTTCGCTTACCTGTTTTTCAAGAAGGTAACCCGTTTGTACTCCGAACAGACGCTTCAGACGTTGGACTTGGAGCTATTTTGCTCCAGGAATTCGAAGGTGAAGGTCGTTTGCCGATTGCTTATGCTAGCAAGAAATTGTTACCTCGGGAAAGGAACTACTCTGTAATTGAAAAGGAATGTTTGGGTATAATCTGGGGTGTTGAGAAATTTCGTAAGTACCTGTATGGGGCGGAGTTCCTACTTGAAACTGACCACAAACCTTTGTCCTATATGCAGACAGCTAAGGTGCTCAATCCCCGAATCATGCGTTGGGCCATGAAATTACAGCCGTACAGATTCAGGATCGTTGCTATCCGCGGCCAGGATAATTTGGGGGCGGACTACCTTAGTAGATAGTTTGGCCACGTTATGCATTGCACCGTTGTTGTGTATATAGCTAGTTTTCCCGTTTTGACATAGCCTACGATTCGATCGCATTTCGTACTATATCAGAAAAGAAACATTGTTATGTTTTTTTCTCCCTAAGGGGAAACCTATGTTACGAAATGGATCCGATCGTCGACTTTGTCGTCGAATTATTTTAATCCTTTCAATCAGTAGGGCTACAGTTTTTAGGGCAACTGTGGTAATAAAACATTTACGGAAATTGTGGCTACGTTATGCATGGGTTGTTTGTGAATACCTCTCGTGGACAGCGTATTGCATGATTTTAAGGTGAATACCTGCACGAGTCTTTTGATTGTGGACAGCGTGTTGCATGATTTTAATGTAAATACCTGCACGCTTATATTCGAGTCCCATGATTTAAATGTGAGACGCATACTATTTATACGCCTATCTTTCATTGAAAAGTTAGACGTGGCTGTTTAATTCTTATACTGAGGATGTTATATTGTTGTGTGCCCAGATTCTGAGTTTAGACCTGAATGGCACATCAAGTCCGGCAGTCAGCTGTTAGGGCTTAGAGCCACGTCTCACCTGGAGATTCGATATACGTCTCCAGGTTAATACCAACCCGGGTAGAGGCAGTTACAACGCCGTTTGTGCATGGTTCCTAAGCAGAGGCGGGAAGCACAAAATGTAGGCGGAAGTGGTTAGCACAGTTTTGCCAGATTCTGTGTTAGATCTGAAGGTCACATCAAGTGTGGGACAGTGTTCGTCCACTAAAGTGTGTTAATATATATAGACTGGTCCCTGGTACGATCCAGGGAGCGACCAGTATATAATCGTGCACGTGTTAATATAAGTTGGTGTTCCTCATGATATATGGACTGGCCCATGACATGATCCAGGGAACGACGAATTGAAGTCTACCAACATAAGGCCTTGTTTTTTTGTATGAGCTCAAACTAACGTTTTTTGTTCTTTGTGTTTTCCTTTAGTTCATGGCGCTGAGCCGAGTACGGTGCTGACGTCAGACGGTAATCTATTTGCGTATTGTACGCAAATCGATTACAGATTTGAAACAAACACCTTACTTGGGCCAGCGACATGAACTGATATGTGTTGTATATTATTGTAATTGTGGATTGTTGTAAATTGTATCGTTGTATATAGAATTTACATTATATATAAACTTCAAAAAATTCTAACGTTGTTAGAGTTTCCTTGTTAGTGTAATACACTGGTAGATAACCCTTTAACCGGAAGTCACCCTCCGCCGTCCTGGCGACGCATAAGGCTCTACACCCGTGTCGACCGTGTGTAAAACCTTCTGCGTAACAATGACCCAGTTTGGAACTTGTCCTAAATAGTATAAGGATAAACATTCTGACATAGTTTCATGAATTTTGGATCAAAACTGTGCCTTCTTGAGTGTACACAAGCTTTTTCTAAGATTTGACCTAGTGACCTAGTTTTTGACCCGACATGACCCAGTTTCAAACTTGGCCTAGAGTTTATGGAGATAAACATTCTGATGATGTTTCATAAAGATTGGATCTAAACTGTGTCCTCTAGAGCGAACACAAGATTTTTCTATGATTTGACCTAGTGACCTAGTTTTTGACCAGACTTGACCCAGTTTCAAACTTGTCCTAAATATTATGAGGATGAACATTCTGACAAAGTTTCATGAACTTTGGATGAAACATGTGCCCTCTAGAGCGTACACAAGGTTTTTCTAAGATTTGACTTAGTGACCTAGTTTTTACGGACATGACCCAGTTTCGAACTTGGCCTAGATTTTATAAAGACTAACATTCTGACAAAGTTTCATAAAGATTGGATCAAAACTGTGCCCGCAAGAGTGTACACAAGCAAAAGTTGACGGACGTCCGGACGTCCTGACACACGTACGACGGACGACGGACATCAGGGTATCCCAAAAGCTCACCCTGAGCACTTCGTGCTCAGGTGAGCTAAAGACCAGATTCAACTGCACACAGCCTGTCTTTATCACCCTTCCATTTACTCAATATGACTGAATCACTGTTGAAAGGCCCAAAAATGAAAAGTTTGGTTCTAAAATGCAGTGATGCATCTTAATGATTTTAATGAACTGGCAAACTGTGTGGACCCTGCAGTCTGATCTGGAACAATATTGTTTGCTCAGACCTATATATATGAACTGCGATACAACAAAACCAACAAAGTGGCATGTGCTCCCAGCAAAGACTCAGATCACCCTGGGCATCTGCCCAGTCTGATCAGAGTCTTCGCTAAGCGCTTAAAGGGTAGCTAAGCGTCTACGCTACTTCCATGCAATCAGTGAAGGAAGGCTCTGATCAGACTTTTATAAGTTACCCTTTCAGCTCTTAGCAAAGACCCTGATCAGACTGCAGGGATACAGACTAGCTGTCGCCCACTCGCCCACTGCGAGTAAAAAATCGGGTGGGCGCCTAAAATTGAAATGATAGTCGCCCAGTTTGCGATCGTAAGCTGTCGGCGAGTGTCTGGCGTGTTTTCGGCTTGGAGTAAAATCCGCCATCTCTAAGGGTATTGCTAACTTCCGCGCCGATATCGGCTATGAATATTCGGTGTTCCGTCATACCTGTGTGTTGGATTTTACTCACTATCGAGAAACAACATGGTCGCCTCCTCGTAAAGGAAGATAGATAGATAGACGGATTTGTCAGCTAAAAATCTTAACCGTTTATAGATTTTTCGCGCGTAATATGGCGATACATCACTGGTGTTTCACACCCGGTTGCTAAAAGGAAACAAAACCATGAAGAAAGGAGGGTTTAGTACAAAGCCTACGGAAACGGCGCAATTCTCGCGCAGATTCTGAATAAAAGATTCCCATGTTTTAAATGTGGGTCCCTAAATTTCTGGGTGGGCGACTAAGTTTCAGTTTTTAGGGGCCCAGCTTGCTCCTATGAAAAATGAGTTAGTCTGTATCCCTGGACTGGGTGGCTGCCCAGGCTGATCTGAGTCTTCGCTGGGCACACATGCCAATTTGTTGGTTTTGTCGTGCTGCATCTCATACATCTGTCCCAAATCACAGAATTTTTAGGAAAAATTTGTTCTGTATCTGCTGCTTTGCTTCCTCACCTGATTTTGCTGGATATACTCTGAGCTTAATATCAGTTGAGCTGGCACCAAGTTCATTTATAACAACAGTAAGTGAGTTCAGGTATGTGCAATATTTTGAGTCATACACAGCTGAAGATGAGCAGGAATATACCTGAAAATATAAATAGGAGTATTACAGACTGGAAGAGAAAGACTATTTGGAATAGATATGCACGATTTACCAGTTATCGGTGGTCTTACACTTCACTTGCAGTCTTAATTATGAATGATAACAGATTATGAAAATAAACGCTTTACATAAATAAGTTGGATGTTTTCTTTAAATTTATGAAATAAATTAGAGCCGCCGATGACTATTTATACCTAAACAGGAAAGACATTTTGTTCTGGGGCATATGTGTGTCTGAATGACTGAAACACCAGTTATTGGTGCAATAGTAAATAAAGACTAATTATCCGAGCTAAAACTTTATGGCAGTACCATTTATTACCATATTATGAGGAAATAACAGGACCTTTACTTTGTGGATATTGGGTTGGCAGGAGATGAACTGAACCAGCACAATGAGTATTTCATGTTTGTTTGTGGATACATGAAATTTATGTATGCTCATATTTGTTCGGAAGGGCGAATATTTATGTTTTTGGTCTGAGAAATCAATTACCATTGTTCAGGGCACTTTCAGTTTTTTTCTTAGTTTGAAATAACGCGGGAGTTTCCTTTCCATGTTTATGTCTAATATAGCGGATGTAAACCAAACTGTACTCAAGATATTCGGATTATTTCTGATTGCACCGATAACTGATAACCACCAATAACTGGGTCAGTGACCATATATATTCTGCAAATGGAAGCATGCTTTTGAGAGAGTTCTCTCTTTGTCAGAGTTTCTAACAGTTTCCTGCCGTTAAATTATAAATGCCAAAGCATTAAAAGACAAAAACCTGGTAGACTGCACTTAAGTGGTTAAAAAATCAACTAGTTCCAATAAAATGCCATAATCTAGCATTAAAAATTAAATTCTTTTGCCCCTTTGTCAAAGACATGTCATCCTTCCACCATTCATCCAGGTTACATCTGCACTCTGCAGAAAGAAGAATCAAGAAATTCTGTGACAAAAATTCCGGTCACACAAAACTTTAAAAATAGATTTTTTATAGCTGGTTCTCAGTTTTATACTGACCATCAGTACATATATTATGAATTGGGAAAAAATGACAGAGCAAGTATATTCTGGTGGAGAGAACATGCTTGAAATACATGATGAACAGTAATTGCTACCAGTAGTCCTGAAGACAAAAGTTTATCACATGTAGTATGTGCTGGAACATTCTTGAGCACTAAAGGAAGTGAGATGAGACTCTTATCAACCCCCAGCCAGCACAAAATGAAACCAGACTCAGCATCAGTGCTCCAGATAAGAAGGGGTCACAGGAATAATTATGAGATAAGTTTCAATTTTTCTGCATAAATATATACATTAAGACTCATCATTAGAACCATCTCGGTGAGCAGCTGTCAGTGAGACGGTTCTAATGATGGTTCACAATGTATGTTTTCATTGAAAATAAGAAAAATTATCTCAGAATATTATCATCAAATCACATCTGGACCTCTGTCCAGACAAAACACTAACATAAGTGTTAACAGGAGAAGAAAGTTCAAGAGACAGCCTCATGCAGATATAAGATTTCTAATGTAGAATTATCATTTATTCATAATTTCTTAACCAGAAATGTGACCAAATTACACACACAGATGTCCCTGCCTCATGCCTCCAATGGTCCAACCTGAGTCAAAGGCAATTACACACAGATGCACATACAGACATATGGAAGAATGACATACCTAACCACTACAGGACCCCAGCCCTGCCTGCCGGGGGCATAAAGATACAAAAGACAATACCTTATCTGAGGTACTTGTAACAAAGCCTGCATGAACTTCAATTTCAGCTGCACACGCATCAAAAAAGAGTTTCTCCGCTTCTATGCAAATTCTTGGATAATCCTCATCAGCATCTATCTCAATTTCACATCCACCAAATAAGTCATCTCCCTTATAATAGATATTTATTTCACTGTAATCTTCTAGGTCATATGACCTACAGTCGCTAGAACTCCGAACCGTCACATCTTTTGCTGAAATATAATGAAATCCATAAACAATTATGTACCGTAAAATTGTATGTACCCTAATTTGCTTAAGAAATTGGGACACCCAAAATCATTAATTTTCCACTTGTCCCAAATGGAAAATTAATGGTTTTTAGGTGTCTCAATATCTAAGCACAGCAGGGTACTTGTATTAGTTGGTTGGTTATTTTGGGTTTAACAAATATTTGAGACAGTTTTTCAGTTTATTT
Source organism: Ctena decussata (assembly GCA_963989385.1). Classification (NCBI taxonomy): domain Eukaryota; kingdom Metazoa; phylum Mollusca; class Bivalvia; order Lucinida; family Lucinidae; genus Ctena; species Ctena decussata. The sequence continues at coordinate 2,387,427 of OZ022507.1, read as the reverse complement.
TGAGCTGTCTCCCAGAAAGAAAGAGAAACACATGTATTAAGACAGACAAGTCTAAGCAAACGGCAAAGACCAAGATTGCACTGTTCCTAACTGAGCAGTCTGACCAGCACAGAGCTCCAGATAAGAGGGGGTATTTGGGATAATTCAAAGATAATTTTTCTTATTTCTCAACAAAAACATATGTTGTGACCCCTCATTAGAACCGTCTCAATGAGACGGTTCTAATAATGGGTCACAAAATATGTTGTGGTGGAGAAATATGGATAATTATCCCTAAATTACCTGTGTTACCCCTCCTTATCTGGAGCACTGCCAGCAACAATACTGTTTTACTGTAAATACTAACCAATGACTCTAATTACTGTATTTCTTCCAATAAATACTCTTTCTCTATTTAATGTCCCCACCTTTTTGTAAATAAAAATCCACTGGCTCCAGACACCTAAATTTGTTAAATACCGCCCAGATTTTATTTCTCTCTATTTATTCCCAAAATTGCCAGTTACATAGCCTGTAGATGGGTGTATTATTTTTTTCTTTTATGTCATATTCAACAGTATTTCAGTCATATAAGGATGACTGGAAGGTGAGAATGAAAAGCTTTGTACAATGGAATCCCATTTACAGTGTACCAGACCTTATTATTCCTGCACTGAATTCCTCCTGCTTCAAATTTGAACAAGTCCATTCATCTTATAACAGAGCATTTTATAACTAGTGAATCAACAGCCAATTGTGCAGACTCACCAGAATTGACTCATCTTGGCCACACTTAAGTTCAAGGACATTTTGACAGTGTAGTAATTTCAATGAATCCTGTAGTATATGAAGACAGCCAAAGCCCTTTGTCTGGCTTCTGAGTAACAATGCATTAAACTATCTCAGAAACAGGGAGGGGGGGGGTATCAATAAGGTGGGTTTTCTGCATCCTACCAAAGTTTTCTTTTATTGACTGATGGTATACTCCAATGTGTCTAGTTTATCAAACCATATGTGACTTTGGTCGGAAAGCCCTACTTACTGAGCTATGGGTCCACAGAAGTGGGTAGGGTAATCCAACATGGTTTTAGCCTGTCTTGTAAAAACATTCTCATTTGGTAGAAGAGTATAACAGACAGACAGGATTTAATAAAATGATTAACAGAACATCTAAAATATATTTCCATATCATTTTAATTGGTTTAATTGAACATATGTTGTCGAAAAAGACTTCCTTTGACGTTCAGCATTTTGTTTTTATTTTTGTCCTCAATTTTCAATATTTCTTGGCATTATTGTTAAATAAACAGACCAGTTATCATCAAGCTCATGTCAAGGAAGCACCTTGACCAAGACATTCGGATGACGTAACTAGAATTTCACAATAACCTAGTTTTCATCGTTGACTGAACACATAAACTTGCTTGGAAGATGGTTTTCATTCTATTTTGACCTAGAATTACGAAACCATGGTCAAATTACTATTTTAACTGCTATATTATGCCCCAGATCCCTGCCACTAAAGGTGAGGAAATACATATTGGCTTCAGTGCAGAACTCGTTGGCATCTGCATCTGTGTATGACTTGTGTCACATATTAAGTCCTTCTGTGACCTTGGAAACAAGGTCAAGGTCCTCAAAATCTGACCTTGACCTTGTTTCCAAGGTCAAAGAAGGACTTAATATTTGACACAGACACAGATGCAGACGACAAGGAAATCCAAACTGAAGCCAATATGTATCCGCAGGGGTGTGGGGCATAATATAACAGTTAAAATAGTAATTTGGCCAAAGTTTCGTAATTCTAGGTCAAAATTGAATGAAAACCCATCTTCCAAGCAAGTTTATGTGTTCAGTCAACCATGAAAACTAGGTCATTGTGAAATTCTGGTCATATCATCCGAATGTCCTGGTCAAGGTGCTTCCTTGACATGAGTTTGATGTTAACTGGTCTGTTTATTTAACAATAATGCCAAGAAATATTGAAAATTGAGGACAAAAATATAAAAAAATGCTGACTGTCAAAGGAAGTCTTTTTAGACAACATATGTTCAAATTAAACCAAATAAAATGATATGGAAATATATTTTAGATGTTCTGTTAATCATTTTATCAAATCCTGTCTGTCTGTTGTACTCTTCTACCAAATGAGAATGTTTTTACAAGACAGGCTAAAACCATATTGGATTACCCCACCCACTTCTGTGGACCTATAGCTCAGTAAGTAGGGCTTTCCGAACAAAGTCACATATGGTTCAGTAAACTAGACACATAGGAGTATACCATCAGTCACCACAATTCTTTTCTGCAATTTCATACAATGGCGATGGCATAGCTCCATTTCATTTGCTATTAAAGTGAATAAGTTCACCTTCATGTTTATCTGCCATTTTTGAAAGGGAAACAAGTTTAATGACTTGCTGTTAGCTTTCTTTCTTGGACAATAAAAAGTCTCTAAAAGTGGAGTCTACTTTTAAAAGAAAGAATTTGCTCCTAGAGGAGCAAATTCTTTCCTTTAAGACTTGACCCCCACTGAAAAAGAAGGAAAAAATGAAAATGACAGAGATTATTCTTCTGGAAGGGTACCCTTTTATCTTAAACTTTAAACTGGGATGTTGAATAGCAAGCTTGAGATCTTCAAGATGGTAACTTAAAGCAGGGCTAGAAAATTCTTAAATTGTCACTCGTCCAGCGTCACAAGATGTATAGTGAAATTAATAAGTTACCTTGGCAGTACAGAGAAATTCTACTTGTCCTGTAGCTTGAGGCACTCGCCATGGTGAGCGGACGAGTGGATTTTTCCAGAACTGTAAAGGGGCTATGTGACTTGTCCGTTTCACATATTTTTGAAAGAAACACAGCTTTTGGTGGTTTGTTTTGGTTTTCCTTAATGAAAGAGTACCCTTCCAAAAGAGGCCTAGGGGAGCAAGCTCTTTCTTTTAAGAACTAAATTTATTAAGGGAGGAAAAACAAAATGACAGAGTTACTTCCCCAATTGTGTATCAATGCACCTTAATACAGGTGACCTGTGTATACCCACAGCTCTACATAAGGTGGAACTTTGAGGACAATTCTGGGCTAATTTCCTTTATTTCTTGATGAAAACATATGCTGTGACCACTCATTAGAACCGTCTTGGCAATACGGTTCTAATGTGGGTCCAGGATCACAACATATGGAGTTACGGAGAAACGAAAATTATCTCTACGTAAATTATCCCTGTTAGTTTACCCCTTCTTATTTGGCGCATTACAACATACCTCTACCTTCAATTTCACAGGAGGCCAGCAGCATCAGTATAAGTGCAGCTAGGCAGGGATGTAGACTGACGCCAGCCATGATAATCTAAAATCTGAAACAGACAGAAAAATATAACTGTCAAGTAAGAAAATAGCCCTAAATATTGGGAAACCTTAAAGACAACTGAGCCAAATCATGTGACTTCCAACAATGTGGCAGTTTTGTCATGTGATATTCAGATCGTCCTTATCCGTTTTCATTTACAGCAGATCTATAGAGGCCTTACTTTTGGCTGTTTGGCTTGGGCCAATTCCATAGATGGCTGGTGTGACAAGTGAAGGCTCTGATCAGACTGCACTTAAAGTGTCAGAGCCTTTGCTTGTCATTGATGCCACGTTGTTTGAAATCACGATGTGGCTCAAATATCTTTGCTATTCCTATTATGTAACAGTTTAGTGAAACTGATGTTTCATCAAAGGAAGCACCCCATCTAACAGAACTGATGACATAACATGGCCATCAAACACAGGAGCAAATTCCTTCCTTTGAAAGTAGACACCTTCGTAGGAGTGAATTCCTTCCTTTAAAAGAAGACCTCAATAAAAGCAGACTCCTTTAAGCGGCCATGGGCAACTACAGGAGCAAATTCTTTCCTCCAAGAGTTTACCCCCATTGAGAAAAGAGGTAAAAACTACAATGACCAAGCTGCTTCACCTTAACAGACAGCCTGTGGAAATACATGTAATGCAGATTCAAATCACATGGCTTTAATCAGTCTGATCAGAGCGGAAAGGCAATACTTGAGCCGTGACACGACAAAACCAACAAAGTGGCTGTGCGCCCAGCGCTGACTCAGATCAGCCTGGGCATCCGCCCAGTCTGATCAGAGTTCGCTGTCTGCATGGAGGTAGCTTAGACCCTTAGCTATCCTTTAAGCACAAAGCAAAGAGTCTGATCTGACTGGGCAGATGCCCAGACTGATCTGAGTCTGCACTGGGCGCACAACCACTTGGTTGGTTGTGTCATATCGCGGCTCACCTATCTCGGAAAAGTGCCAATGCATTGGATTTCATGCCAACCTGGTGAACTGGATTTTCAAAAATGGGCCAATGACTTTCAAAGCTCACCATTGGCGCGAAAACGCAGCCTGGTCTGAACCGATTGGTATCAGAAACCATATCCTCCAGTGGATAACTGCTTGGCTATCTGGACGGACTCAAAAAGTAGTACTTGATGGAGCCTGTTCAGACCCTGCCCCTGTTTTGTCTGGTGTCCCCCAGGGTTCCGTTCTTGGACCCATACTCTTCTTGATATTTATTAATGACCTGCCAGACAACATCAGTTCAACAGTCCGTCTTTTTGCTGACGACTGTGTCCTTTATAGAAACATTAGAAGGTCTGAAGACCAACAATTACTTCAGGAAGATTTGGATAAACTGGCACGTTGGGAAGAGGCATGGCTCATGAAGTTTAATGTTGCTAAATGTCACACCATGAGGGTAACTAAGCATCCCCCTTCCAAGCAGATCATTCATAACTATGTTCTGCACAACCAAGTTTTGGAGAACGTTCCTTCTGCCAAAATACTTGGGAGTCACGATCACTGATGACCTCGAATGGGGTCAACATATTAACAACATCACTAGCAAAGCCACGAAGACTCTTGGTTTCCTTCGCCGAAACCTGGCTTTTGCTCCTAAGGATATTAAGGCTGCTGCATACAAAGCTGTGGTCCGGCCCCAATTAGAGTACGCGGCACCTGTTTGGACCCCCCATCATCAGACTGAGATTGGTAGAATAGAGAAAGTACAGAGAACTGCTGCACGCTGGACCTGCAGACGCTGGCGCAACCAGAGCCATGTAAGTGACATGCTAGAGGAACTTGAATGGCCAGATCTGCAGGAACGGCGGCAACAGGCTTCTCTATCTCTGTTCTACAAAATTCATAATAACCAGGCAATAGTTAATAAGGATAAGTATCTGTCTGAGTCCGGTAGAGGGAAGATGAGAACAAGATCCCACCCCTTTCAGTATCACCGTCCAGTTGCTTATTCTGACGGTTTGAAACATTCCTTCTTCCCCAGGTCAATTGCAGCTTGGAATGGGCTTACAACTGAAGCTGTCTCTGCGGAGACAGTTGAGGAGTTTAAGTCCATAATAGTGTAAACCTCGGGTTGGGCAGGGATAGAGCATGTAATGCCTATCCCTGAGGACTTCTTGTAAATAGTTTTAACTCTGTGTGGCCTTGTCATAGGTAAATACTATTTTTTTTTTTTTTTTTTTTTTTTTTTTTGGAAACTTATGCGCCACACCCCGCGCCTGCCATCATGGTCAGTTACTGACCGAGAGCAGTACCGAGAGAAAGAAAGAAAGATTGTCAAAGAGCTGTAAAATTGCAACTTGGCAAGCCACCACAAAATTCAGCAACCAAATTGTGAGCAACTGCTAATCTTTAACGTCATTTGGAAGGAATGGGGTGTCATTTGGAAGGAATGCGGTAGCTGGCTAATGTGTTCGGGATCCCATCAATTACAATGGAGTGCCGAAATAAAGTACCTGCCGACCATAAACGCAAAAAATAATTTTCCAACAAATCTTAGGCATTCCGTAGATAAAGAAACGTTTTATGAGGCTTGTTTTCAATTATCATACTATTCGGGTATTACAATAATGAGCTACCTACTCAACCTGTGTAAGTATGGTCTCGTGTAGACAAAAAATAAGCTAATCATTAGCTTAATTGATTGTTGACAGATTGAGGCCTCGGTAGTTTTCGGCTTATTCCGTCATAGTGAATTTTTACGCTAATGGGCGTAGACAAGAAGAAAACGGACCAGGCTAGGACAAAACGGACCACGTTCAGGACGAAACGGACCACGTTTAAGGACAAAACGGGAAATGTTTTTAGATCTACCGGACCATCTTATACATGAATACATTTGAATTAAAATTACATTAAAGATCTTCCCTTAATCTTGGAAAAGCATGTTTCATTTACATGTAAGTTTCAACTCTTACAAAGCAGTTTGCATGTTAGTAAGATAGAATCTTGCCAGTTTATCAACGTACTAAATCCAGAATAAATGAATCCATATTTTCGTATAACCTTCTTCTGTTTGAATATGTTATTTTCATCTTCCCAATGATAAAAAAGTGGTCCGTTTTGTCCTGAAACATGGTCCGTTTTGTCTGGTCCGTTTTGTCCATGGTCCGATTTGTCCGAGTACCGTAGACAAAGGCACAATGAAGGTGGTGATTTGTGGTTGGCCATTCAAAAAAACATAAAAAATTAAGGAATCTCCCTGAAAGTTGGCAGAATACTTATTTTTGTTGTACTCTACAGTTTAAAATACCAAAAGAGCGACATGTTTTTGTTGTTGTTTTTTCTAAGTGTTTTATAAGAAAATTGTTGAAATCCCTTCAGGCCAGTACCTGACAGCCACAGGGATAGCAACTAGATGACACCATCAACGATTCCTGCCAATATTTTGTTCCATCAACGCCTACAAGGGATCTTTCATTCCGTCTCTGGAATGGTCTGCCTGCCAATGTCATATCAACACCGACTTTGGATGACTTCAAGCTCCTTGTCAGTGCAGGTATCCTAAGATCGTGATTGTGAACAACATGTTTTTATTTGATTTTAACTGTACATAACAACCTCCCAGCGCGAATGTTTTAATGTTGTTCACAGTGCGACTATGCCAGTATTGGCCATGCACTTAATTGGTAGATGTAGATGTAGAGGAAAGATCAAAGGGTAATTTTCTGCGCAAAAATCTAAAAAAAAAACAAATATCGTTTTCGAAAATGCACTCAGGTCTGAAGGTACTTAAATGCATTAAGAAGGGAGTCTTGGCAATTATTTGTTCCAGTACTTTCTCAAATTGTAAGTAAGAGCAAATGAAAACAGTACCATATTCTCAAATGGTCAAGCATGTATTAGGTGCATGTACACTGGATGCATTCATTAAATATATGATAGGCAGATATAATTACCGGTATATCATTTACCTGTATAAATACTGCAGCACTGTAACCAGGACAGGTGAGTGAGTGAAATTGTTCAACCAGCGTTAAAAAGCAGAATCAACTGTGCTTTCTGGGGAAAAAATGGACACGGGCTACTTCTTTTTTTGTCTGCTCAGCCTGATAATGTGATAGAAAAATAATTGCTAGGACGCCCTTCTAAATGCATTTAAATATGATCAGACTTAAAACATTTTCAATAACTATGTTTTTTTTTTAGTTTTTTTTTTAGATTTTTGTGCGGAAAATTACCTTTGATCTTTTCTTATATGAACCTTTTTTACATCAACAAGTCCTGCATTTGGGGGGTTCGAAATTGTGAATCGTGAGAAACAGCCAGTGCCGAATCCAGAGGTGGGCAAAGGGGGCAGATGCTACCCCCCCCCCCCCCCCCCCCGCATACACACACACACACACACTTCCACGCGAAGTTGCCGGCAGTTATGCCCCTATCATAAAATTGTAATATGTATCGAAAAACGACTGAAACTCATAGTGAAGAAAAAGGAGAAAAGTCTTAAATTACATTATATAAGTGCCTAAATGCTGTTAAGAGAGTGCTGAAAATCAAAAAAAATTTGGTAATGCCACTCCCTCTCATACTACCCGCTAACTCCTCCTGCCCCACCCCCCACCCCCACCCCCACCCCCGCCCGCCCTCCCCACCACCTCGATTTATTTTGTATTCACTTGTTCTTACCGAAAACCCATTCCATTCAGCTTAACCAAGTGTTTTACATTTAGGCAGTAAGTAGGCTGTATTCTGCATGGGTGAAAGTTTTCGGTATTAATTGGGAAGATTATTCTCCCTGCATAAACTATTGAAAAATATGAAAATTTCAGTATTGGACATCTGATCGTTGGTACTTTCTCCTACTAGTCTTAACATTCACTGTTTCTTATGAAATCTGTATCAAAAAGGATGGTGAAAAGGGCAAAATATGTCTTAAATTACATTATAAAAGTGCCTAAATGCTATAAAGAGAGTCCTGAAAATAAAAAATCTTTGTTTTTTGCGGGGGGGGGGGGGGGGGGGGGGGATTCACCCAACGAGAGATTACCTTATCACAGTGTTTTCATCAGAGTTGTGAAAATATACCCTTGTCCGAATAAAACAGCATTTTCCTGACCCTAAACGATATCAGTGCTAGGCACTGCCCAGCTAATAAAGTGGCACCCTCGCTCATCTTTTTATTTATTTATTATTATTTTTTATCTTTTGTTCAAGCATCAATACCGTGTCCACATCTACATCTACCAATTAAGTGCATGGCCAATATTGGCATAGTCGCACTCACAGACACTCGACGAAAAAAAAATTGTAAAATTGCTAAATATTATCAAATGTCAATATATTTTCTACTAAATCATGGTCTTAGGATACCTGCACTGACAAGGAGCTTGAAGTCATCCCAAGTTGGTGCAGTTATGAAATTGGCAGGCAGACCATTCCAGAGACGGACCGATGATGGAACAAAATATACAGTAGTGGCTGGAATCGTTGATGGTGTCCTGTAGTTGCTACACCTGTGTGGCTGTCACAGCCCCGGATCCAGGGGGTGGGCTTTGGGGCTGCAGCCCCGCCATTTGGCCTCTGTGTTAATATAATTATGTAGGCCTCCAGATAATAAGAAGTATCTGATATGACAGTTTGAGAAAAATATCCAATGTGGTTAGATCAAAATATTCAAAATATATGTTGTGACATCTCATTAGAATCGCCTCGGGGAGGCGATTCTAATGAGATATCACAATATATATTTCAAGGAAAAGGTATATAAAAAATTCTCTTGAAATTGAACCATAAATATGTCATATTTTCATGTCCCCTGCCCAACACAAATACATTTCGGCACCTCCCAGCCCCACCAGTTATCCAGAGCCCCACCAGTACGTGATGGTCTGGATCCGGGCCTGTGTCAGGTACCAGCCTGTAGGGATTTCAACGACGTTATTGACGAGCCTGTACATCATTGTGACTTTGTTCTGGTATCGCCTTGATGGAGGGTCCTCCAAACCAAGTTCTAGCAACATTAAAGTGACACTGCTGATCGGCGGTAGTCATAGCAGCAAAACCTGGCGGCACGCCTCTGGAAAGACTCCAATTTGGCTATGGTTGATTTGATTTTGCAAAAGTCATACCGTCGAAGCATACTCGAGCTTTGGGCGAACTTTGGACTTGTAGCATTTGACCTTAATATCTTTGCACAGCTTGAAAGATTTCTGCAAAAGAAAACTGCCGTCTGGTTGGCCCTTTTCGTCACTGCATCAATACCACGGCCGCTTATCTCCGTCAGCACAACACCGTGTTGTGTATAGGAAAATGTGCAGGAGATTTCCGGTGGTTCTGCAGGCGATTCGAAAATAAAGGTCACGAAATGTAGGTGTCTCGGTTTAAAAGGGATATATTCTTTTCCAGCGTAAAACAAAGAAAAGGAAAATGTCATGCAACCCTTCAATCGTTTTTCTATAAATACGAGTCTTGATCGAAGCCAGATTCTCAGTTATACAACAGATTTCCATTTTTTCCCGGAGCGAGGTCATGGAGGTGGCCGTTTTGTTGACATGCAAACATTTCAAATTTGCATTCCTGAAGTCGCCGAGTATTTATGTTTTCATCTATCACCTGTATATTAAAGGTCTCTCATATAAGTACCAGTTACGAGCCTAAACAGAATTTGCTACCTTCCTTCAGCCCAGATAATGAAAGTTGTTGTGGAATTCGTGATCCAGGAGATCGGTGGTGCTGAAAGCGATAGGTGGCGGTGCAGGAGATTGTTTTATGTTGTGCCACCAATGACCGTTTTTAACTGTTTTATAACGTAAATAATGTAGTAGCATGGCATGGTACAGATTCGCACAGCTTTCAGATTCGTACACTTGGCTGTACAATGCCTCTGCTGCATTAAGCATGCTAATTAAAATGAAAATAACGACTCCAGCAATCAGGGGATTGAATTATCAGTCAATCATTTGCACTGCAAAGCTTCTGTTAGAACTAAATGGTACGAAAGTAATGCTAGTTTGTCAATTGGGTACTTACATTCGTCCCACTTTCTTTGTTTAATTACATTGTGCACACGGCCACCAATCCAGCTCATTCATCGCATATACCAATGGGGCAAAACTTTCTGTTCCTTATTTTTGAGACCAAAATTCGATAAAACAGGCAATGGTATGCGATGGGACATTCACTGGAATTTTGGACACAGGTATTGGTTTATAAAGAATTTTATGCTTGACCGTTTGAAATGCTTTGTAGCGGAGAAAAGGGCACTTTCTCCAACTTCAACGCAGATTCTCCTTTCAGTCTGTGATCCAGAGCATTACTTTTAAGGTATGTTGTAGGTCGAAATCAAGGTTATCGCATAGCATTGTCGGGTTAAAAAAAGTGGCTACTAACAAGAAATTTTTTTTTATTGAATTCAAGGTCCATCTCATTCATACTGCAAACAATGAGTGAGATAGACCTTAAATTCTATAAAAGCTTTAAATTTTCTGCTTAGTGAATAGTTTTTGAAATCGATAGTGCGATGTGATTACCTCGATTACGACCTACAACTTACCTTAAAAATAATGAAGTTGTCGAAAGTGCCCTTTTCCCCACTTCAAAACATTTCAAACCGCCAAGTATAACATCGTTTATAAAACAACACCAGTATCCAAATGATTGACTGATAATTCAATCCCCTGATTGCTGGAGTCGTTATTTTCATTTTAATTAGCATGCTTAATGCCGTACAGCCAAGTGTACGAATCTGAAAGCTGTGCGAATCTGTACCATGCCATGCTACTACATTATTTACGTTATAAAACAGTTAAAAACGGTCATTGGTGGCACAACATAAAACAATCTCCTGCACCGCCACCTATCGCCTTCAGCACCACCGATCTCCTGGATCACGAATTCCACAACATCTTTCATTATCTGGGCTGAAGGAAGGTAGCAAATTCTGTTTAGGCTCGTAACTGGTACTTATATGAGAGACCTTTAATATACAGGTGATAGATGAAAACATAAATACTCGGCGACTTCAGGAATGCAAATTTGAAATGTTTGCATGTCAACAAAACGGCCACCTCCATGACCTCGCTCCTGGAAAAAATGGAAATCTGTTGTATAACTGAGAATCTGGCTTCGATCAAGACTCGTATTCATAGAAAAACGATTGAAGGGTTGCATGACATTTTCCTTTTCTTTTGTTTTACGCTGGAAAAGAATATATCTCTTTTAAACCGAGACACCTACGTTTCGTGACCTTTATTTTCGAATCGCCTGCAGAACCACCGGAAATCTCCTGCACATTTTCCTATACACAACACGGTGTTGTGCTGACGGAGATAAGTGGCCGTGAATACGGCTGTTCCAGTACAGTTTACTGTCTATGGTGACTCCAAGCTACTTGGCTTTTGGCGTTTTTTTCAAAGTCTGTCCATGAATGCTATAGGAAGTCTGTATGACATGTCGAACAGTAAGTAACCCCGGGGACAGCTATGCAAACTGACCAGGGCCTTCACTTATCATGAAGGTTCACTAGGATTCACAGAAGGAAATTTTTGTTCAGAATTCGCGCAGGCCGATCTCAGACTTTCCTGTTCGCACATGCTGTAAATGATGTAAAGTACCTTTACACACGACGCGAAACAATTATTATTTATTTCCTTGTTGTTTTCATACTACGAAAAATCAAACCTGGTCATCAATACATGTATATAAGACTAGCCTCATCTTCGCTATCCAAGTACACTTGGCTTGCGAAGACGGACTAGCCTATGTGTGCTGGCTTAAATTAGGTTGTTGTTTACGTCCACGGTAAACAGCTATGGTCATGTCGGGACGATCAGTTAACCTAACCATATTATTCCTGGGCAAGCTTAGACCTCCTAATCGGTTAACCAGTACTAAGTGCACTTACTTTCGCCAGTAACTGAGAACTTTAGTTATAATGGCTTTGGATTTTAACTTTATCTTAAAAGTTCTAAGTACACGTATTAGGACAGAACGGTCTGAGCAAACAGTGCAGAACCAGATTAAACTGCTACAGTAGCACTCTGATCTGGGTCTACGCTACTTGCTATTCCAGCTGCATCTTATGGATGCATTACTACATTGGAAAATGAAAACAATTCCTTGTTTTGGACAATTACGGTAATTATTTTTAGTGTCCCAAGTTTTACAATTTTCTAAGTATGCGTATTCGTGTATATTCGTTTGTGTAAGATCAAACATCGAAATTTTGTAGACCTTCTTTTAAGTTGTTTCATTTTTTTTTTATTATTATTATTTCATTTTTTCATTTTTTTTAAATACTGCAATTTGGAAAATAGCTCAACTACTGCTCGAGAACAGGTAGCAATGTAAAAATCAGAAGGCTTTTAGCACTAGTTAAAGAGATGGAAACTTTTTATTTCTGATTCAGTTATGTTTCAAATGACCATTCAACTCTCACTTTATTCAGCATAATATATATATATACAATTGACATTAGCCTGGCTCCAGCCGAATCTGTATACTACCCTGTATATTACCCTGGTGGTCAGATTCTATGTTCTTTTGTGTGGTATACATTGAACACACCCCTCTTCCTACCGCCCAAATCCCCCTTTTAAAAAAAAAGAAACGAAACGAAAAAAATAACAAGCAAAAAATCCCGCGAACCGGATTCGAACCAGTGACCTAAGGATAACAGTCTTTTACACCACTACAGTCCTCCGCTCTACCAACTGAGCTATCGCGGGATGGTGACATTTCGTGCATTCAATACTATCTATATTATCTATATAACAACCGTAACCGATTCGCTCTACCGCTTCGACAATCTGATTCACGGAACTGGGCGAGGAATTCCGATGCAATTCGTTTTGTGGAAGGTAAAATCCCTCTGTCGATTCCGTACTAGGCTATTAAAACCCGACGCCGTACCCGCCCCCATCTGTACCGCATTAAGTATAACGCAGACGTCTGACATAATAATCATTTTTCAAAGCCACTTAAAAGATTCAACTCCTTAATTACCCTGTTTAGCAGTTATTTACCATACTACCAAATAAGCATTTGAAAACTGAGTTTATTTTACTCGTCTAAAACCACAAGACGTTTACTAATTACAGTACACCATTTAAAGTGCAATTTTTCATATAGAAGCCATGTCACCCTTCTGACGTTTTTACGATTTCGCAGGCTTTTCCATCCTTTAAAACGCAGCTATTGTATGAGCTTCTGCTTCAGATGCTCTTTAAGCACCAACAAGCAGACGACAAAATTTACGTCTGCAAACATTAAAAAAAATGGCTTGTTCAAGACAGTTCATATTGAGAATTCAAAGACAAGAGGGCAAACACTGTAGATCTAGATGAGGCGGCTCATTATGAGCCGCCTCATCAGGATCTACGCTGTTTGCAAATTTTGCTAATTTCATCACTGGGGCTTAAAGAGTTAATACGTATAATATAATGCACTTGTTCCCGCTTTTCAATATTTGACACCTTAATAAATGCATTAGAGGGGAAAATAAGTCAAATAAAAAGATATCAGATATATCATAACTGCAGTAACTTGTTCTGACCATCTACATAAAGTCTCGTGAGCGATCACAGGCTTCCTGGTACGCCTGTCTACTCCTCTCAGCATTTTTCTATTGCTTTACGCCACACTTTTGTTCTTTATTTCTTTCTTCTTTCTTTTTTCTTTTTCTCTTTTCTTTTCTTTTCTTTATTTTTTCCGCTACTTTACGCCACAAGCCACTCTGCACTATTTTACTTTTTTGTGTTTTTTTTAGGTACATATGCTTCCCCTAAATCCAGAATGCCCCTCTACCAATCGGTCAGACGCTCGGCGCCCCGTTACTGCGGCTATGGATTCGTTCCACTGAGGTGCGGGAGCAACGTCGATATGAGAATTGAAACACTACTACCAATCGGTCATCCTCGATTAACGCAGGATACGGAATTGGCCGAAGTGCTTAGTGTGGTAGTTCCCTCCCCTAAATCTACGCAATGGCTGCGATTATAAAATCAAATCTTGTTGGTCATATATGATAAGACTACCGAAGTGCTACGATCGGCCCCCCGCACATCGCAGTTTGGTCAGTTTGAACGTGACCTCACGTCACTTCTATTTTTAGGACATTGTCATTCGGGTTTAATACTCCGCGAAATATAGTCCTCTGAGAAATGACTACAAGTCACATTCATGTTTATCATATAATCATATATTTGTAATAAGAAAATAAGATCTGTTTTTACCCTGCTTTTATCTCATTCCTTTACAACTAACATTACTAACGTTTTCATTTGTTTTCTAATCTCACTATCATACTTTCAGTTCTCACTACAGTAAGAGGGTGCCGCAGCATGTATGTGACGGTAGAAGGTCACAGATATAAATAGATATGCAAATTACAAACTCGCTAGTTTGTGGTCGAGTAAATGTTGGGGTATATAAGCAGATAAACCGCCCTTGGTGGGTGAGCATGCTTTTACACTGACGGGGTTTGTTTGCAGGTCGGCCCACGTTACATTTTAAGATTTATTCAGGAATTAAGATCATTTAACAAAGTAACATATACTATCTAAAAGCGATTTTTGAAATTAAAATTAAAAAATTAATCAACAAGTGAGGTATTTAAGAGCACACTTAAATGATATTTATGTATATATCTATATGGATTTAATTTAAGAAAAATAAAATTATCACAGTGAATTTGACTAGAACTTAAGGAGTTTTGGAATGAGCTAGGCTGCTAGAAGTAAAAAACTAACACCCACACCCATTTTCACTGATTCGAAAGATTCGATCTTAATACCCATGGATAGCCCATAAAGCCTAAATGGCTTATTTCCAATGGGGTCCATTCAGGTACGAACAAGACTTTGGCACGGAAAAGTATGAAGTATTGCACAGGTTACCACTGAAAGCTCTATAAAAGGGAAGATTTTTATCACCAAAGAGTGCTCGAAGAGGAAAGACAAAACCAATGGTCATATCTGTCACACACACAAGTGGACCAAGGGAGCGAACCCGCAGGCCATCACATACTGACCCGTCAGGGAACTGGAACCGGAGTGTCACTTTAAGCTTCTCCACGAACCACCCCCGTATCTCGAGGAACAGTGTGCCCAGAGCATACGGTGGGCCAAGTGTGTGTGCTACAGGCATGATAGCACTGTGAGTGATTAACTCGGCTGTTAGCACTGCTATCACAGACAAAAGAGGAATGTTATATGCTCAATAATATAAGAACAGCTCTTGCTCAGTTGCACAACAATACTCAATCAGATATTTCTTGAGGGCTATTTTAAATTTCTGTGGGCTTTCCAATTTTTTCAACCACTCAGGAAGAGAATTCCAATCTTTGATACCAGTATAATAAAAAGTTGAGTCCTCGACGCCTTTACAATTTGGAACTAAGAAGTTGTAGCCACTAGACCTAGTATTATGGTGATGTACGTCTCTCAAAGGTACAAAATTTTCTTGAAGGTATGAAGGACACAAGTTGTTGAAGATCTTATGCACATGATTTAATCTTAGTTGTTTTACCCTAGTTTCAACATTGAGTAAATTCAGGTTCATAAGAATATCCGATGTGATCCTTGTTCTAGGTCCTAGTTGATTAATGAATCTGATGACTTTATTCTGAGCTATTTGCAGTTTCTTTTTCAAACCTTTGTTGAGGCCAGCATACCAAGATGAACATGAATAATCAAAGTGGCACAGTATCAAAGCCGAACATAAGTTTTTCCTAGTTTTTGCTGACAGACTATTACTTTGTCTATACAAAAATTTAAGACGAGCGTTAACTTTTGAAATAATGCTGTTCACAATGATTTCACCAGATAGAAGATTATCTATGTTAAGACCAAGGTATTTTACAGAAGTTGTAGACTCAATCGTGTGGTCATTGCAGACAATATGGAAATCCTTCACTTTCCTAAGTTTCCTATTGGATCCAAACAGTATACATTCTGTTTTTCCCAGGTGAAGAGACAATTTGTTATCAACAAGCCATTCTGAGCATGATTCAAGAACTTTTCCGAGTTTATTTGCAATTTGATCTGGATCTTTGTGAGAAAATAGAATTGTACTGTCGTCAGCATACAGCAAAAGTTTGCAGTCAGGGTCGATACTTATCACCATGTCATTCACATAACACAAGAAGAGTAATGGACCCAAAATACTCCCTTGAGGTACACCACAAGTTACATTAGCTATGTCTGAGTTTGTTTTACCCACATTAACCAGCTGACTTCTATTAGACAAATAAGATTCAAACCATTTGGTAGAGCCAACACCCATAAGTTTCAATTTGCTACACAAAATGCTGTGATCAACAGTGTCAAAAGCCTTCTGAAGATCTAGAAGTATCATACCTGTGAATAAACCCCTAGCACTGTTCATTTTTATATGATCTAAAAGATGAATAAGGCAAGTATCTGTAGAGAATGAGCTTCTGAACCCAGACTGATAATCATAAATAATATTGTTATCAACCAAATACGTTTCAAGTTGAACGTAGACTGCTTTTTCAAGTATTTTAGAAACTACACTCAATATGCTCACAGGTCTGTAGTTCCCAACATCTAGGTTACTGTTTTTCTTATACAATGGTTTGACTCTCGCTGTTTTCACAGCATCTGGTACACAGCTTTCAGAAATTGACATGTTCACTAAAAAAGTAATTGGAATTTTTAAGAAATCTGCTCCTTCTTTCAAAAATCTTGCTGGAATATCATCCAGGCCGGTGCTTTTACAAGGATTTAGTTGTCTGAGTTCTTTCAGCACAAACTCTTCAGATACATGCTTTAAATAAAATGTTTCCCTTTCTGATTCATTTTTACTATAAAAATACTTCAAATTGGCAGAGTTACAGTCATATAATTTCTTTCCTAATGGAAGTTTTTGAACCAGGTTTGCTGCCACAGTTGTAAAGAAATCATTAAAATAATTTGCAATTGTTTTTTGTTCATGACAGTTCTCTCCATTAATTTTCAAGACTATATTTGATGACTCAGTTTTATTATTTTTATAGCCTAAATTCTTTAATTGCTGCCAAAGTTTTCTTGGATTGTTTTTGTTTTCTTCTATTTTGTTTGAAAAATATTCTGATTTAGCAAATTTGATTTTTCTTTGAACTTTGTTTCTAAATTGACAAAACATTTTATAATAATCTTTGTTTTTTGACTTCTTGAATTGGTATAGACAGCTGTCTCTTTGTTTGATTAAATCCAAAATTTCTGAATCAATCCAAGGTTCTGTCCTTTGTTTAAGCCTGACTTCCTTAACTGGAGCAACAGAGTTTAAAACTAAAAGAAATGTATCTCTAAAGGCTGACCAAGCAGTATGAATATCATATGCATTAAAACATTGACTCCAGTCTGCACCAGTGAGCCTAAAAATAAAATCTTCCTTTTTGTAATTTTTCAAAGACCTAATTTTGACATATTTGTGTTTATTGATTTGCACTTTAGATAATTTTCTAGTGCAATAAGTCAGAAAATGGTCACTCAGACCAATAGAAATTGTACCGGACTGACAGATTTTTTCTTTATTATTACATAAAATGTGGTCCAAGAGGCTGGTTGTAGTATCAGTTATTCTGGTAGCTTCAGTAATGATTTGGTCAAGATCAAAAAGTTTTAAAATATTTGCATATGCTTTAAAAATACTGCTTGATCTCTGTAAATAGCAAATGTTGAAGTCTCCCAAAAGTATAGTTTCGCAGTCTGATCTCAAGTTTGTTAAAATTTCTTCGAAGTTATTTAGAAAATCGTTTTGCTTAGGGGGTCTATACACTGTGCCAATGATAATAGGTTTTGTCTTAGGTAATAAAAGTTCAACAAAAAGAATCTCATCATTGTCCGTTTGAAGATCTGATCTAAGAGAAAAAGCAAAATCGTTTCTGATGTAGACGCAGACACCACCACCATTTCTATTTCGGTCTCTCCGTACAACTGTATAATTTTCAATGTTGATTTCCGAATCCGAAACAGAATTGTCCAACCAAGTTTCCGTAATTGATATCATTGCCGCTGTGGAGTTTGAAGCAATAAGTTTCAGTTCTGACATTTTTGGTAGAAGGGACCTAGCGTTCATATGTAGAAAGTGGAGACCTTTTCTCCTAAAACACTGAAAATGTTCTTGATCTGCACTGGAGGGAAGTTGTGTATTGCTAGTTTGACTCCAGCAATTGTCTGTATCTTCATTATGAAAGGGTAAGTCTATAAATGTACAGCTACAGCAGGTGTAGCTGAAATCCGAATCGTCCGATACCAAAGAATCATATTTCTGAGTTGTGATGTAGCCTGAACACTTAATATGGGTCCACTGTTGACAGCTGTCACAACTGACAGCCTTGCTACGGGAAGTCACTCCTTTACTGCAGACTGTACATGGGTATTTGGGTTGTCGAACCTTCTTTCTTTGTTCCAAGTTGCTCGGGGACTGAGATTTAGGGACTGAGTCAATATTAGCAGATCTTGGGCCGGGATGGGGATGAATGTCACCACTTCTAAGTAATGTGTACATTAAAACAGCTTTTGCATTCAAAGAATAGAAATATTTCCTGTTTCTCATTAAATAATGCAAAGAGTCCCCAGGTACGAAATCACGTTGGTGCGAATCGAAGGCGGTTGTTGACCAAAGTTGAACCGCATCAAAAAACTGTAGTGGTCGATCGAATCCTTTGATCAGGTATGTAGATACATCTGGATGGTAAAATTCCTCATTAAAACCAAGCTTAAAAGTCCGATCTTCTAAAATCCTAATTAAAACCAAGTAAAACGAAATCGAAAACAATAGTCCCCCTTTCCCGGCCGCCATCTTGAATCATCTTGAATTTGGTGGCAGCGGTGGGATAATGACAAAGTTCTGCCAGACCGGAGTTGCCTTACCCATGTAATTCCCAGGCCAAGTCTCGGGACGAGACTTCTCGGAGGGGAAAGTAATGTGACGGTAGAAGGTCACAGATATAAATAGATATGCAAATTACAAACTCGGTAGTTTGTGGTCGAGTAAATGTTGGGGTAGATAAGCAAATAAACCGCCCTTGGTGGGTGAGCATGCATTTCCACTGACGGGGTTTGTTTGCAGGTCGGCCCACGTTACATGTATAGATAGCATACTATTTTAGACAACGGATCGTATGCAGCAATATGAGTACAAGTCACCGTCGGCTTGATATGACTGCATTGCAGTTGAATAGGCCTTTAAATCACATGTCGTGTATCCATCATGTTTATCATATAATAAACAACTTTATTAGAATATGACTGGAGATAATATTTGGTATATTACTTGACGTCACGGCCATATGTGTGTAAATATATAGACAGAAAAAGAAGAATGTGTCTACAGGTCGTATGTGGAATATGACTACAAGTCACTGTCATGTTTATGATGCAATAAAGAGCTTAATTAGAACGACTAGATGGTCACCTTTGGTATATGACTAGAAATCAGAGTCATGTTTGTAAGTATATACTGACAAGTAAAATAGAATATGATTACAGATCATATGTGACAATGTGACTGCAAGTAACATTTATGTTTGTAGATAAGGCAGATTATGACTACAAGTCCAACGTGGCAATATGATTGCAAGTAACAGTTCTGTTTGTTGATTAAGTAGAAGATGACTACAGGTCCTATTTGCAATATGACTGCAAGTAACATTTGTCTGTAGGTTAAGAAAAATTTGACTACAGTTCCTATGTGCCAATAAGACTACAAGTAACATATGTACAGGTTAAGTAGAATAAGACTACAGGTCCTATATGGCAATATGACTGCAGGTAACATTTATTTTTGGAATTCGATTACAAGTCCTACGCTGTAAATTAAGTGTAATATGGCTGCAGCTTCTGCAAGTAACATTTACTTTTGTAGGTTAAGCAGAATATGACTATAGGTCCTATGCGGCGATGTGAATTCAAGTCAATGTCATGTTTATCATATACAATAGGCAACATAAAGTACATGTAATGAGAATATGACTAGAGATCACATTTTGGTACATGGCTATAAGTCACAGTCACTTTTGTAAGAATATCGTGTATGCAATATGTGACAAAAGGCTAAGTTGACGGTTACTACAGGTCATAAATGGAGATATGACTACAAGTCACTTTCATAGACAACTTAATGAGTCCTTAGTAAGAACATGGGCAGGAGAGTATTAGAGGTCACATTCAAACTGACCAAACCGCGCTCTGAAGCACGCGCGTTTTTGGCAAAGGTTTGGTATTAGGTTTTACCCATACGGTAATTGACTAAACTTCCGGTGTCTAACGAGGAAAGATGGTGGGTGTAATTTTTTGTGTTTTACTTAATTGCTCTTTTATTTCTCTGCTAATTGGATAACAAAAGATTTATAAATGCAGCACGCATTACAGCATTGTCACTTCTATTTTATAAGTCATACTAAAAGCCAATACCCGTCTTATAAACCTTGCACTTTTAGTCAGCTTGATGCGGAAGTGAAAGGTAAACATTTGCGATCCAGCACAGATAAAGCAAGGTAAAGTAAAGTAGAAACAGCTTGGCTGTGAACATGAAATATTTGCACTGAAGCAAGTTTTGTCAAAATTTTGCAATGTCAGACTTGGTCTTTATTTTCAAGTGCATGGTGCATCAGTTGGATGCTTTTAAGTAGAATCTAGCCAGATTGAGCAGTTTCGGTTTTTTCATCTGGAGTAACTAGAGTTACTGACTGAACAGCACAAGTAACTGCTATATATGCATGCAAACATATTCGCATTTACTCGACTACTGTAATCCCCACCTAACCGTGGGTAGCCTATCTGTCCATCTTCCATTACGTCTTAACCTCCTAGGGGGACACAGACGGTGTACTTGTGTACACTCCGATGTTGCAGGATGAATAATAATAATAATAATAATCTTTATTTATAGTCGCTTATTTTTATTAACAACTAACATAAGCTCTGTAGAGCTTTTATTGCGACTAAATAAAACTATATACATATAAACAAACTGAGCTGTGGATATGTGACTTGCTCAAGGTCACAACGCTAGGGCCCTGGTGGGATTCGAACTCGAGACCCTTCGATCATGAGTCGGGTACATTACCACTGCACCACTGCGCTCCACATTGCACCACTGCGCTCCACGACTGCACCACTGCGCTCCACAAAGCCTACATATAGCCATGCTATAGCAGGGATCTTTAACCTGCACAGGGGATGACTCTCCCTGCACAGGGGGCCTCCAGTTAACGTCCCGATCCGAAGGACAGCACACTTGTTAACATCATCCCTCCAAGTGATGCTAGAAAGACGTGTTCGGACATAGGAAGACTTCACCCCGGGTGAGGATCAAACCCACGACCTCTGGCTTCAGAGTCAAGTGCACTAACCACTGAGATTAGCATGGATTAAAGATGGGGGAAAGTGAACTTCCGCTGTAGAAGAAACCATTTTTTGTTTTTCTTTCGTAATGACACATTGTCAGGCCAATAATTTGCCCTTTTTGTCGCACCTGCTTTAGCAAGGTGCGATATAGGCGTCCGTCATTCCGTCCGTCAGTCCGTTCACATTTACGTCAACCCTGGCGTTAAAGATTTGTACAGTTAATTTCTCCAAAACCACTGCAGCCATGGTGCTCAAATTTCATATGGAGCATGATCAGACTACAGGGCTTCAGATTACAGAAATTCAGCCTGGTCGAGAATTCAAGTTGGCCGCCTGTTACTAAAAATAGCAAAATGACATAATTAACATTTTCTCTAGAACCACTAGGTATATTTTGCTGAAACTTTTCATGGAACATCAATAGGACTAGAGCTATTTTTGTTTTTGGCGAATTGGCCATCCAAGATGTCTGCCGTCCACCTTTACTAAAAATAGCACAAACATGAAAATGGCAGTACCTTAAGAACCATTGGGCGGATTTTGACAAAATTTGTGTCAGAATAATGCCAGAAACTATTTTGTTTTCTTTTTATTCTAAATTCTTCTCAACATGATCTCTGCTACTGCAATGCAGGTGCGACATAGCAGTCCGCGGAATTCTTGTTCTGTTTAATAGTGAGAATGGGATAAGAATATTCATCATACAGACATACTGATGGTTGTGATTATTTTGCTTGTGTTTTTGCCAAATTCAGCATGATTTACAGGGGGGTCAGTATTGACTTCAGAATGGCAATTTCTCATTACAATTTAAAAACTATTTTAAATCCTGACTCTTGTAAATATAAAACACCTGAAGTTTAAAATAAAATTTTGAGAATAGGACTTTCAATGGTCGTCACCATTTTGTTTTTTTTAAGTGATGTGTTCGGAACTGCAGTACTGGTGTACCTTTGTACGCATGCGCCAAATTTTGACCCGAGTAACATGAGTTGGCAACTCAAAAATGCTCATTGGTTGGATGAGTTGGGTTTAATCATTATTTGAGACAGTATTTCAGTCTATATCAGGCCATCCCCCAGAGAGAGGGAAAAAGAAAAGAGAAATGATAGAGTAGAGAAAATATATTCAAGTAACTGTCAATCACTTACTGTGAGCGCAGTAGGATACTTAGGCCAGCGCTAGACCTAAATTATTCCAGAAACAAAATTGAAACTTGTTTCTAGGTATTTTCCGGCACAGAGCTGGGCTATTGGATACTATTCTAGATTAGTAAAGCCGCCTCAGCTCTGAAAGCTTTCCAGCACCATCCCCCAACCCAGTATGGCATAATCCTGTTGTTGTCCCAGCTATTCAAATGTTTATAAGCATCTATAATGCACTGATAAATCACCCAACAAGGACTTTAATGAGTGTTACAGATAGATTAGGTGTAATTATATATAAGTTTCTTACTGGGATGTGAGGCAAGAACAGTGGGCTAGGAGTGGGGTAATATAGAGGGGAGATAGATGGTAGAGGAGGAGGGGGTTGGGGATTGAAATTTTTATGCTGAATGATAGGAGGTTGTGTCATTTTTCCTCTAACTCATTTAGTTTTCGAGATATAAGCATGTGCAACTTCTGCGCAGAAGAAAAATTGTCTGTTGCTGTTTATTCCGTATCGTCTAGGCACTTTATTAACTTCCTGGGACGATAACAGGATATTGCTGTCTTTTCAATACTTAGATTTAGGTATATATCTCTTTGGAAGTATATACTTAAAAGAATTCATGTTTCTCCCCAATCTGATAATTCTTGTTTACATAAAGCGAGCAGAAGACTTTAAGCATTCTATATGACTGAGGGTACTCAAATGGGCTTATCGCTCTGCCTTTCAAATTTGTCTGAGTATATTTTACAAAAGAAACTGTTGTCACATAAACACACATGCATTTGTTTGGCCGAGGTTTTTACCTTATTTGACTGGTCAATGATTGTTTTGACAGATAGGCTGTGACAGGTCAATTCATAGTTCCATGAATGTCCTTCATTTGCATAAGATTTTTTTATATTCAAACCAATTTTTGTCATTTTTTTTTTTATATTCAAACCAATTTTTGTCAAATTTTTTTTTTATATTCAAACCAATTTTTGTCAAATTTAGTAAATATTTTTCTAACAATGTATAAAAGTTATTCTGCAAATTTCAGAAAGGTATCTTTTTAGCTAAGAATTATGTCCCCCCACCAAAGGTGATGGGGGACATATTGTTTTCAGTGCGGATCCCGGGCGTCAGCGTCGGCCAGACAGTTTCTTGCGTGCACGATATCTCTTGAACCAATAGATGGAATCTCACCAAACTTGCATGGATACATCATTGGGATAAGTTTAAGAGCTGATTAGAATTTAGTGACCTTGACCTCAATGTCAAGGTCACTGGCGAACTTAGATGACAATTTCATGTACCCATGTAATCTCCTGAACCAATGGATGGATTTTCACCAAACTTGCATGGATACATCATTGGTACAAGTTTAAGAGCTGATTAGATTTTGGTGACCTTGACCTCAATTTCAAGGTCACTGGGGGACTAAGATGAGAATTCCTTGTACCCACTATATCTCCTGTACCAATTGATGGAATTTCACCAAACTTGCATGCATACATCATTGGGACAAGTTTAAGAGCTGACTAGATTTTGGTGACCTTGACCTCATTTTCAAGGTCACTGGAGGACTTAGATGAGAATTCCTTGTACCCACTATATCTCCTGAACCAATGGATGGAATTTCACCAAACTTGCATGGATACATCATTGGGGCATGCTTAAAAGCTGAATATATTTTGATGACCTTGACCTCATTTTCAAGGTCACTGGAGGACTGAGATGACAATTTCCTATTATGACAATATCTCATGAGCAAATGGATGGAATTTCACCAAATTTGCTTGGATACATCACTGGGACTAGCTTAAGAGCTGATTAGATTTTGGTGACCTTGACCTCATTTTCAAGGTCACTGGAGGACTTAGATGGCAATTTCTTGCACCCATAATATTTCATGAATCAATTGATGGAATATCACCAAACTTGCATGGATACATCACTGGGACTAGCTTAAGAACTGGCCAGATTCTGGTGACCTTGGCCTCATTTTCAAGGTCACAGGAGGACTTAGATATGTGAAAATTTCACTGAAGTTGATATATCTCATTAGCCTTTATTTTGATTAAATTTCACTGAAGTTGATATATCTCATTAGCCTTTGGTTTGATTTCCACTTTACTTTCAAAGATATACTTTTGGGACAATCTCAAGAGTTTACTGTGTTTTGATTACCTTGACCCCATTTTCAAGGTCAAAAGCTAACTTAAAAATGCCTATTTTTTTCTCTTAAGAATTAGTTATATCTTGATCCAATTGACAGATATTCATCAGACTTGCAGGAATATATTGTTGTGACAGGTTTAAGACATGTTAAGTATTTGGTGACCTTGACCCATTTTTCAAGGACATAGTCATGTATGTAGGATAACTTTAGAACCAGTGGATGGATTTTCTCCAAACTTGCCTTTATAGTTTACTTTGACAGGCTGTACATTCATTATAGCGGATGGGAAATGGGCTGGTGGGGGGACATCAGTTTTTCTCTGAAAAACATTTCTAGTTTACTATATTTTAATCATTTTCACTGTGTATGTGGGACCAGTCCCACAAGTGGCTGAAGTTGATCTTATCTCTCACAGCAAGCTCAGTCAGTGGTATTTCTGACTGGCCAGTGAATAGTTGTTAAGAAGGTGCTAAGTAGCTTTGAGTGGCATCTCGGAACCATGAATTACTGATCATCCCCTTGTACTGTCACAGTTTTGTTCACCTTTTCCATATTCTGCTGACATTGTATCAAAGAAGTTTTGCATCTCTGTATCTGAGCGTTTAGGCTGTAGATCCTCTCTGGTATTTTTGGCTTGCCGTCTCGGCGGCAAGCCAGTATTCAAGTTGTTTAGTGATACCGAGTTATTTTCGGAAGCAACGATACGTCACACTTAGTCGGAAAATACCTGGAGTGTGCTCTGCAACGATTCGTTTTAAACTTTTTTAGGGCCGCAATATTAAGCCAAAGAGATTGGAAAGCTTGTTCCGGTTTGAGACTGCATTTCTTCATTATTTTCTTCACAGACATAACAAACAAGGACCTCGTCCGATTTTGTCTATTTTTATCCATATCCGATTTACCTCATCGGCTAAAAATAACATGGAAACTTTATTCTACTTTTAATGGTACATGTACTTTTTTAATATTTCCGTTAAAAAGCACGTTTTTATGCCCCCGCCACGAAGTGGGGAGCGGCATATAGTTTTGCCCTTGTCCTTCCGTACGTACATACGTACGTACATACGTACGTCCGTCACACTTTGTAGTACTGTTCTTGTCTCCGCAACTCCTCCTACAGTATTCGATGCAGGGAGTTGAAACTTGGAACACAGTTCAGACATGCATTGAACATGTGCATAAAGGAAACATAACTTTGATTAAGATCTTTATTGCAGAATTATGTCCCCTTGAATAATAAACATATTTTGTCCTTCCGTACGTACATACGTACGTCCGTCACACTTTGTAGTACTGTTCTTGTCTCCGCAACTCCTCCTACAGTATTCGATGCAGGGAGTTGAAACTTGGAACACAGTTCAGACATGCATTGAACATGTGCATAAAGGAAACATAACTTTGATTAAGTCTTTATTGCAGAATTATGTCCCCTTGAATAATAAACATATTTTGACCATATTTCACATCTGAGTACTGTTCTTGTCTCCGCAACTCCTCCTACAGTATTTGATATAGGGAGTTGAAACTTGCAACACAGTTCAGACATGCATTGAACATGTGCATAAAGGAAACAGAACTTTGATTAAGGTCTTTATTGCAGAATTATGTCCCCTTGAATAATATACATATTATAACCATATTTCACATTTGAGTACTGTTCTTGTCTCCGCAACTCCTCCTACAGTATTTAATGTAGGGAGTTGAAACTTGCAACACAGTTCAGATATGCATTGAACATGTGCATAAAGGAAACAGAACTTTGATTAAGGTCTTTATTGCAGAATTATGTCCCCTTGAATAACATAAATATTTTGACCATATTTCACATTTGTGGTACTGTTCTTGTCTCTGCTACTCCTCCAATTGTATATGATGTAGGGATTTGAAGCTTGTAACACAGTTCAGACATGCATTGAACATGTGCATAAAGGAAACAAAACTTTGATCCAGGTCATTATGGCAGAATTACATCCCCTTGAATGACATGCATATTTTGACCATATTTCACACTTTGTAGTACAACATTCTTGATTTTTGCAACTCCTCCAATAGTATTTGATGTAGGGATTTGAAACTTGCAACACAGTTCAGACATGCATTGAACATGTGCATAAAGGAAACAGAACTTTCAGTTAGGTCTTTATTGCAGAATTATGTCCCCTTGAATAACATACATATTTTGACCATATTTCCATAGCTTAAATACAATCCCACCTTTTATCGTCGCTCTAGCGGCCTCATTTATTAACAGATTTTGGTATTACATCACAGGTTTATTGGATATGACAGTACCTTGAACAACTTTGTGTTTCAGGTTTGTAGGATGAAGGTCAAGGTCACAGTTGCTATTTTCAGAAAAACTAGGGCATTGCTCCAGTGCTTTCATTTATAGATCGATTTTGATGTAACTTCACATAAATGTTAAGTATAACAATATCTTGAATAAATTACTGTTTCAGCACCGCAGGTCCAAGGTCAAGGTCACAGTTGCTATTTTTAGGAAAAAACTTTATCATTCCTCTACTCCTCTATTCATTGACAATTTTTATGTAACTTCACTCAAATGTTTAGTGTGACAATATCTAGGACAAGTTCGTGATCCAGAATTTCAGGGTAAAGGTCAAGGTCATATTTGCTATTTTAGAAAATATGCTGTCATCCCTCTGGAATGATTTTGGCATAACTTGACCCAAATATTTAGCTGACAATATCTGGGACAAATTTACGTTTCATCATTGTAGGTCCAAGGTCAAGGTCACAGATGCTATTATAGGTACATGTAAATCTTTGTCATGGTTCTAGCGCCTTTATTTATTAACTGATTTTGATAGAACTTCACACATATATTAAGTATGACAATATCTTGGACAAGTTAACCTTTCAGGGTTGTAGTTCCAAGGTCAAGGTCACAGTTGCTATTTTTAAGAAAAACTCAGTCATCCCTCTGGCACCTTTATTTATTGACAGATTTTGATGTAACTTCACACAAATATGTTTTAACACATTACTTTTCTAGTGAGGCATATGGCGGGGGCATTCATCACCTTTAGTGATTGTCTAGTTTTTTTTACAAGTGCCTTGAACTTGGCCACATTTCTTTTGCTTTTTATGAACTGATTGCATTAAAAATGAAACTCTGAATTTAATGCAAAGTATTTGACTTTGCATCCGAAGAAATATACCAAAACCTGTGTAAGAAAATGTGTTCATATATAGCAATAGCGCAAAGCATTAGCTTTTCCAAAAATCATGCAGCGGTGTTGCGAAAAATAGGCCTTAGGGCATCGCATAATCTGACTGGTCAGAGCAGCCGACACACTGTCCAGCGCCGGTGCATTAATGGGATGTGATCAGTCTTTTTCGGCATATATGTTCTTCATGATGATCTATGATGAAGACATCTTTTATGCTGAGGATAGACTGATAAGACTGCGCTTATGCCGGAGTGGGCTGATCTGTGTATCTGTAAAAACTGAAAGAGCAGACTTCAAATTTATTGTTTAGAGTTAGAAACATGCGCTTTTGAAGATTTTCTTCCCTTATCACATATACTGAAAAAAAATATTCCATCTATGTGTGTGGCTTGCTTATATGTAGAACTGACCGTGTAAGTATGTAAAAGTTGGTAATGTCGGTGAGTACTTAACGCTTAGGCATTGCAACAGGCCTTTCCATGGGACAAAGCCATATATTATGTACACATTTTTAGCATCTG
The DNA here is from genome assembly GCA_963989385.1 of Ctena decussata. NCBI lineage: Eukaryota > Metazoa > Mollusca > Bivalvia > Lucinida > Lucinidae > Ctena > Ctena decussata. The sequence goes on along the minus strand of OZ022507.1, from coordinate 2,358,784 downwards.
ATAAATTTCCTTTTGGCCATCAACATGTTCATGAATAGCCTGAACAATGATACAGAAAAAGGGGACAATTCAGAATTGTTAACATTTGAAACTCAGAATTGTTAAAATTTGAAACTGTTAGGGATTCATTGACAGCTTTATGACAAAGGATGGGTTAGTTGGTTGGTGCGATGATGCTGGGTATAACTTCCAGTGCCGGGGCGTCCTACTTAGAACAAGGTCCTACTGTGCTTGCTGTAGGTGCGGGTTCGGGTGTGTGGACATTTTTCTTGCTTTTATAACACTCTCTAATGTTGCCTTCTTAGTTCAGCTATACAAATGTACAAAGAAATATTTACACTCATCGACGATTTCCTTAGATGAACCTATACTGGGCTGACGATGTTCATACATCCACGAGCAACACACATGCATGCAATCTTACGCGTAAATCTAACACAGTGAGCCTATAGAAGCGATGGGAAGTTTTAGTGTTTTATTCTGCAACAATTCACTGTTTAACCTGATTAACCTGATTAACTTTTGAAACAAATTCGTGAATTTTTGACCGAGTTATGCCCCTTTTTCGACTTAGTGCATTGTAAGCCTATGGAACCTTGTGAACAAAATATCTCAAGAACCCCTGAAGCTAGGAGCATGATTTTTTGCAGGAAGATACTGCCTGTGGTGTAGATGACCTGATTAACTTTTGAAAAAAATTCGTGAATTTTTGATTGAGTTATTCCCCTTTTTCGACTTAGTGCATTGAGGCCTATGGTACAAAGGTACCCTTACATATAGTCAAGAACCATAAGAGCTAGGAACTTGAAACTTTATACTCATGATCAGTATGGAAAATAAGCAGACCCGTATTTTTTTATTTTTCCGCCGGCAATGTATTTCCAGAGTTATGCCCCTTTTTCGACTTAGCCTGTGGAACCTTGTGAACAAAATATCTCAAGAACTCCTGATGCTAGGATCATGAGGCTTTGCAAGATGAGAATGCCCAAGGTGTAGATGACCTGATTAACTTTTGAAACAAATTCGTGAATTTTTGACCGAGTTATGCCCCTTTTTCGACTTAGTGCATTGTAAGCCTATGGAACCTTGTGAACAAAATATCTCAAGAACCCCTGAAGCTAGGAGCATGATTTTTTGCAGGAAGATACTGCCTGTGGTGTAGATGACCTGATTAACTTTTGAAAAAAAATCGTGAATTTTTGATCGAGTTATTCCCCTTTTTCGACTTAGTGCATTGAGGCCTATGGTACAAAGGTACCCTTACAGTCAAGAACAATAAGAGCTAGGAACTTGAAACTTTATACACATGATCAGTATGGAAAATAAGCAGACCCGTATTTTTTTATTTTTCCGCCGGCAATGTATTTCCAGAGTTATGCCCCTTTTTCGACTTAGCCTGTGGAACCTTGTGAACAAAATATCTCAAGAACCCCTGATGCTAGGATCATGAGGCTTTGCAAGATGAGAAGCCCAAGGTGTAGATGACCTGATTAACTTTTGAAACAAATTCGTGAATTTTTGACCGAGTTATGCCCCTTTTTCGACTTAGTGCATTGTAAGCCTATGGAACCTTGTGAACAAAATATCTCAAGAACCCCTGAAGCTAGGAGCATGATTATTTGCAGGAAGATACTGCCTGTGGTGTAGATGACCTGATTAACTTTTGAAAAAAAAATCGTGAATTTTTGAATGAGTTATTCCCCTTTTTCGACTTAGTGCATTGAGGCCTATGGTACAAAGGTACCTTTACATATAGTCAAGAACAATAAGAGCTAGGAACTTGAAACTTTATACACATGATCAGTATGGAAAATAAGCAGACCCGTATTTTTTTATTTTTCCGCCGGCAATGTATTTCCAGAGTTATGCCCCTTTTTCGACTTAGCCTGTGGAACCTTGTGAACAAAATATCTCAAGAACCCCTGATGCTAGGATCATGAGGCTTTGCAAGATGAGAATACCCAAGGTGTAGATGACCTGATTAACTTTTGAAACAAATTCGTGAATTTTTGACCGAGTTATGCCCCTTTTTCGACTTAGTGCATTGTAAGCCTATGGAACCTTGTGAACAAAATATCTCAAGAACCCCTGAAGCTAGGAGCATGATATTTTGCAGGAAGATACTGCCTGTGGTGTAGATGACCTGATTAACTTTTGAAAAAAAATCGTGAATTTTTGATTGAGTTATTCCCCTTTTTCGACTTAGTGCATTGTAAGCCTATGGAACCTTGTGAACAAAATATCTCAAGAACCCCTGATGCTAGGAGCATGATTTTATGCAGGAAGATACTGCCTGTGGTGTAGATGACCTGATTAACTTTTGAAAATAATTTGTAAATTTTGGATTGAGTTATGCCCCTTTTTCAACTTAGTGCATTATTTGCCTATGGAAGCTTGTGAACAAAATATCTGGAGAACCCCTGATGCTAGGATCATGATTTTTGCAGGTTGATATTGCCCAAGGTGTAGATGACCTGATTAACTTTCAAGAACAATTCGTAAATTTTTGACTGAGTTAAGCCCCTTTTTCGACTTAGTGCATTGTAAGCCTATGGTACAAAGGTACAAGCATTATTGGATGAACCTTCTCTAGAGACAAGCATATGGTTGGGGGCATAGTGTTTCATAAACACATTTTCTAGTTCAAATAAATTCTACACATGTTTTTACCTTACACCCGTGGATAATGCCACCATTCAAGAAGTCAGAAATGAAATACTTTGCTAAATAAAAGTAAGCAACAGAAAGTGCACTAACAATTGTGTTCACTTCAATAACAACTCATGAAAATTTCACTGTTTTAGCTGTGCAAGCCTTCCTTTTAAAAGGAAATTTTATCTAAATTCTGTATGATTGTCAGCAATATTTTCTCGCTTGCTGTAGTTTGACAAAGCCGCATGAGTTCCCATTTGATCATGTTGATAATCATTATGTTAGGGAGTGCATGGATAGAATTGGCTTGAGGTCTGACACCAAATCCCATACCTGGACTAGTAGGCTAAAATTCTGGCACTAGACTCTTGAACTCAGAGGCTAGAGGCTGAGACACTGCCTTTTGTAATGCTTCGTTTTAATTTAGCACCACACACAATGACAGAATGATCAGAATTGATTGAGTCGTCAAAAGGAGATAGATTATAGGGGTCTAATGATCTGGTACATGTATGATACATCCAGTAATATATCTTGTTGGAATATATTTCAGTCGGCAACATTAAAACCATACCTGACGGCCATCCGACACACTCTGACAGCTGCAATGTGCTTAGAAAATTTCAACTCACAGAACGTGGAGAGACATAACAAACCAGAGGTAGAAGTAAAGTAAGTACTCCAATTTCTAACCTCAGGAGCCGTATTCATAAAACAACTTAAGTGGTTGCTATGCTGTTGCTAAGGCTAAATTTCATTGAAGGAGATTCCCTACAACTATGAAATTTGCTCTGGAGGAACAGTCTTACAAAGACTGTTCCTCCAGACCAAATTTCATAGTTGTAGGGAATCTCCTTTATAGATATTTAGCCTTAGCAACCGCATAGCAATGACTTAAGTGGCTTTATGAATACGGCCCCAGATCTTACCTATTTAGTGCTCCAGATAGTAAGGGATGACAGGGATAAATTAGGGATGATTTTCATTCTTAATGCAAACAAACATAGGTCATTAGAACTGTCACCAAGACAAGTTTTTCCATGTACATGTATCAGCTTGATTCCATGGAATGTGTGTGTCTGTAGCAAAAGGCTTTGGTCAGTCTGTGCAAGTGCACATGCTCATCTGAGGCAGTTTTTGTGTCCTGATTATGTACTTTCTTCCCTTGGCTCAGGGGCCAGCCTAGGATTCTCTGACAGTGAGAAGTTTTAAGACATTTTCTGAATTTCAGGGAGAAGTTTAATCCCAAAATTTGGATTTTTTTATACGTTTCATACATTTTGACTTCTCCCTCAGCTCAAAATAGGGAGAAGTCAGTTAGCTTAGGGAGACTGTATCTCCCACTTCTCCCTGTAGGCTTGGCTCTGATCAGCTAATGTTGTGATATTTCTCTTTTGGAATCAGTAAAAACTAAATTATTAGTGCAGTTGTAATAAGTCCTATTATCTCAGACCATTGATATCTCAGTAAGATTTTTAGGCCCTTGGACTTTTAGATTCATAGTGAACTTTTATTATTTTGATTGCTTAATGTGGTCTTTTATTTGTGTTTCAGAAGCAGTAGAGAACTTTTATTAACACCAGTTGTAATTAGTAGAAATGAGAAAGAGAAGGTTCTTATAGAGGGTTCAATAAACTCATTGCGAGTCAGCATTGCTGTAAAACAGGTACGTTTACAACAATCAAGCTATCATATTGACCTCAATATTGGGACAGACATGCGGCAGCTTACAGTGAAGACCTAGATCAGGGTGCTGCTGGTCTGATCAGAGTGCACTTTTGTCATGCCTCTTAGACACAGGTATTACATTTCTGGTGTTGGCGTTGGAGGTGTAAACTTTGCTTAAATTGCTTTGAGTTTCTTGTATAGCTCTATTTTGTGGCATAGACAGGCATGGTGCTGCATTCTGCAGAAATCCCGTCACTGTTTTATTTCCTTGGAGCAAATTCTATTCATTTATCTCCTCCAGTGCTCCAGATAAGAAGGGGTAACAGAGATAAATTTGGGATAATTAGCCATATTTCTCCACAAAAACATATTTTGTGACCCATCATTAGAACCGTCTCGTCGAGACGGTTCTAATGAGGGGTCACAACATGTTTTCGTTGAGAAATAAGAAAAATTATCTTTGAATTATCCTCATCACCCCCTCTTATCTGGAGCTCTGGGAGAGACCCCATATTGGAAGAGCATTCTTATACAGAGAAGCAAACAGGAAGTCACAGAAGTTGTGCCTTGATCTTATAATGGAGCAAAAACAAAGAGGTGTCCCTATCACCTTAAAGTGTTCTAATTTCTTCTTAGATCTAAATGAATCAGTATGCTGAGGTGTTGCAGGTAAACCTGTCTTAAGGGATCTACAAGGGCCCTACAAAGGACACGCAGTAATTGGCTGCTCAGGACAGGTGACCCCTTAATAGAGGTTCATTTGCACAATATTTTGGCCTCTGGCACCTCAAAAAGGTGGCTGCTAAGGAGGTAAGACGACACATTAATATTAATAGAGTGACCTCTTAAGACAGGTTTGACTGTATTTTCTTTGTGGCAGTTTCTGAGGTAATCAGTATACACAGTTCAATGTTATAAATGACCAGAAATATGAGCCGTGACACGAGAAAACCGACAAAGTGGTTGTCCGCCCAGCGCAGACACAGATCAGCCTGGACGGCCGCCCAGTTTGATCAGACTCTTCGGTAAGTGCTCAATGAGTAGCTAAGGGTCTAAGCTACCTCTATGCGAACAGCGAAGAGTCTGATCAGACTGGGCAGATGCCCAGGCTGATCTGAGTCTGTGCTGGGCGCACATCCACATTGTTGGTTTTGTCGTGTCGCGGCTCATATAATATAATTGTTTGGTTCATTGATAGGTTATAAAATATGGACGGCTTGCATACATTCGGGTGAGGTGCGGTGGTAGCATGGTTACAATAATTGAAATACACACATTGATGCATTAAATCCAGCAAATCACTTTCAAACTTAAACAACATAGAGCCCTGGGTTTCATATTAAGTTTGTGGGCGATTCATCATAGATAAGTCAGCTCTGACAAACTCAAGAAAAAAAACCCTTAGTGTTTCATTAAGTTTTGTGAGTGATTCACCATTGATGCGTTAAATCTAGGAAATTGCTCACAAATCTGGTAAAGTGCTGTCAAACCAGGCTTTATAAGAAGTCTGTAAAGTAATTTGCTTGAGTTTAAAGTGATATGGGCTGCAACTTTTAACAATTTATTTTGGGAATAATTGTTTATAATTTTCAAAAATACAATAATTGAGCCCAGATGGCCAGGAAACACCCATAAAAATAACAATTCTAGGCCGGTTACTGCTACAGAAACAACTTTAATTTAGGTGAACTATTAGCTGTCTAGAATTTCATTCGGTCCAAACTAAATTATTTGAAAGCTAAAGGCTCCTGTTTACCTTAAGGTTATTATAGTTTTCATGCGTTTTCAGGGGGGAATGAATAGATTTATGGTAAAAACTTACTTTTACTCAGCTTTTACAATAGGTAAAAATAATTGTGTAAAAGTTGTCAAAATGATTAAAAGTTGCAGACAATATACCGTATAATAGAAAATTTTCGCATCACCAAAATTTCGAGGATTTGCCCAAAAAACATGAGGATTAATTTACGTGGTTTTTAATTTTCGCGGATGCGAATATCCTCAAAAATAAAAAATTGTGTTTGTCCTGTAAAATATTGGCTTGACTGAAAAATCAAGACATACAAGGAGAGAGAAACGTAAAGAAACTGTAATCACTTTGTTATGAACACACTTGTTTAGACAGAATTGGCTCCTTTTGGGTTTGAGAGGGTACGCATCCTGTTTTTTTTTGTTTTTTTTTTTCATAAAAAAACAACAACAACAACAAAAATTAAGACAGACATTTGTACAAATCAATGCTTAGTACACGGAAACAGTCAACTGAAATATGCGAACAGTTGATAGAATGGCTATTGTTCAGGAGAAAAGTAAACAGAACTCATAGTCAATTAAAAGTAATTCAATTGTACTTGCATAATCAGGTACAAGTGACTGTTATTCAAAGGAAAAAAGACAGCCTGTCCAAATTGTAATTACCTGCTAATTACCAGCTAACATAATTGCGCCGAAAATAATAGCTCTATAGTACCTACTTTTAAGGTTTTTTGAGGCGCTTTGAATACCGCTAACCATATGTTTGGACGATTCAAATTTCCTATTACTATTTTGTACAAGCTTGGAAAATATTTCCCGGAGTTAAATTTTCGCGGATCGCTCCCAACCGCGAAATTTCGCGAAAATTAGGCGACGCAAAAATTTCCCATTATACGGTAACTTTAAACATCTATAAAATCCCAAAGAATAAGACTTCTTCCTGTGCTATATTTCTCTTCTGACCAGCCACTGTTTCTTGTGTTTTCAGAGTGATGATATAGAGAAAATATTATGTCACAAGTTTATGAGGTTCATGATGATGCGGGCAGAGAATTTCGTCATTCTTCGAAGAAAACCTGTAGAGGTATACATATTTACTATCAGATTACTGTGTCTCTGCAATGACCTCTGCTGAGGAAAGAATATTGATTGTCTGTCTCTCAAGTTGCTTTCAGCGCTGATGTTTCATCCTGTCAGATTAACCAGATTAATGCCAGTTTGTTTACCTGTACTGTCAACCATTCCAGTTTTGTGCAAAGTGGCTGTCAATCAAGAATTTTGTCATAAGCAATACCTATAATGGTAAATGATGGTATTGTATATGACTGTTGACAAAGCTAATACTGCCATCAATTGTCTCTGTCGACAGCCACTTTTGCATGTATGATAATTGACTTGCTCTGTTGACGGCGCAGGTAGGGAAATTGATGTTACCTCTGTGAATAAACTTGCTTTAAAATTTAGCAGATCTATGAACCTTGTTCCTATGTCAATTGCATCACAGTAAACAAAAGTAACAAGCCAATGAAATAACTTTTACACTTGTTTATGGGAAAGAGACTACTGTAAAAATTCTAAGTATTGGGACGGATAGGTCTGTGCAAACAGTACATTTCTAGATCATACTAGGCCTAAAAGAGCAGTCTGGCCCCGAGGTTATAAAACTTTTTTCATGCTCAACTCAGCTGAGCATGAAATTTCACCTGCTGATAAATAGCCAATTACTGATAAGCGCAGTTGTTTTCTTGCTCAATTTAGCTGTGTATGGAATTTTCTCTGCTTATGAAAATGAAAATGCCAACTAATGTTGGCATTTTCATATTTATCAGCAGAGAAAATTTCATGCTCAGCTGAGTTGAGCACGAAGAAAGTTCGGGGCCTGATTTATTAGGGCTACACTCTTTTCCACTCCATCTACATCTTTGTACAAAAAAACTACCCCGTTTTTAGGGCAATTATGCTAATTATTGTAGGTGTCCAATTTTTAGATCACCTGAGCACGAAGTGCTCAAGGTGAGGTATTGTGATCGGTCTTTGTCCGTCGTCCGTTGTCCGGCGTCAACTTTTGCTTTAAACAACTTCTTCTCCAAAACTGCTTGACGGATTTTGAAATTATTTCACAGAAATGTTCCTTGGGGGACTCTCTACCAAAATTGCTCAAATGGTTCCGCTCCGCTGAACAATATGGCCGCCAGAGCTAAAAATAGAAAAACCTTTAAACGACTTCTCCTCCAAAACTGCTGTGCAGATTTTGAAATTATTTCATAGAAATGTTCCTTAGGAGACCCTCTACCAAAATTGCTCAAACGGTTCCGCTCCGCTGCACAATATGGCCGCCAGAGCTAAAAATAGAAAAACCTTTAAACGACTTCTCCTCCAAAACTGATGGACAGATTTTGGAATAATTTCACAGAAATGTTCCTTAGGAGACTCTCTACCAAAATTGCTTAAACAGTTCCGCTCGGCTGATCAATATGGCCGCCAGAGCTAAAAATAGAAAAACTTTTAAACGACTTCTCCTCCAAAACTGCTAGGCAGATTTTGAAATAATTTCACAGAAATGTTCCTTAGGAGACCCTCTACCAAAATTGCTCAAACGGTTCCGCTCCGCTGAACAATATGGCCGCCAGAGCTAAAAATAGAAAATCCTTTAAACGACTTCTCCTCCAAAACTGCTGTGCCGATTTTGAAATAATTTCACAGAAATGTTCTTTAGGAGACCCTCTACCAGAATTGCTCAAAGGGTTCCCCTCCGCTGAACAATATGGCCGCCAGAGCTAAAAATAGAAAAAAGCTTTAAACATCATCGTCTCTGAAGCCAATGGCTCGATTTCAAAAAATTTCACAGAAATATTTTACTCATGGCCCTGAACAAAAATTGCTAAAACGGTTCCACTCCGTTGAACAAAATGGCCGCCAGAGCTAAAAATAGAAATAACTCTTAGAATGACACAGAGGGCACAGTTATGATCCAATCATCATGAAACTTTGTCAGAATATTTATCTAAATGAAATCTAGACCGTCTTTGAAACTGGGTCATGTGGGGTCAAAAACTAGGTCACTGGGTCAAATCTTAGAAAAACCTTGTGCACACTCTAGAGGGCACAGTTATGATCCAATCTTCATTAAAAATTGTCAGAATGTTTTTTTATATGAAATCTAGGCTTAATTTGAATCTGAGTCTTGTGGGGTCAAAAACTAGGTCACTAGGTCAAATCTTAGAAAAACCCTGTGTACACTCTAGAGGGCACAGTTATGATCCAATCTACGTGAAACATTGTCAGAATGTTTATTTTCATGAAATCTATACCAGATTTGAAACTGGGCCATGTCAGGTCAAAAACTAGGTCGTGTGGTCAGTTCTTAGAAAAACAGTGTGAACGCATTTGTTCTAATCTTCATGAGACTTTGCCAGAATGTTTGTCTCCAACAAATCTGGACCAAGGGTGCAACTTGGTCATGTTGGGTCAAAAAGTAGGTCCCTAGGTTAAACCTTAGAAAAACATTGTGTACACTCTAGAGGGCACAGTTTTGATAACTTTGTCAGAATGTTCATATCCAAGAAATCTAGACCAGATTTGAAACTGGGTCATGTGGGGTCAAAATCTAGGTCATTAGGTTAAATCTTATAAAAACCTTAGGTACACAATAAAGGGTTCATTTTCCATTTAATCTTTGTGAAACTCTGTCTGTCGGTCATATGGATGTCTCTGAGGTTAAGTTCACAGGATACTCAGGTGAGCGATCCAGGGCCATCATGGCCCTCTTGTTACAAAACCTGTAGTTAGGGGCAAAGCAGAGCATTTAAGGTAGTAACTTTAGAACTGGAAATTCAGATGTTCTAGAAAGTGTAGTTATCAGTGGGTGAAATGAATAAACATCAGCTGATGTAATAAGTACTATCAAATTAATAGCACAATTCTGTCTTGTAAGTCACTGCTTGGCTCAGTTTGGATTCAAAACCACAACAGTCACCATAGCCAAGCTCTCTAACCATTCCACCACTCACCTATCAAGATATAATCATTACGAGTAATGACAGTGCAAACACTAGGAGGCAGAATAAAATCTGCATTGTGTTAACCCTTAAAGTCCTAAAAAAACAGACAATATATACCTCTGCAAAAATTAAATAAAACTGTTTGGCCCAAGCTATGTTATACTGAGAATTCAAAGATTAGAGGGCAAACACTGTAGATCCAGATGAGGTGGCTTGTAATGAGCTACCTCGTCTGGATCTACGCTGTTTGCAAATTCATCTATTTTAGTTTTTAGCACTTTTGATGATAAGCTGCAGTTCTCGGACTCTTTTATTATTTCGTTTCAGGGTTACGACATTAGTTTTCTGATCACCAACTTCCACACAGAACAGATGTTCAAACATAAGCTCGTAGATTTTATCATACATTTTATGGAGGAAATAGACAAAGAAATAAATGATATGAAATTAGCAGTAAATTCTAGAGCTAGACTAAGTGCGGAAGAATTCTTGAAGCGGTTTTAACATTTGTGTAAGTATGTTATACCCTCTGCACCAAGCCTTTTACAGGTGATATATGTGGCCTCAGAACTGGCAGTCTGTGGACTAGCATGTTGGCACACTTTAATTTTGTTGCCTTCATACTTTAAACTACATGTACATCAACTAATGCAACATTTCATTCGTGCACCAAGGTCAGACGCTTTTAAAGCTGTCAAAAAAAAAAAATACGATGATGAGCAAAGTTGTTCTATCATTACTATTTTCGTCTTCAGCGAAACAGTCTATTGACTGACCACCTGTCACTGTACCTGATCAAGGGCCAATCATATCCAAGCAGGGGCCGTATTCATAAAACGACTTAAGTGGTTGCTATGCTGTTGCTAAGGCTAAATTTCTTTGAAGGAGATTCCCTACAACTATGAAATTTGCTCTGGAGGAACAGTCTTACAAAGACTGTTCCTCCAGAGCAAATTTCATAGTTGTAGAGAATCTCCTTCAAAGAAATTTAGCCTTAGCAACAGCATAGCAACCACTTAAGTCGTTTCATGAATACGGCCCCAGGACTCATATCCAAAGTTCAACCTATTGTTGATGGGCTTGAAAATAGATGAGTCTGGTTTACCTACTGGGCCACAACTTAACCTGTGAAGACACACACTGACCAGTATCAGAGCTCCAGATAAGAGGGGGTATTGAGGATAATTCAAAGATAATTTTTCTTATTTCTCAACGAAAACATATGTTGTGACCCCTCATTAGAACCGTCTCGACGAGACGGTTCTAATGATGGGTCACAAAATATGTTTTTGTGGAGAAATATTGATAATTATCCTAAAATTATCTCTGTTACCCCTTCTTATCTGGAGCACTGCAGTATCAACAAAAAAATTATTTTTGCTACTAAGCTGATATGACAGTTGCAACTAAAATGAAAATAAATCAGTATTTTGGCAGATCTCTTGATGCGACAACTTAGAGTGTCAGCTTTGCAGGACAACTGGAAGATGGTATGTTGCATTAGATGGTGGACTGGTAGTATGTCCAGCTATGTAACTATTCTGGAAAATGAATATTAGCAGACTTTTATGTTGGAATTACTTTTCTTTTGCCGTTTCATTCCGCCACACTTACCCAAAATAAGTTCTAGATCTGGTAAAAATACAAACTGTCTCTTTTTCGGTTTTCTTTAAGCGTTGATTTGGACTTTCTACTTTATTTATTTCATTGGCTCATCTGGGTCTACATGCATATGAAAAATTTTAAGAAATGAATCAGCTTGTTGCAATTGGTCTGCACATGTATGTTACAAAACAACCTCAAATTTTTAGAAGTGTGCATTTTTCCTATTTTGGATATCTTACAGTAACATTTGTCTGCCTATCTTTTCTAGGTGGTAGTGCTACTAATGTGATGGATGGGAGGACAAACTATATGCTCATATCAGTGCTATGTAATGACATCTAGGTGATGCCTGGAGGCCTGGCTACGTCTCTATTCTTGTTCAGTGTGCCGAGTTTCAGAAAAGCAAAAAATAGTTTTTGGTTTTCCTACTTCTTCCCAGAACATATGTTGTAGGATCTCATTAGAATTGGCTCACTGAGATCCATTGAAATCCTACAATAAATAATTAAGGTGAATAGATACACTTTCAGGGTATGCATTACTGCCATTTTCAGTTTTCCTTTTTTTCTAAATAGGGGTCAACTCTTAAAGGGAAAAATTTGCTCCTTGCAAATTCTTCCATTAAAAGATAGACCCATGCAGAGTTACTATATTGTCCAGGAAGTCAACAAGTTGTCTCTTCAGAAAATAGCAGAAAATGTGAGATGTATTCATAAGTCAAACCTACCTTAATTTGTCATCTTAGACACACACACAGTGGCTGCTTAAAACAGGAGACCTCTTATCATAGTTTAACCCTATTGCACTCAGAACGGCCAAAACTCCATAGAGTTTTGGCCGTTCTAAGTGCAATAGGGTTAAGGTGCACTAAATACTGGTATAAAGGAATGTTTGGTGCTGTTCAAGACGTGAAAGTGACCCTTTGAAAGAGGCAACCACTTCAGCGGCTTGACTCCACATCTATGTTTTATCTAAAGCACTGGGGTTCATTCCAGAAAGAATACATATACAGGATATATAAAGGAAAAGAAAAACAGATATTTGTTATTATGACAGTTTTCATTATTGATGAGATAGTTATGGTAATGATGATAATTAATGGGGCACTTGTTCCTGAGCAAACAGTGTATACCCAGGTCAGACTGCTCCCCCAGGAGCAGTCTGATCTGGGTCTACATTGTTTGCTGTTACGCCAACAGTTTATTAGCATATGGCTGGATGGTAAATTTCAGGTATGGAATTTTTAGGAGAACAAGTAATTGGTTATTATAAAGGTGTGCAAATAAATAGGTTAATTATGGTAATTGAGCCACATGCTGATTGACAGTTATTGACAACTATATTATTGGTTTAGCTGGAGGGAAAATTGACAGGTGGACAGTTTAATAGCAGGAGGGCATTACTTCAGTATGATCAGTAGAAAATGTTCCTTATGTTGTTAAGGAACAGCAAAAGCCCAGAGAAGCCTGCACAATAAACTGCTCATACCAGGAGTGGTGCTTTCATGAGGTGGAACTTACTGATAAATCAACGAAAGTAGTAATGTCTGCATTACAACTGCATTGACAGAATGGCAAACAGAATAGACCTTGATCAGTCTGCTCCAGTTCTGTCTAGATATTTATTAGGGTGAATGGGTGCAGATTCAGGTGGCTCGATAAAGACTGAAATACTATCTCAGAGAGCCGTTAAACCCTCAACAATCGACCAAATGCAGATTCAGGGGAATCAACTCTACCATTTACATTTTTAGCTCTCTTTTCAACAGCGGCCAACTCTTCAAGGAAAGAATTTGCTCTGCTAGCAAATTATTCCCTTATAGAGTGGACCCTATTTTGGAAAAACTATGTTAAAAGAGAGTCTGAAAAGTTATCTCCCCTTGTAGAAATGGGCAGAAAACTTCAAGGTGTTTCCATTCACATTAAGTGCTTGACTAGCTTTTCTCTGTTCAAAGCTCAGTTTTATGTTTTTAGATACATGCACCTTATTAGAAGTATTGTTATGACTGATACTAACATTATTTCCTGCAGAACAGTGTTTCAGATTTGCTCTACACAATTTGATACCTCTGTTGTTGCAGCCGGCTCTTCTGTCTTCAGGGTGGTGCTTCAGATATGAAGGGGGGAACAGGGTAGTTTTGGAATAATTTGACTGACTTATTAATGAAAGCATGTTTTGACCCCTCTTTAGAACCATCTTGCCAAGATGGTTCTAATTAGGGGTCACAACATGTTGTCATTGAGAAATCAGCAAAATTATCTCCGGATTATTTTTCTTCTTTAAAAAAAATATCTGGAGCTGTGTTCAGGTTCGGGTAGATTTGTCCTGCCAAAATAAATAGTGTCAACCCCAGTGAGGCGGCTCACAAGGAATAGTTTTATTGAGGTCTACATTATTTGCTCCCTAGCAGCAGTAAGATCTGGGTATGCACTGTTAACACAGGCAGCCTTTCCATTGATTTAGGGTACATAATGATAAAGATTCACCTAACCTGTTTGAGGAAGTTCTTGGTTGTTGTTTTTTTACAAAACTTCCTGACCATACATCATGCATTTCCTGATACACTGTATCCTTATTGTATACTGTAGGAGTATTGTTATATTGTAGGATAAAAATATAAATAAATTGTCACTTGCCAGCTAAAGGATCCTTATAACTATGGGAAAAACAACAACAACTCAGCTTACACTTCTGCATATTCTAGACACTTTGTTGCTTTGTGTACAACATAAAGAGATAATGGAATGAGAACAGCAAAAGCATTGATCAGACTGTTCACTCAGGTTGTTCTCTCCTCTAGCTGCGTCTAAGAATTTGTGGGCTGATTGCACAATGCATGTTGGCATTTTAATTTCCTTTTACAATTGAGCCGTGACATGACAATCAAACAAAGTGGCATGTGCACCCTGTGAAGACTTAGATCAGCCTGGGCACCCATCCAGTCTGATCCGAGTTTTTGCTGTGCACTAAAAGGGTAGCTTAGCATCTGAGACAGCTCCATGTGGACAGCAAAGACTCTGATCAGACTGGGCGGCTGCACATGCCATGTCGTTGGTTTTGTTGTGTTGTGGCTCACATTAGTTCATCAGACATGTCCAATCTGCTGAAGGCAAACAGGAGCTATATCATTTTTGAGCTGTGTGGACAGCTGATGATAGTTTTCAATCTAATTAGCTATGCAGGGTATTACCTATTCTGTAGATCTTCTGACTTGTCAGAACAATATGAATTCACTGATGGGGCTGATGATGTACCTTTGGGGTACTTTTTGTCTCACCTACATCTAGTAGATTAAGAAACAAGACATAGGTGTTGGGGTGATATAAACTTTTTTTCCTATTTTTTTGTTATGCGCTCGTTTTGAAAAAACGGACGTATTATGTCGTGGCGGTGTCCGTCCGTCCGTCCGTCTGTCCGTAAACATTCTTGTACACGCCATAACTCAGTAACCATTTGGGATATCTTCATGAAATTTGGTAGGCATATGTATTAGGGTGGGGGAACGTGTCGCATACAAGAATGGTTGCTCCCCCTTTCTTACTTTTGAAGTTATGCCCCTTTGATTAATTTTTTCCCTGTAAGTCTTGTACACGCCATAACTAGATAACCGTTTGGGATATCTTTATAAAACTTCATAGCAATGTGTATGAAGTCCTAACGATGTGTCGCATACAACAATGGCTGCTCTCCCTTTCTTCATTTTAGAGTTAATCCCTTTCATTAGTTCTTATTGGCTTTTTTGTGTAATTTACAAACTTTTCTTGTACAACATATTTTCAAGGGAAAAAAGTAGAACTAAAATTTTTACATCTAGTGTATTTGATTATCTCCCTTGTTCAAAGATATTGTATCAAAGATTTCTTCACAACCATACAAGCTAGACTGGTCATATTTGGCATACAGGTTGATGATGACATGTTGTATTGTGGGATTGAGAACCAGCCTTCTCCTGCTTATTCTTCCCTGTATTTGTCCGATTTTCTTTCTTTCCATACTTTGAATAATGAAATTTTTCTTCAAAGATTTCTCCACAACCATGCAAGCTAGAGTAGTCATATTTGTTATGCAGGTTGATAACGACATGTTGTATCGAGAACCAGCCTTCTCCTGCTTATTCTTCCCTGTATTTGTCTGATTTTCTTTCTTTCCATACTTTGAATAATAAAATTTTTCGTCAAAGATTTCTCCACAACCAAGCAAGCTAGAGTAGTCCCATTTGGTATGCAGGTTGATGACGATATGTTGTATCGTGGGATTGAGAACCAGCCTTTTTCTGCTTATTCTTTCCTGTATTTGTCAAATATTCTTTCTTTCCATACTCTGAATAATGAACTTTTTCATCAAAGTTTTCTCCACAACCATGCAAGCTAGATTAGTCATATTTGGTGTGCAGGTTAATGATGACTTACTGTATTGTGGGATTGAGAACAGCCGGTCCGTGTAGCACAAATGGTAGGGCACCTGACTCATAAGTCAGAGGTCCTGGGTTCGAAACCCGGTCTGGCCACATACTTTCGTTTCTCCTTCCGCTGATTCAAGAAGGGCAGTTGTCAGTTACTGGCGAAAGTATGTGCACTTAGTACTGGTTAACCGCTTAGGACGTCTAAGCCTGCCCAGGAATAGTGTGGTTAGGTTAACTGACCATCCCGACATGACCATAGTTGGACGTTAAGCATCAAATCAATCAATCAAAACCAGACTTCTCCTCTTTTTAGCTAGCCTGAACGAAAGTTCAGGAAGAGCTATTGTTGTCACCTTGGCGTCGGCGTCAGCGTCCGCGTCAGTGTCGGCGTCCGGATTGGATGTTTTGGTTAAAGTTTTTTAAAGACCTATATCTCCTTAACCCATAGATGGATTCTTTTGATACTTGCACTGTAGTTAGATATTGGTCCAAAGTTTAACAGGGTACCACCCCCACCCCACTCTGTGACCTTGATGTCAAGGTCATGGACTTAGAAAATTAGGATTTTTTTGGACTGGATGTTTTGGTTAAAGTTTTTTAAAGCCCAATAGCTCCTTAACCCATGGATGGATTCCTTTGATACTTGCACTGTTGTTAGATATTGGTCCAAAGTTTTCCAAGGTACTACCCCCACCCCCTCAGTGGCCTTGATGTCAAGGTCATGGCCTTAGAAAATTGTCTTTTTATTAATTGGATGTTTTGGTTAATGTTTTTTTTAAAGACACATATCTCCTGAACCCATATATGAATTCTTTTTATATTTGCACTGTAGTTAGATATTAGGCCAAAGTGTTACAGAGTACCACCCCTACCCCACTCAGTGGCCTTGATGTCAAGGTCAGGGACTATGGAAATTTGGTCTTTATTAAAGTTTTATATTGCATACTGATTCATAATGCTTGGCAGAGATTTAGTTTACACTTGAACTGATGTTAGACACTTTTTTGAGTTTTAACAAAACACTATTTACTTACCCCACTGGATGACCTTGACTATTTTGGATGACCTTGCAGTCAAGGTCATTGACTTTGAATTTTGTCTTAAAAATTTGGGTTAAAGTTTTATATTTATGAAGACATAGTTTCACAGTGCCACGATGGATACCAATACATGTACTTGGACTGATGTTAGATAATGGTTCAAGGTTTTGTAACATCCTAGCCCCCCCCTCCCCCCACCGCTACCCTTTAGTTCTTTGACCTCAAGCTCATGGACTTTGAAATTGGACTTTGAAATTTCGTGTGGATTTTTTTTATTTTAGTTTTATTTTAAGACTGATTTCTGAGACAGCTTTCGTTTATAAATGTGTTGTCATTATGGACAGGCTTGCCTGAAGTTTTATGCCTAGCAGTCCACACCACCATAGTGACTGTGTGATGGGCAAGCACCTATTCAGGCGAGCTATGCTGTCAGGCGACAGCTCTTGTTATTCCCTGTATTTGTCCTATTTTCTTTCTCTCTTTACTTTGAATAATGCAATTTTTTCGCAAAAGATTTCTATGCATCTGTAAGTTAGAGTAGGGATTTTTGTATGCAGGTTGATGATAACTTGTTGTATTGTGGGATTGAGAACCAGTCTTCTCCTGCTTATTCTTCCCTACATTTTTCTAATTTTCTTTCTCTCCTGACTTTGAATAATGTAATTTTTTGTAACAGATTTCACAGCAACCATTCATATTTGGTATACATGGTAACAATGATTTCTCTCCCTCTTTATGCTTTTTGTTACGAAAATAACACCATTTGATTTAAGCAATTAAGCGGGGGTATAGTTGGATTCGCTGACAGTTCTAATTAATTATAGAGTGGTTGCCCCTGTTTGTCTGCCTGTCTATCCTTTTGTAAACAATCTTGTTCATTCTGTAACTCCTTTAGGACATTGAAACGGGCGTATTATGCGCCGCTTGCGAAGCCCTTGTTCAATTCTCATAACAATGTTCCTCAGGAGGCTCAAGGGAGAAAACCCAACTCTTACCTCCTAGAAGTAAGACTGATATAGCTAGATGTAGGTAGTATAGGTACTTGTTTGTGGCAATGCACAACAGGGTGAGAGACAACATCCATAGAAGTCTTCTAAAATTTTAAACATAGATTAAGCGCACCCCCCCCTCCTCCCCCCTGCCCACACACACACGCTGGAAGCTTCCCTGCAAGGCAAGTCCAAGAGTGGTCACAACATGTTTTTATTCAGGATGAACAGAAACTATTCAAGAAAGTAAAAACATCTTTCAAGTACATTTGTACAGCATGATTATGTTTTTAAGATGCATTCTTGTTGGGGGTACGCAACTTTTGAGATATTAAAGCCTGTAAGAGCCGCAACATGAGAAAAACAAAAAATGGTTGTGTGACCAGGGCAGACTCAGATCAGACTCTTTTCTGTTCGCATGGAGGTAGCCTAGACTCTTTAAGCACACAGTGAAGACTCTGATCAGACTGGGCTAATGCCCAGGCTGATCTGAGTCTGCACTGGATGCACAGCCACTTTGTTGGTTTTCTGGCGTCACGCTCATATATTCTTGACAAGCTTCATGTTATACACTAGACCTTGTATCACCCTGGTATCATTGGCTCATAATATAACATTCCATATCATTAGACAATCCAGCAAATCTCAGAAAGCCATTTTGACATGAGCAAGATGGATAATGATGTGGTTTGAATGATAGGATTCACACAATTTTTTGTGCCGGTATTCAGACAAAATAGGTAAGAAAGTTGATTGTATCATTCGTAACATCCAGTCGATTTTCATGCAGTAAAGACCACATACCTCCTCATTTTTCGAGGTAAACGCTTATCAGAGTTTTTCCAAAATGTGCAGTAGGTTTCCGCGCAAAGTTGAAAATTTGAAAATAAACTTTGCTTGGACTTGATTGGAAAACTTCTGCACGTTGCAAAAAAAAAACCTCTAGAACGAGCATTTGCCTCAAGTGATGAGTATATGCACTTATTGCATGAAAATCAACTGGGTATTAAGAACAATATTACCAATTTTCTTACCTGTTTTGTCTGAATACCAGCACAAATTCCATGATCCCTATCATTCAAATCGTGATTATCTCCATGGTGAGTGAGAACATTTTGGATTTAAACTTAGCAAGTCGGGGCTTTTGTATACATGTATTGTGCGTCTGTTATCCTAAAGAAAAATAATACATTTGTATCTTACTGAGACTGTTCAAAAATGAATTGCGGAGAAATAAAAAAATTTGACAGATCTTGGTCCCAGGTTTGCTTGAGATGATGATTTAGGACTAAGTTTTGTTTCACAACCAAACTATGTTGTGAACCTTCATAGAGCATGTTGCTTGCCTGCTCTGTTGACCAATATACTGTCACAAACTTTTGACGTTATCCAATCAGACGTCACATTATATTTGTAAATGCATTAGAATGGATGTTGACTGAACTGATACTGCTGTCATTTGTCTGTCAACAACTTTTGCATGTATAGTAACTGACTGGTTCGGTAAACTGTACAGGTAGGAAAATTGCTATTTATGTATAGCCAGCTCACCATGACAGTTCTAATGAGGGGTTGCAACATATATGGAGTATAAATGAATAAATTCTCATAATTATCCTCTTCTCTGCTTTTCTGAATTGTTGATTTTATTCTCTGTGTGCTAAGAAACATTCTGGGGGGCTTTTCACCTGATGTCCGGAACCATTTAAACATGTTTTCTTTGTATATTTCATTCTGTAAGTAAATCAAGCTTGTATAATTCTTTGAAATCTTCTAATTGTATTTATGTATAAAAGAATAATAACTATGCATATGAAATTAAACCATTCTTTTTATACACTGTTCCTGTTGTCATATTCTGCCTGAAAGTGTTTAATACATATGTCACAGACTCTTAAAATATCCCGTGCCCCACCCGAGGATTGAACGTGGACCCTTCGATCTAAAGTCAAGCACTCTACCACGTCACTATAAAAGCCGGCTTGTACCGCAAGGCAGTACAAGTGTATCATATACCTAACCTATACCCTGTGACACTCTCCCCCTCCATATTGAATTTGTCCTCGAATTCTTAGGAATACAAGAATCACTGAAAATGAGACTTAAGGAGTTCTAATGCACATGTGGGTCATTTACGTTGAGCGCCATTTGTCACGGACTCTTAAAATATCTCATGCCCCGCTCGAAGATCGAACCGGGGACCCTTCGCTCTAAAGCCGAGCACTCTTCCACGTCGCTATAAAAGCAGGCTTGTACCACAAGGCAGTACAAGTGTATCATATACCTAACCTATACCCTGTGACACATACTACTATCAGCGAGTTCTGATGAGTTTTTTAGGTGAGATTTGATCAATTTGAGACTCACATTCCAATTTTGTTCCAAGCTAACCTCAAGAGGTTAAGGTGAATTGAGTTAACTTCAGGGGAAGCAAATCTACTATTTTTAGTTTCGCCCATCTTCTTGAGTGGGGACAATTCCTAAAGGAAAGAATTTGCGCCACTAGGAGCAAATTCTTTTCTTTATGAGTTGACCCCTTTTGGAAGGGTTTCCTCCTCCAGGGAAGCAAACAGGAAGTCAAAAAAGTAGTCTCCCTTTTTAATAAAAAAAATGGCGGAAAATTATGGTGGTTAATCTATTCACCTTAAAAACTTTTTACCATTGTATACAGTCGAAGTTGATGGCTCGAACTTGCCGGGACCACCAAAAAAAGTTCGAGCAATCGGTAGTTTGAGCCATTGAAGACCTACTCACAAGGTCCAGCTGAATGTAGCATGCTTTTCTATCATAGCAAGGATGACTTCCTGTTTATTGATCAGTCATAATTTAAGCCACTCGGTGCCAGCAGAAATCTCCGATCTGGGTACCCCCCCCCCCCCCCCCGTCCTTCACCACATTGCTCGGAAGCCGACACACTCTCTGACATGACTGCAGGAGTGAATGATGGGCCCTAATTTTGTTACGTATTTAAAGGCAAAGACGTAAATTTTGGCATGTTTTACTCAATTTTGCATTGTCGGGCAAGGGCCTACTGTGCTTGCAGTAGGTGCGGGTGGGCGTTGTTTGGACATTTTTTTCTCTCGCCTATCATTTCTCATCTCCCTCTCTCTGGGAGACAGCGCGATATAGACTGAAATACTGTCTCAAAGGGCCGTTTAACCCAAATCAATCAATCAACTCAATTTCGGTGTGAAATTTTATTTGAAGTAAAATATTTTACCATGTTTAATTTTCATATGCCGCCTCAATAGCCCAGGGCGATAATACACGTTTAAATAGTTAAGACCAAGCTATACAATCAGCTTAAATTGACAACCACTCAGCATTAATCGATTGACCAGTTGATCAAAGGGGGGCTTTAATTGAGCGGGCGCCAATCAAGTTTACCTGTGATTTCGGCAAACGCTTTGTCAATATCAAAGCGTCTTATGACAATGATCAAACGT
This sequence comes from Ctena decussata, assembly GCA_963989385.1. Classification (NCBI taxonomy): domain Eukaryota; kingdom Metazoa; phylum Mollusca; class Bivalvia; order Lucinida; family Lucinidae; genus Ctena; species Ctena decussata. Next base: position 2,337,226 of record OZ022507.1, on the reverse strand, counting down.
CTGAGTGACCGTTATTGAAATGGAAATTATATACAAGGTAATTAGTGCGAGCCATAGGTGGGTTTTTACATAGAAAATGTACCCTAGGGACCAGGTTTGGGGTTCGTGCCATCGTAGTTCGAGCCAAAGGTCGCAGATTAAGTTAAAATAAATGGGACTTTTGCCGGGACTGGAAAGTCAGTTCGACCAAGCATGGCGTTCGAGCCTAGTGAAGTTCGACTGTAGTGCTTTTTGTCCTACCTACTTTAGCAAGGTGCCATATAGGTGTCCATTCCTAATTGTATGCCAGTCTGTCTGTTCATCCATCCATGGTGGATTTTCAAAATTATTTGGCATAAATGATAATCATGACAAGTCAATGTGTCACATGCAAGAACTATGCTGCTAGCTTAAAGGTCAAGGTCACACTGCCCACTATAGGCTATAGTGAAAACATTTTCATGTTTGGCCGATAACTTTGTTCTGCATGGCGGGATTTCAAAATTTATAGGCATAAATGATTAATGTGTCACATGCAAGAACCATGTGACTAGCTCAAAGGTCAAGGTCACAGTCAGCACTTAAACTTTGTGTATAGGCTACAGTGAAAACTTTTCTGTATTTGACCCACAACTTTGTCCCTGACAATCAGATTTCAAAACTATTTGGCAAGACGATTCTTTGCATGCAAGGACCGTTGTCGCTAACTTAAAGGTCAAGGTCACAGTTTGCACTTAAGCTATGTTAATAGGCTAAAATGAATACATGTTAGCTTCATATTCATGTCTGAGGTTTGACTGCAAAAAAATGTAAGTCATTTTGACCAATATTTTATGGTCCCTGGATTTTCCCTTTTATATTACACAAGTCTGCCTCAATGAACCTAGTTATCTTATAAGTGCCAGTACCTTAATCAAGGTGTCATCTTACTCAAGGCACTATTTATATATGATGCATCATTAAGACCTATCATAACTCTGGGGAGTTGGAAGTTCTTATATACTCCAGAAGTGCTTGAGGAGAATGTGAAAAGTAGGTGTAAATTAAGCAGGCTGCCAAGATTTTAACTGAATAAAAAAAACAATATTACTTTGCAAACCACTTGTACATGTCAGATTCATGGAAACTTGTGTCCGTTTTAGACAGTTGGGTTCTCAACACAGGCACTTCTGATGTCTGCTTTTGCTTTAGATCTTCAGAGTGGGGTTTTACTAGAAAAATGTTATTGCAAACTGTTAAATAGTTACATTTTGAGAAGGGAGTTGGCAGAAGCCCAGTGGTCTGTGCTCCAAATAAGGTTTCAAGGTTTGACCAACTCGTGGAAGAATTCTTTTAATGCCTCCATGTCAATCAATTCAATTACTGTAATTGTACTGCAACTGATGAGTAATCTTCAAACAGAACAAACACCTGTTGATTATGTAATATATCTATTCTTTTCAAATTGCATTAGGGCTATTCCAGCTTAAAGTACCTCCTTGAGCAGCACCTGATCTTTTTTAAAGGAATCACTAGGAAAATTTTAATTTATTTAACAAACAGTAGAATTTTCTTACTGTTAAAAAAACCACCACCAAACTTTACGAACAAGTTTCAAGTCCTGCGCTAGGAGTAACTATTTTATGGAACAGCCCTTATCTAACATTTGTGCGTATTCTTAAGGTGTATCAATACACCAAAGCTCCCGATAAGAGGGGGTATTGAGGATAATTCAAAGATAATTTTTCTTATTTCTCAACGAAAACATATGTTGTGACCCCTAATTAGAACCGTCTCAATGAGGGGTCACAACATATACTTTTATGGACAAATAAGGAAAATTATCCCTAAATTATCCCTGTTGCCCCTTCTAACCTGCAGCACTGATACAACTCCATGTTTTCTGCCATTTTCACAAAGGGAGACTATTTTTGTGAGTTCCAGCTTGCTTCCTGGCAGTCAAAGCCCCTTCCTATGTGAGATCTACTAATAAGAACAAATTTGGTCCCAGAGGAGCAAATTCTTTCCTTTAAGAGTTGACCCTTGTTGAGAAGGAAAGCATGAATGAAAACGGCAATGGAGTGTAATTGTTTACCATAAATGCATTACATAGTAATATCTGTTATACAGTAACTTTCAAGCCCTGACTATTATAATCACAATGAACTGAGTTTCTGACCAGTCATAAGGCACCTTAAAACTGGAACCAAGACAGTCCTGAGGAGCAGTCTCATCAGGGTCTGCACTTTTTACCATTTTCCAAGTTTGCTATATACTGAAATCAATCAGTTCAAGTGATAAGATAAAGCAACAGGGGCAGAGGACCACATTCACCCCTGTCCAGTGCCACTGACTAAATATGAGCCATCAAAAAGGTTTATCGCAAAATTTTGATAAATGTACAGACAGACAGAGAGAGAGACAAGTATGAAGGCCAGAATGACAGAAACTAGTTTTACACCATCAAGGCTGCTGTTGTCTGAAAGGGAACACTTATATATCACTTGTGCTTATTGCAGACAAGACATACCTGATCATACTAACTCAACTCAAGTTTATTTGCAAATCACATATAACATTTGAACAATGAATACATGAAGCAGTCTGGTCAGGTTTATCACTGTTTGTGTCATCCCAAGTGACAACCAGTGCAAACTCATTCAAACTGCTCCTAACGCATGACAGACAGTAAAAGATGACAAAAAGTACAGGCCCTGATCAAAATGGTTCAGGTCCATAGACACAACAACAATGCAGACTGTTCCTAGGTGCACAATTTTTAAATCTTGACAGGTGTTTGAAGAGAAGAAAGTGGAAAATCGTAAAGAGCAAGAAGTAATCCAAGAAAACAAGACAAGTATTTTTACATCACATTCAGTCTGCCCTCAAGCAGATATTGGTCTCAGGCAGATGTAAGATAGGGAACCATTTTAATATTCTCTACCATATTCTTCAATGACTCAAACCAGCCTCAAAAGAAACAAACCAGTCACTAGAGTTTTGTTACTTTATACTGTGATACAGTGTAATGAAATGTACAACTGTTTGAATTTGCATAGACAAAAGATATACAATATCACTTTATAAACAATTTACCATAAAAATTTTTAGCATTGGGACAGATAGGACTGAACAAACAATGCAGACCCAGATCAGACTGGTCCTAAGGAGCAGTCTGATCTGGGTCTACACTGTTTGCCATTCCAGCTGCATCTTTGGACACATTACTGCATTGTAAAACCAAACTGTTCATTTTTATGGCAATACAGTAATTGTTTTAGGTGTCTCAATATTTAGAATTTTTAAGGTACAAGCAGAGGACCATAAAAGGAGAGTATATGCAGTTACTCATAAGAACTGTGTATAAAACATGTTGTTGTCCCTCAATGGAACCTTCTTTCGGCCTTAACTACATAAATATTTAAAACAAGAAGAGTCTAATTATCTCTTATGAAGGCCACAAAATATGTGTCATATACAGTGATTGCTTGTAGCTATTGAGGGGTCACAAAGTTTGTTTTAATGGAGAAATACAAACAATTATCTACAACTGACAATGAGATCTCTCCATTCAGAATCACTCGGCCCTCAAGCATTATCAACATACAACAACCTAACATATTATTTGAGTCAATCACTTTTCAATGTATCTGTCAGAGGATTCACCATGATTATAAGGCAAGTAAATGCGGAGTAGTCTCCCCTAGTCTTTCTCTGGCATTACCATGTTGAGACACTTCATGCTGACTTCATAACCCATGAAACAAGCCTGGAAATATAATATAAACATAGGGACAGATGTGTCAGAGTGAATGGGGTAGATCCTGAAAGAAGCAGTCTGATCAGAGTCTGCACTGTTTTTAAATTATCTGGCAAATTTTTTGGCAGATCACTCATCCAAATTTTTAGAAGTTACAATAATCAGTAATGAGGTCTGAATATTTTGAATAAATACTAGACAGCATTTATTTATGTATCCATTCTTTTTGCGATAGCTTGAAAACACTTCAATATGAATGGCAAAACATCTAAGTAAAATATACAAGTATTCTTTCATACATATGTTGGTACTGCATTGAGCCACAGAAGCCAAGTGGGTTAAGCATTTGCCAGTTCAGCCAGCAGTCTGAGTTTAAATTCAGCTGGATGGAGGCTTTTTCCATAGAAAATGGGATACTACAGCATGCAGTCTTTCTTTATTACCCTTCCAACTGCTCAGTGTGACCAAAATACTGTTGAGAGGGCTGTCAAACTGCAAGCCATCAATTCATGACTTACTGCAATGGTAAAAAGCCTGAACATAAATTCAACAGCACCTGTAATAATGCTGATATTTCTGCCTGCATTTATACTTACTGCATTAGATGGAAAAAGCCCTGAGACTAATTGCAAAAAAATCCTTAAAATAATGTCAGTATTCCTTCATTTATTTGAAAACTTAATGCATTGGCAGAGCATAACTGGAACTACACTTATATATATTGTTATTCCTTCCTGGATTAATACTTATTGCTGGGAATGCACTGAGCATACGAGGGGCGTTCGAAAAGTAATGCAAATGGCCTCATAACTTTGTTTAGGGGAATACTGGGTACAAATGTTATGCATATGCTGAAATCACTGCATTTTATCTTTACAATGATACCAAACACTGTACAAAGACACCTTTCCATATTGACTTAAAATGCATTTCATTTGGCCCCAGTCATACCACTGGGCTAATTTCATATGTAAAATCTTTTCAGTGTTGGGGCATTCAAGTCAAATATCGTTGTAAATACAAAATTAACCTTTGTCAGTCGCTTGTCCATTGTTGCCTATAATATTCATACAAAAGTTAGAAGGGTGGCAACTGTTATTGATTTATTCCCGGCAAAGAATTGCGCAATTCTTATGACGTTACTGAAATATACGTTAACGTAATTTTTAAAAGCTTGTAGAGGCTTCGTTTTTGGCATTAATTTGAATTTATTGACAGGTTTTTGTTGACCCATTTAAATGCTCTTGCTGACAAGATTTTGAATGCTAATACACTTGTTTTCATTCCAAAATCATTTAATTTTTAGTAGAAATCGGGAATTTGCTACTACATAATCCATATTCCCCGGCCAGTATGGAACCCAGATTAAAAATAATTTCTGCGATATTTACAGGACAACATTGCCTGGGCATTTTCTGTAAGTAGCAAAAATAAAAACAAATCAAAGACTGACGATATATAAATTACGGCCTACATAACTAAAATTCTGCAGTGTCTTTAGGGTCTACCGCTTTCAAAGGAGAAAAAAATGTGCCCTTTTCAAAAAATTACACCGTGTTTGCAGACTTTACTACACATATCTTAGCTTTATGTGCTTTTGCAATCAGAAGTTCTGATTTTATGTTGGTTACGGAGAAATTACGTCATTTGCATTACTTTTCAAACGCCCTTTGTAAATGGACCAACACTTTTATAATGCAAGACTTCTTTCTGTTAGTGAGGTGTGGGGTTCAGTGGTTAGAGACCCTCAGTCATGGTGCAGAAGGTCACCAGTTCCAATCTCATTTTGGCCAGCTGGAAGACACTGTCAACCCAGCAAGGAATAGATAAGGTAGTGGAAGAGGAGGGATGGGCTCTGGCTTTCATATGCTACGTCCAAGATACAGTGGGCCTCTAACCTGCACTGCCCCTAGGGTCGATAGGATATGGGAAACAATTATCTTTTATTAACACTTACTGCATTAGCTGGGAATGCCCTGAGCATAATTGGCACAACACCTTTAAATAAAGCTGGTATTCCTTCATGTTTTAAAGTATGTCGGAATACATCTCTTATACCATTAGGAAAAGTACCTTCAGGAGCTGAAACGAAATAAATTAAGAATCTGGCATGAATGATATTTATTCAAAGATAAGGTGCAAGGCTTGCTGAGCATCATATCATTTTCACCACAAATTTAGTAAATTCACTAACACTGGAGCGCAAAAACACAATCCAGTATACCCTACCAACAGAGGTGATTCTAACCAGAACACAGATTATAATTTCGTGTGGAAATAAACTCTGCTGCATGCAAAACGTCATTTAAAACTGTAAGTTTCAGCGATACAGAAGTTAATGCAGAGTAAACACATAAAATTCATAATGCTAAACAGATACACTACAACCACTTTACAATGCTACTCATTCAAAACCATGTCAGTTACAATACTATTTATTTTGGACTCCCAATATAACTAAATTACAAGTGAATATAAGTGGCAAATGAGTATTTAATGTTCATTTGCCTTGTATTTCTTTGTAGGCAAGTCTCAACAAATGGCTATTTAACTTATACCATTATGTCTATATAGTGTAATAAAGAGACAGTATAATATTTAATGTAAGTGGTAAAATAGTAAATTAGTAATAACCAACCTGTTTGTAACCTAGACTTGAGCACATCTGGAGCTATAGCTACACCCCAGTTAAATACACCAGCCATACCACCAGCAAATAATGTCCTACTTATACTTAATTCATCACGGCTGAAAATAAGAAAAGCATATTTCAGTTTATGAATATTACCAGACCTAGATAAGAAGAGCACTGACAGATTACTTCATCATCTCATCCATTCTCTGCCTGCCCCATATCACCATGAAATGCCAATGGATGCCATAAAAACAAAGTCTGCCATTGAACAAATAGCAACATTTAGTGATTCTAGGACTTCAGATTATGGGATTATTTGATAGCTATTTTAACAAGTCATAAAAGTTTATTTGCCTACTAAAGATATGATTTGGTCATCATTACAACTACCTGAGTCATATTGCTAAATAAGAAGTTTGGTTAAGTTTTTAGAAAGTCCTTTTTTTTCATGGATGGCTTAGAAAATCTCTTTTAATAGATGAAATATGAAGCATCAGGCGATAAAAACTAAAGCCTCACTACAGTGTTGACTGATGTGCAAATTTTGGCTGTTGACTCTTGCGCATGATATCAATGAGAATTTTTTTTTCGATTTCCATTATAAGGACTAGTCAAAGACAGCTTTCTATTACAAAGCCAAAATAAAAATTTGCACCAGTTTAAAAACAACTTGGCGGTGTTTTAAGAGGGTTCAGTGCAGCGTTTGAATATAGAATAAAGTTCAAAATTTCTCACAAAGGTGGAAATATATTTTACAGGCACAAAAATCAACAAGAAAACAGCACATTTCATGAACAACAAGTTTTGGTGTCTACTCAGAATCTCCTACATTCTATGCAAATGCCACAACACACTTTCATTTGGGAAAATAAAAGAAATTGTCCATAAATAATCATCAAATAATCTATTAATCAGATACTCTGAGTATAACAAGTACCTTTATTTCTTTAATTTTTTTAATCATTTTTTTTTTATCAAAACGTTCCTACAAACAGATCATATATATATATTATAAACTATGTATTACTTGTGACCCTTTGGTGTCATTACATGCTGAAGCCATTCATACGTCATGAAGTACATACCACTGGCCGGAATATCTGTAATATTATACAGAAAACATTTGGTTACAATGAACATGATCCGTCAGCAATCAAGTTAAGCGGAAAGTCTGGTGATATTTCTGAGAAAAATTATCCTGTTTTCTCCATGAAATATATAGAGGATCTTACAAAAGTGGCCATTTCATTTGAAATTTATGAAACTAGCCTTTGGCTAGTTTCATAAATTTCATATGAAATGGCCACTTGTGTAAGATTCTGTTTATCATATGACCCTTTACAATGGGATTTATTGCTTTCAAAATGAATATTATCTCAATAAGAAAGCAAATTGCTGACAAGGTCGTTGTCCATGACATTACATGTATGCGCCAAAATGTTATTACACATGTGGTCATACAATTTTTATGACACATAATTATTTGCTGAATAACAGTGATGTTGTATGATAAATATGTATATAATGCATCCCACTTATCTACAGATTTGTTTTATTCATATATTCTGGGTTATGATTGAAACTCCTTCAAAAACATATCTAATGAGACCTCACAGGATACATGTATGTCTTCATGAAGAAATCACATAAATCTTGTTCTGAATATTGTAATTAATAAAGCCATTTGAGTCGTGATATGAAAAAACAAGGAAGAGGAATTTGTGCCCAGCGAAGACCCAGGCTAGCCTGGGGATCAACCAAGTCTGATCAGTCTTAGGTGTGCACTCTAAGCGTAGCTAAGGGTCTAAGCTATCTCTGTCCCAATGGTGAAGCCTCTGGTTAGACTAGACAGATGCCCAGGCTGATCTGAGTTTTCACTGGGTGCACATGCCACTTTTTTTATTTTGTCATGTTGCGGCTCGAATGTCTATCCGACTTTTCATTTTCAAATGCATTGTTCACAAAAACATTGCCATTTTTGTTGAAAAGAATGTTTCAGAGAAGTTTTTGGAGAACAAAAGCTCCGCGCAAAAATACCAAATCACTTACTTTCAACAAGTAAGGTTGCAAACGTATCCTTGTATATAATTCAAATTCCATCTTTGTGACAGATCTCTAGCAACTGATTAAATTTACCTCTAAGTAAAGTTGCACATGTGCCCTTGTATATACTCCTTATTCCACCCTCACGATACAGCTGTTTTGCACAGTCTACTGGACCTGCGTATTTCTTAGTGTGGGCATCAGCTTGAATCTGCAATTAAACAACATCATTGCTTATTTGTATGTGTTTTTATATGAAGTACCTAATATTTTTTTCATTCTTATTTCTTCATGTATCTTGAGAACTGATTTAATGAGAACCCATACAGGGTTTATTCTGGCTCAAAATTTTATGGATAAGAAAAATGTCTCATGTAGCCAAAATTTGTGAGAAAATCTCCATTCTCAATGAGAATTTTAGGTAACGTGGTACTGTACATATTATATTGTAATTTTGCATGAGATATCTTCTCCCATTAAAATTTTGACAAACTTCAGTGAAATTTTTTGCAAATACAGTATAGTGCAAATCTCTAAAAATAACTGAGCCGCGACACGACAAAAGCAACAATGTGGCTGTGCATCTAGCGCAGACTCAGATCAGCCTGGGCATCCGCCCAGTCTGATCAGAGTCTTCACTGTCCGCATGAAGGTAGCTTAGTCCCTTGGCTACCCATTAAGCGCTTAGCAAAGCGTCTGATCAGACTGGGCAAATGCCCAAGCTGATCTGAGTCTGCGCTGGGCGCACGACCACGTTGTTGGTTTTCTCATGTCGCTGCTCAACTATATTCAACAAGAGTTCCGCGGAACACTATGTTGCACCTGCTTTGGGACTTCACATTAAAAACTCTAGGAAGGCATCACTTTGTCACATTTGTATATTTGGTCAAAATCCATTCAGTGGTTTATGAGATATTATTGTTTTCATGTTTTCGCTTTTTTTAGTAACGGTAGATGGCAGCCATTTCGGACGGTCAGTTTGGAAAATATTGAAGTAGCTTCATGCAATGATCATTCTGAAACAAATTTGATCCAATTCCATCTAGAAACATTGTCATGTTTTTGCCATTTTTAGATACTGTGGCTGGAGGCCATCTTGGATGGTCTCAAATCACTTAATTTGAAAGAACTTCATTAATGGACCGTTCTGACCACATTTGACCAAAATCTGTTCATGTTTCTTGGCATTTTAGCAAAAATGTGACTCGTAAAAAGAAAGTAGGTCACTGTGACCTAATTCCGCTACGGATTTTTAATTTGATAATTTTGAAAACCAAGGCTCAACTGATGATGCATGCAAAATTGCAGCCAAATATACCAAGTGGTTCTGGAGAAAAAGTTGGTTTTATTGTTTTGCTATTTTTAGTAAAAGCAGCCATCTTGGAAACTGGACCAAGCTGAATTTTATCATTCTAAAGCCCTGCGGTCTAGTCAAGCTGCAAGTGAAATTTGAGAATCATGGGTGTAGTGATTTGGAAAAAAGTCATTTGAATGGACTTAAATGCTAGGGTCGATGTAAGTGTAAACAGGCGGATGAATGGATGGACAGACTAACAGGTGACGGATGGATGGAAAAGCGGATGCCTTTATCGCACCCTGCTAAAGCAGATGCGACAAAAATGATCCCTATATAGCAGACCTTTCTAGGATGATTTTAAAGTTTCATGAAACTTGCTGATGTAGCATTACACTCAATTATTCTGAGCCATAGAGTCATTGTGTTTTTCCTAATGAGGGCAGCTCCCATATTAAGAGTGCAGCCAATTTCAGGCCACTAAAAAGTTTCTTCTCAATTTCATGTTCTCGATATATCAAGGAGTTGAAACTGAATACTGTATACGCGGTAATTTTCGCAGGTTCAAATTTTTGTTGTTAAGGGGCAAAAGCATAAACATTAATTTTTGCGATTTTAAATTTTCGCGGTTAGCAACATGGGCAAAAAACAAAAATGCTTGATTTTCATTTGAGCTTGTTCTTTCATTAACCTGCAGCCGCAGGTTAATGAAAGAACTGGCTCAAATGAAAAGTACCAGACTTTACCGAAGCAAACAGAAACAAAATATATGGAGGCTGTGTCTACTGATGATTCTTTGTAAGAAACTGGAAATAATTTTGAGATTTTAATATTCGTGGTTTCTAAGTGACCGCAAAATACCGCGAAAAATGGACCACCGCGAAAATTATCGCATATACAGTAGTATTGCCTGGTTCTCCAAATTAATGGGCTCTATTGTTTGATATTTGCATTTGTATGGTAGTCTCCTCAGATAAAAAGTTATACTTATTGTGCTTCAATTTTCCATAAAAAAACATTGTCAAGAAATGCCATCAAGGTTGAGCCAAGGCAGAGTCAACATGTATTTTACCTCCAATGACATTTCTTGTTTACTGATCAGAGCTCTAGATAAGAGGGGGTATTTAGTGATAATTAGGGATAATTTTTGTAAATTCTAAAAAAAAACATATGTTGTGACCCCTCATCTGAACCGTCTTGACGAGACGGCTCAGATGAGGGGTCACAACATATGTTTCAATGAGAAATAAAAAAAATTATCCCTCAATTATCATCAAATACCCCTCTTATCTAAAGCTCTGCTGATGTCTGTGTGACATTGTAAGATTAGCATTCTGATGTTACAACCTCTGTTTTGCTCTTTGGTTATTTCGAACTTTAACTTCAATAGTCTTAAAACCTGAATCTTTGGACAAGTATTAGCTCTAAGTGAAAGACTTGAGAATGTTGGATAAGTAAATCAAAATGTAAAATTTAAATATGAATTTTCATAAAGACAGCAAAAACATTTGCTAGTTTGATGTCTGAGAGAAGCCCTACTGGCTTAACAAATAATAAACTGCAAAAATGTTTTTCCATATCTTCATGAAAGCTCAAAAAAGTGATTTAATTTCTTCTATGAATTGTGCCCATCATTAAAAACAAATACAGACTACATGCATTTTCAGCTATCTTTTAGCCATAAAGCTGATATACAATAAACATGTATCAAAGGTTGCGTTTGTGGCTTTACAAAAGCATGCTTAAATTGCCAAAATTGGCCAAGATAAGGGTGCCCCCCCCCCCCCCCCCCCACCACCACCACCACCACCACTAAACGCAGTGCTCCATAATCTAAGGAAACTTTTTCATATTTCTCCACAAAAACATATCTTGTGACCCATCATTAGAACCGTCTCATCTAGATGGTTCTCATGAGGGTTCAGAACATATTTTTTCATTGACACATAAGAAAAATCATCCTTGAAATACCCTCAATACCCACTCTTATCTGGAGCTCTTTCTAAACCACTTTCCTGCATACTGTAACCTGATGGGAGAATAAGGCACTTGTAATAAATACCTGAGCTCAAAACCAAAAATGTTCTTTGTCACACAAATGGCTAAAACTTTGTTTGTGACAAAAAAGGCAACCATGTTGACCTTGTGTATTGTAGATGACTGGTCCTAAAGGCAGATTCTTATCAAACTTGCCATGAATACAACATTTATTCTCAAAGTCAGAAAAATGTTTTTTTTTGTTGTTGTTTGTTTTTAAACTACATATATTCTTTTAAAACTACATGTAGCTTCTACACCCTTTAACCTTTTCCTAAATAACCTGATAAGCCAAAGCCTTGTCTGTACACTCTAGAATGTCCCAAGCAAACACCTCTCACAATAAGCAGGATGAAGACAATCTTTCTCTGAAGCTGAGTGGAGGGGGAGGGGTAAAACTTTAATATTCCAAGTCCTAATTTGACCTTGAAACTGTGGTCAAGGTTATTTAAACCTACTCTAAATCAACCCTTTGTCTGCCCAAACAAATCTTTTATGCAAGTTTGAAAAGAATTTGTCTATTTTGCTCAGTAGATAAGATGCAAACAAGCCATCAACTTGTTAGAGACTGACAAAAAAGCCCTATTTAGGGGGATAAAATGTTTTCCTCTGCTTCCTTAGAGACACATAAAATTGTACCTGTAATAAACATTTGATTCTTTCTCCAGGTGTCATTATAGCAGTTGTGAACACACCAGCCATCATACCAGCATTGAAAAACTGTAAATACCTGAAATATTCCAATGTATTCCACACATTGATTATGTCATAAAGTTTTGACTTTTGCTAGCCTGCATAAGCAAACTTGTAGGAGATCAAATTCTTTTGGCTGAATGATGTCAGCAATTTTTATGATAACTTTGAATTAAACACAGAGTGATAGAAAGTGAAAGTTTTGAACGTATAGGTCTCATATTTTTTTATTATACTTCAAATTTCCTCAAAAATTAAACCAGATAATGGCCAATATCAAGAGTAATTTTATCTGCCGAATTTACGATTCGTCAAGGTCAGCGTACATGTATGTTGTTGTTATTGTTGCTTTACTTCCACAGTAAACAGCTATGGTCATGTCAGGACGGTCAGTTAACCTAACCACTCTTACTGGGCAGGCTTAGACCTCCTAAGCAGTTAACCAGTGCTAAGTGCACATACTTTTGCCAGTAACTGACAAGTGCCCTTCTTGAATCAGGGGAAAGAGAAATGAAAGTAAGTGGCCTGACCAGGTATTGAACCTGGAACCTCTGGCTCTTGAGTCTGACGCACTTTTGTCTGCACCACGAGGCCCAGCTAAGGTCAGAGGAAGTAGAATTAATATATACAAATAATACATACTAAATGCCCAAGAATTATAGCAGGTTGCTAAACAGTTTAGACCCTGATCAGACTAAGTCTTATAAAATTTCAGTACCAGTGTGGAAATCATACATATTTTTTTACCATTCTTGGTGGAAGCCACTACAATAGAACTTCAATGGCTCAAACCCTGATGGCTGGTTAACCCTGCATGACCAGAACTCTTTCCCAGTCCCTAAGGTCACTTTATATAGAAACTAACCCAGGATGGCTAGAACTACTCTTGGCTGGAACTACTTTTTTTGGTCCCAAGCCTGTTCGAGCCATTGGAGTTCTACTGTATATCATTTTTATGTCTGCCTGCTTTCTAAATGGCAGCTTACTCTTTTAATTGAGAATTCGCTCCTACTTTTGCAAGGACTTTGTTGTCCAGGGGAGTCAGCCAAAAAGAAGTCACAAAAGTTGTTCATCTATGTAAAAATGGTGGAAACAACATGAGAGTGTACCCATACATGTACACCTTAAGTGTGTTCCTCACTATTCTAACTCACGTAAGGTCATCATGTGGATGTTTTTGTTGTAACTTTTTTCCAATTCCAAATCCTAGAAAGCAGATAGCAAACATTGGTGTTACTCCTACTACTGGGGCAGCCATTCCCTTGTACAGACCAAAAAAACCCTGAAATATAATGTAAACTATGAAAAGCTCAGATACTGATACAATTATATTCCTCATCCCACCAACAACACTAGTAGATGGCACTAAATATAAACAAGACCTGTCCGTGTACAGGATAGCTCGCCTGCAGTGCATTGCCCATCACATAATAAAACTTTAACCAAAACATCCAATCCGGACGCCGACGTGGACGCTGACGCCAGGGTGACAACAATAGCTCTTCCTGAACTTTCGTTCAGGCGAGCTAAAAAAGACATCTATGCCCAGTTGTTCAAAGCATCGTTAGCTAGTACCCGCAAAATCAAGTTTTTTAATATTTTTGCTGAAAAATGTGAGGAGCATTTGGCAAAAAAATGTAGTGTTTGATATGTATGAAATCTTACATCATCTTAAAAATCTTATCATTAACTAAAGACATTGGTTAGTTTTTAACAGCCAGCCTTCCTTCAAGGTGACCAGTAAACTAGCCTCAACAAAACTTCCAAGCTGTTAAAGTGAAATTTATGTAGCAGCAAATATAAAAAGCACTAGAAATGTTTTTCAGCGAAAAACAGATGTGCCCCCACAAGACCATTACCCAACCCCTCTAATCCACCATAAGTGTGTTCCCACCCACTCAGTTCATTGTTCTAACACTCTGCTATGTTGATATAATCTATCAATACAATCAAGAGCATTTAAAATCCTTCTTTGATCTTCAAAATGAGTCAAGCTCACCAAAATCTCTTAATTCTGCTTGTCATAATCATATATCCACAAAAAGTCTGATTTTATTCCACCCACTGGTTCAAGTAATGTATTCCTAGTGAAAAGTATTATGTTTGGTGGGAATGAAGGCAACATTCAAGGGATATATCAATTTTCCTGAAATTTTCACATATTTAAGTCCTCCTGTCACCTTGAAAATGAGGTCCAGGTCATCAAAATCTAATAAGCTCGTAAAGCTTGTCTAAATGAAATACCTGTGCAAGTTTGGAAAAAATCCATCCACTGGTTCCAAAGATATCTTACATACAAGACTATGACCTTGAAAAAGGGGTCAAGGTAACCAAAAACTAATAATGTCTTAAACCTGTCACAGTGATATATCCATGCAAGTCTGATGACTATCCATCCATTGGTTGAGGAAATATCACATTTTAAGGAAAAACATTAACATTTGTAAGTTGGCTTTTGACCTTAAAAATGGGGTAAAGGCCACCATAACCTACTCCACTCTTAAGATTGTCCCATAGGTATATCTATGCAAGTTTGGTGGGAATTAAGCCAAAGGCTCAAGGATATATTAATTTTAGTGAAATTTTCACATATTTAAGTCCTGTGACCTTGAAAATGAGGTCAAGGTCACCAAAATCTAATTGGCTCTTAAGCTTGTCCCAATAATATATCAAGTCAAGTCCGGTGAAATTCCATCAATTGGTTTAAGAGATACTGTGCATACAAGAAACTTTCACTCCATTTAAGTCTGTGACCTTGAAAATGATGTCAAGGTCACCAAGATCTAATCAGCTCTTAAGCTTGTCCCACTGATATATCAAGTCAAGTCTGGTGAAATTACATCCATTGGTTCAAGAGATATTGTACATACAAGAAACTTTCATGCCATTTAAGTCCTCCTGTGACCTTGAAAATGAGGTCAAGGTCACCAAAATATAATCAGCTCTAAAGTTTGTCCCAATGATATACCCATGCAAGTTTGGTGAAATTCCACCCATTGGTTCGGGAGATATTGTGCATACAAGAAATTTTCAGGCCATTTAAGTGATCCTGTGACCTTGAAAATGAGGTCAAGGTCACCAAAATCTAATCGGCTCTTAAGCTTGTCCCAATTATATATTCATGCACGTTTGGTGGAATTCCATGGATTGGTTCAAGAGATATCGTGCATACAAGAAAGTGTGAAGCCGACGCCCGGGAACCGCACTGAAAACAATATGCCCCCCCCCCCTCACCTTTGGTGGGGGGACATAAAAACAATAAATGGCGCTCAATGTAAATAATCTACATGGCATTAGAATTCCTTAGTTCATTTAAAGTGAATCTTGTAATTCCAGAAATTTGTGGACAAATTCGATTGGTTGTGGATAATGTGAGAGAGAGTAGGAACCAGGGATAACTCTGGCTCAGAATTTTACGTGAGAAAATATCTCATGTAGGCATTTTCCATGAAGTTCTTCATTCTCAAAGAGAAGTTTTTGTTCTATCCATCAATGAAATGCATTCTTGAATGAGGTTTTATCTCCCACTGAGCAGATTTTGGTGAGATTTTTTGAAAAAAAAAGAGCAAACCTCTCAAAACCTCACCCAAAATGATCCCTGAGGTACATTATACACTTGGACTGCCTCATTTGATACCTGGCCCCGAGGTTATAAAACTTTTTTCATGCTCCACTCAGCTGAGCATGAAATTTCTTCTGCTGATAAATAGCAAATTATTGATAAGTACAGTTGTATTCTTGCTCAATTTACCTGAGTATGAAATATTCTCAGCTTATGAATATGAAAATGCCAACATTAGTTGGCATTTTCATATCTATCAGCAGAGAAAATTTCATGCTCAGCTGAGTTGAGCACGAAAAAAGTTTTATAACCTCAGGACCTGACTCTAAATTTTCTGATTCTTATTATTCAACCTACCTCTTTTCTAATTGTCTGCATGGCACAGTCTATAGTTCCTTTGTAGATAGGATTCTGTCCCGGTGCAGGCTTTGGCATGGTCTGCAGTCTAACCTGTAACACAACCATACATTATTCTGTTACCAGAGCTCTAGATAAGAGGGAGTATTTGGTGATAATTGGGGATAATTTTTGTTATTACTGTAAAAACATATGTTGTGACCCCTCATCTGAACCGTCTCAACGACTAAAAAAAATCGTCCCTCAATTATCATCAAATACCCTCTTACCTAGCGCTCTGTGTTACTCTAGACTGGTATAGGATTCTAAGGCACCGTCTGCTTACTCTGCTATCTAATTTAAAATATCTGTATTACACTTTACAGTATCATAAAATTCTAAAAATTGAGACCCTAAAATAATTACTGTAACAATGCAGTAATGCATCCAAAAGATGCAGATGGAATGTCAAACAGTGTAGATACTGAGGAGCAGTCCGATCTGGATCTGCACTGTTTGATAGGAGCCTCAATAGCTCAGAGAGTTTAGCACTTGCCTGCTATTCTAGCCGTTCTGTGTTTGAAATTAACTGAAGTGGGAATCTTCCCAACCACGAATGGGGTTCCACTGCACACGGCCTTACATTACCACTCTCCCATTATCCTGATATGACTGAAATACTGTTGAAAGAAAGTAAAATAGCAAGTCAACCATCCTATTTCACTGCATGCTCCACTAATTTGAATCTTTGATATTTCTTTTTTATTTTTCTCAGTACTGTTGTCTTCTTCTGAGTACCTCTAATTCAATTTCCTTTTACCATGCCTTGTAGGACCATAGTTGCTAAGCCAGAGGACCTTAAAACTATGGCAAAACCAATTTAGTTTCTATTGATTCTAAGACCATGATAATGAAAAAGAACAATTCAGACAAGGCCTCTCTACTTGGACTTGGCATTACTGGAATTTACCCAAAGTTACTTGCACACTCCACAGATGACCATTTAACTGCTACCATACATTAGCAACCAAACTGACAATATAATCCTTTTTCTTTATCATTTTAATGACATGTGTATTTACATATAAACAATCAATTATGAGCTTCACTGAAGCAATATCTATCGTGCTATACAGGTTTAGCCAATCAACAAAATTTTTGTTTGCAGTTTTTAGGATACACATGGCTAATTTAGACTGCAGATCAAAGGCCTAGTGATCTTTGCCGACAGGGCGTTCTCTGGGCGTATCCGATATATTACATGTTTGTCACAGAATGCGGCAACACAAAGAACAGTATTATTGCACTGGGTGACCAGAGATTTTTTTCCGATGTTTTGTGAACAATTTGCAAACTTTCGGATATTTTGTTCTGAAAGAGCTGCTATTGTTGCTGTTTCAGTTCTCATACAATGTTCCCATGTTGTTCATCGGAAGGTAGTAATAGTTGCACACACCTTACACTGTGTGTCTGTCCATGAAGGAATTGCCGACTTATAATGATCATTTCATAATAACTGTTATTATATTCTTTGAGATCAACCCCAGAAAATGGCAGTGTCTGATTGGATCATGCACTTTAGTGTTCTATAAAACATGGGGGGGGGGGGGGGGGTCAAATATGGCTCTTAGAAAAATAATTTTTGCGTTAATGGAATTGTTTCATTTTCTGAAGTTTGTGCAAAGCTATAAATATTAATTTTCATACATGTGGCAGCCCTGTTCAACGGCCACAGTGGACATCAACATTAATTTTGCTCAGGACAACATCAAAGATGTCTCCAAGTGCCTTAAATTTACAGAAATTTGGCCTAGACATGCAAGTCTCTTTCATCTGATGTAGGACATACATATACAATTAATGACTGTTTATTAAGTTCGGAAACGTTAATTATACAGACTACATATCGCAATACCAAATACCTGGCGAGACCCATCCTTTAACAACACCGAACACCTGATGTCTGTACATGGAGGTAATATGGGGATAGTTGTGACTGTCATGCCATAAAAATATTAGAATGGTTTACACATCTGTTATGTCCTATAATGGGGTGACAGTTTGGGCACAAATTAACTGAAAGCGCGATAACAATTTGGCATTGAATTTAAACTTTCTTTCTATTACCTGGATCCCTGGATACCTCTGCTACGGGTTGAAAGGCTAGTAGCCTGTATACCCAATCTCCTTAGATTTTTTTCACTTATAACTGTTATTTATATACTGCTACACCCTCTTTTTCAGAGTATTATGAGCAGGTGTACTTTTGTACACTCCAGTGTTGCAGGATGAAAGCCTACATATAGCCATGTAGCTATAGTACGGATCTTTAAGGGACGAGTCATTTATTATCAGGTGGGGGGGTCGGGTACATTTTCATACAAGTCACCAAAATTTTTCCGACACCCCAGTCTCACCAGAATTTTTTTTCCGACCCCCCCAGCTACCCTTCACCCACATACTGCATTACCTTTTTTTTAAGTCAGACTGACCTTAATCCAACCTGTATGAAACACAAAGAACATTTTCTTACTTTGACAGGTTGATAAATCATGCACATTAATGGTCTTTAACTTTTGTCAGCATATTTTGATATTTCTCACTTTTTCTTCCTGCATATGGCCATACACTATCTGTTGCTGAATGTCCAATAAAACTCAGAATCAGAATCAGAATTGTTTACTGGTGATACATCCAAGGACAATCATTCACCAGGACCTGTGAATCAGGGAAGCTAGTCCCTAGCCCTTATAAGAGACGTAAACTTAGTGACTGAATCCTCTGCACCCTCAGCAGCAGAAATAAGTGAATCTTCCAGGGAGTTCCAATCTCTAATAGTCTGGGGGAAGAAACTGGACTTGTAAATGTCAGTCCCAGCCAATGGGGTTTGAAATGTCAAGGAGTGATGATTCCTGGTACGCCTATTTGGGGGAACAAGGTCATTTATGGGTATACTGGCTGCACCCCTCAGACCTTTGTAAAGCATTATGAGTCTACTATCTTTCCTTCTCTTTTTTAGGGATTCCCACTTTAGTTTCTCCAGAATGCCAGTCATACTCCCAGTTTCATATGTGTAATTTCCCGTTACAAATCTAGCTGCCCTTTTCTGCACCTTCTCAAGTTCATCTTGAAGAAGTATACTTTGAGGGTCCCAAACTGAACTGCCATACTCCAGGACTGGATGCACCAGTCCCTTGTATGCTGACTCCTTAACATCTTGTGGACATGCTGCCAAGTTACGTCTGAGGAAGCCGAGGGTCCTATTAGCCTTTGTGCAAATATTACTGACATGAGTGTTCCATTTCAAATCATTGGCAATGGTTATGCGAAGGTACTTGATAGTTTCTACATTACTGAGGACCGTTCCCTCTAAGGTATAGGAAGCATTGATCTTCTTGATTCGTTACCTTGTAATTTGCATTATATTGCATTTAACAGGTTGAAATCTCATGCCCCAACTCCTTGCCCAACAACCTAGACGATCTATATCCTCCTGAAGTTTCACCGTGTCTTCAATATCTCTGATTTCACGGTAGCAAACACAGTCGTCAGCAAGAAGTCTTAATTCCGAGTCAATATTTTCTGTTATGTCGTTAATGTATAACGAGAACAACAAAAACTTAATAATAGTAATGGAGGGGGGTCTAGGGGCGCAGCCCTCAGAAGCCACAATAGCTTTGCTGATGACAAGGCAACTGGAAAGCTGATATCACAAATGCAGGCATTAAATAATCCAGAACAAAATCATCTGGTCTACATGATTTTATAGAAATTGCATACTGTCTTACTAGCATTTATGCAAATTTATGAAAAATATCTTTTTTTGATATGAAGTGGTCAAGTTTTGTGTGTCAGTTCTATAAATGTTTCTCAGCTTGAGTTTAAGTTAACAAGAATATAAGTAAGGGGGTCTGGGGGGCTTTGCCCCACAGAAGCTGAGGCATTTTTTAAAAAAAAGAAGACTGATGGAAGAATTCTGACCCCCCCCCCCCCCCAATATGCCAAATAAAATATATGACCCCCCCAGCTCCATGGCTTTTTTATTTCCGACCCCCCCAGTACATCACAAAAAAAAATTCCGACCCCCCCCTAAATGTACCCGACCCCCCCACCTGACAATAAATGACTCGTCCCTAACCTGCACAGGGGATGACTCTCCCTGCACAGGGGGCCTCCAGTTAACGTCCTGATCCGAAGGATGGCACACTTGTTAGCATCATCCCTGCAAATGATGCTAGAAAAATACGTTCGGACATAGAAAGATTTCACCCTGGGTGAGGCTTGAACCCATGACCTGTGGCGTCAGAGTCAACTGCACTAACCACTGAGCCACCGTGCTTCTCAACTACGCTTCTAAACTAACCAATAATCTGAAACACTTAAAAATGGGGAATAACTGGGAGAACACACAGTCTGAGTACAGTTACGCAAGTTTTTTAAACAAATTGAGTATCTGGCAATTTTTGATTGCGTAAAATGCGCAGCTTATCTGTTCCTCTAAGGAAGACTGATATGACAATAAAGTTTCACCTTGAACACAAGGGTCTCTCTCCAAATTAGTTTCAGCTTTGGTAGTGTCTGGGAGGATAGTGTTTTCTGGGCTTGCCTTGATCCTGGACTTCCCTACATTTACTATTAGTATAAAATTCTGCCTTTTGACCTGGCAGCATGCAGAAAATTGAGGAATGGTAGAGTTGATGGGTGGGGAGCTGCTGCAGATGAAACCCTTCCAGTCTTCAACGCTTGTCGAACATATTTTTACCTTTATTGTGTCAAAAGGATGACCTGCAACAACCAGGCATACACCGCCCACCCCACCAGATATAAAATCTTTCACTGGGTTAACTTTTTTGCCCATTTTCTTCGGTGGGTAAGTTACAACAGGTCAACAAATAGACCGGAACTATCATAAAGTACCTGTTCGTATAGTTGCCGTGTTAAAAATTTCATCGGTACGGTGACCGTGCTTCTTCTCAAATTAGATCTAGGGACGAGACATTTATCATCAGGTTGTGTCGAGGTAGGGGGAGGGGGGTGGGGGGAGGGGGGGTTACATATAGTGGTGGTGGTGGAGGGGGATTTTTAATGATCTACCGGGGGGGGGGAGGGGGTTGGCGGGGATGGCTCATATATTTTGGTCGGCACACGGGGAGGGGGTCAGAATATTCTTCCATCAGCCAACCCCTCCCACAGCCCCACCCCGACCCCCATTACACGTACATTTTCAAATTTTGTTCTAGAGGTTTTGCATAGCCTGTATTGTGATGTTTATGATGACAATCCTGTAACTTGATTTCAGACCAATAAAATATTTGTAATTGTTTTTACGAAAAACACACACAACTTTGGCCGCTTCTCATAAAAATGATATTGGCATTCGCCTCAGCCAAGATCAGATGACATTTTTGAATTGAACGTATGTTATGTACTTGCCTATCAAATTTTACAGGACTGAGATACATGACCTACATTTCAGAATGTCAGAAAAAAGCATCTCTCACTGGCCTAAAACTTTGATGTTGATCGGAATAGCCATTTCTTTACAATAATAATTTAAATAGCCCAAAATAGCCAAAAATTAGGTGTTATGCTGTTTCACTTGAAAAATACTACATTTTATGACAGAGATATTTAAACTCATCTGTCATGCACAGTCAAATAAACTTTTGTTAGAAAGCACATTACTTTCCCTTTATAACATAGTTTATTTGAATGGGCTACGACATATGGTCTTGGAGTTATAGCAAAAATACTTCAGCTGCTGAAGTGTGACGCTCTGAGGTATTTTGAAATATCAACAGGAGCTGATCTGCCAGATAATTCAACCTGCTGTGCCCAGTACTTATAATGTGTTATAAATAATCCACAGACATTCTTTAAGTGTAAAAATGAACAATGATATGAATAAAAATTGTCATTAAGTGAACATTTCAATTTTAAATAACCATGCGAAATGTCACACAAAAAGTGTCCTGTCCGTAGACACACATTTCTCTATGAGGTAGCATATCTCTGGAAAAAAAATCTCATTAAAGAGTAGACTCCTTACTACTGTTTATTGTTCCATATAAGACATAATACCACCACTGAAGACAGAGTAGCAATAAGGAAAAAAGTGCAATTTTGTCTTGTCCGTAGATTTTTGTCCTGTCCGTAGACCAACAGTATTTTGATAAACTGTGACTGCTAACCATCAAGTTTCCAACTGCTATGCATTTGAGTTGTAAAAACGTTTCTATAGTCGACTATTTAAGTAAACCTAAACCATTTATTTGATGATAAGTGCATTTTCTTACACCCTAGATGTCCAGTTTGTCAAAAACAGAGAACGCAAAGTCCTGTTTCTAAAAATATTTAAAAAAAGCAATTAATGTAAAATGTCTAAAATGGCCTTAAAATCCATCTGCTTATTTTTTCACAACTATAAAAAGTTAACTTAAAACATTTAATGGCTATATAGTTTGCACTATACCTGCATTCCAAGTATGATGTTGATCTACGGACAAGACACAGTGGACAGGGTGCATCATTTATGGTTTTATGGTATATTATTGGTTACAGGATCCTTTCTTAGTTATGAAAACATTGTCTGTAAGTAGGGAAAAGGCCTTCTTGTCTCTTTCTGAATGCTGTCTTAGGCGTTATACCTCCCACATTATAATCCACCATCATATCTCCCACATCACCCATTTATATCAGACACCTTATTTGTTAGACAAACCATGATGTGGAGAATCTTGTCTATACAGGCTTTTAACGGTCGTTTTTGATATTTATATGGAGGTGCCTAATTCCTCGGAAGAAGATACTTGAATTCTTGTAAGGTAGGTGACCAACGACCTAGTAAAGTTATGGGATAGAACAGAAATAGAATAGAGGTAGGTGAGCCATTTAAGGCTTGATTCATTGGCCAACCCTTCAAAAATAGTTTGAAGACATTTGATACCATTAAAACCTCTGCAGCAGAGGCTATTTGATTTCAACTAACTCAAAGTGCTATCCCTATTATGATAATTACAAATGTTGTCTCAAATATGTCTTGTCCATAAGCGTGTATGGCGGCCTGTTTGGGTTTAAACCCATTTAATACAAATAGCTACATTTCAGATGCAGATATCTGCATTTCAATAAAGATGTCTTCAACTTAATACAGATATCTATATTTAAATGCAGAATCTGCATTTCCGATACAGATACCTGTATTAGAAATGCAAATATCTCTTCTTGATTATTAAATAGAGATATCTCATTTTGAATGAAATATATCTACATTTAATTGACAGATATTAGCACTTCAAATGCAGATATCTCTACTTAAACAGATATCAGTATTTTTAGAAACTCAGATATCTGCATTTGAAATACTGATATCTCCAATCGAAAAAACAGATATCTCGTATTGAAAAAGACATCTCTTATCAGAGAAGATATCTCGAATTGAAATGCATCTATCTATATTTGTGTTTAAAATAAAGATATCTGCGATTCAAATGAAGATACCTGTATTTCAAATGCAGATATCTGTGTTTTAAATAGTATCTTTATCTATGAAAAATACAGATATCTCTAATTCCAATTGAGATATCTGTATTTGAAATGCAGATATCTGTATTTTTCGACTCCGATTATTTTTAACTTTTGTTTTCAAAAAATAATTTATACACCCTTGCTCAAGGTTTTTTACATGCTTGATGTTGCCTGACCGGAGCAGGATCAAACCCACTTTCTCCTGATCTACAGTCAAACACGCAGCCTAATGTGCTGTCAGACCCTGCTGCTTTGTTTTTTTAAGTGTTTAATAACCCTGTAAAACAACTATGGTCAACACCGTCATGGCAAGACACCCAGTGAATCTAACCACATCTTTCCTGGGCAGGCCCATCATTCCACCATTCACTGACACCTGCTCTACTTTAATCTGAGGTAGGCGGAAAAGTTCCTACAGAAGAATGTGGCCTGACTGGTTTTGATGTGTTGCTTTACGTCCACGGCAAACAACTATGGGACTGTTGGGACGGTCAGTTAACCTAACCACACGATTCCTGGGCAGGCTTAGACCTCCTAAGCGTTTCATACTTTCGCCAGTAACTGACAACTGCCCTTCTTGAATCAGCGGAAGGAGAAACGAAAGTATGTGGCCAGACCGGGTATCAAACCCAGTACCTCTGACTTATGAGTCAGGTGCCCTACCGATTGCACTACGCGGCCCAGCGTTGCCTGACTGGACTTTGATCGAACCAGCGTCCTCGTTGCCAGTCGAACGTGCATCCAACTGCACTACCAGGCCCAACCTATTTGGCCTAGCTTTTTAATAGAACTGGATAGGATCATTCATGTACGGTGCAGTAAATAAAGATTGATCTGTTTTCGAACATTAACACAGATATCTGTACTGAAATGTATTTAAAATTCAGACATCTGTTTTTAGTAAAAAATTCAGATATCTGAATTTCAAATGCTGATTTCTGCATATCAATTACAGATTTCTGTATTTCAAGTGCAGATATCATTAGAGTATCTCTAACTGAATATAAGAAATGCAGACACCTGTATTCGAAATGTAGATATCTCTAACTGAAATGCAGATATCCATATTATGATCAAAAATACAAATATCTGCATTTTACAGCTAGATATATATCTCTTTCAATTACAGATATCTGCTTTTCAATTAGAGATATCTTTGATTTCAAAACTACAGATATATGTTTTATATTAATAGAGATATCTGTATTTGAAATGCAGATATCTGCATTACATGAGTAAAAACCCAAAAGGGCTGTCATATTTATTTACATTAATGTTCACATTTTATGGGTGTTTTGACCATTATTTATTTATTAAAGCTTGGTTAAAGTTAAAAAAAAAATGGAATCCACAGAGTTATTGCAATTACAAATTTTACTTCAATTTATGTCTTGTCCGTAGACACGCTGAGACATAAGAGAACAGTGTCATCGTTTAAATTTTGAGTGTATTTTGACTTGTGGTACAGTTGTTTTTGTCAGTTTGATAAGTTTTTTTTGCATAACAGTATTCTCTGTTGGTATCGTTGTTCTATTTTCTTATGATGGTAAACTGGGTTCAGAACACATAACAAGATACAATAAGACACAGAATTGTGATTTGTTTTTCTTTTGGTAATTATATGAAGTAAATAAAAATGACTTTTCACCTATTGATCTATTCTACAGCAATTTTATAGTATAAGCATACATATTTTGCAGTGTTTCATGTACATGTCAGAAATGTCCTGTCCGTAGATGTTTTAAGTTAATTTTGGCAAATTTGTTTCCTCGCATTTATCTTGCATTTCATTTTACAAACATATATAAATGGCACGCCACCTGAAGGCCATTGACTTTACTTTTCAAAATACGAATCATTTGAAAATCAGGTGACCCACAGAGAAACTGGACAAAACAATACAAGGTATATCCCCTAATTATGAAGGAATTTTCATTAAATGAAACAAAAAAATAAATGAAAAAATAGTATTTTTAAATTTTTGCGCATAAAAATTTCAATGTTGATATGTTGTTGTTATTCATAATAAATTATCAGGCTTTATTCTTATTTAAATTGAAAAGAAGAATGTTTTTAAAAAAATGGGGTCTGTATTCTTTTTATGAGTCAAATACAGCCTGTTTAACAAAAAAGAATACTAGTATATAAAATGTTATAGGTGACATTTACATTTTCTAAAACTGGTACATCTATAGATTTCAGAAATTAAAGAATGAAGTCCCTCAGAAAACCTTGAAAAATCACCTCTGGTGAAACATAAAATTTCATCTGATATTGGCTGAGGCGTCTGGTTTGCTAGTAGGGCAGTTTACAATTAGGGGATAACTGTATTCAAAATGGACATTCGGGTAGGTAAATCGTCGGTTTTATGGTCCGAAATTTCATTTTACGGCGACGCGTCATTCTAATGCACTTTTTTCACATTTTCACCTTTCAAAGTGAACATTGCTAACCGTCAGCGACGTAAAACCAAACGTCAGTCAATGAGAAGCGACGTTTCATAATAACGTCGGGTTTCCGACAGTATATCGCAGAATATACTGTCGCAATTTTTTGACGTTATCCAATCAGACGTCGCGTTACATTCGTAAGTGCATTTAAATTAGGGGATAACTGTATTCAAAATTGTCATTTGGGGAGGTAAATCGTCGGTTTTATGGTCGGAAATTTCGTTTTATGGCGACGCGCTAGCGGAGCTGTAAAACGCAATTTGCGACCATAAAACCGACGATTTATCTCCCCAAATGACAAATTTCAATACAGTTATCCCCATTCTAATGCACTTTTTCACATTTTCACCTTTCAAAGTGTACTTCTTTACACCCATCGCAAGTGCTTTCAGAAACGTAAAACCTGACGTCAGCCAATCAGAAGCAACGCTTTATAATGACGTCGGATTTGCGACAGTATATCGCAGGATATACTGTCGCCATGTTTGACGTTATCTAATCAGACTTTACAATCGCAGGTGCATTAGAATGGTTTATAAAATCATGTCGGGCGGATGATTTCGTTCTCGAGTAAATTTAATGCCTGCGTTTTGTGGTATTAGTTTTCCAGTTGCCTTGTCATCAGCCAAGCTGCTGTGGCTTCTCGGGCTGCGCAGACCCCTATTGATATCAATATGAAATAAGCCCTGCTTACAGGCGAGCACATCGCTCTTTACAATGCTCTCCAGAGTTACAGAGTAGAGTAACAGAATTGTATTATTTCTTCATTGCAGAATTTATACATAAATTCTTGTACAGCATTGCTATCCCTACAGATGGTGTTTTTGTCGTATGAAAATTGCAATAAAATTATTGCAACTCAGCAGCAGCGAATTCCGTCTGACAAACTGGTGAGAAACTATCAGAAAACAGCTTTTCCCCTAATACCGTTTTCACGACGGAAAACGGTCTGTAATTCTTTTCATTACTTCTCTACGCCGCTTTCTAATTCCGTTTAATTTCACCCGATGCTCATGCACCTTGCATTTTGTGTGCTGACCATGTAGTGATCTACCGCCACAGAAGCGGTTAAAGTTGACGCCATCTTTTGTTTTTGACGACATTACGTAACGTAGCGACATGAAGACTGCCCGACCTCTATTTCTTAATTATTTTGTGGATTTCTATTCAAAACAGTCCATTTAGGATAATACGGAAGCGGAAGTTAGTGTCGTAACGAAAGAATTTTCATTGAAAGTAATGTATTTTGTAGGTAAAAATATGCCTTACCATTCCTGAGCTTTAAATTGCAAGCGCTTTGCACCTGCAAGCGAGTGCTCGCTATCAACAGCTTTATAGGGCTTTCAACTTCAGATCTTTAAATGAGCATAAGCATACAAAAAAGTGCAGAAAAATTAAATAAGCAGACTATTAATCTGCATGGATAAATATGGTTGCGATTTGCGACCATACGATCGACGATTTACCTCGATCTCCAAATGAAAATTTTCAATAAGGTATCCCCATTCCAATGCACTGTTCGCATTTTTATATTTGAAAGCGTACGACTTTGCACCAAAAGCAAGCGCTATCAGGAACGTTAAACCATACTTTAGCCGAGGAGAAGAGACGTCGAATTTCTGACAGTATATCGCAGGAAATATTGTTGCAAGTTTTTGACGTTATCCAATCAAACGTCGCCTTATGTTCGAAAGTGCATTAGAATCAGGCATATCCCCGCGGACACATCGTAATCACGTCGCACTTGCGTCGATGCGACGTGTTGACGTTGCATCGACGTCAATGCGACGTCATATATCCTCTGGGACAATACTGAAATTGTCATTTGGGGAAGCAAGTCGTCGGTTTTATTGTCGAAAATTTTGTTTCATGGTGACGCGTCACCCATTCTAATCCACGTTTCATATTTTCATCTTTAAAAGTGTACTACTTGAACCCAAAACAAGGGGCTTTCAGCAACATTAAGCCAGATGTCAGCCAATAACAAGAGACTTTGCGTAATGACGTCAAGTGTCCATCAATTTATCGCTGGTTATTCTGTCTCAAATGTTTGGCGCTTTCCAATAAGACGTCGCATTATATACACCGGCGCATTAGAATGGAGAACAACTCTCGTGATTCTTATAAGAATAGATAGGCTCTAGCTCCACATGGACCAGGATTTTACATGCGTCTGGATTTCTACTGCACGAATCGTCTGTGAAACTGCAAATCACATTGTTTCTAGCTGTCATCAATGTTTCCCTTAATAATGTCTCTTTTTTGTTCCTCATGCACTGTGGTCCTTGACTCCCACGATCCCAGATGGTTCCAGTGCACGGCGTTGCATGGGGAACGACGATGTTGAAAACATTTGCGACAGTATATTCTGAGATATACTGTCGGGAGCCAGACGTCATTACATAACATCGCTTCTCTTTGGCTGACGTCTGGTTTCGCGTTGTTGAAAGTGTTTGCTTTGAATGCACTGTAATACACTTTGAAACATGAACATATGAAAAGTTGTCTTGGAATGGGGATATTTTTATTGGAAATTGTCATTTGCGGAGGTAAATCGTCGGTTATATGGTCGGGAATCATAAAACCGATGGTTTACCGCCTAAAATGACAATTTTGAATACAGTTATTCCCTAATTTAATGTTGGGTCAACCTTGTGTACCCGCAGGCACGTTTTGTATCACATTATTTTTCTATTCTTTTTCCTTTTGGTGCTTGGTGAGTAGTGGGTGGGAGGGGGGAGTATGGAATGTCCGTTCCTGTGTATTTTCATATTAAGGAGAAAACTGTACACAAAATTGTCATTTGGGGAGATAAACTGTCGGTTTTATGTATAAGTTGTTCTTATTTTCAAGGTTGGTGCTTTTTGTAGGACTATTGTGTGGGCGGTGGTTGTTTTTGTTGGGTTGAACAACTAAGTATCTGATGAACCAAGGCAGAACAAAGGACCACAGACCGGTTAAGCTCTTCTCCTCCTCCCCACCCACTCCGCAGTAATTTCATTACTGACCGTCCCAAGGCGACAGTTCTGTTTTGCTCTTCTTGGTTGTTTTATGTGTTGTTAGTTGCTATGTCTGTTATTGATATAGTATTTGTGATGTTCAGGCTAGCCCGTTGACCACCTACATAGGAAATGGCTGTTCACATGGCTGCCGCTGGTGTTGTCTTTGGTGATGTCTAGTTGTAGTTTTGTCTTGTCTATTTCCAACATGGTGTCTTGGGCTGGTTGTGTCAGTTCACTGGCCCCGATAGCTCAGTAGTAGAGCGTCCGCTTCGGGAACAGAAGGTCATCAGATAGGTATAAATTGTTACTGGATACCTTGTTTGTCGCACTAAAAACTTTACAGAGTTTATGTTGTGTGTTTCTAATATGCGACGTTAAATAAAGCTTTTTTATCTTTTCTTTTTTATTAGTTCGTGAGAATTTTCCTTCTTACTTATGATCGGAAATTTCGTTCTATTGCATCGCACTAGCGGAGCCGTGAAACGCATTTTGCGGTAATTTTGACCTGTCTGCTTCTTTACGCCTACAGCAAGCTTTTTTCAGCAGCGTAAAACCAGGTGTCAGCCAATGAGAAGCGACATTTCTTGACGACATGTTTACGACAGTATTTCGCAGGATCAATCAGACGTCGCTATACATTCGTAAGTGCATTAGAATTACCGGGAGAATTACTTCTCATGCCTCCAACCAAGAGGAGTGACTCTGGCTTCGACTTTCTATACGTCTAATAAACCTGCTGTTGTCGGTGTCGTGTGGCGACTGTGAAAAGTAAACCGTACTCATGTCTTCATACTTTCTGATCCTTTGGATACATTGGTCTCATTCCAAGCCAGTTTGAAAATAAAGTCCCAAAATAAATTCTGAAGGAATTTCCTCTGGAAGCAAGGAACACACCAGAGAAACGAAATTAGCAGACTCGGTTTTATTGAGTCTGGTCATGTGGAGTGATGTAATGTTGCAACACCGTCTGCGCCCCCGGCACCGGCTTCAGTGGAACTCTTTTTCAGGCTGCCTTATAATGAGCCCAGTGATCCCTAAGGACAAGAAAATATATATAAGAAAAAGTAAGTATGGAAATTCTCAGGAACTGACACAATTCAACCCCAGATCCCACCAAAGGCACCATGTTGGAAAAGACAACACAAAAGTCGTTGCTCGCGGACGTAGGCAGTGTTGTAGTATTATGTTACTGCACATGAATACTCAGTTGAACGAGTCTGCTGTTTTCGTTTGTCTTAACCATGCGTTGCTTCCAGATGGTATTCTTACAGAAGTTCTGAAGATAATGCTTGACAATTCCTCTGTAATTCATCTAGCTATTAACTGCTGCCTACTTGCCGTAAAATGCAATTTTATCATGTTCCTTGCGCTACACATTAGTGCAAGGGGCATGATAAAAATTGCACAAAGTCTTATTCTTATAATTTGGCATACTCAGATCTTCCTACAAGACTTAAATATGCTATTGCCGTTAAGACATTCCTTTCGACTCAGTCCGTGTTTTATTTGTTTTTATCATATGACGTCGCATCTGAGAGTGTAATAAAGCCATGCATTAAAATCGATAATCCACTGGTGGATTAAATATGCAAATTACGTCGTAACGTTATACGTTGACGTCCATTAAAACGTCGCGTTTTCTAATGGCGAAATCGTGACGTTTTAGTGTAAATTTTGCTTATAAAATGCGATTTTAGTGTCATATGATAAATAGAATCTTGCATTCGTGCTCCTGTATTATTGAATTTATTAAACTCGTTGGTGAAACCGATAAGATGCTCGGCAAAGCCTCGCATCTTATCTTTTTCCCCAACTCGTTTAATAAATTCAATAATACATGAGCACTCTTGTAAGATCCTCTATCTATTTGTTTCCCATCCTGATCAGTTGATGAGTTAGTAAGTCCCGACGCTGACCGAACAACTAAATGCTTTGAAATATTACAGAAGCTAAAGAAGAGGGATGTGATACAAAATACAAACCCGATTTTATTCATTCATTTTATGTAAACATTGAATGATAAATGCCATTGTATCAAAATAAAGGAGCTGAATAACAGCTCATTCCATGAACACAAAAATGATTTAAAAAACAAACTGAAGATGTAAATGGTATAATACAAAATATGACAAAGTCAAACAACAAAACCCCCAAACACTCTGAACACGATCTCTTTATCATATAAGAACTTTTGCTGCTGTCTATATATTTCTAAACGGGTCTGCTAATTCGTCTATAGAAAAACAAAAATCAAAAGAAACGTTACGTCCAGTCTCCAGAACAGACTGAACTTCGATGCATGCATTTGTCAAACATTTGTGTTTAGTCAGGAAAAGATGATAATAATTGGCGTCTACAGTGCATTGACAATATGATATTCTATTTATTTCTATGGACCTGTGTGAGACACTACAGTGAATAGCATCCTGTAACTATTTTTATTCAATTCCATTCACTTTACTTATGACAATGCGCAATGAACAATAAAAATGAACAGAATAGGATAAACATTTACTGACATGCATGATAATGCTATCTGTTTCTCTGAAGCACACACTTTCAAGAAGTCACTGTTGATTTCTACAATGCTGTTGAAACAGCTGCCAGTTTCTCGGCATTTTAGAAACATAGAGTATGTTTATTTTACAAAAAAAATTTCCATTCATTATTAAGAAAACCTTACATTCTGTAACAAAAAGCTCGTGTAAAAGTAAAATAAACGCTCGTAGCACAACCAGTCTTTAAACTATATCAAAAAATTAAAAACCAAGTATTGACCTTCTAATGTACGTTCTAAATCATTCTGTTTCCTAGGTGCAACACCTTCTGTCCTTGCATTTAACTTTTCTAAACCCAGTTTCAATAATGAGTTACTTAACATTATTTATCATATGACGTCGCTTCTGAGAGTGTAATAAAGCCATGCATTAAAAACGATAATCCACTAGTGGATTAAATATGCAAATTACGTCGTAACGTTATGCGTTGACGTCCATAAAAACGATGCTTTTCTAATGGCGAAATAGTGACGTTTTATTGGAAAATCTGCTAATAAAATATGATTTTAGCGTCATATGATAAATAGAATCTTGCATTCGTGTTCATGTATTATTGAATTTATTAAACTCGTTGGGGAAAAACGATAAGATGCTCGGCAAAGCCTCGCATCTTATCTTTTCCCCCAACTCGTTTAATAAATTCAATAATACATGACCACTCATGTAATATCCTCTATATAAACTGTGTAACTTTCTACATTACAACTCTTATAAAGCCTGAGGCCACGGTGAGACACCTTACTAGAGGTCACTACCTGAAAGTCTAAAACCACAAATTAAATATATTTCTACACTATGTTCCTACTTGAATGTCGGAGTTTCTGTCATAAAGCTGTTTAAAAGTTTCAAATATACTGTCAGTCTGTGGACAAATAGTTAATGAATTTCATTGTAACTTCAAAGCCAAGAAAGCAAGCCTGAAAAAGAAAAAAAGAAACACAGTTAGAGTCAATTAGTTATGTTTGGATTTTGACAAGACAAAAGTTGTGTCAGTTACATGTAAATGTTGCTTCGACGGGAGAATTTATTCCATTTTTAGGTTTACTTTTATATCCGAATCCCGTCTTCTTCCTTGCCACTCATTACAGCGAAGTGCTATATGTATATCACAAACAACGTTTCACTATATTCAGCCTTCACCTTCGTTTTAACAAGAGGATTAATGTTTCTGAGTTCAATCATCTCTGTCGTGAAAATATGCTGACAGTGCTCTCTACTAGACACTGCTGCTGGGGTATTGTAGAATGTCTCCAGACAGACTGAAAAAGTGTCGGAGAGTGTCATAACCTAACACTTACATTGGATATTCCGTTGAAAGCTTAAAAATCATTTTAATTTAGATATTAGAGTCTAGAGCTGTAGAATTTGATAGAGCGCGGATGCAAATATAAGTGTTGATATACAAATATATTTAGCCCTACATTTTATAGACTTTAATTGAATACATACACCATCTAAGTGAATGAAAGTATTTATGTGGTAACACCATTCTAGGTTTTCGTAACGGTATGCTTATGAACAGCGAAACTGGAATCATGAGTCTACTTACTGCATTAGCCGGAAATGCCCGAACCAAGACAGGTCCAATGCCTTTAAACAAAGCTTTTGGGCCTTCTTCTTTGATAAGTTGTCTAAATACGTCTCTCACTCCATTACGATAGGTACCCTCCGGAGCTTAAAAGTAAAGTAAGCTTTCAGTCATTATAAGGTTTCTTGGACGATAAATTCTTTCTCGATTTCTTTAGTGATCAATATCAATTCTGAGTTGTAGTCCTTGTTTTCATAGCACAAAAATATAACTAATAAACTGCAGTAAAAGTCATTACAATTAAAATCATAAAAAGTTCCTTCAAGAGCAGAGAATACATACAGAAGTAGGAACATGGGACAGACTACGTAGTTTCGGCTAATAAAGCTTCGTCAGTGACCCTGACAATATCTGGAGACGAAACCAGAAGAAAAGCATACTGTAATTTCTTAATTTTAATTGGGCAGTCGATTCAAAGATTGATTAGTTTCAAAAGGATCCAAAAAATAGAAAAGACGATGATCTAGAGTAATAGTCTAAATCGATCTTAATTTTAGATTTCTCAGAATCTATCCTCTGATCTCAAAGGATGTGAATAAAATATAATCTGCACTAAGGATGATGTACGGGGAGACGTTTTACGGCCGCCACACTGCACAACACCAGCTGCAGTGAGGTGAAATTAAAATCTTAAAAAGTTCCTTCAAAAGCAGAGAATACATACAAAACTCTTTTAGTTTAAAAAAGCCCGCTTACCACTAGACACAAAAGTGAATTCAAACTACATATAGGCCTAATTCGAATTTAATTTTCAAAACATAATAAGGCTATAGGCGTTCTAATAGTGACGTGGTCAGTAGGCTGTAATTCTGAATTCTGAAACAGCATCTCAGCAGATGAAACCAGAGGACCAATGGTCCTGTAGCTCACCTGACACTTGGTCCTGGTATATATTGCTTTTATACATGTATATAGCACCAGGGCAGGGACAGATAACCCCCCTCCCTTGGGGATTAATGTTGAGTCCCAATTCTATATACCAAGCCACAAGGTCACTGGGCCTTTGTTTCTGGACAAAGATTTCTGAAGGGTTTTTATCATAAATGGGTGTGGCGGCCACCATGTTCATACGACCATGACCATCTGAACAAACTTTGATTCCTTTGACCCAGTATTAAAGCTCCATATGAAATACAGTAATCATTTGTATAAACTATGATGGGCCTGAGTGCCCAATGCTACATACCGGTACCAAGTTTCAAGGTTATAGGCCTTTCGGTTCTCGAGAAAAAGACGTTTGAAGAGTTTTTACCATATATGGGCATGGTGGCCATCTTGGTCAAGTGACCAAGACCATCTGAACAAACTATGGTTCCTTTAAGCCGGTGAAGCTCCATATGAAACATGGCTTCAATTGACCCTAGTGGCCTCTGAGAAGATGTTTGAAAATGTTGACGGGTGACAGAATCTCAATGACCTTGTACAAAAGTCAAAGAATGACCTTGACCTTTAACGACAAAATATCTTCATCTGGTCATTTAGTCAACCATATATACCAAATATTGCACCTTAGACTTAAATAGTTTCTGACAAATCCACTTTTTAAGCATTTTCCCATATAAAAGCCTACATAATGTACCAAAGTTGACAGTGTCATATATTAGGTCAAGGTCAACGCACGATCATTTGTATAAACTATGATGGGCTTGAGTGCCCAAAGCTACATACCAAGTTTCAAGGTCATACACCTTTTGGTTCTGGAGAAGAAGATTTTGAAGGGTTTTTACCATATACGGGCATGGCGGCCATCTTGGTCAAGACCCTGAGAACAAACTTTTATTCCCTGATCACACTTAGACTCCATATGAAATTTGGCTTAAATCAGACCAGTGGTTTCAGAGGAGTAGATGTTTTGAAAATCTTGATAACGGACAGACCGACAAATGACCTTGACCTTTCAGTGACATAATATCTTCATCTGGTCATTTAGTTGACCATATATACCATGTATTGTACCTTAGACTTAAATAGTTTCTGAGAAATACACTGTTTAAGCGTTTTCCCATATAAAAGCTTAACGTACCAAAGTTGACCATGTTGTAAATTAATTCAAGGTCAACGCATGGTCATCATTTGTATAAACTATGATGGGCCAGCATGCCCGATGCTACATACCAAGTTTCAAGGTCATAGGCCTTTTGGTTCTGAGGAAGAAGATTTTCGAAGGGTTTTTTTACCATATATGGGCATGGTGGCCATCTTGGTCATGTGACCCAGACCCCGGGTAGAAACTTTCGTTCCCCCATCCCACTGAGACCCCATATGAAATTTGGCTTCAATCGGCCCAGTGGTTTCAGAGGAGAAGATGTTTGAAAATCTTGACGACGGAATGACCTTGACCTTTACTAACATAATATCTTCATCTGGTCATTAAGTCGACCATGTATACCAAGTATTGTACCTTAGACTTAAATATTTCTGAGAAATCCACTGTTTAAGCGTTTTCCCAGATAAACGCCTAACGTACCAAAGTTGACCATGCCGTAAATTAGGTCAAGGTCAATGCAAGGTCATGATTTGTATAAATTATGATGGTCCCGCATGCCCAATGCTACATACCAAGTTTAAAGGTCATAGGCCTTTTGGTTCTGGAGAAGAAGATTTTTGAAGGGTTTTTACCATATATGAGCATGGCGGCCATCTTGGTCATGTGACCCAGACCCCGGGTATTAAATTTCGTTCCCCTATCCCACTGAGACTTCATATGAAATTTGGCTTAATTCGGCCCAGTGGTTTCAGAGGAGAAGATGTTTGAAAATCTTGACGACGGATGGTCCCACGGAATGACCTTGACCTTTAGTGACATAATATCTTCATCTGGTCATTTAGTCGACCATTTATACCAAGTATTGTACTTAGACTTAAATAGTTTCTGAGAAATACACTGTTTAAGCGTTTTCCCATATAAAAGCCTAACGTACCAAAGTTGACCATCCAGTAAATTAGATCAAGGTCAACGCAAGGTCATCATTTGTATAAACTATGTTGGGCCTGCATGCCCGATGCTACATACCAAGTTTCAAGGTCATAGGTCTTTTGGTTCTGGAGAAGAAGATTTTTGAAAGATTTTTACCATATATGGGCATGGTGGCCATCTTGGTCATGTGACCCAGACCCCAGGTATAAACTTTCCTTCCCCTATCCCACTGAGACTCCATATGAAATTTTGCTTCAATCAGACCAGTGGTTTTAGAGGAGAAGATGTTTGAAATTCTTGACGACGGAATGACTTTGACCTTTAGTGACATAATATCTTCATCTGGTCATTTAGTCGACCATGTATACCAAGTATTGTACATTAGACTTAAATAGTTTCTGAGAAATCCACTGTTTAAGCGTTTTCCCAGATAAAAGCCAAACGTACCAAAGTTGACCATGCCGTAAATTAGGTCAAGGTCAACGCAAGGTCATGTTTTGTATAAACTATGATGGGCCCGCATGCCCGATGCTACATACCAAGATTCAAGGTCATAGGCCTTTTGGTTCTGGAGAAGAAGATTTTTGAAGGGTTTTTACCATATATGGGCATGGCGGCCATCTTGGTCATGTGACCCAAATCCCGGGTATAAACTTTCGTTCTCTTATCCCACTGAGACTCCATATGAAATTTGACTTCAATCGGCCCAGTGGTTTCAGAGGAGTAGATGTTTGAAAATCTTGACAACGGATGGTCCGACGGAATGACCTTGACCTTTGGTGACATAATATTTTCATCTGGTCATTTAGTCGACCATGTATACCAAGTATTGTACCTTAGACTTAAATAGTTTCTGAGAAATCCACTGTTTAAGGGTTTTCCCATATAAAAGCCTAACGTACCAAAGTTGACCATCCAGTAAATTAGGTCAAGGTCAACGCAAGGTCATCATTTGTATAAACTATAATGGGCCCGCATGCCCAATGCTACATACCAAGTTTCAAGGTCATAGGCCTTTTGGTTCTGGAGAAGAAAATTTTTAAAGGGTTTTTACCATATATGGGCATGGCGGCCATCTTGGTCATGTGACCCAGACCGCGGGTATAAACTTTCGTTCCCTTATCCCACTGAGACTCCATATGAAATTTGGCTTCAATCGGCTTAGTGGTTTCAGAGGAGAAGATGTTTGAAAATCTTGACGACGGATGGTCCGACGGAATGACCTTGACCTTTAGTGACATAATATCTTCATCTGGTCATTTAGTCGACCATGTATACCAAGTATTGTTCCTTAAACTTAAACAGTTTCTGAGAAATACACTGTTTAAGCGTTTTCCCATATAAAAGCCTAACGTACCAAAGTTGACCATGCCGTAAAGTAGGTCAAGGTCAACGCAAGGTCATGATTGGTACAAACTATGATGGGCCCGCATGCCCGATGCTACATACCAAGTTTCAAGGTCATAGGCCTTTTGGTTCTGGAGAAGAAGATTTTTGAAGAGTTTTTACCATATATGGGCGTGGCGGCTATCTTGGTCATGTGACCCAGATACCCCGAACAAACTTTCGTTCCCCCAGCCCATGGAGGCTCCATATAAAATTTGGCTTTGATCGGCCCCGCGGTTTTGGAGAAGACCTTTGAAAATGGTGGACGGACGGACGACGGACTACAGAGCATTGCCATACTAAAAGCTCACCTTTGAGCCTTCGGCTCAGGTGAGCTAAAAAAAAATGTATTAATAAAATAAAAGTGAAGAATCAGACAAAAACACTAAATACTGTTAAGTTCTCATACAGTTTGATCTAAGTATTCAATTATAATTCATATGTTTGCTCTTTTTGATCCACTGGTTCTAAGTCCTTCACACGGATCGAACAACTTACAGGGGCGTAGCTCCCTATACGCAAATACGCAGGTGCGTATTGAAATTTTGTCAAATTAACAAAATTTTAACACGCACCAGCATATTTGCAGTCTGAAATTTTGTAAATTGGGCAAGTTGTAATACAAGCTGCCAACTGACATGACAATATGAAACATCCAAAGGGGATAAACCACATGATTTCCTCTCAAGGAGTATAAACACCTTACTGTGCGGATCACATTATGGCCTCTAGCTACGCCCCTGACTTATATGTTTGCCTTCTCAAGCAACTAGTAGATCTATATGCTCTATATATAACTTTGTGCAAAATGCTTTTGGAAAACAGTGAAACTAAAATGGTAAAACTGTCTTGCCTGTTTGTAATCTTGATTTGAGAACGTCGGCCCAGAGAGACACTATCCAGTTCACCTCCCCAGCGACACCTCCTGCGACTATTGTTCTGCTTGCACTCAGATCTGAACGACTTTGATATGAAAATAAAAAATGAAATGTTTTAACGTTTTATACTTACCCTGTTATACATATGTAAACAAAAATGCATTGGCCAAGTTATTTCCATGAAATAAAAACGATTTGCGGCCCTATATGTCTATATGTGTACTCAGAAATGTTTTGAAAATGAAAGACATTTGGTGATTGACGGATTAATATAGAATGCTTATTGGTATTATATCTAATAATGATATATCGTTCTTGTTCCATGTTCGAGCTTGTACAGATGCTAGCTATACAGGTAGTACAGGTAATTCATTTATTCTGTCTCATAACATTTGTCACATTTTGTTGCTTTGTTAACATCCCAGCAGGCACATGACGTCGGAATGACGTCGAACTGACGTCGATGCGACGTCATGACGTCGCATCGACGTCAGTTCGACGTCATTCCGACGTCATGTGCCCGCTGGGATTTGTGTTCGTTTTAATCTTTTTATTATGTTTGGACATAGGTCATCAGGTTTGCAATAACTTGTGCTATGTAAATATTATAGTCACATGAATATAGACAACTGAGTGATTTCTTTCATACTCAGACATTTGAGTTTGATCAAGGTACGGAACCTGTCTTAAGTGATCTTAAGTCGCATAATAGCTGTTAATTAATTCTAATGAAGCTAAAGAATCGGCAAAACGAAGATAGTGTTCTAAGTAAGTCTGAACCTTTAATAAGCGCGAATTACGACAACAACTGAATTTACAAACAACTCACATTCAAAGGAGGCGGTTCATAGTGAACCACCTCATCTGGATCATTCTTATTCAGCTTCTAGTCTTTGAATTCTCAATCTGAAATATCTTGGACGAATTATTTTTTGAAATCTTGTGGGTGTATATCTTGTCGTCTGCTTTTTCTTTTCCTTTCTTTTTTTCGCTATAAGAATTAAGATAAATGGTTATACCTCTGGCCAGGCGGAGTCAAAGTATGTTGAAGCCATTCGTATGTCACGAAATAAACACCAACGGCTGGAAGGTCTAAACATAAAATATAAAAGTTGTGCTTAATGTAACATCTGAAATACAAATGGCATAGAATGTTGTACTAAAAGGTTATCACGAATAAAGTCAGAAATTATTTATGATTATTGCCAGAGAAGGCTAGAAACACATAGCATACCTATCAATAGTTACGTCAAGTAAACATGTATAAGTTATCTCTGTCTCTCTCTCTCTCTCTGTGAATAATATTGTTGATTTTTTTCGTATTATAATAATTTGATAATGTACATTTCTGTGATGTCATTTGAAAGAATTAAAATCTAAATAATTTGTTTCAATGACATTGCCATATTAAAAAATGGAACAGTTCGGAGTAAAAGAGTTGATTTACCCCTCAATAAGGTAATACATGTTCCCTTGTATAAGCTCCTCACACCCCCACTACGGTACAGCTGCTTGATACAATCTGTTGGTCCTGAATATACTCTAGTATTAGCGACGGCCTGCGTCTGCAGAAAACAATAATTTTGTTAATCAGTTTGCATTTAAAATAAAAAATAAAAAACGAACTTAATCGTTTAGTTAATGCGCTAACAATCACTAGGTCATGACTGATAATCTGCTACTATCATTACTCAATAAACTTCATATCTCGACTATTGCGACGGGATAAGCGTGAAAAAGGTGAAAAAATACACAGGTCTTTGCTGGTGAACATGAAATTCTATTCTGTTTTCGCTATCAAACACGCGGCAATCGTAGCTATATGGTGCAGTGCCATAGTAATTATGAAAATAATAATCAATAATAAGTTAGCAGACTTATTTTTTTTTATTTCTTTGTTCTCTACAGTTTAGTACACAAAAAGCAGGACATTCTGCTGAAAATAAGTAACGTGCAGTGGTATAAAAATATTATCATTAATAAAAATGCATTTGGGTCTGAGGATACTTCATATGCATGGAGAATAGTGTTCCATCAATTATTGGTTTCAACTCTTTCTCAGAGATGCCAGGCTTATTCTCATGTTCACCCATGTATAAGGTGCATGTACATTTTTGCTAAATTGATGCATTCATTAAACATAGGGTAGGAGGGTAAACCTGTATCACAAATTCAGCATATAAACTAAACAGGCGTGTAGGTGAAATAATTCAAGCTTTTTGTGCAGACTTTTGCATTCACACAAATCAGTGATTATCACCACCTTATGGCTTAACAGTGACGTTACCTGCAGCAAGCATTTTATTCTCTCTACAGGTACAGACACCGTCGTTTGAAACACCGCTGCCACCATACCGGCCTTAAATATTTGTGGGTAACTGCAATATAAGAAGAAGACCAAATTGGCGGTCTGAACACCGAAATCTGAACTAAAGTTTCTTTGTCTATATATGCAACATAATCTATTTTAGCAGCCATGCAGTATCCCCCAAGTCCTATACACGTGCATTCGTCCCCACCATCCGCCAAAAGATCTCTAATTTTTATTATTGGTAAATGAAATTCCAAATACCAACTTCCTGGAAAGATAGTTATGTTATCACTTCAAAGCAAAATATCTGAGCATGATTTAACAGAAGAACAGAATTGAGGGCAGCAAGAAGAAATTAAATGTTAGTCTTGAATGGTGATCAGCCCCTCTGTACCGCTCCATGACGTTCTAAACACTTTTAAACAAAAGAAACTCCACGCCCGCCCCCCTCCCACCCGCATACACACGTCGTACTACTTTAATATGTTTATCTACTGTACAGAAAGTAGCCTACTTACGTGAGATCAGATTTCAAATGGCTTTGTTGTAATTTCTTTCCAAAACCAAATCCTAGAAACACCAAAGAGCTCATCAGAGTTACTGCCATTAACGGTGCCGCCATACCGCTGTATAACGCCAGAAAGCCCTGTAAAGTATAGGACGTGTTTGTACTCAATGTTTTCCGCTTTGTTATAGCCAGCATGAATATCCGTTATTCAGATGACATCCGTTAAAGGAATTATAGATATCCACAATCAAATATGGATATCCATGGTGCGGATATTATGTCTGATGTATGGGTATCCATAATCTGTTATTCAAAGGATGAACAACTATTACTTTATATAACAACATATAATGCTGAATAGATTGTATAAGACATCCAGTAGAGAAACTTAAAATAAAAATCTTTCAACGTTTCGGCTAATGAAAGCCTTTTTCAAGAAGTTTTTTTTTTCCTTTCAATACTACATTGCCTTATTGTTGCTGCAGCCCACCATTTTGAATGTAGTATTGAAAGGAAAAAAACTTCTTGAAAAAGGCTTTCATTAGCCGAAACGTTGAAAGGCTTGTGAGGAAAAAACTGTGAAAATAAATATGAAACAAAGATTGTGCGATTTTAAAATAAAAAGTTACACCAGTAACAGGCGTTACAACACCATAGAAATAAAAAAGTAAGTACATATAAAGATTCCGTAACTTCAATTCATGAACCATATTTCTCAGTAACTAACTGCCTGCTTGATTTGTGCAAGATATACAATGGAGTTCAATTCATATTCATAACATTTTTATGAGACTGACAAATAAAAATCAGGATAAGCCACATGCCAAAAAAGACAGACATAAACATAAAAGAGTGAACAGGGGCATTAAAATCAGAGTGAAAACACTTAAAGGTAGGTTCCTGTACTTTGGACTGCATCATAATTTTGATGATCTTTCATCCGAGTTGTTGGAAAGCACTTATTAAAGGGAATGAATAAGTTTCACAAAAAAGTGTAAATCAAAAAATATTAGAAAAGTTGTTTTGCAAGGGATTTCCTAACTCTGCTTCGCACACCAGTTAGCGCTATTTTTAGTTCGCGCCAAAAATGGATAACGCAGCTGAGGTCATGCTGCATTACATTCTGGGATAGTTTTAACCCATCCACCATGCCAGGACCTCTAGGAGAGCTCACGACAAGGGAAAATTGACCTTTGGAGAATGGCATCAGAAATCGCGCACTTAAAGACATAATAAACATAGTTATTTTTAGAACTGGAATTCCAACGAAAGAAAATAAACCAAAAGGGAAAACGACTATTTTTTCAACATCTGATTAGTTTTTCAGTGGCAACAAATTCAGAAAAATAAGAGAATTCAATACTGCTCAGAAAAAGACGAAATTATTTTGTGGACATAATTGTTATCGCTAGTACAGGAACCTACCTTTAAGTTCTATGATGAATACAGCCCGTTTCATATTTACGCAAAATCTGACTGTCTGAAATGTTTCTCTTTTTAAACTGAATTAGACAGGATAACGGGTTTCTCCGCTACTAAAGTGCAGGTGTACAACGGTATTTTAGCTTCAAAGCAAACCGTCTTGTCACAAACTTAACGGCACCTGTCAGCGGTATTATTAACGCATAAATCACCAAGCACGTGGCAATGCTCTTCAACTGTGAAGTTACAAAATACGGTGAAATCAATCGAATAATAATAGTAAAAAAGAATAAGCAGTCAAGCCCGACTGCGTAAATAATGCGCTATATAAATGAGATGAGGCATTGTTATTATTATTATTTGATAGAAAAGTGCAGAGTTCCTGGTGGTTTAAAACGGCGGTGATAGTTTAGCACTAAGGGGTAAAGATGAGACAATCTGCAAGTATACGACACTCAGGCTATAAAGATAACAATTCGCCGCCCGTGTACATACTGGTAATACTGGTCAATACCCCTACCTGAGCTGTCATTTTAATTGAGTCGCGACGTGAGAAAGAAGTACCTTTAGACACGGGCAAATAGCGAATATTAAGAACAGCCTGCAAGTCTGATCTGAGCAGAGTGTTCGCTATTTGCTGTAGACTTCATTTATTGTTGATCAGGAACGAGGTGATTTTGCTAACATTGCATATGCACAGGCTGATCCGAGTTTGATCGAATAATCGTTATATACGTGCAAAAGTGGCTGTCGTTCGAGACAGTCTATAAAAGGATCTACTCAGTCGACAGGGGAAGACGACTCGGCTTTTGGGACGCTATTATAAAAAAGATCCGCGTGTTATGTGTATCTGCGCAGTTTACTGTACAGTCTGGTCAGAGCATACACCGTATGATTCACCTATCCTGCAACATGTGCCTATCATGCTGTTTTTACATTTTAGTATATAGGCTTGTTTGGGCAACGACGCGGCTTGAATCCAAATGATGTCATTTTCATAGGGTCAACACTTTTAATAAGAAAAGGATTTGCTCCATTCAGAAAGGGATGTAAAAATGAAAATGGCAGT
Source organism: Ctena decussata (assembly GCA_963989385.1). Taxonomy (NCBI): domain Eukaryota; kingdom Metazoa; phylum Mollusca; class Bivalvia; order Lucinida; family Lucinidae; genus Ctena; species Ctena decussata. Next base: position 2,293,292 of record OZ022507.1, on the reverse strand, counting down.
GTTGCCTCCCCGAAAAGTGTGCCCATTCACCTTAAGACAGATCTTTCCCGATATCAACCAATACGGGACATACCATGTATCCTTTTCACTTCTAAAGTTTGATCAAATACATTATAAGATCAACTCTTAACCAAAACAAACTGGCCAATCTGATCTGAGTCTGCGCTTGGCGCACAACCACATTGCTGGTTTTCTCGTGTCGTGGCTCATATGCAGGTGTACCCACACACATTAAAAGTTTGTTATAGTAAAGGCGACCATTTTACACATAGGGTATTTAGGTAAAATTTTCAATCACAGAAATCATTTCTCCGATTCTGAAAGGACGCCATCAGACTCAGTGCCGGGCTCAGATAGAAGATACATGTACACATCAATGATTCTTCCTTGGCTTCCTGGGAAACAACTTTGAAAAGAAAAAATAAGATATTCGAACACGCAGCAAAACGAGGGAAAACTGTTACATGTATGAGCTGTAGGCCTAATGTTTAATAGTCCGAAAACTTTGAGAATTTATCCGCGCGGCAGAGTCAGTTTCGTTTTCATGTAAATACAAGTTCTGTGATTTTGCCATGCGGAGTTCTGATTTATAAAACAAACTTCTCACCTCTTATTTTTCCTTCATTTCGATGCATCTTTTAAAGTCCGAACATTTGATTATTGATCCGTGCGGCAAAATCATGTTTTCTATATTTCATGAATGAACTAATTAATAAGCTGTGACGTATATCTTTTAGCTATCAAACCAACAGTTTTACGGATTTGCATATCTAAGATAGTCAATTCAGTATACGTCAATCACCTTTGAGACTGCCCTGTTGCAGCGTTCGCTAATCAAGACACGCCACTTATTATTGTCGCGTGCAGGTTTAGTGATACAATCGAAGGTAAAACTTGACAGTTCTTACATCAGAAAGTCTATGCTTACTTGTGTTCGGGGGGGGCTTATCAAAATACGAAGTTTTACATTTGCAAAGGCATTTGAGCCGCGACACGACAAAACAAACAATGTGGTTGTGCGGCCAGCGCAGACTCAGATCAGCCTGGGCATCCGCCCAGTCTGATCAGAGCATTCGCTGACCGCATGGAGGTAGCTTAGACCCTAAGCTACCCTTTGAGCACATAAAGAAGAGACTGAGTAAACTGGGCGGATGCCCAGTCTGATCTGAGTCTACCCAGGGCGCACAACCACATTGTTGGTTTTCTCGTGTCGCGGCTCATTTGTTTTTGTTAAAATCGCTAAAGGGAAAATCGGCACGCACAAATTAACACTTACATGGACCACAATCGCACAAATTCTGTTCATTGGCATTGCTCCAGTGACCTGGTGGGAAAGAGCGCTGGCTCTTATACGTTACCTCTGTGACTGCTGTGGGTTCGAGCCTCGCTCAGCGCACAGGCCGACAACAGCTCTGCTTGCTAAACGTCAGGAGTTTTTCCCATGAGCTCCGGTTTTGGCTATTAAAAGGGCCTGTTAAGGTCAAGAATACGTATATGACTGGCGCAATTAACCAGCTCTGTGCCAGAGGGCCACTTCAGTGACCACAAATAGTTCCAAGTCAAAATTACAATAAATGGCAATAATTATGAGGAAATGTGGTAGAGAATGTTTATGAAAATGTTAATCTTTGTCTTGGTTATTCATTTTATTGCGTTAAACCGAAAATAATGCTTTTAAAAGTTTTACTGTTTTGGTGACGTAACGTCCGGGATGTTTGGCGCCAGTAATGACGCGAGACGTCCCGCCATAGAGCAGGGTTGTTTGAAAAGTAATCTTCGCTGGTGTCCATATGAAGGTTGCTTCTTTCGGGACAGCCACACCTGTATATAAGCCCACACTTTCATCCATATTTTCATACGCTAATAAAATTTGGTTAAATCTTACCCGGTGGTAAAAGTGAATGATAACGTAAATAGGCAAGTTCCGCATTCGTCAGCTTTTGTCAAAATACTAGCCTTACATTCACCTGTTCTTTCAGTCTGCATATGCGTCATATTATAATAATAATAATAATAATAATAATAAAAATAATAATAACAATAATAATAATAGTTATAATAATAATAATAATAATAATAATAATAATAATAATAATAATAATAATAGTTATTATTATTATTATTATTATTATTAGAATGGCACCTTGTTCCATAATTTGAAGAAACAAATCATCCTACTTTTATTTTCTGCACAGTCTCTAAAGTATGTAAGCTCGCACACAGATTATTATTAGAACTCGCATAAAAGATTTGAGTCCTTGCTAGCTGCCACTGCTCGATTTCTCGTCACAAAGCTCCAGGAATTACTTCGTACCATATGCATCTACTGGGCCCCCGAGTCATTCTGTGAGCCTTTGCTAGTTAACATAAGCAGAATAGACAGGCGCTGTAGTGCTATGGCGCAGGAGGTCGAAGAATCACTTTCCCATCGGGCCAACGGCTGATCAGCCTAGCAGTAAATATACTTATTTCGAGTCAGAGAAGGCAAAATACATCGGAAGGACAGGGCTCCGTCTGTTGACTGCTGTACCTAACATACTGCGGGTCTTTGACGCCATCTGCGGCACGACCACAAGGCTTCAGGAAATTAAAACTTTATATCTTTTATTCTTATTTGTCTATTTTATTTGTGTATTCGTTTTGCAAATTTGCACTGGATTTCAGTATCACAATTAATTCAGTATCACAATGAATGACGCCAAAGTTCCACTCAATCTTTTTTCGGAGAAGTGATACTAGTTGTGGACGCATGCTGTAAGTCGCATCCTAGGAAATAACTTCTTCGGGCTGTACGTGCCCTGTCTGATCCAGGAATTATTTTGCCATGACTAGAGGAGCCCCAGTAGCTCAGCAGGTTAAGCGCTGGCTAGCTGATCTAGCGGTCCCGGGTTCGAGCCCCGCTGTAGGCGGGAATCTTTTCAATCGTAACGGGGTTCCATTGCGCACAACCTTTCATTATCTGCCACTCATTGTGTTAATATGAATGAAATACTGTTAAAAAGGACGTAAAATCGCAAGCCATCTCTCCACCGCAAGCCATTAACAGATGAACAATTCGACAAGGAGCAAATACAGGAGTTGTGTGTGCGAGTTGGCGGGTGGTGGGGGAAGGGGGCGGGAGTGGTGACTGGGGAGGCGGTGTGCAATAATCTGCTCTGGTCCCTTCTGGAAGACTGCCGAACTTTGCTCGATCGACGCACGCACTTCACGCGTGTGCGATTCTTAATATTTTGCAGCTCCCACCACCTTCCAACCCACACCCAATTATAATAAGCCTCCAAAGGAGGTCACTCTAAAATAAAAGTGCATATTGGATGGATAGAACTAGTCTTTTAACTAAATGATTTTTTTCTGATATTCTCTATTGAAAAAAAATATTTTCTGAAAGAATCGCCCAAATCCCATGTTCTTCCATAATTTTTACAAAGGATAACAGCTCTTTTGAAACTTCCTCTAGGCTGCCCTGAAAAAAGAGCCGTTTCTAATATTGGGGCCTGATCGCAAAGGAAAAAATTCTGCGCCTGGAGAAGAGATTTATTCCTCTTATTGTCGATTCCCGGTGAAAAGCGAGGCAAAAAGACAACTGCAGAGTCTCTCGCCATGAACGTGTACCCATTCACACTAAACACAGACGGAAAAATCACACATGTTAAACTATGTTTTAAGGATGTTACGAAACGAAAAGGTCGTAGTTACCAAACGACCTGATGACCATAACTATAACTATAACTATGACTATAACTCTTTCTCGTTTCGAAACAGCCCGTTTTCGTTTCATAACAGCCCTTGTATACATGTGGTATTAAAACCAGGGCTGCAGATAAAAGAAAAATATACATGTTAAATGTAGTCTTGTGATCTTGGAAAAAAATGTTACAAGAATGGCATGATTTCATAGTTAGGAGGAGCTGAAAAAATGGACTATTATTATATACTCGTACTCAGCTAGAGACAAACAGCCCACAGTCTGCTGTCAGAGACATAGCGACGGATACTCCCATGTCCTTACCCATCATGAGAGAGAGAGAGAGAGAGAGAGAGAGAGAGAGAGAGCCAAAGTTGATAATTCACCCGATGACTCGATATGTTTCATGCACTATGTCACACGGCCTAAGAGCAGATATGGAGACCCGGAAGGTCAATAAACTAAGCCCTGGACCGAAGGCGGAATTCTTTCCAACCGCAAACGGGGTTCCAGTGCACACAGCTTTTCATTATCTATCGTCCTGAAATGACTGAAGTACTGTTAAAAGTAGATGAAATCGCAAGTCATTTGTCCAGCCAGATCAGAGCAGATGATTTGTAACAAAGTTTTGAACCGTTTGGCGACGGATTTCGAAGCAACATGCAAGTTTGATGATGCAAATTTCTGAAAACATAAACAGCGTTTACGGTAGTCTGGTGATCGTACGGGCAGTGGGTGTCAGATGCACATTGTATGATGGGCACAAACTATGAAAGGCGGAGCCATCCCTCTCCTTTCGCCGCCTTCGTCATTTTCTGATACGAAATTACATGCCTATTTGCTCAAATTTTGCTGCTGAGGTGAAAGAGTTTGTCAGGCCTGGCTAGACCAACGAAAATTCGAACCCGCATTATGCCGAGCCCCTCAAACCACTCGACGACGCGGTTCTCTGTGCGGTAAGCTACTCTGTCCGGTAATAGAAACTCATTATAAAAATTTCATTATGTCGTACGTTTGGCAGTGATCATGGACATTTTATATACCTACACTATTTTTGTAACTTTTCTATCAGCCCACAGCATTTGCGCGCTTACACAAGTGACGTTACGGCTGACGCGCAACGTTATTTTGGTAAAATAAACATAAACAAGCGTAATTTGTCCGACGTCTCCGCGGCCTGAAATGACGTCTGGCACTGAAAGGGTTAATTACGTGCGTCGCGAAGGACGTTACGTCACGAAATACTTCCTAGTCAGTGTAATTTTCAATATGGCAGCCCCTTCGGACATTTAATAATAACGTCAAACATGGGGAAAACGGAGTTGTTGTCATTGTTTATTCAAGCCTTTTGCTGATATTGCAATGTTCTTTTCTTTCCCTGTATGTTTGAAGTTATTTCATCAACACAAGTGTATTCATACAAAATTAATGAGAGAGAGAGAGAGAGAGAGAGAGAGAGAGAGAGAGAGAGACTGACAGACAGACAGAGTTTCATATGTATAACAATTTAAGGCTGGCCGGAATACATGTTCCCTTCCTGCTTTCAGGGCTCACAGGACTTTTCAGACATACATATGAAAGGCGGAGCCCATCTTTCTCCTTTCTCTGCGTTATTTTTCCCTGATTTGAAAAAGCTACCCATTTATTGCTGGCTTGACAAAGAGACTTTTCCAGTCGCTTGCAAGCTGGCCGAATCCGGATTCGAACCCGCAATCGTCTGCGTCATAACCGAACGTCCGCGGCGCCGGTGGGATTATGCATCCGAAATAATTAATAAACCAAGTAAATGTATGCCAGCTGATTTTAGAGCTTTAGGGATCGGAATGTAATATTTATTATAATGCCAATTTTTGCGATTTTCTGGACATCGAAAATTTTATTTTGATTACAAAATAATCTTGAATGGTACAATATTTCTTCCACTTGTTGTATGCCGTTGCCAAAGATATAGCGGGCCTCTTACTCACACCGCCCTACGGCCACTACGCTACAAGAAGTCTTTGCCTTTACCTATCCCGCCGACGGTGGATTTGGAAGTTGACCATGTAACTTACCATCATCTCGATATGACTAAAATACTGTCCAAAAAGTCAATTTTATCTGACTTCCATGGGCCACACCGACAGAACACGAGTCGTCAGTAATATGGTACATGCACACAGATCAGTCTGCGCATACGCACAGACTAATAATTCTCTTCGCTGTTCCTCACGGAATCATTGTACCAGAGGACAACAAAGGTTCTGGTAAGGTTGGGCGGGTGCGCACACTGATCTGAGCTTCCACCGACCGTATATGCCCCAAAGCACCCATTTTATCATGGCACGGCGCATTTTGTGATTTAGGGTAACGCAGTTTTTTATGTGCGGATCAGTCGTGTCGGCTGCAGTAACTATATTACTGTTAGAAGTGTGCTTGCAATTTGTACTATTTTTTTTTTATGGAAGTCTGAAAAATAAATTCTTTCACTTAAGCCTCTTTCACGACATAAAGTTTCTTTGTCACAGGATCTTTAACAAAGAAAGTTTGCCAAAAATTTTGCGTTAACATGGAGCAAATTATTTGTGAAGAAAACTGTGGCATGGAATTTTTGTCAAATAAACTTTGGCAAGGAAATATTTGCTGCTGTGTTCAAACGATCGAACATTATTTGTCAAGGGTACCTGGACAAATAAACTTTGCCCGTGTGAACGGCCAACCATGCCACATTTTCTTTGTTGAATATACTTTGTTCAAAATTAAACCAATTTGATTATGAGCAAAGTTTTCTGTGCTTATCTCCATAGCTAGTTTCTTTGTTACATACATGTATTCTATGGCAAATTTTCTGTTCACACGGACAAATTTTGTTTGTCATAAAAACTTTCCCATATAATTTGGCTTGGCAATGATAATGTGGCACATTTTTTCATTCACACGAGCATTTTTTTCTTTTCCAAACCTACTTTGTCACAGAAACTTTGCCCGTATGAACGAAGCTTAAGGAATTCATTCTGAGAACCCTATTAGTCCTCATCTTTCCGTATTCTCATAACGGTCTTAGCATGTCTTATAACGTCGCCAGTAAACGACTGCAACGTCGCTTATAAATGACGTCGCGGAATGGCGAAAATTTATACACACCTATGCTTGCTTATCAAGCGCTACTTGAAAAACGAGCTCGGTAGTCAAGGACTTTTCTTACCTCATTTTAATCGACAGATCCTGTGACATAAAATATCAGTTTTTGAAAAAAATCTATATAGTGGTAAACAAGCTGTGTACGTTTAAATTTTTTCATTGCATTCCCATTGCAGTCAATGGAAACGGCCTAAAAATTTTATGTTTTTCAATCTGATCTAGCGACTAAACGAACTCGGTGACCTATCTTTTTTATTGCACAATTCGATGTAACACATGAAAACGCACCCCTGTGCAAAATTTTAAAAAAATCTATGTATGAGCCATTTACGTATTCTTGACCTTAATTAAACACTGGTTTTCTTTTTTCTCTTTTTAAGCTTGCCAATGACTATATCATTAACATCATGTCAAATAAGAAGGTCGCATTTTGTACATATTTCAGTTCAGTTCAATTGCATTTGATAATAGGGTGAAAGGGAGGCGGGTCATATGGATCAATAATAATTATGAGACTACCAATAAGACCTGACTAAATAAATTTTGACAGACTTAATAAGTTAGTTCGACACAACCGTAATAGCTTTGTTTACGGTATCTTGACCACGGGCTTAATGTGGATCCTGACAATGCGGCTCTTCCCAAATGGATTTGAAGTCTAGTTCTTTTGTTGTGTTCAAGAACATTTACTGACCGTTCCAAGGCGGTACTTCTGTTGTGGTTCTTCAATTTTAGGTGTTCTTAGGTCCGCTTGTCTGTGGTCTTCTGGCGATATGGTCACCTGTGAAGCTGCCCACTTTGCTCTCCCTCTCTCTCTCTCTCTCTCTGTGTGTGTGTGTGTGTGTGTGTGTGTGTGTGTGTGTGATTTATAATAGAAAATAGGTAAAAGTAAATGTTACTGTTGTTTTTGATGACCGCCTATTTGGGAAAGAGCTGTTAAATGAAATAAAAAACTGTAAGTTAGTGTAAAGAAACCATAATAAGACGAAGCAACATTGGGCATAACATCACCTGAAACTGAACCTTAAAACGAATGGCACGGGTAGGAAACTCCATAATCAGAGCCAATGGCTATGATAAGGAAAGGTTATGGCGGTTTTCCGGAGCACGTGCGGCTATGATTATACCTGCCAAAATTCGGACTGAGAATAGGTAATTTTCTCATTCGCGGTATAATTTCGTTTTTACGGCATGGAATCTCAAAATAAGGAGAATGTAGTTCAATGCTCATGTCTTTTAACTTCTTTTCTACGCTAGAGTAAGTTGTCATATGCGTACGATTTTTTCTGAATCATTTGTGTCGTGGGGTGGCAGTAGGCTAATTTACAGATAGGCAGCTAACAATTGCGTTGAAATTCCTGTTGAAAGGATATAAACGTGAGAATTTTGGTGGTCGAAAAGCGTGCACTGATTGTCTGACCCTTCTCCATTTGCAAAAAGTAAGAACTAAAAGCAAATAAGAGAACATGGGAATAAATGAACCGAGGCTCTGATTATGTCGAGCGGCTCTGATTATATCGGCCGGCTCTGACATAGGACGGCCTCTTCTGTAAGAGTCGGTTACTGCTGAAGTAAATGTCTTGTAGTAGTGCTATTAACTGTATGAGCGTTGTAAAGCAAAACTGTAGCCTACATCACGTTCAGGGACGTGATGTTTATTTTGGTTTTAAGGGCCGACAAAATTAGTTGCAGTGTTTGACAGATGATTGATTTCCCAATATCATTGAGGCGAGGAAAGGGAGGTTTTTTATGTGCTTCTTTCCCTATTGGTTTTGAGAGCGGAATGTGGGATTTGATTGTATTAATTCCTGATCATTGCCTATTTTTTTTTACTTTAATAAATGCATTAGATATCAAGTTCATGTATGTTCTTTTCCATAGCATACAACTTGTACTGCATGATATTTCAGCGTATTTTAATTTGCTTTATTGTCGCACCTGTTTTAGCAAGGTGCGATATAGGCGTCCGGTTTTTCGTCCGTCCGTCATTTCGTCCGTTGTCATATGTGTACGATTTTGTCTGAATGTTTTGTGCCTTGGGGTGACCAAAATTGATTTAAAGATTGGTGCACCTACCCTCGCCATTGATATTCCTGTTGAATATAAACGTAGCAATACCAAATTTAGTGCGACAGACGCGCATTTCTGTAATTAACTGCTTCAGTGTCGTTAAACTCCAAAAGTTGAAAAAAGTGATGGGCAGGTCACGGAAGGCAGGAGCAGTCTTCTCCGATCCACACTTACTGACATACTTACTGACGCATGAAATAGTATAATCAGGAGAGTTTTTGGTGGTTAAAAAAGCGTGATTGACTAATCCTTCCCCATTCTCGAACATTAAGGATTTAAAGCAAATAATGTAAATTAATAATAAATGGATGGCTGACATGCAATTTTACGTCCTTTTTAACAGTATTACAGACATATCAAGACGATGGGGTGATGATAATGAAAGGCTGTGTGCAATGGAACCCCGTTTACAGTTGGAAAGGTTTCCGCCACCAGTGGGTCTCGAACACGGCACCGCTAGATCAGCAGGCCAGGGCTCAGCCTACTGAGCTTCCGGGGCTCCTTTGAGATAAATAAACAAATGCTCCTATTATGTAAAATGGCTATGATTATCTCGGTCGACTCTGTTGGTTAAACAAAACAAAAGCAGGCTTCGAAACTGATGCGATCTGATTTCACATTTCACACAAGAGTCCGGTATACATTTAGTTTTTCCTCGTATGACTTCTTTGCTTCTAAATGCTGTCCCTCTCCTTTTAATAAGTTATAATAAAATCAACATTGACGGAGACGACAAAAGGTATAACAACATCGAAATTTAACACCGAATTAAATGACCTGAGAATAAGTATTTGTTTCAGAAAATCTTAAATTTCTGTTTAAAGAATTTCAGTATGTAATGTCAGTGATAAACTGGCCGAGCATGGCAAACACTGTTTGCCATGCTCCTACACCAATGACGTCATAGATATGTTACTATAGCAACTATGGAATAACAAATTGTTGTGCTTAGTACCCTGACAGAATGACGTCTCGATGACGAACCTGACATCAATATGGACTCCTAGCTTCTGTGGTAACAGATTAGGCCTATTGACGTTATTGGTACTAAAATTCGAAATAAAGATCTTGTATTCTTGTATTGTATTGGTACTGGTGCATGGCAGTGTTTGTCATGCTCCATCGATTTTTCAGTGACATTACAAACTGATTTTTTAACAGAAACTTCAAATTTTCACGAACGAATAATTATTCTCCAGTCATTTAATTCCGTGTTATTTGGCCAGTGGTATCGACTGCTGGAAACTAACAAATTTCAGGGGTGGACTTAAACACATGTTGGACAGTATGATATAGTCGAACACTTACTTCAGCAGTAACCGACTCTTACAAAAGAGGCCGTCCTACGTCAGAGCCGGCCGATATAATCAGAGCCGCTCGACATAATCAGAGCCTCGGTTCATTTATTCTCATTTTCTCTTATTTGCTTTTAGTTCTTACTTTTTGCAAATGGAGAAGGGTCAGACAATCAGTGCACGCTTTTCGACCACCAAAATCCTCACGTTTATATCCTTTCAACAGGAATTTCAACGCAATTGTTAGCTGCCTATCTGTAAATTAGCCTACTGCCACCCCACGACACAAATGATTCAGAAAAAATCGTACGCATATGACAACCTACTCTAGCGTAGAAAAGAAGTTAAAAGACATGAGCATTGAACTACATTCTCCTTTTTTTGAGATTCCATGCCGTAAAAACGAAATTTTACCGCGAATGAGAAAATTACCTATTCTCAGTCTGAATTTTGGTCGGTATAATCATAGCCGCACGTGCTCCGGAAAACCGCCATAACCTTTCCTTATCATAGCCATTGGCTCTGATTATGGAGTTTCCCACCCGTGATGGGGGAATAGGGAAGGTAAAGATCAGCCTGCGCTTCCGCGCAGTCTGATTGCTTAGATAATCTGATACTGGGGAATAAAAGTGAGGATTCAGTTTGATCACATTACACAGCGTGATGGCATAGCTTGCATTTTTAGGCGAGGCATATCATATCGCGAGTGTGTTGTCCATAGTCGAAGTCATCAGCTCAGCTGCATGCAGTCATGCATCAAGAGGTTAATCTTTTACTGCTGGGTTGACAAAATTTTCAGTCGTTGACCGGGCCGGGTTTCGAAGCCGCGACTTTCTGTGCAATAGCTATGCGCTCTAACAAATGGACTACGGCGTGACACACAAATCACTAGAAAACTGTGCAGTCCAAAAGTCTGTAACTCTGGTAACACACGTTGGTTGGTTGTTTTGAGTTTAACGGCCCTTTGAGACAGTATTTCATTCTATATCGGGCCGTCTCCCAAAGAGAGGGAGAAAGAAGAGAGGTGTGATAGCTCGAGAAAAATGTCCAAACAGCCCACCTGCACCTACTGCAAGCAAGGACGCCACGGAATTGGAAGTTATACCCAGCACCATCGCACCACCAAATCACCCCGGTAACACACGTGAGAGTCGTCAGGCTAAAAGTAATGCTTTAGCTGTTGTGCACAAAACACAGGTTGGTCTGAGTCACCAAAGCCCACATATGCCCTAACGCCCTTTTACGCGTCGGTAAAAGGGACGATGGGAAATAAGCGAGCTGCCCAGTCTGGGATTAGACTCTGCATTCGTACATAAATCCCGGGCTCGAGACGCGTTGGAAGCGGGTATCTTTTCAGTCATAAACAGCCTTTCATTATCACAAACCCATCGTCCTGATATGGCTGAAATTATGTTTAAAAGGGCGTAAAATCGTGATTCATTCACCATCGACAAAAATTTATATGTTTGATTTTCAACAAATTAATCTGATAAAGGTAGCAGATCCGAATTTGTTAGCAAAGCAGCTAAACATCTTTTCAAGCGCAGAAATTGATTGACACTTCCGGCTACTGATTACATCTCTCTACCGTTATATTGTCATGTGTACTCAATACAAGAGTCACAGGTCTTTGAGACGTTACAGTTATGTCTGTCACTGACCCGTTAAATCGTCTAGAGAAAGTAAACGTTGTAGACGCTCATATTTCGCAAAAATATGAAATTTGCCATAAATATGTATGGTAAATATTTGTGTTAGCCACCAATATTAATTGTCTGAGAGTTTTCAATAAATGTCAAAGCATTTTAAACTGATGCAATGTTATAGATGTATGGAAAAGCTCGCTTTCTCACTGTGTTTCGTTACGTTCTCTGCATCATACAGTGCTATTGATTTTAAATCTCCCTTTTCTACTTAACTAAAATGAGCATTTTTTTAAATACTTGCCTCGTTTTTCACTGTTGCCATTGCACAGTCGATCGCTCCCTGGTATAGTGGAATCTGTCCTGGATATGCTTTAGGCATGGTCTGCAGCCGAACCTAGAAAAAATGCATGTATCTTTACAACGTTTTTCAATCAACTGTTCTTAGGACGGAACATGCCATACTCGCTGGAACAAAAGCAGGCTAGAAGTCCACATTTTGACAATGTAAAAGGCTGAAATAATGTCTCTGACATTCTTTCAAATGTAAACTTTGATACAGTAGCGGACTTGTCAATGAAAAATATGATACGGTTGTATACGCTTAATTTGACATCTATAGTAGCTGCCACGGCAATGCAAACTACGGTTAAAAGAATTAATGCAATATTTGATAAAGCTGAGATACGAGCAACTAGCAAATTTTTAACTATTCAAACTTTGAAACCATGCCAAAAAATATGCACAAATATACATCACATATAAAATATTTAATTTGATATCGAGCTCATATTGCCCCTTTCCACTGGTTGGCTACGCACTCCCTGATTTTTTAAAAAGAACGTCTGTTTGGTACACCATATAGTTTACTGTGATTGACCATGCTCCACATAGTTTATATCCTATAGTGTAGATACTCATATGTCATATGGATGACATGAGATTTAATGAAGTTTATGTTCTGTTCTGTTCATAGATATACTGAACCAACCTTGATAGTGTCTAGAGGATGTCCGGCGAAAACTGTACAAACGCCTCCCACCCCTCCAGACACAAGATACTTCACTGGATTCTCTTGTTTATCCATTTCCTCTCAGCCAGTGGAAGAATAAAGTTGTTTCACTCTAGAACATAGGAAGACATAAAATTTGTCAGCACATGCAAAGCCGTATCCGTTTAAGGTAGCTGTAGCTTCAAAACCCTGAATAGTATGACAGAAGTGCCTGCACAGCAAAGAGTGTAGACCCTGTTTGAACTGAAACACGTACTCAATGTCTGCCCTTCCACAGCTTTTCCCGCCGCAAGGGAGATTAGTTTTGTACTAATTGTGTTACCCTCTTGAAATAAAGTCTTTATTATTATATCATTATGCTGGATGATAAAATGAACATGTTCAGCGTTTAAAACAACTGCGATAATTGGAATATCCAACATTGTTAAAATATAATTGAAGAAATTTGAATGCACTGAAAAGAATTATCTGTGCTTCCAGCGAAGACACAATCCATCAAACCTTGCGATCTCGTTTCAGCAAATTAAAGGTTAGATGATATTTTTAGCTCGCCTGAGCCGAAGGCTCAGAGGTGAGCTTATAGGATGGGAGTCGAGCCGTCGTCCGTCCGTGCGTGGGTGCGTGGGTGGGTGCGTCAACACTTTCAAACATAAATATCTCAGAGACCAGCTCGCCGATCGCAATCAAATTTTATCTGAAGCATCATTTGGGTGGGGGAAAGGCTGCATTACGTTTTGGTGCCGATCAGCTCAGAACTCTGGTTTCCATGGCAACAGATAGCCCCCATAGGGTTATAATGGGGAAAATGGCGTCATCACATTTTCTCGACTGTTTTTGATTAGATCCTTATCATGCTTGCAGGTAATGATGACATACATAAGAGCTTGGATGAGTGCGAAATTTGGCCGGATTCGAGCACAGACTACGGAGTTAGCTGCCCTTGAGCGTTTGAAAAAAATCCCATAGTGTTATAATGGAGAAAACAACGTCATCACATATTTTTAGAAAAACTTTGTCATCGCTCTATTGCCTACATTTCTCAACGGATTTTAAAATAACTTCACACAAATGTAGGGCATGATAATATCTCGAGCAAGTTCGACTTTCAGGATGCTGCGCCCAAGGTCAAAGTCACCGTGGCTATTTCTAGAAAAACTTTGTCAGCGCTCTAGCACCTACATTTCTCAGTAGATTTTAAAATAACTTCAAACAAATGTAGGGCATGACAATATCTCGAGCAAGTTCGACTTTCAGGATGCTGCGCCCAAGGTCAAGGTTTGCAGCGCTCTAGCACCTACATTTCTCAGCAGATTTTAAAATAACTTCACACAATTGTAGGGCATGACAATATCTCGAGCAAGTTTGACTTTCAGGGTGCTGCACCCAAGGTCAAGATCACTGTGGCTTTTTTTTAGAAAAAACTTGGTCATCGCTCTAACGCCTACATTTCTCAACGGATTTTACATCAACTTCACACAAATGTAGGGCATGACAATATCTCAAACAGGTTTGACTTCTAGGGTGCTGCGCCCAAGGTCAAGGTCACTGTGGCTATTTTTAGAAAAACTTTCTCAGTGCTCTAGCACCTACATTTCTCAATGGATTTTAAAATAAATTCACACAAATGTAGGGCATGACAATATCTCAAGCAAATTTGACTTTCAGGGTGCTGTGCCAAAGGTCAAGGTCACTGTGGCTATTTTTAGAAAAACTTTGTCATCGCCTTAGCACCTTCATTTCTCCATGGATTTTGAAATTACTTAACACAAATGTAGGGCATGACAATATCTCCAGCAAGTTTGACTTTCAGGGTGCTGTGCCCAAGGTCAAGGTCACTGTGGCTATTTTTAGAAAAACTTTGTCATCGCTCAAGCATCTACATTTCTCAACGGATTTTAAAATAAATTCACACAAATGTAGGGCATGACAATATCTCGAGCAAGTTTGACTTTCAGGGTGCTGCAATTAAGGTTTTTGAACAGATCCTTATCATACTTGTAGGTAATGATGACATACATAAGAGCTTGGATGAGTTCGAAATTTGGCCGGATTTGAGCACAGACTACGGAGTTAGCTGCCCTTGAGCGTTTGAAAAAAATCCCATATAGTCTTATAATGGAGAAAACAACGTCATCACATTTTCATTTTTCATCGGATCCTCTGCATACTTGCAGGTAATGAGGATATGCATAAAAGCTTGGATTAGTTAGCATTTCGGCTAGATCCCACCACAGACTATTGAGTATCTGCCCTGAGCATCCAAAAAATCAATGTCGCCACTTT
The DNA here is from genome assembly GCA_963989385.1 of Ctena decussata. NCBI lineage: Eukaryota > Metazoa > Mollusca > Bivalvia > Lucinida > Lucinidae > Ctena > Ctena decussata. The sequence continues at coordinate 2,278,184 of OZ022507.1, read as the reverse complement.
TTCTTGGTTTCTACTGATCCGATCCTTTTCAAACTTGCAGGTAATGAGGAAATGCATAATATCTTAAACAAGTTCAAATTTTGGCCAGATCAGGGCAACCTCTACGAAGTTAGCTGTCCTTGACAGCTCTGTCTATTGTGCTCTTGATCGGATACTTTTTAAACTTGCATATATTAAATGAGGGCATACATAATGTTTTGGATGAGTTTAATTTTCAGCCTGATTGGACCACTGACTGTGGAGTTAGCTGCCCTTGAGCATCTTAAATATCCCAATAGGTTTACAATGTCTCTCAGGTGAGCAATTGTTGCCCTTTGGGCTACTTGTTTTATGAAGCCGAAACCTTGAAAAGGTTTTGTTATAACATTTGGCTAAATTGCCAGAAAAAATGAGATAATTTGATGATCGGACAACATACTGTGCGCAAAGCTTTGCTGATCTGAACACGCGTTCTGAGTTACGCTGCACTGCAAACGTTCCAACTGGCATACAACTTTGAGTCAACACTGAATTAACGTTGAATCAACGTTCATTGAACGTTGAATCAACGTCCATTGAATGTTGATTCAACGTTGTGTACCTGCTAGCCTACTTACATGCGCATGGTTGTATTGTAATGGCTCCATCACTAATACTTCCTTTTTACGCTGACGGAATATAATTTATCTTGTTTATGTGCATCCGCGCAGACCGTTCCGCGTCTACCATATTCCCAGCAACATTCTAATAATATTTATCAATAAAGCGAATACTCTGATCAGACTGCGGTTGCGTAATCTGATTTGAGTATTCGTTACTCGGCGTCCATATATCTTAAAACGTAAAAGCACGAGAGAAGTTTAGTTTTTGTTTTGATAACTCCAGAAAAAAATATGTCAGGTTTTAGATAATACGACTTTAATAACATGTTTGAAAGAAAACTATGTTAGTCAAGGAAATATGAGCCGCGACATGAGAAAACCAGCATAACTCCAGAAAAAAGTATGTCAAGTTTTACATAATACGACTGTAACAGGTTTAAAAGGTCAAGCCTCAGTGAGCCGCGACGCGAGAAAACCAACAAAGTGATCGTGCGCCCAGTGCAGACTCAGATCAGCCTTGGCATTCGCCCAGTTTGATCAGACTCTTCACTTAGTGCTCCAATGGTAGCGAAGGGTCTATGCTACCTCCATGCAGACAGCGAAGACTCTGATCAGACTGGGCGGATGCCCAGGCTGATCTGAGTCTGCGCTGGGCGCACAACCACATTGTTTGTTTTCTCGTGTCGCGGCTCAATTACTAAATATGTACATATTTTCGGGGTCATGAAACGGAACAATGGGTAACCTAGCTGATGCAACCATCGCTGTATGCACCGATGACCAGAAAAGTGACACACAGTGGTATAATGGGCATAAAGAGGCGTAAACTAGCAAGTATATGGCGTGAAGCAGTGAAAACTAGACTTGTTGGATGATTCCCGCTAAGCAGTTAATGAGCTAAAAATTTGCAAAAATTTTCAATGTTCAAAGAATAGAAAGAAAGAAAAGTAAACAAACAAGGAGACAGCTGTTGATCAGCCCCATGATACCATAAGTCGTTGTCACCTCCATACCATTTCTTGAACAATAGTTAACAAACCTGTAGTGAAAACAGTCAGTTTTTACGCATGGAGAGAAAAAAATATGTAAACCAGTGTCTCCCTACTTTTTCAAAGCGGTGATATTTATAACTTGCCGAACGCAAATTTCCGTATGCCTGAGTTGTGGAGCTTGATAGCAAGTTAAAGTAAAGAACGCATGCCTTTTAGATGAGAGACAGAAAAGCCCAGACTGGTTACAAATCTAATATACATGCAACATCCTCCGAAACTGAGGGATAAGATAATGGCAGGAGGAGTCTTAAAATTATACAAGATTTCTCTTTTATATATTCTATACTTTGTAACTTTTAGGGTATCTAATTATAATTTCAGGAAAGAGAATCAAGCAGTAGTTTTCGCAGAGTCAACAATACCAGGTAAGGGCACAGGACATTTAGGTATGAACCCAGCGGTCACATGACGTCGGATTGACGTCGGACTGACGTCATTTCAACGTCATTACTTCGCATCGACGTCAGTCCGACGTCATTTCGACGTCATGTGCCTGCTGGGAAGCCGTCCGGATACGGAAAGTTCTTCCAAATGAACTTAGAAAGGTAGCTTATCTCTCAGTTTCGGAGATGTTGCATGTATACACCTGGAAAAAAGTTAAGCACCCCCAATTATTGTTGCAGAAATTTAATCTAGACTTTTCACAACTTTTCACTGATAGTAGTCCAAACCATTTCTTTTCGTAATTATTAAGCCTTGATATACTGCTTCTTGATATCCGAGTAAAACGGCACCAGTTGGAAGTAAATAATTGAAAGCGCAGGCTATGTTTTGAACGAAAAAAGTGTCCTGTATAACTTTGGGGCTGCAGTCAAGGTATTCCGTGTTTCATTGGTTGTTTATATCCAAAAGTGACTGATTTGACAAGCACATGAAGTCTAAAGCTGGTAAAAGTTATGTAACTCAATGCGTCCGGGAATAAAAGTGTCAAATTCAACCCCTACATAAAATAGGACCGCCTTGCTATTCCAGAAAAAAAATAACATCATTTTTGACAAATGATGGCCCCAAATTCAGTCAGAACATGTTAGATGGACTGATTTTTGAATTGCATTCAAAATCAGTTTCAATATCTGGTTTTTCTTTCTCTGATGCTCGATGGAAAAGAATGACTTTTTACTGGGGGCGCTTAACTTTTTTCCAGGTGTATGTATTAAATTTATTATCGGTCTGCATTTTTACTAGAGACTTAAAATGGAACACACATGTCAGCAATATTACTTGCACAAAGGCTAATATGGCCCTTGGCTTCCTTAGACGTACTTTGGCATCATGTCTACAGGGCGTTAAAGAGTCGGTATACCATGAATTGGCTCGTTCTGTCCTCGAGTATGGCAGTGCAGATAAGGGCTGCTAGATTTGTAACAGAAAGTTACACTTATGGGAACTGGGAGTATAACTGGCATTCTGGAGTAACTTATGTGGGAATTTCTGGAAAAAGAGGAGAAAAAGATAGAAGACTCATACTGTTTTACAGATGTCTGAAAGGTACAGCCATTATACCCACAAACGACCTTGCTCTCCCGAACAGGCGTACCAAGAAGCATTGAAGCAATATCCTCTGGCATAACAAACCTCATTGGCTGCAACTGACATTAAAAAGCCCAGTTTCTTACCCCCAGACTATTAGAGACTGGAACTTCCTGACAGATTCCCTTATTTCTGTTACTGAGTGTGCAGATGATTAGGTTACTAATTCCCTAGGGGCTAGGGCTAGGGACTAATTTTCATGATCATAGCTCCGAGTAAATTATTGTCACTGGACGTATAGACAGTAAACAATTCTAATTTCTGTCTCTCATCTTCTGTGACACCATCACCATAAGATACAAGAATTTATTACGGATTTTCAGCCCACATAGGAGCACCTACAGAGATAGGACAATAGAGTAAATTAATATAATCAAGGCAAGAAATCCAAATGACAGATCATATCAAAACAAAAGACCGGACAGATATGCACACTAGCGAAATAGAGCTACAATTTGAGGTAAATGGGCGCACTTTCAGGGGACAAACTATGATTTAGGCAATTACCTCAGAATCAGAATTGTTTACTGGTGATACGTCCAAGGACAATCATTCACCCCTCCAATACAGATCCCCTCTGTTCCTCTAAAAACAAACTTCCCCACCAAGAGCAGATTCCCATGGGAGGGGCTGTGTAAACTATGTAAACAGACAGGAAGTCACAACAAGAGTCTCCATTTGTATAATTTGGAAGTGCACCCCTACACTATATGCACGACATGCATACCACTAGACAATGTAAGAATACTCTCTAATAAAAAAGAACACAGGTCGGAAAATATTTTATGAAAATAAATGATTTTTTCTTTAAAAGAGAAAAGTATTAATCCGCAACGGCTCTAAAACTTCAAATTTATGTATCGGTCATTGTTTAAAACACATTTGCATGTAAATTTTAGACTTACGAAGCTTAAAATTCTCATAAAGACCGATTGCATCAGACTGTCATGCTGTGTAGCTTGCATCACTGCATCACTTCGTCAGTGCATAGAATCGGACGGGATGACGTCACAGCCCATAGCAACGAGCATCGGAGGTGAAAACAAACATCGTAGCAACCGCTATTTGTGCTAAGTTTTCCTATATTTTTCGCTATTTATAGTTCGGAATAATCTCTGATATCCCAATTAAACTTTTTCTTATGACGAATAAAACATAAAAAATGTTTGCCAAATGCAATTTTGTCACGAATCAAATAAAAACATTGGATTTTCCATATCCGTGGAATACACGTTGACTAGAACTTGGCTCTCCTATTTAGCATCGTTTTATTATTTATAATTCCTATTTTTATTCTGATATTTTCTTTTTCATTTTTGCTGTATGTTCAGGTATTCAGCGAAAGTAGAAATGGAAACTTCAGCAAAGAAAGTAAATAACCAATATGTGATACTATGCGAGTATGGAATACACAAGATGTCACTTGTCAAAAGTTGACACTTTCTTAGCAATGGCAGACGTTTTTTACAAATACCCAGACTATTTTAATCTGTTAAATACATACCTATTGAATCGAAGACAAAGCAAACAGTGTTTTCATCATTAAAATTGATCAAGAAATAAAAATTTACACTAGACTACTTTGAAAACGAGAGGAACAAGAAATTCATTGATCAAATATCAAAAATTCTAGAGCCAACTCATATTTAGCCATAATGTCGTTTTGTGCGGTGCTAAATTTAGAATTTAAGATTCCCAATAAAAGATATTCCATCAAAATTATTTACAAGAGGCAAATCAGAGGCATGCTAAAACACATACTTCTGCTTGTATTGAGCCAATACACATCCTCGCTATTCAGCAACTTTTCCGTTACTGTATCGTTATGGTCCCAATAGATTTATTTGCATTGAAATCGCGAAAATGCGCAAATGTGTAGAATTCTAAATTTACACTCAAGTTTCACTTGATGGGGATGATCGAGAGAATCTACCGTGGTCTCATCCAGAAAACAGGGAGATGCGACCTCAAAGTTGACCTATTTTCAAGAGGTCACCTAAGTTGACCTATTACCCCAAAAGAGCCGAATTTGTCAAAAAATTAACAAAGATCTAGATTTTTTAATTCATTGTTGTTTATTTCCACCAAAAATATTTGGAAAGGACTGATTTAGTGATATTTAATAAATTTAAATCAGGGTACCCTTTAGACTCAGAGGTCAACAGACCGCGAGAGGAATGTGTCAGAATCAGTGCGGTGAAATACATTGTTAATAAAATACATATCAGATATGAAATGCTGAATTATCTGCCTTCTTATACATTAAATTAAAAAAATATATCTTATGAGCTTGTTTCTTATAATATGCCATTCATTTGAGCATTGTTTGTATAGTGGTTAATCGCATCTGCCGTTAACAAAATGGCGGACTATCGATTTCTTTCACCTCCGACTGTGGTTGCTATGGGTTACGCTCGAAGTTCCCGGATGAGCCGTCCCACTCTATAGGCATCATCATAACTAAGACGCATTCTGATACAGATAATTGTGGCTTTTGAGGATAATAATGATATAATTTCTGTTTCTTCTTCAGAAAAATTAGGCTTTGATCCACATTAGAACAGCCTCAAGAGGCTGGTTGGTTGGTTGGTTGGTTGGTTTGGTCGAAGCCTTTTAGCCGCAGTATCTCTCTGGTATCAAATCAGACTCTGGTACAAAAACTTCTCAAGTATAACTCTCAAGTAAACATATATGAAAACGCATGCTTTGGTGATTGGTCTAACATGTCTTTGATTTGATTTTGAATCTACCAGTTTCTGTGACATAGTCAACAAAAGCCTGGTTAATGCTTTGCCGGTCCTCTTTATAAATGTCCTTATCTTTAGTCTCAAAGAAAAGCTTGGTAGAAAAGTCACTGATTCCTGTTTGTTGAAATAAACTAATTCTGATTCTTTCTCTAATATCTGCATATTCTTCACAATCTTCAATATAATGAGCCACTGTCTCTGAGTATCCACATGAACATTCTGGGGTGTCTTTCAGATTAATTTTGTGTAGGTAATAATTTAGTTTACAGTACCCTGTACGCAGCTGTGAGAAAATTCTTTGAAATTCTATATCTTGTGGTGGTGAATATTTACTGATTACTGACGGGTTGAACTGAAACAAATGTCTTCCTGTTTCTGAAGCCTCCCATTGCTTTTGCCACTTTATTTGACACGACAGCCTTGCCATCCGTCTCACTTCAGTAACTGTTGTTATCCCATTCTCTTCGGTCATACTTTCTGCTTCTTTTGCAGCTTCTTTCGCCAGCTGATCAGCAATCTCATTTCCCTCAACTTCTGCATGCCCTGGCGTCCATTCAAGTTTCAGTCTAACTCCTTTTTCTTCTACTCTTGACCACAGTTGCTGGACTTCTATAATAGTGGAAATATGCGCCTTCTTTTCCCAGCCTAATGACAAAATACCTATTGCTGACTGACTGTCAGAGAAAATTACTATCTCTTTTAACTGTTTACTTTCAAGTTCATGAATCATATGCTCCAAAGCTATTTTTATAGCAACTAACTCTCCTAACAAAATTGATGCCCGCTGGGATACTGGTTGTTTAAGCTGTACAGTTTATGGTTGTAGAGGAAGATGCAGGCCCCAGCTCCACATGGACCTGGGTTGCCTCTGCATGAACCATCTGTGAAAACAAAAGCTGTATCATGCACACTATCTCTGACTTGTATAATACTTTCAATTAACCTCCTTGCTTCTACTTGCTGACTTGCATTCCTACTCTTTGAAGATCCTAAATTATTCCAGTATTCTGGAGAACGCTTTGATGGCATAAGACCTTCTAAAAAAGAAAACTCTGGCTCTAACTTCAATATGCGATTTCCTGTGTTGGTAACCATATCATTCAGTTGCATGGTCATGAGGCCAAAGGGTGATACTACTTTTTCTGTGCACTTTTCTTGATGTGTTTTCCAGTTGTTGTAACTCTCAGCAATCAATTGACCACTGTATAGAAGAGGCTGTTCCAAAATGGTTCCCATTTTGTGGTTCGAAGCTTGTAAATCCATTAATTTATCCCAACTGGGACTACCCATCCTTTAACTTACAGATACTTACAGATCCTGTTCTGGTAAAAGGCTGGACTCTCCAGCCTGTGACACCTGCTCAACGTCTTCGTCACTTGATATTTCTTGGTCTGTTCCGGTGGTGTTATACACAAATATAGAGCTTTTATTGCGACAAACAAGGTATCCAGTAACAATTTATATTTACTTGATGACTTAACTTTATCTTCCTAGGAATACCCCTTATAGGCAAGCGTCAGCCAAGGGAGCTCCTAGTACCATTTTTTACGCCTTTGGTATTGCGCGGCCGTAATTCGAACTCACGACCTCCCATTCCCAAAGCGGACGCTCTACCACTGAGCTATCTTTGTGTACATTCATCTACTCTCTAAGTATGAATTTGGATTCCTTGTTTCACACAATGGAAGCTCAATTTCGCTGACAGCTTGATTTGGAAAAAGAGAAAAAACTCACATATTAATACTGAAAATATTAAGAGAGCAGATGAATGTACACAAAAAAGGTTGGTATGTATAGGCTGAACATTTTGTAATAAAGAATTTACGGGTATCAAGTGACAAAAATGAACCTGGCAATGGTTTTTACTGTGGCATTCCTCGGGATCCTATCAGGCTTGCCATCACTATGTTTGGCTGTTGACTGTTTTAAATAGTGTTTTAGGTTTTTTTGGTTTGTTTGTTTTGTTTTGTTTTGGGGGGGGGGGGGGGGGGGGGGGGCTTCCTGTGTTGTAACAAAGGGACTGAAAAGGGACTGAAAAATGAGAAATTATTTCAGTCTTATCCTCAAAATATACATTGCCTTGAGCTCTAATAGTCATGTTTCTTTAAGAAGGTAGCTGAAATTTAAATAAGATTTGAAGAGACAGCTGGATAAAGTAAAGATTGAATTAGTCTCCTTTGAAGCTGAAAAACAACTGATACAAGATGAGAATATCTGATGTGCTCAACTGTTCATTTTCTTCATGGTATCCGAAGTTCAAAGATTTCACCACCAAAAGGTAACAAAAGTTTTTGTGTGTGTGTGTGTGTTTATGTGTTTAACCCATTAATGCCCAGAGTGGACTCTTCTATCTGTATATACAGAGCTCTAGATAAGAGGGAGTATTTGATGATAATTAGGGATAATTTTTGTTAATTCTGCATAAAAACATATATTGTGACCCCTCATCTGAACCGTCTCGACGAGACGGTTCAGATGAGGGGTCACAACATATGGTTTCAATGAGAAATAAAGAAAATTATCCCGCAATTATCATCAAATACCCCTCTTATCTAGAGCTCTGGTATATATTTGATGAGTCCACTTGTCATTTAAGGGGTGTCAGGTTTAATTTATTTTTAGAAGTTTTGTTTTATTTTGAGGAGCAATACACATTTGTCTTATGCAAAAGTGTAGACCCAGATCAGACGCTGCATTTGTTTGCCTATACATGTCCCATTTTTGGGATGCTAGGAATTAATGGGTTAACTGTGGGTACATATTAGTTTTCATAAGATCAAAGAATTAGACCAGCTATAGCAGTGAATTGTTGATTAATAATGCACTCCTTTAGGTCAGTCATAAAGCAGATCATATGAGCACAGAGCATGAGTGATATGTCTAACTAAAACTGACCGAGGAACAGTGAACTTTTACCCCACAGTTCTTGCTAGAAATGAACCATTTCAGTTTAGATAGTCAAATACACTGAAAAAGCTTTCTTTTCCTTCAAATTCTCCCAACCACTCAATCTTTGTGTGCATGATTCTGCCAATGTTCTTAACTGTAACACAGATATGTATGGAGCATTATTATTCTGATAATTTTATAATGAATTTCATTATAAAATTATCAGAATAATAATGCTCCATTCAGAAAAGAGAGGTTTACCAAGTCTTAGGTCAGGGAACATTATCAAAATTAATTGACAGTGAGGCCAAAAACTAGACTCATGCACTCCGAAACAGTAAATTGTTTCAGAATAAAACACAACTTTCCTTTGCTTCTGTAGGAGCACTGTATTAGAATCTTCATTAATATGTGATAGAGTCAACATCAACCATTGAAAGATATGAAGTAAAGTCACAGTGGACAATGTACATCATGATCATGTGATTCCTACAGTAACTATCCTAAAAAAAGAAGATAAATAAAAAAAAGATTGGGAACCTAAAGATCTGCCTGCATAATTGTATCTTGTATTTCATAATTTCAGTCAGATTATTCCACTACCTCAAGAGTTTGTAGACTATCTTCTTGCTGACCAAGTTGTGCTTCCTGAAGGGTAAACTATTTGAGCCGCGACACGACAAAACCAACAATGTGGTTGTGTGCCCAGCGCAGACTCAGATCAGCCTGGGCATCCGCCCAGTCTGATCAGAGTCTTCGCTGTCCGCATGGAGGTAGCTTAGACCCTTAGCTACTCTTTAAGCACTTAACGAAGACTCTGATCAAACTGAGCGGTGGCCCAGGCTGATCTGAGTCTTCGCTGGGCGCACAACCACATTGTTGGTTTTGTCGTGTCGCGGCTCATTTCATTGTAATACATTCACTAATTACTGTGAGACTTCAAGTTTAATTGGTACACCTCTGTGTTTTTTTCACAAATTTTCCAATGGGATACAACTTTTATGACTTCCTATTTGTCTCCCTGGCTGGCAAAACCCTTCCAAAAGGGGTCTACTCTTAAAGGAAAGAATTTGCTCCTTCAGGAGCAGATTCTTTTTAAGAGTTGACCAGTGTAGAGCCTGAGAAGGGGGACAAAAATGAAAATTGTTGCTTCCCCTGAAACTGTACCAATTCATCTTAATCAGTTACTATAATTTGAACAAGTCAAATTTCCTAATCACTAACCATGGATCATCAAAAATGTAAAGATTCAGTACTTCACAGTTTGGTAGAACATGCCATAAGGATCTGTTGATCTGGCTTTTATGCTTTGAAAACTATTTGCAGCTGTGATGTACAATTCCATGTTAGTTCTTTTGGAGTCTTATGTCTGCTCCATAACTTTGGAATATTTTTATGATTTCTCACATTTATGCTAAACATGTCAAGACAGTGTGTTACAAACAAGAACATCTCTCTTTTGCCACAAAATTTTACTTATTTTTCGGAATTTTCCATAACGGTTAAGCTTACTGTATGCAGTTATGTGTCAACTTAATCACCTGAACACCTTATGTCTTGTAGAGTATTAATGATGATGTGATACGTTAGCAGCATCTCAATTCTGTTTGGGGTCTGCATTCTCTGCAACCGGCATATTAGCTGTTGGAGAAAGAAGATGGAAAAGCTACATGAGTTCAGTTGTCCGAAACCAACCATATCTTTGGTTAACAACACTTTATACTTGCAAATGTATTATATGCATAAACACTGCCATGTTATATTTTGAAAAAAGCATAAGGAGCTTTTACATTGCAAAAGCTTCTCACATTTTTTTGGCAAAAAAACATCAGCACACTTGATCATGAGTATGCTAGAAAACTTAACAAAACCTCTATTACCAAGTTTGTTAAGCTTATGATGCTTTGAATAAATGGGGGTAGGTTGTCTGTCAAGAATGACAATACTGGCAGTTTCTCAATTACCGTAAAAATTCTATATATTGGGACAGTTTGGTCTGAGCAAATAGTGCAAACCTAGATCAGACTGCTCCTCAAGGAGCAGTCTGATCAGGGTTAACACTATTTGCCATCTCATTTGCATTATTTGGGCACATTACTGAAAAATCTGTAAAACCAAACTGTTCCAATTTTAGGATAATTATGGTAATTATTTTTAGCGTCCCAATATTTAGAGTTTTTACAATATTCTTTTTTCTTTCCAGGACACTAGCAGCAAGTTCTGAAGCCACAACAGAACAAGACCAAGACAATAGGTGGAATGAGGTAACAGGAGCCTCATTTGACAGGGATGCATGGATGGGTTGGGGTTTCACGGCTCTGTCGGCAGTAATTCAGTTATTATGGGGCTGAACATCAAACTAACATGCCAAATCAGATAAAAAATTTAACAAATGACGTAATATACTTCTGTTGCAAACTGTTGAAACTTTAATAACATCATCACAGTTTGAATTTGGCTAGTTAGGACCAATGCCTGTTACCGCAGATTGAAAAAATGTTGATTTCTGAAAATGTGTCAGCACGCTTTTAAGCAGTTTTGTCTCAAATTAGAAAAGTCACCATTGGAGACACTACAGCCATTTAATTAAACATACGGTGACATAACAGTGATTAGGAGGCTGTGTGAAGGTGGAATCAGCACTGTAGTGGTGTAGATGAGCCACTGGAGGATTGTCTGAATACCGGAAGATCAGTATGTACAATGTCAGAAAAGAAAGTCGCTCTTGATTCAGACCTCACAAATCAAAATTGGTGTTCCGCATTTCAAACATTATGTAAGGACTTGAACATGAGCTGCACAGCTGTTCAAGCAATGTTTAAAGATAGGATAAACGTGGATGAAGAACCATTAACCTTTAAAGCGCCAAAAATTAAAATTGTTGAATTGGCAAATAGTGTAGATCCAGATGAGGTGGCTCATAATGAGCCACCTCATCTGAATCTACACTGTTTGCCCTCTAGTGTTCGAATTCTCAATATCATATCGCTTGGACCAGACATTTTTTGAAATTTTGCAGATGTACATTTGTTGTCTGCTTTTTGACACATTAAGGGTTAATGCTATGCTGGAACAGCTAGGATGCTACTTTGGAAAGCATTGACACAATACTGAAACGTGATCTGGAAATTTGATAACGCCATTGACGTGTTGGGCTTGCCGATACTATGCCTTCTGTCTATCACGATATCATATGTTGAAAATTACGCACTATATTGGTATGATATTTTCAGATCATAATCATTAAATTAATGCAAATAAATTAAGGTAGTAGGATATCAAATTTTGTTGCTATCTCTTTATTCTACACAATTTTATAGCTGCAGTGATATTACTTCTGAACCCTCGTAAATACCGGTAGGGTTAATCTGGTTTATGACTACAATGTATTACACTATGTGGTAGCCAATTGTTGCTATAGAAATTTTCTATTCTCATAGGATGTCATTGACTGGACAACAGAAGACATTCTGACCCCAGTTGCTGTGGTAAGGGCATGTGAGCCACCACACGACAAAATCAACAATGTGTTTGTGCACCCAGTGAACACTCAGATCAGCCTGGGCAGCCGCCCAGTCCGCTCAGACTCTTCGTTAAGTGCTCAAGGGGAGCTAAGGGTCTAAGCTGCCTCTATGTGGACAGCAAAGACTCTGATCAGACTGGGCGGATGCCCAGGTTAATCTGAGTCTGCGCTTGGCACACAACCAGTTTGTTGGTTTTCTCATGTCGTGGCTCATGTACATTCAGAGTCCTCTCTGCTTTTTTAAATCCTTTCTTGAACATCCTCATATTGAGTCAGTATAAAGGGCTTTCCCACTACTTTATACATTTTTTTGAAATTTCCAGATTCTAATCTATAATCCTATAAGACTGACAGAACTTTTATAGATATTTTATGTCAGTCTTGACAAAAAGAACTCTTCAGCTGATGAAATCAATTGCTGTGGTCAAATTTCAGGTCCCTTAGAAAAAAATCTCTACAAGATTTATTTTGCATAAGGGTCTGTAAGATGATTTGAGCCACAATACGACAAAACCAACAAAGTGGTTGTGAGCCCAGTGCAGACTCAGATCAGCCTGGGCATCCCCCCAGTCTGATCAGAGGCTTCGCTGTGCGCATAGAGGTAGCTTAAGCCCTTAGCTACCCTTTGAGCACTTAGCAAAGAATCTGATCAGACTAAGCAGATGCCCAGGCTGATCTGATTCTGTGCTGTGCGCACAACCACTTTGTTGTTTTTCTCGTGTCGTGGCTCACTTGTGGTTTAAAACACAGATGGTTGTTTAAATGCAATGGTAAATCGGCACTATATTTTCAATCCTCTAAAACTTAGTTCATGTACATGTAAAATAAAAAAAAAATTAGAATTTTATCTTTGGCTGTTTTTTTCTCCTTTGTTTTGCAGCCATTTGCTTTAAACGTTGTCTTTTTGTCACTTTGTTTCAGTGTCCAAGTTTTCCAGAGTTTGAATCTCTCTTGAAGTCTGTCATAAAAAAGCTTGGTGGCAAAGTATTCCCGAAACTGAACTGGAGTGCACCAAGAGTAAGTACTGATGATGCATTTAATTTCATGTTTAAGTTTATATGCTATAAAGAAACTAAATTCACCTTGCTTATACATGTATACTGTAAAAAAAAACCTACTGGAGATATGAGCAAACAGTGCAGACTCAGGTCAGACTGCTTGTAAGGAGCTGTGACTTTCGTTTTTCAGACCATGAAGCAAAATGATATCAGTTTATACCAGTTTATACATTTTCATAGATGTCAGTCTCTACACCTTTTTAGGGGCTTTGCAAAAGTTAATACACAAAAACTTTCTGATATCTTTTGTGTTGTAAATACATGTTTGTCACTGTTGGTACTATAAGTGTGTATATTTATAGGATGCCTCATGGATTTCGTTTGACAAGACATTGAAGTGTACATGTCCCAGTGATATCTATCTCTTGCTCAAAAGTTCTGATTTTATCTCCCATGATTTAACACAACCGTAAGTAGATAGTTTCTTACATCTCTTGTACTGTGAGTTGGAAACAAAATAAAATTGAACCACACCACAAAAAAAAAAAAAAAAAGTGGCATGGTCACCAAATGAAGACTCAGATTAGCCTAGGCAGTGGCCCAGTGTGACTAGAGACTTCACTGTGCACTTAAAGGGTAGAGAAGGGTCTAACACTGGGCTGATGCCCAGGCTGATCTGAGCCTTCACTGAGTGCACATGCCACTTTGTTGGTTTTGTCATGTCCTGGCTCATTAATGATCTTGCATTTCTTTTTGTGTGACTAGCTGACAACAAAAAACAGATATTGCTTTTCTGGCACCAACCCTGGAGTAAACTTCTGTTGATTTTACTGGTTTGAAACTTTTTGTGGCAAAGCCAGGAATGACATAACATTCAATGGATTTTTTTTTTGTGTGTGTTTCATAGATGACAAACTAACTACTATAAGCATGAATATTTTTGTGTTCATTTAAAGTTCAAGATTCATTTACTGAAACAGGAATCTGGGATTCCAAATTAGGACAATAGAGTTGGGGTTGGGGGAGGGGTAGGGGGCTAGTTTTGGTTCAAGTTTTTCTGTCTTTCTGTTAACATTAATTTTGTGCCCAAGGTTTACATAAGATTTGACTTTATTAAGTGAGTTGCACATGAGCTCCTGCTCATATTATTAGAAATAGATCAGCTCTAGCAGTGAATTGTTAAGTAATAATTCACTGTTAAGAGGTCAGTTGTAAAGAAGAATACCTCATGAGAGTGGAGTGAGAGTAACATATCTCTTTAAAACTGACTGACAAACAGTGAATTATTACTCAACAATTACGTGCCAGAGCTGAACTATTTCCAATCTAACAAAAAAAAATATGCTGAAAGAATATTCGTTTCATTCCCATTCGTCTAATCTTCCCACAAGGATGATTATAGAGAGATAAAGAGACATTTCCATAATGTGCATACGTATTGGGACACCTAAAATAATAAATTTTCCATTTGTCCCAAATGGAAAATTCATTATTTTTAGGTGTCCCAATATATATCCACATTACGGTACATCAAGGAACATCACAAAATATGTCAATATTTGCCACTGACGTCAGCAAGTAGACACAGACTCTGAATCAGTGACTTTTTGTAGAATAAAATACGGAAAATTTCCACTGCCTTCTCTTTAGAATTAGGAATTATTCATATAAGAACAGGAAAAAATTTTAAAAAATTCTACTGAATGTCTCTTTCAGATTTGTTCAATGTGATGATGATGAAAATCTTAAGAATGAAACAACCGTGAAATATGAGTTAGTGCTTAGAAAATGGCAGGAGTTTAATCCAGCTAATGAATTCAGATGTTTTGTTAAAGAGAATAAAGTTATTGGTAAGACACAAGACAGTTTGATAACCCTATTTATTCTCTTAATTAAGTGGTGGGGTTTTCCTTTCATAACAATCCCAGAAATCTAGATTCTAGATTTTTGGGATTGTTTTGGAAGAGAAAATCATATAGTTGAACCACACAACGAAGGAGAAACCTCCTTCTTATAGCTGAATAAATAGGGTACTATGAAACCCCAACTATTGGGGCAGATATGCCTTGGCAATTAATGTGGGTGCAAATCAGGCTACTTCAAGGAGTAGTCTGATCAGTTTCTACACTGCCTTAGTGCCAGTAGTGTTGAATATGTTGCCAGATATGTTAAATGGTTATAAAAAGACAGATAGAAACAATCAGAGGCTAGCTAGAAGGACTAAAGTCATTTCTGTTCTTTGAAGTTGCAGTGAGGCATCAAATACTTCATGTTATCATTCAGTGCTGAAAATCTAGAGAACAAAATTGTATAGTATCAACACATGCTTATGTTAAGCGTTCTAAAATTTGAACATCAAGTTGGGAAATAAGCATCAGGCAGTGTAGGTATAGACCATACTGCTTCTTGAGGAACAGTCTGATCATGCTCTGCACTAGTCACAATTCTGATGCTTTTGGGAGACAAAAATACTTGAAAAAAAAAAAAAAAAGAAATCCAAGATTTTTCTGTGAAAAAATGGTAAACAATTACGAACGATTTGTCTTTGATTTATAAATATTTATGTGAGTCCCACTCACTTGCTCTGATATGTTCTCCTTATACAGGTATATGCCAGAGACACACTGATATGTTCCATAGTTTCATTGGAGACCAAAAAGATGAAATAGTTGCTGATATTCACTCCTTCTTTTATCATGTCATCAAACACAATTTTCCAGATAAATCATGTAAGTGTTTATTGGGTTTGCCCCAGTGTCCAGAGAAATTTATCTGATCAAAAGGTGTAGAGCCAGATCAGCCTGCTTCCAAGCAAACCTTATGCCCAGTCAGATAGGAGCTTGGCCATTTTGTCAGGATAATGACTGGGCCCTGTGGATTTTGTAAAAGCCAACTGTACTTTAGTAGTCTGCAAGGACTGCACTGTTCAGGCTGGTGTGATTTGGAGTTTTGTGATAACCTCTCCAGTTATTTTACTATGTACAAATATTGTTTATATACAGAAAAGTCATACAGCATTGTTGGATTTTCACTATTATTTGAAGAAGCTTAAAATTAATTCTCAGGTGGAAATGAAACTGGACATTTACCAGGCCTGAGTATTGTCATTTCTGTATAAACATATGAATCCATACCTGACTAAGAGCCAGTGCTTCAGATAAGTAAGGGGTAACAGGGATAAGTTAGGGATAATTTTCAGTAGTTTTCCAGAAAAACATATTGTGATCCGTCATTAGAACTGTCTCACCAGGAAGGTTCTAATGAGGGGTCACAACATTTGTTTTCATTGAGAAATAAGACAAAAATATCTTTGAATTATCTCTGTTACCAGCTGTGTAGGAGCCTTAGATTAGAGGGTGGTTTGGTGACAGTTACAGGTGATTCCAGTTAACTCTGGTTTAAAACACATATTATGATCCTAGTCTGAATGGCATTGATAAGGTAGTTCAAATAACAGGTCATAACATTTTGTCAATGAGAAATATGAAATTGTGAATGTTTTGGTATAGAAATATTTTGACAGTGCAGTATGGTTGAATATAGCTCCAACAGCAGTTACTGTCAGATGCATATTTGCAGCTATATAAATGCTGTGTCTGAAAGATTTTATTCATATTTATCATTTCAGTTTGTTTTGATGTATACAGAAGAAACCAAGTAAGTAGCTATCTTTCTTTGCCCTGTAAACCCATAGGGTTACAAAAAAAAAGACAACAAATTTTATGTCCGCAAAATTTCAGAAACTGTTCCATCAAGCTATATCATTTTAATTCAAAGAACAGAGGATTATCTGTTAGTTGCTTTGCTTTTAATTTGTGTCTATCCCAGCAAAACAGAATATTGCTGTTTTATCACCATTAGCAGCAGAAGCTATTGCTTTGCTCTCACCAGCAGCAGCATACACTTTTGTCAAGTTTATGGTTTAATTCTTCCTATGACAAGCCAACAAATGTTAATCAGAATTCTTATTTCAAAATACAATACTGAGTGTGCTATAAGTTACATGTATTTGACATAAACATCACTTTATAGTTCTAAAGTTAGTTTGTTTGAAAATTTTGTATTACAGGGCAAATTACTGCTTCTAGATTTTAATCCCTTTGGTCCTGTGACAGACAGTTTATTATTCACCTGGGATGAATTACAAGGAGAGAGTTTACACCCAGCACCTACTGGTGATAATCCGTCCACTCATCAGGTAGTATGAGCCAAATGCTAAAACATGCCATTTCCCACCTGTAGATACCAATGCCTGCTGGAGTGGCCTTCCTGGATAACCCGTTGGCCTTCCAGTTAAGGGTTTCAGGGGTTGATCCTGTTTACTAGTAAATCAATTCCACAACCCCTTAACAATAGGCTGACAAGTTAGGTTGACATGTTTGTCCAGTGTGCATTTGAATTAAATTTTGTTTCTCAACCTTAAAGAATTAGAGGGGGCATGTTGGGGTGGGCCTGTCCATCTATGTGGCTTCATGTCTCCTAAGGCTAGAAATTTCACTCATCTACTCACCATGACGAATGGCTCTTGCTGCAGGTTGAGTGAAAATTTTTACTGTTCCTAGTGTAAATTATTGCATTCACCATATGTTTGGTCTTGTAGGCCTAGAGGAAATGTTAAGGATTTTCCAGCCCTGTCTATCTTTCATTCTGGTGAGTCATAATCCTTTTTGGCAGCTCATCGTGTGGGCTAGGATCTTTAAATTTTCTATATGCAACAAACTTGAAAAGTAAGCAGCTCCATATTGTTTTTCTCCCTGGTCCAGTTTGTCATTACTGTATTAATTTAATAGCAGAAAATCATTTTCATAGTTGTTGCTGCTATTGTTGACAGTGTGTATCGCCTGCAGTTTTCTCAGAGACTGTTTTCCCTTGTACAGTAGAACCGTTTTTTAAAGAGTTTCTTTGTCCAGACAAACAATCAGGAAATCACAGGGGTTGTTTCCCTATGTAAAAATGATAGGATTCAGGGAGGTTTACCCATTCACCTTTAAACCTTATCAGAATGGAACTGATAGTGGAATTGATAAGCTGAAATCTCGGTGTCCAAACTTTAAGTACTCTATAAAACAAATATTTCTCTTAAGGTAAATGGGTACTCTTTCAGGGAGAGATACGATGTCATTTTCATTTTACCTCCCTTCTCAATAGGGGTCAACTCCTAAAGGAAAAAATTTGCTCCTCTAGGAGCAAATTCCTTCCTTTATGAGTAGACCCTGATTTGGAAGGGCTACTTCCTTCAGGGAATCAAACAGGAAGTCACAGAAGTTGTTTCCTACTGCAAAAATAGCAGAAAAACAAGGAGGTATACCCATACACCTTAAATAATGTAACACATGTAAATTGGTACACCTGAAGACCAGGGTTCGAGGTTATAAAATTTGAGGATAATCTCAAACTCAAAATAAAGCACACTGATTGGCTGCTTCCGAGCATGTGCTCGGAAGCAGCCAATCAGTGTGCTTTATTTTGTGTTTGAGAATGTACTAAGTTTTATAACCAACAATATACATGTATTACATGTTGCATGTGCTCGGAAGTAGCCAATCAGTGTGCTTTATTTTGAGTTTGAGAATGTTCTCAAGTTTTATAACCTCCGGGCCATTTCATGATGTTTTTTGATTACAGGGTCCAGTGTTCAGATATGTTGAGCATTCCTCCGGAGTCCAGCCAAATCCATACGGGACCTACGCTGTTCCTAAAGATTTTGTTGACATTGCATCTGGAGAAGACCATAGTAAATTAATGGACCTACTTCATCTGGTAATCATCCTAATATGCTTAAGTATTGGGACACCTAAAATCATTAATTTTCCATTTGTCCCAAATGGAAAATTTATGGTTTTTAGGTGTTCCAATATTTAAGCACATAAGGGTAGGCCACTTCCATATTTAATTATGGGATAGAGGTGGCAGGAGCTTCTTTCAACTCTGGCCTCCCATAAATTCAAATTTGATTGTTTTACATGCTTGAGATAAGAATGGCTAGTAGGGAAAATTTCGGGATAATCTTCCATATTTCTCAATGTAAACATATATTGTGACTCTTTATTAAAACTGTCATGGAAAATCAGTTCTAATGAGAAGTCACAACCTACACTTTAGTATTACATCAATAACTGACTTCAAAATGGTGTATTCTCAAATTTTGGCATGTACCCACAAATGCCTGCCCCCTGGGAGTGCCTGTACCCCCTAACAAAATATGTGTGGGTATGCTGAGGGAGACAGCTTTTTGAGACTTCTTGTTGGCATCCCTGGGTGACAAAACCCTTCAAAAAGAGGTCTGCTTGTGGAGGAAAGAAGCAAATTCTTTCCTTAAAGAGTTGAACCCAATTGAAAAGAGAAACAAAAAATAAAGGTGTATCCATTCACGCTCACTGCATATATGATCCACAACACGAGAAAACCATCAAAGTGGCATGTGTGCCACATGAAGACTCAGATCAGTCTGGGCAGCCACTCAGTCTAAGCAGAGTCTTCACTATCCGCATGGAAGTAGCTTAGACCCTCAGCTACCCTTTAAGAGCACAGCCAAGACTCATATCAGACTGGGCGGATGCCCAGGCTGATCTGAGTCTTTGTGTGGCACTCATGCCACTTTGTTGGTTTTGTGGCTTAATTATGATTTTAGTCTCAGTAGTTAACTCAGTCCTAAGTTGTGTATGCGGTAAAGCACCTGAGTAATGTAGAAGGATTCTTCAGAATTGAATTTGGCCAAGTCCATTTTAGGGAAACATGTAAGATGTAAATAAAGTTGAACCAGATTAGATTGTTGAAGAGGCATTATAATCTGTATTTACATTTTAGAGGCATTATAATCTGCATTTACATTTTAGAGGCATTATAATCTGCATTTACATTTTAGAGGCATTATAATCTGCATTTACATTTTAGAGGGATTATAATCTGTATTTACATTTTAGAGGCATTATAATCTGCATTTACATATTAACCAGTAAACTTCATATCTGCCGTATTAGATTTTAGTGATTTTATGAGAATTACATATTGGTATATTTTAGTTGTGGCACTTTGATAATTTTAGATATATCTAGCTATGCAAATCTTTTGAGAACTAAATAGTGGCAGACTTTTCATCTTTTATGGCAGTAGTGCAAATTTGAAGCTTCCACCAAAAAGTAGTTGTATTAATCCATTGGTTCCCCTCCTGCAGATGAAAGGTTAATAGCAGGCCTGCTTCCCAATTTCCATTATCTTGTTAAAGAGTGATTTAGATTCACATAATGAATAACGAAATACAAGAATTTTCATCTTACCTGGCTCTATTATAAAATTTTGCAGAAAATTCAACAACAGAATGGAGAAGATTCCTCAGAAGAAGAGCCAGACGTGACCAGTCCACCTACCTTACTGTGACTGGAAGTGGAAAGACTCGATTAGCTGTGATAGTTGGTGATCATGGCTTACCCAGGAAGCTGTCATTTTAATTTGTTATCAGAATGGTGTAACACTGAGGAAACACAGTCAGAAAAGATGCCTTTAAAAGAACTTTTATCAGACTGGTTTAAAACTAAAGACTATGACTTAATGGTCGTATAAAGGATAAAATTATCCATACAATGGAAAAAAACAAACAAAATTGAGCCATTACATGACAAAACCAACAAAGTGGCATGTGCATTCAGGGAAGATTCAAATCAGCTGGGCATCTGCCCAGTCTGATCAGAGTCTTTGCTGTCCATGTGGAGCTAGCTGCAGCCCTTAGCTACCCTAAAAATACACAGCAAAGACTCTGATGAGACTTGGCAGATGGTTTTGTTGCGTTGCGGCTCAAATGTTGCATGACGTCTTCAGTTGAATGGGTACATTTTCAGGGGGAGTAGCTCTGTCATTTTCAATTTTGCCTCCCTTCTTCAGAAAGGTCAAATGCTAAAGATTAGGGGCCGTATTTATAAAACAACTTAAGTTGTTTCTATGCTGTTGCTAAGGCTGAATTTCTATGAAGGAGATTCCCGATGACTATGAAATTTGCTCTGGAGGAACAGTCTTTTTCAGACTGTTCCTCGAGAGCAAATTTCATAGTTGTAGGGAATCTCCTTCATAGAAACTCCACCTTTGCACTGCAACGACTTAAGTCGTTTTATAAAAACGGCCCCTGAGTCTTTCCATCTAAGGACAGTCTTTCCATTATAAGTTGATATTTGTTGAAGGAAACAGGAAAGCAAACAGGAAGGAAGGAATCCAGGAAAGCAAACAGGAAGTGAAAAAAGTTGTTTTCCTTTTGAAACAAAAGTTGAAAAACACGGAGGTAAATCTGTTCAACTTAATAGTGAAATCAGATTAGCTTGCATAGATGTGCAGTCCATTTGAGTTTTCATCATTCTTGGATTCAGTATTGCACCGTTTCTTGCAATGGAGATCAGTTGATATATTTTGCACAATATTTGCAGAATGGGAAATATGAAATGTTAGAAATTATGTTTTAATTTTGCCATACTAAAAAGTAAAAAAAAAAAAAAACAGATACAAAAAAAGAAAGAAAACAAAGTAAAAACTATAGCTATGCAATATTAAAGCAATAAAAGGTGCAGTATGCAGTGTTAACTGTGTTTTATTTTCAGTGTCAGTGTAACGTTAAACTTTTGACAATACATAAAATACTGTAACTGGCTGTATCTTGTTAGGATCTATGCTAATATCAGTACAAGGGCTGGTTTATAATATACGAAAGGAACATGCATTAATGGGCCAATCTAACCATTTCTTATGAACCACCTTTAAAGAGTTGAAAAGTTTTGTTGTAAAACTTCCAAAAATTGTTTGTAGCTGATTTGATTTTAGGGTTCATTTGAAATTATATGATGCCTGATTTGTTTCTTTTTTATGGTGAAAATTTCAGACTTTTGCCAATAATGAGCTAGAATAGAACTAATAGAGACAAACCTCTATCTGAAGCAATCACTACATGTTTTAGCAATAAATATGATAATTGTTTTGCTTAAGTTTGTTTTCTAATTCGCTTGCCTTTACAATAGCAAAGGAAAGCTTTTGCAATACCTTCGGCACAGCCATATGGTCATGGGCAAGAACATGGGTTAATTTTTGACTTGCCTGTGTAAAAGTAGGGGAGGAACTGTTGCACTCTTGTCAGCATCTGTGTCAGCATCCCAGTTTTTGTTAGCTCTCCTGAGCCGAAGGCTCAGAGATGAGCTTATAGGATGGGAGTCGAGCCGTCGTCTGCCATGCGTGCGTCCGTGCGTGGGTGCGTCAACACTTTCAAACATTAATATCTCAGAGACCAGTGGGCCGATCGCAATCAAATTTTATCTGAAGCATCATTTGGGTGGGGGAAAGGCTGCATTAGGTTTTGGTGCCCATCAGCTCAGAACTCTGGTTTCCATGGCAACAGATAGCCCCCATAGGGTTATAATGGGGAAAATGGCGTCATCACGTTTTCTCGACTGTTTTTGATTAGATCCTTATCATACTTGCAGGTAATGATGACATACACAAGAGCTTGGATGAGTTCGAAATTTGGCCGGATTCGAGCACAGACTACGGAGTTAGCTGCCCTTGAGCGTTTGAAAAAAATCCCATAGGGTTATAATGGGGAAAATGGCGTCATCACGTTTTCTCAACTGTTTTTGCTTAGATCCTTATCATACTTGCAGGTAATGATGACATACATAAGAGCTTTGATGAGTTCGAAATTTGGCTGGATTCGACCACAGACTACGGAGTTAGCTGCCCTTGAGTGTTTGAAAAAAATCCCATAGTGTTATAATGGAGAAAACAACGTCATCACATATTTTGAGAAAAATTTTGTCATCGCTCTATTGCCTACATTTCTCAACGGATTTTGAAATAACTTCACACAAATGTAGGCATGACAATATCTCGAGCAAGTTTGACTTTCAGGATGCTGCGCCCAAGGTCAAGGTCACTGTGGCTATTTTTAGAAAAACTTTGTCAGCGCTCTAGCACCTACATTTCTCAATGGATTTTAAAATAACTTCACACAAATTTAGGGCATGACAATATCTCGAGCAAGTTTGACTTTCAGGGTGCTGCACCCAAGGTCAAGGTCACTGTGGCTATTTTTAGAAAAACTTTGTCATCGCTCTAGCCCCTACATTTCTTAACGGATTTTAAATCAACTTCACAAAAATGTAGGGCATGACAATATCTCAAACAAGTTTGACTTCCAGGGTGCTGCGCCCAAGGTCAAGGTCACTGTGGCTATTTTTAGAAAAACTTTGTCAGCGCTCTAGCTTCTACATTTCTCAATGGATTTTAAAATAAATTCCCCCAAATGTAGGGCATGACAATATCTCGAGCAAGGTTAACTTTCAGGGTGCTGCGCCCAAGGTCAAGGTCACTGTGGCTATTTTTAGAAAAACTTTGTCATTGCTCTAGCACCTTCATTTCTCCATGGATTTTGAAATTACTTGACACAAATGTAGGGTATGACAATATCTCAAGCAAGTTTGACTTTCAGGATGCTGTGCCTAAGGTCAAGGTCACTGTGGCTATTTTTAGAAAAACTTTGTCATCGCTCTAGCACCTACATTTCTCAATGGATTTTAAAATAAATTCACACAAATGTAGGGCATGACAATATCTCGAGCAAGTTTGACTTTCAGGGTTCTGCAATCAAGGTTTTTGATTAGATCCTTATCATACTTGCAGGTAATGATAACATACATAAGAGCTTTGATGAGTTCGAAATTTGGGTGGATTTGAGCACAGACTACTGCTGCCCTTGAGGGTTTAAAAAAAAATCCCATAGTCTTATAATGGAGAAAACAACGTCATCACATTTTCATCGGATCCTCTTCATACTTGCAGGTAATGAGGATATGCATAAAAGCTTGGCTTAGTTAGCATTTCGGCTAGATCTCACCACTGACTATGGAGTACCTGCCCTGAGCATCCAAAAAATCAGTGTTGCCACTTTTTCTTGATTTCTACTGATCCGATCCTTTTCAGACTTGCAGGTAATGAGGAAATGCATAATATCTTAAACAAGTTCAAATTTTGGCCAGATCAGGCCAACCACTACGAAGTTAGCTGCCCTTGACAGCTCTGTCTATTGTGCTCTTGATCGGATACTTTTTAAACTTGCATATATTAAATGAGGGCATACATAATGTTTTGGATGAGTTTAATTTTCAGCCTGATTGGACCACTGACTGTGGAGTTAGCTGCCCTTGAGCATTTTAAATGTCCCTATAGGTTTACAATGTCTCTCAGGTGAGCAATTGTTGCCCTTTGGGCTACTTGTTTAAGGTTGGGTTATTAAAGTTTGAAGGTGGTGGGCTATGCACTGTCATGTGAGTTATCATGTATGTGAACAGGTGATGTTGTGTTTCGGTCAATATTTCTGCAACTATGTTGCTAAGAATTTCTGTAAAAATGTGAGAATTGATCCAAGACATGCAAAAGTGGTTCTGTAGGCATAATATGAGCCGCGACACGACAAAACCAACAAAGTGGTTGTGCGCCCAGCCCAGACTCAGATCAGCCTGGGCATCTGCCCAGTCTGATCAGAGCCTTCCCTGTCCACATGGTGGTAGCTTAGACCCTTAGCTACCTTTTAAGCGCTTAGCAAAGAGTCTGATCAAAAGGGGTAGATGGCTTAGCTGGTCTGAGTCTGCAATGGATGCAAAACCACTTTGTTGGTTTTCTCTTGTCACTGCTCATATGTGATCAGCATATTCTCAGACCAGACACTCCAGTGCAATTCTGGTGTTTTTACATTATTCAGTAATC
This sequence comes from Ctena decussata, assembly GCA_963989385.1. Lineage (NCBI taxonomy): Eukaryota > Metazoa > Mollusca > Bivalvia > Lucinida > Lucinidae > Ctena > Ctena decussata. Next base: position 2,253,131 of record OZ022507.1, on the reverse strand, counting down.
TAACATCAGAAAATTTGTATCTTGTCTTCACTGATATAAAAAAACAAAACAAAAAAAAAAAAAAACCTTTGATAGAGTATATGGCAGGCAACCTTATGGGCCATCATGCAGAATTCACAGTTCCGAAAACCACACCTACTGTAAACAGGTATACATTCCTCCATTATTGGCACGGACTTGTGTGGGACATTGAACATATGCAGGTTTGTTTGTGAGACTACCGGGTATGTTACATGCTAAGTTGTCATTGCATTGGCCAGTTATGCACTATCGGGTAACTAGGAGTGACATTCTGGGTGTGGCTCGGAACTGTGTATTAAAAAATAAATGCAAATGTAGTTTGCACCATTGAGCACCTCCACAGCAAGATTACAAGAGCAGAGAGTCTTGACAAACCCCCCACAAGATATGAAATAGAGGATCTTACATGAGTGCTCATGTATTATTGAATTTATTAAACGAGTTGAGGAAAAAGATAAGATGCGAGGCTATGCCGAGCATCTTATCGGTTTTCCTCAACGACTTTAATAAATTCAATAATACAAGAGCACGAATGCAAGATTCTATTTATCATATGACATTTAAATTGCATTTTATTAGCAAATTTTGCACTAAACGTCACAATTTCGCCATTAGAAAATGTGACATGTTATGGATGTCAACGCATAACGTTAGGACATAAATTGCATATTTAATCCACTAGTTGATTATTGTTTTTAATCCATGGCTTTATTACACTCTCAGATGCGACGTCATATGATAAATAGAGATAAATGCTGAAAAGACCAAAATTATAACATACAGCACCAAAGGCATCCAGAGAGAAATCAAGTTTTTTTTTGTCATCATTTTTTGTATGGATTTTACAGCATTTTCAAGAATATTTCACTAACATCACGCCAACTGGTCAGCAGAGGTGAATGAAAACTGGAGCTCTCGGGATGAAAACTACCTGACATTCAGAATTTGGCTTTCTCGCATATGTGGAGGCCTGGGTTGGAGGTTATAAAACTTGAAAACAATCTCAAACTCAAAATAAAGCACACTGATTGGCTGCTTCCGAGCATGTGCTTGGAAGCAGCCAATCAGTGTGCTTTATTTTGAGTTTGAGAATGTTCTCAAGTATTATAACCTCAGGGCCTGCTGAGAAATCAAGGCAAAGGTCAGAGTTGTTTCAGATGATGGCTCAAAACCAAAGTTTTTCTTAAGGGCTGCAAAAGCCACTGGAGGCCTAACAAAGCTGAAGCCAGTTTAGAGAGATAACAATGTATCTCTTTGATCGAAGATAAAACTGATGCTCCATCTTCTCATATTCTATATGGCTGTAACTCTTGGATCTTGACAGCAGAGTATGAGAAAAGAACGCAGTCCTTTCAGATGAGATGCTACCGAAGGTTATTGAACATTTCATACAAGGGGCATGTGATTCATGTTGGGATGTTCGCATGAAGGTCCAGGCAGCCACTATTAAAGAATATTATGAACTGACTGTTGTCAGGAAATGGCAACTAAAGTGGTTTGGCCACATCTCAACACCTTCTAGCTTAGCAAAGATTCTTCTACAGAGCACAGGGAAAGAAGAAGGGATAGACAGAAAAAGTCGGAAGACAATATTAAAGAGTGAATGGGATGAACTTTGCTAGCACAGCTAGAGCAGCTGAAAGCTGGCCGGCCCTGAGGTTATAAAACTCAGCTGAGCATGAAATTTTACCTGCTAATAAATAGCAAATTACAGATAAGTACAGTTGTTTTCATGCTCAGTTTGGCTGGGTATGAAATTTTATCTGCTGATATACATGAAAATGCCAATATTAGTTGGTATTTTCATATTTATCAGCAGAGAAAATTCCGTGCTCAGCTGAGCTGAGCACGAAAAAAGTTTTATAACCTTGGGGCCTGGACAGGGAGTGTTGCAAAGTCAGAGCACTCAAAAGTTCATAGAGAAGCCACAGTGCATCTACAGTTTAACATTTATTTTGAACACATTAGCAACAGAATGCAAGTCTCCTAAAATGGGGCAAGTTGATTCTGCTAGGCAGAAAAATGACTGTATAGCCAGGACTGAACTGCTTTCCCATGTCTCAGGCGTTGTATTGTGAAGGAACACGTGAACTCGACCTAGGTTTTGTCCATTATGCAGACTCTTCAGGGGAATCCTGTCTAAAATGGACTCGACAAGTGCGAATCAAAGTTATGATTTGACTGGTCAAAATTGCGCCTTATATAGTCGTAAAAAGGGCTGTCAAACCGGCTCCCAGAGCCGTTACAGGCTCCGAGAGCTGGCAGGATGTGTTTAGCAAGATGACAGCAAACTTCAGTCATTTTTATTATCTGATTCTGCTAGGAAGCATTTGTTTGAAACATTCTGCCAAAATGATAAACACTATAGGTAATGAGGAATAGACTTATCTGTGTCTGCTTTGGCCCAATAGATGGGCGTAATTAGCATACATATGGTTCTGACATGAGAAAAGTAACTGAGAAATGTAACTTGTAAACTTAGAAAAAAAAAGCACTGCCTTAAAAGAAAACTTGTATTAAGTACGATGTTTTTTTAACTGTAATTAGGTATGTAAATAACAAAATAATATTGACAAAACGTTGAGAAAAGGCCACTTAATTTTTTCCTCATGATAACAAGGTTGGGCGGTAAATTCCACCCCCGGTATTTACCAGTGGAATTTACCGGTATTTACCGGTCTGGAAAATACTCCCAAAGCGGAAAATACTGGCAAATACTGGTCGATTGAACTTATTCATCTTTAAATCTTGCTAAAACCAAGACCAAGTTAACATAAAATAATATATATTTAAACTAAATGACTTTATGATGATTTAGTTCATTTTTATATTAAATATATGTTTATCTTCATAAAGAATAAAATGTTTCACAAATTAAGCGGGTTGAAACAGCCAAAACATGGATTTTAAGACAAACGTGTTGACAAATTCACAAGTATGAATAGTATCTTGATTCCACTTTATTATTTGTCCTCAAACTTAGCATAAAAATACAGGTAAGAAATTACAGGTAAATTCACCTGTGCACCTGGCTAGTCACCTGGGACACCCAATTTGCAAGACAATGTCAAAATTATTAAAACAGCAAGTTTCAAGACAGTGTTTATTTAAGGGAGGGCAGAGTATTGCTTGGGGCAAGGATGGAAACAATAAGTTGTCAGAATGGTCACCTGTTTTATACAAAAGTTAGACATTTAGTCAAGGTGAGGTACATAGAGGTGTTATAGGTATGGCTTGAGCTATAGTATGGCTTCAGCTCTTGAATACATTTATCATGTTTATAGCAGTCAGAAAATAATTTGTCATAATCAGTCCTAAAGCTGAACAATCACACATCATTACCAAACTACTATTCACCATGAAGCCAACAGATCCTATGCTGTTGTTGACCAAGACCAGGGCCAGATGTATTGGCTGCAAAACAGTAGTTAGTGCCAAAGCTCCATGACTCCGTGCCCACAGAGCGAAATGTCCAGCTACAAAACAGGCTATTTTTCCCCTATAACAAAGTTCAAAATTTCACTGACTTGATAAACTATTAAATAAATAAGTTGATACAATTGTTTAACTTCAGTATAAATATTAAGTCAGTTGACCAGTATTATTGAAATACTCCTATGGATTTTGAGTGTAGGCTATTGTATAAATTCCAGGCTGGTCAATTCAATCAACCAGTATTTGCCGGTATTTTCCAGTATTTGCCGGTATTTACCGGTAAATACCGCCGGCATGGAAAATACTCATATTTGCCGGCATTTTGCCAACCTTGCATGATAAGAAACATTGGGTCACCACAAAGCAATACTGTTAAGTGTTAAGGTAACTGGACACACCACCATGTTTTTTTGACAAAAGGGAGACGGCTTTTGTGACTTTCTGTTTGCCTCCTGGGATAACAAAACCCTGCCAAAAGGGGTCTGCCTTATTTAGGAGAGAATTTTCTCCTAAACAATCAAATTATTTCCTTCAAAAAAGATGACAGCAAAAATGAAAATGACAGAGTTGCTTCTCCTGAAAGTGTATTTATGGCAAGTCCTTTTACTATTTATTCTGTGAAAAAGAAAAAACATATAAGATATCTTATTTCTTAATCTAGATATCATATATACTTTACATGATATCTAATATGACCTATATCTCATATGGAAAAAGCATAAAAGATATCTTATATGCCTTATTAGATATCTTATATGATGTATAAGATATCTGATATATTAAATAAGATATATATTCTGGTATATTATGTATCTTATTTCACATATTAGATATCTTCTTTCTTAAATTAGATGTCTTAATTTCTACATAAGCTATCTTCTTTAATAAATAAGATATCTTTATCTAAATGTTAATTAAGCTATGTTATATCAGACATTTATTTCCCATATTCAATGAAGATATCTTATTTCTCAAAGCAGATATCATATGCTTTTTATCTTATTTAACATATAAGCTATCTTATATGTTCAGTAAGATATCTAATGAAGTATAAAAGATATCTTATTTAATATATTGGAATTCTTATATATTTTATCATATGTCTAAATAAGTCTTTTATTCCCTGATTGTCAAAAAGGTCTTGGAAGAATGGCAAACAGTGCAGAGCCTGGCCAGACTGCTCCCATTTTGTCGCATCTGGAACCATATATATTCTGAAGGTGTTTGATCTGGATCTACACTGATTCTGGAAAAAGAGGTCTGATCAGGGGTCTACCTTGATTTTGAAGCAATCTGATCTGGTTTAACACTGATTCTGGAGCAGTATGATCTGGGTCTACACTGACTCTGGAGCAGTCTGATCCGGGTCTACACTGATACTGAAGCCGTCTGATCTTGCTCTACACAGATATGGTCAGATCTGACTTTTGCACAATAGCTTATCTTTAAGTAAAGATTGTGGTAACTTTAATGTTAATGTTTGTCTGTTGTATTGCTCTGGTAAGAACCATGTTTGTACAATTAATCAGAAACTATAGACGTGTTAAGAGTCAAACAAATGAACAAACACTGTCATTGACTGAGGATACAGAGTTAGACAGACGTACGCCCAGTTTGACTGTTTACGCACGCTTGTTTCCTATTACATCATTAGTGGTTTGTTGTGTCAACACTGGGTGAGTCATAAGGAAAGAATAAACGGCTGAACTGGTATCAGACCCAGCCCTGGGGCCGTATTCATAAAGCCACTTAAGTCGTTGCTATGCGGTTGCTAAGGCTAAATATCTATAAAGGAGATTCCCTACAACTATGAAATTTGGTCTGGAGGAACAGTCTTTGTAAGACTGTTCCTCCAGAGCAAATTTCATAGTTGTAGGGAATCTCCTTCAAAGAAATTTAGCCTTAGCAACCGCATAGCAACGAGTTAAGTCGTTTTATGAATACGGCCCCTGGTATTCTCTACATTGTCCAAACTTCACAGTGGTCTCGCTTCAGTGTCCGGCTTCTTATGAGTGTGCACTACGATGCCCAAGCTTAATAGGGGTTCTCGATGCTCAAGCTTGATAGGGGTTCTCGTACAGTTTCCAGATTTACAGTTGTCTGTCATATAATGCACGGCCTTAAAGTGTAACAGTGGTTTGCCCTATTAGAGGCTCGGATCCAGATCACAACTAGCAGGTGGGGCTCTCTCTGGACAACTGGTGGGGCTTAAAACCCTAAACAAGATGCCATAATCAGGGATCCAGATAAAATAGTGTATTCGATGAAAAATCAAGATAATATCATGCTTACTTTTAAATATACTGAACAAAAAAAGAAACGTTACATGTTCTTTCAATGCACGGTTTATTTGAACTGAATTATGATTTTGCCAATTTTATTTTATAATTAACTGACAAAACGTATTCGGAGTTCATAAAAATGAATATCACAACATAAACTGCAAAACTGATGTTTCCAGATTAAATTGAGTCAATGGGGGGTCAGAAGTGGAAAGTGCTATTTTGAGGTGCTTTTTGAAGACCCGTATTTCACTCAGTTGTCAGCCCAGGTGAGCCATTTACTTCTGAGATGTTTATAAGACACTAGTTGTTACAAAAATGGTCCAATCGCCGTTTCTAAAGGGTTGATCAGTGAAACACAAGACTGAATACCGCTTTTCAGGCCTCTTGAGTCCGACTTCCATGCTATACACTGAAAATCCCATAGACAGTGCAAGGTGGCATTCCAAGAACAATTAACCAACTTGATCAAACTTTTTCATCGCGAACCATTGTATGGAGAAGCTTGAATAAGATCCATGAATTAAAACTTGAAAACTTTTTTGAAACGTACTGGTTAATTAGAGAAAATGATTTGCTATACTTTTAATTGTAAGGGAGACAATTTCAAAGACACAAAATCTTTAACATCTTATTTCTTTGAACTGCTGGTTAGGTGTCATAAGGAACAGAGGATTTCTTTTCGGCGGTTTCAAGACAAATCTGAAAGTGTAAAAATTTAAGCGCCTGCGCATGCGCATTAAGCGTTTCACATTGTGTGTGGTGTTCTCAGTCAAATTGGAATAATTATGTAACGACTTCTGCAAATCGAAAACCGATTAGTTCATAAGGTTGTCTGCAGTCTTTCATGTGAGAAGTGGACGGACACACTGCACCAAGTGTGTGCAACTATGCTTACGTACCGTTGAGCCACTTGGGTAACGTCGATACGAGAATTGAACAGAACAGAACAAATTCATGTGAGAAAATAACGTAGCAATTTTTAGGAATAGTGTTCTTTAGCTTAGAATTCATTTGTGAACTATGTAACGTTTCTTTTTTTTGTTCAGTATATATTGTGGCATCTCATTGGAATCGCCACGGCGAGGCGATTCCAAAAAGATGTCACAGAATACCCCCGGTATATTTCAATCTAACAAAATGGAAATATCATCTCAAATTATCATCTGCCGGTACAGCACCTTATTACTTACATTCCTGCATTATATTGAAAAAGAGCCCCTCAAATTATCATCGGCCGGTACAGCACCTTATTACTTACATTCCTGCATTATATTGAAAAAGAGCCCCAGGTGGCGGGGTTTGAGCCCCAAAGCCCATCCCCTGGATCCGGGGCTGTATTATGTCCAAACTTAACAGTGATGACAGGGCAGTCATCTGACCGACACTACCAATGCTTTACAGACACCTACAATGCCAAAATTATTCTACTGTTCGGCATTGCTGGCCATGTAACTGAAAAGTCCGCGGATACACTTCAGAGTGAAACGTCGGCACTGTGAAAATACGGACCCCGATAAATAATTCTACTGTATATTAGAAGTTAAAATTCAGCACATGTGCTAGCATGCACTGTAAAAATTTTGGATAAATAATATTTCCATATCCTCTCTCTCTCTCTCTCCAAAAAAGTATCTTTCTTTTAGAAGAAGAAAAATACAGTATCTTTCTTTAAGAAAGAAATAGGATCTTTCTTTAAGAAGAAAAAAAATCACATGTTCTCATATTTGGTCTGCGATTTGATGCAGACTACGCAGATGACACCATTTACAAAATCTATGAAAACGAGCAGGAGTTGCTTTTTTGAACCGACTGAACATTTGCACGACAATTGAAACAACAACAACATGGTCAAATATTACGCCCTACTTGCGACTCAGACATAACGTCAAACTTTTACAATTCCCATCGTCATCAAGTTTTACGTATAGACCACCCCATGGGACAAACGATATACAACTTTATTTAATTATAAGAGAAACTACTGAAAGTTATCAGCAAACTGTTTGCTTAACATCAAATGGCAAGTTAAAAGCTTTCGAATTGCTGTCAATCTGATGACATAATTCTACAGGACATGGAATAAACATTCCCGCGGTTATCGGTAGCTACATATATATACTTATTTTTCTTTTCTTTTTTTTTTTAATAAAACATCGAAGCGTATTTAAAAGTACGCCTAAATGTTTTTTTTAATAAGAAAAGTAAGTATGAGCCGCGACACGAGAAAACCAACAATGTGGTTGTGCGCCCAGCATAGACTCGGATCAGACTGGGCATCCGCCCAGTCTGATCAGAGTCTTCGCGGTTTGCATGGAGGTAGCCCAGTCTGATCAGAGTCTTCGCTGTTTGCATGGAGGTAGCTTAGACCCTTAGCTACCCTTTACGCGCTTAGCGAAGACTCTGATCAGACTGGGCGGATGCCCAGGCGGATCTGAGTCTGCGCTGGGCGCACAACCACATTGTTGGTTTTCTCGTGTCGCGGCTCGTAAATTTTCAAAAATCGCTAGACCCCACCCCCTCCTCCTCCACCAGCTTCGCTTCGATGGTAAAGACATCTCGTATTCTGGCTTTGTGATGACAAAAGATTGACATCTGAATAAAACCCAGCTCCCTCCACTCCCCCCCCCCCCTCCCCCCCCCCCCCTCGACTTTCCTCCGACCACATGAAAATGAAATGGTCGGTCCTTAGCCACTAAGAAACAATGCTTTTACGGCTCGCATATATGTGAAGCAGATTTGAGCCGCGACACGACAAAACCAACAATGTGGTTGTGCGCCCAGCGCAGACTCAGATCAGCCTGGGCATATGCCCAGTCTGATCAGAGTCTTCGCTGTCCGCATGGAGGCTAGCTTGGACTCTTAGCTACCCTTTAAGCGCTTATCGAAAATTCTGATTCGACTTGGTGGATACTCAGGCTGATCTGAGTCTGCGCTGGGCGCACAACCACATTGTTGGTTTTCTCGTGTCGCGGCTCATTTGTGTAAATTGTTTTGCTTTGAAGTAGAAAAACCAGAGGACCATTGGTCCTGTAGCTCACCTGAGTCAATTCATCCTCAGCGCTCAAGGGTAGGTAACTCTAAAGTAAATTGTACAAAGTGGCCTCATTTCAACGCTGACTGAGTTGTTAGTCTATGGAAACTTTAAAATGCCATAGCAATGAAACCACGTGAGCAACAATAATAGAAAACAATATTTATGTAGTGGCTAATGTCATGAACATGTATGCAAAGAATCAGCTTCATCCCCCTATATAGTTTTGAGAAAGGATTTTTGAATATTTTTTCATTTTTTTTTTCATTTATGTTGCCATCATGGCAACTAATCAAATTCGGTGATTTGGACAAAATTAATATGAATATGAATCATAGAGGACTACTCAAGAAACATTTCTGTAGGAAAAAAATCCAAATAACTGCAGTGAGATAGCAAAAATTGCTGATTTCCATTTTTCCCATTATAAGCCAATGACAGCTTTAAGTTGCCATAGCAACCAAACTGCTGGGGCAATTGCCAAGAAAGACAGCATTTTTATAGAAGGTAGTACTAAAATTCTTTCTGTGAAGTTTGAGCTTTATTGGTTTGCATAGTTTCTGAGGAGATGATTTTTGAATATTCTTTCTATTTTTAACCATTCGGTTGCCATGGCAACCAGCCAAATAGCTTGATTTGCATAAATTTGATATGGCTGGTTGGGGACTACTCAATGAACATTTCTATGAAAGTTTTGTCAAAATATCTGCAGTGACATAGCAATAAATGCAAATTTTCAATTTTCCCAATATAAGCCAATGGCAACTTTAAGTTGCCATAGCAACCAAACTGCTGAGGCAATTGCCAAGAAAAACAGTACTTTTATAGAGGGTAGTACCAAGATCCTTTCTATGAAGTTTGAGCTTTATTGGTTGCATAGTTTCTGAGGAGATGATTTTTTAATATTCTTTCTATTTTTAACCATTCGGTTGCAATGGCAATCAGCCAAATAGCTCAATTTGCATAAATTTGATATGGCTGGTTGAGGACTACTCAAGGAACATTTCTATGAAAAATTTGTCAAAATATCTGCAGTTACATAGCAATAAATGCAAATTTTCCATTTTCCCATTATAAGTCAATGGCAACTTTAAGTTGCCATTGCAACCAAACTGCTGGAGCAATTGCAAAGAAAAACAGTATTTTTATACAGGGTAGTACCAAGATCCTTTCTGTGAAGTTTGAGCTTTATTGGTTGCATAGTTTCTGAGGAGATGATTTTTGAATATTTTTTCTATTTTTCACCATTCGGTTGCCATGGCAACCAGCCAAATTGTGCAATTAACATAAATTTCATGTGGCTGATAGAGAGCTACTCAAGGAACATTTCTGTAAAAGATTTATCAAATTATCTGCAGAGAAATAGCAATAAATGCAAATTTTCAAGTTTTCCCATACAAGTCAATGGAAACTTTAAGTTGCCATAGCAACCAAAGTTCTCAAGCGATTTGGATAAAAAACAGTATTATTGGTTCCCCCTGCCTATAGATGCTATATATGAAATTTGGTAACAATGGGCCTTGTAGTTTCAGAGGAGATGTTGTTTGAAAATATTGACGGACGGACGACGGACGGACGACGGACGGACGACGGATGCCTGCCTATACTATAAGCTCACCTGTGAGCCTTCGGCTCAGGTGAGCTAAAAAACTGGTGGAGTTATCACAAAACTCTCGAAAATGGCCACAGAACTTTCAGCAGTGCTCCAGATAAGAAGGGGTAACAGAGATAATTTAGGGATAATTATCGTTATTTCTCCATAAAAACATATTTTGTGACCCATCATTAGAACCGTCTCGTCGAGACGGTTCTAATGAGGGGTCACAACATATGTTTTCGTTTAGAAATAAGAAAAATTATCTTTGAATTATCCTTAATACCCCCTCTTATCTGGAGCTCTGTTTCAGTTTGGTCACTTTTAAGATTTTTGGTACCTTTGAGGCTGTTTGTTTCCTATGAAATTTAGGAATGGAATTGCGCGTTTAGTCGTATTGAATAAGCTGCCACTTAATTGTTCATGTGGAGAAGGAAGTCACACACCAGCCTGCACAGACTGAGACATTGATAGCTGCAGTAATGTGACTCAGTTGGTCTGGTTAGATTAGTCTAAGTCATCGCTATTTGCACAGTGATCACCCATCAATTAGAGCATCAACGCGACGTCACTTTGCTTCAAAGCTTTTAGTAAGGGTGGGGTTTCTGGCTTACTTTACGTGAAGCTTCTATCTAGACTAATCTACTTTCGTGACTTTCTCTTCTTGTACACCCCATTGCCCCAACAGCCGGTCAACAGTGTGTCCTGATAGTCAATGAAAGATTAGACTAGAAAAGTGCGTTGCTACGAACGTGTGGAATGACCTACCACCCGCATAAATGGAGTATACCTCACAGACGAAAAGAGCAAACTAACATTTAAAAAGGGGGTCGTTCAAACTGTAGCAAGATAAATTATTAAGATCAACGTTCATGCTCGTTAAAACAATCCACTGTATGGAGCCCGTCAAGGAACATAGCAATACATGCAAGATTTTGTTCCCATGAAATGCATTACGATTATTTCATGTAATATGTATTTCGTTTCCACGTGTAACTAATACATATCTACGATCCATTATTTTGTTTCCTCGAAATAGTATTTCGTGGCCGCATATTACTAGTTTGTTCTTCGATACAACTATATATTACTTTCATTACTGCGAGGGAATGAAGAACTATTTCGAGAGAACGAAACGAATTCCATGCCACGAAATACTGTTTCGGGGGAACGACATATTATTGCGAGGGAACGAAATAATATATGGGGTCATAAAATAGTATTAAACGGGAATGAAATATTATTGCAAGGGATATTTCGTGGCCACGAATTATTATATCTTTCCCTTGCAAAAATGTTTCGTTTCCTGGCATTAGTATTTCGTGACCGTGGTTACTATTTCCTCCCATAATATTTCATACCCACGAAATACTATTTTGATCTCTATTTCCAAACCCAATGATCAGTTCTTTCCCAAACAGATGGTCATTCAGCTACCCCAATTGAAAACAACAGTAATGTTTTATATTTTAAAGTACAAAACAAAACATATACAAGTGACCAGGTTGCTAGAAGACTGCAGACAAACAGACATAATAAGAACCGCATTGGACGGTAGCATTGGGCGGGTGGGGGAGGGGGTAAAGGGGTTAACCGTGTTTTTCTGGATCCCAAAATCGCTAGCATGACACTTTCTTACTAGTTGCTACTTGCTCCTTTTTCTCATTATTTTATTGCTCTTAGTTTTAAGAAAATCTGGCAATAGCAAATGCAGACCAGCTTGCGCACAATTCCCTGACCGGACTGCGTATGCTCACGGGTAGTTCACACTGTGCCGAAACCCTTGCGAAAGATGATATGGGTTTTGTGAATATAGACATAGACAAGTGCAGGGGTCTTTTCATAAAGATTTATAATCGCTTTCACTGCTTTAGCCTCATGGGTGCTTGAATCTCACAGATACAAAGTGCTACAAATACATGAGGTTATCTACAGTGTCAGACTGAACCATTATCCCAGGTTTCTGATGAATGCTCAAAATATGAAGCAAAATCACTGAAGCATGGCATGTATGTCAGAGTGTCAGACTATTAATCCATGTTGCCAAGTATGATGTTAGTCTCTCAAACAGTTTTGGAGATACAAGGCAAAATCAGTGAACCACAAAATATAGATCACAGTGACCTACAAATAGTATGAACTCATTTGCAGAGCCAGACTGAACCATTATTCCATGTATGATGGAAATCTTCTAAATAGTTCTCAAGGTGTAACTAAAAAATCACTGAACCATGAAATGTAGGTCACAGTGATATATAAATAGTATGAGGTCATTCGCAAAGTCAGGCTGATCCACTCTGCCAGATATGAAGTTAATCCATCAAACAGTGTTGGAAATATAAGGCAAAACCACTGGACCATGAATAAAGGTCAAGGGCACTAGAGTCTGAATGGATGCTTTGTAGCTGCTGCAATTATAGGGATATCCTATTTGACCAATTATCGACTCTCTTGTCTCAAAGGTATCATCAAAACTAAAACTTTTGCCTTAAAAACGAAACGGTGCCAAACACCAAAGCCAGTCAACCGTAACATATAGGTCAAGGACACAGAACTGTGTCATGCAGCTGCTGCAGTCATATAAATGTGTATATGTATCAAGTATGATGACTGTTGCTGCTGTAGTTTGAAAAGTACAGAGTTAAATATCGAGTTAAACGCAAAAGTTAACATTGGTAAACCTGATCACGGACGCCGACGAGGACACTGACGCTGATGCTGACGCTGACGCATACTCGGACTACGACAGTGGCGGTGGGGTGGGGTGGGGGGTTATAGCAAAAGTCCTCCTTTGTCTCGCAAAGGCGCGCTAAAATCCAGACTAGCATAACGGTCTGTTAAGTCACAGGGGAGGGGGGAATCGTGGCCATACTGGGACTTGAACTCATTATTTCTCGCAGTAGGGTGCGAGCACTCTGCCAAATGTGATGCCCGGGCCACCTGTTTGAACTGTAACAATCAAGTTCGTTCTCAGATATATTCGGAAGCTCGGATGGTGGTGGTGCCGGGAAAGGTACGGAAGTTGGGTGAGGGAAGGGGTGCAAGGAAGCCACAAAATACGAAGCGAACTCAAGGATATTTTGTGACCATGAAATACTATTGCTAGGTAATGAAATACTAAAGGGAATGAGATATTATTACGTGGGAACGAAATGCATCGTGGAAACGAAATCAGAATGTTTTGCTATGTCCCCTCCCAGGCTCCGTACCACTTCATTTGGGCATCATTATATTTCACCTGTGTATTTACACTATTCGAACTTACGGCAAACGCCTCTTCGTCTCGGGACGCAATTCATTGAAAAAAAAGCACAATTTACTGAAATTTCATTGTCTTTGGCCATAAAAGCTTCTTTCATACTGTACGACCCTCGCACATTTACGCCGACTTTTGAACATTTCACGGAAGATAAGGTGCTTCCTATATAAGAATACTCATGAGGTGACAAGTCAGTGCTTACTATTTCACTCAAAGAGATCGGACAGGCTTAAACTAAATATCAAAATGATCAAACTGTTGGTTTTAACTGCTCTTTGCAGTTTTGTGGCTTGCTTGCCTGCAGAAAGACAGAAGCGTAAGTTAAAATTTTATTTGCTTATAAAAATCCTCACGCTCGTTCTTTTAAACTTTATAGTAAAAAGAAAGAAAAGAAAAAGACATAGGAAATAAAACAATGTTTATATTCATCTCATGAGCATGAAGAGAGCACTTGTGTCAAATGTTGGACCGTAATGAATGCAGACCTAAGAACTCTGAGTATTTAAAGGGCTCAGAACTCGAAGAATTCCAAGAACGCAACGAACTCAGAATTCCTTGCATTCTGAGGACGGACTGAGTCTTTTATGCCTTTTAAGCGTGCAAGTCCCCAAATGTAAAAATAGCTACAAGATACTTTTAAACTCTTAATGAGATCGGACAATGGCAAAACTCGACTACATGTATTTTGGTTTCAAGACACATAAAATACATGTAACGTTATATGTATTCTCAATTCTGCGCTAGAATTTTTACATGAAATATTTAAACAAGATGCCATGATAGCCCTGAATCGCTCACCTGAGCCGAAGGTTACAGATCAGCATAATAGCTCAAAGAATTTTCCAAAGGTTACCATGCATGCAAAGAGTATTTACGACATGCCCGAAGTTATTTTAACGTGGTTGCAGCATAATGAGGTGTTCAACAGACATTCACTGCACTATACATGTAGGTCCAATGGATTCTGAAATCATCTGATTGATGTTTACCATACCGGTATTTGGTAATGGCCATCTTAAATTTCAGATTTTTTTTTTGGGGGGGGGGGGGGGGGGGGGGGAGGGGGGAGGGTAGCAGTTTATCTTGAGACTAATAAAAAAATATCTATTTCATGAACACGTTGTGCTCAGGTGAGCTGAAACAAAAATACCAAGCACACATTAGTAACTCTCTTGATTTGTTAGTTCCTGTCTCTTTTCTTGTTCACTGAACACGGGAAAACAAGTTTGAGTTAATTAGTCCCATCAGTCTCAACCGTGATCGTGTAGTCATAAACAGACTGTGCATATTAGGTAATGATTGCACATAAAATCATAGCTTCTACTGTCGTGACACGGAGATACAGGCAGCATTTTCCATTAAGAAAGGCAATAACTCTTGTTTCAGCGGTCTGATATGGCCCATTATCAACCTTGGCAGTGAAAGGTTGGTTACGATCGTTCTCAAACTGCAGCCTCAAGCGTGGTCGCAAGAGGGTAATACAGTGTTTTTCGTTAACTAAGGGGCAATAACGTAGGTTTTAAAGGTCAAAATTGTTTATCAAACTCAACTTGTAACCATAAACAAACCGTGATTGCTAAAAAATTGTACACTTTCTGCACATGATGTCAGATACTACGCTTTTTCTTCTAAGTAAGGGGCAATAACTTTGGTTTCAATAGTCTGATAACTCCACCGAGATCTTGTAGCCATAAACACTGTCCATGATTGGTTGGAGATGTAGCCTCTGTCGTGTTCACATGGCGAAGTGTGGACGTCAGACGACAACCGATCCCAATAGCTCACCACTAGTACTGTGTTCAGGTGAGCTAAAATGAGCCGCGACACGAGAAAACCAACAAAGTGGTTGTGCGCCCAGCGCAGACTCAGATCAGCCTGGGCATCCGCCTAGTCTTATCAGACTCTTTGCTGAGCGCTTAAAGGGTAGCTAAGGGTCTAAGCTACCTCCATGTGGACAGCGAAGACTCTGATCAGACTGGGCGGATGTACAGGCTGATCTGAGTCTGCGCTGTGCGCACAACCACTTTGTTGGTTTTCTTGTGTCGCGGCTCAATAATACAGAAATGCAGTCAGTTTTCATAGCGATGCTCCCCATGGCCGGAGGCTCAAGGGAGCAAATTTATAGCTCACACCTCCTGGCACAGGGTATGTCCGCATCCTTTCTAATTCGTAGAAGACGCGACCCAAACAATTGTGAAATTAAAATCTTTAAGAGTGAACTGACATATTTGAAAGATCAACGCATAGCTCGACAAAGTCTTGAGACATGAAAATATACAACAAACAGAATGCCTAATTATACAGGCTGGCCAAAGTCTCCATATAAATGCCCTTCCTTGCATTTCCTGCAACTATAAAAATAAGTCCCTGGCGCAAGTATAAGAAAAAACAGTTTAGGCCTAGTCTTTAGTATCAAGACATCTTTATGCCCAAGCAGGTTTTAGTCGGAGTATTCGTATTTGAAATACTGAGGTCTCCAAAACGCCAGAGGAAAAAATTGATAAACATATCTGTGACTTTGGCAAAAGCTGACCTACCAAGGAATTTCTTATGCCATGGACCTCAAACTATACAACTACGATGGTATTCCACTACAGCGTTAGGGTGCATCAGTCGCATCAGAAATAAATATACGGAAATAATTAATTTTCTATGGAAGCCGTTGTTGGAAAAATACGTCAAAGACATTTCAGATGTATAGCAACTCTACATTTTTCTTCTTGTGTCCCTTCTCAACGGGGTCAAGTCTCAAAGAAAAGACTTGCTCCTCAAGAAATTATTTTAAAAGTAGACCCCAATTTTAGAAGGGCTATCTCATCCAGGGAGGCAAACACAAAAACATGAGCCGCGACGAAAAAAGTAGCATGTGCGCCCATCGAAGACCCAGATCAGCCTCGGCATTCACCAAGTCTTCACTGTCCGCATGAAGCTAGCTTAGACCCTTAGCCACCCTTTAAGCGCATAGTCACGACTGTGATCAGGCTGGGCCGATACCCAGGCTGATCTGAGTCTTCGCTGGGCGCACATGCCACCGTTTTTTGTTGGTTTTGTCGTGACGCGACTCAAAATGGAAGGAAAACATGAATGTGTACCCAAAACCTTAACCCTGTCAGATGGTGTATAACAAGTGTTGCCTAACTGGCAAAGACATGTCAGATGGTGTATAACAAGTGTTGCCTAACTGGCAAAGACAAAAAAATCCAGCATGTATACGATTACAATTTTTACTCAATATTATTGACGACTTTTGATGGCAAAGCTGCTTGTGCGCATCAAGGTGGCCTGTCAAAAATAGGGTACACCGTACATGGTGCTTTTTACCCTTTTTGATACCTTGACAATACTGTTTCCGGCATGTTCGGGCAAATGCCTGACAGGACTGTGCGCAGTGGCTGGACATGTACAGTCTGGTCAAGGATTAATACTCAAGTGTCAAATAATCAAGGGATGTATCTGATTTTATCATAACTCTGTCATGTTTTCAGGTCAGGCTCTGGTTCCAGCTGTGATCTCAAATTGTGCAGGTAAGATTTTGTAGCCTTTTCTTCCGAGACACAATACAATCGTATGATTCATATCACAAAATTTGATTTAACAATATCGCAAATTCGTATCTCTTGTGTGATATCACAGATTCAAACAGTTTCTAATGATCTTATAAAATTCGGTTAAGAGGTGATTTTTACTAACGTTGTAAATCCATAACTTTTTTATCACAAAATAGATTGTGATATCTCTTATTCTTGGTTATTTTATGATGTAAAAATCATCTAGTGGAATCGGTAATTCTACTTTGTGACATCACAAACTTTGCATGAATTCATTCTATCAAATCACTCGATCGATTTTGTGATTTCACAAAACAGAATTAGTGATATCACAAATTGTATGAATTTCTGGTATCATAAATTTGATTTTGTGATGTCACAAAATTGTAGTAGCGACATCAAAAAATAGGGGATTTGCACTGTATAACATAGCACCTCATTCAAATAGGCATGTCAAGGACCTTTTGCTGCCTGTGTTTAAAGTGCTGTCATGCCTAGATAAATCATGAACAATAATGCTGACCTGCGCAAAAGCTATAATTTGAGCTCATGCCTTTCCCATGGGAAAATAAAACTAATATCATATTCAAGTCTTTTGTGCACTCCTATAGCAGCGGTACTCTGCAACAAAACTTTGGCAAACTGTTATGAAAGATACGTGATTAACCCATTGCATTCTGGGTATTTTTTGTCGTCTGCTGAAATTGTCGTCTACAGCAAAAATCAAGAAAATTCTGACAATATTGGTCTAACTGACTCTTGCAGAAATGATGTCTAAGCAACAAACAGTTTGGATCTCAGATCGGGGCCTGATCTGGATCCAAAAGTTTGTCCAGATACCCTTAAAGGGGTATCCCGAATGGAATGGGTTAAACTCTATGTAGTTGAATGCTAACAAGTGTATGTGCAGTCAAATCTGGATCCAAACTGTTTGTCTCTTACTCACTACTTTTAACAGACGGTGTCACATTATTTATGATGTATTTCAGATGCATTCAAGAATGTGCCAAATCCTTGTACAGATAATCCCGCCAACAAAGTTTATTTCCCCCACCCCACAGACGCATCCAAATTCATCCAGTGTGACAGATATGGTCGTATGTACACCATCCAGTGTCCTGATGCTCTCTTGTACAGGTGAGACAGTATAAAAGGTGGATGGAAAACAACTCTGCCATTTTCATTTTTGTCTCCCTTAGAGGATCAACACATAAGAAACAATTTGCTTCTTGGGGACAAGTTCTTTCTTTTAAGAGAAGACCACATTTTGAAAGGTCTTCTTCATCCGGGGAAGCCAGCAGAGTCACAAAAGCTGTCTTTCTCTGTGTAAAACTAGCAGACAAATAAAAGCATCGCAAACGACTGCGTGATACCCCGCCACTGCAAACCTTTATTACACACCGATTTTTCCAGAATTATTTTTTATCTCTGTATAACCCCAGGGCAGGGGCAACCTAACCCCACTGAACATGGATAAAAATCTTTGTCATGACAGGACACTTCATTACTCTGATCACTTACAATAAGCCTCCGATAAATCACTGACCACTCTAGTCAAATACAATTTCAGTGATTTTAGGCATGTGGTCACAGGGTAGGGGCAGATAACCCCTAAAGGGTCAAATCACCACAAGAAGCTTTTATTGCTTCTTTCATCAGATGTATATTTCTGTTTCACATGAATTTATATAGATATCATCATTTCATGCACAGCGTGGGGAGGGAGGGGGGGGGGGGGGGGCTGGGCAGGGACGAGATAACTCACATGGGGTAAATTTGAGCATCACTGGAAGCTTTCATCACTGTGATCCCTTGCTGTAAGTTTCAGAAAAAAATTCTTCAAATTCTGATTTTATATGAAATTTTTCATGATTTTATACATGTACATAGCCCCAGGGCAGGGGCAGATAATCATGATGATAAAATTTCTGTGCTCATATAAAGCTTTTGTTACTTCGATCATGTTCGTGAAGTTTCATCATGATACTCCAAGTAGTAAAGGAGCTAGGTGCCAGAAACCATTTTTTGTACATTGACAAGTGCCATAACTCTGTCAGAAATTATCGAAATTTGCCCATTAACAATCCCAAGTGAGACATTCTTGATACAAACGCATATGCAAAATTCGAAGGAAATCCGTTGAAAAATACTTAAGTTATCGAACGGAAACGAAGTGCGGACGGACAGACGGACGTACATACTACGGACGGACGGACGGACGGACACACGGACGGCCAACGTGAAAACATAATACCCCGCCACTAACGTGTGGCGGGGTATAAAAACAGAGGTGTCCCCTTTCTCCTTAAATGTCAGAGCAGTCTGGTCAGAGCATACATAAATTGCGTGTCCAGTCAGTGACTGCACAAAACGTGCATGCCCTGCGGAGACTGCAACTACTACAGGCCAGCCTCGGCATCATAGGACTTCCAGGGCTCGCCGGGCCGGGTAGCGCAATCGGTAGGGCACCTGACTCGTAAGTCAGAGGTCCTGGGTTCGAATCCCGGTCTGGCCTCATACTTTCGTTTCTCCTTCCGCTGATTCAAGAAGGGTAGTTGTCAGTTACTGGCGAAAGTATGTGCACTTAGTACTGGTTAACCGCTTAGGAGGTCTAAGCCTGCCCAGGAATAGTGTGGTTAGGTTAACTGACCGTCCCGACATGACCTTAGTTGTTTACCGTGGACGTTAAGCATCAAATCAACCAACCAACTTCCAGGGCTCCAGGTAAAGTTTTTTTAGGGTAATTCAGAGATAACTGGTTTTATTTCTCAACGAAAACATAGGTTGTGACCCCATACTAGAACCAAGTACAACATTTTGTAAGCTGACATTCAACTTACCATACTGCTTCTAATAAAGGTCTTTTGCGGTGGGGCGGGGGATGAGGGGGGGGGGGAGGGGGTTGTTTTTGCAATTCTCAAATTTGGTGATCAAAAGCCAATTTTGGTGGAATGTTGGCCAGTTTTTCACACTAAACTGAGGGGGCATTTATTAGAGAGGGGGGCCGAAATTGATAAAGCTAATTCTTTTCCAGTAGCTTCAATTTATGTTTGAACTTAGTTTGGTAAATAGTAATAAAACAGGAGTCTGGAAACTTTTATCTGAATATTTCTCATACACTCTTTTAATGGCTTTGAAAATTAAATATCATCTAATAAAAGAGTGAAAAAAAAAAATAATTAAGAACTGCCACCATCGGAATGAAATCAGTATTATTATATCTGTCTGTTCAACTAATATTTATTATTTCTCTTTCATAAAGTGTTGACACCTCCACCTGCCGATCTGTAGCTACCCAGCCACCAGCCACTAACCGACCAGCAGTCACCAACCCTGCCATCACACAACCCTCAGTTGTTGTAAACCCTAACAACCCTTGTACACCAACAGCTTTAGCAGCTGGACAAATCTATTTTGAAGTTACAGGTATGTCATTTGAATCTGGATGGTAGTTCATTCATCGCTGAGAGGGTATTTCATAGGAAAAGAGATATGAAAAGATGTATATGCCTGATAATTTATATAGTTGTAGATATGCATGTATCTGTAAATCCTGAATTACCATGTTTTCCATGATGGGTTCTTCTGGAAAAGGAAAAGATGGGTATGATGGGAAATTGTGCAGTCAGTTTTCCATGAGAGCATAAAAGAAATTGTTTTCACTATGTCTGAACCACTTCTCAAATCTTAATTAAGGAATTGCTCCCTGCTGCAAAATGAGGCAGACACTACATGTATCTATTTGCAATTTTTATGAGGAAGACAAATCAAGCAGAGTTGAGCCGCGACACGACAAAAAGAACAATGTGATTGTGCGCCCAGCACAGACTCAGATCAGCCTGGGCATCCGCCCAGTCTGATCAGAGTCTTCGCTGCCCGCATGGATGTAGCTTAGACCCTTAGCTACCCTTTAAGCGCTTAGTGGAGAGTCTGATCAGACTGGGTAAATGCCCAGGTTGATCTGAGTCTGCACTGGGTGCACAACCACATTGTTGGTTTTCTTGTGTCGAGGCTCAGTTATATTTGCTTCCATATTAGTCTACTCTTAATGCAAAGAATATCCTCCCTTCAAGAGCAGCCCCAATGAGAAGAGAGCAATTGTATCTGTCAGAGTAATCTCCCTTAAACAAAGTGAGTTGCAACATGACAAAACCAACAAAGTGGCCTGTGCACCCAGTGACAACTCAGATCAGCCAGGGCATTTGCCCACACTGATCAGTCTTGCCTGTGTGCTAAAATGGAAGCTAAGGGTCTAAGCTACCTCCATGCAGACAGTGAAGACTCTGATCAGACTGGGTGGATGCCCAGGCTGAACTGAGTCTGCACTGGGCACACATGCCACTTTGTTGGTTTGTTGTGTTTAGGCTCATGTGCCTTCTTTGCTTTGAAACTTATCTGAACATAATATTTCAGGTGACAACACCAAGTTCATTGAGTGTGACATGCTGGGTCATCCCAATGTACTCCCCTGTGCTGCTGGTCTTGTCTGGAGTGAGGCCCAGCTCGCCTGTGTCTACCCATTCAATGTACAAGTAGGAACTGGAGGAACAGGTACCGGCTCAACAGGAACAGGAACTGGAACTGGGACTGGCACTGGAACCGGCCTTGGAAATCTGAAGAACCCATGCTCACCAGAAAATATTGCAGCCAAGAAATTGTTCTTCCCCCACCCAGATAACTCTAAATTTATCCAGTGTGACCTCTGGGGAGATGTCTTTGTAAACAGCTGTCCTACAGGGCTTGTTTGGAACCAGTACTCAGAAACCTGTGCCTCAGCTTATATACAAATAACCAGTGGAGGAGCTGTTGCTGGCAAATAAGCTGGGAACCATACAAGACATTCTAAGTAGAACTGCAGATGTGTCAGGTTTTGGGTGAAAATTTTGATAACTTTATAGACATATGTTGTGGGATCTCACTGTGCACTTGTCCACAAAATGTCATAAATTGGTGTGTCATCTTTTTAAACTCACTTCAGTGAGGTGATACTGAGGTGATTTAAATGAGACTGTGCAACCTACTATATTTATTTGGTAATAAGACATTTTTTCTACTCCAGAACAACCTCAACATCTAGATCCATCTTCTATAATTATACTAGATTTTTTTGGAATTGTTTTGGAAGAGAAAAACTCAGTTAACAGCGGAATTACACAGGACTGATTTAGATAAGTGAGGTCACTCTAAAGTTGAAAACCTGATCTTATAAACAAATCATAATGGTGAAAAAAAATCACTTTCAATCCCAAATTTTGTCCCCTCTGAAGCTATACTGTGGAAAATAAGTCTGGAGTTAATCATTAAAAAATTATTGCAAATATGTAAATCAGTCTTGTGTAATTCAGCTATAAAATGTTTTTTTTTTCTTTTTCAAAACAATCCCAAACATCTAGATCCGTCTTTAAGACAAATCTGGATTGGTGATTTGGAAGCGAAAAAACACCATCTTATTACCCAGGAAATACAGTACTTTTTCTCTCATTGTAAAGGATTCTGTACATTGGCATTACAATAATATACATGTGTATTACATTTTCTGAATACATTTTTTAATCATGTTTGAATGTATTTAATAAAGCCTGTTTAGATCTCTTTCTATGTAGTCTTCATTTTTTATTAAACGTGTGTCTATAGTATCCAGATGCCCCTATCTCATGCTTTATCAGAAAACTCAAAGACTGCATACAAGGTGTATTTCAGTCTCAGTGGCAGAGACAGAGGGGTTTGGGGGGGGGGGGGGTTACAAGAATCCCCTGTTCAGCCTTGATTATTTAATTTTCATGGGGAATTTCAGGAAAAATTGGTCAAACTGCACAAATAGAATCCCCTAAGCTTCTTTGAACCCCCTATGCAAAATTCCTGGATCCGCCCCTGAGTCATGGGGAATTTCAGGAAAAATTGGTCAAACTGCACAAATAGAATCCCCTAAGCTTCTTTGAACCCCCTATGCAAAATTCCTGGATCCGCCCCTGAGTCTGATGTGGAAGATATGCTCACTTGAATATTTCTTCAGTGAGGAGCCATCATTAGATTAAATGCAAAGGTAATAATATCAACTGGGCCACTTTTTGTTTATGTACTTCAGGATGCTGGACACATAGAGAATAATAGCATATTCATTTCTTTTTCTATCAGGCGAGCTCAAAAAACATGTAGGAATAGCAAGGCTTGCATACCCACCCATTCCGCATTTTTGGGTCAGCCATGATAAGTTTGATATCAAAGAGAAACTAACATGATTTTCTATTTATCATGCATCTTTTTAGCTAGACAATTGTGGAACAAACATGAAGAATATTTTGATCAAATGTCATGACGTCGCATCTATCTGATTGAAATCTGACCTTAAGATTATCATGACTGACTGATTTGGACTAATGTAACTTCTGATTTTAATCAGATGACTTTGCATTTATGGTATAGCATTAATTGGTAATTCCAAAAATCAATGTCCAGCCAATCAGGCTACACAATGCATTGCATGATAATCATGCAATGTATTGTTTAACCTGATTGGCTGGACATTAATTGATAACATCTGCCCTAGCACATTGTTGCACTGACATGATATCATCATACCCTGTTATCAGTAATCTCTACCTTATCTGCATGATGAAATAGGAGCTCTGAGTCAATTATGCAATACCAAGTTTACCCTAAATATTCTAAGAAGAATACCCAAGTTAACAGTGTACCGGTAGACCCAGATAAGACTGTGCATGTTCCAGGCTACATATTATGTGCACACAAAGACAGGTTGGTCACAATGCCAATTTGGTGAATTGTAAAAAGTTTGCGATAGTTTTTTTTCCCTGTAACATCGCATTCATTTGTGAAAATAAATCTCACAACTATGTTATGGCTCATGTATATCCAAAAAATCATTAGGAGAATCATCAATTAAATGATGTGAATATTTTCAGTAACAGTATTATTTCTTAAACTTAGCATTTGCCAAAAGTTTTCAGTTTATAAATAGCATCCTTTATCAAATGGCCACCTCATATGTTGCTTTCTGACATTTACAGCAACAATGTTATAAGAAAATAGAACTTCAATGGCTTGAATATGCTTGGGACCATGAAAATTAGTTCTAACCAGAGGTAGTTCTAGCCTTCCAGGATTAGGTTCTATATGAACTGACTTCTAGGGACCCAGAAATGAGTTCTAGTCAGGCAGGGTTAAAGAGCAATGAGGGCTCAAGCAATTGAAGTTCTAATGTATTACTCAACAGCTACCAAATACTGTAAATCAGTTAATGTTCACAAGAAGTTTTGGTGTGTGGTTTTTTTTGCGAATAATTGCCCAGTCAATACATCAGCTGGCCCAATATAAGAGCCACTACATGAAAAAACCAACAAAGTGGCATGTGTGCTCAATGGAGACTCAGATCAGCCTGGGCATCTGCTTAGGGTCTACACCAGCTCCATGAAGACAGAAAAGACACTGACCAGACAGGGCAGGTGCCCAGGCTGATATGAGCCTTCGCTTGGCGCACATGCCACTATGTTGGTTTTGTCGAGTTGTGGCTCATGATAGGTTTTCAACGTTGAATTTAAGGTAAATGGATATACTTCACGTTTTCTGCCAATTTTTACAATGGGAAACAACTTTTTGTGACTTCCTGTTTGGTCCCCTTGATGAAAAAGCTACTCACAGGAGCAAATTCTTTCATTTTAGAGTTGGGCCCATTAAAAATGGCGGCAAAATTATAATTCGCAGAGTTCCTTTCCTTGAAACAGTATCCAGTCACCTTAAGTATAAAAATTATGGTGAGAAACACCAGGGTCCAGGGGCCGTATTCATAAAACGACTTAAGTGGTTGCTATGCTGTTGCTAAGGCTAAATTTCTTTGAAGGAGATTCCATACAACTATGAAATTTGCTCTGGAGGAACAGTCTATTTTAGACTGTTCCTCCAGAGCAAATTTCATAGTTGTAGGGAATCTCCTTCATACAGTTTTAGCCCTAGCAACAACATAGCAACCACTTAAGTCGTTTTATGAATACGGCCCCAGTTATTCAAAGCATAGTAAGCTTAACAAAGTTGTGAGTCAAGGATTCGTTAAATCCTCTAGTACACATAAAATCACTGCAAAAGCTCCTCACAGTTTTTTCAGCAGAAAATGGCAGCATTTTTACGTAATTTTTTGTCTCGTTAACTAATGACATCTTTAGGTTTAAAAATCTTGGCCCAGTTGTTCAAAACTAACATGCCGTTAATTAAGGTGATGCTAAATTTTTTTAAAATTATTGTTTACAAAACAAGAGCTGTTGCCGGACAGCATAGCTCGCCTGAATTGGTGCTTGCCCATCGCACAATCGCTCTGGTGGTGTGGCTTGCTATGCATAAAACTTCAGACAAGCATGTCCCTAATGACAATACATTTATAAACAAAAGCTATCTCAGAAATAAGTCTTAAATCAAAAGATCCACTTAAAATTTCAAAGTCCATGAGCTTGAGGTCAAAGAATGAGAAACTGGTGGGGGGGGGGGGGGGGGGGCGTATCAATACCCTGAACCGTTATCTAACATCAGTCCAAGTATTAGTATCAACTGACTCCATCGTGGCACTGTGATATTATGTCTTCATAAATATAAAACTTTAACCAAAATCTTTAAGACAAAATTCCAAGTTGATGACCTTGACTTCAAGGTCAGCCAGTGGAGTATGTATATATATAGTGTTTTGTAAAAACTCACACAAGTCTAACATCAGTTCAAGTGTAAACTATATCTATGCCAAGAATTATGAATTAGTATGCATTAGAAAACTTTAATAAGGAAAAAAAATTCCTAAGTCCATGACCTTGACATCAAGTCACTGAGTGGGGTTGGGGTAGTACTCTATAAAACTTTGGACTAATATCTAACTACAGTGCAATATTAAAAGAATCTATCCATGGGTTCAGGAAACATGGGTCTTTAAAAAACTTTAACCAAAACATCAAATCGATAAAAAGAAAATTTTCTAAGTCCATGACCTTGACATCAAGGTCACTCAGTGGGGTGGGGGTGGTGTCTTGGATAACTTTGGACATATATCCAACTACAGTGCAAGTATCAAAGGAATCCATCAATGGGTGAAGTAGATATTGAGCTTTAAAAAACTTTAACCAAAACATCCAGTCAAAAAACTCAAATTTTCTAAGTCCGTGACCTTGACATCAAGGTCACTGAGTGGGGTGGGGATGGTACCCAGTTAAACTTTGGACCAATATCTAACTACAGTGCAAGTATCAAAAGAATCCATCCATGGGTTAATGAGATATAGGTCTTTAAAAAACTTTAACCAAAACATCCAATCCGGACGCGGACGCTGAAGTGGACGCTGACGCCAGGGTGACAACAATAGCTCTTCCTGAACGTTCGTTCACGCGAGCTAAAAACTGCCATTTTTCTGAAAAAAAATGTACGGAGCTTTTGCAGTGCAAGCTCCTGTCATTTTACAACAACAACAAAAAAAAACATAAGCATAATTAGTCATTAGTTAGCACTCATAAGAGTGCTAAAAACTTCACAAATCCTTGACTAACGACTTTGCTAGGCTAACTATGCTTTGAACAACCAAACTCAGGAAGGCACAAAATGTTGACACAAAGTCAAGAGCAAGGGGGGAGAAATGTAAGGGGTGTAGGTACACAGAATACTTCAACTAGAATGTGATGAAATGCTTCAACTGCCTTGCAGTGCAAGCCCACTTATGAAGACGCAATATATTCGAACTTATGCAAGTAAGTACTGAGTTAGTGCTTGGATGAGTGACTCCAAGTTATTCTATTCTAGCTTCCAAGTTCAAAAGTTAGACGAATGCCAAAATGGAACCAGAGGGCCAATGGCCCTATATCGCTCACCTGAGCACTGAGGTTATGTTGGAAAAACTAAGTTGCCACAGCAACAAAACAACATGCACAACAGCAAGAAAACACACCATTTATGTACAGGATAATATCACAAACATTTATGCAAAAAATAAGCTTTATCCCCCCTTAATGGCTTCTGAGAAGAAGATCTTTGGCAAAAAAAAAAATGAAATTTTTTTTTGAAAATTTGGCCTTTCAGTTGCAATGGCAACCAATCAAAATCAGGTCCTTGGGCAAAATTCATGTGGCTGGTAGAGGACTACTCTAGGAACATTTCTGTAAAGCTTTTGTCAAAATATCTGCAGTATCACATAAATAAATACCAAATGTCCACTTTCCCCATTGTAAGTCTCTGAAAACTTTAAGTTGCCATAGCAAAACCAGTTCACATGGGCAATGATAATATGAAATATGCTTTAGGTAGAGGCTAAATTAATATGTATGCAAAGTATCAGCTTCATCCTCCTTATGGCTTCACTTTTCCCATTATAAGTCAATGGAAACTGTAAGTTGCCATAGCAACCAAAGTTCTTATGGGGTTGGAAGAAAAAACAAAATTTATGTAGAGGCTTCTGTCCTCAACATGTTTGCACAATATCAGCTTCATCCCCCCATATGGCTTCTGAGCAAAAGATTTTTTCATTTTTTCTTCTTTTTTTTCCGAAAATTTACCCTATATTTTGCCATGGCAACCGATCAAATTCTGCGATTTGGAGAAAATTCATTAGAAACATAGAGGACTATTCAAGAAACATTTCTGTAGAAAGAAAATCTAAATAAATGCAGTGAGACAGCAAAAATTGCCAATTTCCATATTCCCCATTAGAAGTCAATGGAAACTCTTAGTTGCCATAGCAACCAAACTGCAGGAGAAATTGCCATGAAAAACGGTAATTCTATAGAGGCTAGTACTAAGGTTCTTTCTGTAAAAATTGAGCTTTATTGGCCACACAGTTTCTGCGGAGATGATTTTTTAATATTTTTCTATTTTTAACTATTTGGTTGCAATGGCAACCACCCAAACTGCGCAATTTGCATAAATTTAACAAGGCTGGTTAAAGACTACTCAAGGTACATTTCTATGAAAGTTTTGTCAAAATATCTGCACGGACATAGCAATAAATGTAAATTTTCTATTTTGCCTTTATAAGTCAATGGCAACTTTAAGTTCCCATAGCAACCAAACTGCTAGAGCAATTGCCAAGAAAAACAGTACTTTTATAGAAGCCTGTACTAAGATCCTTTCTGTGAAGTTTGGACTTTACTGGTTGCATAGTTTCTGGGGAGATGATTTTTTTATATTTTTTCTATTTTTAATCATTCGGTTGCCATGGCAACCAGCCAAATTGTGCAATTGACATAAATTTCATGTGGTTGATAGAGGACTACTCAAGGAACATTTCTGTAAAAGTTTTGTCAAAATATCTGTAGTGACATAACAATAAATGCAAATTTTCAATTTTTCCCATACAAGTCAATGGAAACTTTAAGTTGCCATAGCAACCAAAGTTCTGAAGCGATTTGGATAAAAAACAGTATTATTGCTTCCCCCTGCCTATAGATGCTATATATGAAATTTGGTTACAATGGGCCTTGTAGTTTCAGAGGAGATGTCGTTTGAAAATGTTGACGGACGACGTACGACGTACAACGGACGACGGATGCCTGCCTATACTATAAGCTCACCTGTGAGCCTTCGGCTCAGGTGAGCTAAAAAGAGATGAGAATTAGTCTCTTTTTTTTTTGCAGACTGGAGCCAAAAACAAATCAATATACGAGCCACGATACGACAATACCAACAAAGTGGCATGTGATCCCAGTGAAGACTCAGATCAGCCTGGGCAGATGCACAGTCTGATCAGAGTCTTCACTGTGTCCCTAAAGGGTAGCTAAGGGTCTAAGCTAGCTCCATGGGCACAGGGAATACTCTTATCAGACTGGGTAGATGCCCAGGCTGACCTGAGTCTTCGCTGGGCACACATGCCACTTTGTAGGTTTTGTTATGTCACGGCTCAAATGAACATCTCTTTCTTCGACCCATATTTTGCATATTCTACACTAAATTACCTCAAAAATAGCACAAAAAGGGTCTATATAAGAACTAAAATTTGATTTTCAGCATTCATCATGTGAATTTTAGCTATGACCACTGGCTTAGTGGCCATAGCTAAAATTCTACAAGAAGTGCTTAGTGCTTCATAGAATTTCAGCTCTGTCCACTGATTTCATCACAGAATGAATGCTGAAAAATCAAATATAATTCTTAAATGAAGAGGGCTATAACCTTGTAATTAATGACAGCAGAGTTATCTCACTTTTATCAAATATTTTACATATCCAATACTATTAGTGGACCAAATATAAGCTTCCAAGGTGAAATGGCCCAGAAGTGAAGAAAATGCAAGACAAGAACTAAGCAAGAAATTCATCCATGGGCAGATAATTCAGAATGTAAGCAAGCCAGAGCTGCCATACTTATTTGCTTCATATCCCCAACAATTTTTCGGTAAAATACTTCAAATGGTTAAAGAGTTAAGTCCATAAATGAGACTTTTCAGAGACCAAACCATTAGAGGACAGACAGCACTCATACATATTTATGTCCATTTATTATCCAAAATAGACATACCGTATGCACGGTAATTTTCACCGGTTCAAATTTTCGCGGTTAAGGGTCAAAAACATAAACATTAATTTTCGCGATTTTCAATTTTCGTGGTTAGCAGCCTGCGTGAAAAGCAAAACTACTTCTTTTTCACTTGAGCCAGTTCTTTCATTAACATGCGGCAGAGCCTGCTGCAGGTTAAAGAAAGAACTGGCTCAAGTAAAAAGTACCAGCAATTACCGAAGCAAACAGAACTAAAATATATGAACATTGTGTCTACAGAAGATACTTCGTAAGAAACAGGAAATTATTTTGCAATTTTAATATTCCCGGTTTCTAAGCGACCACGAAATACTGCGAAAAATGGAACACCGTGAAAATTACCTTGGATACGGTATAAAAACATTGGATGTGTTAAAATGCATTTCACTTGAACATGAAGTCTCTAGTATCTGCATAAAATACAACAAGAAGGATTCTAAATACGGGCATGAACAACCAAAGGAACTATTTTCCCTTCAAACTCTTTAATTTCTTAATGGTGCATTCTATCAAAAATGGAGTTATGAATACACTCTGTAGTACCATAATACAGTCACTGAGTTGTGACACGACAAACCAACAAAGTGGCATGTGTGCCCAGCACAGACTCAGATCAGCCTGGGCATCCACCCAATCTGATCAGACTCTTCGCTTTGCCCTTAGGCCAGCTAAAAGGGAAGCTAAGGTTCTAAGCTAGCTCCGTGCACACAGCAAAAACTGATCAGACTGTGCATATGCCCAGGCTGATCCAAGTCTTCGCTCGGCGCACATGCCACTTTGTTTGTTTTGATGTGTCATCGCTCAATATTTTAATCAGCTGTCTAGTTATGTAACAGTATATCGATACATATATTTGGTGATGTGGAGCTCTATCATTTTAAACTTTTACGGGCAGTCTGATCTGCATCTAAACTACTTGCATAGACATGTCCATTTTTATAAAACTCTAGATAAGAAGGGGTAACAGGGATAATTCAGAAGTTTTTTTCTTATTTATCAATGGAAACATATGACTGTGTGACCTCTAATTAGAACAGTTTCAGTTAAATAATTCTAATGTGGGGTCACAACATATGTTTTTGGTAAGGAAAATTATCTCTATATTAATCCCTGAGACCCCTTCTCAGAGCTCTAGATAAGAGGGAGTATTTGGTGATAATTAGGGATAATTTTAGTTTATTCTGCATAAAAACATATTTTGTGACCCCTCATCTGAACCGTCTCGATGAGACGGTTCAGATGAGGGGTCACAATATATGGTTTCGATTAGAAATAAGAAAAATTATCCTTAATTATCATCAAATACTCCCTCTTATCTAGAGCTCTGCCTTCTTATATGGAGCAGTTTTAGAATTTTAGGGTCTACTAGTTACTAGCTTTCTTCATAATTCAAAATCAGTCTAGGTCAAACACACTGTCTTTGTTGCGTTTAGTCCGTTTAGTCACATCAAAAATCATTATTGGTTTAGGACCTTTCATCTTTTTTCCATGATATCCTGTTTTCTTCTGCCGTTTCCCGCTGCGTGGTCTTATCCCAAACCATCTCATTCTGTTAGGAGATCCCATAGGCTGACTGTTGTACTCGGGATTTGAAACTTTTCCCACAGTTGCCATACACGTTGGAGCTACACAGATCTCTTGTCCAGATGGCATTCTCACTACAACCATTTTTTCCATCTTCCTCACTACGACACCACATGAGCCAGCAGCCCGGGCAATTTTCCCACCCTCTTCTGGCCAATATTCTATGTTATGTACTACAGTGCCTGATGCTAAGGCTCCCACGGGGTAGGCATCACTAGCCTCTGCTTTCACTGAAATATACGAGAAGAACTCCCATTAAGGAGAATGGGTACACTTTTGGGGGAAGCAACTCTGTAAGGGAAGCAACCCTGTCTTCTATTTCATTTTTGTCTCCCTTTATTAACTGAGGTCATCTCTAAAAGGAAAAAGAATTTGCTCTCATAGAAGCAAATTGTTTCCTTTAAGAGTAAACCACTTCTGGGAGGATTTCAATATATCAGAAGTTCTTCCCCTTAGTAAAACTGGTGGAAAAACATGGTGTATCTATTTACCTGAAGACAAAACATACTGTGGGTGCAAAATGACAGAAAATATGGCTTTTGACAATAATTCTGTGATATCTGTTTTCTATTTCTCCACATAAACATCTGGGCCCAGTTGTTCAAAGCATTGCTAGCTTAACAAGCTCTTTAAGAAGTCAACTCATTAAGTATTTTATGACTTCATTAACAAATACACTGATATTTTTTGCTGAAAAAATGTGGGAAGCTTTTTCAACCAATATATGTGAGCTTCTGAAATGCAAAAGCTTCTCACATTTTGCAAACAAACTAGAAGTGTGTCCATAGGACACGGATGTCCTCCCCTAGTGCCTTGAGTAAGATGGCACCTTGATTAAGTTACTGGCACTTGTAGCATAAATAGGTTCATAGAGGCAGACTTGTACAATATAAATGGCAAACCCAGAGACATGAAATATAGGTCAAAACGACACCTTTTACAGTCAAACCTCAGACACGAATATGACAGGAACAGGTTTTCATTATAGCCTATTCACATAGCTTACTTGTGCACTTGACCATTAAGCTATAGTTAGTAGCATGGTCCTTGTGTCCATCAAATCATCTTGCCCAATAGTTTTGAAATCACACTATGCAGGACACCAGCCTCACAGGCTAGAGACAACCAGTTGTCACCAGCCTGTGAGGCTGCTCACAACCAGTTACTATAAATCCTATTATTATCAAATAATGAAACCCAAATTATTTTAAGAATATTAGTTTCATGGTATAATTTTTATCTCATGATATATAGATACATGTAGATATCTATTTTCACTTTGTTCAAGTTTGCACTGAGGCAGTTCTACCAAAGAGTCACAACATTTGTTACACATGGTAATAATTGTCAGATAATTATTATTTCTCTATAAAACATCAGTTGTGGCCCTCATTAGCTGAAAACTCTATACTATACTGAACATCAAAAGAAACCCCTACAAGTTTAGGTTCAGTTTTCTTCTGTCAGCTGATTTATGCTTTTAAATCACATATAGTAGAAAATACTACTGACGTCTGCCAACAATATAAACTTAGCTTCTTGCAAAAATAAACCTTGATTAAAGAGTTATCTCAATTTACCGTAAAACATTCAAAGGTGTTGTAAGAGTTGACCTTCCTTGGGCAGTATAAAAATTTGTTTCCAAAACGTGACTCTACTGTGTGGTTATGAAAAAACCGTCGGTTTTCTTACCATGGTATTCCTCTTAGGAACATGGCAGCAGTTTGAAGTTGAACATGTCAAATTATCCCCCTTGCAATTAAACAAATAGCAAATTGGGAAGTTCAATAACATCAAAAGTTCTGCAGTGCTACGAAAAATTTCTTTCCAAATCTTTTTATTTTACTCTTGTTATTTCATTTAATCTCTTCCTATGAATGGTATCTCTTCTTTTCAAGAAATACAGGGTGTTAAAAGGTCTATGGGAAATCCAATGGAAAGTCAGTGTTACTGTTTCTACTGCCAACTTTCACCTGACTGTTTCTCTAAAATGCAAGGCTTGGTTGCTTTGATTTTTTGCTGTTTCTTACCCTTGCTGCGGACATTATGTCCGGAGAAAATAATTGGCTAAGCATTTTATGGAATTAAAAATTCAGCTTCTGAAAGTATGGTGACTTTAAGTTTAACCCCATCACAAAAGCAAGCGTTCTGGTCTTTAAAGTTTATGGAATATCGATGCGTTAAGTTGCTAATTCTCTCTGAATATCATAAACAAAGTAACTTAAACTGTCTAAATAAGAGCATTTACCATGCATATGCTGCAAAATTCACCTGATAACAGGGTATGATAACATGATTTGATATCATGTCTATGTAGAATTGCGCTTATGGGAATGTTATCAGGTCATGCCTTTAGAAGCGATCTCTGAAGACGATTGGCTGTATACTGACGTTGGCCGTGATAACAACGTTTGATTGGTTAAATGACGTCACCGACTTACGTCATAATGCATTCGCGACGGCAGCAAGTTCGAGCATTTGCTTTTGATTTGTTTGACCGTCTTTATGCAGTAAAATCTTCTTACAATGCATGATAAATAGAAAACCATGATCGTGTCTTTTGATATCAAGTTTATCAGGCTCGACCAGAAACACATCGGACTGACTCGGCAAGCCTCGCCATTCCTACGCTGTTCCTGGTCTTGCCTGATTAACTTGATATCAAAAGACACTATCATGGTATTCTCTATATATCTATACCTTCAAATAAATTTGGTGTATACATTGTATGCATTTCTTTTGGTGTTCAGTATACTTTCGGGCACCAAAAACAAAACATTTAAATTTGCAAACAGTGTAGATCTAGTCGAGGCAGCTCCGTATGAGCTGCCTCACCTAGTTCTACACTGTTTGTCCTTTAGTCTTTGAATTCTGAATATGATATAGCTAGCACAAAATACTTTTTGAAATTTTGCAGACATACATTTTGTCGTCCGTCTTTTTTACACTTTAAGGGCTAACTCACCTGGGATATCAGGAATTTCTCCAGAAGTCCTTATAAGATCACCAGGTTTCATAGTCGCCGACGCTAGAATATAGCGTTTGTGGTTTCCTGAAGCAACCAAAGCTATGTGGCCAGTCCTGTGAGGGTCATACATCACCTCCTGAACCTTCTCTACTAACGGGGGACCAGACTTTGGACCAATGCGTTTATAGTCTACCCAGCGCCACCTCTGCTTGTGGCCTCCTCCAATACGTTTATTTGATACTCGACCATCTGTAAGAAAAGAACCAAAACAGCTTTTAAGTCTTGCATGCCATTTTCAGTGCAACCTTTCAACAAATCCATTCTAGAAAATTTGAAAACAGAGTTTCACTTCAGGTAAATAGGTACACTTTCAGGGGAAGCAACTCTGCCATTTTCATGTTTCGCCTCTCTTCTAAATAAGGTCAATTCTTAAAGGAAAGAATTTGCTCCCTTTGGAGCAAAATCTTTCCTTTAAGAGTTGACCCCTTTTGGAAAAGCTACGTCATCCAGGAGAGCAAACAGGAAGTCACAAAAGTTGCTTCCCTTTGTAAAAAATAAAAATGATGGAAAATCATGGAGGAGTACCTATATACCTTAAGCCAGGCCTAGACTGCACATAGCACTGTTGTTCACGTGAACTCAGAAATACTGAGTACCTATATACCTTAAGCCAGGCCTTGGAGATGTGAGCAACACTGCACATAGCACTGTTGTTCATGTGAACTCAGAAATACTGAGTCTTCTGTTTTCTTTCTTATTTGTGCTGTCTGTTTCAGTGTAGATGATCGCGTGCTTTCTTGAGTCATTTTCTTACGACATTCTGAACAAAGGAAACCCCGGGAATTCTTCACATTTTTATTTAATATGTTCATCGTTTCCGTATGCATTCTTTCAAAATGCAGTGCAGTGAATGTGTAGTCATGAGTACTTTCAGACGACATTCACGAGTTTATCGTGAGTTTTATAGTTTTTGTATTTAATCGTCCCCCCAACATCCAAAACTGAAAGTAGGCTGATGTTGTTGCTCCAAAACTGGGGGAGGTTTAAACGTGAAAACAAGTAAACTCTCAGTAAATAAAAATAAAAGCAGCGTAAATGACTGCCTAATACCCCGCCACTGCAAACCAATACCCCGTCTTCTATCTTTTATACATTTTTTTTTATCATGACATGAACCTCATATTACCTAGATAATGTGTCGCAATTTTCAGGAAAATCCTGTTAATCTTTGATTTTATACAGAATTTTTTCAGAATTTTATACATGTATATAGCTCTGGGGCAGGGGCAGGTAACCTATGTGGACTTAATACTACTTGTAACAGAAAGCTTATGTTATTTTCATCATTTCTATGAAATTTCATCAAGATATACCGAAAATCTGATTTTATATTGATTTTTTCATGATTTCATACATGTATACAGCATGTGTCAGGGGCAGATAACCACTGGGGGACAAAATTTTGATCAAGACATAAAGCTTATATCAATATGATAAATTGTTACAAGTTTCAGAAAAATCCCTTTCGACTCTAATTTTATACATTTTTTTTCATTATTTCATACATGTATATAGCCCTAGGGCAGGGGCAGATAATCCAGGTGGACAAAATTCTGCTTATAACTGAAAGCTTATGTTACTTCGATCATTTCTGTGAAATTTCATCAAGATATTTCAAAGTGTAAAAGAACTACAGACCAAAAACTGTTTTTAAGACCATGAAAAGGGCAATAACTCCATAAGAAGACATCGAAATTTGCCCATTAACAATCCCAACCGAGATCTTCCCAAGACCAATGCACATGCCATGTATGAATAAAATCCGTTAATAAATACTCAAGTTATCGAACGGAAACGAAGTGCTCACGGACGGACGGACGGACGACCGGACGGACGTACGTACGACGGACGGACAGACACACGGACGACCGGACGGACGGACGTACGTACGACGGACGGACAGACACACGGACAGCCAGCGGGAAAACATAATACCCCGCCACTAACGTGTGGCGGGGTATAAAAACAAAAACACCAGTTAAAAGTACTTACGAGCATGCATTCACGGTGCTTTATTCTATCAGACTGCTTTTTGGAACAAAGAAGTTATCTTGAAAAAAAAAAAAAAAAAATTTCACGAAGCAATTGTTGTAGTGGAATTTCCATTATTACCTGTGACGTGAAAACCATGTGATCATCCACCCTGTGTTTCCAACAAATAAATTTTCACCTTTTATTTCATTTTCTTGAAGGGGAATACAAGGTGGGGCTGTGAGGATAATTCTGAGATAATATTTCTTATTTCTCAATGAAAACATATGTTGTGACTCCTCATTAGATTTAGAACTGTCAAGATGAGATGGCTCTGTTGATGAGAGGTGCAAGACTACCAATTTAGGGGTCACAGGTTTCTGCTTCTCTGGTCTTTTGGATGAGACTTTAAACCAAGGTACCGCCTCTGTATGACCTACACCTATGTGTTGGTGGGATGTTAAACCGGAGTTCACTCACTCTCTCACTCTAATGAGGAGACACAACATATGTTGTATGGAGAATATGGTAAATTATCCTATATCATCCCTGTTACCCCTTCTTATCATCTAGTACTTTCTGTTAAAATCCACAGAGATACAGTGACACCGTATGTAAGAGCCATTTTAAAACATAGACTGATGGATGGATGGATGGCTTTTGATTTTACTTCTTTCCTAACATTATTTCAGTCACATCAGAATGATGGGTGAGTGACAATGAAATATGTGCAATGAAACCTCGTTTATGATTGAAAAGATTCCCACCTTCAGTGAGACTCAAACCCAAGACCGCTAGATCAGCAGGCCAGTGCTTAACCTACTGAGCTACACAGAGCTCCTCAATATAGACAGATATATAAATCCAAATGAGAGAGCCCTTGTTGTCAGTTTTAATATGCATCATCATATGACGTCGCTGTTATTCAGTGGATAAGGTCGTGTCATAAAAATCGTATGACCACACCTGTAACAATACTTTGGCGCTAACACGCAACGTCACAGTAGCAGGCAAGACAAAATTTATCCTTGCATTATCATCAAATTCACCGTTTACTAGTGCCATAGCTCCAGATAACATGGAATTTTGAGGATACTTCTGAGAGAATTTTTCTTATTTCTTGGCGAGATGGCTCTAATGATGGGTCACAACATAAGTTTTTATGGAGTAATACGGAAAATTATCCCTAAATTATACCCAAAAATTTATCTATCCCAATCCATTCAGGATACCCCTTTATGGGTACCTGGGCAAACAGTTTGGATCCAGATCAGGCCCCACAAACGTGGGGCTTGATCTAAGATCCAAACTGTTTGCTGCCTAGACATCGTTCCTACAAGAGTTAGTACCGTAATCGACCCATTTACCGCACCGTGCGCTTAACTTTTTCAAAATTGCTACAAAAAGATGTTGTTAAAATGTATTTAATAACCGCACACTCAGAACAATGAAATGCAGGGTGACTGGAAAGAGGCAACATGGATAGGACTGGAAATACTTTGTGTTTGTACTTTTCATGAGTTCCCTGTTAATTATTGGGTTTTGTGAGAGTTTCAAAGAGAAAGCAGTGTGCGCTTGTGCAGTTTGTCCGGAAATGGCCTTGGTGTGCGGTTATAGGGGCATGTGCGGTAAATGGGTCGATTACGGTAAGACCAATATTGTCAAAATATTCTTGATTTTTGATGCATACGACAATTTCAGCAGATGACAAAAAATACCCAGAATGCAATGAGCTATCAGGGTCTCAGAAAGCTTTCAGTTACCTTTAAAATCTCTTCCACCATTTTTTGGGTATGGTAACGGTTTTGTCGTGTACTTGTCCATGTCAAGGCCTTGAAGTATAAACCTCAATTTTCCACTTAATGCAGATGATGTGTGGATACCTGGACTGGAGAAGAAACAAAACATAGGAAAAATAATGAAGAAAATGCCGAATTATTGAAATACGGTAAGTTAATAAGCAATAGGTTAAAGAAATTAAGTAACCAAGATAAGTACGCTGTATAACTACATTTGAGCCGCGACATGACATAACCAACAAAGTGGCATGTGCGTCTAGTGCAGACTCAGATCAGCCTGGACATCCGCCCAGTCTAACCTGAGTCTTCGTTGTCCATATGGAGGCAGCTTAGACCTTTAGCAAACCTTTAAGCGTTTAGCTAAGTCTCTGATCAGACTGGGCAGATGCTGATCTGAGTCTGCACTGGGCGCACAACCACTTTGTTGGTTTTCTCATGTCGCGGCTCATTTTACTGTGACATGTGCATGCAAGTTATAAAATTAAGAAATTGCTTTGTATCAAAACACTGCTCAGACGTGCAACATTTCTGTTGATAGAATCCAACAACTAAGCCCGTCTAGTTAAATGCTTTATTTACTTCCAGTAGGTGGTACTTCCATACAAGATTTCATGGTGAATCTTAGTGGCAAAAATAATAGAAGTCTTGCACTTTTGAATGACTGGAAGTTAGGGCTGCAATGATTAAGCCTTATATTGATTAACTGGTCTTTATCATATGACGTCGCATCTGAGAGTATAATAAAGCCATGCATTAAAAACGATAATCCACTAGTGGATTAAATATGTAAATTACGTCGTAACGTTATGCGCTGACGTCCATAAAACGCCGCGTTTTCTAATGGTGAAATTGTGATGTTTTATGCGAATTTTGCTAATAAAATGTGATTTTAATGTCATAAGATTAAAAGAATCTTGCATTCGTGCTCCTGTATTATTGAATTTATTAAACTAGTTGGGGAAAACCTGTATTAAACTAGTTGGGGAAAACCTGTATTATTGAATTTATTAAACTAGTTGGGGAAAACCGATAAGCCTCGCATCTTATCTTTTTCCCCAACTCGTTTAATAAATTCAATAATACATGAGCACTCATGTAAGATTCTCTATATAGACAAAGAGAAAAAGATCATCCATAAAGCAAACCTGCTAATTAGGGGATAACTGTATTCAAAATTGTCATTTGGGGAGGTAAATCGTCGGTCTTATGGTTGGAAATTTCGTTTTACGGCAACGCACCAGCGGAGCCGTAAAACGGAATTTGCGACCATAAAACCGACGATTTACCTCCCCAAATGACAATTTTCAATATAGTTATCCCCATTCTAATGCACTTTTTCCCATTTCCCCCTTTCAAAGAGTACATCTTTGCATCCATTGCAAGTGCTTTCAGCAGTGTAAAACCACACGTCATCCAATAAGAAGCGACCTTTTATAATGACGTCGGGTTTGCGGCAGTATATCGCAGAATATACTGTCGCAAATTTTTGACGTTATCCAATCAGACGTCGCGTTATATTTGTAAGTGCATTAGAATCGGTTGTCTAATGTATCTTTTGACTCAATTTTTTTTTCAAAAGAAGTCACTTCATTTATACCGTTTTCCGTTGCCTGTGTTTTGTTTCCTTTTTCACCGGAAGATTGTCAAATTAATGAGCATCACACAGAGCTCCAGATAAGAAGGGGTAACAGGGATAATTCAGAGGTAATTTTTCTTATTTCTCATCAAAAACATAGACGGTTCTAATGAGGGGTCACAATGTCTGTTTGAATAGAAAAATAAAGAAAGTTATCCCTAAATTATCCCTGTTACCCCTTCTTATCTGGAGCACTGCTGACACACC
The DNA here is from genome assembly GCA_963989385.1 of Ctena decussata. Classification (NCBI taxonomy): domain Eukaryota; kingdom Metazoa; phylum Mollusca; class Bivalvia; order Lucinida; family Lucinidae; genus Ctena; species Ctena decussata. Next base: position 2,213,223 of record OZ022507.1, on the reverse strand, counting down.
CAAATCATGAAACTTGGCAGGTATGATTAGGAATATGTTTGGATATCAATTTGTAATGTTCATTGACAGAGACATCAACCACCACGACAAAACGTCGTAAGGTAAAAGGATTTCGGTCAGCCTTTGAAGTCGCAGGCTGCCGCTAGTTAAATGTGCCCATAGGTTTACTTATTAACTATGCATTTCAATTTCGAGCAGGTGTTTATAAAACAAATGAAGACTTAGTACAGCCTGCATGCCTGCAGAGTCTGATCACTTTTATGTACACATACATGTACATGGATAAAATGAAATATGAAAACTGAAATGTTTATTGTAGCTGTGCAGGCTTTTAGTATTTGTCGTTCACACATGGCTTCTGATCTCCTTTCTCACGATGCCATTCCGCCGAAGTTCCACTAACAGATGAATTCTAAGATAATTACTAGACAGTCGTTCTTATACATATTTTCTGACAAGGCTGTGCACTTTTTTTTTCTCACTCCCTACATTACAAAGATTGTGATGTACATGCCACACGTTTTTAACAAAGCAGACCAATTGCACATAACTCCATCAGAAAGTACAAGATTTTAGAGGGATCTTGGCGTACTCTTTTTATAACAAATTTACGCAGAAGAATATGCAGACACTATCCAGCTGTTCACATACCCTCTCTGCACCGATCAAAACGCCATAGACCTAGATCTTTTATCACTCGCAAGAATGCCATGTGGTTTTCAAACAGATAACCTGGCCATGTCGTAATCAGACTGGGCAGTCGTTTTCTTATATCTGCTTTTCTACCGGTACACTTAATTTCCATGATCTTTTCCATGATTTTCTTATAGTGCAGATGATTTTCATATGCCCCGTTCATACTGCTAACGTTGGCCATCAAGTTCAATGATATTAGCATATATCGTTGAATCTGATTTAGCCATGTTCCGAAAAGACTGCGCAGACATTTTCTGGTATCAAGAGCTCCCCCTTCCCCATCCCCTGCAAGGTCAAGCATTCTCAGTTCAATATGAAAATTGTTGTTGCAGATAGAGGAGATGCTTATTAGACTGCGCAAATGTGTATGCTGATCCAAGTCTTCGCTGTTCGCACTCAGTAGAAGGCACCTTTTCTGAATAACTGCATATGCAGACAAGAATTCCGCAGAATGCTATGTCGCACCTGCCTTGCTCTTCCACAGTAGCAGAGATCATGGTTAGATTAGGTTTGATGAATTCATGTATGAAAATTTGAGCGAACTGGACTTGCAAGCTAAGAAGGATGCGATTCTGGACATAAAAATTCAACAGTCAATCTAGTATGAAATAATCATTAAAAGTATAAAGGAGTTAAACAATCCAAGAGACATTTTATGCGATGTTGATGATTGTCAGTGGATTAGTTTGTGAGAAATGTACTTTAATGCTAGAGTACATACAAATGTGAATGCCATGTTGACCTACAAATTTCTGAAGCCAACAGAGCATGAAATATACATCAAGCAAATGGTTTGATGCTTATACCATTGTGTTTAGAGAGAAATGGACTTAAATGCTAGGGTCAATGCAATGTTGGACGTACAATTTTGCGAAGTCAGCAGCCCTCGAAATAAAGGTCAAGGGCAGAAAAAAGTGCAACATCCCTTGAGACCTTTTTAGGAAGAAACTTTATACCAGGTTGGCTGATTCTAGGTATCATACTTTGAGACAAATGGACTTAAGGCTAGGTTCTATGTAATTTTTGACGTGAAATTTTATGAAGTCAGCAGAGGGTTAAATATAGGTCAAGGGTAGAAAAAAGTGCAACATGCCTTGGAAACATTCTAAGGAGAAACTAAGTACCAGGTTTAATGATTGTAGGGTATCATACTTTGAGAGAAAAAGACTTAAACACATTAAATTTTTCGAAGTCAGCAGAGCATAAAATACAGGTCAAGGGTAGAAAAAAGTGCAACATACCTTCAGAACATTCTAAGAAAAAACTTTATACCAGGTTTAATGATTGTAGGTATCATACTTTGAGAGAAAAAGACTTAAACACTAGGATCGAGGCAATTTTGGACATTAAATTTTTCGAAGTCAGCAGAGCGTGAAATATAGGTCAAGGGTATAAAGAAGTGCAACAAACCTCGAGAACATTCTAAGAAGAAACTTTATACCAGGTTTGATGATTGTAGGTATCATAGTTTGAGAGAAATGGACTTAAACACTAGGGTCGAGGTAATTTTGGACATTAAATTTTTCGAAGTCAGCAGAGCATGAAATATAGGTCAAGGGTATAAAGAAGTGCAACATACCTTGAGAACATTCTAAGAAGAAACTTTATACCGGGTTTGATGATTGTATGTATCATAGTTTGAGAGAAATGGACTTAAACACTAGGGTCGAGGTTATTGTGGACGGACGGACGGAATGACTGATGGATGGACGGACGGAAAAGTGAACTCCTATATCCCAGAGAAATGGACTTAAACACTAGGGTTGAGGTTATTGTGGACTGACTTAGGGACGGACTGACGGAAAAGTGAACTCCTATATCGCACCTTGCTAAAGCAGGTGCGACAACAGGGTATGCAGGCTGAACTGAGTCTTTGCTTTCCATACATGTGATAAGGTGCCATTTCTCATAGCAAAACTTATGAGTTATTTGGCAGGAATGTGCATTAAAGCACGTCGGGCAATGGGATTTTTTGGGTAAAAATGTACGTCATATGAGTTTCGAACAATTAACTCTTCGTAGCTTTCAAATGAACAACTTCCTGACAAAATGCGTAAACTCATAACTATGTAAGCACCGACCAGCCTGCACATATGAACGGTCTGTGCATTTAAAGTTCGCAGTAGCCTTAAACAGGTTCATTGGCAAAGTTTGCTCCAGTGCTTGATTTGATCACCTACAAGTTTCATTCAGAAATGTGGCGTCTCTAAAGGACCATAAAACACATCCGATCAGCAAATTTTGGTAACCACATCATACATACATGTACCATTTGTGCACACTGACCAGCTCCATGATTCACTGATGGTTTGCAAAACCATCAATTTTCAGATGCGCACACTGATCAAAAGCTTAGCTGTTTGCACATGTAAAATGTTGCTTTTTCCCTTATGTACAGATAATAACAACTACGGTGTGTGCATGCCTATGTAGCTTGGGCGCAGGTGCAGTCTGGTTTGGCACTTTGGCATTCTCAGTTTGTCCAGAGAATAACAAATACCGGTACATTATCATACAAGGTGGAACTATAAGATAACTGAGAAGTGACAAAGATCAAAGAAGTCGAGGGGCGGTTTAGCGGTGCCCTGCACCTATTTCTTCAAATTAGATGGAAAAGATGAATTTCAATTAGTCAGCAGACTCAAAGAAAACTCATAAAATGGTTCTTAAACAGCATAGATGATTCAGTTTCATACCATACCGTTCTTTTCAGGACAACCTCACACCTTTCCCGATATCACTTGGGCTTGTACCGAAGATGAAATGGTTTAAAGAGGTCAGATCATAGGTCAAATTTAATAAGGCCACTTCAGCACCAACCTGAGTGGGACTGCCCTGTGACAGAAACTGTTCTTGCCAAGTCCAAAATACTGCGGTAATATAAAAACTCTAAAATTTAGAGGAGTCATAAGAATGAAAAATCATTATTTTAAAAATTCCAGACGCCAAATAAAAAAAAAATTCTGAGTGAAATAACTGTATATAAGTCTAAATTTGGGAGTGAGAAAATACTACCAGATGTTGCAGAAAAACGCCCTTGTCTTCAGAGTGAGGCGTCAGCAACTCCCTGCATGAAAAAAAATATCTGGAGCTCTGAAGCTTCAGGAAAAAAATAATAAAATCCCGGCCGACCTACCCACCCTTTGGAAACAGGGCACGGCTGGAAAATTACTAAAATTTCCACTCGTCCTACATGACCAAAGATATGGTGATTTCAATAATTTACACTAGAAATGATAAAAAAAATTCACTCGTCCTCCAATAAGAGTCACTCGTCCTAGCTAGCAGACAAGTGAAATTTTCCAGCCCTGCAGGGTAGGGTAAGGGGAAACAAGAGTATTTTTAAGGTTGGCCTAAGATGAATATCTGTAAATGTGTACACAAAACTAGAAGGTTGTCCAGGGACAACTGGTCGAGCCCGCTGTTTGCTATAGTGACCTATAAGTATGTCAAGACTAAGTAACTGCTTCACTCTAGAAAGAAGCCAACAACATCATGCTTAGCCAGCATTTTCTTCTTTTTTTTTCAAATTTTCACAAAGGAAAATAAGTAGAAGTGATGATCCAGACAAGATCAATTTATGACAATTACAATATCTGACCTTCAAACGTGACCTTGACCTTGGACCTACCCAAACATATATGTCACTTGACACTTCCACTCATCAAGAAGAACAATTGTGCCAAATTATTTTGAAATCCATCCGTAAATGTAGAAGTAATAGCTTGGAAAGCTCAATTTATGACCATTTTATCATTTGACCTTCAAGTGTGACCTTGACTTTGGACCTACTTGACCAAATGTTCCAAATGGCACTTCTACTCATCAAGGAGAACAATTGTGCCAAATCATTTTAATGTTGAAGTTATGGCTCAGACAAGCTCAAATTATAGCCATTTTATCATTTGACCTTCAAGTGTGACCTTGACCTTGGACCTACCTGAATAAATTTTCCAAATGGCACTTCTACTCATCAAGGAGAACAATGGTGCCAAATTATTTTGAAATCCATCCATAAATGTGGAAGTAATGGCTCGGACAAGCTCAATTTATGGACATTTTATCATTTGACCTTCGAGTGTGACCTTGACCTTAGACCTAACTGAACAAATGTTTCAAATGGCATTTCTACTCAGCAAGGAGAACAATTGTGCCAAATTATTTTGAAATCCATCTGTAAATGTAGGAGTTATGGCTCGGACAAGCTCAATTTACGGCCATTTTATCATTTGACCTTCAAGTGTGACCTTGACCTTGGACCTACCTGAACAAATGTATCAAATGGCACTTCTACTCATCACATAGAACAACTGTGCCAAATCATTTTGAAATCCATCTGTAAATGTAGAAGTTATGGCCCGGACAAATCTGGACGGACGCATGAACGCACTAACGCACACACACCGAACTGACATTGTAACAACTATCTCTCGCTCACCGCAAGCGGGCTCGACAAAAATCAGTATAATAAAGTTTTTGGAAAAAATACACGAAAAACAAAACAGTCACCTTAATTCCTCGTGTGAGCATGTGTACATGCTGTTTCAGCAAATAGATTTTGTCCATTTCATCCTCGTGACCTCAGACAATCAGGAAAAGCACCCTTGGCACAGATTTTTAAGAAACAAACTATATGGGTGGAAATACCTCTGAAGACAGTTAATGCCCTGTTACCAAGATGAAACAATACATTTGGTTTAAGGTAGAAATCAACACAATTTAAATGGCAGCACCCTAAAAACCGCAAAACTGAAATGGTCAGAAATTTTGGGAAGAAACTCTTTTGTTTATTGCCCACATGGAACTTATTAAGGAATGTTTTGGAACACAAAAATACAAAAATTAAGTTTTATATACAGAGGCCTAGATAAGAGGGAGTATTTGGGGACAATTAGGGATAATTTTTGTTAATTCTGGATAAAAACATATGTTGTGTGACCTCATCTCTTCCGTCGAGACGGTTCAGATGAGGGGTCACAACATATGGTTTCAATGAGAAATAAAGAAAATTATCCCTCAATTATCATCAAATACCCCTCTTATCTAGAGCTCTGTATATATTTTACCTCATTACAGCCAAAACTTTACAACCGTTCCTGCTGACTGCACCAGTGAAACTGAAATACAATCCTGCCAGTTGCCCGGAGGATCATGTTTTCCGTAACCATGTTTTTTGTCACATTTCTGGTTTGGAAAAATCCATGTTTTGACTGCAAATTATTGTTCCTGACGCAGCGCCCCCACCCCGTGACTATTATTTCCGCAAATAGATAGGGCTGGGACAGGTAGAGATTTGGTACCCAAGTTCCTATTAACCGTGGGTACCCGTTACCATAGCATTTTGAGCATGTCCTCAGTTAGAAATATACGTTTAGCTTAAATAATAAGAAAGGTACAAGTCATTTTCTTACATATGTATGGGAAGGGCACGAAAATTTAGAAATCTCCCTCTTATAATATATCGCTGAGTGCCTTAAAATCGCGGAATCCCCGAAGTCACGGACATTTTTGTTTACCTCGTAGTCTCGTGAGAACGTGATCCCATGTCATGTGATCCTGATAAAATAATCACTATTGTAGTATTTTCACTCCTGCATGGCAAGAGTATTTATTGCTTATATATTAATTCAGAGGTGTGAAAATTATTTCATTGTAAATAAGTTATTGAAAGGCGGGATTTTAAAGAGAAAAGATTTCTTTAATTGCCAGAGACAAGAAGACAGTTGGGTAAAAAGCACAGGCACTCGTTTCATGCAATGTGAGCAACTCCTACCCAAATACTATGAGTGGCTCACATTGCATGAAACGAGTGCCTGTGGTAAAAAGTCAGGCCGAAACGACCTGCTAAAGTTTGGCCAACATGACCCACCCCGGAAATCGGGCAGAAACTGCCCAGGCCGAACGGGAATAAGGCCGAAACGATCCGGGGCCGAAAGGGAATTGGGCCGAAACGACCCGTTACCGTTGCCGAAACCATTTATTCTTTACCTTCCAGCCTTTGTAATAACATTTGGAGAAGGCAAAATGCTTTTAGTCAGCAATGCTTGACAGAAGCTAATGCTTCGTGAAAAAGCCATCTTTTGGATTTTTCTGTGCCTTTTTTGAAAGAAACTGTCATCTGGCCAAAATCGTAGTCTTCAAGGGCGCAGCCATTGAGTGCGTTCGATTCGCAGTCACTAATCTTGTTGTTGTTGTTGTTGGATCTCCGCCGTTGACTTGTCGGCGAACGTATGTGTTAGACTCTTTCAAAGCCTTACACTATAAAATTTAAGGACTGTTACAAACCATTGGAGCTCTTCAAGTCTCCAGCTCCCTCAAACAACTCACTGGTTCAGCACTACGTCATAGTCATTACAGACTGGTGAAGTCCCAGAAGACTGGCGCAGAGCAAATGTAACACCCGTCTTCAAGAAAGGCCAGCGTTACCAAGCAGAGAATTACAGGCCAATTTCACTCACCAGTGTCTGCTGCAAGATCATGGAGCACATAGTTGCCAGCAGCATTATGAATCATGGTGAAACCAACAATATCCTGTATCCACTACAGCATGGCTTTAGAAGAGGCAGGTCCTGTGAAACACAGCTCTTGGAGTTTGTAGATGATCTGTCATCATGCCTTCAAGACGGACAACAAGTTGATGTTCTGGTGATGGACTTCGCTAAAGCATTTGACAAGGTCTGCCATAGTCTACTAATCCATAAACTTCACCATTATGGTATCCAAGGGAAAGTCAATCGTTGGATAGAGAGTTGGCTAGCAGATAGGACCCAGTCTGTAGTGATTGATGGTGAGCAATCAGATCCAGTCAGCGTAGAATCGGGCGTCCCCCAAGGCTCAGTCCTAGGACCCGGTTTGTTTCTGTACTATATAAATGACCTTCCGGCAGGCATGAATTCCATTGTTCGACTCTTTGCTGATGATACTATAGCATACTTGATTATCATCACTCCCCATGAAGCAGAAAAACTTCAGCAAGACCTGACCACCATGGGTGATTGGGAAGAACGATGGAAGATGAAATTCCATGCCGACAAGTGCAATGTACTGACTGTCAGCAGTAAAAGAAAACCCATCCAGGCAGAATACAGATTGCATGGCCAAACCCTGTCCAGAGTACCATCTGCAAAGTACCTTGGAGTGACCATCACCAGTGACCTAAAATGGGACAAGCACATTAGCAATATATGTGACAAGGCAAACAGAACCTTCGGCTTTTTACGAAGGAAGCTTAATATCGGTTCAACAGCCATCAAGCAGCAAGCATACTTCACCCTCGTTAGACCTCTCGTCGAATATGCCAGCCCAGTATGGGATCCATACACCCAGGGAAACATTCGGAAAATCGAGATGGTTCAACGACGGGCAGCACGCTATGTCACCAGCAGACATCGAAATATATCAAGTGTCAGTGACATGCTCCAGGGATTAAACTGGCGATCCCTGCAGGACAGGCGGAAGGATGCTCGTTTGTGCATGCTGTACAGAATAGACAGAGAAATGGTTGCCATCAGCAAAGAAAGGCGGTTAATTCCTCCCAGAAGAAGAACAAGGCAGGACCACAGCAGAACGTTCCAGGCCATCAGCTGCAAGACAGACAGAAGAAAGATGTCTTTCTTTCCAAGGACAGTTCGAAACTGGAACGCTCTACCACCAGACCTACCAGAAGTGGATTCACTCTGTGCCTTCAGGGCCAGGGTATCCGCCTTGTAGCTGACCAGAGGGTGTCTGGCTTTTAACCTGTAAATACAGATTTTTTTTAACAGTTTTATCCAGTTGTCAGTGTATGTTTAAACCTCTGGATCCTGACCACCTTTTTGGAGGAATTGTTCCTTGTGACTGCGCTACCCTCTCCTGGCATAATCTTCAGTACGTTGAAGGAGGCCAGTAAACGGCAGAAGCAGAAGCAGAAGTTGGCTTCTGCTTGTAATCTGTCCTTTTTTATAGAAGGTGTCCTATCTAAGAGTTACTACTAGAAGGGAGGGGGAGCTCTTAGCCTTGACGGGCAGTCCACCTAGGAGTTTATTGCTAGGTCTCTAAACAAAACCTATTAAACAAAACCTGTGAACACAGCGTCATGGTCTGAGGAATGATGACATGGACATAGATACCATGATTACCATTTGCAATACAGCAGTGACTGGTGCAGCCAGTGATAGACTTGGGACGGAACGTCACGGGAAAAGCTCTGGGTCACCAAAGACGTTCTCGACCTCTGTGATTAGAGGAGAGATTTGTAGAAGAGGCGTTATGAAGCAGAAGGAGCAAAAGAATACAGGGAAGCTTATAAGAGGATTCAGAAGCAATGAAGAAAGCTAAGGAGGACTGGATAGCTAGTCAGCGCGAGGAGATCGAAACTTGCCTAAACAAAACAACAGCAAGAGAGCATACCAGCTGGTGAAGGATCTAACCAGAGAAACAAGGTAGGTCCACAGACAACAGCTATTCAAAACAGGTCTGGGAAATATCATATAGTATTGCTCAGAACTATACAATCACGAGAGTAATGGTGACAATGCGGTTCTGGACTGCAGTCAGTTCCCAGAAGAAGAAGATCTACAACCGATCGTTCATGAGGAAGTTGAGAATGCAGTAGCAGTACTGAAAAAGGGGAAGTCTGCCGGAGTTGAAACTATACCAGCAGAACTTGTTCAAGCTGGCGGAGAGACTATGATTGATGTTTTAACAGAAATCTATAATACGATCAGGAGAACAGAAGAATGACTTACCCCATGAACTCAGTCGCTGATTATTACACTCCCTAAAAAGGGCAACATACAGCTTTGCCAGAACTACATAATCATCAGCCTCATCAGTCATAGAGCAAAGTCATGCATGCTGAAAGTCATCTTGAACAGGCTTAAACCCCAAGCCGAAGAGATAATCGCTGAAGAACAGGCCGGGTTCAGAGCTGGAAGGAGCACCACAGAACAGATCTTCAACCTTAGAATCCTTTGTGAAAAGTATCTCCAACATCAGCGAAATCTGTACCATGTTTTCATCATTGATTTCAAAAAAGCCTTTGACGGGGTCTGGCATGCAGCCGTATGGGCCACCATGCGGAAGTACAATATCAGTGCAAATCTAGTTCACACCATTAAACAGCTCTACGACACGGCTGCAAGTTCGGTCCTGATGAATGGAAGCATGGGAGAATGGTTCAGAACAACAGTTGGAGTAAGGAAAGGATGTCATCTGTCATCCACCCTCTTCAATATTTTTCCTCGAATGGATCATTTCTGATGCGCTGGAAGAACATGACGGAAAGGTTAGCATAGGCGGCAGAAAAATTACTAATCTGCGGTTTGCCGATGATATAGATGCTCTAGCTGAGGAAGAGTAGGAACTAGAAGCCCTAGTTAACAGTCTCGACAAAACCTGCACAAGGTATAAGATGGAAATCAGTGCTGAGAAGACCAAACTGATGACAAACAGCGCCAATAGCATCCAGAGTGAGATCAATGTTAAAGGGCAGAAGCTAGGTACGCTGACAAGATTCAAATACCTTGGAGCGATTGTCTCAGATGATGGCTCAAAAAGGAGATACTCCCAAGGATTGCACAAGCCACTTCAGCTCTTACAAAGCTGAAGCCAATTTGGAGAGATACCAACATATCTCTTGGATCAAAGGTAAAACTTATGCGCTTCCTTGTCATTTCCATATTTCTGTATGTCTGTGAATCGTGGACATAACAGCAGAGTTATCCTTGCTTCCAAAGGATAACCCTTTTATAGAACATATTGAACTTCACTACAGCTGGTGATTGGGACTGTGTGGTCACCGTAAAAAGTCTCCCTGTCCTTCATCATAGTGTAGATTTTATTTTCTAGTCCTTTGGGATCATTGATTCCATTGTAGAACTTTAAAAATATTTGAGGGTCACTGATGAGGCCTAACTGGCCGAAACTAGCTAGTCTGGCCCAGAAAACTTGTACACTCGACAGTTTTCAGTCCTTTGGTGTGATCCTTGCTTCCAAAGGATACCCCTTTTATAGAACTTAGAGAATAGAAAGCTGCCTTTGAGATGAGATGCTACCGAAGGTTACTGAACATTACGTACAAGGACCATATAACCAATGAGGAGGTTCGCAGAAAGATCTAAGCAGCCATTGGAGAGTTTGATGAGCTCCTGACCCTGGTCAAGAAACGGAAAATAAGGTGGTTTTGCCACGTCTCAAGGTATTATGGTTTAGCAAAGACGATTCTACAGGGCACAGTGAAAGGAAAAAGAAGAAGAGGTGCACAAAAGAAGAGGTTGGAAGACAATATTAAAGAGTGGACAGGAATAGACTTTGCCAGCTCAACTAGGGCAGCTGATAACAGGACAAATTAAAATCTTAAAAAGTTCCTTTAAGAGCAGAGAATACAAACAGAAGTAGAAACATGGGCCAGACTACGTAGTTTCGGCTAATAAAGCCTCGTCAGTGACCCTGACAATATCTGGTGACAAAAGCATAAAGAAGCATACTGTAATATCTTAATTTGGTGGAAAGGGGTCGTTTCGAAGTCATCTGTGGTGTCCCAACGCCCTTGTAAGGTTATGGGATAGAAAAGAAAAAAATATAATTTTCCCAGCAGACAGCTGTTCAAGGTGAAGTGACTCTGAAGTTGACCCGTTATCAGGTTTTTCTGATAGTTTGGTACTGTCTCATATCTGCCTAACATATACACCTTTCCTATAAATCGATAAAGTCACGCACGAGTTATCTACCCAAGTAGACTGTGACGTCATCTATAGGAGCATCCCATATAATTCAGTACAACTGCAAGCACACATAACATGCATAAATCAGACGTTTTGTAAATGTGAACTGCAAAAAAATCATTGAAAGACCAAATTAAAGTATAATTGCCCTGTTTTTGTGTGACATTTTTTATTTATATATTATTTTATTTATTTGTTTTAAAATCATATTGAGAATCCCGACAAGTCGCTCATGATTTTCATTACCCGTTTCCTCGACGCCGTGTTTTAACACCCCGGCAATGCATTCACGTTTGCTCACTATTAAAGAGTTGCATTTCGTATAAATAAGTTTCGTAAATCTGAAAAGTTCTTTCCATTTTTCCGACAGGTAAAACGTCAGCATTCAGATAATACATGTAACTACGCATTATTACAGGACAGATTATAGCACTGATATTTATGGTTTCTTGAGCGATACACCGATCTAAAAGCATCAGCATCTAGACACTTTTCCATAAGTTTGAACCGGAGGTTGAATTTATATCATTTTGGCCATCTGTTACTTACTTCGGTATTATTTATTTGATCGTTTCCATTTCACGGTAGGTGTTCTTAAAGCTGCCTTCGGTACATAATCATAGATGTTTGTTTATTGCGGCAATGCGCGCGAATCAGTGATTACACAAACGAATTCCATGTCAGCACACTTTGTTGTCATTTTTAGCGTGTGTCTGCTTTATAATAAGCTAATCGTTCGTTTTGTATCTTTTGTAATAACGGTCTGAAGAATTTCCGCGATTTTCTTTCTTTTCCTTATGTTTTGGAAGCTGTACTGGTGATACATACTCTTTCGATTACGGTAATTTTAGCCCGAAATTTTAGTCGGAAATCTTTTCATTTTATGTCAAATTCCCATATGCTATACGTTATAAAGCTTATTTTCCGATAAAGAAAGAGCTAAATATAGTTGGAACAAAATAGTTGTCTTAATCTTAACCGTTGAATGTTAGTTTTGAATATACGGAAAACCGGCATTTATTTGGTTACACAATGAAAAACAATAGCCTATCCTATAGATGACGTCATAGGCGTTGCAAGGGACAAAACTCGAACAGACTCTGAATTATAGGAAAGGTGTATAACTGACGTATGTGTACCCTCTTGCATTTGATTGCTTACTGTGTGGACAGCTGGAAATTTACGGTGAAGAGTGCCATTGCCTTGCGCAGGTCATATTCTTCGAAGATTGACTGCCTTATATTACCCATAACTATCCTCTAGAGGATAAAAAGTAGTACGCCTATTTGTTTACTCATCTATATAGCAACGAAAACACCATATAAATGAAAGCAAAACGAACCAACTGAAATTTAGTTTTTGTAGTTATAATATTACTCGGGTCTGATATCAATATTCAATGTGAAATTCTAATGTTTTCTATGACAATAACATTCTTTTAAACATAACCACGCTGTCGGGTCATTGAAGAGTAGCCATGACGCGTCATGACGTATATCCTATACAACTTTGAATGGACCAATCTAGCAAAACACATGACCTGGTGACGTAATGGTGAACAGTGTATTATCGGCTTGCCCTGCAGTCCCGTATGCGATAGCTTGGTATTTTAATGCTACCAATCAGCGATAATGTGAAGAAAGTCTACTATAAAGTTCAAATTTAAAGAGTAAATACACTTCAGGAACTGACTAAATCAGATCCCAAACCCTATCCCCAGCATCAAAGGGAAATATTGACAAAGACATCCCAACAAACAATGAATTACAAGTGATAAGCCGAGTCAGCAGCTATTTGCCAAATAGGTGGCAACTCAACTATCTTTATCAAGTCTGATAATCATTTGACCTGGTCCATTGAAACACCACAAACCACAAAACAGTCCGAAAGAAAAACAACACTAAATGCCAAAAATCGAGTTCAAATTACATGTAAACCCAAACCAATACATTTATACGAGGTGGCTTCTTCAAAAACAAGCCAAGTTAGGACCGCAACTGTAGTCTGCGTATGTTTGCGTTGTACTCTGATAAATCAGGGTTTTATCGAAATGATTATGGATACTATTGATAAGTAGCATATAGCATACTTAGCATAGATATGTTTGTCTTTGAATGCAGCTTCTCAAACACACCGGTAAGTAACATAGTATACTCACCAGTCACAAATAGTTCCATTTGACGTGTCATAACAATTGCCTTGATGTAGTGTGTTTGAGTAGCTGTATTCATAGACAAACATACATCGCACTGCTGCATTAATTAATGCAAAAGGACAAATATTGTCCTCCGTTCATCCATCTGTTCAGAAACCCAAGATTATGTGAGCTTGAAAAGTGTTCAAGGTAAACTTATAAAACTTGGTACATGTATCTAAATATAGGACAATAAGGAGAGAGTAAGCATCATTTTTTCAGCCTGAAAATCTGGTTGTCTCAGCAATAAAACCAAACGCTAGGTCATTGAATTAGACGTATCTGTAACAGAAATACTGCATTATCAATTCAATTCAGTTATTTATTCAGATTGCCAACTGCATTTTAACGCATCTACAACACATCAAAGAAATAAGACAATGATCAAATCATATATTCCTTCCCAGCAGGCACATGACGTCGTAATGACGTCACACTGACGTCCCATTGTCGTCAGTATTACGCTATTTTGCCGCCCCGTGTGCGCTGGATTTAAGACATTCTGGTCATGTACCCGGGAGGCCGGGAGAGATATGCAAAAAAAAAAAAAAGAAAATAGAATAAAATGAACAAAAAAAAAAGAAATCCAGGGGACATTACCGGGCAAGCAAAATACTGAAAAATCTAGGAAGGGAGATAACTTTGTAATTACTTGTGATATTTATGGTTCCTAAGCTCTGCACTTCTCCTTATTGCCCTCTATAAATGTGTATTTTATTTAGTTGCCTGTCATACATTCAGAGATATGCTCCGGACAAGCAAAATACTGTAAAAAACTAAGAAGGGAGATAATTTTGTAATTACTAGTGGTAGAGTTATGGTTCTTGTGCTCTGCACTTTTCACCATTTCCCCCTTTCAGTGTATGAAGCTTCATTTAGTTCCCTCTAATACGTTCAGAGATATGCTCCGGACAGTGTGATGGACGGGTGGATGGATGGATGGATGGATGGATGGAAGGACGGACGGACGGACGGACAGACGGGGACGGACAGACAGACAAAGCAGCGACTATATGCTAACCCTTCGGGGAGCATAAATCAGCAGCACCAACATCTGTTTTTACCTCTTTTTCTATTTCAAGTTACAAAAAAACAACAGAAAGCAGAATGTGCAGCTGCTAGAGACCATAGACAAGCGGGCCAAACAACATGTAACATTGAGCAGGAATCACAACAGAAGTACCGCCGCGGAACGGTCAGTAAAAGATTACAAGGGGGCTTAATCTACTTTTATTCGATGAAAATCCACGCCCTCTGTTTCTGCGGTGGTTTGAAAAATTTAGTTAGCTGTTTGGTCCGCACGAAGGATTTCTAACCCAATGATGAACCATCACACACAAATCACGGATAAGACATATGATGAATCAAAGATGAGGACTCGACAGAAACAATGTATTGCAACAGCTGGAGACCCCTAGGATGTCGAAGTGCTCCACTGAAATACAGTAGCAAGGTGAACCCCGAATATCCAAGAAATAGACAAGATAAGCTCTCGCCCAAACCAACTTAATAAAATAGCTTTATGCCGGACCCATCATTTAGTCTGCTGCCCGACCAACCGGCGTGCAATTAAAGAGGGAAACAAAGTTATTAACAATAATTTGGTTAACCACTAAACATGCAGACTGCAGCATTACATTTATGTTATTTCCAATACGTTTGTAACGAAAGATCATTTTTCTGAACTGATCAGAAAAAATCAGCCCTCTTTATACTTTTTTTGAATTTATAGACTAAATCCCCATGAAATTCTCATTCCAACTGACCCTGTTGCAGAAGAGTTTTTAAACACACCTTGAATTTAGAAACCAGTTAAACTTCAACTGGTTTCTAAATTCAAGGTCTGTTTGAAAAAACCTCTTCTACTGAGTTCATAGAGTCGGCAATAGAATTTTGAAAAAAAAAAAAAAAAAAAAAAACTTTTTCGAAAAAAAATCGCCTTTCTTCCCATCCTCATCGTCCTCATCCTTGCTTCATCACGGTGTTTTCTTGATTTTAGTTGTTGTCCGTGATGACTCTCGGATGAGTTAGGGGACCTCCATACGAACCGAACTACCAACTAATTATGTGTACCGCGGCGGAGGGTGAGGGTGAAGGTTTGGGCCCAGTAAAACCGGTTTAACCCCCCCCCCCCAGTAGTTATTACTGACCGTCCCAAGGCGGTACTTTCGTTGCGGTTGCATTTGTGTTGTGTTCGGTGCTGTTTAATTTATTGAGTTCTCGTTTTAACCCTTCTATAATAAAAATAGAAAATAGGTAAAAAATAGTTGTTAAATGTTTTTTGTATAATTTGCTTAATCTGTTGTAACCCTTCTGTTGGTCTAAATTATTTAGTTCAGTAAAGATAGCTGAGTTGCCACCTATTTGGGAAAGAGCTGCTGACTCGGCTTATCATTCGTAATTTTATTGTTTGTTAGGATGTCTTTGTCAATCTTTCCCTTTGATGTTGGGGATAGGGTTTGGGATCTGATTCAGTCAGTTCCTGAAGTGTAGTTTCAGTTCCTGGTCTTTGCATACTTTTTACTCTTTAAATTTTCACTTGTTGTGCCCAAGATACATTGGGACTATAACCCCACTGTCCCCATGGCCACTAAGCTACAGGAAACCTTTACCGTTCGTTGTTTCGTATAAACTTCCAGTTCTGGAACACCAGGAACAGTAGTCCCCGTAAAAGATCTTCTTGAGCACACAAGTTTTTACTTAAAATGTCTGAGGGCGTATATTTACATTAAAAGTCTATCGTAGTGTAAATAATAAAATATCCAGGCGTTATAAGAATAATCTGTACATTAGACCATATATATACTTTCTGTTGGACGCTGATGATGGCTTTATGTTGCATTAAATTGTAGCACCTGCCAGCTTATTAGTTCTGGCAACGTGAAGTCTGTGACACAGCTCTGTAGATGCCTTCAGGATCACATAACA
The DNA here is from genome assembly GCA_963989385.1 of Ctena decussata. NCBI lineage: Eukaryota > Metazoa > Mollusca > Bivalvia > Lucinida > Lucinidae > Ctena > Ctena decussata. Next base: position 2,196,702 of record OZ022507.1, on the reverse strand, counting down.
TTCTGGTTTTTCTTTTATGAAAGGGAAGCAGGAACAGTCTAGGATCAATTTAACTAGATTTTCTCTATTGTTAAATAACTCTCTCCATTTAATGGCACCAATGCAGTCAATGTAAAAAGTATGCAAAGACCAGGAACTGAAACAATCAAAATCCAAATCCAGCCCTCAAACCATAACCGCAGATTTTATTTCAGAATACAATGCTTTTCTCTGGTGTATTAAAGAAGGACATTCCAACAACATATGCGCTAGATCCTCGTCGCTGAGACCACAGCATTTACATGTTGCACTAACAGTAGCTCTGCTAAATTTATGACTAGTTGTTTGTAGTAAATATGTTCCTGTTAACATTCTACATTTGGTAATGCCTTTTCTTACGTCTGTAACACACAGTTCTAAAGATTCCCATACTGGGTGGGTTTGCCCAATTTCCATAGATTCAATATCCAGAAAACGAAGAGTAGATTTTTCAAATGCATCACTTTTCAGGGTTTCAGTCCAATAACTATTCACAGATTGTTTTACCATATTTTTCCAGGTCTCTTTTGCGGGCTGTTCAAATTTCAGTTCTTGCAAAGATGGTAACTGATACAACTCCAAAATACTTTGAACTCTACTATAGTAGCTTAAGGTATTATCAAGGTTTACTGCTATCTGACGTTCTGTTAACTCTTTTATAGTTTCATTTGATGAGACCAAAATATTATATAATAAACTCAACTGCCTTTTGTGTAACTCTGCCTCTATAGGAAGTGCACCCAGTAGCAGGTACACAGCACAGGTCGCTGTTCTCACAGGTAAAGATTGGAAACGTTTCAGATTGTCCACATGGAATTTTGACAATAAATTCAGTTGACTTAGCGTAAGTGGTAAAACTTCTAGTCCAAACAAGAGTCTGGGTATAACATAACACTGGTAGATTCTGTATGAAACTCGAGGATTTAACCCGTTTGAGCCATGGACTCCCGTAGTAATTAATGCATACAGGGTACGACGAGCCAACTTTAAACGTTCCTCGATGTTGATAACATTTTCGTTTGTCTCAGACCGAAGAAGCCCAAGATGGGTAGTACTTGAAGACAGTGGAATATTCTTTTCATTTGATTTAAGAGAAAAAGTCTTTTTTGAGAAGGACTTGGAGTTTTTCAGTAAAACGGCGTTTGATTTGTCCGGATGTATAGTGACCTCTACCAATTGCGTAGGAGAAAGGCATAGCGTGTCAGCAACGGAGTCGTGCTCTTGAGGTACACCTACTAGAAAAAAAAGATGAAACGGAACCTAGACCACAATCGCCGCCAAGGTATTATAAGGGCCAGGTTGAATCGGGATACGCTTCATTCTAGCAGGGAATCCGATGAACGGACGGGCCAATAGATAGATAGATAGATAGATAGATAGATAGATAGATAGATAGATAGATAGATAGATAGATAGATAGATAGATAGATAGATAGATAGATAGATAGATAGATAGATAGATAGATAGATAGATAGATAGATAGATAGATAGATAGATAGATAGATAGATAGATAGATAGATAGATAGATAGATAGATAGATAGATAGATAGATAGATAGATAGATAGATAGATAGATAGATAGATAGATAGATAGATAGATAGATAGATAGATAGATAGATAGATAGATAGATAGATAGATAGATAGATAGATAGATAGATAGATAGATAGATAGATAGATAGATAGATAGATAGATAGATAGATAGATAGATAGATAGATAGATAGATAGATAGATAGATAGATAGATAGATAGATAGATAGATAGATAGATAGATAGATAGATAGATAGATAGATAGATAGATAGATAGATAGATAGATAGATAGATAGATAGATAGATAGATAGATAGATAGATAGATAGATAGATAGATAGATAGATAGATAGATAGATAGATAGATAGATAGATAGATAGATAGATAGATAGATAGATAGATAGATAGATAGATAGATAGATAGATAGATAGATAGATGGATAGATTGTGTTTGTTAAATCCGTGCTGAATGTCATGTTTTTTTCCAGTATACCATCAACTTATTTATGCTCCTCTGATTTAAGGTCGAAAATATGTTACAGAGCATGTTTAAAACTCTTTTCTGAGAGGGGGGCATCTGGTTCATTTTTACGGATTAAGGGAGCAGAAGAAATTATGATGAGCATGGAGAAATACATGTATTTTCAGGAAGCTGGGAAGATTTGAAAATTATTTTGAGGGAGCAAGGGAGCACTATGATGGTTAGGATTTGCCTATCAGAATCGGAATCAGGTTGTAGATATCCCAACCAGACAAGAAAAGACCCTAGATATCCTTTTGACTAACAATCCTACCCCCGTGACACGTGTTAAGAGTATGCCCCCAATTGGTCGTGCTGACCATGACATTGTATTGGTAGAATATGATATCAAAGCTAAAAGGGTCATTCAGTCACCGCGTAAGATTTTTCTTTATAAACGGGCTGACATGCAAGGTCTAAAAGACCATATGCGTAATTTTGCAGACCGTTTTATGTCGCAGGATCTTACTCACATCAGTGTTAATGACATATGGATTGAATTTAAGACGGTCTTCCTTAATGCGGTAAAAAAGTTTATTCCCTCAAAAATGACGAAGGGAAAGCTTGGTTACCCTTGGATTGATGCACGAATTAGGGCCCTGATTAGGAAAAAGGAAAAAATGTATCACAAGGCTCGCAGGTCAGATAACGAAGGCCTGAAGAGTCGCTATAAGCGCCTCAGAGCTCTTGTCCAGAAGGAGATACGTGATGCATATTGGAAATATGTCTCCAATATCTTCACCCCATAACAGATACTGTTATAGAAGACTGTAACCGGAATGATCGGCTAAAACGGTTTTGGTCCTTCATGAAAAACTTGAGAAAAGATTCAACGGGTGTGACCTGCCTTAGGAATAATGGAATTTTGAAAACAGGAAAGATAAGGCCGACATTTTTAGTGAACAATTTGGGTCTGTATACACCCAGGAACAAAGTGATGATCCCCCTTCAAAAGGACAAAGCCATTATCCAGATATAGGTGATTTTTCAATCGACCCCAATGGGGTCAAAAAGCTACTTGACCGTCTTAACCCCCATAAAGCTTCAGGTCCTGATGACCTAAGTGCTCGTGTGTTGAAAGAATGCAGTGCTGAAATTGCTCAGGTCCTTGCCTGCATCTTCAACCAGTCCCTTGCCCAAGGAAGAGTACCTGATGATTGGCTACAAGCCAATGTGGCTCCCATTTATAAGAAGGGAGAAAGGTATGACCCTGCAAATTACAGGCCAGTTTCCCTAACCTGTATATGCTGTAAATCATTAGAGCACATTCTTGTGAGTCAGATCATGCAACATTTGTCAGAACATAATATCCTTGTTGAGTCTCAACATGGTTTCCGAAGCGGCAGGTCCTGCGAGACCCAACTTGTCCAGTTCATGCACGACTTGTATGAAAACCTAGATGGTGCCCATAATAGGGGTCACAAACAGACTGACCTCATTATTATGGACCTTGCCAAGGCTTTCGATAAGGTTCCCCATCGACGACTGATTTACAAGCTGGAGTACTATGGTATCAGAAACCATATCCTCCAGTGGATAACTGCTTGGCTATCTGGACGGACTCAAAAAGTAGTACTTGATGGAGCCTGTTCAGACCCTGCCCCTGTTTTGTCTGGTGTCCCCCAGGGTTCCGTTCTTGGACCCATACTCTTCTTGATATTTATTAATGACCTGCCAGACAACATCAGTTCAACAGTCCGTCTTTTTGCTGACGACTGTGTCCTTTATAGAAACATTAGAAGGTCTGAAGACCAACAATTACTTCAGGAAGATTTGGATAAACTGGCCCGTTGGGAAGAGGCATGGCTCATGAAGTTTAATGTTGCTAAATGTCACACCATGAGGGTGACTAAGCATCCCCCTTCCAAGCAGATCATTCATAACTATGTTCTGCACAACCAAGTTTTGGAGAACGTTCCTTCTGCCAAATACTTGGGAGTCACGATCACTGATGACCTCGAATGGGGTCAACATATTAACAACATCACTAGCAAAGCCACGAAGACTCTTGGTTTCCTTCGCCGAAACCTGGCTTTTGCTCCTAAGGATATTAAGGCTGCTGCATACAAAGCTGTGGTCCGGCCCCAATTAGAGTACGCGGCACCTGTTTGGACCCCCCATCATCATACTGAGATTGGTAGAATAGGGAAAGTACAGAGGACTGCTGCACGCTGGACCTGCAGACGCTGGCGCAACCAGAGCCATGTAAGTGACATGCTAGAGGAACTTGAATGGCCAGATCTGCAGGAACGGCGGCAACAGGCTTCTCTATCTCTGTTCTACAAAATTCATAATAACCAGGCAATAGTTAATAAGGATAAGTATCTGTCTGAGTCCGGTAGAGGGAAGATGAGAACAAGATCCCACCCCTTTCAGTATCACCGTCCAGTTGCTTATTCTGACGGTTTGAAAGATTCCTTCTTCCCCAGGTCAATTGCAGCTTGGAATGGGCTTACAACTGAAGCTGTCTCTGCGGAGACAGTTGAGGAGTTTAAGTCCAAAATAGTGTAAACCTCGGGTTGGGCAGGGATAGAGCATGTAATGCCTATCCCTGAGAACTTCTTGTAAATAGTTTTAACTCTGTGTGGCCTTGTCATAGGTAAATACTATTTTTTTTTTTTTTTTTTTTTTTTTTTTGGAAACTTATGCGCCACACCCCGCGCCTGCCATCATGGTCAGTTACTGACCGAGAGCAGTACCGAGAGAAAGAAAGAAAGAAAGAAAATCAGAATTGTTTACCTATAAAAAGGCAGAAATTTAACAACAAAACAGAACAGATGCTACCCACCTCTATCTTAGCGTTTTGTAAATAGTTTCAGCCTTGCGTGGTACTCCTGAAATGATAGAAACAATAACAAGCGATGGACAGTGTTTCGTTGGACCATATAACTTTCATTTGTACCTTCACTATCACCTGTCAACCCATTTTATTTTAATCAAGTATTCCTATTTTGTACGAATTTCAGTCGTCAAAAATGTCGAGTGCGCTTGAATCCTACGTAAACAGTATCCTTATTTAGTTTAATGGTCAGATTGGATCGCTTTGATTCAGAGATGATTCTCATGTTTATGTGAAGCGTTCACTGTCGCTCAAAAGATGTTCAAGTGCATAGTAATATATTTTCGCGACAAATTCACTTGGGCCTACTCGCTTGGGGCTAATTCTATGGTGTTCCGATTGGGTCAACAGTCTTAATTTACGTTGGACGTAAAATAATATTAGTGTCACACTAAAAATAGACTTGGACGTAAAATAATTGCACGTAAATTATGTCACAAAACAAGTTAGACGCACCAATAGGGTCAAAAGCCTATTTTTAGTGTGACACTAATATTATTTTACGTCCAACGTAAATAAACCAGAGCTCATTTGCATTTAGCCAATCAAATTCGGTTTTACATAAGTTCAACTTTGGGACTCTCTGAAATAAAAGCCGGTACCAGGACAGTTTGCTTGTCTCAACCGGGCTTGATAGCTAAATCGGTAATGCGTCTGGCTACTGTTTCAAGGGTTGTATCCGCCACACGGGTACGAATCCTGGCCCGGCCCAGACATATTTTTCGTAGAGATTTGGTCATGAATTCTTTCAGTTGTCAGTTAATGGCAAAAATATGCGCAGGAGTACTGGTTAAGCAGGAGTACTGGTTAAGCACTCTGGTCTGGGTCCGCCCAGGAAAATGTGGTTAGGTTAACTGATGGTACGGTATCCCTTTAAGGCTTATGTGCCTCTGGTGCCAGGTTACCATAAAAATCCATACTCTGTCTCTTTTCTTATCTCATCACAAGCGAATGGAAAAGATGCATACCAAGATAGTTCGTACGATATTTTGGGGTCTCTTTCTTCTTCTTCTGATTATTATTATTATTACGCCGATATCCTCGCACACCTTTGAATTTCTTCTTCTTATTATTATTATTACGCTGATATCCTAGCACGCCTTTGAATTTGATAACAGTTTGAAGTTATACATTTCAAGCTTTATAATTTTATTTGTAGGTACTTTATATTGATTTGAAGATAATAATAATAATATTAATATTATTATTAATAATAATAATACTTTATATTGATTTGAAGATAATAATAATAATATTAAGAAGAAGAAGAAGAAAGATACCCCAAATAAGAAGAAGAAGAAGAAAGATACCCCAAAATATCGTTCGAACTATCTTGGTATGCATCTTTTCCAGAAGAAGAAGAAGAAGAAGAAGAAAGATACCCCAAAATATCGTACGAACTATCTTGGTATGCATCTTTTCCATTCGCTTGTGATGAGATAAGAAAAGAGAGAGAGTTTGGATTTTTAAGGTAACCGGGCACCAGAGGCACATAAGGGATACCGTCAGTTAACCTAACCACCTTTTCCTGGGTGGACCCAGACCATCTGAGTGCTTAACCAATAGGGTCAAAAGTCTATTTTTAGTGTGACACTAATATTATTTTACGTCCAACGTAAATTAATTTACGTTCAACGTAAATTAATTTACGTCCAACATAAAATAATTTACGTTGGACGTAAATTATTTTACGTTGGACGTAAATTAATTTACGTTGCACGTAAAATAATTTACGTTGGACGTAAATTAATTTACGTTGGACGTAAAATAATATTAGTGTCACACTAAAAATAGACTTTTGACCCTATTGGAACACCATATAATTCCGCTACTATAGCCGAGCTACTGATGTTCGGTTTGGCTACAGCCGCAGCCATAAGCGAGTTCGGAGTTCCGCACTGTGCATGCACAAACTCCGAAAAGCCAATATATCCCTTGTTATCTACTAATATTTCAATTTAGGCCTAGAAAAAAAAATTGTGTGATTCCGGTTTCACCTTGAAAGAAAATGTGGGTCGGTAGGTCAGATTTTTTTTTTCTTTATTATTATTTTGTTCAAGTCTGTGACAGTTCATTTCTACAAGATAGCTCTGACTAGGGCTGACTATCGTCCCAAATTTTGACTCACGATACTAACACTATCGAAGAAACCCCTATCATGATACTATTACTATCAAGGGTCTTACATCACCATGCATCATGATACTATCACTGTCTCTGAATATTGCAATTTCTTAAGAATTTAGATGCTTTAAGTAAGTCCCCCATCTCTAAATTTACATACCAGTGCTGTCCAATATGTTTGTATGCTTAACCACCATCTTAACAAATGTTTTTCTGATGCAAAGCAGACACCTTTGAGGTTCCTAAATGACATTTCTTTGGAAAACAAGCGTCAAAATCCAGTCCACAAGGTAAAATCTACATGAACAAAGACTATCAAAACTATCGATAGTTGAAAGCACTATCAGCGATAGTTATCGATAGTTGAAAACACTATCACAATAGCACTATCAAGGCAACCACTCAGTGTCATGATGCATCGATATTTTGATATATCGTAACATCCCTAGTTCTGACCAGACTGATCTAGGTCTACACTGCTGGCTGAGACATATTTAGGTTAAGTAGCGTAGGTTTACATGTGCTAGTGTTATTTCACAACTACGCTGCCGTTCGAGGCAAAAAAATCATCTCCTATATAAGACATGTCCAAATTCTGAAATAGAAAGCAATGTAATAGTGAGAAAATGAAAGTCAGATCTGCCATATTTGCAATAAGCCTTCTGATCATGGTCTATACTGAGAAGCAAACAGAGTTCTTTCATATTAAAGAATGGTGACACAGACAAAAATTTTCCCTTAGCCGCCATTGATAGTAGCCCAATCCAAGTCAAAACGGGTCACAAAGTTCAAAGCGTTTTGATCGGCTTTTGAACTCAAAAGATATAGCCACTAGCGGCACATCAGAAAGGTTTACTTATTAAACAGTATAGGTGCAATTTCGAGCGCAGGTGTTATACCGTACTGTCTTTAAGGTAGACTCAGCTCAGCCTGCGGCGTCTGATCAGTGTACGCACACATGTATACAAATAAACTGAAATAGAAAATCTAATTTGTTTAGCTGTGCAGTCTGATTTTTGTACAGTATTAGTTGTGTGCTCATGGCTAACGATATATTTTTGCACGACATCATTCCACCGAAATACTGCTGGACAGACAAATTATTTAATAATCTGAAGAAAGTCGTCTTAACCGCTGCGCAGACATAATTTCTGATATGCTCTGTACATTACAAAGTTCGCAATATGCACGTCTACTGACGTCACGCAGTCCAAAATGAAAAACGTTTCTGCAGACCTGAGCACTTGACAGAGTATTTGTATTTTTATATATCAACTGTCAACCATTTTTTTTCTATCCCTCTGTATAAATTTTCTGTCGAGTGCCTATGCCGTGAATGTGGGGTTATCTGAAACCGTTTTTTTCTGATCAGCCTGCGCAGACGTTTTCCGGTATCAAGATTTACGATGTTCACGTACATTAACACATGATCTGCGCATGTCGTGATGAACCGGCAAGCATTTTCCGCCGGCAGTTTGTACATGCCCCGTTTACTCGTTTAGACTGTTCAGACCTTTACCGGAATAAAGTTCAAGGCTATTTGAATATATACTACATTGTTTTTGGCACAGATATGTGCAAGCCCCCTATAAGGCTGCACAGTCGTATTCCATTCAGCAACTCGCATATATATACACTATAAACCTTTCATTATTCTAACCAACATTTTTTTGCAGATGAACTGAGTTTGTTCCATCAGACTACGATGTTTACTGGTTACAAGAGCTGATGGGTGATCAGAACTGTTCTTCGTTTCCGTCAACATCAGTATGGTAGTCTTTGAAAATTATTTGTCAGTGAACTAATTGCTCTTTTGAAGTCGGCGAGATTTATTATAATGACGTAATAAAGTACATGACGGTGTCGGAAAGTTGTGTGATTACTGCGAGTTACGCATTCATATCAGAGCCTGTCGCCATAAAAGAGTGTAAAGACGGTAGCATTTGTTAAAATACGGTAAACAGAGCATGTTTATAGGTCAGTCTCATGCCTTATCTCCGACTGCGAGGCATCAAAGGACCGCCGCTCAATGCTAGACATCAAAGGACCGCCGCTCAAAGCACAAAACTGGACACGTGTCACACTGAATCGTAAGACGGATCTTACGCTGATAGTAAATACTAAGATCAGCCTGCACAATAATGCAATGCGACTGGTATTTCCTGTTTGCAACTTGGATTAATGGATTATGTGTGTGTAAACATTAACCATAGAAAAGAAAAGCAAATATTTTACATGGATCGGGATTTTCCATGGATTCCGAGCTTGTCAATAGGTAATTATTCCATTGGGTCGGTGCCAAAATATATGGGTCGGTCGGGAAACCGGAATTTTTATGCCCCCAATTTTGGAGAAATTGTGGGGGCATATTGGTTTGGGCCTGTCCGTCTGTCCGTCTGTCATATCAAGAACCGTAAGAGCTAGGAGCTTGAAACTTTATACACATGATCAGTATGAAAAATAAGCGAACACGTGTTTTTTCTTTTTTCCGCGGGTCACATATTTCAAGAGTTATGCCCCTTTTTCGCCTTAGCCTGCGGAACCTTGTGAACAAAATATCTCAAGAACCCCTGATGCTAGGATCATGAGGTTTTGCAGGATGAGAATGCCCAAGGTGTAGATGACCTGATTAACTTTTGAAACAAATTCGTGAATTTTTGACCGAGTTATGCCCCTTTTTCGACTTAGTGCATTGTAAGCCTATGGAACCTTGTGAACAAAATATCTCAAGAACCCCTGAAGCTAGGAGCATGATTATTTGCAGGAAGATACTGCCTGTGGTGTAGATGACCTGATTAACTTTTGAAAAAAATTCGTGAATTTTTGATCGAGTTATTCCCCTTTTTCGCCTTAGTGCATTGAGGCCTATGGTACAAAGGTACCCTTACATATAGTCTAGAACAATAAGAGCTAGGAACTTGAAACTTTATACACATGATCAGTATGGAAAATAAGCAGACCCGTATTTTTTTATTTTTCCGCCGGCAATGTATTTCCAGAGTTATGCCCCTTTTTCGACTTAGCCTGTGGAACCTTGTGAACAAAATATCTCAAGAACCCCTGATGCTAGGATCATGAGGCTTTGCAAGATGAGAATGCCCAAGGTGTAGATGACCTGATTAACTTTTGAAACAAATTCGTGAATTTTTGACCGAGTTATGCCCCTTTTTCGACTTAGTGCATTGTAAGCCTATGGAACCTTGTGAACAAAATATCTCAAGAACCCCTGAAGCTAGGAGCATGATTTTTTGCAGGAAGATACTGCCTGTGGTGTAGATGACCTGATTAACTTTTGAAAAAAATTCGTGAATTTTTGATCGAGTTATTCCCCTTTTTCGACTTAGTGCATTGAGGCCTATGGTACAAAGGTATCCTTACATATAGTCAAGAACAATAAGAGCTAGGAACTTGAAACTTTAGAAACTTTATACACATGATCAGTATGGAAAATAAGCAGACCCGTATTTTTTTATTTTTCCGCCGGCAATGTATTTCCAGAGTTATGCCCCTTTTTCGACTTAGCCTGTGGAACCTTGTGAACAAAATATCTCAAGAACCCCTGATGCTAGGATCATGAGGCTGTGCAAGATGAGAATGCCCAAGGTGTAGATGACCTGATTAACTTTTGAAACAAATTCGTGAATTTTTGACCGAGTTCTGCCCCTTTTTCGACTTAGTGCATTGTGAGCCTATGGAACCTTGTGAACAAAATATCTCAAGAACCCCTGAAGCTAGGAGCATGATTGTTTGCAGGAAGATACTGCCTGTGGTGTAGATGACCTGATTAACTTTTGAAAAAAAATCGTGAATTTTTGATCGAGTTATTCCCCTTTTTCGACTTAGTGCATTGAGGCTTATGGTACAAAGGTACCCTTACATATAGTCAAGAACAATAAGAGCTAGGAACTTGAAACTTTATACACATGATCAGTATGGAAAATAAGCAGACCCGTATTTTTTTATTTTTCCGCCGGCAATGTATTTCCAGAGTTATGCCCCTTTTACGACTTAGCCTGTGGAACCTTGTGAACAAAATATCTCAAGAACCCCTGATGCTAGGATCATGAGGCTTTGCAAGATGAGAATGCCCAAGGTGTAGATGACCTGATTAACTTTTGAAACAAATTGTGAATTTTTGACCGAGTTATGCCCCTTTTTCGACTTAGTGCATTGTAAGCCTATGGAACCTTGTGAACAAAATATCTCAAGAACCCCTGAAGCTAGGAGCATGATTATTTGCAGGAAGATACTGCCTATGGTGTAGATGACCTGATTAACTTTTGAAAAAAATTTGTGAATTTTTTAATGAGTTATTCCCCTTTTTCGACTTAGTGCATTGAGGCCTATGGTACAAAGGTACCTTTACGTGTATTCAAGAACAATAAGAGCTAGGAACTTGAAACTTTATACACATGATCAGTATGGAAAATAAGCAGACCCGTATTTTTTTATTTTTCTGCCGGCAATGTATTTCCAGAGTTATGCCCCTTTTTCGACTTAGCCTGTGGAACCTTGTGAACAAAATATCTCAAGAACCCCTGATGCTAGGATCATGAGGCTTTGCAAGATGAGAATGCTCAAGGTGTAGATGACCTGATTAACTTTTGAAACAAATTCGTGAATTTTTGACCGAGTTATGCCCCTTTTTCGACTTAGTGCGTTGTAAGCCTATGGAACCTTGTGAACAAAATATCTCAAGAACCCCTGAAGCTAGGAGCATGATTTTTTGCAGGAAGATACTGCCTGTGGTGTAGATGACCTGATTAACTTTTGAAAAAAAATCGTGAATTTTTGATTGAGTTATTCCCCTTTTTCGACTTAGTGCATTGTAAGCCTATGGAACCTTGTGAACAAAATATCTCAAGAACACCTGATGCTAGGAGCATGATTTTATGCAGGAAGATACTGCCTGTGGTGTAGATGACCTGATTACCTTTTGAAAATAATTTGTAAATTTTGGATTGAGTTATGCCCCTTTTTCAACTTAGTGCATTATTTGCCTATGGAAGCTTGTGAACAAAATATCTGGAGAACCCCTGATGCTAGGATCATGATTTTTGCAGGTTGATATTGCCCAAGGTGTAGATGTCCTGATTAACTTTCAAAAACAATTTGTAAATTTTTGACTGAGTTAAGCCCCTTTTTCGACTTAGTGCATTGTAAGCTTATGGTACAAAGGAACAAGCATTATTGGATGAGCCTTCTCTAGAGACAAGCATATGGTTGGGGGCATAGTGTTTCATAAACACATTTTCTAGTTTTTTTGGCGATTGTGAAAAAACTTTAGGGTCGGTGCAAAAATATATGGGTCGGTCGGGAAACCGGAATCTCATCTATTTTTTTTAGGCCTTATAAACATTCCTGTCTATTCTATCTTGCTAAGATAATGTGAATATCCATTTTCTCTGAGTTGAAAACATTTTCAATCATATCAATGATCTTTAATCATGAATCGTTGTTGTTGTGCATGAAAAAATTGTTTTATATCGACTGACCAGGTAAGCGTAATGATGACCTATCAGATTTTTCCACACTTGACCTTTGACCTTTCTCCTGGAGTCCTGCCGGAAACTCCGAACTCACTTATTCTCAGAGGTGTGGTCAGAGCTATAGCCAAAAAATACCCGCATGAGAAACTTTGACCAATCAGCGAATATGTATCAAACCCGGACGGAAGATCATGAAAATGGTCGCTAAAATTTGATCAGATGATTCTTAGGAAATGACTAAGAATGGAACAGCGGCTATGGCCACGGATTTAGCCCCAAGTGAAGTAGGCCTTGGTTGGTTGGTTAATTGTTCAGGGTCTAACAGCTCTTTGAGACAGTATTAAATTTTGGTGACCTTGACCCTATTTCAAGGTCAAAAGAGGTCTTAACTTGGCAGCATTAAGAGAAACTGATACTGCTGTGAAAACACAGGTGGGGACATCTGTTTTTGTCCATGTGCATATGATTCACAATACCACCCTCAAGCAAAAAGGGTAAAGGCTGCTACAATTACATGAGATGTCAATATGAATCCTTAACATTTTTCTCAGAAACAGTTTCCATAGTGACAGCAGATGGAAGAATCATTGTGGTGAGTTGATAGTTTGGGCCATGACATAAGAAAACCAACAAAGTGGCATATGTGCACAGTGAAGACTCATATCAGCCTAGGCATTCGCCCAGTCCGATCAGACTCTTCGCTAATCGCTTAAAGGGTAGCTAAGGGTCTAAGCTAGCGCCATGCAGACAGTGAAAACTCTGATCAGACTGGGCAGATGCCCAGGCTGATCTGAGTCTGCACTGGGCGCACAACCGCTTTGTTGGTATTCTCGTGTCACGGCTGGTTTGTATTCAAGGTAAATGGGTAATCGGTATGCCACTAAATTTTTCTGCCAGTTTTGTCTTCAAGAATTGGCCCTTATTGAGAAGGAAGGCTAAAGTGAACATCACAGGATTGCTTTCCCTGAAAATATACCCAGGTAAAAGCTATAAATAGCCTGCAGATTATAATTCCTGAGGAAACTCATTTACCATAATAAGTTAATAAATGTACCAACTTTCCATCTTAAAAATGGATCTAGATTTTTTGGGGTTTTAGAAGGGAAATCCTATCATGTATCAGAGAATCTTCTTTGAGAATTTATTTTAAAAAGACTGATGTAGATATTTCAGACAGGTCATTCTGGAAGTTGGGGGATAGCCATACTGTTGTATAAATATGGTAATACTGAGAAGCCTAATGCTAATAATCCTCCTGTAAACAAATGGGAGTTCAGAGCCTGCAGAAATATGGAAAATTATCCCCAAATTATCCCGCTATATATTTGAAAATATAAAAATTATCCCTGTTATCACTTCTTATCTGAGGCACTGAATTTTAATTGCAGGGTATGTTAAAAGGTTTTGACCAGACCATTAACCTGATATTAGACGAGAGCCATGAAAGAGTGTATAGTACCTCTGAGGGGGTGGAGCAAGTTATTCTGGGATTGTATATTGTCAGGGGAGATAATGTGTAAGTATTACAAGACAAGTTTATGACAGTTGCAATGGTTGGTTTATTGTATTTTGTAATTTCATATCAGAAGATTATACAGTAAAACTTCATTGGCTCTAACAGGCTTGGGACCTTGAAAGTTAGTTCCAGCCAAGGGTACTTCTAGCCATCCAGGGTTAGTTTCTATATAAAGTGGCCTCTTGGGACCAAGGAAAGAGTTCTAGCCAGGCAGGGTAAATGAGCCATCAGGGTTCGAGCCATTGAACTTCTACTGTAATTGTCACAAGCATGTCTGCACTGGTCTGTTGTATTTCTTTTGGAGAAGCTATAAAACTTCTATTCTGGTTACTTCCTAGTTCCACTGCCATTTTTTTCACATTTTGTCCACCATCTGTATTTGCCATCTTTATTCAAATATGGGCACCACCCACAGATCAATGCATCAGATACATATAGTCATAATGAAATAACCTTATCTACTCATAAGAATGGGAACGTTATTTTACAAGAGTTTGAATTTGTTGAAAGGAAGTTTTATATACATAAGCCATTTGCATTTGAGAGCAAAAATTTATCAGACTTTTCAGATTGATGTCCAGTCAGAATATGTTTAAGATTCATATCCAGCAACTGTTGTCATTTTAACTGCCTGACTAAGATGATCCTGTTGAAATTTCCACAATTTATTTTTAGGTGTATGGGAACACCACCATGTTTTCTAAAGGGAAACAACCTTTGTGACTTCCTATTTACTTCCCAAGCTGACATAACCCTACAAAAGCTTCTCAGATATTTTGGGCATAAATGACAGTGTTTTTGTTAACTATCGAGCCATTTAATTTTGAATAAGGGCGCGTTTGCACGACCAAAGTTTCTATGACAAAGTAGGTTTGTCACAGAAAAATTTGCTCGTGTAAATGCCAAAATATGACAATGTTTCTTTGACAAATATATTATGGTAAAGTTACTTCGATAAATTAAATTGTCTGTGTAAACGGAGAACTTTGCTAAAGATTATGTAACAAAGAACATTGCTACAAGCGTGGAAAATGTGACAAAGATTTTGTTTCATCGCTGCAGGTAACTTTGACGAATAATATTTGGTCGTGTGAACACTGCAGCAAATATTTCATTGCCAAAGTTTATGTGACAAAGATTCTATGGCACATTTTCTTTAACAAATAATTTGCTCTGTGTAAACGCAAAATGTTTGTCATACTTTCTTTGTTAAAGTTTCTGTGACATAGAAACTTTGCTCGTCTAAACGCGCCCTAACTGGGCCCACAGTTCCATAATTTGATAAGTAATTCAAATGTATGATTATTGTATATTTCAGGGCTGTGATAGGAGAAATTGACGATGACACTGACAGTTCTTTGGACTTCCCAAATATCAAGGCAGAACCACTGAACTCAGTCGTACATTGACCAAGGCTGAATCTAGTGTGTTTATATGTTTTTATTCCTGTTGGAGGAAAGTTAATTGGCAGCTATAGAGACACAGTGCTGTTCTGAACTTTACAGCTTGTGGCACATTCAAAACTGTCTATTGGTGACTTTCAGGGGCAGCAACTCTACTACCATTTTTCCTTGTTTTTTGCGAGGTCAACTCTTAAAGGAAAGTGTTTGCTCCCATAGGAGCAAACTCTTTCCTTTAAGAGTAGACCTTTTTTGCAAGGGCTTCAAAGGAAGCACAAAGACAGCCACAAAACTTGGTTACTTTGTAAAAATGACCAAAACTATGTAGGTGTAACATTACACCTTAAATGAGCACACAAGGGAGCAGCACAACACTGTTTACAGCGGTTGTTTCCTTGATGTATACCAGTTTATATCAAAAGTGACTCTGAATATGAAATTTGAGGCTTTTATTACAAGTTTTTGGACTGATAAGATAAATAGAATCTATCATTGGTCTCCGATGTGGACAGGGAAATCCCAACCCGAGGGTACATGGGGTGTGTCGGAAACGAGGCTTGCCGAGTTTCTGACACACCCCTTGTGCCCTCGGGTTGGGATTTGCCTGTCCGCATCGGAGACCAATGATTGATTATTTTTCTTAGGTAGAAAAATGACTGTATAGCCAGGACTGAACTGCTTTCCCATGTCTCCGGCGTTGTATTGTGAAGGAACGTGTGTACCCGACCTAGGTTTCGTCCATTATGCGGAGTCTTCAGGGGAATCCTGTCTAAAATGGACTCATCAAGTGCGAATCCAAGTTATGATTTGACTGGTCAAAATCCACCAACTAGGTGGTTTAGACATTTCAGCGTGACGCGGACCAACGAGTTCAAAGCATGCCTTTCCTACGACGTTACACTCACACTCGTAAATTGAGGCTACTGCACCACCGAATTCGTTATTTGGTTCACTTCATTACATTGCAATTAGCAACACATGGGTCCAAGATACGGAAATTCACTTGTAGATTGACTGAGTTCATCCGAGAGACTCGGACGCAATCGGACACATCAGTCCCTACTAGCTCAATGATCAATCAACAGGACAATTGTCCTTTCAGAGAATACAAGGTAACAAAAAGTATTGGTAGAATGACGGAGCGCATCTGAAACTCTCAGACTGAAAGGGGCACATCAGTCCCTATTTAGCTCACTGATCATTCAACAGAAGAAACGTCCTTTCAGAGAATACAATATATAAGCATAAGCTTAACAGACCTTAAAATGGCTCACTTCTGTCATGGCGTCATGACTATTGTGCGGAAAGTGCGGGGATTCTAGCCTATTACACTGTAACAGGGTCTGGATGTGTTTAGCAAGATGATAGCAAACTTCAGTCTTTTTATACGCCCGTTTTGAAAAAACGGACGTATTATGTCATGGCGCTGTCCGTCCGTAAACATTCTTGTGCGCGCCATAACTCAGTAACCGTTTGGGATATCTTCATGAAATTTTGTAGGCATATGTATTAGGTAGGGGGAACGTGTCGCGTACAAGAATGGTTGCTTTCCCTTTCTTGGTTTCAAAGTTATGCCCCTTTGATTGTTTTTTACCCTACAGGTCTTGTGCCCGCCAGAACTAGATAACTGTTTGGGATATCTTCATGAAACTTCATAGCAATGTGTATGAAGTCCCAACGATGTGTCGCGTACAACAATGGTTGCTCTCCCTTTCTTCGTTTCTGAGTTACATCCCTTTTATTAGTTCTTTTCGGCTGTTTTTGTGTATACTTATGTTGTGCATACATTAACTCAGTAACTGTTTGGAATATCATGAAACTTTATAGCAATGTGCATGATCACAAGATAATATGTCGCATATAAAAATGGTTGCTCCCCCTGTCTTAATTTTGGAGTAAACTCCCTTTCGTCCGTCCATAAACATTCTTGTGTGTGCCATTACTCAGTAACCATTAGGGATATCTTCATGAAATTTTGTAGGCATATGTAGTAGGTAGGGGGAATGTATCACATACAAGTATGGTTGCTCCCCCTTCCTTAGTTTCCAAGTTATGTCCCTTTGATTGCTTTTTTTTCGCTGCAGGTCTTGTGCGCGCCATAACTAGATAACTGTTTGGGATATCTTCATGAAACTTCATAGAAATGTGTATGAAGTCCCAACGATGTGTCGCATACAACAATGGTTGCTCTTCCTTTCTTCGTTACTGAGTTACATCCCTTTTATTAGTTCTTTTCGGCAATTTTTGTGTATACTTATGTTGTGCATACATTAACTCAGTAACTGTTTGGAATATCATGATGAAACTTTATAGCAATGTGCATGATCACAAGATGATGTGTCACATATACGAATGGTTGCTCCCCCTTTCTTAATTTTGGAGTAACCTCCCTTTGATCATTATTTTTAGACATTTCCATTCACTCCATATCTCCTTAACCCTTTGATATATTAGAATGAAACTTTGTAGGAATGTGTGTAATAATGGGGCAATGAATCCTGAGCAAGAACCATGACTCTGGCTTGCTTACTGGATTATCTGCCCATGCATAGATTTCCTGTTTACTCTGTAACTCCTTAACAGTTTAGAATATTTTAACACAACTTTATCGAGATGTGTATATTGTCAAGGGAATGTATTAGAACCAAGAATGGTATATCTAGTATATGAATTATCTCCCTTGTTTGATGTGTTAGATATTTAAATAATGTTGCCGTCATTAATTAAAGTGTGGTTTCCTCTGTTTGTCAGCCTGTCTGTCCTTTTGTAAACAATCTTGTTCATTCTATAATTCCTTTATGACATTAAAACGGGCATATTATGTGCCGCTTGCGAAGCCCTTGTTTATTATCTGATTATTTTTCTTACCTACGATAATAGTTCTTTCAAATTGAACGAAGAACTATTAGGCCTATTTCATGCGAATGTGTACAAGTGTAAGTAGTACAACCGTGCAAGCCTCATGGCTTCTGTAGTGAACAAACAAGTAAAAAATAGGTTCTTGACAATTCCACATTTTTGGATTTTCTAATTGAAATTCATTATAAGAACAAAATTTATACTGAGACTACAGCAAGCGCGAGTATGACAATATTGTGATGTAAAGTCAACGTCATTTCAAACGTCAGTAATGTCTTCAAAATGGCGGCACCCTCGACAGTGTTTGTCACGGTGAAACATGGACTATTTTGCATCTTTTTTCCGACTATAAGACATAGAGACAGATTATTATGGGATTATAAAGAATGAATAACCTGTCTTGGGATTTTGTTGATGCGGAAATTCATTGCTATGAAAAAATAATGCATAAAGTATAGCCTCGCCAAGCCTTCAAGAAGCGCGTAGTGATGCACAGAATTCAAGCTCGTGTGAGCTGTCCCAGCCCATGGACAAGACAGAATTTTCCAGCACCGCTAAAAATAGAACAAACTCTGTCTAGTAGGTAAGAAAAAGATGGAATAAGTGAAGTGAAAGATCATACTAGCTAGAACATTGGTACAGTCTGATCGGTCTTCACCACTGGGTCTATAGATTCCTCAGGACCCACATATTGTACATGGTTAACAGGGAAGATTCTGATCAAACTGCATAAATGCAAAAGCAGATCTGAGTCATCATTTGCTCTTATGTTGTTGTTTAGATTCTCATAACCATGTTATGAGAATGATGACATTTGCTCATACATGAAAGCATATTTTTTCTTCCTGGCATGATATGTACAGATTATAAAGATGCCGAGTTATGAGTAATGATGATGTTCTTATAGCAGTAGTCTCCTCTAATAAATGCCCCAGGACATTGCAGTTCACAGGTCCTTAAATGGCACTCTTGGTACAAAATCTAAAGCAATAAATAACTAATTTTGGTGCCCTGGAGCCAATCTTAGTGGTATTTGGCAACTTATAGTACAGAAAAGGTTAAGAGGCAATTATTAGAGGGGGCATTTACTGGGAAAAAAGTAGATATGAGCCGCGACACGAGAAAACCAACAATGTGGTTGTGCACCCTGCGCAGACTCAGATCAGCCTGGGCATCCACCCAGTCTGATCAGACTCTTCACTAAGTGCTTAAAGGGTAGCTAAGGGACTGAGCTACCTCCATGCGGACAGGGAAGACTCTGATCAGACTGGGCGGATGCCCAGGCTGATCTGAGTCTGCGCTGGGCGCACAACCACATTGTTGGTTTTCTTGCGTTGCGGCTCATATATGTTAAGCACCTTAACAATTACTGTAACTATACTAAAATTTGAACAAGCTGGTTTTAGGACAGAATTGCAAGTTGTGCAGATCTTCGTGAGAAGCAGTCTGATCTCAGCCTCTGTTTTATTTTACAGTCCACCAGCTACAGTCAACTCTAGTTATCTCAGGCTCTGATATCTCAAAACACCCTCTTGAATCAAACAGTATAGTTTGGACATATCTCTTTAATATTCCTTTACATTTAAACTCTTGTTATCTGAAACAACTAAGATTTCAAAGTAAACTTTCTGGGACCAGAAAATTTACTTTAAGATATCAGTAGTTTGTTATGAAATTCATCTTTGAGATATCAAGAGTTGACTACACATTTTGACACTCTGCTAGGTGGTAAAATCATCTTGATAATGAAGGTGAATGGTTACACTTTCAGGGGGAGAAACTCTGCCATTTTCATTTTTGCTTCCCTCCTCAAATGAGGTCTAATCTTAGAGGAAAGAATTTGCTCCTTCAGGAGCAAATTCTTTCCTTTAAGAGTAGACCAATTTTGGAAGGGCTGTATTGTCCAAGAAAGCAAACTAGAGGTCACAAAAGTTATTTCCCTTTATGAAAATGGCAGAACACTAGGAGGTGTACCTGTTCACCTTAAGATGTTCCAGTATTTAAGGTGTTCATTATGAAATATTGTTTTTCCATCATGCAGTTGCATGGCTCTTTAATTGCATCACATCATCTGTAAGATTATCATAACATCAGCTATATGTCTTTATGTAAATACTTGTAATATATTGATAAATATTTTAGTCTTATTCTATGTTTTCCTCTGTTTCTCTGATGTATCGTTATCATACAGGTGTATGGGTATGAGAGAAAAAAATCAATTTAATTTCATTATTACTGAACAAATTTTTGTGAAACTTTGCAGACCTTAATCTATAACCCACACAAACTCATGCAAATTTTTGGCTGTTTGTGGAATAAAGACATGAAGGTCTATAATAGTAATTTTAGTGACCCCAGAACAGGTTTGAGAGGTGATGTCTTAAAGATGTATGCCTGCATTTAGTTTTAATAAATTTTCTTATTACATGTGAAATAATGATTAAACTTAAAGGTACAGTTGAACTTCATTGGCTTGAACAGGCTTGGGACCATGAAAATTAGTTCCAGCCAAGGGTAGTTCTAGCCATTCAGGGTTAAATTCTATATAAAGGGACATGTAGGGACCAAGGAAAGAGTTCCAGCCAGGCAGAGTTAACGAGCCATCAGGGTTTGAGCCATTGAAGTTCTACTGTACTTTTATCTGCCAAATGTATGATTTGTCAAGATCACTGAAAGTATGAGAATTCAAAAAAGTAACTATATGCACGGAAATCACAAACCTTGATATGCCCAGCAATCACAATCAGGGTAAAGTTTAGTCATGAATGATTTTAAGCCTTATGTTTAATTGACCTCTGACAGGTATGGGCTGAAAAGAACTTGCATGCACCAATTAGAGATTAGTGCTATTGTTAATACTCCCTTCACACCAAACTCGTTCTCACTACGTTCTGGAAAGTTTTGCAAAACGGGCTCAAACTGTGTGCGAACGGAGTAGACGCAGTAGAAACGTTTTAAGGTCTGTTTACGAACATCATGGACGGACTAGGACGAGTTCGGACGGGAAGAGTGCTCCAGAACGTCGAGCATGTTTAAAATTTTCTAGCGACTATCCCGTTCTGGAATTAGACGGAGTGGCAACGTTCTTATAGCAAGATGGATGTGCTACGAAAGGAATTGCTGTACTTCGATCCTACTTGGACGTATTAAGAGCGGGCACTATTGGCAGTATGTGTGCACGCTGACCTGTCCGTTGTAGCTCGTTCTTCCGATTCGCAGATGGACCAAACTCGACCAGGGTATGCAGCACTCTTCTTCTCTTGACTCCCAGACTAGGGAAAAGGCCGAGGGGACTCTGCAACTTGAGGATGAGCTGAATGGGCTTCAGGTGAGACGCAGCTTTGGGATCTAACAGTAGCTGCTTTAGTATGGCCAGTCCGTCTAGCTCCGCTCTTGTTTGGAGGCATGATACTCACAAGGATGCAATGCTCTGCACAGCTTGAAATGACAAATGCAAATGAAACACTGGGTAGAACGCAGTGTTTTTAGCTCACCTGAGCCGAAGGCTCACAAGGTGAGCTTATAGTATAGGCTTGGTCCTTCGTCCCTTCACATTTTTTAAGCATTAATATCTGCTAAAGCAGCTGGCCAATCTTGATCAAATTTTTAGCTCACCTGAGCACGAAGTGCTCAGGGTGAGCTTTTGGGATACCCTGATGTCCGTCGTACGTCCGTCCGGACGTCCGGACGTCCGTCCGTCAACTTTTGCTTGTGTACACTCTAGCGGCCACAGTTTTGATCCAATCTTTATGAAACTTTGTCAGAATGTTAGTCTTTATAAAATCTAGGCCAAGTTCGAAACTGGGTCATGTCGGGTCAAAAACTAGGTCACTAGGTCAAATCTTAGGAAAACCTTGTGTACGTTCTAGAAGGCACAGTTTTGCTCCAAACTTCATGAAACTTTGTCAGAATGTTTATCCTCATAATATCTTGGACAAGTTCAAAACTGGGTCATGTTGGGTCAAAAACTAGGTCACTAGGTCAAATCATAGAAAAACCTTGTGTACGCTTTAGGGGACACAGTTTTGATCCAATCTTTATGAAACTTTGTCAGAATGTTTATCTGCATAAACTCTAAGCCAAGTTTGAAAGTAGGTCATGTCGGGTCAAAAACTAGGTCACTAGGTCAAAACTTAGGAAAACCTTGTGTACGCTCTAGAAGGCACAGTTTTGATTCAAAGTTCATGAAACTTTGTCAGAATGATTATCCTCATAATATCTTGGACAAGTTTGAAACTGGGTCATGTCGGGTCATAAACTAGGTCACTAGGTCAAATATTAGAAAAACCTTGTGTACGCTCTAGAGGACACAGTTTTGTTCCAACTTTATGAAACTTTGTCAGAATGTTTATCTCCATAAACTCTAGGCCAAGTTTGAAAGTAGGTCATGTTGGTCAGGGTGAGCTTTTGGTATACCCTGATGTCCATCGTACGTCCGTATGTCTGGACGTAAGTCAACTTTTGCTTGTGTACACTCTAGCGGCCACAGTTTTGATCCAATCTTTATAAAACTTTGTCTGAATGTTAGTGTTTATAAAATCTAGGCGCAGTTCGAAACTCGGTCATATCGGGTCAAAAAGTAGGTCACAAGGTCAAATATTAGAAAAACATTGTGTACGCTCTAGAGGTCATTGTTTTGATTCAAACTTCATGAAACTTTGTCAGAATGTTTATCCTCACAATTTCTAGGACATGTTTTAAACTGGGTCATGTCGGGTCAAAAACCAGGTCACTAGGTCAAATCTTAGAAAAACCTTGCGTAAGCTCTAAAGGACACAGTTTTGATCCAATCTATTGAAACTGTGTCAGAATGTTTATCGTCACAATATCTAGGCCAAGTTTGAAAGTAGGTCATTTCGGGTTAAAAAATAGGTCACTAGGTCTAATATAAGAACGACCTTGTGTACGCTCTAGAGGGCACAGTTTTGATCCAATCTTCATGATATTTTGTCAAATGTTTATCCTCACAATATCCAGGCCAAGTTTGAAACTGGGTCATTTTGGGTCAAAAACTAGGTCATAAGGTCAAATCATAGAAAAACTTTGTGTACACTCTAGAGGGCGCATTGTTGATCCAATCTTTTTGGTACTATGTCAGAATGTTTATCTCCATAAAATCTAATGAGATTTTAGAAACTGGGTCATGTCCGGTCAAGAATAAGTTCACAGGGTCAAATATAAGAAAGACCTTGAGAACGCTTTAGAGGGCACCGTTTTGATCCAATCTTTATGAAACTTTGTCAGAATGTTTGTTCTCACAATATGTAGGCCAAGTTTGAAACTGGATAATATCGGGTCAGAAACTAGGTCACTAGGTCAAATATCAGAAAAACCTTGGGTACGCTCTAGAGGTCGCAGTTTTCATCCAAACATAATGAAACTGTCAGAATATTCATCCTTACAATATCTAGGCCAAGTTTGAAGCTTGGTGATGTCAGATCAAAAACAAGGTCACTAGGTCAAATCTTAGAAAAACCTTGTGTACACTCTTGAGGGTACATTTTTTATCCAATCTTTTTTAAACATGCTCAGAATGTATATTGTCACAATGTCTAGGCCAAGTGTGAAAGTAGGTCATGTCAGCTCAAAAACTAGGTCACTAGGTCAAATATAAGAACCGCCTTGTGTATGCTCTAGAGGGCACAGTTTTGATCCAATCTTCATGAAATTTTGTCAGAATGATTATCCTCACAATATCTAGGCCAAGTTTGAAGCTGGGTCATGTCGGTTCCAAAACCAGGTCACAAGGTCAAATCTTAGAAAAACCTTGTGTACACTCTAGAGGGCACATTTTTGATCCAATCTTTTTGAAACTTTGTCAGAATGAATATTGTCACAAAATCTAGGCCAAATATGAAAGTAGGTCATGTCAGATTAAGAACTAGGTCACTAGGTCAAATATACGAATGACCTTGTGTACACTCTAGAGGGCAGGTTATGAAAAATCTTCATGAAACTTTGTCAAAATGTTCATCGTCATAATATCTAAGTCAAGCTTGAAACTGGGTATGTCGGATCAAAAACTAGGTCACTAGGTCAACATCTGGATGTCTGTCAATTTTTGCTTGTGTACACACTAGAGGGTACACTTTTGATGCAATCTTTATGAAACTTTGTCAGAATGTTTATCTCGAAAAAATTAATGCAAAGTTCGAAACTGGGTCATGTCAGATCAAAAACTAGGTCACTAGGTCAAATCTTAGAAAAACACTGTCTACGCACAAGAAGGCATAGTTTTGATGAAACTTATCAGAGTGTATATCTCTACAGCAATGAGGACTATTTCAAAAATGGGTCATGTTGGGCAAAAAAAAATAGGTCACTAGGTCGAATCTTAGATAAACCTTGTGTACACACTGGTGGGCACATTTTCCTTTTAATCTTCATGAAACTTTGTCCAAATGTTTATCTCCGTACAATCTAGGTAAAGTTGAAACTAGGTCATGTTGAGTTTTAAAACTAGGTCACTAGGTCAAATCTTATAGGTTGTGTTCATTCTAGAGGGCACAGTGTTGATCCAATCTTTATGAAATTGTGTCAGAATATTTATATCCATGAAATCTAGCATAAGTTTGTAAATGGGTTATGTCGGGTCAAAAGCTAGGTCACTAGGTCACGTCATAGAAAAACCTTGTGAACTCTCTAGAGGGTACATTTTTCTATCCAATCTGCATGACGTTTTGTCAGAATGTTTATCTCCATGAAATCTATGTAAAGCGTGGATCTTGGTCATGTTAGGTCAAAAACTAGGTCACTAGCACAAGTCTTAGCAAAACTTTGTGTACACTCCAGAGGCCACAGTTTTTATTCAGTCTTTATGAAACTTTGTCTGAATGTTTATCTTTAAAAAGTCCAGGCTTACTATGAAACTGGGTCATGTCCTATCAAAAACTGGTTACTAGGTCAAATGCACAGAATATAATCTGTGTGATACAAAGACATAAAGGTTAACTACTGGGAATCATTTGAATGGCAGACTGTCTGACAAGACCAATATTAATACACAAGGATTGTCTTAAATATCCATTCTGTCGGTCCAACTGTCCATCATTTCACACTAGGTAAATAATTACGTTCACGATAATCTTACATAACCCTTGTGTTTTTGGCAAAATACAAATTGTTACATGCACTTTTGGAGCACCAGTTTTCTTAGTTTCTAGAACGGTCTACTTCCACCCCTTGTTGTTTTGAAAGTTCTCGCCATGACCATCTGAGACAAAGAATTTTTGTTTGAAACTCAGCTAACTTTGCAAAACTTTTGAACTTTCTGAAAGACTCAAATGAGTTAAATTTTATACTTCACTACACTAAGTCTTCAGCAGTTGGTCATGTACAGTAGAAAACCCAGGTCATACAGGTACATCTTCTGTACTCTTTAGATCTGTTAATGGTTTTGAGCAATGTATTTGACAAATTCAAAAATAATATGCATGTTATATAGAAGTGTTTTTTTCTTGTGTTTACCTTTTCTGAACAACTCAAAAATTATTCACTTTATCTTGTTTCAGGTGGAGCCAGCCTGTTCAAGCTGTTGATCTATAAAGAGAAAAAATCCACCCCCATCAAATAAGGGTGGAAGATAAATGCGTACCCAATATTTTAACCACATTTATTACAACACAGATCATTTGTTGTCGCACTGTAGCATTTGGTGCACAGTTTATCATTGTATTTCACAAGTACAATAATTTATACAAATTTTTTAAATTTGTTGAAAATTACAGCAATTATCTGTGTTTTAGTGAATCGCAGATTTCAGCCCTGTACCGGGTAAGTGCCACTGATGATAGATGATATTAACTAGTGTGTTCCGTTCTGGACAAAGTGAACACATATCAAATGTGCGTCATAATAGATAATTTAGGGGATAACTGTATTGAGAATTGTCATTTGGGGAGGTAAATTGTTGGTTTTATGGTTGGAAATTTCGTTTTACGGCTCAGCTGACGTGCCGCCCTACGCAATTTGCGACCATAAAACCAACAATTTACCTCCCCAAATGACAATTTTCAATACAGTTATCCCCATTCAAATGCACCTTTTCACATTTTCATCTTACAAAGTGTACTTTTTTGTACCCATTACAAGCGCTTTTAGCAGTGTAAAACCAAACGTCAGCCAAGGAGAAGCGACGTTGTATAATGCTGTCGGGTTTGCGACAGTATATCGCAGAATATACTGTCGCAAAGTTTTGATGTTATCCAATCAGACATCATGTTATATCTGTAAGTGCATTTGAATACTGGTTTTGTTTTGCTACGAAATATAATTGTAGCATATTCTGAAAGACAAGTGTGAATTACTTCATCAGTGTTAAAACAGGGTCTCTTCCTGGGTTTAAAACTAACCACCTTGCTGACCACTGATTGTGAAAATATTCTCTTTGCAGCTCCTATGAATTTTAAGTCTTTAGTTTAAATTATATTTCTTAGAAAAATGAATATTACCTTTAGTAATTAATTTCTTATTTTAATTCTGTTTCCATTTTCACAGTTAATTCTACTTGATCTTATTCTATAGTTTTCTATTACATTTGTTTACATGTATATTTTGTTTAATCCTTCAAATTTTCTTTTCTAGGTATCGCTGATCACTTGTATTATTCAGAGTGGTTGACTATATACTTTTATATTATAACATTTTAATTTTCATTGCCTTAATTGTGATCATTAAACTTTTGTGAAACTGATTTGGATAAATATTGGAACTTTTGTGGAGTGTGACGTGTAAAGACAGTGTGTTGGTGTGGGATTGTATTGTGGACGTGAGGGAATTGGAACACATATTCAAGATAGTACTTGGCTGAAGGTATAGTTTTCTTTCATTAACTCGCTTGATTGTCTGCAAAAATTGCCCGCTCTTAGTTCAAACAACTCCCAACCAAACTTGGTCAAATATTTTATGGGCATAATACCTTGACCCAAATTTGATAACCAATCAGATGACATTAATCCAGAGTTTTGGGCCTTAAATTACCCTAAATTGAACAGAGGTCAAAGGTCAAGATCATTCAGTTCTGTAATAATATGATTATTGGTACGGATCAATAACTCATCAATTGTTCAAACTACAATCCTTGTCTTTGGAGCCCGGTAGCTCAGTGGGTTAAGTGCTGGCCTCCTGATCTAGCGGACCGGGCTGCAGCCTAGCTTGAGGCGAGATTCTTTCCTACCGTAAACTGGGTTCCATTGCACACAGCCTTTCATTATCATCGTCCCATCCTCCTGATATAACTGAGATACTGTTGAAAAGGATGTAAAATCATCGCAAGTCATCATTATTGTATTTAAAAAGCTTCATCATGATGAATAGATGATCCCTATTTTTTGAGGACATAGGTCAAAGATCAAGAACATTCCATTTAGTTCTGTAATAACATGGTTATGGTTTCTGCTAAATACTTTATCTATTGTTCAACCTTCAGTTCTCTTACTCAGTAGGGAGGTTTGTCATATTAAAAAGATGACCCCAAATTTTAGGTCAGTTCATCAAAGGTTAAGGTTATTCGATACTGTAATACCATGAAATGGTTTCTGAGTAATAATTCATTCATTGTTCAACCTACAGTTCGTGTTTAGTAGATGATCCTTTTTCTTTTGAGATCTGTAGGACAATGTCATTCAGTGATTTCAATTCCATCATTTAACTCACAGTTCTCATATTTGGTAGGAAGGTTTAAAGGTCAAGGTCATTCAGTTTTGTAGTATCATGATTATGGTTTCCAGTCAATTAGTCATCCATTGTTCAACCTACAGTTTTCATATTTGGCTGGGAGGTTTGCATGATGAGTAGGTGACCCCTCTTTCTTTTGAGGTCAGCAGATCAAAGGTCAAGGTCATTTAGTACCATAATATCATGATTATAGTTTCTAATCAATAACTCACCCATAGTTCAGCCTACAGTTCTCATATTAAGTAGGGAGATTTATCATAATGAGTAAATGACCACTATTTTCAGGTCACTAGGTCAGAGGTCACGGTATTTCATAACTGTAATATCATAACTATAATATCATGAAATGGTTTTCGATCAATAACTCATTCATTGTTCAACCTACAGTTCTCATATTTGGTCAGAAATTTTGTCTAATGAGTAGATGACCCCTATATGATTTGAGGTCAGTAGGTCAAAGGCCAAGGTCATTCTGTTCTGTAATAACATTGTTCTGGTTTTCTATCAATAACTCATCCTTTATTCAACATATAATCCTCATATTTGGTAGGGAGCTTTGTCTTGATGAGTAGATGACTCCCATTTCTTTTGAGGTCAGTAGGTCAAGCGTCACGGTCATTCAATATTTGTAATATCATGGTTATGGGTTCTGATCAATAACTGACCCATTATTCAACTACAGTCCTCATATTTGGTAGGGAAGTTCGTCATGATGAGTAGATGACCCCTATTTCTTTTGAAGTCAGTAGATCAGAGCTTAAAGTCATTATATCCCGCCACAGGTTAGTGGTGGGTTATTGTGTTTTCACGTTGACTGTCCGTGTGTTTGTCCATCCGTAGTACGTACATCCGTCCTTCTGTCCGCACTTCATTTCCGTTCGGTAACTTAAGTATTTATCAACAGATTTCCTTCAAATTTTGCATATGCATTTGTAATGACAATGTGTTGCTTGATATTGTTAATGGGTAAATTTCGTTTATTTCTGACAGAGTTATGACACTTGTCAATGTACAAAAATTGGTTTCTGGCCTCTAGTTCCTTTATTACTTGGAGTATCATGATGAAACTTCACAAATATGATCCAAGTCACAAAAGCTTTTTATGAGCATAGAAATTTTATCATTGGGGGTTATCTGCCCCTGCCCTGGGACTATATACATGTTTATCATATGACGTCGCGTCTGAGAGTGTAATAAAGCCATGCATTAAAAACTATAATCCACTAGTGGATTAAATATGCAAATTATGTCGTAACGTTATGCATTGACGTCCATAAAACGTCACGTTTTCTAATGGCGAAATCATGACGTTTTTATGCAAAATTTGCTAATAAAATGCGATTTTAGTGTCACATGATAAATAGAATCTTGCATTTGTGCTCCTGTATTATTGAATTCATTAACGATAAGGTGCTCGGCAAAGCCTCGCATCTTATCATTTTCCCCAACTCGTTTAATAAATTCAATAATACATGAGCACTCATGTAAGATCCTCTATATAAAATCATTAAAAATTCAATATGAAATCAGAGTAAGAAGCAACTTTTCAGAACTTTCAGCAAGTGATAAGAGTGATGAAAGCCTCCAGTGATGCTCAAATTTACCCCATTTACCCCATGAAAGTCACCCCGCCCCCATCCCCTGGCTATATACATGCTTAAATCTTGAAAAATGGGTGTGTAAAAAAGGTTTGCAGTGGCGGAGTATCACGCAGTCGTTTGCAATGCTTTTCTTCAGTTCTGTAATATGGTTATGGTTTCCAAGCATTAACTCATGCATCATTCTATCTACAGTCCTCATATTTGGGAGGGAAGTTTGCCTTCTTTGAGGCAACACATGTTTTACAAACATCTCTTGTTTTTTTTGTTTTTTTTAAATCAATTCAGTACAGACTGATGCCAGACTGATGTACTAAAATTACCTGTGATACAGTTATGGAAACACGCATTTTAAACTGTAAATGTTGTGCAATATTGTTTTAATTACTAAAATGAACAACTGAATCAATTGTATATAGTAAAATGTATGGTTTTCATGTTGGGTGTATT
The DNA here is from genome assembly GCA_963989385.1 of Ctena decussata. Classification (NCBI taxonomy): domain Eukaryota; kingdom Metazoa; phylum Mollusca; class Bivalvia; order Lucinida; family Lucinidae; genus Ctena; species Ctena decussata. Next base: position 2,166,678 of record OZ022507.1, on the reverse strand, counting down.
TCCAGAAGAATGCCTAAGACAAAGCACAAGTCACCGTCTCAGAGGAATGCAGCTAATCGGTTACAGATGAGGGAGAGGAGAGCAGCAAGACATGAGATTGTTGGTGGTGGTATTCCAGACTGCAATGTTGCAGATCCTGTCAGATCTGTGCCAGATGGGGGACCTGGTGACTTGGGTGCAGTTGGGCCATCTGGGCCATCTGCACTGGGTGCTGATAAACAGATGGAGGCCAAAGCCCACCTCTCTAAGCCCTCTGGGCCATCTGTGCTGGGCGCTGATAAACAGATGGAGGTCAAAGCCCACCTCTTTAAGCCCTCTGGGCCATCTGTGCTTGATAGTTTTGCAAAGAGTTCACTTGATAGTTTGCCAAACAGTTCACTTGATAGTTTGCTATATAGTTCAGTTGATGGTTCACTTGCTAGTTTGCCTGATGGTTTAATTGAGAACACACCTGATATAGTGCCTGAATGTATGCTTGGTACGGCACTTAGACCTTCGGTTGTTACTGAACACACACTTCTTACTTTGCTGGAATCTACCACTGACTCAGGGTCTGCTGATCAGATGCAAACAACTGAACAGTCAAAACATTCCATGTACATAGCTACACCCATTGCAGATCAAAATGAAATGTCTGTTTTGTCAGATATACCAGGAAGCTCATTCAGTGGTATTCGGATGAATTACTCTGGTGTTACAGGAGTAAATCTGTCAACTTCAAGGAATTCCATCCATGGATCATTTCATCAAGGAAATGAGATATTTAGTCCACAGTCACGTGGAAGTCAGTGTGTCACAAATTCTTTATGTGCTCTGATATATGAACAATATTCAGACATAAACTCACAACAAATGCTCGACAGCGTGCTTATTGAGGGTGACTCTTTGTACAAAGAAATCATTTCTGGATTGGATGGGAAAGTAATGCTGCAAAGCAACCTATTAAGTTTTGAAGAAATTCCATGTGAGGTCACTGTCTCAAATAGGAACCTAAATGTATTGAAATCTGATGTTATATCAGGTGTAGCTATTCAGCAGTTTGGGACTTCCAATTTACCTACTCTTCACCAATCACTGTCTTCAGCATTACAGATATCAAAGCAAGTGCTAGTTATAATAAGAGACATATGCTCAGCAGTGTATGTAACTACAGAGCAGTATCACTTTTTTGATTCGCATTCACATGGGCAAGATGGCTTATCTGCACCTGATGGCACATCCATATTAATGTCCTTTTATAATCTGGAAGATTTAGTTGCATATATGTATGCATTTTACGGAAGCATGAACATAGATATGAGTACACAATTTGACATATTGCCATTGCACTTCACAACAAGGACAGATATGTCCGAATGGAAAACAATATCACGTAAAAAGCATAGGAAGAATTTTAGTCAAAGTCAAGGCAGTTCTATGATACGCACACTGATTAACACAAGTAACAGTGAAAATCATTCAGAAGAAGAGAATCACAGCACTTTAATTGGCAAGTACTTTAAGGATCAAAGGGAAAGGAGAAGACAAAAAAAGAGTGAAGCAATTAAAACAGATAAAAGAACTTATCAGTGGCTATATAAGCGAACACAAAGACAACGTGAATTATATCGTGAAATTGACCGCCAATATAGCAGAGAATCAAAAAAAAAGGCAAGGCAATCCGAGGAGTACAAAGCAAAAGATAAGAAATCAAACAGAGAATCAAAACAAAGGGCAAGGCAATCTGATGAGTACAAAGCAAAAGATCAGAAATGTCACAGAGAGTCATTGAAAAAAGCAAGGCAATCTGAGGACTACAAAGCAAAAGATAAGAAATCGAACAGAGAATCAAAACAAAAGGCAAGGCAATCTGATGAGTACAAAGCAAAAGATCAGAAATGTCACAGAGAGTCATTGAAAAAAGCAAGGCAATCTGAGGACTACAAAGCAAAAGATAAGAAATCGAACAGAGAATCAAAACAAAAGGCAAGGCAATCTGATGAGTACAAAGCAAAAGATCAGAAATGTCACAGAGAGTCATTGAAAAAAGCAAGGCAATCTGAGGACTACAAAGCAAAAGATAAGAAATCGAACAGAGAATCAAAACAAAAGGCAAGGCAATCTGAGGACTACAATGCAAAAGATAAGAAATCGAACAGAGCATCAAAACAAAAGGCAAGGCAATCTGAGGAGTTTAAAGCTAAGGAAAATTTTAATCAAAAGGCTTGTAAAAGAAGAACTAGATTGATTGAGCAATATAATCAGTGGGAGGCAGAACAAAAAAAAATCAGTCGACAGTCATATGATTTCAAAAGAAGGGAAATTAAGATACAAAACAAATCTAAGAAGAAGGCTAGAATGAATCCATACAATGTGGAAAAAGAAAGAGTTGCAAAACAACAATGGAGAGCAGACTCCAGAAATAATCAGACAGAAAAGATACTAGATTGTAACAGGAAATCTTCTAAACGTAAAAACCCAATATTTCATGAAAATGAATGTATAGCTTCAAAACGAAGAAAATCTGGTTTTGATATAAACACATGTATAGAGCTCTTTCATAAAAGCATATCAATTGGTCCAGTATACATATGCAGCTGTTGCCACCAGACATGGTTTAAACATAGTGTGTCTCAAGTTACATCTTTGTCTTATGATCAACAACAAAAATATTTGACAAAATTTATATCCATTGATAATAAGGAATGGGTATGTGTAACTTGCAAAAGCAGTATTTGTGCAGGAAAAGTTCCTAAATTATCTGTTTTAAATGGAATGGAGTGGCCTACAAAACCTAAAGAATTGGATCTGTTTCCACTAGAGGAGCGTTTAATTGCTTTGCGAATACCATTTATGCAGATTAGAGAATTGCCAAGAGGCCGTCAGTTGTCAGTTAAAGGAAATGTTGTAAACGTTCCAGTAGACATACAACCTGTCATTGATGCATTGCCCAGACCGTTTAACGAAAATGTAACAGTAGCAGTGAAACTGAAAAAAAGAATGTCATTTAAGTCTTGTGCATTCTCTGAAAATGTAAGACCACTCAGAGTGCTTGTTGCATTACACTGGTTGATGAAATCGAGCGATTTGTATAAGAATGCAAATGTAGATATAGATGAGGAGTGGATCAAAAGTGTTACAGAAGATTGCAATGAATTAATAGAAGAGTTTGTGTCATGTGAAACAAGTAATTCGACTGTAGGTGCAATATCACAAGATGAATGTCATAACAAAAAAACTTTTCATGAAAATTCATGTGAACTTCTCAAAAATGAATCTGATTCAGTAAGTTCTAGTGCAAAAAGATCATCCAGTGATGAACTGTATGATTCTGATGCAGAAGAAGTTAGCCAAGAAAATGTCGGAAACATTGATACTCTCTTAGATGATGCAAATATTGAAAACAGAAATTCTACATTTACCTTTGCACCTGGAGAAGGTCAGCAACCATTAAGTATCTACCAAGACAAAGATTCAGAATTCCTTTGTTTCCCAAGCATATACTGCGGACAAAAAAGAATGGAAAATGACAAAAGAATGGTACCAGTATATTACAGTGATATAGCAAAATGGGAGTTAAGGAGTGTAGACAGACGAGCTGCTAACAGTGTGCCAAACATATTTTTCAAGCTGAAAAAAATACAGATGAAACAGTTAAATGATAAAGCCAATCTTGCTGTCAGAAGGTGTCAAACTGGAACAAACACTATGACTGCTGCACAAGCAAGAGATCCAAATTATATTGACAACATTGTTAAAAGGGATGAAGGTTATTATTTGTTTAAGCAAATTAGAAATTCGCCAGCATATTTAGAGACTAAGAAAAAGGATGTGTTTGCAATGATACGCCAGTTAGGCCTACCCACCTGGTTTATGTCTCTATCGTCTGCTGATACAAGATGGACTGATCTTTTGAAAATGTTAGCTAACTTAAATAATAATGTTGAATACACTGATGAACAGGTAAATAATCTTACATGGGAACAAAAGATTAAACTTGTTCAGGCAGACCCTGTCACTTGCTCCAGATACTTTGATCATAGAGTGCATGAATTTATTAATTCGGTTTTGAAAAGTGACCATAAACCTATTGGAAAACTTACTGATTACTTTTATCGAGTTGAATTTCAGCAAAGAGGTTCACCACACATTCACATGATTGTTTGGATTGAAAATGCCCCAAAATTTAATGTGAACACAAATGCCGAAATAACTGCTTTTGTGGATGAGTTTTTACAGTGTTGTGTGGATGACCAAGAAGTGAAACATTTGACAGATATTCAAATTCACAAACATTCTAGAACATGTAGAAAAAAAGTTGACAAAATATGCCGCTTTGGATATCCATTACCCCCACTTCCATGTACAATGGTGTTAGATCCGCTTGAAGTAGACCAGGATAAGTACATCAAGTTACACCAAAACTTACAGAAAAAAATGAATAATGAAAAAAATGGATATGATATGACATACAAACAATTTCTGACAACAGTTGTTCAGATGAGTGAAGAGGATTACATCCGATGCATTCGAAGCTCATTAAAATCATCAAAGGTGTTTTTGAAAAGAAAACCAAGTGAGATCCGTGTAAATTTATACAATAAGACTGTATTGAAGGCATGGAAGGCAAATATTGATATGCAGTTTGTGCTTGATCCATATGCATGTGCTATGTACATTGTTTCATATATCAGTAAGTCGCAAAGGGGAATGAGTAATTTATTATATTCAGCAGCCAAAGAGGCGAGAAATGACAACATGGATATCAAAAGACAAGTGAGGCATATTGGAAATGTTTTTTCAAATAGTGTAGAAGTTAGTGCTCAAGAGGCTGTATACCTAGTTCTGCAAATGCCGTTAACAAACTGCACCAGAGATGTTGTATTTATAAATACATCAACTTCGGACAAGCGCATACAGTTATTAAAGTCAAAGTCAGTTCTTGGCGAATTACCCCCTGATTCAACAAAAATAATGTCTGATAATGTGATCAAACGATATTCAAAGCGACCAAAAGTTTTGGAAAATTGGTGTTTGGCTGATTATGTGTCTCAACTAAACATAGTCTACCCAGAAGGTATGAAAACAGATATGGATGATGAAGTTAATGATGACATTTCTATGGAAAATGAAAATGATGATAGACCAGATATGGACAACGAAGAAAATGACACTGTTGTTGATAACAATGTTGATAAATGTTTTCATGATGATATGGCTTTAATAACTTTGAAAAATGGCATAAAGATAAAACGGCGTGCAACTTACAAAATAATACGCTATGTTCGGTTCAATCGTAATTCAGATGAAGAAAACCATTTCAGAGAAAAACTGCTTTTGTTTTATCCATGGAGGAATGAGCAAAATGATTTGAAAGGAAATTTTGGTACTTACAAAGAACACTTTGAATCTATGAAACATATGATAGAGTTGAAATGCCGAGAATATGAACACCATGTCGAGGAGTTAGAGCAAGCAAGAGATATGGCAGAGACGGAATGTGATGCATTTGATGAAATTGCCCCAGGAACAGAGCAAATAGAAGCCGATACTGCTGAGGAAAATGCAGTAGAATCAGAAGCCTTTGTATATTTTAATCCTGATAGAGCTTATGAACATAGGAATTATGACATTGCAATTGAAATAGGATGTTCAGTTTCTGCACCACAAATAAATCCTAATGAAAATATACTGCCAGAACAACAGTATAGAGAACTGTTGAGATGTTTAAACACTAAACAAATGCATTTTTACAATCATGTAATACACTGGATTAAGACTAAGGATGAACCATTATATACTTTTCTTTCTGGGGGAGCTGGTGTTGGTAAAAGTGTTGTTATTAGAGCGCTGTATCAGACTTTGTTTAGGATGTTAAATCTAAGAGAAGGAGAAAATGCGGATGACATAAGTGTGTTATTATGTGCATATACAGGTAAAGCTGCATTTAATATCAGTGGTTCAACAATTTCATCAGCTTTCAAACAAAAATACAAACAATCAGATCAGACATTGAGCTGTGACAACTTGAATACATTTAGATCCAAATATCGGAATTTATCAGTGGTCATTATAGATGAAATTTCAATGGTTAGTAATTCTATGTTAAATTTCATAGATCAAAGACTTCAAGAGCTGAAAGGAACACGGAAACCATTTGGTGGCGTCAGTATTATTGCTGTTGGTGACCTTTATCAGTTGAAACCTGTGAGTGGAAATTGGATCTTTAACACTTCAGCAAAAGGTGCTGAATCATTGTCTGTGAACCTATGGAAAGAATATTTTACTATGTTTGAGTTGACAGAAATCATGAGACAGAAAAACGATCTCGAATTTGCACAGCTTCTAAATAGACTTAGACACAATGAATTAACAGAAGCAGACAAACTTAAACTAAAAACATGTGAAACAATCTCAACTGCCGATGACCATTGGTTGAATGCTCCACACTTGTTTGCAGAAAACCACTTTATGCATTTGTTCAATCATTCAATCATATCCAGTATGCATGCAGAAAAAGTTATTGTACCTTGTCACGATTCTGTTGTTTCCCCAAAGCTGTCAAAAGACAAGCAGGATGCAAAAATTAAACAAATATCAACAGACCCAAGCAAAACCGCAAACCTTCATTGCTCATTGACAGTGGTTGTAGATATGATATATGATATAAATGTTAACATTAACACTGAAGATGGACTTGCAAACGGGGCGTCATGTGTTGTAAAATTTATTGAATACAAGCAGGCAATACAAAACCGTCCAAGCATTATTTGGGTTCAGTTTGACAATGAAAAAGCAGGAATTGAAACCAGAGAAAAATTCAAAAAAAGAGGATTTTATCACGATAAAATAAATGATAATTGGACTCCAATATTTGATATACAACGGACATTTACAAATGACAGAAGAAATATTACGTTTGAGAGAATTCAGTTTCCTTTGCAACCATCTGCAGGTCGATCTGTTCACCGAGCACAAGGCACTACATTAAACAGAGTTGTTATTGATTTATCACAACGAAGGGCAAGAAAAGTCCCCCATATCCACTATGTTGCTCTGAGTCGAGTTAGATCTTTACAAAATCTTCAAATCTTGAATTTCAATGAAAAGGCTTTAGCTCTTGATGAACAAGTCCATACAGAAATGAAACGATTTTATGATGAAGCCATGCTAAAACTCTGCTATATTCCTTTGGATTCTGTAGATTCATCGTCTCATTTTAAAGTTGCATTCAATAATTGTCGTTCTTTACACAAACACATTGAGGATGTCAGGAATGATTATAATTTATTGTCTGCCCACGTTATTGGATTCGCAGAAACTAGATTACATCAGAATGATGATACGATTGATTACAACATACATGGATATCGTCTGATTAGAAATGATCAAGAGACAAATATACAGGCAAATAGGCCTTCACATGGTCTGGCAATATATGTTAATGACGATGTTGGTGTGACTCCTGTACTGTCATACAGCTCACAAAAGTTGGAATTTACAAGTATAAATATTGAGCATGTGTTGTGTAAAATGCAAATTGTAGTGTTATACAAATCACCTGGTTTGTCATATCATAATCTCAAGTCTCTTCTAGAAAGAAAGCTTGTACCTCATTTAGATGTAGCCAAACCGTTACTTGTTATTGGAGATTTTAACATTAATATTTTCCAGGGATGTAGTGACATTGTTAAGTTCATGGATCAAACATTTGCCTGCAAATCATATATAGATCAGCCAACAACAGATAGTCTTTCAGCAATTGATCTTGTGTTTTCAAATCAAAATGGAAGTGTAGGTACAGTTGAATCATACTGGTCTGATCACAAAATAGTATATTATCATACATAGATTGTACATTATATAACCATACAATATAATTATTCACCCGTTTTGTTTTAACAATACCAACCTCATAATTTTGAGGTTGGTATCGTTGGTGGCTATGCATTGATGAGGGTGGCCACCTTCCGTAATGGCACAACTTACATTTGTATATAATAGATTAATGTTTATATCCATTACAGCTAGGATTATGAAATTTGGTACAAACACTATGTATGTCTAGTTGTATCCTGTAAGTGGGAATCAGATTTCTCATAATTGCCTTTGTTTTCCTTTTTTTTCTGTTTCTCCAATCAAATTTTTGACATATTTTTCAGGAACTACTACAGAAAGGATTTTTTGATTTGTTGCAAATGTTGAGTATGACTAGATAAATCATGTAACATAGAATCAGTCTTCTTCTGCTTATCATTGCCTGTGCTTGTTCAATTTTTTCTTTCTCTCCATTTAATTTTTGTCACAGATTTCTCTGTTCCTATTGGAGCCACAGACTTCAAATTGCAAATACTGGTACATCTTCAGAATGGCCAAGTAGAATCCTTGCTTTACAGTCAGATTGATATATAATATTTATATGTAACAACATAGTTTCAATGGTATTTTAGATTACATTTTTAAACCTGTAGGAAATGTCTATAAAATCTTACCAATTTGCACTAACGAGTGCAATGTTGATTTTTTTTAATAGAGTGAACATCAATATCTTCAAAAACATTAGTGTATCACTTTGATCAAAACAAACAAACACAAGGCTCATGCGAGTTGACATTGATGCTGCACATGTGTTCCTGAATATTTAATAAAGGAAATATGAGACATTTTTGTTAATATAATTATATCTAACTCGGTACATGGATATAGCATGTGGTATCGGTACATGGATATAGCAAGTGGTATATGCATGTATAATACTTTGTTTGTATGGCTTCCAAATATTTGTATGTATGAACATAGCTAATTTTGTTATATAAGAATAAACCTTGTTTTGACAGATAAGGCACCTAAATTAAGCATGGATCTGAATGTAGAGACAGTAATGTCTAAGTCTGTGAATCACGTTTGTTCGGTATTAGATAAATATGTATTTAGTATGCTTCTGTTTGAATAATATCATTGTTTGTATTTGTCATTCATTCAGTATTAGATAAATATGTATTTAGTATGCATCTGTTTGAATAATAACATTGTATATGTCATTTATTTAAATGTATGCCATTTAGGAATGAAACGTTTAGATGTTTCAGAACATTCATTTCGTTTCAGATACGATTCTGTTCATTCTCATGTCTATATTTCAGTAGGTATTTATAACATACGTAAGTTTGTTCTTTAAGAATAAACCTTGTTTATCTGGGGCAAGTCATCTAAATTAAGTTTCCATCTGAATTTAGAGATAGTTCTATATAAATATATGAATGAAAAAAAATATGTGGACTTTTGCTGTAGAAATTTTATTATTGAGAGTAAACTCATTAAATTTGCAATAATTGTAGATTCATCTTTCCTTTATCCAGTGATGTATTTAATTTACCAGTCTCACTTCGGGATGTTGTCTATATCAGTTGTCATAGTAACTTTATGACGGTTCTGCGGAGCACGTTAAATATTTGCCTTATTATTTCGAATTGTTTGGTTTATCTTTGGCTATGTCTAATATTTGCAGTTGAGTAAAATGCTTGACATTTGATATGCTATTTTGTTATGGTTTCTGCTTTTTACTGTGAGGAAAGTATTGCCGTCAACAATTGTTATGCTTGCATAAGCAGCATAAGCTTTGGTCTGTGGGTCATACAAGGGCAATAAAATGACGTCAACTATTATATCGTATATTTAATGCAGGTCCTAGGGTTTGTTTATAATGGTAAGAAAAATGAGGGCAGAACCAAAGACATGTTTTAAATGATCAAAGTAAATATTATTTGATCCGTGTATGTTAGTTTTGTCCGATGCTGGTACTGATTTGAGGGTTGTAGACCTGCATATAGACATACACCGCAAAAGTCTTGTACATGGAAACGAAACTGAAAGCAAAAGTTTTGCTTGGATTTATGACCCGATAAAGATGAGAAGGGTATGCTACAAAATTCTTGAAAATAGTCGTATTGTATGCAGATGTGTCTAAAATTGATCAAAATCATGATAAAATCTGCAAAAAGGGTGTTAGTTTTTTTAAAACAAAGAAACAAAAGAACCCCAACAACGTTAAAAAGGGACAAAACGTCAAACATCATTAATGTGGTGCTCCACTGTAGCTGTACCTACCTAATATAAAATAGAAGAAAATACTTATTTTTCATTGAAATTACTTCAAAACTTCACATTAAGTAGCTAAAAGATCAGTCTTTTCTATGGCATGAGAAATGTTACTATAACTGCATTACCCTAACTGCCACAGCGATAGTCCACGTTCTTTTTGATCACCCCCTCGTATATGAATCACGTTTGTTCAGTATTAGATACATATGTATTTAGTATGCTTTTGATTGAATGATAACATTATTGTTTTTATGTATTGTTCATTTAAATTTATGCCATTTAAGTATTTTCAAAATGTTCACTTTCGTTCTGATTTGATTTTATTCGTTCTCATGTCTGTATAACTTTTTATCCCCCGACCGAAAGGATCGGGGATATAGCAATTAGCCTGGCGTAGAACAGGTCATGATGATGTCACATACAAGAATAGTAACTCTTGTTATTTTACTTTTTTGAGTTATCTTTCCTTTGGTGATTTTTTGGCAGACTCGAGTCCACTAACGAATGATGTGATGAAAAGAAATCAAACATACTTTGTCCAAAGCAAATACTTTGTCAAATAGGTAGTTTGTCTAGTTACAAATTACTTTTTCTCATTTTCTTTATTAAAATGTACACGTAGATAATGAATAGCTTTGAAAAACTTTTATTATATACATTATATCCTTTGTACAATGCAGAGCTCCAGTAGCATACTTAGAGACCTAGATAATATTAAAAAACAGCTTTTTGGTGATAATTATGGATAATTTTGTTAATTCTGTTACTAGTCATCTGAAGCGCCTTAATGAGGCAGCTCACATGATGAGTCACAACATAAGTTTTCAGTGAGGAAAAAAACAACAACAAAACATTAACCCTAATTAACACCAAATACTGTTATTTAGAGACTGCCAGTTCCTGTAACTATTTGGACATCTCAAAATTTTCTATAATAGACTCTTCCAGCGTTTAATTTGGAACAAGTCTTATTTTCTTCTTGTTCAAGGCTGTTTTATTATGAAAATATTAGAAATTGGTGTAGACTAGCAGACACTGTTTCTGAGAAATTTTATTCGGTCATATTGGGTAAATATTGCCTATTCTGGAGTTGTGCATTTAATAGCTGCAATTACCTAAAAGAGCTTAACAAATTTTCTGAAAATAGCAGTGTACTTTGAACAGTGAAATTTTCAAATAAACTTTCAACAAACAGAATTGTGTGTTTTGTGTTAAAATTATGATGAAAAATATTGAATTATTTCCTCCTGTGCATGCATTAATGCCAGATGCATATACAGTAGAACTTCAAGGCTCGAACCCTGATGGCTCGTTCACCCTGCCTGGCTAGAACTCTTTTCTTGGTTCCTAGAGGTCACTTTATATGGAAACTAGCCCTGGGTGGCTAGAACTACACTAGGCTGGAACTAATTTTCATGGTCCAATGTTCCTGTTTGACCAATGAAGTTCTACTGTTCCATCTTGGAAAGGCACTCCTTTTGCCTCAGGCAAATGCAATCTCCAGAGAACAATAATATTCCAGGTGTCTTTGTCTTCAGGGAATAATTTGCACGATTATTTGCTGAACCATGAAATGAAAATATTTAAAGAATAATATTTCTGTGCCTGTGAATTATCACTTGATTAATACATGAAGTTGGAGGACAGATTGGGAAAATTTACAATGGCAAACCCTGAGTGAATTAATATTCACATCTGCCTGTGCAAGATCCAATTCAAAATTGTTGCAAAATTAAAATTACTGTGAAAAAAAATACAAAGCTGCTACATTCTTCAAAAAAAAGAAAAATGACATTGATGTCAATTTCAATTATGTCATATTAATGCAGATTGCTTTGCAAGGAATGCATCTATAATGTTTATTACCCTTCCAACTTTTAAATGGATATTAAATGCAAGGATTGACAAACAGCTGACACAACTTATTTTGTATTTACAATGATTTTTTTATTTGAATGACACACTAAAAATAAATCCACACATGAATTTAGCCCATTGGTATGACTATGGCCTAACTAAATGCATTGAAACTCAGTAAGAAAATGTAGGTTAGTATAATGTTTGATATCACTGTAAAGGCAAAATGTAGGGCTTCCGATACATGCATAGCTTTGTTGTAAAGGCAAAATGTAGGGCTTCCAATACATGCATAGCATTTTTTACCAGCATGCCGCTAAATAAAGCTATGCTGCAAGCATCAGAACTAACATTACAATGATGCCAGCCACAAACTCCTTGGAAAACATTAATTTCACCACAGTGAGATAATGATGCTACCATTCTATCATCTGTGTTTGCCTAGTTCAGTCTAGTTCAAATCCATCAAAGGAACCAACATGAAGGGGTACTTTTTGGGGAAGCGACTCTGCCATTTTTAGCTCACCTCAGCCTTACAGTAGACAGGCCCGACCAGTACGCGGACACTTTTAAGGGTGTTTTACCTAATGTTTAAGACTCCAACGTGTTCCAGACTACCAGATGGGCATGCAATTTAGGAAAATCCTTGTGCTAAATATACACAAAAGGAACACGTGAAAAAATTATCTCCGCATGCGCAAAGTGACGCTATTGAGGTCATGCTATTTGCTGTATCAAACTGGCCTATCATACCAGTACGCGGACACCTTAGAATCTGAGTAAACTGAGATGACATTTATACGCTGCAATACTAAATTAAATTATTGATACATGTAGTTACCAAAAACTTATTAACATCTTATAAGGTTGTTCTTATTTCATATTGACACATGGCTGTTTACTTTGCCTGTTTGTGCGTTTGGCGCAGTCGAACTGAAGCATCGATCGTGATACCGGTCTGCATCAGCCCAGTAAATTCGTAAATGTGTTGTGTAAGTGTAAATGTGAATGACAAAACGATAAGGAAATGGTGCCTTGAAAAAACGTCACAAACTCAGTTGAATCTAAAAAGTATCTTAGAATTTATTAGACGCCAAACACAAAAGTGTCTGCGTACTGGTAGTGTCCGCGTACTGGTCGGGTCTGTCTATTGGTGTTAGTTGCCTCTGTCATCCATCCATAAACATTTTCAAACATCTCTGAAACTACTGGGCAGACTGAACTCAAATTCATATGGAGCCTGCATTGGTCAAAGGATTGAAAGTTCTTCAAATGATCTTGATCACATGACCAAGGTAGCTGTTATTCCCATGTATTATGGTAAATACCCTTATAAATCTTCTCCAGAGCCAGTGAACTGATTAATGCTCAGGTGAGCGATTCAGGGCCACCATGGCCCTCTTGTATGTGTGGCATGGTTGGGGTGAGGGATTGATTGCATATAGTTTTGGGACAAACTGGTTTTAAACTGTGGTTACCATGGCAACGAAAAGGTCCCATAGACTTATAATGGGGAAAATGTTGTCCGGGCCCTAGCTTCTTCATTTTTGATCTCAACTTCTTGTAACTTGCAGGTATCCAGGACAGCCAAAACATCTCTGACCAGTTCGAATTTGGGCCAGGTTGGATCCTTCTTTTCAGAGTTACTTGCCCTTGAGCGATAAAATATTTTCCCATTGACTTATAGTGGGGAAAATGTTGTCCGGGCCCTAGCTTTGTTAGCTCACCTGAGCACGAAGTGCTCAGGGTGAGCTTTTGGGATACCCTGATGTCCGTCGTCCGTCGTACGTCCGTCCGGACGTCCGGACGTCCGTCCGTCAACTTTTGCTTGTGTACACTCTAGCGGCCACAGTTTTGATCCAATCTTTATGAGACTTTGTCAGAATGTTAGTCTTTATAAAATCTAGGCCAAGTTCGAAACTGGGTCATGTCGGGTCAAAAACTAGGTCACTAGGTCAAATCTTAGGAAAACCTTGTGTACGTTCTAGAAGGCACAGTTTTGCTCCAAACTTCATGAAACTTTGTCAGAATGTTTATCCTCATAATATCTTGGACAAGTTCAAAACTGGGTCATGTTGGGTCAAAAACTAGGTCACTAGGTCAAATCATAGAAAAACCTTGTGTACGCTTTAGGGGACACAGTTTTGATCCAATCTTTATGAAACTTTGTCAGAATGTTTATCTGCATAAACTCTAAGCCAAGTTTGAAAGTAGGTCATGTCGGGTCAAAAACTAGGTCACTAGGTCAAAACTTAGGAAAACCTTGTGTACGCTCTAGAAGGCACAGTTTTGATTCAAAGTTCATGAAACTTTGTCAGAATGATTATCCTCATAATATCTTGGACAAGTTTGAAACTGGGTCATGTCGGGTCATAAACTAGGTCACTAGGTCAAATATTAGAAAAACCTTGTGTACGCTCTAGAGGACACAGTTTTGTTCCAACTTTATGAAACTTTGTCAGAATGTTTATCTCCATAAACTCTAGGCCAAGTTTGAAAGTAGGTCATGTTGGTCAGGGTGAGCTTTTGGTATACCCTGATGTCCATCGTACGTCCGTATGTCTGGACGTAAGTCAACTTTTGCTTGTGTACACTCTAGCGGCCACAGTTTTGATCCAATCTTTATAAAACTTTGTCTGAATGTTAGTGTTTATAAAATCTAGGCGCAGTTCGAAACTCGGTCATGTCGGGTCAAAAAGTAGGTCACAAGGTCAAATATTAGAAAAACATTGTGTACGCTCTAGAGGTCATTGTTTTGATTCAAACTTCATGAAACTTTGTCAGAATGTTTATCCTCACAATTTCTAGGACATGTTTTAAACTGGGTCATGTCGGGTCAAAAACCAGGTCACTAGGTCAAATCTTAGAAAAACCTTGCGTAAGCTCTAAAGGACACAGTTTTGATCCAATCTATTGAAACTGTGTCAGAATGTTTATCGTCACAATATCTAGGCCAAGTTTGAAAGTAGGTCATTTCGGGTTAAAAAATAGGTCACTAGGTCTAATATAAGAACGACCTTGTGTACGCTCTAGAGGGCACAGTTTTGATCCAATCTTCATGATATTTTGTCAAATGTTTATCCTCACAATATCCAGGCCAAGTTTGAAACTGGGTCATTTTGGGTCAAAAACTAGGTCATAAGGTCAAATCATAGAAAAACTTTGTGTACACTCTAGAGGGCGCATTGTTGATCCAATCTTTTTGGTACTATGTCAGAATGTTTATCTCCATAAAATCTAATGAGATTTTAGAAACTGGGTCATGTCCGGTCAAGAATAAGTTCACAGGGTCAAATATAAGAAAGACCTTGAGAACGCTTTAGAGGGCACCGTTTTGATCCAATCTTTATGAAACTTTGTCAGAATGTTTGTTCTCACAATATGTAGGCCAAGTTTGAAACTGGATAATATCGGGTCAGAAACTAGGTCACTAGGTCAAATATCAGAAAAACCTTGGGTACGCTCTAGAGGTCGCAGTTTTCATCCAAACATAATGAAACTGTCAGAATATTCATCCTTACAATATCTAGGCCAAGTTTGAAGCTTGGTGATGTCAGATCAAAAACAAGGTCACTAGGTCAAATCTTAGAAAAACCTTGTGTACACTCTTGAGGGTACATTTTTTATCCAATCTTTTTTAAACATGCTCAGAATGTATATTGTCACAATGTCTAGGCCAAGTGTGAAAGTAGGTCATGTCAGCTCAAAAACTAGGTCACTAGGTCAAATATAAGAACCGCCTTGTGTATGCTCTAGAGGGCACAGTTTTGATCCAATCTTCATGAAATTTTGTCAGAATGATTATCCTCACAATATCTAGGCCAAGTTTGAAGCTGGGTCATGTCGGTTCCAAAACCAGGTCACAAGGTCAAATCTTAGAAAAACCTTGTGTACACTCTAGAGGGCACATTTTTGATCCAATCTTTTTGAAACTTTGTCAGAATGAATATTGTCACAAAATCTAGGCCAAATATGAAAGTAGGTCATGTCAGATTAAGAACTAGGTCACTAGGTCAAATATACGAATGACCTTGTGTACACTCTAGAGGG
Organism: Ctena decussata; assembly: GCA_963989385.1. Lineage (NCBI taxonomy): Eukaryota > Metazoa > Mollusca > Bivalvia > Lucinida > Lucinidae > Ctena > Ctena decussata. The sequence continues at coordinate 2,150,691 of OZ022507.1, read as the reverse complement.
CAGGTTATGAAAAATCTTCATGAAACTTTGTCAAAATGTTCATCGTCATAATATCTAAGTCAAGCTTGAAACTGGGTATGTCGGATCAAAAACTAGGTCACTAGGTCAACATCTGGATGTCTGTCAATTTTTGCTTGTGTACACACTAGAGGGTACACTTTTGATGCAATCTTTATGAAACTTTGTCAGAATGTTTATCTCGAAAAAATTAATGCAAAGTTCGAAACTGGGTCATGTCAGATCAAAAACTAGGTCACTAGGTCAAATCTTAGAAAAACACTGTCTACGCACAAGAAGGCATAGTTTTGATGAAACTTATCAGAGTGTATATCTCTACAGCAATGAGGACTATTTCAAAAATGGGTCATGTTGGGCAAAAAAAAATAGGTCACTAGGTCGAATCTTAGATAAACCTTGTGTACACACTGGTGGGCACATTTTTCTTTCAATCTTCATGAAACTTTGTCCAAATGTTTATCTCCGTACAATCTAGGTAAAGTTGAAACTAGGTCATGTTGAGTTTTAAAACTAGGTCACTAGGTCAAATCTTATAGGTTGTGTTCATTCTAGAGGGCACAGTGTTGATCCAATCTTTATGAAATTGTGTCAGAATATTTATATCCATGAAATCTAGCATAAGTTTGTAAATGGGTTATGTCGGGTCAAAAGCTAGGTCACTAGGTCACGTCATAGAAAAACCTTGTGAACTCTCTAGAGGGTACATTTTTCTATCCAATCTGCATGACGTTTTGTCAGAATGTTTATCTCCATGAAATCTATGTAAAGCGTGGATCTTGGTCATGTTAGGTCAAAAACTAGGTCACTAGCACAAGTCTTAGCAAAACTTTGTGTACACTCCAGAGGCCACAGTTTTTATTCAGTCTTTATGAAACTTTGTCTGAATGTTTATCTTTAAAAAGTCCAGGCTTACTATGAAACTGGGTCATGTCCTATCAAAAACTGGTTACTAGGTCAAATGCACAGAATATAATCTGTGTGATACAAAGACATAAAGGTTAACTACTGGGAATCATTTGAATGGCAGACTGTCTGACAAGACCAATATTAATACACAAGGATTGTCTTAAATATCCATTCTGTCGGTCCAACTGTCCATCATTTCACACTAGGTAAATAATTACGTTCACGATAATCTTACATAACCCTTGTGTTTTTGGCAAAATACAAATTGTTACATGCACTTTTGGAGCACCAGTTTTCTTAGTTTCTAGAACGGTCTACTTCCACCCCTTGTTGTTTTGAAAGTTCTCGCCATGACCATCTGAGACAAAGAATTTTTGTTTGAAACTCAGCTAACTTTGCAAAACTTTTGAACTTTCTGAAAGACTCAAATGAGTTAAATTTTATACTTCACTACACTAAGTCTTCAGCAGTTGGTCATGTACAGTAGAAAACCCAGGTCATACAGGTACATCTTCTGTACTCTTTAGATCTGTTAATGGTTTTGAGCAATGTATTTGACAAATTCAAAAATAATATGCATGTTATATAGAAGTGTTTTTTTCTTGTGTTTACCTTTTCTGAACAACTCAAAAATTATTCACTTTATCTTGTTTCAGGTGGAGCCAGCCTGTTCAAGCTGTTGATCTATAAAGAGAAAAAATCCACCCCCATCAAATAAGGGTGGAAGATAAATGCGTACCCAATATTTTAACCACATTTATTACAACACAGATCATTTGTTGTCGCACTGTAGCATTTGGTGCACAGTTTATCATTGTATTTCACAAGTACAATAATTTATACAAATTTTTTAAATTTGTTGAAAATTACAGCAATTATCTGTGTTTTAGTGAATCGCAGATTTCAGCCCTGTACCGGGTAAGTGCCACTGATGATAGATGATATTAACTAGTGTGTTCCGTTCTGGACAAAGTGAACACATATCAAATGTGCGTCATAATAGATAATTTAGGGGATAACTGTATTGAGAATTGTCATTTGGGGAGGTAAATTGTTGGTTTTATGGTTGGAAATTTCGTTTTACGGCTCAGCTGACGTGCCGCCCTACGCAATTTGCGACCATAAAACCAACAATTTACCTCCCCAAATGACAATTTTCAATACAGTTATCCCCATTCAAATGCACCTTTTCACATTTTCATCTTACAAAGTGTACTTTTTTGTACCCATTACAAGCGCTTTTAGCAGTGTAAAACCAAACGTCAGCCAAGGAGAAGCGACGTTGTATAATGCTGTCGGGTTTGCGACAGTATATCGCAGAATATACTGTCGCAAAGTTTTGATGTTATCCAATCAGACATCATGTTATATCTGTAAGTGCATTTGAATACTGGTTTTGTTTTGCTACGAAATATAATTGTAGCATATTCTGAAAGACAAGTGTGAATTACTTCATCAGTGTTAAAACAGGGTCTCTTCCTGGGTTTAAAACTAACCACCTTGCTGACCACTGATTGTGAAAATATTCTCTTTGCAGCTCCTATGAATTTTAAGTCTTTAGTTTAAATTATATTTCTTAGAAAAATGAATATTACCTTTAGTAATTAATTTCTTATTTTAATTCTGTTTCCATTTTCACAGTTAATTCTACTTGATCTTATTCTATAGTTTTCTATTACATTTGTTTACATGTATATTTTGTTTAATCCTTCAAATTTTCTTTTCTAGGTATCGCTGATCACTTGTATTATTCAGAGTGGTTGACTATATACTTTTATATTATAACATTTTAATTTTCATTGCCTTAATTGTGATCATTAAACTTTTGTGAAACTGATTTGGATAAATATTGGAACTTTTGTGGAGTGTGACGTGTAAAGACAGTGTGTTGGTGTGGGATTGTATTGTGGACGTGAGGGAATTGGAACACATATTCAAGATAGTACTTGGCTGAAGGTATAGTTTTCTTTCATTAACTCGCTTGATTGTCTGCAAAAATTGCCCGCTCTTAGTTCAAACAACTCCCAACCAAACTTGGTCAAATATTTTATGGGCATAATACCTTGACCCAAATTTGATAACCAATCAGATGACATTAATCCAGAGTTTTGGGCCTTAAATTACCCTAAATTGAACAGAGGTCAAAGGTCAAGATCATTCAGTTCTGTAATAATATGATTATTGGTACGGATCAATAACTCATCAATTGTTCAAACTACAATCCTTGTCTTTGGAGCCCGGTAGCTCAGTGGGTTAAGTGCTGGCCTCCTGATCTAGCGGACCGGGCTGCAGCCTAGCTTGAGGCGAGATTCTTTCCTACCGTAAACTGGGTTCCATTGCACACAGCCTTTCATTATCATCGTCCCATCCTCCTGATATAACTGAGATACTGTTGAAAAGGATGTAAAATCATCGCAAGTCATCATTATTGTATTTAAAAAGCTTCATCATGATGAATAGATGATCCCTATTTTTTGAGGACATAGGTCAAAGATCAAGAACATTCCATTTAGTTCTGTAATAACATGGTTATGGTTTCTGCTAAATACTTTATCTATTGTTCAACCTTCAGTTCTCTTACTCAGTAGGGAGGTTTGTCATATTAAAAAGATGACCCCAAATTTTAGGTCAGTTCATCAAAGGTTAAGGTTATTCGATACTGTAATACCATGAAATGGTTTCTGAGTAATAATTCATTCATTGTTCAACCTACAGTTCGTGTTTAGTAGATGATCCTTTTTCTTTTGAGATCTGTAGGACAATGTCATTCAGTGATTTCAATTCCATCATTTAACTCACAGTTCTCATATTTGGTAGGAAGGTTTAAAGGTCAAGGTCATTCAGTTTTGTAGTATCATGATTATGGTTTCCAGTCAATTAGTCATCCATTGTTCAACCTACAGTTTTCATATTTGGCTGGGAGGTTTGCATGATGAGTAGGTGACCCCTCTTTCTTTTGAGGTCAGCAGATCAAAGGTCAAGGTCATTTAGTACCATAATATCATGATTATAGTTTCTAATCAATAACTCACCCATAGTTCAGCCTACAGTTCTCATATTAAGTAGGGAGATTTATCATAATGAGTAAATGACCACTATTTTCAGGTCACTAGGTCAGAGGTCACGGTATTTCATAACTGTAATATCATAACTATAATATCATGAAATGGTTTTCGATCAATAACTCATTCATTGTTCAACCTACAGTTCTCATATTTGGTCAGAAATTTTGTCTAATGAGTAGATGACCCCTATATGATTTGAGGTCAGTAGGTCAAAGGCCAAGGTCATTCTGTTCTGTAATAACATTGTTCTGGTTTTCTATCAATAACTCATCCTTTATTCAACATATAATCCTCATATTTGGTAGGGAGCTTTGTCTTGATGAGTAGATGACTCCCATTTCTTTTGAGGTCAGTAGGTCAAGCGTCACGGTCATTCAATATTTGTAATATCATGGTTATGGGTTCTGATCAATAACTGACCCATTATTCAACTACAGTCCTCATATTTGGTAGGGAAGTTCGTCATGATGAGTAGATGACCCCTATTTCTTTTGAAGTCAGTAGATCAGAGCTTAAAGTCATTATATCCCGCCACAGGTTAGTGGTGGGTTATTGTGTTTTCACGTTGACTGTCCGTGTGTTTGTCCATCCGTAGTACGTACATCCGTCCTTCTGTCCGCACTTCATTTCCGTTCGGTAACTTAAGTATTTATCAACAGATTTCCTTCAAATTTTGCATATGCATTTGTAATGACAATGTGTTGCTTGATATTGTTAATGGGTAAATTTCGTTTATTTCTGACAGAGTTATGACACTTGTCAATGTACAAAAATTGGTTTCTGGCCTCTAGTTCCTTTATTACTTGGAGTATCATGATGAAACTTCACAAATATGATCCAAGTCACAAAAGCTTTTTATGAGCATAGAAATTTTATCATTGGGGGTTATCTGCCCCTGCCCTGGGACTATATACATGTTTATCATATGACGTCGCGTCTGAGAGTGTAATAAAGCCATGCATTAAAAACTATAATCCACTAGTGGATTAAATATGCAAATTATGTCGTAACGTTATGCATTGACGTCCATAAAACGTCACGTTTTCTAATGGCGAAATCATGACGTTTTTATGCAAAATTTGCTAATAAAATGCGATTTTAGTGTCACATGATAAATAGAATCTTGCATTTGTGCTCCTGTATTATTGAATTCATTAACGATAAGGTGCTCGGCAAAGCCTCGCATCTTATCATTTTCCCCAACTCGTTTAATAAATTCAATAATACATGAGCACTCATGTAAGATCCTCTATATAAAATCATTAAAAATTCAATATGAAATCAGAGTAAGAAGCAACTTTTCAGAACTTTCAGCAAGTGATAAGAGTGATGAAAGCCTCCAGTGATGCTCAAATTTACCCCATTTACCCCATGAAAGTCACCCCGCCCCCATCCCCTGGCTATATACATGCTTAAATCTTGAAAAATGGGTGTGTAAAAAAGGTTTGCAGTGGCGGAGTATCACGCAGTCGTTTGCAATGCTTTTCTTCAGTTCTGTAATATGGTTATGGTTTCCAAGCATTAACTCATGCATCATTCTATCTACAGTCCTCATATTTGGGAGGGAAGTTTGCCTTCTTTGAGGCAACACATGTTTTACAAACATCTCTTGTTTTTTTTGTTTTTTTTAAATCAATTCAGTACAGACTGATGCCAGACTGATGTACTAAAATTACCTGTGATACAGTTATGGAAACACGCATTTTAAACTGTAAATGTTGTGCAATATTGTTTTAATTACTAAAATGAACAACTGAATCAATTGTATATAGTAAAATGTATGGTTTTCATGTTGGGTGTATTTCCAGAAGAATGCCTAAGACAAAGCACAAGTCACCGTCTCAGAGGAATGCAGCTAATCGGTTACAGATGAGGGAGAGGAGAGCAGCAAGACATGAGATTGTTGGTGGTGGTATTCCAGACTGCAATGTTGCAGATCCTGTCAGATCTGTGCCAGATGGGGGACCTGGTGACTTGGGTGCAGTTGGGCCATCTGGGCCATCTGCACTGGGTGCTGATAAACAGATGGAGGCCAAAGCCCACCTCTCTAAGCCCTCTGGGCCATCTGTGCTGGGCGCTGATAAACAGATGGAGGTCAAAGCCCACCTCTTTAAGCCCTCTGGGCCATCTGTGCTTGATAGTTTTGCAAAGAGTTCACTTGATAGTTTGCCAAACAGTTCACTTGATAGTTTGCTATATAGTTCAGTTGATGGTTCACTTGATAGTTTGCCTGATGGTTTAATTGAGAACACACCTGATATAGTGCCTGAATGTATGCTTGGTACGGCACTTAGACCTTCGGTTGTTACTGAACACACACTTCTTACTTTGCTGGAATCTACCACTGACTCAGGGTCTGCTGATCAGATGCAAACAACTGAACAGTCAAAACATTCCATGTACATAGCTACACCCATTGCAGATCAAAATGAAATGTCTGTTTTGTCAGATATACCAGGAAGCTCATTCAGTGGTATTCGGATGAATTACTCTGGTGTTACAGGAGTAAATCTGTCAACTTCAAGGAATTCCATCCATGGATCATTTCATCAAGGAAATGAGATATTTAGTCCACAGTCACGTGGAAGTCAGTGTGTCACAAATTCTTTATGTGCTCTGATATATGAACAATATTCAGACATAAACTCACAACAAATGCTCGACAGCGTGCTTATTGAGGGTGACTCTTTGTACAAAGAAATCATTTCTGGATTGGATGGGAAAGTAATGCTGCAAAGCAACCTATTAAGTTTTGAAGAAATTCCATGTGAGGTCACTGTCTCAAATAGGAACCTAAATGTATTGAAATCTGATGTTATATCAGGTGTAGCTATTCAGCAGTTTGGGACTTCCAATTTACCTACTCTTCACCAATCACTGTCTTCAGCATTACAGATATCAAAGCAAGTGCTAGTTATAATAAGAGACATATGCTCAGCAGTGTATGTAACTACAGAGCAGTATCACTTTTTTGATTCGCATTCACATGGGCAAGATGGCTTATCTGCACCTGATGGCACATCCATATTAGGCCATTATTTTTTAATTTTCTGATTTACGAGAAATTTTTCAAATTTTTTGAGTCGGGGGGTCGAAATAAAAATAAAATTAAAATCTCAAAAACAGAGCAGTCGTAAAAAAAAAAAAAAAAAAAAGGTTCATAATCTTTTTTTTTTTTTTTTTTCGAGTACCATTACCAAAGGTAATCTAAGTGTATCTAAACTGAAGGAAAATCATAAATTACAATTAGAAAGTAAACCAGCGAAATTCTGAAACATGTTTCTATGTTTAAAATCACATTATAAGTTACACAAAAGATGTGAGCTACGTGTTTTGTCCCATTGACTGGAACAGTGTCTTATCTATCTGGCAACCATGCATTTGTATGGTAAATAGGTCCACACCACACCACATTTTTAAATCTTCGATACTTTTTTTAGTTTAATCTGTCCTCTTGTTTGAAATAAAAAAATATATATTTCACACTGTTTGACAAAACTCAAAAGGAGTAAAAGGGATAGATATCCCATAGGCTAGTAGCCGTAGGGGCAGTTGGGAATAGAGGTCCACTGTATTTTGGGCACAGCATATAAAATGTGGAGCCAGACCCCATCCTTTCGCTGCCTTATCCTTCCCTGATTTGAAAACGGTACTTGCTGGTTTGACAGAGTGTTCCAGTCATCAGATGGCCAAGCCAAGGTTTAAACTCACGACCTTCCGATGACTTTTTTCACCCTAACCAAGTGTCTCTAACCACTGCACCACATTTCCTCTCTGAAATGATATACGGTTAAATAGAAATAAAATGAACAGGGCTTCATTCAGACAGGTGCTGAAATAGGGGAGCCTGGGCCTTGCGAATTTTGGGGAACTGTTTTGTCTCTGCTATAAGTACTGGTCAGGTGGCTTATATGGCCTTTAGACAGGTTTGACTCGGGCTGTAGTAATGACAAGGATAGAATTGTAAGAATTGTTTTATTTATTTATCTTTTTTTCTCTGTGTGCCTATAAGAAGGGTATTGCATGGTGGGTGGGGGTAAAGCCGTTTTACCTCAACCAGAACAGGGCAACCTTATTGGCAAACTCAGAAACGAGAAAGAAATAAATAATGAAAAAAAGTTGGTTAGCTTTACAATCAAATTAATTATTGGTAATTAGTGTGGTAATAAAGCGTGGAGATCGTCAGTTTACGAAAGAGACAACGTTTTCTTTGATGACGTTTTGCAGGCTTAATCAAGTTTTTCCACCTTTACTGATGTCCAAACAAACAATCGACGCTCAACAATTAATTGATCGGTCCAGTCGATCCACTTTCTGCAATTATTGTTGCGTCTGATGTTGCCGAAAATAAGTGACCTGAACTCGCTGGTTTTCCGAACTGAATTGATGCTGTACCGATCGTTCGTGCGAGCATGGCACCAGTTTTGTTTTTCGAAGCTGGTTTCCGCGTGCAATAGCAGTATCAATCGCGACTCAGAAACCATTTGATTGTTCGATTAGCGCATACACTGCTGTATTCTGTTGTTTGAACCGTAGTGCGGTTAAACGGGTCCTACTAAAGACAGAAAAGGAATTTTGCCACCGAAAAGGACCGAAAAGAACTTTCGGGCACGAGAAAAGGACTTTTTAAATGCCATTTTATCCTATAAAAAGGTTTAAAATATATACGGTAAATATTTATTTCCAAACATAATTTTCTAGAACATTAAGTGAAAATTGCCCTTTTCGGTGCCGGAAATTCGGCATTTGCGATGTCCTTTTCGGTACATGGCGTCTCTTCACTGACCTGAAGTAGAGTCCTTTTCGGTGCTGTAATTTTTTTTGTAAAATCTTAGGATGAAGATACTACAATTCACAAACTTATTATTCAAGCGCTGATTACTATCATGATGATATTAAAATTTCTAAAACATGTTTTATATGACATTTAATGGCAAATAAAAGTCTTTTCGGTAGGATAAGTCCTTTTCTGTCTTACCCCACCGAAAAGTACCGAAAAGGTCATAAGTTTCAGTGCCGTTTAGAACATGGTTTAATCGCGGTCCTACTAAAGTCCTTTTCTGTCTTTAGTAGGACCGCTAGTAGGACCGCGGTTAAACCATGTTCTGAAAGGCACTGAAACTTATGACCGATATAATGCTCGAAAGAAATATCAAAAGCGGCCACAACAACACATCAATATGGCCGCTTTCTCGGTTTGTTTCCGCGCATTGGAGAGGATAAAACTGTATAACTGAACATTTTTATTTCGATGGCTATTGAAACCTTGGAGTCGGCGAAGAAAAAAAGAATAAAAGAGCATTATAGCTTTTTTATTTTTATTTTGATTTTGCAAAAAATACGGTCGGCGGGTTTGTAAATCAGAAAATTAAAAAATGATGGCCTTAATGTCCTTTTATAATCTGGAAGATTTAGTTGCATATATGTATGCATTTTACGGAAGCATGAACATAGATATGAGTACACAATTTGACATATTGCCATTGCACTTCACAACAAGGACAGATATGTCCGAATGGAAAACAATATCACGTAAAAAGCATAGGAAGAATTTTAGTCAAAGTCAAGGCAGTTCTATGATACGCACACTGATTAACACAAGTAACAGTGAAAATCATTCAGAAGAAGAGAATCACAGCACTTTAATTGGCAAGTACTTTAAGGATCAAAGGGAAAGGAGAAGACAAAAAAAGAGTGAAGCAATTAAAACAGATAAAAGAACTTATCAGTGGCTATATAAGCGAACACAAAGACAACGTGAATTATATCGTGAAATTGACCGCCAATATAGCAGAGAATCAAAAAAAAAGGCAAGGCAATCCGAGGAGTACAAAGCAAAAGATAAGAAATCAAACAGAGAATCAAAACAAAGGGCAAGGCAATCTGATGAGTACAAAGCAAAAGATCAGAAATGTCACAGAGAGTCATTGAAAAAAGCAAGGCAATCTGAGGACTACAAAGCAAAAGATAAGAAATCGAACAGAGAATCAAAACAAAAGGCAAGGCAATCTGATGAGTACAAAGCAAAAGATCAGAAATGTCACAGAGAGTCATTGAAAAAAGCAAGGCAATCTGAGGACTACAAAGCAAAAGATAAGAAATCGAACAGAGAATCAAAACAAAAGGCAAGGCAATCTGATGAGTACAAAGCAAAAGATCAGAAATGTCACAGAGAGTCATTGAAAAAAGCAAGGCAATCTGAGGACTACAAAGCAAAAGATAAGAAATCGAACAGAGAATCAAAACAAAAGGCAAGGCAATCTGAGGACTACAATGCAAAAGATAAGAAATCGAACAGAGCATCAAAACAAAAGGCAAGGCAATCTGAGGAGTTTAAAGCTAAGGAAAATTTTAATCAAAAGGCTTGTAAAAGAAGAACTAGATTGATTGAGCAATATAATCAGTGGGAGGCAGAACAAAAAAAAATCAGTCGACAGTCATATGATTTCAAAAGAAGGGAAATTAAGATACAAAACAAATCTAAGAAGAAGGCTAGAATGAATCCATACAATGTGGAAAAAGAAAGAGTTGCAAAACAACAATGGAGAGCAGACTCCAGAAATAATCAGACAGAAAAGATACTAGATTGTAACAGGAAATCTTCTAAACGTAAAAACCCAATATTTCATGAAAATGAATGTATAGCTTCAAAACGAAGAAAATCTGGTTTTGATATAAACACATGTATAGAGCTCTTTCATAAAAGCATATCAATTGGTCCAGTATACATATGCAGCTGTTGCCACCAGACATGGTTTAAACATAGTGTGTCTCAAGTTACATCTTTGTCTTATGATCAACAACAAAAATATTTGACAAAATTTATATCCATTGATAATAAGGAATGGGTATGTGTAACTTGCAAAAGCAGTATTTGTGCAGGAAAAGTTCCTAAATTATCTGTTTTAAATGGAATGGAGTGGCCTACAAAACCTAAAGAATTGGATCTGTTTCCACTAGAGGAGCGTTTAATTGCTTTGCGAATACCATTTATGCAGATTAGAGAATTGCCAAGAGGCCGTCAGTTGTCAGTTAAAGGAAATGTTGTAAACGTTCCAGTAGACATACAACCTGTCATTGATGCATTGCCCAGACCGTTTAACGAAAATGTAACAGTAGCAGTGAAACTGAAAAAAAGAATGTCATTTAAGTCTTGTGCATTCTCTGAAAATGTAAGACCACTCAGAGTGCTTGTTGCATTACACTGGTTGATGAAATCGAGCGATTTGTATAAGAATGCAAATGTAGATATAGATGAGGAGTGGATCAAAAGTGTTACAGAAGATTGCAATGAATTAATAGAAGAGTTTGTGTCATGTGAAACAAGTAATTCGACTGTAGGTGCAATATCACAAGATGAATGTCATAACAAAAAAACTTTTCATGAAAATTCATGTGAACTTCTCAAAAATGAATCTGATTCAGTAAGTTCTAGTGCAAAAAGATCATCCAGTGATGAACTGTATGATTCTGATGCAGAAGAAGTTAGCCAAGAAAATGTCGGAAACATTGATACTCTCTTAGATGATGCAAATATTGAAAACAGAAATTCTACATTTACCTTTGCACCTGGAGAAGGTCAGCAACCATTAAGTATCTACCAAGACAAAGATTCAGAATTCCTTTGTTTCCCAAGCATATACTGCGGACAAAAAAGAATGGAAAATGACAAAAGAATGGTACCAGTATATTACAGTGATATAGCAAAATGGGAGTTAAGGAGTGTAGACAGACGAGCTGCTAACAGTGTGCCAAACATATTTTTCAAGCTGAAAAAAATACAGATGAAACAGTTAAATGATAAAGCCAATCTTGCTGTCAGAAGGTGTCAAACTGGAACAAACACTATGACTGCTGCACAAGCAAGAGATCCAAATTATATTGACAACATTGTTAAAAGGGATGAAGGTTATTATTTGTTTAAGCAAATTAGAAATTCGCCAGCATATTTAGAGACTAAGAAAAAGGATGTGTTTGCAATGATACGCCAGTTAGGCCTACCCACCTGGTTTATGTCTCTATCGTCTGCTGATACAAGATGGACTGATCTTTTGAAAATGTTAGCTAACTTAAATAATAATGTTGAATACACTGATGAACAGGTAAATAATCTTACATGGGAACAAAAGATTAAACTTGTTCAGGCAGACCCTGTCACTTGCTCCAGATACTTTGATCATAGAGTGCATGAATTTATTAATTCGGTTTTGAAAAGTGACCATAAACCTATTGGAAAACTTACTGATTACTTTTATCGAGTTGAATTTCAGCAAAGAGGTTCACCACACATTCACATGATTGTTTGGATTGAAAATGCCCCAAAATTTAATGTGAACACAAATGCCGAAATAACTGCTTTTGTGGATGAGTTTTTACAGTGTTGTGTGGATGACCAAGAAGTGAAACATTTGACAGATATTCAAATTCACAAACATTCTAGAACATGTAGAAAAAAAGTTGACAAAATATGCCGCTTTGGATATCCATTACCCCCACTTCCATGTACAATGGTGTTAGATCCGCTTGAAGTAGACCAGGATAAGTACATCAAGTTACACCAAAACTTACAGAAAAAAATGAATAATGAAAAAAATGGATATGATATGACATACAAACAATTTCTGACAACAGTTGTTCAGATGAGTGAAGAGGATTACATCCGATGCATTCGAAGCTCATTAAAATCATCAAAGGTGTTTTTGAAAAGAAAACCAAGTGAGATCCGTGTAAATTTATACAATAAGACTGTATTGAAGGCATGGAAGGCAAATATTGATATGCAGTTTGTGCTTGATCCATATGCATGTGCTATGTACATTGTTTCATATATCAGTAAGTCGCAAAGGGGAATGAGTAATTTATTATATTCAGCAGCCAAAGAGGCGAGAAATGACAACATGGATATCAAAAGACAAGTGAGGCATATTGGAAATGTTTTTTCAAATAGTGTAGAAGTTAGTGCTCAAGAGGCTGTATACCTAGTTCTGCAAATGCCGTTAACAAACTGCACCAGAGATGTTGTATTTATAAATACATCAACTTCGGACAAGCGCATACAGTTATTAAAGTCAAAGTCAGTTCTTGGCGAATTACCCCCTGATTCAACAAAAATAATGTCTGATAATGTGATCAAACGATATTCAAAGCGACCAAAAGTTTTGGAAAATTGGTGTTTGGCTGATTATGTGTCTCAACTAAACATAGTCTACCCAGAAGGTATGAAAACAGATATGGATGATGAAGTTAATGATGACATTTCTATGGAAAATGAAAATGATGATAGACCAGATATGGACAACGAAGAAAATGACACTGTTGTTGATAACAATGTTGATAAATGTTTTCATGATGATATGGCTTTAATAACTTTGAAAAATGGCATAAAGATAAAACGGCGTGCAACTTACAAAATAATACGCTATGTTCGGTTCAATCGTAATTCAGATGAAGAAAACCATTTCAGAGAAAAACTGCTTTTGTTTTATCCATGGAGGAATGAGCAAAATGATTTGAAAGGAAATTTTGGTACTTACAAAGAACACTTTGAATCTATGAAACATATGATAGAGTTGAAATGCCGAGAATATGAACACCATGTCGAGGAGTTAGAGCAAGCAAGAGATATGGCAGAGACGGAATGTGATGCATTTGATGAAATTGCCCCAGGAACAGAGCAAATAGAAGCCGATACTGCTGAGGAAAATGCAGTAGAATCAGAAGCCTTTGTATATTTTAATCCTGATAGAGCTTATGAACATAGGAATTATGACATTGCAATTGAAATAGGATGTTCAGTTTCTGCACCACAAATAAATCCTAATGAAAATATACTGCCAGAACAACAGTATAGAGAACTGTTGAGATGTTTAAACACTAAACAAATGCATTTTTACAATCATGTAATACACTGGATTAAGACTAAGGATGAACCATTATATACTTTTCTTTCTGGGGGAGCTGGTGTTGGTAAAAGTGTTGTTATTAGAGCGCTGTATCAGACTTTGTTTAGGATGTTAAATCTAAGAGAAGGAGAAAATGCGGATGACATAAGTGTGTTATTATGTGCATATACAGGTAAAGCTGCATTTAATATCAGTGGTTCAACAATTTCATCAGCTTTCAAACAAAAATACAAACAATCAGATCAGACATTGAGCTGTGACAACTTGAATACATTTAGATCCAAATATCGGAATTTATCAGTGGTCATTATAGATGAAATTTCAATGGTTAGTAATTCTATGTTAAATTTCATAGATCAAAGACTTCAAGAGCTGAAAGGAACACGGAAACCATTTGGTGGCGTCAGTATTATTGCTGTTGGTGACCTTTATCAGTTGAAACCTGTGAGTGGAAATTGGATCTTTAACACTTCAGCAAAAGGTGCTGAATCATTGTCTGTGAACCTATGGAAAGAATATTTTACTATGTTTGAGTTGACAGAAATCATGAGACAGAAAAACGATCTCGAATTTGCACAGCTTCTAAATAGACTTAGACACAATGAATTAACAGAAGCAGACAAACTTAAACTAAAAACATGTGAAACAATCTCAACTGCCGATGACCATTGGTTGAATGCTCCACACTTGTTTGCAGAAAACCACTTTATGCATTTGTTCAATCATTCAATCATATCCAGTATGCATGCAGAAAAAGTTATTGTACCTTGTCACGATTCTGTTGTTTCCCCAAAGCTGTCAAAAGACAAGCAGGATGCAAAAATTAAACAAATATCAACAGACCCAAGCAAAACCGCAAACCTTCATTGCTCATTGACAGTGGTTGTAGATATGATATATGATATAAATGTTAACATTAACACTGAAGATGGACTTGCAAACGGGGCGTCATGTGTTGTAAAATTTATTGAATACAAGCAGGCAATACAAAACCGTCCAAGCATTATTTGGGTTCAGTTTGACAATGAAAAAGCAGGAATTGAAACCAGAGAAAAATTCAAAAAAAGAGGATTTTATCACGATAAAATAAATGATAATTGGACTCCAATATTTGATATACAACGGACATTTACAAATGACAGAAGAAATATTACGTTTGAGAGAATTCAGTTTCCTTTGCAACCATCTGCAGGTCGATCTGTTCACCGAGCACAAGGCACTACATTAAACAGAGTTGTTATTGATTTATCACAACGAAGGGCAAGAAAAGTCCCCCATATCCACTATGTTGCTCTGAGTCGAGTTAGATCTTTACAAAATCTTCAAATCTTGAATTTCAATGAAAAGGCTTTAGCTCTTGATGAACAAGTCCATACAGAAATGAAACGATTTTATGATGAAGCCATGCTAAAACTCTGCTATATTCCTTTGGATTCTGTAGATTCATCGTCTCATTTTAAAGTTGCATTCAATAATTGTCGTTCTTTACACAAACACATTGAGGATGTCAGGAATGATTATAATTTATTGTCTGCCCACGTTATTGGATTCGCAGAAACTAGATTACATCAGAATGATGATACGATTGATTACAACATACATGGATATCGTCTGATTAGAAATGATCAAGAGACAAATATACAGGCAAATAGGCCTTCACATGGTCTGGCAATATATGTTAATGACGATGTTGGTGTGACTCCTGTACTGTCATACAGCTCACAAAAGTTGGAATTTACAAGTATAAATATTGAGCATGTGTTGTGTAAAATGCAAATTGTAGTGTTATACAAATCACCTGGTTTGTCATATCATAATCTCAAGTCTCTTCTAGAAAGAAAGCTTGTACCTCATTTAGATGTAGCCAAACCGTTACTTGTTATTGGAGATTTTAACATTAATATTTTCCAGGGATGTAGTGACATTGTTAAGTTCATGGATCAAACATTTGCCTGCAAATCATATATAGATCAGCCAACAACAGATAGTCTTTCAGCAATTGATCTTGTGTTTTCAAATCAAAATGGAAGTGTAGGTACAGTTGAATCATACTGGTCTGATCACAAAATAGTATATTATCATACATAGATTGTACATTATATAACCATACAATATAATTATTCACCCGTTTTGTTTTAACAATACCAACCTCATAATTTTGAGGTTGGTATCGTTGGTGGCTATGCATTGATGAGGGTGGCCACCTTCCGTAATGGCACAACTTACATTTGTATATAATAGATTAATGTTTATATCCATTACAGCTAGGATTATGAAATTTGGTACAAACACTATGTATGTCTAGTTGTATCCTGTAAGTGGGAATCAGATTTCTCATAATTGCCTTTGTTTTCCTTTTTTTTCTGTTTCTCCAATCAAATTTTTGACATATTTTTCAGGAACTACTACAGAAAGGATTTTTTGATTTGTTGCAAATGTTGAGTATGACTAGATAAATCATGTAACATAGAATCAGTCTTCTTCTGCTTATCATTGCCTGTGCTTGTTCAATTTTTTCTTTCTCTCCATTTAATTTTTGTCACAGATTTCTCTGTTCCTATTGGAGCCACAGACTTCAAATTGCAAATACTGGTACATCTTCAGAATGGCCAAGTAGAATCCTTGCTTTACAGTCAGATTGATATATAATATTTATATGTAACAACATAGTTTCAATGGTATTTTAGATTACATTTTTAAACCTGTAGGAAATGTCTATAAAATCTTACCAATTTGCACTAACGAGTGCAATGTTGATTTTTTTTAATAGAGTGAACATCAATATCTTCAAAAACATTAGTGTATCACTTTGATCAAAACAAACAAACACAAGGCTCATGCGAGTTGACATTGATGCTGCACATGTGTTCCTGAATATTTAATAAAGGAAATATGAGACATTTTTGTTAATATAATTATATCTAACTCGGTACATGGATATAGCATGTGGTATCGGTACATGGATATAGCAAGTGGTATATGCATGTATAATACTTTGTTTGTATGGCTTCCAAATATTTGTATGTATGAACATAGCTAATTTTGTTATATAAGAATAAACCTTGTTTTGACAGATAAGGCACCTAAATTAAGCATGGATCTGAATGTAGAGACAGTAATGTCTAAGTCTGTGAATCACGTTTGTTCGGTATTAGATAAATATGTATTTAGTATGCTTCTGTTTGAATAATATCATTGTTTGTATTTGTCATTCATTCAGTATTAGATAAATATGTATTTAGTATGCATCTGTTTGAATAATAACATTGTATATGTCATTTATTTAAATGTATGCCATTTAGGAATGAAACGTTTAGATGTTTCAGAACATTCATTTCGTTTCAGATACGATTCTGTTCATTCTCATGTCTATATTTCAGTAGGTATTTATAACATACGTAAGTTTGTTCTTTAAGAATAAACCTTGTTTATCTGGGGCAAGTCATCTAAATTAAGTTTCCATCTGAATTTAGAGATAGTTCTATATAAATATATGAATGAAAAAAAATATGTGGACTTTTGCTGTAGAAATTTTATTATTGAGAGTAAACTCATTAAATTTGCAATAATTGTAGATTCATCTTTCCTTTATCCAGTGATGTATTTAATTTACCAGTCTCACTTCGGGATGTTGTCTATATCAGTTGTCATAGTAACTTTATGACGGTTCTGCGGAGCACGTTAAATATTTGCCTTATTATTTCGAATTGTTTGGTTTATCTTTGGCTATGTCTAATATTTGCAGTTGAGTAAAATGCTTGACATTTGATATGCTATTTTGTTATGGTTTCTGCTTTTTACTGTGAGGAAAGTATTGCCGTCAACAATTGTTATGCTTGCATAAGCAGCATAAGCTTTGGTCTGTGGGTCATACAAGGGCAATAAAATGACGTCAACTATTATATCGTATATTTAATGCAGGTCCTAGGGTTTGTTTATAATGGTAAGAAAAATGAGGGCAGAACCAAAGACATGTTTTAAATGATCAAAGTAAATATTATTTGATCCGTGTATGTTAGTTTTGTCCGATGCTGGTACTGATTTGAGGGTTGTAGACCTGCATATAGACATACACCGCAAAAGTCTTGTACATGGAAACGAAACTGAAAGCAAAAGTTTTGCTTGGATTTATGACCCGATAAAGATGAGAAGGGTATGCTACAAAATTCTTGAAAATAGTCGTATTGTATGCAGATGTGTCTAAAATTGATCAAAATCATGATAAAATCTGCAAAAAGGGTGTTAGTTTTTTTAAAACAAAGAAACAAAAGAACCCCAACAACGTTAAAAAGGGACAAAACGTCAAACATCATTAATGTGGTGCTCCACTGTAGCTGTACCTACCTAATATAAAATAGAAGAAAATACTTATTTTTCATTGAAATTACTTCAAAACTTCACATTAAGTAGCTAAAAGATCAGTCTTTTCTATGGCATGAGAAATGTTACTATAACTGCATTACCCTAACTGCCACAGCGATAGTCCACGTTCTTTTTGATCACCCCCTCGTATATGAATCACGTTTGTTCAGTATTAGATACATATGTATTTAGTATGCTTTTGATTGAATGATAACATTATTGTTTTTATGTATTGTTCATTTAAATTTATGCCATTTAAGTATTTTCAAAATGTTCACTTTCGTTCTGATTTGATTTTATTCGTTCTCATGTCTGTATAACTTTTTATCCCCCGACCGAAAGGATCGGGGATATAGCAATTAGCCTGGCGTAGAACAGGTCATGATGATGTCACATACAAGAATAGTAACTCTTGTTATTTTACTTTTTTGAGTTATCTTTCCTTTGGTGATTTTTTGGCAGACTCGAGTCCACTAACGAATGATGTGATGAAAAGAAATCAAACATACTTTGTCCAAAGCAAATACTTTGTCAAATAGGTAGTTTGTCTAGTTACAAATTACTTTTTCTCATTTTCTTTATTAAAATGTACACGTAGATAATGAATAGCTTTGAAAAACTTTTATTATATACATTATATCCTTTGTACAATGCAGAGCTCCAGTAGCATACTTAGAGACCTAGATAATATTAAAAAACAGCTTTTTGGTGATAATTATGGATAATTTTGTTAATTCTGTTACTAGTCATCTGAAGCGCCTTAATGAGGCAGCTCACATGATGAGTCACAACATAAGTTTTCAGTGAGGAAAAAAACAACAACAAAACATTAACCCTAATTAACACCAAATACTGTTATTTAGAGACTGCCAGTTCCTGTAACTATTTGGACATCTCAAAATTTTCTATAATAGACTCTTCCAGCGTTTAATTTGGAACAAGTCTTATTTTCTTCTTGTTCAAGGCTGTTTTATTATGAAAATATTAGAAATTGGTGTAGACTAGCAGACACTGTTTCTGAGAAATTTTATTCGGTCATATTGGGTAAATATTGCCTATTCTGGAGTTGTGCATTTAATAGCTGCAATTACCTAAAAGAGCTTAACAAATTTTCTGAAAATAGCAGTGTACTTTGAACAGTGAAATTTTCAAATAAACTTTCAACAAACAGAATTGTGTGTTTTGTGTTAAAATTATGATGAAAAATATTGAATTATTTCCTCCTGTGCATGCATTAATGCCAGATGCATATACAGTAGAACTTCAAGGCTCGAACCCTGATGGCTCGTTCACCCTGCCTGGCTAGAACTCTTTTCTTGGTTCCTAGAGGTCACTTTATATGGAAACTAGCCCTGGGTGGCTAGAACTACACTAGGCTGGAACTAATTTTCATGGTCCAATGTTCCTGTTTGACCAATGAAGTTCTACTGTTCCATCTTGGAAAGGCACTCCTTTTGCCTCAGGCAAATGCAATCTCCAGAGAACAATAATATTCCAGGTGTCTTTGTCTTCAGGGAATAATTTGCACGATTATTTGCTGAACCATGAAATGAAAATATTTAAAGAATAATATTTCTGTGCCTGTGAATTATCACTTGATTAATACATGAAGTTGGAGGACAGATTGGGAAAATTTACAATGGCAAACCCTGAGTGAATTAATATTCACATCTGCCTGTGCAAGATCCAATTCAAAATTGTTGCAAAATTAAAATTACTGTGAAAAAAAATACAAAGCTGCTACATTCTTCAAAAAAAAGAAAAATGACATTGATGTCAATTTCAATTATGTCATATTAATGCAGATTGCTTTGCAAGGAATGCATCTATAATGTTTATTACCCTTCCAACTTTTAAATGGATATTAAATGCAAGGATTGACAAACAGCTGACACAACTTATTTTGTATTTACAATGATTTTTTTATTTGAATGACACACTAAAAATAAATCCACACATGAATTTAGCCCATTGGTATGACTATGGCCTAACTAAATGCATTGAAACTCAGTAAGAAAATGTAGGTTAGTATAATGTTTGATATCACTGTAAAGGCAAAATGTAGGGCTTCCGATACATGCATAGCTTTGTTGTAAAGGCAAAATGTAGGGCTTCCAATACATGCATAGCATTTTTTACCAGCATGCCGCTAAATAAAGCTATGCTGCAAGCATCAGAACTAACATTACAATGATGCCAGCCACAAACTCCTTGGAAAACATTAATTTCACCACAGTGAGATAATGATGCTACCATTCTATCATCTGTGTTTGCCTAGTTCAGTCTAGTTCAAATCCATCAAAGGAACCAACATGAAGGGGTACTTTTTGGGGAAGCGACTCTGCCATTTTTAGCTCACCTCAGCCTTACAGTAGACAGGCCCGACCAGTACGCGGACACTTTTAAGGGTGTTTTACCTAATGTTTAAGACTCCAACGTGTTCCAGACTACCAGATGGGCATGCAATTTAGGAAAATCCTTGTGCTAAATATACACAAAAGGAACACGTGAAAAAATTATCTCCGCATGCGCAAAGTGACGCTATTGAGGTCATGCTATTTGCTGTATCAAACTGGCCTATCATACCAGTACGCGGACACCTTAGAATCTGAGTAAACTGAGATGACATTTATACGCTGCAATACTAAATTAAATTATTGATACATGTAGTTACCAAAAACTTATTAACATCTTATAAGGTTGTTCTTATTTCATATTGACACATGGCTGTTTACTTTGCCTGTTTGTGCGTTTGGCGCAGTCGAACTGAAGCATCGATCGTGATACCGGTCTGCATCAGCCCAGTAAATTCGTAAATGTGTTGTGTAAGTGTAAATGTGAATGACAAAACGATAAGGAAATGGTGCCTTGAAAAAACGTCACAAACTCAGTTGAATCTAAAAAGTATCTTAGAATTTATTAGACGCCAAACACAAAAGTGTCTGCGTACTGGTAGTGTCCGCGTACTGGTCGGGTCTGTCTATTGGTGTTAGTTGCCTCTGTCATCCATCCATAAACATTTTCAAACATCTCTGAAACTACTGGGCAGACTGAACTCAAATTCATATGGAGCCTGCATTGGTCAAAGGATTGAAAGTTCTTCAAATGATCTTGATCACATGACCAAGGTAGCTGTTATTCCCATGTATTATGGTAAATACCCTTATAAATCTTCTCCAGAGCCAGTGAACTGATTAATGCTCAGGTGAGCGATTCAGGGCCACCATGGCCCTCTTGTCATTTTTTATCGCAACTTCTTGTAACATGCAGGTATCCAGGACAGCCAAAACATCTTGCACCAGTTCGAATTTGAGCCAGGTTGGATCATTCTTTTCAGAGTTACTTGCCCTTGAGCGATGAAAATATATAATGGGGGAAAATGTTGTCGAGGCCCTAGCTTCTTCATTTTTGATTGCAACTTCTTGTAACTTGCAGGTATTCAGGACAGTCAAAACATCTCTGACCAGTTCGAATTTGGGCCAGGTTGGATCGTTCTTTTCAGAGTTACTTGCCCTTGAGCAGTAAAATATTTTCCCATAGACTTATAATGGGGAAAATGTTGTCCGGGCCCTAGCTTTATCATTTATGATTGCAACTTCTTGTAACTTGCAGGTATCCAGGACAGCCAAAACATCTCGGATCAGTTCGAATTTGGGCCAGGTTGGATCATTCTTTTCAGAGTTACTTGCCCTTGAGCGATAAAATATTGTCATCGCTCTAGTGCCTTGATTTGTGTACCAAATTCGATTTAATTTCACACAAGTGATAAGTATGACAATATCTTGGACAAGTTCGCGTTTCAGCTTTCTGGGATCAAGGTCAAGGTCATAGTGTCTATTTTTAGAAAAACTTTGTCATCGCTTTAGCACCTTCGGTGCTGTTTAATTTATTGTGTTCTCAGTTTAATCCTTCTATCATAAAAATAGAAAATAGGTAAAAATAATTGTTAAATGTTTTTCATATAATTTGCTTAGTCCGTTGTAACCTGTCTGTTGGTATAAATTATTTAGTTCAATAAAGATAGCTGAGTTGCCATCTATTTGGGAAAGAGCTGCTGACTCGGCTTATCACTTGTAATTTATTGTTTGTTGGGATGTCTTTGTCAATCTTTCCCTTTGATGTTGGGGATAGGGTTTGGGATCTGATTCAGTCAGTTCCTGAAGTGTAGTTACCTTTAAATTTTCATTTATGTTATGGACTGATTTGATTAAAACTTCACACAAATGTTTAGTATGACAATATCTTGAATAAGTTTGCATTTCAGCATCCTAAGGTCAAGGATAGGTCACAGTGGCTATTTTTAGAAAAACTTTGTCATGGCTCTAGCACCTTCATTTGTGGACCGAAGTCAATTTAATTCCACACAAATAATTAGTATGACAATATCTTGGATAGGTTCACGTTTCAGCCTTCTGGGGTCAAGGTCAAGGCCACAGTGGCTATTTTTAGTAAAACTTGGTCATCCCTCTAACGCCTTCATTTTTGGACCAATTTTGATTTAACTTCACACAAGTGATAAGTATGGCAATATCTTGGGCAAGTTTGCGTTTCATCTATCTGGGTCAAGGCCAAGGTCACAGTGGCTATTTTTCGAAAAACTTTGTCATCCCTCTAGCGGCTTAATTTACAGACCAATTTTGATTTAACTTCACACAAGTGTTTAGTATGACAGTATCTTGAACAAGTTTGGGTTTCAGCGTTCTAAGGTCAAGGTCACAGTTGCTAATTTTAGAAAAACTTTGTCATCGCTTTGGCAACTTCATTTACGGACTGATTACACAAATTTTGAGTATGACAATATCTTGAACAACTTGGTGTTTCAGCATTCTAAGGTCAAGGTCACAGTTGCTTTTTTCAGAAAAACTTCGTCATCGGTCTGGCAACTTCATTTATGGACCAATTTTGATTAAACTTCACACAAATGTTTAGTATGACAATATCTTGAACAAGTTAGCTTTTCAGCATTCTAAGGTCAAGGTCACAGTGGCTATTTTTAGAAAAACATTGTCATCGCTCTAGCACCTTCATTAATGGACTAATTTTCATTTAACTTCGCACAAATGTGTAGTATGACATTATCTTTGACAAGTTCACATTTCAGGATTCAAGGGCTAAGGTCAAGGTCACAGGGGATATTTTTACTGCCATTGCAATTATCTGACTTTCCCGGTAAGCCTATTCTGTGACAAACAGGTTGGCAGAATTTTTCAAATACACCACATGTGCTGTCCGCAAAGTTTCCTTTGTCTTTGATCAGCAACGTCTAAAACAAGTTGCCGATTATGATAAAACAGTATTCTCGTATAGTATGTATTTGATATTGGTTTACATAAGAATACACAGAATTTAGAGTATAAAAATTTAGATGTTTCCGAGGACGCCGTCAAATACATTAAAATAGACTAATACTGACGACTCTTAAGATGTCTGGTTATGTTGGATGTGTACCATACGTTCAAGTTTAGTTTAACAATTTGTAAATTTCGTAATTGTTATCACATATACAAGAACCTTTATCCATGTACATGTAGAATCCCTAGTGGTGCTATTCAGATGAAAGCGGTGCAGGTCAAAAATTAGGTCACTACGTCAAATCTTAGAAAATCTTAGAAAAATCTTGTGTACACTCTAGAGGGCACTTTTTTTTATCCAATTCATTAAACTTAGACTGTTTATTTTTATGAAATCTGGGGCAGGTTTGTAAGTGGGTCTTGTCAGGTCAAAAACTAGGTCACTAAATCAGATATGAGAAAAACCTTGAATACACTCAAGAGGGCACAGTTTTGATCCAATCTTTGTTCAGAATGTTTATTTCTATGTAATTTAGGACAAGGTGCTCTAGTGACCTCCTTTATTAACCAGTTTTGTTACCAGTATAACTTCACAGCTGTACTGGATTTGTTTGACATCAAAATCTGCACTCTTCAAAAACCATTGGTTTAAGGTTTGTAACAAATGAGTGAAGTAACAAAATGTGTCTGTTGACAGTAAGATGTCAGGTGAGCTACAGGACCATTGGTCCTCTTGTTTGTAGCTGTCGGACCAGGACGTGATTGCAATTACGTTTTGCACGCACTAGGGACGAGATGAGGACGTAGTCAGAACGAGAAGAACTGCTTTCGAACGAGGTAGTCGAGGTACGAACTAGTTTGGACGTATTAGGGACAAAGTAGAAAAAGCTACGAACAGGGTTAAACTGACCACAGACGTGCTTGGCCTGCTTGGAAACGGTCTCATCACGAGGTGAACGGGAAATCTGACCTGCGAACGGACTGCGACGGGATACAGACGAGATGGGCGTATTGAGGACTGTTTATGAACGAACTAGAATCGTATTACAGATATTTTAGGCCAAAAGTTGCATGTCCTACCCCGACCACAGCCCATTTCACGATATTCTGAGGATGGGATAGGATGTGTTGAGAACCAGTTTGGTGTGGGCCTGCCTAACTGACTTAACTATTCTTAAAATTTAAAACATGCTAGTAGGAACACCTTTTTGGCGCACCTTTGCGAATGCAAAGGCCAGCTTATGCTATACCCCCGGGGTCGTAGTCCGAGTATGCGTTAGTGTAAGCATTACCATTTGCATTAGCGTCCTCGTTGGCGTCTGTGATCAGGTTAACCTTTAGAATTGTGTTTAACTCTGTATTTTACAAACCACAGCAGCTCTGATCGTAATACTTGGTACATATATACATCCATATGACTGCAGCAACTGCATCACACAATTGTATGTCCTTGACCTATATGTCACGGTTGACTGACTGATGTTTAGCACTGTTTTTAGTTTTGAAGATACCTTTGAGATAAGAGAAATGATACTTGGTGAAAAAGAATATCCCTATAATTGCAGCAGCTGCAAAGCATCCATGCTAACTCCTGTGCCCTTGACCTTTATTCATGGTCCAGTGATTTTGCCTTATATTTCCAACACTCTTTGATGGATTAACATGATACTTAACATAATGGATATGAACTGTATAAGCTTTGAATAGCTTTCATTCAAATCCTTTAACTACTTATTTGTAACTTTGTAACATATGTTTATTTGAACGAAATAAATATGTTTAAACCAACATAATGGATCAGTCTGACATTGCGAATGACCTCATACTATTTATAGATCACTGTGACCTACATTTCATGGTTCAGTGACTGTGAGAATCAGGCACCCATGAGGCATGCTTTGTTGGCTCTGACAACTCTTTTTACCCATGTGGTGAGTCAGTCAACTTATTACAATAAAATATTTGTGAAAATTCAAGGAGAGTATGCACTGATATATGAGCCGCGACACAAGAAAAACAACGTGGTTTTGCGCCCAGGGCAGACTCAGATCAGCCTGGGCATCTGCCAAGTCTGATCAGAGTCTTCCCTAAGCGCTTAAAAGAGGTAGTTAAGGGTCTAAGCTACCTTCATGTGGACAGTGAAGACTCTGATCAGACTGGGCGGATGCCCAGGCTGATATGAGTGTGCTGGGTGCACAACCACTTTGTTGGTTTTCTCGCGGCTCATATCATCTTTGCCCAGCAGCAAAGATGTTTTTGCTGAAGATCATTTGCACAAAACAATTGAAAACATTAACGGCTGACGTTCGTTACGACGCTGATGTTACACCATAAATAACGTCATACACACTCATGCTTTGGTAGTCTCAAGACACATTTTGTTCTTCTATCTGATTTAAAATAAGAAAATGCAAAATTGCTAATTTGTTATGGAAAATGTGAAAACATATGTTGGTTGAATATTCACTTGGAAAGTTAATAAGTGATGGCAGCATATTTTATATGTATAAGAAATCTGGAAAACAAAACAACTATTTTTGCTTTGAATATAGTTATTGATTTATTTTGATTTTCTTACTGACGTAAGTTGTAAATTATCTTCACTGTTTGTATAATCAACCTCCTCTGTCTGAGAAGCAGCATACCATAATGTGCTTAAATATTGGGACACCTAAAAACCATAAATTTTCCATTTGGTTTGAACAATTGGAAAATTAATGGTTTTTAGGTGTCCCAATATTTAAGCACTTTAGGTAGCATATGCTGATCCAACAGATGCTGTTAGGCACAGCATAAATATCAAATGATCTGTTCCACACAAAAACATGCAAACTGAAAGTTCAAACTAGTCTGTGAATCTGGGCAGTCAAGCTAAAACCTTCATTTTTTCCCCTGTACAATCCTTGAGTGTGTATACTTCTTGTGTGACCAGAAAAGGCTCTGAGCAGACTACGTGGATGTACAGGCTTGTCTGATCCTATGCTGGACACACATATGCTTTGCCCACCACTTTTGCATGTCATGCTCAATTACAATACTGTAAAACAGGAAAAATTCGCATAAGTCTAACTGCAAAGTTTAGTGTATGGATAAACCTATTGTTTTTTTTGTCATATTTACAAAGGGAAATAACTTATATGACTTCCTGTTTACTTCCCTGGACAAAGAAACCTTCCAAAAAGGATAAACTCTTAGAGAGGGAATCTACTTTTAGGGAGTCAATTTGCTGCCCAAGGAGCAAATTCTTTTCTTGAATGGTTGAAGCCCATTGAGAAAGGAAGGCAAGAATAAATGAGCTGCGACACAAGAAAACCAACGAAGTTGTTGTCCACCCAGCGCAGACTCAGATCAGTCTGTGCATCCACCCAGTCTGTTCAGAGTCTTCGCCAAGAGCTTAAAGAGTAGCTAAGGGTTCAAGCTACCTCCATGAGGACAGCGAAGACTCTGATCAGACTAGGCATATGCCCAGGCTGATCAGAGTCTGCACTTGGTGCACAACCACTTTGTTGGTTTTCTCGTGTCGCGGCTCAAATATGACATCTGCTTCCTCTGAAAGAATATCCATTCACTTCAACAAAAAACTTTGCAACATGCTTAAATTACTTTATTGATGTCATGAACCATTATGAAAATCAGAATTTAAAATGTCACAAATGTGTCCTTATGAAAAGCATTTGCAAACATTTCCTAAATTTACAGTACAACAAACTGTACTTAAAAACGGTGTTAATCGTGATTGTGAGGTAGGTTGTCAACATGATCATGATTTCATTCGTATATAGGTAAAGCAAAGTTATAATAAAATTTTTGAAATAGCTTGTACTGCACATAATATTGGAATGCAAATAGAACAAGTACATACATTTATGGTGTTAAAGGTAAGAAAATACCTGAATGTCCATCAGAAAAATATCTAAATATCAATAAAATATTCATATATTTTTCTCCTAAATTTATATATCTGTCATTGAAGCCCTTTGAATCTAAAAAAATATAAAAATGTAAATATGACTAATTGCACATAAATACATATACATCTATATTAAAGCAAAATAATCAATCATGCCATCCAAGCTATATGTAAAGGACCAACTAGTACATATATCGAATGTTGATAACGTACAGGAATGTTTTAGACAAGCACCCTGTTATTTACAATCAGTCTTGCCCCATGAGTATTAAACATCTTTTGTGGTCAACTCCCCTGTGCACAGATTCAAAGTAGCAGATGCTATAAAATGTGGTGTCCTAACAATTCAAAAGAAATGCACTAATGTCTTTTAAATTGTTCTGTCCTCAATAACAGGACTGACTATTAGATAAAGTAGCAATACTGAAAATATTGACTAGCTGGCTTCTTTCAAACCTGTGTCACCTGTTGGCAGAACAAAAAGTAACTGCTTAGAATAGCTGAACCATAAACACAGGACTGGTTCATTTGCACCGTATTTTGGTTACTCAGCTGAACTCAGATGTTCGGCCATTCAGCTCGGTGCTGGAGTGGCGATGCCATGTGGCAAGCTAGCCAAGTGCCGGCAAAGACGTTTTAATTGTGTGGCCCTAACCAGGGTCATTTTTGAAAGACAGCCATATGTAGCCTGCCACTAGTGTGGCCATGAAGGAAGAAGAGCCAAATAATTTGCAAGCCACTCCAGGGTGTTTTAATGGACCAACAAGGACATGCAGTGCACTGGAGTGTGGCCATGGTTTCATATCTCTGAGCTCCAGAGGCCAACGTCATCACCAGAATTGGAATAACAACAACTGTATTTTGGTTTAAAGAGCAAAGGAAATGTGGCCGATAAAAGGCAAACGAATGAGCCTTTATCCCTCATTACTTTTAAAGATAATATTGGATTTATTCAATCAGAGGCAAAAAAAAGTTTGCAGTTCAAAGCCAATCAGTAGTGACTAGTGCCTGGGAACCAATTTTGGGGACATATGCAAACAGTGCAAACCCAGTTCAGATGCTATTAAATGTGGTGTCTGATCAGGGTCTAAGCTGTTTGCTTGTAGGAATTTCTATGCAAAGTACAGTAAAAGTGAAAATATTAACCATAAACCCCTAAAATTACAAATGTACTCATACACAAACAATAAGGATGGACAAATCCATTGGTCAAAAAAGGGTTAAGCCATCCACAAAATGCTTTGAGCAGCCAGCCTGTAAATGAACCCCGAATGTTGAGGTTTGTTTAGAAAAGCAACTGAAAGTTCAGATGCTAATTAACAGCTAAACTGCCAGTATGGTGCACTTTAATTACTAAAAATATGTCATTCAAAATTAGGATGTGCATTAAAGGATAAGACAAATATGAGCATTAAAAATATGTATCTCTGTTTGCCTCTGAGAATATTATACTTACGGACAAAAGTTCTGCACGGATGTTAATTTAACATCCGTGCAGAACTTTTGTCCTTAAGTATATTTTCCATTATAAAATCTCATAGTTCAGTATGAGTAAACTTTTGAGAAAACCTGTGTAGATGCAAATGTGAACTGCATGTGCCCAGAACAGACTGTCTGAGCATGCACAGCTCACATTTGCTTAAAGAATTTTTCCTGTTGTGGCTAACACATAGCTGAATAGCCCACAATAACCACATAAAACAAAACAATAACTAAATGCAGCAACTTATATTATACAAAGATTATCAAATTCAATGGAAGTTTTAAGATATTAACAATAATCAGATATGGTGTCCAAATAGTCAGGGTAAATATATTACACTGACTGAAGTTTCATATGTCAATATCTAGGTTAATTCATATTTATATTTACAACTGGTCGGTAGTGTTTGTGTGGTGGCTTGTTATGATCAAACTCAGGGAAATAAACAGGGTGGTCTGGGTTCCTTGGCTTCTGTAACAACCCTTCAAGTTTGAACACCCAGGCCCATTTACATGGCAGCTTGTTCTCTGATATAGGTGGCACCGCTATCACCATACCCTGGCTCCCGGACGGCTTCCAGCTGAAGTTTCCACCATCATAGCCAAGCATGGAAACAACTGTGGTGTGCTCAGATGGAAATGGGGAACCGAGGGTCACATTATTTCCAGTTGGCCACTTGAGTAGAATAGCATAGACTGTAGTCTGACCCCCACTGGTCCTGTTTGTATACCTGGAAGAGATACCAGAAAAATTGTAAAAGTTGGACCACCTAAAATAATTACTGTAACTGGTAACTGTGCTCAAATTTGAACAGTTTGGAATTTCAATGCAGCAATGTGTCTAAAAGATGCAGATTTAATAGCAAACACTGTAGAACCTGATCTGGCTGCTCCTGGAGGAGCTGTCAGTCTTATCTGGGTCTGCACTATTTGCTCAGATATAGCTGTCCCAGTATAAACAATTTTTACTCAAATACCTCACATAACAAAGGAAAGAATATCAGATCATGACAAAAAGTAGTGACATGAATGATAATCGCCAGATATTGATAGTATTGTTGGTACAAAAGTTTGACTTACCAGACTACCCTAAAGCTAGTGGCAAATTAGTTGTGACTAAGTTGATACCACAATCATTTTCATACTGTTCATTTGAGATATTTTGGCAGTGGCTGATCCACTACTCTTTCTGCTCTAAATAGTGCCCCCTGCCCCCACCCCTCCCTCCTTTCATAAAATGCAATGCCCCCTGGGTATTTATTAGGATTCATCAGATGGTACATTTGTACTGCTTTTTGCTAATGCCAAGTGAGATAAATGAAAGAAAAAATGTGGTGCTTTAATAATAGCATACCAAACATCAGTTCAAATGAGCCTGTTTGTGAGAGATGATGAAAAATAAATTTGCTTTCTTAAATAAAGAGAATGATAATTATTGATCTCTTCATAATTATCATTCTCTTCATTCCAGAAAACAAATTTTCTCTTCATTCAAGAAAACAAATTCATAGACTTTCTAGGCTAACAACTAGCACTTTATTAAACTCAGGTCAATACATATTGACATATGAGTACATGCATACAGAATACAGAAAACATAACATATGGCGTATCAATAATAATATACTAAACGGGTTGTGCAGGAGTACAGATATGTGGCTAAATGAAAGAATATAAGAAGGGGGAGGGGTACACTGTAACATATTGCGGCCTACAGAACCTAAACTACTGGGGTGGGGAAAACAGAGATATAAGAATTGAGTGAGGAGGAGAGGTATGTGTAAGATATAAAAGCAAGCTATAATGGTGCAGCATGTTATACAAGTACTAATAATGGTAATAACAGAATTAGTAATGAGTCCACTAAAAAGGACTAAAGAAAATTTTCATTACACCCTTGTCAGTCTGCTTAGAACAGTATTGGCTGCCTATAAATTTACACATGGCTTCACCTGCACGAGACTGCATTCAACGTTCAATTGTTATCAATGAAACCGGTTCAACAATGCCTAGTCCGTGCGAGTCGTGTCTTGACACGGTGAGGTTTCATTGAGGCAAAACTATGAATGAGGCCTCGTGACAGTGAAATAGTTTAACTGAAAATAAAATATATCTTTTGGATTTTAAACAGAAACTTCTGAAATGTAAGTTTATGTAAGTTTATAAGTCACTTTATACCCGTAATTATCCTAAGTACTCGGACAGTTTTGGTCATTCACCAGTAGAGTAAACATTTTCGGCGACCACTGCAGGCCCCGACCCGACTGGTCCGCATAGACCAGCGGATCAAGGTCTGCAGTGTTTGCCCGAGTATTGGTGTCCGAGTAACTAGGAGAGCTACGCCATAATAACTGGTACAGTACATCCATTGCAGATCCTGATCAGGCAGTTCGAGTTGTGCTGCCCGATCAGAATCTGCAATATAAACCTAGATGTTAGCCTTCAATTATTATACGACACATCGAAATATGTTTAAATATGCTACAACATGACGTAGTCAACGCGCAGACATTGCAGATCCTGATCAGACACCTTCATAGAGTAGTCCGGCCAAGATCTGCAATGTTAGCTCAATAACCAACGTTCAAATATTCAAGGAAATTATATGCACGTACTAAGCACAGTACGACCGTCGGCAAGCACCGCACACCAGGATCAGCCTACTCCGGTGGAGCGGGCTGATCATGGTGTGCGGGCATAGTGTATCAATCATATAAACCGTCTAAAAAAACAAAACTATCTCGTAGCCATTATTATATAATAAAGTTTGTCTAATGGCAGATTTTGCAGACCCTGGTCAAACTGCTCCGTACGGGCAGCCTGACCAGGATCTGTACAGTTAGTTCTGATGTTAGAATCCCTATACTCAGGACAAATACGGCGGAGAAGTCTGGTGCAGCTTCATAGCATAGGCGGTTGACAAACACGGCAAATCCTGATCGTACTGCTCCCCAAGAGCAGTACGACCAGGATGTGCGCTGCTTATCCAACCACTAGCATCTGCTGACCAAAATCAGAACTGCAGTGAAAAAGAAGTAACCGGATCAAGACTCAGCTAATTAGCAAACAATGCAGAGCCTGATAAGACTGCTCCGCTTGGGCAGTCAGTGTTGATCAGGGATAATCGTCTAGATAGCGACATAATAGGGTCTTTATATATTCCACAAAGGACCGTCGCATGGCGCGGTCAACTTCCAAGCATTGCAGATCCCGTCAAGACTGCTCCAACCTGGGCAGTCCGAACAGAATCGACAAAAGTATTCATGCACATATTTAACATTAAGCAGCGCCATGCAACAGTCCCTCATCAAACATTTCAGACCCTGATCAAAGATCGACTCTGCTCAGATATAAGTATTCCAATATCTAAGGTGAATCCGGCACAATATAGGTATGAATATTACATTTTGTACATTTGATGAATAAAGTACAACAACAAGACACAGTCTTGTTGACTAGCGTAGTATTGCCAATCCTGGCCAGACTGATATTTTTTTGAGATCAGTCTGTCCAGGATTTGCAATATTAATTGGTTATCGAGGGTTTATAAGGTACAATACAGCAGCATGATACACTTGAACAAAAAGCAGCAGTAAGGCACAGCCATTTTGGCGATCACGGCAGACCCTGATTAGACCGCTCATCATGAGCAGTCTTACCAGGATCAGCATTAATAACCAAAATGTTAGCGTTTTTTGTATTTAGTAAAATATCATGTTATCATATTTCGTATTATCATTATTTATATAATTATTTTTTATTTTGTATTATCATCATTATTTATTATTTATTTATTTCTGTCATAGTGATACATTGGGATTAACCGTTGGTCCTTCTTGCAAAATCTTTAAGAAGAATTTTGATGAATGTGCACAGTTTAATCAGTTTAGTGGTACAAGAGAGGGTTAACAGTTCTTTATATTTTAGCATGTTTGGTCTTGTATAATAGTATTTCTGGATATACCTTTGTCTCTGGGTGGAAAAATAATTGCAGCTAATTAAGTAATGAAACTCATCGCCAAGGTCGTTACTATCACACAAAGTACATTTACGTTCTGCTAATGGTATTCCTTCCCAGCGACCTGTTTCAACTGGGAAGCGGTGATTTCCCGTACGGAATTTTGCAAGGGGGATATAGCATTTTGGCTGTAGTTGTATAAAATATGATTCTAATTTAATATCATCTTTAATTGCTTCATAATTTTTACCTTTAGATGAATGCTGTAGGCTAGAATGCCAATTCTGCAGGTTTTGATCAGTCAATCTTCTTTTTATAACTTTACTTAAATTGCTAATGTTTAAATTGTCTTGCGAAAGCCATAAATCGAATCTACCTGCATCACTAAGTATACTTTTGATATGCGTAAGCCATTTTAATTCAAAGTTCGGTGTGTTTTTTACTACTGAATACAGCAAATATGAGAGTTTTGACTGTTTACCTGTAATGATACGATTCCAGTACCCTATTATACGGGATTTAACTATTACATCGATGGGGTAGCGTCCTAATTCAGCATATAGCATATAGTGGGGCGTACTTTTCCGTGTTTTTGTAATTTTCCTTAAAAAGTCTGAATGTATGCGTTCTAATATTTGAAGATTTTCAAATCCCCACACTTCACAGGCGTAGGTAAGTATTGGGAGCACAGTGTTATCAAATAATTTAAGTTGTAGATCAATCGGCAAATGAAGATTGTTGATTCTCGTGTATAGCAGATGAAGAGCTTTCTGAGCTTGTGCTGCAATATGCTTCCTGGCGCTCAGAAAACTACCACTCTTCGAAAAGTAAACTCCTAGATATTTATATTGGTTAACTATTTCGACTGCACTTGGTCCTATACTAAATGTCAATGAACTATTGCCACGTGAGCCAAAAAAATAACAACTTTAGTCTTCTCGGTATTTATGTTCAGTTTCCACTCATTGCAATAAT
The DNA here is from genome assembly GCA_963989385.1 of Ctena decussata. Taxonomy (NCBI): domain Eukaryota; kingdom Metazoa; phylum Mollusca; class Bivalvia; order Lucinida; family Lucinidae; genus Ctena; species Ctena decussata. The sequence goes on along the minus strand of OZ022507.1, from coordinate 2,116,822 downwards.
CATAAAAATCATTCAGACTTTTTTGTAATGAGTCGGGGTCTTGTGCGAGTATTACAGTATCATCAGCGTATAGGAGAATTATTATCTTTAAATATATGTAAAAGTCTTCATTATCGATATCAATAATTACTCCGTCGTTGTTTTTGTGGGATAGATATGCCTCTAAATCGTTCAAAAATAGGGAAAATAGGACAGGAGATAAGTTTTCCCCCTGTCTTACGCCACAAAGACTACCAAAGAAAGGAGATTGTTCGTTGTTTACAGAAACACAGGACTTAATGTTAAGATAAAGATTACGTATCACATTATAAAATTTACCGTTAATCGTAGTGTCTAGCAATTTTCTTCATAAACCAATTCGCCACACAGAGTCAAACGCTTTGGAAAAGTCAATGAACGTACAATAAATCTTTTTCTATTGAAATTTAAAAAGTTCCGTTAATAAATGGAGTGTAAAGATGTGGTCAGTCGTTGAATAGTGTTTACGGAATCCAGCCTAACAGTATCTATGACGTTATCAATGTAACTGAATGTATATAACTCTTTTAAGTGTACAGTAATAATTCAACTTACCAAACATCAGGGTTTATAGAATCATTCTGATATGTCCATGGTCTGGTACTATATATAGCCTCTCCATTGACATCGAGCCACTGACCCATCTGCTGAAGTCTCTCCTGCATCAGTGGATCAATTATTCCATCATGCCTTGGACCAACATTCATCAACATGTTACCACCACAGCTAAAATATAGACATGATTAACACATATTTATTCCATCATGCCTTAGACCAACACCCATCATATTACCGCCACAGCTGGAATATAGACATGATTAACACTGATAGAACAATTATTCTATCATGACATGGACCAACATTTATAAACATGTTACCACAACTGAGCACAGACATGACAGACACTGATAGATCAGAGTATTCCATCATGCAAGTCACCTACAGTTGTCAACAAGTTACTACCACAACTAGAATATAGACATGACAAACACTGATAGATCAATTATTCCATCATGCCTTGGACCAACATAGAAGCGATCTCTGAAGAGGATTGGCTAGGATACTAAAGTTGACCATGATATAAACGTTTGATTGGTTACATGATGTCATCGACCCAGTCATCATGCATTTGCAACTTCAGCAAGTTCGAACAAAATTATGTTTGCATTTCATTTATTTGTCTCTTTTTACTCCTTTGAATATTCTGATGATAAATAGAAAACCACTAAGTGTCTTTTGATATCAAGTTTATCAGGCTTGACCAAGAACACCTCAGACTGGCTCAGCAAGCCTCACCATTCCTATAATTGTTTCTGGTCTAGCCTGATAAACTTGTTATCAAAAGACACTAACATGGCATTTTTATAGGCATTGCATATTGCTCTGAAATGAGCACTTTAACATAAAGCCTTGCCACAGAAGCCCGCTTTAATGGCAGGTACAGTGGTTGGCTCTTTCACAAAGTTAAGCCACAGAGATTGCAGTTAAACTAACGGGTGACTGGTTGTTTTATTAGCTCACCTGAGCCGAAGGCTCACAGGTGAGCTTATAGTATAGGCAGGCATCCGTCGTCCGTCGTCCGTCCGTCCGTCGTCCGTCAATATTTTCAAAAGACATCTCCTCTGAAACTACAAGGCCCATTGTTACCAAATTTCATATATAGCATCAATAGGCAGGGGGAACCAATAATACTGTTTTTTTATCCAAATCGCTTCAGAACTTTGGTTGCTATGGCAACTTAAAGTTTCCATTGACTTGTATGGGAAAAATGGAAAATTTGCATTTATTGCTATGTCACTGCAGATATTTTGACAAAACTTTTACAGAAATGTTCCTTGAGTAGTCCTCTATCAACCACATGAAATTTATGTAAATTGCACGATTAGGCTGGTTGCCATGGCAACCGAAAGGTTAAAAATAGAAAAGATATTCAAAAATCATCTCCTCAGGAACTATACAACCAATAACGCTCAAACTTCACAGAAAGGATCTAGGTACTACCGTCTATAAAAATACTGTTTTTCTTGGCAATTGCTCCAGCAGTTTGGTTGCTATGGCAACTTAAAGTTGCCATTGACTTATAATGGGAAAATTGAAAATTTGCATTTATTGCTATGTAACTGCAGATATTTTGACAAAACTTTTACAGAAATGTTCCTTTAGTAGTCCTCTATCAACCACATGAAATTTATGTAAATTGCACGATTAGGCTGGTTGCCATGGCAACCGAAAGGTTAAAAATAGAAAAGATATTCAAAAATCATCTCCTCAGAAACTATAACACCAATAAAGCTCAAACTTCACAGAAAGGATCTAGGTACTACCATCTATAAAAATAATGTTTTTCTTGGCAATTGCTCCAGCAGTTTGGTTGCTATGGCAACTTAAAGTTGCCATTGACTTATAATGGGAAAATTGAAAATTTGCATTTATTGCTATGTAACTGCAGATATTTTGACAAAACTTTTACAGAAATGTTCCTTGAGTAGTCCTTTATCAACCACATGAAATTTATGTAAATTGCACAATTTGGCTGATTTCCATGGCAACCGAATGGTTAAAAATAGAAAAGATATTCAAAAATCATCTCCTCAGAAACTATACACCCAATAAAGCTCAAACTTCACAGAAAGGATCTAGGTACTTCCGTCTATGAAAAGACTGTTTTTCTTGGCAATTGCTCCGGCAGTTTGGTTGCTATGGCAACATAAAGTTGCCATTGACTTATAATGGGAAAATTGAAAATTTGCATTCATTGCTATGTAACTGCAGATATTTTGACAAAACTTTTACAGAAATGTTCCTTGAGTAGTCCTCTATCAACCACATGAAATTTATGTAAATTGCACAATTTGGCTGATTGCCAATGCAACCGAATGGTTAAAAATAGAAAAAATATTAAAATATCATTTTTGCAGAAACTATGTGGCCGATAAAGCTCAAACTTTACAGAACGGATCTTTGTACAAGCTTCTATATAATTACAGTTTTTTTATGGCAATTGCTTCAGCGGTTAGGTTGGTATGGCAACTTATAGTTTCCATTGAAATATAATGGGAAAAATGGAAAGCTGCAGTTTTTGCTATCTCCCTGCAGTTATTTTTGGATTTTTTATCTACAGAAATGTTGCTTGAGTAGTCCTATATAATTCCTATTAATTTTGTCCTAATTGCAGAATTCGATTTGTTGCCATGGCAATATTAAGGAAATATTTTTGAAAAAAAATATTTAAAAATCTTTTCCTCAAAAACCATATAGGGGGATGAAGCTGATTCTTTGCATACATGTTCATGACATTAGCCGCTACGTAAATATTGTTTTTTATTATTGTTGCCCACATGGTTTCATTACTATGGCATTTTAAAGTTTCTATAGACTTGTATTGGGAAAAGTGCAAATTGGCATTTATTTCTGTGTTACTGCAATATTTAGGCAAAAAGTTTTACAAATATGTTTTTTTTATTGTAACTTCATCAAACTTGCTAATATTTACTAGGACAAGCATAATAACTCAGTCAAAGTTGAAATTAGGCCGAATTGTACAACTTACTTCAGTGTTTCTTACTCTTGAGTGCTAAGGATGAATGGACTCAGGTGAGCTACAGGACCAATGGTCCTCTGGTTTCATGGACAACTGGGCAAATGCTACAACTTATTTGCCAGCTGAAGCAGGTTGTGTCAGAATCTCTTTTTAGACACATATTTGTTGTTGTAAGAAAATCAGTATGACACATATAATAAAACATCAAAGAATACCTGACAGTTTTTATGAAAGTATCTAGAAGAGTCTCGATGGACAAGTAATCAACAAGTCGAGCATTACGTCTATAGCCCCAGGAATATTGATCAATAGTCATAGCATTCTCCCACTTGTGCTTGAACAAATGCCCTGTGAATGAAAGAAAATAATTGAGCCATATTAAATGGAAAGGTTGGCAATGGCATGACTGTATAAACACTGAAGACTCAAATTAGGGTGTGCAGATGCTCTAGTCCTTGTTTGCATTAACAATATATAAGCAGCGACACATGAAAACCAACAAAGTGGTTGTGTGCCAAGCGCAGACTCAGATCAGCCTGGGCATCTGACAAATTTGATCAGACTCTTTGCTAAGCACTTAAAGGGTAGCAAAGGGTCTAAGCTACCTCCATGCAGACAGTGAAGACTCAGATCAGACTGGGCAGAAGCCCAGGCTGATCTGAGTCTGCGCTGGGCACACAACCACTATGTTGGTTTTCTCGCGTCGCAGCTCATATAGATCCATAGGATACTACATAGTGAAAAGCTATGGCAAATCTGACTTACTAATGCCCATAAGCCCACTGTTATGTGCAAGAAGGGGTTGCAATGATAATTGTGGGATATAAACTTTCCACATTTCTTCACAAATACATATGTTGTGACCCCTAATTAGATTAAAGCATTGATACACCACTGCCACCAGAATTATATGTCTATTTTTTTGGAGACTCTTCTTTTTTCTTTCATTTTTTCTTCATTTTTTTATCAATATAATTATAGTAACTGAAATAATATTCCTTACAAACATAATTAAGGGTATAAGGACAAACAAAAACAAGCTATCTACAACTGGTACCTGGGTTGAACCTGTCTCCACAGGTAAAGAATCCACCATGAACACATCCAATACCATTACCCCACCTGTCATTAATCACCACTGTATCTTTGACAGGACTGTAAGAAAATGGATAAAATACATTTACATGTAGTAGAATGCAACAAAACATGAATATATTTGGGGCTCTTTATCATCTCTATGAACACAGAACTCGACTGCTTACATACAAGTTTTAAAATCTGACTTTTGTTTGTTGTCTTCTGTAGCTGACCTGTAGGATTTATAGAAAGAGTTGTTAGTAATTTCTCCATAACATAAATAAAACTAAAATCTGGCTACATTTTTTATTTGTTTGAGACAAACAATGTACTCCATCAACACACTACCCATACTGACTCCTCCAGCATACCAGAAATAGTGGAACACTACCATAACCACACAAAATATCTAAACAGTTGTTATAGAGCAGTGTAAGTCCCAATCAGACAGTGATCAGGGTCTGCACTGTTTGCAATCACTCAGTCAGGGACATTTTTTTGAATTGCAGATTAATTAAATGAACTGGATCAAATACTTGGATAAAAACATATTTGGTCATTTGTCCCAATATTTAAAATAAGTTGGATAGATACATACCTATCATTGTAGAGCCAAGCTATAAACTCCTTGGCCTGCCAGTACTCGTCAGTAGCCTCCCAGTCCCCATCAGACCAGACCACCTCAGGTTTGTATTTATAGGAATAAGTTTGGTAGGTACATACCTATCATTGTAGAGCCAAGCTATGAACTGTTTGGCCTGCCAGTACTCGTCAGTAGCCTCCCAGTCCCCATCAGACCAGACCACCTCAGGTTTGTATCTATTCACGATCTCGTACCACTCTGGCAAGGTCTTGAACTGAAACACATCAATAACAGTTATTGTATTACTGCTAATAAATGCCCCTGCTCTAATAAATGCCCATCTGCCTCTTTTCTGAAAATAATGCTATATAAACTTGCATGAATTCTTGTTTGCATCTCAGGATGAGGTTGCTCTTTGATTGAAATGGGTCTACTTTTAAAGGAAAGAGTTTGCCCCTGGAGGAGCAAATTCCTTTCCTTAAGAGTTGACTTCTATTCCTACTGAGAAGGGAGGCAAAAAAATGGATTACTTCTTCTGGAAGTATACCGATTCACCTCAATTCTGTTTATTAGAGGTATTTTGGCAGTGGCTGAGATACTTCAATTTAGGCTACAAATAACATCCCCCTTTTGTAAAATCCAATACCTCTGGGATGTTTAAAAATGAGATAAAAAGTTACATAATTACTGTATTTGAGCCGCGACACGAGAAAACCAACAATGTGGTTGTGCGCCCAGTGCAGACTCAGATCAGCCTGGGCATCCGTCCAGTCTGATCAGAGTCTTAGCTGTCCGCATGAAGGCAGCTTAGACCCTTAGCTACCCATTTAGCACTTAACGAAGGGTCTGATCAAACTTGGCGGAAACCTAGATTGATCTGAGTCTGCGCAGTGCGCATGACCACATTGTTGGTTTTGTCGTGTCGCAGCTCATTTATTTGGCTGCAAGACAGGGGTTGCTCCTTCCACAATGCCCAAATTCTGTAAACCAGTCTTGGGTAATAAAGCTATAACCAATCCAAAAGCTCTAGATCCATCTTACAAGACCGAACTAGATCTTCAAGATTGTCTTTGGAAAGGAAAAATGCCCATCTTATAACTGAAGAAATATAGTTTGCCATTTTGAGAGCCCTTAACGTATTTCAATTTCTTCAAATTACTTTTGTACATTTGACCTGACTAAAAGTTGAAATTCTGTACTGGCATTTCCTCTTCTATCTGAATCTATTACATAATCTTTAATTCTGCAATACATGCAGCTTTTTTTATTTTCCATTAAAACATAATTGAGCCGCAGCACAACAAAACTAACAAAGTGGCATGTGCACCCAGTGAAGACTTAGATCAGCCTGGGCATCTGCCCAGTCATATCAGAATATGCTCTGCCCTTTAAGGGTGTTTTCAAGAGTCTAAGCTAGGTCACTGCAGACTGATCAGACTGGGTGGATACTTGGGCAGATTTAAGTCTTCATATGGCACACATACCACTTTTTTTTTTTTTTTTGTGTCACGGCTCAGTTGTGTTGTAGCCTGTTGTTAGAACTGCCTTAATTATGGCCAAGAACACGCAATGTGTTTTGTTGCTAGATTCTGCAGGGCCACAACATTTTAAGTTTGTTAAGTGGTTCTAATGAGAGGCCAAAACATGAGATGGTTGCTGAAGGGTCATGGCAATAAAAGCTAATGAGCAGCCAAGTTATACATTCGCTGAGGGGTACTAATGACTGGCCAAAACATTTAAAGTATGCCAACGGTTCAAAAATGGGTATGAAGAATGGAAAGAAATATTCTCTGTCTTATTATTAAAGCCCAACTTATCTGAAGCTAAATAATGCAATAAAATGAGCTGTGACATGACAAAACCAGCAAAGTGGCATGTGCCACAAGAAGACTAAGATCAGCCTGGGTATCTGCCCAGTCTGATCAGAGTCTTTGATGTGCACTTTGAAGGAAGCTTATGGTCTACCCTAGCTCCATCACCACAGTCAATACTCTGACAGACTGGGCGGATGCCCAGGCTGATCTGAGACTTAGCTTGGTGGACATTGACCCCAGCTTTTCAACAGACAGAAAAGTCAAAGTCCCCACTTTCCAAAGCCCCAGGGAAGCCAGAGTTACAAATGACTGAAGCTTTAAGTGAACATTTTCTAGTAAGGAATGCCTAGTATAAATTTATTAGTTCACATGGACCTAATACAAATACTTAGACAAGATGAAACCTATCTGTTTCTGTTATGTAACAAATTGTTATACAAGTTATCTCTTTATCAAACGTATGGGTATCACTTGATGTACATCTCCATATCTCCATGCTTTCTGTCATTTTTACAAAAAGGGAGCAACTTTTGTGACTTCCTGTTTGCTTTCCTGCAAGACAAACCTTCTTCAAAAAAAGTGTCTACACTGAAAAGAAAGAATTTGCTCCTAAGGGTGCAATTTTTTTTTTTTAAGAATTGATCCCATTAAGGAGACAGGCAAAAATCAAAATGACAGTTGCTTCCCCTGAAAAAATACCATCCAACATTACCACATTTATGACCTCAAACATTTCTATAATAAAAATATCCATCATAGACTTTGGACAAGTCCATTCATGCTGTCAGGGGATATTATACAATACTTTTGGCAAGCAGTCTGATCTGGATCTATACTGTTTGCTCAGTCTATTTAGTTTAAACTGTTATGTATAAAAGGCTGAGTTCAATGTACTTGTTGATTTATCATTGTTTATCTTTGTTATCAAATATAATAATGATTAAGACAAACACTCTTGTTCCAAATCAATATGAAAGAAATGATACTTGATACAGCAATGAATTTATTTTTCCATTTTGCTGATGGCCAAATCACTCAATTTTGCTGATGGCCAAATCACTGAATCACTAAACTTGAGCCTACAGACCTTGACCAGAGCAGTCTACTTTTGGAATATCATAAATGCTATTTGTCTGTCTTTGAATTATTGAGAAAATAAGTATCAAAGATCACAAACTGAATGGCAAGCATCCAAGACTAGACGCCCTTGTCAGGATCTACAATTACCAAAGGTTTTTAGATTGATCTGTTGTGTAAAGAGGATAAATATTTACACTTCGAAACTCCTGAGCCTTGAACATTAACCTTGAAACTTTGCACATAAACTTACATTGACAAAATCCTGGGTGGTAAAATTATTAGCCTTGTCTCGGAGATACAATGGATGAAACCACTCATACTGTGAGTGGTAAAGCCCAAAATGCATGTTGGTTCTGTCCCGCACAGCATCTGCAAGTTCTCCTTAAAAATGGAACACATCAAAGTTAATAATTTGCAAACTAAACATAAATCTTTGACACCATGTAGACAGCCCATGTATGACAAATAATTAAGTTGATTTTGTCTGCATAATACTGAATCATAATAAAAGTAAGCTATTGGAGAAGAAAGAGCAGTCTGATCAGGGTCTGCACTGTCTGCTATTTCACCAGCAATGTTTCAACATGTCAAGAAATAGTAACATCAACTTTAATTTTTTGGCTAACTGCAGTTATTGAATATTCTAATGCACTTACAAATAAAACACAACGCCTGATTGGATAACCTCAAAAATTTGTGACAGTATATTAGATGCGATTTACTTTCGCAAACCCGACGTCATTAAGTAACATCGCTTCTCATTGGCTGACGTTAGGTTTTACGTTGCTGTCGGCGCTTGAAATGGGTGCAAAATAGTACATTATGAATGGTGAAAATGTGGAAAAGTGCATTAGAATGGGGATAACTGTATTAAAAATTGTCATTTGGGGAGGTAAATCATCAGTTTTATGGTCCCAAATAGCGTTTTATGGCTCCGCTGACGCGTCGCCGTAAAACGAAATTTCCGACCATAAAACCGATGATTAACCTCCCCAAATGACAATTTTCAAGACAATTATCCCCTAACTGTATTTAAAGTGTATAGGTACACCTCCATGTTTTCTTCTCATGTGATTCAAAGGGAAACAACTTTTGCAACTTCTTGTTTACTTTCCTGGATCCGGTCCACTGAGCTCCCTGAAATGCCCTTGAATACATCATTATGAGAGCTGGAAAAAAATAACAACAGTGTCATTCTGTCTCTTTGTCCCATAGTGTCAACATCTCCAGTTAGCCAATAAAATTATAACAGGATTTCTGGTCCACTGACTGGTTAAAACAAAATCACACCTTTCCTGTACAGGTAGCATATGATATCTGCTGGGAGCCAGATCCCAGCTTCCTCCTCCACCATCCAGCAGAGAAGTTTTCTTTAGAAGAAAGAATTTGCTCCACAAAGGCATACCCATACACCGTAGTACTACTTCTCATTCAAACATATATATTGCATGCATACATGTACTTGTACAATGTAATGGTAAAATCTGCGTGACCGCTATATTTAATAAGCAACAAGAAAATGAAGATATGAAATCATAAGACAAGAGCCCCATAGAAGGAGAATTTTTTAGATTATTCTGGAGTAATTTTGGTTTTTTCATTCTCTGTGAAAGAATGTGTTATGATCCCACATTTGAATTGCCACTGTGAGACGGTTTGAATGAGGGGTCAAAAACATTTTCATGCATGATGAACCGAATTTCTTGTTACTGTAATGACCCTAAATATTCGGACAGACAGGTCTGAGCAAACATTGTAGACCCAGACCAAATAAAGGAGCAGTTTGATCAGGGTCTATGTTTGCCATATAACAAGCATCATTTGGACGCATTAACGTGTGTAAAATCCACTTTTTAAGAATTTTCGAACAATAATTGTCTGACTTTCAGATGTTTAGGGTCAATACAGTATTATCTTCCAGGGAAACCATTACCTGGACTGGACCTCTGAAGATAAAGATCAGCCTATGCATCAGACTATGTGACATACCTACAAGATCTCTGTGTGGTCCCATATCCATTGAATTCCAGCTAAAAGAATACTTGGATGGCCAGTTAGTATATCCTTCATGATGCTTGCTTACAAAAACAATGTATCTGAAAGCAGTCAAACACATTTTTATATTTCTTAAAGTAAAAGCCTACAAAGAAAAATACAAACCGGAACATATAATCACAGTATGTCTAGTTTGTAGATGACAAGAATAAAAAGTTAGCATTTAGATTCTTTCTGTTTCTACTATTTATCTGAATTCAGAGATTTTTTTTTTTTTGGTGGTGGTGGTGGTGTGGTGGTGGTAGGGTGGAGGAGGGGGGGGGGGGGGGGGAAGGGGCAGAATTTAGATTCTCTCTGTTTCTATTATTTATCTTAAATCAGAGATTTTTTTGTGTTTGTTTTGGGGGCGGGGGGGGGGGGGGGGGGGGGGGGGGGGCACTGATAATTGGAAAGATAGAAACATTAAATTATTCATGTTAATGCCTTTTTTAGTTCCTATCCTTAGCAATTATACTGAAAGACTTGCTTGCATTGTGAGAATCTTTTCTATACTGATGTGAGAATGTCAAGGTCCATGTGATTTTTAATCTAACTTACCATATTTTCCATAATTCATATTAAGTGCATTATACATGGATAATTGGGCTTGGGGTATACCCTTATAATGATCAATGCAATCTGCTATTAGAAGGCCTTTGGGTCAACAGGTACACTTCCTGGAGAAGCAACTCTGTCATTTAATACTGCCTCCCTTTATAATGGGGGCCAATTCTTAAGCAAAAGAATTTGCTCCCTTAGCAAAGTCTTTTTAATAGTAGACTCCAATGTAGAAGAACTATGGAGAGGGAAGCACAGGGGTAGTCACAAAAATTGTTTTGCTTTATAAACACGGTGGCAAAATACAAAGGTGTACTCAAACATGTCTTAAATGCGAGGTCTGGTCAAAGCTCATTACCTTCTAGAAATTATTTAAAAGATGGCTATATAGAGATTTAGACATACATCCTTAAATGTAGCAGAAGCTCCTTAAAAATTTTCCATTAGACTGGTCTACAAAAAATGTGGCATGAAAGAGGAACTAACACCTACAGATGTCAACAATCAGTTACAAGACTCTTTAAAAGCCTGTTTCAAGAATAAGCTAAGCTTAGCTTAATAAACAGCTTGTTTTAATTCGATACCAAAGAAATTTGGCACTTAAAAAAGTGAAAAACCTAAGTATTGGGACTACTGCAAGCCTAACAGTAGACCTAGGTCATACTGCTCATACTATGAGCAGTGTAATCAAGGTCTACACTGCTTTTGATTCTTCTAGCATCCTTGATACATTGCCAGATGGGAAAAATCACACAGGCTACAGTAACTGATTAAAGTATTCCAATACTTAGAGTAATTATGGTAGAATTAATTACCTTGCACCAGAGGAGTTAAAGATGTCCGCCCATTGCTCCGCTAAAAAGAACTCTGTTGAAAAGTCTTTGGCAAAGTCAGCATATGTAAAATCTGGCTTGAAATTGTTTTGCATCCACTCCACAATACCAGGAAGCCTTGACATTTGCCAGTCATGCCAAAACCATTCAGAGGAATAACTTGGGACAGAAAACACTCCCCAGTGAACAAATATACCAAGTTTGGCTTCATCATACCAGCTTGGCAGTGGTCTGGAATCAATGCTCGCCCATGTTGGATCGTATCTGGTAGCTGACGTCTCCAAATAGAAGAGAGAGAAAATAATCAACAAAGAACACAACAGTTTAGACGAGCCTTCCATGTTGTTTACTATGAGGAAGCACATGACAGCTGTTCGGATTGCTACGGTTGCTATCAATTATCGTTATGTAATTTCCGAATTAAGTCGGAAATACTCGAAGCTCTCCGGGAACCTTATCTACAGTAGAGGCTCATAAACACAGTCCAATTTTAATTCCAGAAAGACACATTTTCAGCCTGTACAAGTGTCCCTCATTATAACGGCCTCTATTAGACACAATCTAATCTGTGTGAGGGGAACACAGGGTGTGTTCTACATATTGAAAAATAAATGTCTTTAAGACGCATACTAGTCCAGTTTCTTCCCCCAGACTCAGCCCCGGATCAAGGGGTGAGGGGGGTGGGGGGGGGGGAGACTTAGTGGCTTCAGCCCCGCCATCTAGGCTAATGTGTTATATATAATACGTAGGCCTCCGGGTAATCATCATGAGTATCTGATGACAGTTTGAGATAATTTATCCATGTGGGTTAGATGAAAATATATGTTGTGACATCTCATTAGAATCGCCTCGCCGAGGCCGAGGCGATTTTAATGAGATATCACAACATATATTTCAAGGCAAAATACATTATACAAAAATTCTCATCAAATAGATACCTAATATAAATGTCATATATTTCATATATTTTCAACCCCCCCCCCCCCCCCCCCACCCCTTCCTCCCGCCTCTTCAACACAAACGCACACACATACATCTCGGCACCTCCAAACCCCACCAGTTATCCAGAGTCCCACCAGTGGGTGGTAGTCTGGATCCGGGCCTGAGACTATTAGAGATTGGAACTTCCTGGCAGATTCCCTTATTTTCCCTGTTGAGAGTGCATAGGATTCGATTACTAAGTTTACTTCTCTTGTAAGCGCTGTAGGGACTAGCTTCTTTGATCACGGACCTCGGTGAATGATTGTCCTTGGACGTATCACTAGTAAACCATTCTGATTCTGATCAGACATGGGTATGTGTTTTTCTTTATTTCTTTCTTTATATACTGCAACATCCCCTCGCGAGGATTACGTGCAGGTGGATTGCGTCTTAAAGCCACGGTACAAAAAGTATAAGAAAAAGAACAAGATAAAAGGTAATAGTGTTAAAAAGACTGTACAAGAGTTAAAAGCAGGTTAAAAACAGATTTTATTGAGTTAGAACATGTGATGGTCAAGTGACCGCACTGCCACACTGAACTGATCCAGTGTAGACAGTGTCACTACAGAACTATAAGTAATCTATTCCAATACACAATGGCTGCAGGGAAGAATGAGTATTTATAATAATTACGGAAGTGTTTATCTGACGCAATTCGATGGGATGGCAATGTCTTGTCTGTTCAAAGTATGATGGCAAAGGAATGGCAACAATCTTGCATCTGCTCTCCTCTGTTCAAGTGTTCTTAGCCTAATTGATTTTTGCATTTGAGTAACGCTAGCATAAGAAGAATATGAATTTTGTGTCCATCTAACTGCTCTTCTCTGAACCTTTTCGATTTTATTAATATCTTTTTTAGTTTTAGCATGCTTCTGTTTTGCTTCTTGTAGATTTAAAGTCCCCATAGTCATACCAGTGGTAAAAATCTATGAACACAAATCATTTGGGGAAACACTGTTTAACTTGCACTTTTAATGACAAAATGTGGGTTGGTGTGCATACACTGGGTAATATAACTGATGAAAAAAAAGAGGGTCATGTTGTTGTTTTGTTTTTTTTATTTGAAAAAATTGACAGTTGGCTCCAGAAAATACTATTGCAGTTTCGATTTCTGGTTACCCGTCGTGTGATGCAATATAAGCAAACGTGGAGCAGTGGATGGGGTACCATGCCTGTACATTTTATTTTTACCATTTTAATCAGGTTTATGATATCGAAGTACATGTGTGTAAGTCATTTTAGTAAGTAACTGAAATGACAAAAATCAATTTTCAAAACCGTTGTTTGTGAAGCTCCAGCTGATTATTTGTTGTAAGCTAGTTAATCACGATAGTTTACAATGACGAAACTGTGTTGAAATGGTTGCAGTGATACCTCACAATGAAGTATTTTATGAATTCCTACCACGATAGACCAGCCCCAGATCCAGGGGGTGGGCTTTGGGGCTTCAGCCCCGCCAACTGGGACTCTGTGTTATGCAAAATATGTTGGCTTCCAGATAATAAGGATTATCTGATGACAGTTTGAGGTAATTTATCATTGTGACTAGAGTAAAATATATGTTGTGACATCTCATTAGAATCGCCTCGGCGAGGCGATTCTAATGAGATATCGCAACATATATTTCATGGCAAAAGTTATCAAAAATTCTCATCAAAATGAGCTCTAATTATGTCATATATTTTCAACCTCCCATCCCTCCCCTACAAACACATACATCTTAGCACCTCCCAGCCCCACCAGTTACAGAGCCCCACCAGTACGTGGTGGTCTGGATCCGGGCCTGAATTAGAGCTATGGGGCTTTTAACGAATTGTCATTTATTTTTGTTAAATCTAAATCCAAAATTTAGCACTGCCCATAACGACATGTCATACATGTATTTGACCATTATTAATGGTCAAATACATGTTTGACTGAGTCGGCATCTGAAGATAGATAATCATAAAATTCCTTCATTACAAAACTATAGAGGCCTGATAAAAGGAACTGAATAGAAGAGTCTAAGAACTGTGAGCTCAGGCTGTACACACCAGAGGTGAAGCTAATACTCTGTTAGAAATTCCGTTTACTCCCGAATAGACAGTCTTAAAGTACCGCACTTATTTTATCCTTAAACGATTTATTTACTTAATTATTTATTCGAATGCTTTCCTCACATTCGTTTTGACAAGAGCTGAGTCATGAATGGGGAGTATCGTTAATAAGTGTATCGGAGAGCGACTTGTAGACGCCACTAGTTTATGCTCATAATTAGAGACATCTGATTTTTTCTTTCCTTATTTTATTATCGTTTTTTCGCCATTCTTATTTTCCTCTCTCTATGTTGCATGAAATTAAAGTGTCTGTAACTGACTATAACAATAATAAGATTTATCATATGACGTCGCTGCTATTCAGTGGATAACGTCGTGTCATAAAATCGTATGACCACACGTGTAATAACAGTAGCGCGTACACGTAACGTCATTGACAGCGTCCATATCAACAATGCGTTTTCTTGATGAAATAATGTTCAGTTTGAAGGCGTTAAAATCCCATTTTAAAGGGTCATATGATAAGAGTGGTCATTTCATATGAAATTCATGAAACTCGCCGAAGGCTCGTTTCATTAATTTCATATGAAATGACCACTCGTGTTAGATCCTCTATATAAATAGAGGATCTTACACGAGTGGTCATTTCATATGAAACGAGCATTTGGCCAGTTTCATAAATTTCATATGAAATGAATATGAGTGTAAGAGTCTGTTTATCACATGACCCTCTAAAACGGGTTTTTTTTTTCGCCTTCAAAATGAACATTATTTTAATTTGAAAACGCATTTTATCATATGACGTCGCATCTGAGAGTGTTATAAAGCCATGCATTAAAAACGATAATCCACTAGTGGATTAAATATGCAAATTACGTTGTAACGTTTTACGTTGACGTCCATTAAAACGTCGCGTTTTCTAATGGCGAAATCGTGACGTTTTAGTGCATATTTTGCTAATAAAATGCGATTTTAGTGTCATATGATAAATAGAATCTTGCATTCGTGCTCCTGTATCATTGAATTTATTAAACTCGTTGGGGAAAACCGATAAGATGCTCGGCAAAGCCTCGCATCTTATCTTTTTCCCCAACTCGTTTAATAAATTCAATAATGCATGAGCACTCATGTAAGATCCTCTATGTTGACACGGACGTTGTTTAATGACGTTACGTGTACGCGCTACTGTTATTACTAGTTTGGACATAAGTTTTTATGACACGACGTTATCCACTGAATAACAGCGTCGTCATATGATTTACAATGTACAATATAGCTTGTATAAGGAGATGACTTTAATATAAGCAACACGCTTACTGTTCCTATATTCTACTGATTTGCACATGTATGTAATTAATGAAGAATAAAATACTGTTTAAACCATATGATAAGGCTATTTTTGTCCATTTAGCTTTTTCGAAACTTTGACAAGCCGTTTTACATGATCTGCCAAGTGCGAAGAAATAAAATAGATGTGGTGAATAAAGTTAAGAAATAGCTCAGCTCTCATATGTCTATCATTGAATTGTTGAGTAATAAGTCTCTGTTTGTAAGTCAGTTGTAAGTGCGAAGCGCGCGTTATATACATGTATCTACCCTGCAGGCACACAACGCTGAATCAACACTGAATCAAATTTGAATAAACGCTATGACGTTGATGCAGCGTTGATTCAATTTTGTTTCATTGTTGTGTGCCCAGTGCACACCGGGTAGGCGGCAATCCTGAACACTCGCGGCAATCACGAACGCAGGTCAAAAATTTACGGGGCTGTTTAGGATGAGTCGACAAAACTTCTTTATTCAGCAGGAAGAATCAGTTAACAAATAAAGGTAACTATGCCACGACTTTTAGATATGTTCAAAGATATGCCTCACCAATTTTAGTTGTTGAATCCCTATTAAGTTGCCTGTAGTTTAGGCGTAAACGCAAGATCTGTGACTTTTGAACCGCCAAAACAACAAAATAGACCAAAATGTTCAAGTTTGCTACATATTTTGATAATTTCCATGATATACAGATAAAATTTAATGTTTTCTGGACAGACTGTGCGTATTCATTTGACTCTGTCTTGTACACAAACGAAGTTCCATCGATTTGAAAACAACAGGGTAGAGAACGGCGGCAATCGAAAACGATGTTCATGGCAATCGCATAACGTCAAACAAATGTTTGAAAGGCAATCGATGAACATTTATCGTGTTTATAGCTTCTGCCGATTTCTTAATTCAAATTTAGCCAAGAATCTGTAGAATGTTGGTTTTTTGTTTATTTTTATTATTAGTATTATTATTATTAATTTATTTATTCTTACAAATGGCGCCAGGAATTAAACATGCAACACATGTACACTTGGCAATCCTACTATTGTGGAGCATGTTCTTTCCAAAACTGATTAAAAAGGTAAAGGTAAAGGTTTCCCATAGCCTAATAGCCGTAGGGGCAGTGGGGGTTAGAGACCCACTTATCTTGGGCACAGCTGATGAAAGGCGGAGCCCATCCCTCTCCTTTCGCTGCCTTATCCTTCCCTGATTCGAACAAGGTACCCATTTACTGCTGGGTCGACAGAGAGAGTTTTCCAGTCATCGTATGGCGACAGTGAGCCGCGAACTCACGACCTTACGGTGACTTTCTGCACAATAGCCGAGCCACTCTAACCACTCGACTACCGCGCCTCTCTCAAAAGTGATTAACTTCCGGAATAAAAAAAACTTATTCAATCATCGATATTTTGACTCATTTTGCTGATACTCTTGTTATATGATACGATATGTCCCTTGTAAGGCTCTCTTAAAACATAAACTGTGGTGCTCATTATAATTGCCCCATTGAGAGAGTTTAATGATAACCAACCATGTATGCTTTAAGCAGATATTAGGGAAACCAATGTTCAGTCTTACAAACCTCTACTTTGTCTGTACGTTATAGGAAGGAAAACGAGGGTAGTCAATAATGCATTGTACTGCTTGTTTTAAGTCTGAAATTCAAACTTAGGAGAGGCGTATCAGGCACCAGTAAAGACGCTGTGATTCAGCCACCGGACGTCGTTTCTCTATATGTCCAAACTGAAAAAAAAAACGATGCTGTTTCCTTTGCACTGTACTTCGACAGAAATTTGCACATCTACAAGAGCATGCACATATGCTGTCTGATCCGTATTTCTCACTCTCTGCTGTGTTCTGTTCACTGTCTACTTTCTACTGCGTCCTGTCTACTGTTTACCTTCTTCTTCCTACAATCACATAAATTTTGTGCATGTGGTGTGCATTGGTACGCAAATACATCCATAACTTTTGCCCATGTTCTTGCATATGCACAAAATCCATCTTAAAGTAGACGTAAAATATACAGGAAGCAGTGACAATATATATTGTAGACTGTCAACAGGACACAGTAGACAATAAGACAGTAAAAATGACGTAAAAAGTATACACTATCTGCGGCGTATGTTGACGAGCGTGTGCGCAGGCAGGCATGTTTGAGTGCTTGATATTGGATAGCATAGGAATCGCCATTAAATTCTGAAGAATATCTTGCATAGCATTTGAATCTCATGTACGCAATTTCCCAGTATGGTACTGGCTATTATGTGGTTTGCCATTTGGCGAATCCTGTGCATGGTAAACGATTCCTACGCATGAAATTGCCCTGCATGAGCTTGTAATTCGTTGAATCCCATGCATGCTCTTTAAACTTCAATTATGGTATTGCCAAGCATGATTTTGCCAAGCAAAGGATTTTTTTAAATATTCGAATCCCATGCATGGTACTGACTATTATCGCACTTGGTTTTTGACAATTTTTATGCCTAATATTGGCCAGTATCGTATTGGCTAGCACAAGTTTGCCATTCGACGAACCCCATGCATGGTACATGTATATACATCCTATGCATGGAATTATCATCTATGGTATTGAGTAGCATATGGTTCTTCATTCGGCGAATATCATGCATGGTGTTCGATCCATGCATGGCATGGCATTGTCAAAATTCAACGAATCCATCGCATGGTATTCGAAGTCTATGTATGTTATTCACACCGTACAACCGGCTGAAGTGGTGCCAGATGGCTACAGAGACAGCAGATCACCAAAAGTGAAAGTAGATTAGATATTCATTGTTTAAAAAAACAATAGAAAAACAATAATAGTAATAATCATAATAATAATAAAAATAATAATAATAATGTCATGAAAGTTTCGACGGCGTATCGTCCAAGCCAAACATGATAAAATTTTCCTGAGTATCTTCTAAAATATATGATTGTAACTGCGCAGAAATTAGGGCAACATTCTGACAAACTAAACCAGTGCTGATCAAACATTATCCGGTAAGGTATGCTCGGAATGGCTATTGCTGTTCATTGGGTTTTTTCCGGGGGTAACTTTGTTGCCTGTCTTCATTACATGCCATGCCAAAACGTTCTTTTTGCATGTTTGTCTAGTTTGCACATGCAACCATTTCCTCGAATTCTGCACAGCAAGGGATATATTTGACTGTTAACTAAGGCTTTTCATGGGAATCTACTTTTTTTTATTTTATTTCTATTTTGACACGCTGTCGGAAAAAAATAGTGATGCTGTGTGTGAATCTTGTTTTATGCAAGTTTAAATAAATATCTTTTTCAGATTTACACTCGTTGAACAGTGCACCAATTTCCATTCCACATATTTCTGATTCTAATGATATTTTGATGGAGCCACAAAGATTTATACTTTGAGCAAGGACTCCTTCACAAAATTTCAGTTAAAGTCGGTGCTGATTATGGCGCCATTTGTCTGGGCTGTTTCTGACTGAAATTTCTGTGACAGTCATTGACCAAAGTGTGAGATTTTTGCGATTTTTTCGAAAAATCATTAGAACCGTAAGATATGGACTTGGGAGTTATGCAGGTAACTGAATATACACTACTGAAAGAGGAAAAAAGATTTGCCTGCATTATTGGATCAAAGTTCTTTTTCCTTTATGTACATGTTCAATACCTGTCTGAACTGTGTTGCAAATTTCAAATCCCTGCATCAAATACTGTAGGAGGAGTTGTGGAGACACAAATAGTGCTACAAAGTGTGAAATATGGCCAAAATATGTATGTCATTTAAGGGGACATAATTCTGCAATAATGATCTGGATCAAATTTCCTTTTCTCTATGCATGTTCAATGCATGTCCGAACTGTGTTGCAAGTTGCAACTCCCAGCATCAAATACTGTAGAAGAATTTGCGGAGACAAGAACAGTACTACAAATGTGAAGTATGTACGTATGGACAGAGGCAAAACTATATGCCGCTCCCCACTTTTGCGGAGGCATAAAAACAAGGCGGGGTCTGCTGACAACCGTTTGTCACCAGCCTCACAGTCTGACAGCTGCTGAGGCTTGTGACAAATGCTTGTCACTAGCCTTTTTTATGGTTTCGTGTGGGGGGGGGGGGGGTATTAAACAATGAATATTGCTAAATGTTCCTAATCAAATCGAATGACAGAATAACTTTTAAGATAATGAAATTCTTGACTTGCCAAAAGCACTGCAGTACATGTAGCTCATTTGCAACGGAAAAGTAGTTACCGAAACAATATCAGAAAGTTGCCGAAAGATGTAAAGCTATTAAATGCAACAACATGCATTCTAGTGGACAAGCATGCTTCATTCTTCATGATTTCACGCCGAAGTCACAGTATAATCATTTTAAAGATACGTACCAATATGTTGATACCTGTCATCAATGTCAGCCTATTTCCATACAAACTGGTCTGCCATCCCAGCTGTCCACCTGAAAGTGCATCTGTTGACAAAGGCAACCATTTTGTCGCTACCCGTCCTCTTTGAAAGTGTGTATTTTCATTATAAAACCAAATTGTGCATCAATAATTGGCAGGAATATTGCTAACTAATTGAAGTTTTATTGCAAGCAAGCAAACAGATTGGGCATTATCTCAGTTACGTTTAATGGGAGCCAAAAAGCCAGAAAACCACCCAGACTGATACTGTAGAATCTACAGACACTGAGCAACTTCTATATGAGGCTAAACTCTTCCAGGATTTTATCTTCTGTTTTTACCAGCAATTTTATCTCACCTACTCAAAATCTACTTTTACTTTTGGTGATCTGCTATCTCTGTAGCCATCTGGCATCACTTCAGCCGTTTGTACGGTGTGTTTTTCCGCAGCATGTTATTAGCTTGCATGTGTTCCATGGTGGAATAATCATGCATATGATGCTGGCCAATACCATGTACGTAAATCGTCAAATGGCGATCGTAGGCTATTAAATACGAAGGTGGGCTACACCATGTATGGAGTTCGTCATATTAGATGGGATTCAAATACTACATGCACGAAAATCGTCCATTACAAATTACTCGCTAGCCGGTATCAGTTGGCAATGTCATGCATGACATTCAAATACCATATATGAGATTCATCGAAAGACAAACCAAATGTAAGTCAATACCATACTTGGCAAAACCACACATGGGACTTGAATACCATGCCTGAAATTCGTCGGATGGCGAATCCTATGTTAGCCAATACCATGATGGACAATACCGTGCCTATGACTGGAATACCATGCGTTGAACTCGTCGAATTGCTATCTCTGGCTAGCCGATACCATACTCGGCATATCAAATCTGCTATTCGAATACCATGCATGGCATTCCTCGGAAGGTGAACCCAAGGCTACACACAATTCTGATGGACAGTACTGCCCATGGGAAGCGGTTCTGTGAATGGGATTCGTCGACTGACAATTCATACAATGCTAACCATAATCAGTCTAGGCAATGCTGTGCATGGGATTCGAATATGATGCATGGGTTTCATCAAATGGCGAATACCATGCTAGCCAAAACAATGCTTCATGCTTGACAATGCCATGCATGAGATATAAAAAAAAAACATACATTGAGATTCGACTAATAGCCAACACATGCTTCCCAATAACGCATTGAACAATGTCATAATGAAATCCGTGAGTGAGTGAGTAAACTCGGGTTTAACGTCCCACCAACAACGAGGTCATATGGAGACGGGACCTCGGTTTAAAGTCTCATCCGAAAGACTGGAGAAGCGGGGGATCGATCTTGCGATCCTTTGGCGGATTGGTTGTCCGGAGTATTATCCACTACACTACAGGCGCTCCTTATAATGGAATCCGAGTAGGCCTACATGGGATTCATCAAACGTTCAACTCAATGCCATGCTGTGCATTCGAATTCCGTGTACGGATTTCATCGAATGACGAATCCAAAGCTAGCCGATACCTTGCTGAGTAATACCATGCATGGGATTTGAATACTGGTATCCATCAGATTTATCGACTGGCAAACCCCATATAAGCCAATAACATACTGAGCAAAATACCATGCAGAGGATTCCTCGAATGGTGGACTCCATGTTATTCATACCATGCTGGGCAATACTATGTATGAATTTCGAATATATAGATAATGAGCCCCATCCTAGTCGACATCATGCTGTGCAATTTCATGAATGGGATTTGAATAACATTCATGGTATCCATCGAATGGCAAATCCAATGATACACATCACCATGATGAGCAACACAAATACCATGCATGAAACTTGTCGAAAGGCGAACCTTTTGGTACATGTACCCGATACCAAGCTGGACAATACCATGCATGGGATTCGAATACCTGCCAAGGAATTCGTCGATAAATGGCAAATCTCATGCTAGCAAATTGATTCATGGACTTTGTATATTGAGCTACGTTGAGCCTGACAACAGCAATAACAATAATCACAACAGCAACCATAGTTGACATTGTGTTATATTGGGGAACGATGGGTATTTAAAGCAATAATACATATACTGCGCTTCGTTGTGTTTTTCGAGCGTCTGGTTCAGACAATGGCCTGAAACAACGACAAATCAATAATAAGAACAACAATTTCAGCGACAAAAACAAGCAAAAGGCTTTTACCCATATAAAGTATATTTTAATGTTTCCAGGCATAACTCTTCTTCAAGACATACACGGATTCCAGTGCAATCTCGTGTCTGTTAACAGAAACACTCAGTCTTGAAGGCGCATGTTATTAAATGAAAACTAATGCAGCATGGCTTTATCTAGAAACAGTTTGTTGTACAGCTTCTTTGTCATCGATTGCCATGCCCTGCGTTAGTCGATTGCAACTGATTTTAGAAAACAGCGTTTTCGATTGCCAGAAGCTTTTACCCTTGCATTTTCATCCCCCTCCAAGTACGGCGAAAATTAAACGTAGAACCTAGAACTTTTACAGGTGTTTAGGAAAGACATTCAAGTTTATGAGAAGACAATGTTTTATTTAATTTGACCTTGAATAATTTGGAATATAAGCCAGAGATCTGAATTTGACAGTCTAAAATTTCATGGTCAAAATGTAAGAAGGCGGTGCGATAATTAGTAAAGACTTTGTGAAGAAAATTCTTCTTCAGGGAAATTTTCAGACATGCTGCTTCAGACCAGTAATAAATTTCTTACCCAAAACCGTTCGATTAAATAAAATAAAACATGTTAAACTGAGTTACCCTAACTCGTCGCGTAAATATTTGATCCGCGTTCTGGATTGCCGCGAGTGTTCAGGATTGCCGCCTACCCGGTGTGCAGTGGGTACGTACATTTGAACAAAATAACTAACTAACTAACTAAATAAATAAAATAGATAAATAAATGAATGAAAAAAAATGAATTTTACTAAAAAATTCAACGCTAGAGCTGAACTATTTCGATTTTAACGCATAAAAAACAGCTGATAGCCTAAAAAGTATTCTTTGCATTCAAATTCTCCCACCTTCCCGCCCCTGCTAATATTCATTACTAAGTTGTTATGAAAGCATACTGAAAAGCTTAAACTGTAAAACACTCTTACTCGTTCCTATGTTGCGGTCTGGTGTAGTTGTTATTTTTGTGTGTTTCTAATGAATAATCGGAATCTATTTAGGGAAATTCTGTTTATTAGAAATTAAGCCGTTTTTTTTTTCTTATCTTTACAATAAATGGGGAAATCAGAAAAAAAAAAAGTCCAACAGCTTATCGCAAAGTTTTTCAGGACCACTTCATACCAATTAAACCTGCTCTCAGTAGATTTATTTTGTCACAAAGTCATGATATTTCACTTCTCAAATATTTTACTCCACTTTCGTTTAATTATTAGGATTATTATTATTATCATTATTTTTTCATTTTTAATGACTTTTACTTTTGTTCCTTAAAATTACCACATTACATAGACGTTTCAAAGAAAAAAAAAGGTGTTTACTCTATGAGACTTGGCCACTTGCCTAATCAACACATTTTTGACACATACCTGCACCCAACATCGTTTGTTTCCGTTGATAGTTACGGAAATAGGCGGATAGAGGGTCAAGTTTGAAGTCATCCGCATATGTGTCATGTGGCTAAGGTATATAAACAAACATGGCAGCTTTACCAGTTCAGACACTTCCGTATTTAATTCTTTTATATTTCAACGCACTTACAGTGTCAGCAGCTAAATATGAACCGACATGGGCGAGCCTTGATTCTAGACCACTGCCTAGTTGGTATGATGAGGCCAAACTTGGTATATTCGTTCACTGGGGTGTGTTCTCAGTGCCCAGTTTCTCCAATGAATGGTTTTGGCACGACTGGAAAACATCAAAACTTCGTGGAATAGAACAGTTTATGGCGGACAACTACAAATCATATTTTACATATCCTGATTTTGCAGCAGCCTTCTCAGCAGAATTCTACTTGGCGGACCAGTGGGCTGACATTTTCAATTCTTCAGGTGCAAGGTAACCCAGCAGGCACTTGACGTCAAAATGTCATAGCATTGACGTCGATGCGACGTGATTACATCACATCGACATCAATACAACGTCATTAAGATACCATGTGCCTGCAGGAAATGAGCAGTGTGCTAAAATTTTCAGTTTTATTATACTTTGTAGCAATGTGCAGGCAGAAGGGCAACCTTGTGCAGGCATTGAGAAGACAGTCTGATATGGCCCATCAGTGTATTGCAATGCTGACATAATATCAGTAGCTGTCATAAGAAATCTGATATTTGCTTTTTCACATGAGTAGGTATTTTTATTATTTTTTTTTTTTTCTAGATGTCAGAAGATGCTTGTAGTGACTAAAATACATTTACAAGCAGTCAAAGCAGGCAGCTGTTCAGGGTCTACACTGTTTGTCATACATGTATAGAGATATAGACTGGCAGTTTTAGCACCTTTGATAGAAAAATGCAGTACCCAAAGAGTTAAAGAATCTATGCAGTAGCTTCAAAAGCTAACTCCGAGCTTAGGTTGATTTATGTTAATAATCGTAATTCTCTCTTATTATGTCTTAATCTTTATCTTTTTTTTTTTTTTATCTTTGCATTATCTCATCTCACAAGAGTAAAATATCTCTGAAAAGATGGAAAAAAAAGTCATAAGGGTCATTGGCATGATCCAAGTTATTTTATTTGGCAGCTGTGTAAAGTTACATGTTCATCAAAAGGTCTATAAGTAATTGACCTAACGCCAAAGTACTTATCGCTCCGCCTTTCAAATTTGTCCAAGTATAATTTACAAAAGGAACTATTGTCACAAAACACACGTGCATTTGTTTGTCCGAGGTTTTTACCTAATTTAACTGGTCAATGCACATTTTGACTGACAGGTGACGACAGGTCAATTCATTAGACTAAAGATTGAAGACTCTAACCAACTTCTGTGTAGTGTGGTCAGAGTTAACACTGATCCTACATTAGTGATAGGTGAGGTTGTAGACAATGGTAGGACAATGCACTCAGAGGCAAATTGGAAGATTTATTAGCAAAATAACCTTAAGTGCTTAAATATTGGGACACCTCAAAAAATAATTTTCCATTTGTCCCAAATGGAAAATTAATGATTTTTAGGTGTAGCAATATTTAAGCACATTAGGGTAAGACCAAACCTTTCACTTTATTCCATGTCATCTATCAGTTAGGTACAAAATGCAAACACACAAGTAAAACATAAGCAGTCATAGCTATTTTCCGGCTAACCATTTTGACATCTTGTAATGTGTATGGTATACCAACATATTTGTCCACCATTTTTAAAAGGGAAGCAACTTTCATGACTTCCTGTTTGCTTTCCTGGATAATGAAACCCTTCCAAATGTGGATCTACTGTTAAAAGAAAGAATTTGCTGATGTAGGAGAAATTCTTTCCGTAAAGCATATCAACCCGCATTGAAAAGAAAGCAGAAATAAAAATGATAGGGTTACTTCCCCTGAAAGTGTACCTATTAACCTTAGTTTTTGTTTCAGATATGTAGTGTTTGTAAGCAAGCATCATGAAGGGTACACAAACTGGCCATCAAAATACTCCTTTGGTTGGAACTCCATGGATGTTGGACCTAAAAGAGATATTGTAGGTAGGTGGCTGTACCCTTTTGTAGCCTATCTGTTAAATTTCAGAAGTGGTTACTTTTGTTCTTTTACTTTAAAGCTAATGTTGCACTTAAATATGCTTGTTATACATTGAGTCATTATGATGATCCAGTGCTCCAGATAAGAAGGGGTAAAACAGATAATTAAGGGATAACTATCCATATTTCTCCACAAAAACATATTTTGTGACCCATTATTAGAACCGTCTCATTGAGACGGTTCTAATGAGGGGTCACAACATTTTTTTTTTTGAGAAATAAGAAAAATTATCTTTGAATTATCCCAAATACCCCCTCTTATCTGGAGCTCATATACTAGCATTTTTAGAATTTGACTAACAGCTTACAGCAGCTTAAATTCTTTATCTCCAAACTTGTTATTGTGCATTTTGTCACCTTCATCAATGATTGTGTGATAACACTAATTTGAACTTTGGCTTTTCACTATTATACAGATTATGGCACCACAATATATTAATAATGATAATTTTCGATACATGTATCAGAAACTGTTGTCTGGATATTCAGCATTAGTTTTGGGATATACAAAAATCAGCTCTGCTTCATACATCAAAGTATTATCAGTGCTCCAATTAAGAAGGGGTAACGTGGATAATTTAAGAATAATTTTCCATATTTCTGCATTAAAGCATATATTATGACTCCTCATTACAACTATCTGGCTAAGATGGTTCTAACATTAAGGTTGCAGCATACAAGTATGTTTTGGTTAGAGAAATAAAAAAGATTATCTCAGAATTATCCTCAAAACCCCACCATATCTACAGCTGTGGGTTATGTTTTTGTCTCCTTTGTGTTCTTAAAAATGGATGAACAGGACTGGTGTCTTTTATTCAAAATTAACTAAATTTGTGTTTTGTATATGCAAAATTGATTTTGGGATGATACAAAAAATTAGTTTGTGATATTACAATACTGAGTTTCAATAGATGTCCTCATCAGTACTGGTATAAATTACCAACATACTTAGTCTGTGGTATTTATTTAGTGCCTCCCACATACTTTAATATGATACATTTTTAGCTCACCTGAGCCAGCGGCTCCGGGGGAGCTTATAGGATGGTAAGGCTCCGTCGTCCGTCCGTCCGTCGTCCGTCCGTCCACAATTTCAAACGACTTCTCCTCTGAAACCGCTGAGCCAATTGTAACCAAATTTCATATAGGGCCTCCTGGGACCTTACGAACCAAAAGTTGTTCAAACGGTCCTGGTCACATGACCAACATGGCCGCCATGCCCATATATGGTAAAAACCTGAAAAAATCTTCTTCTCCAGAACCAATAGGCCGATGGCCTTGAAACTTGGTATGTAGCATCGGGTACGCGAGTACTACCAAGATTGTTCAAATTATGACCTTGGGTTGACCTTGACCTTTTTTACGGTAAGGTCATATTTGCTTCCTTATGCTTTTATATGGCAAGATGCCACAACATAAGATATCTTGGAAACTGTTGAAGATTTTGGGCTAAAAATTGGTATCTACAGTCATCTTAATGACTACATGAAGATTTATGAGTATAAGAGGTCAAGGTCATTCTTTGACCTTTGACCCTGAACTCTTATATTTTGACAAGTTCTAACAATCTACTCAAAAGCCACTCAGCCAATTGAAACCAAATTTCATATAGAGCCTGCAGGGGTTGAGGGAACAAAAATTTATTCATACCGTCCAGGTCACATGACCAACATGGCCACCATGCCCTTATATGGTAAAAACCTTTAAAAATCTTCTTCTCCAGAACCAGTTGACAGATGGCCTTGAGTTTTGATATGTAGCATTGGGTACTTGAGTACTATCAAGATTGTTCAAATTATGACCTTGTGTTGACCTTGACCTTTTTTACGGCAAGGTCAAATTTGGGATAATGCTAGAACATGAGATTTCATGATAAGTTTTGAAGATTTTAGCCTAAAAATTGGTATATACAGTCATCTTAATGAGTACATGAAGATTTGTGAGTACAAGAGGTCAAGGTCATTCTTTGACCTTTGACCCAGTACTCTCATATTTTGACAATTTCAAACAATCTCCTCAAAAACCACTGGGCCAATTGTGACCAAATCTAATATAGAGCCTCCAGGGGTTGAGGGAATGAAAAAAAATTCTAACGGTCATGGTCACATGACCAACATGGCCACTATGCCCATATATGGTAAAAACTTTTAAAAACCTTCTTCCCCAGAACCAATTAACCGATGGCCTTGAGACTTGGTATGTAGCATTGGATACTTGAGTACTATCAAGATTGTTCAAATTATGACCTTGTGTTGACCTTGACCTTTTTTACGGCAAGGTCAAATATGGGAAAATCCTCGAACATAAGATTTCATGGAAAGTTTTGAAGATTTTGGCCTAAAAATTGGTATATACAGTTGTCTTAATGAGGTCATGAAGAATTATGAGTACAAGAGGTCAAGGTCATTTCTTGACCTTTGATCCAGATCGCTCATATTTTGATATTCGTAACCATTTCCTCAAAAGTCAAAGGGCCAATTGTAAACACATTTCATATAGAGCCTCCAGGGGTTGATTGAATAAAAATTTGTTCAAACGGTCCAGGTCACATGACCAACATGGCAGCCATTACCACTTATGGTATTAAATCTTTAATATTTTTCTTCTCCAGAACCAATACACCTATGGCCTTGAAACTTGGTAAGTAGCATGGAGTACTAAAGTACCACCAAGAGTGTTCAAATTGTGACCTTGGGTTTACCCTGACCTTTTTTGCGGCATGGTCAAATATGGGAAAATGCTAGAACATAAGATTTCGTGGAAAGTTTTGAAGATTTTGGCCTAAAAATGGTATATATGGTTGTCTTGATGAGTACATGAAGATTTATGAGTACAAGCGGTCATGGTCATTCTTTGACTTTTGACCCAAGACTTATATTTTGACAATTTCAGACATGATAAGAAAAAGCCACCTTGCCAATTGCCCAGGTGAGCGATTCAGGGCCTCATGGCCCTCTTGTTTATTATATTATAGGCGAGCTTGCTGATAGCATCAGGAGTCGGACTAACATGCACTTTGGGCTGTATCATTCCATGTTTGAATGGTTTCATCCATTGTACATACAGGACAAAGCTAATAACTTCACAACACAGGATTTTGTCAATGTAGGTATTTCTTATGATAGCACTTATTAAAATGAATCCCATGTAGTTCTTGCAATTGCTGGTGTTTTCCATCCAACCAATAGTGATAGACATGCACATATGGACATAATTTTATACAAACTGTTTTTTTTATATGGTTCTTTGAAAGCAACAAGCAAGATTTCCATATTAATCCTAATAAACACCCCTGCTCTTAAAAACACCCCTGCTTCTTTTCCAGGATGTTTCAAGTCCTGTTTTCCATCACTTGTACAAAGAGAAACAATGTTCATAATTCCTATTTGCCTCTTTGGAGGACATTGCTCTTCCTAATAGGGTTCACTCTTTAGAAAAGAATTTGCTCCAAGATGAGCAAATTCTTACCTTAAAGAGTTGACCCATTTTGAAGAGAGAGACAAAACAAGAATATAGTGGAATTGCCTCCTCTGAAATTATGTCCACTCATCTCAATACTATTAGAAGTATATGGCAGTGGCTGATTTCCTTCTCTTCAGGCTCTAAATAACGCTCTAAATAACTAAAGGAGATGACTTTAATATAAGCGACACGCTTACCGTCAGATCCTATATTCTACTGATTTGAATATTATGTATATGTATGTATTTAATGAAGAATAAAATACTGTTTAAACCAAATAACGCTCCCTCAGGTAATATGCAATGCCCTTGAGGTGTTTAATAGGATTATTATGGTATATGGTTTAAACTGTAACTGGACACAGCTCATTTGAGCCACGACATGAGAAAACCAACAATGTGGTTGTGCGCCCAGCACAGACTCAGATCAGCCTGGGCTTTCAACCAGTCTGATCAAACTCTTCGCCAAGCGCTTAAAGGGTAGCTTAGGGTCTAAGCTACCTTCATGTGGACAGTGAAGACTCTGATCAGACTGGGCGGATGCCCAGGCTGGTCTGAGTCTGCACTGGTCACACAACCACATTGTTGGTTTTCTCGTGTCACGGCTCATTTTCTTTTTCAGGCAAAGACCCTTCCTGAGCTATATGAAATAGTTAAGAGGTATAAACCTGATGTGGTGTGGTCGGATGGTGATTGGGAGGCGCTTGACGTCTACTGGAAATCTAAAGAATATATTGCATGGCTCTACAATGACAGGTTTGTTCATTGTTTGTATCAGGGCCCAACCAGGTAGGCGATTTCGAAGAAACACACACGTGGGCTCCATTGAGTAACAAACCTCTCCCTGTTTTGGGTTGAGGGATTGCTATACAAAGAAAATTTAGAAAGGCCTGAATTCACGATCCATACAACTCTAAAAAACTTATAGATTCTCTCTCTTTTCATACCCAACTCGCCCTATCATAATTCACTCCATAGGGGAACTGTAAGATGGTTGAATACGATGAAATTTCTGTTTAAAGTGTTTAAGGGAGGTGACTGTGTACTTATGTTCCATAAGTAATAATTAAACAGCTGGACCAGTTGACCATGTTATTTGTATTTAGATTGAGAGTGCATATGTTTAGTTTATTTGCGGTATGCGATTACCTTGGCGCCATATGATGTAATGTTCTCTGTATACTGTAAAACACTTAAATTTGGCGGTTACTGAATTTTGGCAATATTGGTGGGGAAGGCAAAGAGCGCTAAAGTACAAGCCCGTCAATATTTGATATTTAATGCATTTACATATGCACAACAGAAGAGGGGCTCAGATAAAAAGGAGTACCTGATGAGTATTTGAAATATTTTCTATTCTGTTAAATTATACACAGTGGCATCACATTAGAATCGCCTCCATGGCATGATTCTAATAGATGCCACAATGTATAGTTAAATAGAAATGTAGGAAGAAATGCTTCTAATTTACATTAATTTTTGAACGCCAAAATTGATATGGGCCAATAAGCCATTTTAAGTAAACAGCTAAATTTTGACATCACAGATATTAAGTGTTTTACAGTATATAATACAGAATTTCATAGGCCAAAACTGCTGCCTCTCCATATTGGCTTCGGCTTGTCTCTATAATAAGTCTATTGAAATTTACACTACACAAAACTTTTTTCTTTTGAAATATCTCAAAAATGTTTTCCAGCTGTTAATGCTTGGCTATTCTTGAACAGTTCCAAATATCATTAAAAGCCCTGCATATTGCTGTTCTGCTCATATAATTATCATACAATTAGTATTCTTTTTATGTGGCTTTGTCCCATTTGGTGATGTCGATGGCATGTGGAATTTAAACAGTATTATTTCATATATACATATGTACATACATACATATAGCAAAGGTACAAAGTTGATGGTATAAAGGATAAAGCTAATTTGTAAGCCATCTCCACTGGTAGCCATCTTCTGTGGAATTTCATTGTATCAGTTACACTATTGTGTAAGTTCTGAAATACTTTCTATTTTTACCAGCCCAGTGAAGGATAGTGTGGTGATTAATGACAGATGGGGCCAGAATGTTGGTTGTAAACATGGTGGCTTTTTCACATGTGGAGATAAATATAATCCGGGTAAGTTGGCTTCTTTGCCTTGGTCTGCGTAATCAGGCACATTCAAATTAACATAGAGATCTCTCCAGTGAAACACATCCTGGTAATTCTCCATGCCTTCTATATTTTACAAAAAAGTTGTAATTCCCCTATAATAATAAGACATTTGCTCGGACAAACAACTTTTCTTGGAACACCTCTTACTGTAAATTGTGGCTTAAGAAACAAAATCATCTGTCCATATCCTTTGACATACAATCGTTGATCCAATGCTGTATATCTTTGTTCTAAGGTCTGGTAGTAAAATATTTCAGTCCTCCTTGTTTTCTGACTTCTTTAAACAATATCTTATTGTCTCTCATTCAGAAGCCCTGTTTGTCCTGGACATTTACTGATTTCAAGCTACTTGGGACTCAAATCACTAACCAAACACCTACCAGTGTTTATTTTTTGTTTCAGGTCATCTAGTTGTACACAAATGGGAAAATGCAATGACCCTGGACAAGTATTCCTGGGGCTACAGACGGAATGCCAGGCTGGTGGATTATCTCTCCATTGAAACACTAATTGATACCTTTGTACAGACTGTCAGGTATGATTTTGTTATGATTAGAATATTACCGTAAAACTAGTGACGGCGAGTTATTTTCTTTGGAAGAAGGAGACAACATGATATTGCAGATTGTTACAACTGGCATTGTAGATCTATCAATACTTTTCATGTCTCTTTTTTGTCATTGATTTTCCACCAATCTCTGTTTAAGTTGTGATGGTAAGATATTGATAAATATTGGTCCTTGCCATGATGGAAATGCTGTGGCTGTAAGATATAGATGAATGTTGAGCCACAGGATAATGACATTATTGTTCTATGAATGTTTATCTTGTCTGTGTTCTAGTTTTGGTGGTAACATGAAGATGAATTTCGGTCCACAACAAAATGGTATAATCAATCTATAAAGTTTTATTTTATGTCTCTATTCTAGTTGAGGTGGCAACATGTTGATGAATGTCAGGCCATTGGTCCACAGCATAATGGTATTAATGATCTAGCAGTGTTTGCCATGTCCCTGTTTGCCATATCTCTGATTTGGTAGTGTAGTAATATGTTGATGAATGTTGGTTCACAGCATGATGGAATTATGGGTCTCTGAGCGTTCGTCATGTCTCTGTTCTGATGTTGGTGGTAACATGGTGATAAATCTTGGTCCACAGCATGATGGAATAATTGATTCATAAGTGTTTTGCATGTCTATATTCCAGCTGTCATGGTAACATGTTGATGACTGTTGGTCCATGGCATGATGTAATAATATATCTCTGCGTGTTTTTCAGGTCTCTATCCTAGTTGTGGTGGTACGTGGCTGAATGTTCGGTCATGGCGTGATGGTACATTGTAAAATTAATCTAATAGTGTTTGTCATGCCTCTGTTCCAGCTGTGGTGGTAACATATAGATGAATGTTGGTCCACGGCATGATGGAATAATTGCTCTCTGAGTGTCTGTCATGTCTCTGTTCTAGTTGTGGTGATAACATATTGATGAATATTGGTCCACAGCATGATGAAATAATTCATCTCTGGGTGTTTGTCATGTCTATGTTCAAGTTGTAGTGGTAACGTGTTGATAAATTTGGTCCATGGCATGATCGAATAATTGATCTGTGTCTGAGTTTTTTCATGTCTCTGTTCTAGGTGTGGTGGAAACATGATGATGAATGTAGGTCCATAGCATGATGGACCAATTGATCTCTGAATGTTTGTCATGTCCCTGTTCTAGCTGTGTTGGTGTTCTAGGTGTGGTGGAAACATAATGATGAATGTAGGTCCATAGCATGATGGAGCGATTGATCTCTGAATGTTTGTCATGTCCCAGTTCTAGCTGTGTTGGTAACATGTTGATGATTTTCTGTCCATGGCATGTTGGAATAATTGATCTTTGTTTGGCTTGTCTCTGTTCTACTTGTGGTGGCAATATTGTAATAAATGTTCGTCCTCAGCAAGTTAGAATAATTGACCTATCAGTGTTTGCCATGGCCCTGTTCTAGTTGCGGTGGTAACATGTTGATGGGATGATGGAATACTTGTTCTATCAGTGTTTGTCATGTCTATATTCCATCTGTTGTAGTAAAGTATTGATGAATGTTGGTGCATGGCATGATGGAATTATTGATCATTGAGTGTTGGCATGTCTCTGTTTTAGTTATGGTGGTATGTTGATGAATGTTTGTCCATGGCATGATGGAATAATTGATCTATCAATGTTTGTCATGGCTATGTTGTAGTTGTGGTGGTAACATGTGGATGAATGTTGATCCACAGTTAGGTTGTCATATAATTGACCTAAGAGTTTTGTTTCTTGTCTGTGTTCTAGTTGTGGTGGTAACATGTTGATGAATGTTGGTCCAAGGCATGATGGAATAATTGATCCGCTGATGCAGGAGAGACTTCAGCAGATGGGTCAGTGGCTAGATGTCAATGGAGAAGCTATATATAGTACCAGACCATGGACATATCAAAATGATTCTATAAACCCTGATGTTTGGTAAGCCAAATTCATACATATATACGTCACAAAAAGAGTCATGTAAATTGAGCTAAAATCATAAAAGTAAAAAGTATGCAAAGACCAGGAACTGAAACAATCAAAATCCAAATCCAGCCCTCAAACCATAGTTGGAAACAACTAAGATTACAAATAATCAAGATACAGAGAACATATGGCCAACCGAGTGAGCAGCTTGTTCCCAAAAGGTGGCCACTCAGCAACCCAAACCGAACCAAAACTAATAAGAACATACATAAGGTAAAGCATCACAGAAATTCTGACACCAAAAACAGGCAACAGAGAACCACAACAGAACTACCGCCTTGGAACGGTCAGTAATGAATTACTGGGGGGCTTAAATCGATTTTACAGGCCCAACCTCACCCTCAGTTTCTGAAGTGGTACAAAACATTTAGTTGGTTATTTCGGTTCGCATGATAACCCTCTAACTCGTCAATGAATCATCATGGTAAACACATAAATCAAATTTCAACACCATGAAGAAGCAAAGACGAGGACTCAACAGATACAACGGGCCGTCTGACAGGTGGAGATCCCTGTCCTGCCAAACAACCCCACTGGAAATCTGAAGCAAAAGAAGGTCACCAGTTGAGCCCCGGTGGACCAAGCAACAGACAAAAAGGCTCCGGTCCCAACCAACTAAAATATATAGCTTTAGGTCGGGGCCATCATAGAGTCTGACGACCGATCCCCCGGTATCTATAAGCTTCCAGTTATAGATACCCTAAGCCTAGAAGTCTACAGGCTTGTTTTTCATCATATCTTACAAACAGATTCATTTGAACAGATTCCTGTCTCCTGGCTCTAAATGTTCTGTTTAATTCCAAAGGTTCTCTGTTTCTTAGAATAAACTATATTTTTTCACAGAATTGAGTCATACTGCAGTTTGATGCTGTGAAACTGAATGTAATTGTTTATTTTCCTCGTGAGCATGAAGTTTACAGTGAACTATCAGTTTATTGTATATGAGCCACGACACGAGAACACCAACAAAGTGGTTGTACGCCCAGCACAGACTCAGATCAGCATGGGCATCCACCCGGTCTAATCAGAGTCTTCGCTGTCTGCATGGATGTATCTTAGACCCTTAGCTACCCTTTGAGTGCATAGCGAAGGGTCTGGTCAGGCTGGGCAGATGTCCAGGCTGCTCTGAGTCTGCGCTGGGCGCACAACCACTTTGTTGGTTTTCTCGTGTCATGGCTCAATAATTATTATCAAGACTGAAACTTTGAAGGTACCATACTTATTTTTGGCTATAAGACTGGGCTTTCTCTCAACAAAAGTAATCCAAATCTATACATCAGTCATGTGTAATTTGGCTATTGAATTTTATCTCTCGAATAAGCGTTCTTGTTCCAAAACATTCCAACATCAAGATGAATCTAGATTTTTTGGATTATTTTGGAAAGAGAAAACCAGAATCTTATAACCGAATAAATCTGATATTCTGAAAGCAGAGTCCAAACACTAAGGACATACTTTCGATGAGTCCTTGATGGCTGTAAATTACCATTTTATTATACTTTCGTTGCGGTTGCTGTTTAATTTATTGTGTTCTCATTATAAGCCTATTTTAATAAAAATAGAAAATAGGTAAAATAGTTGTTAAATGTTTTTCATATAATTTGCTTAGTCTGTTGTAACCCTTCTGTTCATCTAAATTATTTAGTTCAATAAAGATAGCTGAGTTGCCACCTATTTGGGAAAGAGCTGCTGACTCGGCTTATCACTTGTAATTTATTGTTTGTTGGGATGTCTTTGTCAGTCTTTCCCTTTGATGTTGGGGATAGGGCTTGGGATCTGATTCAGTCAGTTCCTGAAGTGTAGTTACTCTTTAAATTTACACTTTAGAAGGTGATATGTAAACGATACTGAAAAGTAGTTGTCATAATCACTGCCTTGTTTATCAGTGCATGTACATCATCTTTTCAGGTATACCAACAAAACTGCTGATGGGAAGACATCAGTATATGCTATTGTTCTGAAATGGCCCTCTGCAAATAACATTACTCTTGGTTCCCCACATCCTTCAACCGACACCACAGTTGTCTCCCTGCTTGGCTATGATAGACCTAACTTCAGCTGGAAACCTACTGGGAGCCAGGGTATGGTGATCACAGTACCACCAATAGCAGAAGATAAGATGCCATGTGAATGGGCATGGGTGTTCAAACTTGAAGGATTATTACAGAAACCAAGAAACCCAGCTCATCCTGTGTATTTTCCAAAGTTTAAGAAGTACGGACCAGTGTTAAACAATTTTCAGCCAGATATAAATGTCCACTAACAGTTATCTTTGTGTTCCTACTTTAGTGCAGCTAGTCAACTATTGATATAATTCTCATCTTACCAATTGAAATTAAGACATGAATGGCTGCTGGACTGATTACTTCATTTCTTGAATTTATCATTATCGTTATATGTAATTTTTCTATTACTGCATGTATAATTTGGCAAGTCTCAGTCTGCATGTGAGATTTGGCAATTTCTATTTTTCAGACTTGGAAAATCTCAAATTACTGAAATTCGACAACCTATATAATTATATAACATACCACCAGAATATGTTATATTACAAAGACTGTCTTTTTTAACAGTGACTGCAGTTTAAGAGAAGATCGGTTCTCCTGATTCAAAAGGTAGCAAATCTTTTTTTCAGGCATATAAGTGTTAGAGTTAGATAAATAGTAGAAACCTAATGGTACTCTGTGATATCTATTAATCATTCCATTTGGCATTTTTGTGCATTTGTGTAATAGTGCTTATTTAATTTTATGTGTACATGTTACAATTATGTTAGAATGCTGAATTTACAGAAATCAAAGGACCTGGCCCAGAGATTATAAAACTTGAGTACATTCTCAAACTCAAAATCAAGCACACTGATTGGCTGCTTCCGAGCACATGCTCGGAAGCAGCCAATCAACGTGCTTTATTTTGAGTTTGAGATTATTCTCAAGTTTTATAACCTCGAACCCTGGTATATCAAGAGCCATTTTATCGCCCATTCAAACTCTCTTAAACTTGCTTTGGCTCTATTGCTTATCATCTGTGCATATGGTTACGAACAAATAATTTTTTCAACTTCATGAATTCTCAGAATGACATTACTTTTTACTTGCCTAAGTTGTTTCAGTAATACCCAGGAAAATATAAGAAAAATGTGTTTAATAGCTTTTCCTAAGCCAGTTAAAGCTCTTGATGATAGACTTCCGATGAAACGCAAATGTGTGGGATAGCACTGCTAGCCAGCTGTACTCTGTACAAGACCTATACAGGTATCCCATCCACTTAAGTTTGCTAGTTCAGAGATGCATGTACTTACCAAAATATTCCAACGGATCAAACTGAAATATATACCAAATGTGTTAACTTACTAAGAAAATAAATACCCACAATATATGTTTGTTTTGTCTATGAACGGAGATATCAGCATTTTTATGTAAAAAAACCCCCAATAAACAGGGCAAACGTTTCGAATGTGGAAATTTTGTTTTAACAAAAAAAAAAAAAAAAGCAAAGAGCCTGGCCTCAAGCACATTTAAAATTTGCATGACATGTAAACATAACAAAACTTTGTCTGTATGCAAATATTAAACGTGCTGAAGGCCAGGCTCATATTTTCGAAGCCACAAAGGTAACCTAATTTGCTATTTTGGTAAAATTCTTGGGAGGTGGTTGGCGGCGGTGTGGGTGGCTGGGATCGGGGCCACTGTTTTTGAATAAGAAGGTCCATTTGCCAAAAAAATATACGTTTATTTTAAAGCTGAATGATTAATAGTGTCTAAAATTACATTTCTTATAAAGCTTAATGATAAATAGCATTTGAAAATACTTTGTTTTAAGGCATAATGATTTATACTTCAGAAAGCACGTTCGATGTAAAGCAATATGATC
This sequence comes from Ctena decussata, assembly GCA_963989385.1. NCBI lineage: Eukaryota > Metazoa > Mollusca > Bivalvia > Lucinida > Lucinidae > Ctena > Ctena decussata. Next base: position 2,078,792 of record OZ022507.1, on the reverse strand, counting down.
AATTGCATCTGAAAATACGTTTGTTGTAAAGTATAATGATTATTAGCATCTGCACATATGTTTTTTAAAAGCATAATGATTATTAGCATCTTAAACTGCATCTGTTATAAAGCATGATGAATGCGTCATTTGTAAAGCATAATAATTGATGCGTCTGAAAATACGGTTGTTGTAAAGCATAATGTATAATAACATTTGAAAACAACAACAACAACAAAAAAACGCTTGTTGTAAAATATTACGATAAATAGCAGCTTAAATACGTCATTTGTAAATCATAATGATTTAAAGCTTCTGAAATACGTTTGTTGTAAAGCATTATTATAACTTCCACCTGAAAATATGTTTGCTGTAAAGCATAATGATCTGTACCATTGAAAATACGTTTGTTGAAAAATAATGATAAATAGCATTTGGTTTAAACAGTATTTATTTCACGTAAATTACATGCAAAACATTTTCAAAGTACAAAATGGTAAACAGGATTTGATAACAAGCATCAAAACTTATACAATCATCTCCTGGGGAGATAGCATTTGAAAATACTTTGTTGCAAAGCACAATGATAAAAAGCATCTGAAAAAAAAAAAAAAAAAAAAAAAAGGTTGTTGTAAAGCATAATGAAAAACAGCATCTGAAAATTCGTTTTTTTGTACAGCATAATGATTTAAAGCATCTGAAAATTCGTTAGTTATAAAGCATAATTATTAAAAGAATCTGAAAAAGTAAGGAGGAAAATTCTTACGTTTGTTGTTAAGCAGAATGAACAATAGTATCTAAAAATTCCTTATTTGTAATGCATAATTATTTATAGCATCTGAAAATATGTTCGTTGCAAGGCAGAAGGATTGATAGCATCTGAAAATACGTCAGTTATTTAGCATTATGATTACTAACATCTGAAAATATGTTTGCTCTTAAGCATTATGATTTATTATCTCTTAAAAATACATTTGTTGTTAAGCTGAATGATAACTTGCATATAACTATAAATACATTTGTTGTTAAGCTGAATGATAACTTGCATATAAATATAAATACATTTGTTGTTAAGCTGAATGATAACTTGCATATAAATACATTTGTTGTTAAGCTGAATGATAACTTGCATATAAATATAAATACATTTGTTGTTAAGCTGAATGATAACTTGCATATAAATACATTTGTTGTTAATCTGAATGATAACTTGATTATAAATATATAAACTTGTAAACTTGTATAAAACTACGTTTGGTGTAAAGTTGAATGATTAAAAGCATATGAAAATACGTCTGTTGTCAGGCGTAATAACTAATACATACAGAAAATATGTTTGATGTAAAGCATTACAGAAAACAGCATCTGAAAATACATTTGTTGTAATGCATAATGGTTATTAGCATCTTAACATACGTTTGTTAAAAAGCATTTTAATTAATTACATCTGAAAATACAGTTTATGTTGAGCATAATAATTAAAAGCATCTGAAAATACGTTTGTTGTCAAGCATAATGATAAATATCATCTGAAAATACGTCATTTGTAAAGCATAATGATTAATAACATCTGAAAATTTGTTTGTTGTAAAACATAATTATTAATAGCATCTGAAAATACGCTTTTGTTAAATAAACACACAGGCACAATGATTAATTGCATCTGAAATACATTTGCTGTAAAGATGAATGATAAATATTATCTAAAATTACGTTTTTGTAAAGCGTATTGATTAATAGCATCTGAAAGTACGTTTGTTGTAAAACATAACCATAAATAGTACCTAAAAATTCGTTACTCATTAAGCATAATGATTAATGGTAGCTGAAAATACATTTGTTGTGAAGCCTAATGATTGAAGCATAATAATCATTAGCATCTGGAAATACGGTTGTTATAAAGCTGAATGATTAATAGCACCTAAAAATAAGAAATGTCAGTTGAAACGATTTTGTTTTTGTGTTACGTGTTTATGTGAAATGAAATAATTCATTACATAAAGCTACATTTTTTGTAGGTTGACCATGTTTTTACTTTTATTCTTTCCCTCAGGTTTTGTAAGCAATATACATGTGTTTAATTATTATTTCTTCCTCTGTGATTTGTTATATACTCAATGTTTAAGGTGAACGGGTATATCTCCATAATTTTCATTTTTTACAAAGGGAAACAACTTGTATAACTTACTGTTTGCTTCCTTGTACGACAAAGCCCTTTCAAATGATGTATACTCTTAAGGTAAAAAGGTGCTCGAAAGGGGAGGAAATATTATTTTTAAAGCGTTGATCCCATTTAGAAAGGATGAAAAAGTGAAAATGGTGGGAGTAACTCTCCTAAAAGTGTATTCAACTACTTTATTGTAATTGTAATATCAACCATTAGGATATAACAATTTTTGTCGCCAACATAGTCTAAGATTAACAGCACCATGAAAAAAATATGCCCTAAGGCTAACGATGATAACATATTGATCTGAGTCGTCCCTGTTTGTACATGCGACAAAGCACCTTTATTCGAACGTTTTATTCGAACGTTCTTTGTACCAAATGCTTTCCTTTTATGAACTGAAGCCATTTGCTGGTCATAAGACACTTCGGAAAATTTTCCGAAGTATCCTGGTAAATGGCTTCATTTCATAAAACAATGACCGTTGCTTTAGACAAATTACATTCATACGGGGTAACTGCTCTTTAGGATATCGAAATTGGCCTTGTTAGACCAGAAGTATAGCTTATATTCTTATTTAGTTTGAGATTTTCTTTTGAAACCTAAGATAATAACCGTTACTTCCAGGTGTTTGTGACGTATGTTGTCCACCTTGGAGACGCTACAATATAATTCAGATAAACGGAGTATTTTCATTAGCATTCTAGTTACAGCATAGCTTACACACTACCTCCAAATTATGGCACCTTGATCTGGTTATGTACTCAAGAATACTTGTCATAAAGGTCAAGGCAACCTTCAGACATGAAGCTGAGTGCTGTGAGCAATTTGAGTGCAGTTTGCTATGTGGCGGCCATATAAAGTTTTCCCGTACTTCATCATAGTGCAGAATTATATATATTTTTAGCTCGCCTGAACGAAGTTTAGGAAGAGCTATTGTACTACCCCCGGCGTCGGCGTTAGCGGCGGCGTTGGCGGCGGCGTCGGCGTTGACAAAATGTTAAAGTTTTACGTTAAAGTTTTTATGTGATGGGCAAAGCGCTGTCAGGCGAGCTATCCTGGCCCTGTGACAGGTCTTGTTTTCTGATTCTTTTGGGATCATCGAGTTCATTCTTTGTCAGTTTCAAAATGAACTTCAGCTGTAGAGTTCCGCTGCAGCCGATACTAGGAAAGGTGGATAAAAGGCAATGAAAGGAAATGCAGAGTGCAAAAACCAAAACCAGGGCACAAATAGTTATGGATTTATTTCGCTAATTTTTATGCTCCTGTGACGACAGTCAGGGGGCATAAAGATTTGCTCCTGCCCATCCGTCTGTCTGTCCATCCATCTGTTCTTCATACTTTAGGGTAAAGAGCTTGTGTAATCAAGTCCTCCCATAGTTTTCAAACTTTGCACACATGCTGTGGACATAATGAATATGTGCATGTGGCTTTTTGATGGGGTTGAAATAAATTTTGACGGAATTACAGCCTATTGAACTTAGTCAGTTTGGGCAGCTTTTTGCAGTATGGGGTATGGCGATTATGTAACCAGCTTCTCTGACAGATTTCAGTGGATTCTTCTCAAGCTTTGTACACATGTTATGGACATAATGAAGATGTGCATGAGGCTTTTTTGATGGCGATCAATTATATTTTGACAGAATTATGGCCTATTGAACTTAGTCATTTTGGGCAGCCTATTTGCGTTATAGGATATGGAGTTTGTATAATCAACTCCTCTTACAGTTCTCACTTGATCTTTCTCAAACTTTATGTACATGTTAACGTAATTAAAATTTGCATGTGGCATATTGATGGAGAATAAATTACGGCCTTTTGAACTTAGTTTTGGCAGCCTTTTTGTATAATGTATATGGAGTTTGTGTAATCAACTTATCCAACGGTTGTCTGTGGATTCTTTTCAAACTTTGTACTCATGTTGTGGACACACTGTGCATGTATCATTTTGATGGAGATAGAATAAATTTTGACAGAATTAAGGCCTTTTGAACTTAGTCATTGGCAGCAACTTTTTGTGCTTTAGGGATGGAGCTTGTGTATTCAACTCTTTCACAGATTTCAATAGAATTTTCAGAGCACTTGCATAAACATTGAAAACAAAATGTCAATATGAACATGTATTTCGTTTAAATAGTATTTGTTGATAATAGACAGCCGTGTGACAGACACCGCACGGGGGCATCATTCGTGTCTTACAGACACAATTTTCTAGTTGATGAATTGCTTGACCGGAGCATATCTCGTTAAGTGTTGAAAGACAAGTAACATTGAAAGAGGGCAGTATGTGGAATTGTATTGCGCTAGAACCATGACACTTTCGCCAGTAATTACAGAAAAATTCCCGAATTTTTATACGCCCGTTTTGAAAAAACGGACGTATTATGTCGTGGCGCTGTCCGTCCGTCTGTCCGTCCGTCTGTCCGTAAACATTCTTGTGCACGCCATAACTCAGTAACCATTTGGGATATCTTCATGAAATTTTATAGGCATATGTATTAGGTTGGGGGAACGTGTCGCATACAAGAATGGTTGCTCCCCCTTTCTTATTTTCAAAGTTATGCCCCTTTGATCATTTTTTCCCTGCAAGTCTTGTGCGCGCCATAACTAGATAACCATTTGGGATATCTTTATAAAACTTCATAGCAATGTGTATGAATTCCTAACGATGTGTCGCGTACAAAAATGGCTGCTCTCCCTTTCTTCGTTTTAGAGTACGACCATTTCATTAGTACTTTGAGCCTATTTTTGTGTTTACTTATCTTGAGCAAGCCATAACTTGGTAACCGTTTGGAATATTTTGATGAAACTTTATAGCAATGTGCATGATCACAAGACAATGTGTCATATATAAGAATGGTTGCTCCCTCTTTCTTAATTTTGGAGTAACCTCCATTTGATTAGTATTTTCAGGTGTTTCTCATTCACTCCATATCTCCTGAACCTTTTGAAATATTAGAATGAAGCTTTGTAGGAATGTGTATAATAATGGGGCAATGTATCCTGAACAAGAACCACAACTCTGGCTTACTTACTGAATTATCTGCCCTTGCATAAATTTCCTGTTTACTCTAACTCCTTAACCATTCGAAATAAATGGTATGTATATATAAAAATCATTTCAAGGGAATATAGTACAACCAAAAAAGGCCTATCTAGTATGTTTAGGTTATCTCCCTTGTACCACTTTTTGTAGGCAATCTTGTTCATTCTGTTTCTGCTTTATGACATTTGAACGGGCGTATTATGCGCCGCTTGCGAAGCCCTTGTTACATCTTAGGGTGCTTGTCTGGAGCAGGTGTCTGAAAGTGTAATTGAGCCGCAACACGACAAAACAAACAAAGTGGCATGTGCACCCAGCAAAGACTCAGATCAGCCTGGGCATCCACTCAGTCTGATCAGAATCTTTGCTGTGCTCCTAAAGGGTAGCTGGAGGCGAGAATCTGTACGAGCCCAAACGGTGCTTCATTGCACATAGCCATTCATAATAACCCTTGCATAGTCTAATATGACTGAAATATTGTTAAAAAGGATGTTAAACCTTCAAGTCAGCTATCCTTTACCTATGAATAATATTACAAAATGTGTAAGAGAGTGTGAACTAAATTACTGCCACCATTGCTGTTGACTGTAATTTTTACATCAGGAATTCATCAACTCTAGCGCGTAAGTTGATTTCTTATTAACAACAATACCTGCAATCGTCAAAAAGTATAAAGTGGCATAAAGTTTCCTCTAAATTGGCCTCCTGGGATACTGCACTTATTGTACCCTTCATTTAAAATTTTAGAGTCAGGGCTTACAGCCTCCATTTCCCTCAAACTACACAGTTGTCAACGTGGCATTAAATGTGGTCTCCTGGTAGGTTGCCCTGGCTGTAAGCCCTGCCTCTAAAATTTTAAATCCAGAATTGCTTCAATCTTAGCTTATATAGAGCGTCTGCGTGGCCACTGAGAGGTAAGCGCTTCCGACTTTGAACCTCGGCTTCGCAGATTCGAGTCCGGCATCAGGCGCGAAGTTCTGTTCGAACCTAAACTTCATTGCAAAGAGCCTTTCATGAACATAATTAAGTTGTGATTCAATTTATTTTTAACAATACGAATTCAGAGATTCCATAGTCTAAAATGAAATGTTAAAGATAATATGAGCTGCAGCACACTAAAACCAATAAAGTGGAATGAGCGCCTTGTGAAGAATGAGATAGCCTTGACATCCGTCCAGTCTGATCAGAGTCTTCGCTATGCACATTAAAGCTAGCTAAGTGTCTAAGCTAGCTCCACGCGGACAGCGTAGACTCTGGTCAGACTGGGCGGATTATCAGACTCGGCGGATGCCCAGACTGATCTTAGTGATCTCTGGGCGTACATGCCACTATGTTTTTTGTCACGGCTCATATATTTTAACGAATACAAATAAAAGAACGTAGGAAGTTCAAGAAGTCGTTGATAGACCCTTTTAATTAATAGGCTGTGGGTACCACGATGAATCAAAGGTGCTTTCTGTTAACAACATCCCAGACTTAATAAATCGATAGTTGCATATTGCGGAGACGTGAACAATGATGCAGCCAATTCACACCGGAAACTCTCTAGCAATCGACGAACGCGGTTCAAAAACCGTTAGAAACAGCGTTTTCGACTGCAAATTGCTGCTAGCGGATCAAAAACCGTTAGAAACAGCGTTTTCGATTGCAAATTGCTGCTAGCGGATCAAAAACAGTTAGAAACAGCCTTTTCGATTCCACATTGCTGCATGCGGATCAATAACCGGTACAAACAGCGTTTTCGAAAACGCTGTTTCTAACGGTTTTTGATCCGCGTTAAACAAACGTTAGAAACATCGTTTTCGATTGCAAGTTGGCTACAACGGTTTCTGACGCTTTTTGATCCGCGCTATACGATTGTTAAGAGCGTTTTCGACGATTTCCGCGTTTTGATGTTGCACTAACACGGTAAAGACAGGAGAGAAAGACGCATGCAAATTAACCCTCCTTATATAGTTATATCTCTGTCTTTTAAAGAAATTTGTTTGATTGTGACTATGTACTTATTTTCTCATTTACACGATATACATGATATTAAATACAACACAGTGACTATTCACTTGTAACAGTGACCAGCCAGGTGTAAAGGTCACTGTGCAAAGGAAATTACTGAAATAAAATGATGAGTATTTCTAGTGTGGATATTAAAATTATTTGAATTAAAGTTTAGTTGCCGTTATTAATAAGCATAGGGCTCGTAATATGTAAAAAGGCAACTCTCAGCGTGAAGACGACACTACATGACTTTGGAAAACAAAAATGATAAAATAAAATAAAATATAATAGTCGAGCGAAAAGGAAACTCTATATTTTTTTCGATGCAAAATACATGTGATACAATTAAAAGTATCCAGTATGGAGAGTAAACATAGTTTATTGGCAGAGCATTATCTGAATGGATAATCCATTAACAAAAGAACCAGGGAATTGTGTGTCTTATACTTCCATGAAAGAACCACATGCTAGTAAGAATTACGTTAATATCAGCTGTGTTATTATGACTTATTTATTTATTTTCTTTTTTAATTTTCGGAATTTCTAAATGAAACTATTCTAGTCATTTATCTATTTATTTATATAAAGCGAACATCTGCGTTTTAACGGATTACTTCAAATTTCATCCAACGGAGCAAAATGAGATTTCTGCGTTTTTACCATTATCAAGTACATGTATTAAGAGAGTTTTAAAGTAAAGTTGAGAGGCGCCGTAGTCCAGTGGTTAGGTTATTGTGCAGAAAGTCACCGGAAGGTCGTGAGTTCGCGGCTCACCGTCGCCATCCGACGACTGGAAAACTCTGTCAACCCAGCAGTAAAATGGATATTTTTTTTTTGAATCAGGGAAAGGATAAGGCAGCGAAAGGATAGAGATGGGCTCGTTCATCAGATGTGCCCAAGATACAGTGGGTCTCTAACCCTCACTGCCCCTACGGCTGTTAGGCTATGGGAAACCTTTACCTCTTTTAGGCAAAGTTAAAAACAATTTTCTTTGGCCACTAAGTTCCAATGGCGTGATCCAGAAAGAAGTAGTATTTTCTCGGAAATGTTTGCACTGATATGTTTAATTCTCTTGAGTGCATGTTCTGAACGACTAGACTTAATTAATTAAAAGCTTTTCAGACTCAAGATCAGTATCATCTAGTCACGCGCGGCGGTTACATTCTTTTGATCTACATGTATATTGTTGCCAAAGGGCAGATATGCAAGCCTTTATCAATCATTTAATTGCGTTTTTATGAGCCGTGCCACGATAAATGATATATCATCACATGTGCGAAGATAAGCCTGCGTGTGTTCGCTCATTTTGTTCAGTCCTAGCACTGTGTTCGCATCAGCTTGAAAAAATATATAGATGTGAAGCCCTCGACGGAGCGCTAGCCGTTTTTTTTTAAAAACCTTCTAGACAAATTCCGACGGGGAGAAAAACCTTGCAGAATTCCGACGGGGAGAAAAACCTTTCAGAATTCCGACGGGGAGAAAAATCTGTCAAGACCAAGTCAGACTGGGCGCCAGACGTGATTTTTCTTTACAGTAGAACAAAACCCTGTTAAGCAAAATCATGACGGGGAGAAGCCCTGTTAAGAAAATCCCGACGGGTGCTGGACGTGATTTTTCTTTATTACAGGTTTTTCTCCTTTGGCAAGCAAAAAACACACATCTTCTTGTGTTATAAGGTCCCGTTTCTTAGGACATTTGAAACTGTTTACATGAAATGTATACTTTTCTAGTAAAAAAATACATGTGTAATTTTTAATATTAAATTTCAGTTGATGTATTGGATTTAACTACCTGTTTAAATACATTATTCTTTTCCGCATAATACAACTGCATTGTTATTGCAATGAAAATAAACCATTACAAGTCAGTCGGTGTGTTTACACATTTATGGTTTTATTATACTGTTGTGTTTGCTGTTAAACTTATGAGAAGGACAACTTATATTTTGACTCGGTAGTGGAGAAGGTAAAATATAAGATGACGTGTACGAATTTAAAACAGCAGTATGCTTCAGCGAAAATGTGGACACAGATACAGGGAACGCTTGTGGTTATTATTTTGTCAGTATGTTTGATAGTGAACGGTAGTCCTATTGTAAATACAACGGTTAAGGCTAGTAGAGTCACCAATCTGAATAAAAATTCAGGAGGAATAAAATACAGTTTGAACTCTTCAGTTGTGCATCCTCCGGCTGCCAGTAAACATATGCCGGTTGCTGTTTTAAAAAACTGCTTGATAGAAGCAAAGGACAGTGGAATTCCAGGTTATGTCAATGAATTGCTTAATGGTGGAGTTAAGCTAATTAGGTATAATCTCAGTTTTGACGACAATACAACAGCATTAACTGACCACTCTAATTCGCTTGTGTTTAAGCCTCTGTACTGGGTGAGAGCGACGAGCAGACAGGGGACTGGGCTACTGCTGCTAAGAAACGAATTTGATATATTGTCCCTCCAGTCACTGTCGATAGGAGTCAGCGACGTTGACGTCACGTTAAAAGAAACGCCACAGAACTGCATGGGAAGACTTGAGATTGAAGACGCGGAAGCATTACTTAGAGAAACTGTATTGAATAGTTTTCAGAATGTGAGTTCAGATGAAGAATTGGAAATGCTACCAAACGAGCACGTGTGTAACATGCATGTCAAGGACGTTGACGGTACGGCTGAATTTAGGTATTATTGTTGCCAAAGAGCTTCGGACGGTAAAATTACTTGCAAGTATCTATATGAAGATACGTGGTTACTTGTTTTATTCTATGCCATTGGATTTTTGAAAATTGTTGTTGTATTGTACAGTCCAAGGTTTGTTCCCGGGTCTTACTATCGTGAAAAATTTGTGGCAGCGCCGTATATTCACAGACTGAAAGACGATTCGAAGTCAGAATTTAATCTTGTTTTGACTAAATATCCTGAACGCTTCAGAAACACGCTTAACTCGTTTAGACTTTCAAAGTTCAGGCATATGAAAGAATTCAAAACTACAATTCAAACCCTTCGCCATGATGTTGTTTACAAGCTCAAGTTTGAAGACATTCACATGCGAATCAAAGCGGCCCGTCTCTTACCAGAAGATTATGCTCCAGTTGGACTTTTGCAGTCACTGTATGAAACGCTTATCAAATGTAACATTCGCAAGAGAGAAGCGTTGACGCCGTGTTGTTCAGCGAATGTATGTTCTACGTCACCATGCCATAAAACTTTTACTTGGTTCAGACTTATGAAAGAAATCATGAAGGTTTTAATGCTAATGGCATTGATCACGCCATGGTTGATTCGCGTTGTCGTGTACTATCAGTACGAGCATGATGAAATGGACATGCGCAAGACAGTTGCAGACGACAAGGATTTGCGTTTTTTCTTTCCAGGAAATTTCACGTTACTTTTGACGCCACTTCATGTTAGTTTCATATTCATTTACATTCTTTTGTCGTTTGAGTCGTGTGTATACGGAGTTCTGCGGAAGAAAGTAAAGGAGAAATTCAAATTTGTTTTGCGTAAGTGTTTCCGGGACATGCGTGAAAGGAGACGAAGCGGAATAATCGGTTGGGCTGTGAAGCTGGCCTTAAAGCCATGCACCGTATTTGGTGGTTTCGGTTTCTGTTTAGGGATTGTTGCCTGGGCTATTGGCTTTCCCTTCTTGGCTGTAATTATGGCATTCTACATGATTCCTACACTAAACATAACCTTTAGACTTGTTGCTCATTTCGCTGTTTATCTTATGCCACGAAACACGTGCAACAATGCATGTTGTAAAAGGATCACAGAATTTCTAGTGAGTCTCGAGAAGGGATTGCATATGGAAGATATCTCATCGGAGGAAAATCTAGAAAAGAACGAAATTGCTTTAAAAACTGCTCGCGGGAGGTTTCAGCAATTGATTATCATTATCTTATGTTTGATATCGCTGTATTCCATCATTTTCTTACTTACAGAAGTAGTTTCCTTTGGAGTTGAAATTCTGATACATACTTTGATGGGTATTATTTTAAACGCATCTGTTACTTTGACTTATGTTTCACTTGTTCTCCTCATTGTCATGTATGCCAATGATTGTTTTGGGAATGTAACCAAAACATTCCTGGCTTATAATAAATCTCTAAACGGGATGGTATTAGGGCTAGGAAAATCCGAGTGTGAGAACGTTATGTACGGTATAGCTGATTGTCAAGAAAACTTAGCATTTCGTGTAAGCCTGGAAAAGTCAAAGGTTGTAGAAGACCCCGTCCAGCTTATGAAAGATCCTATTGGATATCCAAGATGGCGGATCTCACGACTTCTCCTGTTCCTCAGCAAATATGACATTCCTCATATTCCAAAATCATTTTACTTCGCAGCATGTAAAATGCCATTTTATGCAGTTCCCGGTGAATTGTTACTCTCTTATTTAAGGGCGGCCATCGAGTTTGGGTCCATCATGGTGTTCCTTTTATTTGTGTTGGTAGTGGTTCTAGCATTTGGTGATACGTACGACATCTCAACATCCAATCGGCTCTTGGCAACAGTAGCAGGTGGATTCGTCCCCTTCATGCTCAGAAAAGTCGTCTTTAAATCGCATGCCACACCTACAGTTGATACGGCTAATCTTAATTTTCAAGTTTGTGTAACTGATCTTTTAGAGAATTACAAACAATCATGGCCAATTCATGACATTATCGTGGAGACTCCGAAAAGACTAGAGCGTCAGCAGTCAGTTTATTTTGATTGTGTACCTGATGCTGATGAATTAGACACCGACCTGGACAATGACACTACTGGAATAAATACTGGTATAGTTGAAGAAACCTCGCCGCTGACAGGACAACCGTGGAACAATGCTCCAGCGCAGTCATTTGATACTCAAATTGATATTCTTATTGATGTGAACAAAATCGACGCTGATGAGTTCCCTGACATGCATTTACCACCGGACACTGATCATGTAGATTATTATTGAAAATAGTGTTCTCTATACGAATCTCGAATTTACGAGAAAATTATGAATAATAGTATTAACACTCCACTGCCTTTTGTGTGTGTAAGTGTGCGTGTGTGAGCGCGAGTCATTTTTCATATGGTTTTGTGCGTGTGTATGTCTGTGTGTGCCATTTTCCATATGCTTTTGGTTATTTTTCGTGTTTTCTAGAAAATTGTCCATGTCGCTAGCAATAAATGACTAAATTTAGTATCCTAAATTTGAGTTACTTGTTTCATGACGTCGTTATGAATATCAATGGAAACTTTTTGCTTTTAGAATTCATGCTGAGTCAGAAAAGTTGTAGGGCAGAATTTAGCTCTGTTCTTGTTTATTGGGTGCCATAATTGAGCCGCGACATAACAAAACCAACAAAGTGGTATGTGTTCCCAGCAAAGACTCAGATCAGCCTGGGCAGCTGTCCAGTCTGATTAGTCTTGGAGGTGTGATAAGGGTTTATGCTAGCTCCATGCGGACAGCGAAGACTCTGATCAGACTGGGCGGCTGCCCAGGCTCTTGGCGCACATGCCACTTTGTTGATTGTGTCGTGACAGGGTCCCTATTATGCAATAGTCCAGTGAAGCTGATTTTTCATGAAAGAAATTCCACGCCTCACACAGGTAATGACATAACAGGGCCATAAGATAGATTTCAACATAGTGTGTTCTGTATAGGAGAAAATAAATATCTCGAAAATAAAACTGGTCAAAACATGGACAAAACTAACAAAGTACGAGTCATGCACGCGCGGAGAAGACAGCCTAGGCATCCGTCCAGTCTGATCAGTCTTCGCTGTGCACTTGAACGGGTAGCTTAGGGTCTAAGCCACTCCCGTACCGACGAAGAAGAAGACTGAGCCGCGACACGAGAAAACCAACTATGTGGTTGTGCGCCCAGCGCAGACTCAGATCAGCCTGGGCATCCGCCCAGTCTGATCAGAGTCTTCGCTGTCCGCATGGAGGTAGCTTAGACCCTTAGCTACCCATTGAACACTTTACAAAAAGTCTGGTCAAACTGAGCAGATGTCTAGGCTGATCTGAGTCTGCACTGGGAGTACGACCATATTGTTGGTTTTTTCGTGTCGCGGCTCAAGTCTTCTGATCAGAATGGGCAGGTGCCTGGGCTGATCTGAGTCACTGCTTCGCTTGGCACACATGCCACTTTGTTGGATTTGTCGTGTCGCAGCTCCTATGGTCGAGCTGAATAAAATTTTGTCATTTGTAATGATGCCTATGAAATCCTCCTTCAGCGTAGCAGATGATTTAAGCTGCGATACGACAAAACCAACAAAGTGGCATGTGTGCGCCCAGGGAGGACTTTGGTCAGCCTGGGCATTTGCTCAGTCTGATCAGAGTACTTTCTGTCTGCATTGAGCTAGCTGAGAGCCTTAGCTTAGACTCTATAATCGCACAGCACTCTGATCAGACTGGGCGAATGCCCAGGCTGATCTGAGTCTTCGCTGGGCTCACATGTCACTTTGTTGGTTTTGTCATATTGTGCAGCCACGATACGACAAAACCAACAAAGTGACATGTGAGCTAGGCTCGGTTATTTTCTAAGTACCGGTGATTGTCTAGAGTGAAGCATAAAACTTTGTCATGCCTTCTACTGTGTATGAAATACACTTTTCCCACTTAAATGTTCTTCTTTTATCCATTTACTCCAGCATAAGCCAGCTTAAATTTTTTTGTACAATATTAAAGCTGAAGCTTCAGGCCCGGGAACGCCATACGACCATGACTTGTATTGCGTCAGAGACCCTGAACTTTTCTGGCTTATTCTTCTTTTATTCTTGTTGCCTTTCTCGCAAAATATGCAAAAGGTACTTTTTTTTGTAAAATGATTTCTTTGGTACTTTCAAAGCCTGGAGCCTCAAATTTGGTGCAGTTTGCAACCATGACATATTATGTTACAGGCATTGAACTTTCCCCGTCTTTTTTTCTCTTCTTTATATTCCTGCATCGTAGTAGAACTGTCAGAGGATCTGCTATACCCCGCTACAGCGCCTGGTATATACATTTAGGATAGAAGAATGCATAAGTTAAAAAAAATGCTTCCGTTTCCATACGCCTAGTCATGGTTGTATTCTATACAAAATTTGAAGCTTATGACGTAACGTCAGATGTTGGTGACAATTTCATTTTCAAGCCATCATTATAAGGTTCCCCTCATACAGTATTTCTAACGGACGAGCAAACGTAATAAATTTTATACTATTTAAAAGGTTATTTATTGAACATTTGGATGATAAAAAGAAAAATTTTCATTTATGAGACATAAAAATAGATACGCCGTTTTGAATGCCAAACAACGTCAGGTTTTACGCGGTAAGACGTTGCAACGCACTTGCAGTGCAACCTAGTTATTTTAGCTTAAATTGGAAACCAGAGCTCAGAAACAGACAAAGTTTTCACCATCGATGCGAGTGGCGTAACATAAACTCACATTAGAACGCCAACAAGTTGAGCTCTTCCGTCTGGAAGAAAACTTAAGATTTAGCGATTCGAGAAAAGGGTAAACTTCAGATTTTTGCACTTAAAAGCGGCACCCTACGAAAAATCAGGGGACCATTAAAGAACAATACGAAGCAGAAGTCAGTAGAAAATTTACTGGCATACAATACCTATTGTGCATTTTTGAATTGTGAAATCAGTCTTCGACGTGTTTTATCCGATTTAAAAAAATACCAAATTTCCCAAATCTAGCAATTTTGTCCGCAACGCCAGATTTCTTTATTTTGCATACAGGGTGGTATTTTCTGAGCATAAAAATCATATCAAACTTGAATATAAAGTAAATATAAATTAGGCGGGCATGAAATACCTATTCCGAATAGTTCTTTCCTAGGAATGCTTTTGGAATTTATTTCAGAGAGTCGATGTAAAATACAAATAAGCAAATCTGGCGGTTTTGTCCGCAATTGTATTTTTACGTTGATTACGTTCTACTGAAATCGAGAAAAAAAATCGCAAGATATCCCGAAAATTTATATCTTCCGAATATATTATGCTAGCAGTTGCAGTTTGCAATTAAATTCACACTTAATAAGTAGAGGCAAGCCTGTTCTAAGGGGTAACCCAAGGGACACAAAAATGGCTGCTTAAGACAGGTGACCATTTAATACCGGTTCATTTGCACTGTATTCTGGTTCTAGGGATCCTGAAAAGTGGCTACTAAAGGCAGGTTGCACCTCAATGGAGGCGACCACATAAACAGGTTTGACTATATTAATTTAGGAAAATATTTCAAGAAATGCGCTGTGGCCGTTGCAGTGAACTGGCAACAGAGCTCAAATTCTGACGTTTTCGGACCTTACGCTAATTGTCACCAACATCTGACGTTACGTCTCTATCTTGCTTCGTTCCAACACGAGAAAACCAACAAAGTGGCTGTGCATCCAAAGCAGATTTAGATCAGCCTGGACATCCGCCCAGTCTGCTCAGAATCTTCGCGAAGCGCCTAAAAGGCAGCTAAGGGTCTAAGCTATCTGCACACGGACAGGGAAGGCTCTGATCACTCTGGGCGGATGCCCAGGCTGATCTGAGTCTGCGCTAGGCGCACAACCACTTTGCTGGTTTTGTCGTGTTTAGGCTCATTTAGCTAGGTTGGTTGAGGCTGGACCTTGTGTGCTGCGGATCCCGAGCGTCGGCGTCCTCGTGACAGTTTCTTGCATGCGGGATATCTCTTGAACCAATGGATGGAATTTCACCAAACTTGCATGGATACATCATGAGGACAAGTTTAAGAGCTGATTAGATTTTGATGACCTTGACCTCATTTTCAAGGTCACTGGAGGACTGAGATGACAGTTTCCTATTACCAAAATATCTTTTGACCTAATAAATGGAATTTCACCAAACTTGCATGGATACACCATTAGGACAAGTTTAAAAGCTGATTAGATTTTGATGACACTGACCTCATTTTCAAGGTCACTGGAGGACTGCGATGACAGTTTCCTATTACCATAATATCTCTTGAACCAATGCATGGAATTTCACAAAACTTGCATGGATACATTATTGGGACAAGTTTATGAGCTGATTAGATTTTGATGACCTTGACCATATTTTCAAGGTCACTGGAGGACAAAGATGACAATTTCTTGTACCCACTATATCTGCTTAACCAATGGGTAGAGTTTCACCAAACTTGCATGGATACATCATTGGGACAATAAAAGCTGATTAGAATTTGATGACACTGACCTCATTTTCAAGGTCACTGGAGGGCTTAGATAACAATTTTCTATTACCACAGTATCTCATGAACCAATAAATGGAATTTCACGAAAATTGCTTGGATACATCACTGGGACTAGCTTAAGAGCTGATTAGATGTTGGTGACCTTGACCTCATTTTCAAGGTCACAGGAGGACTTAAATGGCGTGAAAATTTTTGGTATTCACAATATCTCCGGAACCAATGGGTTTTGATTACCTTGACCCCATTTTCAAGGTCAAAGCGAACTTAAAAATGCTTTTTTTCTCCTAAAAATTAGTTATATCTTGATCCAGTTGACAGATATTCATCAGACTTCCATTAATATATCGTGATGGGTTTAAGGCATGTTTAGTATTTGGTGACCTTGACCCATTTTTCAAGGACATAGTCATCTATGTAGGATATCTTTAGAACCAGTTGATGATTTTCTCCAAACTTATTAGAGAGGATGGGCAATGGGCTGGTGGGGGGACATCAGTTTTTCTCTGAAAAACATTTCTAGTTTGGAGTTAAACTGGTTTTCTTTTGCTCCATTATTTCAGTGGTGGTGTTTTAGGTGTCATAAGACATTATGTTGAGTTCTCATCTCCGATTCATCATAGGTCTTAACCCTGATACATGTTTTCTGTGACAACTCACTGATGGATTAGGAAACCATGTAGACAGAACAGCTAACTAAATTGTTTCAAGCCACTGCAGAAGCAGAAAGGGAGGGTTTGGATCCAGTAAAACTAGCTTAGACCCCAAGTAAAGTATTACGGACCATTCTTAGGCAGTACTTATGTTGTGGTGCCTGAATGTTACATGTTCCTGTGTCTATGGTCTTGAGTTCCTGTGTCTATGGTCTTGAGCAATATGGTCACCTGAATAGCTGTCTATTCTTTCTCTTTCATCTTGTTTTGTAATTTAAAAATAGAAAATAAGTAAAACTAGATGTTGCTGCTGTTTTTAATTAGGACAGCTATATGACCACATGTTTGGGAAAGAGCTGTTCATTCGGTTTACTGTTTTTTTGTGTGTGAATATTTGTGGATTCGTGTCTGCCCCTGTTTCCTTTTAGTTTTGAGGGTGGGATGTGGGAGTTGATTGTATTAATTCCTATCATTGCCTCTCCTGTTACTTTTCAAGGAAGATTATATGTTTGTATTATTTTGATATGAGCCTCCACACGACAAAACCAACAATGTGGTTGTGCGCCCAGCAGACTCAGATCAGCCTGGGTATCCGCCCAATCTGATCAGAGTCTTTGCTGTCTGCATGGAGGTAGGCTAGATCCTTAGCTTCCCTTTCGGCACTTAACGAAGTCTGATTAAACTGGTCTGATAACCAGGATGATCTAAATCTGCCCTTGGAGCACAACCACATTGTTGGTTTTGCCGTGTCACGGCTCATATAACTCAGGAGTCAGATGGCAATACCAGCCCAGCACACAAGAGCAAATGGCCACTTATCGCAGCAGACATCACTCATTCCAGACTGTGATTGTAACAGTATATAAAGTGCTGGTATTTATTTAGCACTGTAATATGTTTGCAGTTTAAGCAGTTTTTGTTTATTTTACTGCAAGGATACAAGAAGTTAGACAACTTTATGTGTTTATCAAAACATTATGGGAGTATGGCATGTGGTAGTAACGATGGATATAGAGATACCTTGTAAAGGCCACTGTGAAAAATCTTCACACTTTCTAGACCATGTGAGCCTCACTGTAAAACCTCAAAGCACTGGAACAGATGTGAGGAAACAGTGCACACCCAGATCAGAAAGCTCCTAAAGGAACAGTCTGATCAAGGTCTACATTGTTTGCCATTCAATTTGCATTATTTGCATGCATTAATGACTGTTTCATTTTTATGATACTATTTTTGGTGTGTCAATTTTTAGATTTTTTTTTTTTTTTGCAGTAAGATATGTAAGCTAAGCAAAACTTTAGGCACCAAACTAATCTGATTCAGGAGTGAAAACTAAGAAGTAGAAGTTTATCATGTGTCATGAAGCTTTTATTTTCAACCATAGAGTTTCAATAAACGTTCAAGGAAAAACAGAACTTATCTCTCACTACTGATACATACATATATGCACAAATGCATGTCAACATAAAATCTCAAGAATGATTTAACACTGATGGTGACTTCGAACTAAATTGTTTAATTTGTTTTCTTTCTTCATATTCTTCTTCAAAATCTTTCTGCTATAAGTGTATCCTAATTTAAAAAAATAATCTTCAGATCAAGCCAATTCTGTGATAAAACCAAAGCTGATGCTTGTGGCTCAGTCATGACATAACAAATGACAACTGGCATCACCTGAACTGTGTCAAGTGACAGTGTGTCTTATGTCTGCCAAGTGAATTTGGGTCAGTCTATGCATCTGCACAATCTGAGACGTTTTCATTATCTGCATAAAGAAACCTAAGATCATTGACTTTCCATAGAATGCACATCAAATCTCTGATCAGAATCTGCTGATGCACAGGCTGATCTGAGCCCATTGTAGAAAACCACCTTTTCACTGGACGCAGCACAACTGCGAGTGCAAGCAGTAAAGACTCTTCCAAAACTTCATAGACTCAGAAGATAACAAATCTTTACTATTTGCACTTAAACAAAGCAATCTTGGTACAAAATGAAATGATCAGTGACAAACACCAACAAAGTGGCATGTGTGCCCAAAGACTCAGATCAGCCTGGGCATCCCCCTGGACTGATCAGAGTATTCCCTGTGCGCTTAAAGAGAAAGAATCTAAGCCATTTCCATGCGGACAGCTAAGACTCTGATTAGACTGGGCAGATACCCAGGCTGATCCGAGTCTTAGCTTTGACAGTACAGATGGCCAGGCTGATCTGAGTCTTAGCTGAGCGCATATTCCACTTTGTTGGTTTTGTCGTGTCTTGGCTCAAATGCTGTGTGCAGAATTAATGTCATTTAAGGTCTAAAAGGAAACTACTCTGCAACTCACTTCTGAACTGGAGTCACCTCTTAAAGAAAAGAATCTTCTCCTTTCTTAAAGACTGTAAACCCTGTTTTAGATGGGGTGTCATCCAAAAAGCAACCAAGAAGTCACAAAAGTTGTCTCCCTTTATGAAAATGGCTGAAAAGCATGGATGTGTACCCATATACCTTAAAAACAGACACCAAACAATATGTAAGCACTACATCATATCAGTCAAATTGGAGTCTTAAAGAGTTCCTTCAAGAGCAGAGAACACATTAAAAAGAGAGCATGGGCATCCAGTATCTTAAGACAGCCTGTAACTATCACAAGATAAGTTTTAAGGATGTGTAACAAAAGAATGATGAGCTGGCTATTCAAATTTTTGCTATCTGCACATGCCTTCCAACTCTTTTGTTCCTTTGTATGTTTATTTGTGTAAAATAGTTTCAGTAGTCCTCTAACATGCTCTCATTTACCCAGGGCAAAAAATGTGCCATTTGTCTGAATGGTTTAAATTTGTACAACTATAATAATAAACTAGCAAAACTGACTTCTTTTCTTCTACAATCACTCTAAACAATATAGCACTTGTAAATATATTTCATTTCAGTTTTATTATGTTAGAAAACGAAATATTTACAGCAAAGAAAAAACCAACAATATCTTAGTGTAGCACAACTTGTGAAACTATATCAACGTAACAAAACACCCTTATGCACGACAATGTAAACTGATATGGTCGACACCAGATATGGTATGATTAATTCATGTCTATTTGAAGGAAAATCCTTTATACAAACCAGACGAGTCCGCCTGGATTGTATAGATGAGCCGCAACACACGAAAGTGGCATGTGTGCCCAGCGAAGACTCAGATCAGCCTGGGAATCCACCCAGTCTTCCTTGTTGGCATGGAGCTAGCTACAGTACACTTTAAGCACAAAGCGAAGATTCTGATCAGACTGGGGAAATGCCCAGGCTGATCTGAGTCTTTGCTAGGTGCACGTCACTTTGTTGATTTTGTCGTGATGTGGCTCAGATGACTGTTTTTGAAGGTCTACACTGACATGAATCATATCATGACTTGTGTTGAGTGAGTCTGTTTACATTTGAAAGTGCAAGTTGAACTTGTACACAATAGCAATTTTTCTAGAAAATCAGACAACATAATTGTGACAAAAAAACCAGTCTTAGGACAAATGTGAACTGTGTTATTCACATTTTTTAAATATCTACATCTTAACATTTCTGCTAAGAAATTGCAAAGCGTGACCATGCGCACCGCCTATTAGAGAGTTCTGTAAGACTCCAGTCACACTTAGAGGTAAGACAACTCTCAACAGCTTCAGACAAGCTACAACTGAAAAACGCAAGGAATCTTGAAAAGTTCTGCATGTCTTGTTGGGTTGTGATACCAGAAAACTTCCTACGACCAGAAAACTTCCTACGACCAAACTGGTCTTAGATGGTCTTATGCATGTCTTTGGCAGTCCTGCGATGGTCATGAAGTCTTGAATGGTCTAAGAGTGCTCCGGTTGATCGTTACTGAATCCTACTGTTTGATTACAGTTTAGAAATGTTCATCTTCTACAGTTTGGTTTTAATTTTGATCACTCTTCTCATATCATGAAATGATATACTCTTTCTACTTACTCATTCAATCACTCTCAAACCGTTTTCATATTTAAACAAGATCAACTCTCAGCACTTTAAATACTTAGTATACAATAACATATATGGAAAACAGGTACAATCAGTCAGATACAGACCAAAAGATCACTAATATATATACAATTTCATATCTACATATATTTCTTTATAAGCACTACCAAGGATGCATCTGAATATTCCAGTATTTGGAGCTACTACGAGAAAACCAATGAAGTGGCATGTATGCCCACTGAAGACTCAGATCAGCCTAGGCAAAGGCCCAGTCTGATCAGAGTCTTCGTTGTGTGCTGAAAGAGTAGCTAAGGGTCTAAGCTAGTTCCATGCACACATTGAAGACTGATCAGAATAGGCAGATGCCCAGGCTGATCTGAGTCTTCCCTGGGTACACATGCCACTTTGCTGGTTTTGTCGTGTCGCTGCTCTTCTGTTTACAATCAATGTAAGAAAACCCCAAAAGGGGGGTGTTCTGTCCTGGTCAAATAATACTTTCTGTGTATTCGCCTTAAACACATATACCGATGCCTGTAATTACATGTATAACTGCCTCAGTGTGGGTATTAATGATTGGCCACAATGTATGTTTTAATAGAGAATTAAGGTGCATGGATATGTTTTCTGCCATTTCTTTACGGCAGACTTGTGATTTTGTTTTAGCTTCAGCAGTTGACAACCATTCCAAACGGGTGTCAACTCTTACTGGAAAGATTTCACTCCACTAAGAGGAGCTTACTCTTGCAGGAAAGATTTTGTAAATTTTTCCTTAAAAAGTTAAGCCTCACTGAAAAGGCAGACAAAACAGAAAATATTAAGAGTTGCTTCCCCTGCAAGCATACCCATTTATGTTAAGGAAACTTATCTCAGAGTATTAATCAAAATCCATCTATCTGAAGCTCCTATCAGACAAACATTGTGAAGAGACGTATACTTAAGGACAAAAGTTCTTCACTGATGTTAATTCAACATCCGTGCAGAACTTTTGTCTTAAGTATATATTAGCACTTATAACAGGGGCCAACTTAGGCGGTATGTTAACAGAAATCTGTTTGTCCACACATTGTGCAGTCAGATCTTGTCTTTGCTGTTCCAGAGCTACAGACAATAAGGCATGTTGGTAATTCTAAGATAATGTTTCTTATTTCTCAATGAAAACATATATGAGCCGCGACGCGAGAAAACCAACAATGTGGTAGTGCGCCCAGCGCAGACTCAGATCAGCCTGGGCATCCGCCCAGTCTGATCAGTCTTCGCTGTTCGCATGGAGGTAGCTCAGTCCCTTAGCTACCCTTTAAGCACTTAGCGAAGAGTCTGACCAGACTGGGTGGATGTCCAGGCTGATCTGAGTCTGCGCAGGGCGCACAACCACATTGTTGGTTTTCTCGTGTCGCGACTCATAATGTGGCTCCTCACTAGAAGTGTCTCAGTGAGACACTTTTATTGAGAGGTCACACATTTGATCTTACATCACAGAACTTTGCTTTCTTACTTGTGCTCAGAGTAGGGATCCATCCCACAACCATGGGATCTAATGAGCACTCTTGACCACTAAACCAAGGAGCCCACGGTTCATGGCAATACAAACCCAGATCAAACTGCTGTCTGATAAGGATTTGCGTTGTTGACATTAAGCTGACAGCTTTATATACCAACTGACAGGAGAGGTGAACTCACTCCAGCTCAAAGATAAATATTTTTTTTTAACGTAACTTTGTCAAATAACAACTATGATGTCGCACATCAGCATCTTTTTCCCCTGTGAAGAATTGTCTGTAGTCAGTATTAGGCGAGTCCAAAGCCTTCAGAACATTCGTTGATGGCAAGCAGCAACATATGTCGTAGTTTGTCATACGTCTCGTATGCAGGGAGATCTAGTTGGTTAAAGCTGAAAAATATTAAACAAGAATGTAAACCACCTGTGATCAGCAGGCATACTTAAAACAATATTAACACTGACCAGCCTTAAAATCCCATTTCATTGGGTCCTTCTTCATTCATTCCCTTAACTGTGGACCCTTTAAAACTACAATGATAACAGTGAGTCCTGATCACACTCTGCTGTCTTGTTTAGGCTGTCAATGCTATCATATGACAATAGTTTTATCTACTCTGGTATGTTTATTTTCTTCATATTACAAAACAAATTGAACCAGGATAGCCCCACTTTTTGAGAAAATTTGAAGTTAAAGATATGTCAATATGATAGTGTATTTTTCAACAGCCACTTTCATTTACTACCAATTTCTGAAAATAAAATGATTTTGAAGACCTTGTAACTCAATTAATACAACAAGCTCAATTTCTCAAGCCCAAGAAAAACATGGGGAAAGGCCACACACGAAATCTCTCAACAAAGACATCCATTTTTATGCAGAACAAAATCTCTCAACACAGACATCAATTTTATGCAGAACTATCAGAATCATGAATTTACTACCAAATAGTCTGTTTGTCTGGAGTTCAGATTCTTTTTGCATGAGAAGTACCTTAAAGATTCTACAATTTGGACAAAAAACACAACTGTCATAAATTGTCCTAAAAATGCATCCCAGGAGATGCAGATGGAATGCCAAAGAGTGTATTGCTCCTTTGGGAGAAGTCTGATTTGGGTATGCACTGTTTGCTCAGACCTATCTGTCCCAATACTTACAATTTTAGGGTATTACCACAAATCTGTTATGCCCAAACAACCTTTCAAGGTTATGGGAAGACTTGACTAGACTAGACCACAAAGCAGGAAAAGCAGGCTTACCATGTATGAGCAGCAGGAAGACGGTCAGTTGATCTGTCGTCACGATGTATCTGAAACTTCTGCGTGCCGTTCATCCCCTCCAAGTGGGCAAACCCTTGCAGAGGAACCTTGGATGTTCCAGTGACAAACTGTAGGAATCGGGCTCTGTCTGCCTGGTCAAATGACCGTAGTGCTCTCCAGAACCACAGTACCTAGAATCAAACGGAATTAAACATAAGCATGGTACATGTACACTGAGGATTGTGAAGACTAACATCTTAGCCCAGACTATACTTCAAAATAATGTACTACCAAGCAAATTCGGTGAATTTATATCCCCCGCCGAAGTGGCCCTGATTCGTTTATTATGTTTTTTTAAAGTTTCATATAATTTCGTTCACTGGGCTAAACTTGTGGACTGTAAATCAAATCAAGGACTATTACTCTGGCTTAAGTGAGGCATAAGCTGAAGCTGTTCTTACACACTTGCCTCAGCATCACTGCACTATGATGATACACTTTTAATTCAGTTTCAAGAAATTTTGTTCAGTCAAGTATCTAAGTTATGGCTAATACATGTATGTGGAGTTTAAATCAATTCAAGGGCATTAAATCATGCACTACTGATGCAATTAAGATCAAACTTAATGTGCATTGCTCTGTCAAGACAATACATAATTATTTGAAGTTTCATGAAATTCCATTCATTGGTTACTTAATTATGACTCAATTTGTTGATTTTAAACCAAGTCAAGGGCAATAACTCATTGCTAACTGAAGAAATTTCGACAAAACTTAAGATGCATCAATGTGTTATGGGTATTTAGTAAACGTTTCATAGAATTCTATTCACTGATTACTTAGTAATGGCTAAATGTGTCAATTTTAAATTCATTCAAGGGCAATAACTCATGAATTTCTGATGCCATTCTGATGAAACTTTATGTGCATAACCGCCTTATGGTGATACATATTAAGTTTTAGTTTCATGAAGTTTTGATGATTGGTTACTTAGTTATGGCTCATTTTATTGTTTTAAGTCAATTAAAGGGCAATAACTCATGCACCCCTGAAGCCAGTCTGATGAAACGTGACAAACATCAGCGGAATATAGAGATACATATTTACTATAATGTTCATGAATTTCCGTCAAGTGGTTACTTAGTTATGGCTGATTTTATTGATTTTAAAACAATTCAAGGGCAATAACTCATGCATTACTGAAGCCAGTCTGATGAAACTTGACGTGCATCAGTGGGTTATAGTGATATTTATTTATTTTAAGTTTCATGAAATTCCGTCCAGTGGTTACTTAGTTATGGCTCCGGATGGACAGACGGACGGACGGAAGGAAGGATGGACAGACGGACGGACGGACATGGAAAAACCTATATCTCCCGCCGAACATCAGCGGAATATAGTGATACATATTTACTATAAGTTTCATGAATTTCCGTCCAGTGGTTACTTAGTTATGGCTGATTTTATTGATTTTAAAACAATTCAAGGGCAATAACTCATGCATTACTGAAGCCAGTCTGATGAAACTTGACGTGCATCAGCGGGTTATAGTGATATTTATTTATTTTAAGTTTCATGAAATTCCGTCCAGTGGTTACTTAGTTATGGCTCCGGACGGACAGACGGACGGAAGGAAGGAAGGATGGACGGACGGACATGGAGAAACCTATATCCCTCCGCCTTCGGCGGGGGATATTAAGCTTGTGTTGAAATTTATGTGTGATCTCACCTTCTCAACAGCAGCTTCAGAAATGTCTAGGTTATACATAGAGCTCTATAATGATACATGTAATTCATTATCGTTATTTCCCCTTTAAAATGAGCCGCAACAAAACAAACCAACAAAGTGGTATGAGCACCCAGCAAAGACTCAGATGAGCCTGAGCATCCCCCCAGTCTGATCAGTCTTTGCTGTGCACTTAAAGCGTAGCTAAGGGTCTTAGCAAGCTTCATGTGGGCAGCGAAGACTCTGATCAGACTGGGTGAATGTCCAGGATGATCTAAGTCTTAGCTGGGTGCATATGCCACTTTGTTGGTTTTGTGGTGTCATGGCTCAATTATTTTGTGGCCTTGGGTCTACAATATTTGCCCAGGCAATTCTGGCTTTGCTATCTAATCTTTACGATATCTATTCTGCTACAAGACAGGGCTTTTTCCTTCTCCAAAATGCCTCCAAATACGTAAATTAGTCTTGAATTAATTCAGCTGCTAGATTTTTTTATTCTCTTCCACAGCAATCCCAAAAATCTAGATCTGTGTTGTGAGATGTCATACAGTGTACATTATTAACAAGAATTCCGTGGAATGCAGTGTCTCGCCTGTCAGCGCTTTGTGAAACTGATCTAAACGCAAAAACTCCACAAAAGTTTACACCGCCGACGCCACCGGCACAGGAAAAGCAATACATATGTCTAGCTTCTGCTTCGCAGGCGATACAAAAACAATGTTGATCTGACCTTTCAGTCCCACTATTTATGGTATCATTTAATTCTACATTACCTGCAGTGACGCTGGCTGATACTTGTGATATTCTGTGTTAGTTTTGAGATCATCAATATCAATCGTTGGCAGGCCCGATATCAACAACTCTAGCTCCTGTTCGTTGAATATTGAGATTAGTTTCTTTGGTACAATATCATAGAAGCCCTCTAGGAACGCAGTCAGCTGTTGTCTTATTGCTCCTGTCATCTTCATCTGGCAGACAAGTTTCATGTACTCATACTTGTTCTCTTCTGTTACCACTATATTCCTGCCGTCAGGCTTGAGGTCACGCACCTGGCTCACTCCAAACTCTTGTATCTGTGAATACCAAGTAACATAAACTGAGACATTTGAGCCACAATTTTATTTTTATATGGCTATACCAGTATCTGCGAATTTTGTAATTGTTCATAGTACTAAAGTTATTATCTAGAGAATGGTATTTTAAGCTGTCAGTGAATGCAGTTACCAGCTTGTAAGTTATCCTTTACTATGTGTAAACACATTAAAATATTAAGACAAATTTGAGCAAGTTAAACTTCAGTTTTGGATGCAAGTTCCATGTTTACTATATCCATACAAGGCTCACCTATTGGATTTGAAAGGTGAAAGGGTCATAGCCATATTTCTTTAGTGTTTAGGTTAAAGGGTGGATGGCTTGTGGTTTTATGGTCCTTTCAAAAGTTTTTATCGTATTCTGACAATGGAAGGGTGATAATGAAAGGCTGAGTGCAATGGAACCCTGTTTAGGGACTTGAACCCTGACAGCTAGCTTTAGTAGTCCAGGGCTTAATCCACTGAGCTTATGGGGCACCTCATGGTATGGTGCACTGAGAAATCAGCGCTACAGAAGCTTTCGATGCTAATTCTCAATAAATGAGCCGCGACACGAGAAAACCAACAATGTGGTTGTGCACCCAGCCCAGACTCAGATCAGCCTGGGCAGCCACCCAGTTTGATCAGACTCTTTCTGAAGTGCTCAAACGGTAGCTAAGGGTCTAAGCTATCTTCATGCGGACAGTGAAGACTCTGATCAGACTGGGCGGATGCCCAGGCTGATCTGAGTCTGCGCTGGGCGCACAACCACATTGTTGGTTTTGTCATGTCGCGGCTCAAATGTTATTTCCTGACAAAACCATACATTTTATAACTCCTCAGTGGGACTGCCTCAGTAAGCCATTATGTATGTTTCTTACTGTAATTAACAGGAATATTTCACAATCAGAAATTATTTCAAAACATATGAATCAATCTGGAAGAATTACCTCAGTGCTAAAGGTGAGATCATAACCCAGATCTTTGACATTATGTTCCAGTAAAAAGACCAACCCTTTGTAGAATGAGTAATCTTCACTCTCCATGTCTGTGTATCTGGAAAGTAAAACATTTTTTTTCTAAGGGATGGTGCTATTAGACTTCTCAATGTCTGTTTATAAAGACAAATATAATTTCTGAACCTATATTTTTATTTTGAACAAAAGTGAGTTACTCAACTAAGGGTTGGGTGCCTGACGTCAGTCAATCTTGCTACTCTGGCAAACTTGACTAGCTCACAGCCAAATAACAAGTTGATTAGGTGACACATATTGAAATGATGCAGCTGTAAGTATCCATCAAGCTGTACAACAGCTAATATGTCCCCAATTTTACAACACTTCCCGCATTTTATAAAATACATGTACTTTGCCTATGTGATGATAATTTTAAGATATCAAGGGCTCAGCGCAAAACTAGTCTAACTCACTATTTTTCACAAATTCACTTTTTTGCATTTTTTAAAACTTGATGGTCAAATACACATTCTTTGAAAATATGAAGATTCATGCTTTTGAAAAAAAAACGCTTTTATTCCTAGTTTAAAAATAGTGTAAGTGCCAGATGAGCTAAATCTTTAGCACAAGACTAGTCTAACTTCAATGAGAGTTTTGATTTTAGAGTGCATGCTATTAATGAATGGCTAAGTTTTCAGTTTTATAAATTTATATACAAATTCTCATATTCTTTGACTGTTTATAGGTACATGTATATGTACACTGTTTTCTTAACATTCTATTACACAGTTTTTCAGTAGTAAAACGGACTATTTTCATTTTAAAATATTTTCCTCACTTTTCTTAGAGCAAGACTAGTCTATCTTGAGATAGACTAATAAGAACTTGATTTGAATTTAGCATAGTTTTGCACTTACAAAAAGTTATATAAGCTGTTCTTTTAACATGTTTAAAGTTGAATAGCTATTTCACAGCTCATGCTTATTGAGTTTTTGCTTTCAAACTTTAAAAAAGTTAAAATTCGTTTTATAATGCACTTATTTTGTGCATTGGAAAAAAAAAGAGTATATCCCTAGTTACAAAACTTCTTATCGAGCATCCTGGGGCCGTATTCATAAAACGACTTAAGTCGTTGCTATGCTGTTGCTAAGGCTAAATTTCTTTGAAGGAAATTCCCTACAACTATGAAATTTGCTCTGGAGGAACAGTCTTACAAAGACTGTTCCTCCAGACCAAATTTCATAGTTGTAGGGAATCTCCTTTATAGATATTTGCCCTTAGCAACCGCATAGCAACGACTTAAGTGGCTTTATGAATACGGCCCCTGGTTCTTTAGGAACATACACTGAATGTAAACAACAAAGTTTCTTATCAGACAGCAATGATACACATGCTGGTCTAAGATTCTGCGGTTCACAGATGCGTCAAGCACCCACTTTGCATGTTGCACTTCATTCGTTTTTACCTGGAAGTTGGGCCCTACTTACTTGACAGTTGATCCCATGATGTGTTTATAGAAAGATCTTGTAAAATAGCACTCCAGCAACTTGTTGTCATAGATTGCCTTGGCAATGATGCGGCCAACAAACTTGAAATAACTCAAATGGTTGCTATTACAGTGAGATGACTGGTTGATGGTGTAGGTGACACGGTCGCCAGGTGAGGTACAGAACAGGGCATACATTGGGTTGAAGATCTCTCTGGCAATGATGATGTACCACTCACGTAACAGACCACCAGCATCTTGACCATCCTCACCTGTAAAAATAGGATATATACTGTGAATGGCAGTACTAGAGGTGTTATAGGTAATAATGCCTTAAAGTTACCATACTCATATCTATAACCACATCTATTTCAGGTCCTATTCAAAGGAAATAAAATCCATGTTTTAATCATGGAATTCTCGTGTTGTGCGAACATCGTTTTTGTATTTGCAATCTTGCCTTAACTTGTTTAGCTGATATGAGCATTACATACCAGACCTGAGAAATGCTTTTTCATTTTCCATTTTCTTGGCGTCAACACTATTGTTTTTCGCAGAATTATGCCATGATACATTCGCAAACATATGTCATGATACACAAGAAACTATGAACAACAGTTGCTATGAGTTTTGAGGCACTTCCAGTGAGTTTTTCAATGGTCATACTTTAAAATGTAAGAATAGCTCTCATAGATGTTCTTTTCATTGCTTGAGCATTTGTAGGGTCCCTCAGAAAAAGTTCTAACACTCAGCTAAAGCCTTATGTTCACACAACTTTCTTGGGACCCAGCAAAAGTTAATGCATGAGAAAAACATGAACGATCCCCACATAACAATTTAATTCTACAAGCTGCCATAGCATCAGAGTCTTTTACATACATTCCTTTTTTTTTACCTTTCTCACTTTCTCCAAATATTAAATGTGACTGATTTGTTAAGATATCAGCAATTTTATTCAAATATGTCTTTTTTTTTTCACTTTCTCCAAATATTAAGTGTGAATGAACTGATGAGATATCAGAGAGTTTACCTTCAAATACAATATAGAACCTATGTTTCCACTCATCAGGTGACCTCCTGAACAATTCCCTGAAAGAATCTTCAAATACATGTTCTCTCCGTACATGTACAGCTAGATCTTCACGCCTGATACCCTCGTCAAGTCTCTCAAGCTCATGTCTGAAGTAACGTCTCTTCACGTCAAAGTCAAGAATACGTGTGTGATCTACCAGAACTGAGAATGGGCCATCTGACAGTGGAGTCGTGGACTGACGTAATATCTGATTCAGAACAGTTCGATGAGTTTCTACAAATAAAACAACAGAAAGTTGATCGATACATGAGCAGTGACAGAATTTAACAGTTTGGTCATGGAGAGGGTGGATGATTCAAACTTTTTATGACCTTTCATCAGTATTTTGGACCATTGAAAAAAGAGGTGAGGGTATAAGATAACGCAGAAGTTAAGCATAAGCTAGAGATGACTCGTGATATGAGACTGCCTAAAATCCAGGCTTAAGGCTTTGAATTAAAGAATTATCCCTGACTGGCATGCCAGCCCTTGTTCGCAGTAAGTCATAATAGCTGCATTGTCCTTGTTTCCATTTTTTATAACCCCTCCTGAATATTTAATCTAGACACCAGCAGAGCTCAAGAAGATTTTATGAATTATCTATTGAATTTACAATATAATAAGCATCCAAATCCAACCCAAATAATATAATGTTATAAATAAGTATTCAAATCCTATCAATAAAACTTATTGCATTCATGCTTATATCGGCTTAATAGAAACTAACAGGTCTTTCTTTCAGGAGTGGCACTATTAAAGAAGAAATAATTTCTACTCTGTCATTCTGTCTCTTAATTTACATAGTGGCAACATCTCCTGCTAGCCAACAGAATTATTATGTTGCCCCCTCCAACCCCAAGCAGATAAACTCTAAGACATCGAGACATGGTAAAGACAGACTTACCTGCAAATTTGAGGAATTTCTGAGCATCTGGTGAGAGATTGGAGGCAGATAAGCTTGCCTGGATGGAATTTTCTCTTGAAAGTGGTGGAGCATCCGACGACTGGCTGGGCTGTGGGGATGTAGGGGCTAGGTCTATATTTAGATGGGACAGCTGGTCTTCTCGCTTCTGCGGCTTGTTTTCCTGCTTTTTACTGTCTTTTTCACCTGTAAACACAATCACTGTAATTATCCTAAATGCCAGACCCACATTACACACACAGGATGCTGATTTGACTTTGCTGTTTTCATTTTACTACAAACTGCTTAATATAGGCCAGTTTTATTTTTACTACTACTGGTGAATTCAAGAATCTCGCCAAAATTTCAACATATGATGACCACATGGTAATTGTAGACTGACAAGTAGGGTAAGGTCGGGTAAATTCGGACAGTGATATTGTTTCCCTTATATGTCAGTTGTTTGGAATTAAAACAAAATTAACTGGGCAAACAAAGAAAATCCTGATGAGACATCTGCAATGGCATGTCCGAATTTACCCGCTGTCAGAAGTTACCAGACCTGACCCTACTAGGTCATGAATTCAAGAACTCTGAAATAATTGCACAACCAAAATATCCTGCAATTAAGAATGCACAAAAATGGAAAAAATTCCAGTGCCATCAATACCATGTTTGTGGTTTGGCTCATATGTACATATGACATATACAGGTCTACCTCATTATAACGCGATGGGTGGGGTCCATAGATCTCGACCGCGTTATAAGTGAAATGCGTTATAGCGATTAGGATGAGGGGGCTACCAACACAAGCTCAACTGACTTCGATTTTGCCCTAACGGTTGTGTGTGTTGGTGGTTTGAGTCAATGTTTGACGTAAATAATGGTTTTTGATACGTATTGTTGTATTGCTAGATAGATAAACACTTACAGCATGTATCACATTGTTCCAATCATATTATTAAACTGTCTTGTCAATAAAATATGCCTAGTAACACATGTGTTTCGTTTTTAAATTCCACAAGACGCCATCTTGGCAGATTTCCGGTGATCATGTAAACTTAACATTGCGGTGTTGGGGTACAGTATCATCGGACCAAAATTATCCGTGTCTTTCACGGAGAAGGCTTTACATTTCTTTCTTGGAGTCTCCATTATGCAGTATGGTTTCAAATTTACTGAATGAATGAATGACCACAGTCGGACAATTTTTATCTGCATCGCACACTTTAACTCAATTAGTCAATTACACATTCTTTTACCCATAAACCCTCTCGATCACTCTGATTGGCTGATTGTTAATTTTATGCAACGACAACAATGGCGGCGCCTTCAAACTGCGAGTTCGGCGTGTTTGAAGTGTATTCCAGGTTTTTAAGGGATAATTATGAAAGTTTTCATTCCTTTAAGCATGCGGTCATCAGTCAATAAATAAGGTAATTATTCAGGTGTTACATAAGTTTTGCTGTCATTGCAATTTACGTAATTATGTGTGAATATGCTCAGCGTACCTTCAAAACAAAACACAATAATAATGGCTTGTACACGTGGGGCGATCAAGGGTAATTAGGGCGAAAACAAACAAAGATCAAACAATTATCATGTAAGTACTTTATTCATAATTATTTTTACAAACAACATAATTTCTCGTTCACCTAGCAGCTTTGAATCAGCGATCTGAAGAAAAAATGAAAATATTCTTTTTTTTTTTTTTTTTTTTCAAAATCACTGAAAATGGTAACTTGGGAAAAATTTGGCGTCCAAGACAGGTACCGGGTTATAACGGTAGACGCGTAATGTTGAGGGGAGTTATAACGAGGTAGACCTGTAATTCTAAGTGTTTTAATGCTGAAAACAAACTGAACATAGAAGCCCTAAAGTGTTATACATGTAGTTCAAATGCTTAATGACAATTTGATGTGCTAGATATCCTTTGCAAATTCTTTCAACATGTTCATTCTGCACAGCTATGAATTCTATGGTGCTTACTATCTTTGTAAAGGCTTATTTTGTCTGTCAACAAAATGACTTTGTATCGCGGTTCTTACTTTTTTTTGGGGGGGGGGGGGGGGAGATCATTGAGCCCATTCTTGTAACTGTGACAACTGAATTCTGCTTTAGCTGGCACTAGCTGGCGTATGCAGCTTTCCAAATGACATTGCTGTCACACAGACTCCCAATTACCCCATTAACGACAAATGGATTCTTCTACCCATATGAAATGGAGGAGTCCATTCATCATTTTAGGGTTTTCTGGTAAATTTTCACTTTTAATTATCAGAAATGCTTGAATTTTAAGCAAACAGTGGAGACTTAGATCAGACGCCGCATAATGTCTGATCTGAGTCTGCACTGTTTGCCTATGTCCCATTTATGGGCGCTAGGCAAAAATGGGTTAAACAAGACTCCCATTTTTGTTTTGTGTGTATGTTTCCAAGGGCAACAATAATATACTTTATTTACCACTTACCAGCATGCACAATGAAGAAAGCCTCGACAGCAGGCTGTAATATCAAGACAGCGTGATGGTCAGGGGTTTTGCTGAGCTCTGTGAGACACTCTCCTAGGGCCTGCCACAAGTCCTCCAGGGCAATCTGGTCACTGAGGCGAGGCAACTGTACCTCTTCCACTGCTGGGGTCTTATCTTCCTCTGCAGAAGGGCCTGAAACAATTTGAAATTTCAGTTTTGCAATTGTCCCCTCCGTCATGATATTGAACAAAAATTATGTGAATTTGTGATGTCCTCATTACTCAATGTATTAGAATATGTGATATTGAACAAAATTATGTGAATCTGTGATATCCTCATTACTCTATGTATTAGAATATCTTAGGTGTATGGCCCATACTATTTGCTCGGGCACTTGCCACATTTTTTTAAGGATTGTTACAGTTTACCAAATCCTTACTGCAGCATTCCAACTTACCCTCTGCAGTACGTTTTTATCCCAAAATTTGCCAGGTAGTCACCAAAATGAAGCGCCTTTCTTCATGATGCTATACACCAGGGGCTGTATTTATAAAATGACTTAAGTCTTTGCTATGCTGTTGCTAAGGCTGAATTTCTATGACGGAGTTTTCCTTCAACTATGAAATTTGCTCTGGAGGAACAGTCTGAAAAAGACTGTTCCTCCAGAGCAAATTTCATAGTTGTAGGGAATCTCCTTCAAAGAAATTTAGCCTTTTCAGACTGTTCCTCCAGAGCAAATTTCATAGTTGAAGGAAAACTCTGTCATAGAAATTCAGCCTTAGCAACAGCATAGCAACCACTTAAGTCGTTTTATAAATATGGCCCCAGGGGCTATAAAATCAGGAAACAGTATTTAAAGCATACGCCACTAGTTTCAAAGTGCAGTTCCCACTGCACTTTGACACTGGTGGATTATGCTTACTGTTTCCTAATTTTGCAGCACTTAAGTAATGACTGCTAAAAAACTGAGATTTCAATAACTTTTATAAGTTTGTTTGAGCTAAAGTTTGACTGTAACCTTGAAAACTTTCTACAATAGTAATATTACCAGGTTTGTCTGTCTCCATGGGAGTTTCCTGCTGATTATCAGCTGCAGCTTCACTCTGACCTTGACTGGAATTTTGACCTTGACCCTGGACTGCATTCTGACCCTGACCTTCAGTTGAACTTTGACCCTGAGCCTGTCCTACTGCGGCATGAACAGGTGGGGTATCAGGAAGGTCAGGAGAGTTAGAATCATCATTGTTGGCCAGAGCTCTGTGCCGACGGCTCACAAACTGCATGATGGCTTCGGCATCAGCTTCTAACAGAGCCATGGCTTCCCCGATCTGCTGCAAGTCTCGAGCATCTGTAACAAACAATAATTCTATCACAGTATAATGAGAAATACACATGGATTTAATTTAACCGGAAAATGAATCAATTTATAATTTTTCAGAGCTTCAGAAACTGATAATGAGAGATTTTGAGAAACATTATCAGATCATTTCTGTTCATTCTCTATAAAAGCAAGAGTAAAGCAGTGATTTACAATTGTATGTTAGTCCTCAGGACTCTTTAGGTTCAGTTAAAGGGAGTCTGACAATAGAATCTAGAGTCCACAGCACTATTTTAAGCTGATATTTCTGTATTTCAGTGAGTCTTGGGACTCGCAACGGTATGAATTACATGTAGGAGTTCCACAGGAAATTTATGAATATATGAAGTGAGATTCACAGGTAATAAAATCACTGCTAAAATGTAAGGTGTCACATGTTGCAGATTGAATATGGTATCGAAATTCAACTGAACTACATGCATTTGTATACCTGCCAACTGCAACTACAGAACCAGATCAGGAGCAGTATGATTAGGGTCTGAGGCTTTTGCCAACAAGTTTCATAAAGCATCCCCGACAGATTAGACTAGTCAAGTTTGACGACAAAAGTCCATTGCGGATATGGCTGAAGTATTTGAACATTTTAAGGTAAATTCATACACCTTCATGTCTTTCTGCCATTCTTGCAAAAGGGAATAACTTTTGTGACTTCCTGTGTACTTCCATAGAAGAAGCCCTTCGAAAATGGGATCTACTCATAAAGGAAAGAATTTGCTCCAAAGGGAGCAAACTGTTTTCTTTAAGAGCTGAGGCTTATTGAGAAGGAAAGCACAACTGTAGAAAGCACAGTAGACTTCCCTTAAAGTGTAATCATTCACCTTAAATCACATTTTTTTTTCATACCTGGTTTCTTTTTTCCAGTTTTATTCACTGTTCTTGCTGCATCTCTCAGTTGTATAATGACCTTGAGAATTCTCAGGAAGAAGTGTTGACTTGAGGCTTTACTCGTCAGCAATGACATAGACGCCAACTGTAACTCACGCCCACCTTTCGTTTTCTTAGGGGCTGTGACCACAACACTACCGCCAGAAAATCTGCAGAGTATCAAATGATGATGCAAAGCAATGAAACAATTAAAGACAAGAAAAATTCCTCAAGACATAATACTCCATCCAGTCTTTAATTTCTTTCTTTCTTTCTATCTTTACTGTCCTCGGTCAACTTTGACCATGATGACAGGTTTCTGGTGTGGCGCATAAGTTGTCACAAAAAAAAAAAAAAAAAATGAATTTGTGACAAAGCCACCAGCAGATTAAAACTATTTACAAGAAGTCCTCAGGGGCAGGCATTCCATACCTAACCCCTGCTCTACCCTAGGATATTAAATTTTGACCTTAAACCCATCACTGTCTCCAAAGAGACAGCTTCGGTTGTAAGGCCATTCCAAGTTGCAATTGTCCTGGGGAACAAAGAATTCTTAAAACCGTCCGTGTAAGCATTTGGACGGTGGTACTGGAATGGGTGGGACCTAGTTCTCCTGCTCCC
The DNA here is from genome assembly GCA_963989385.1 of Ctena decussata. Lineage (NCBI taxonomy): Eukaryota > Metazoa > Mollusca > Bivalvia > Lucinida > Lucinidae > Ctena > Ctena decussata. The sequence continues at coordinate 2,042,536 of OZ022507.1, read as the reverse complement.
TTCACCGACCTCAGATAGGTACTTATTCTTATCTACAATGGCAAGATTATTATGAATTTTGTAAAATTTGTCTGTCATGTCGTGTTTATACAGGGAGGCCATGTTCCCATAACAAGCACAAAACCTTGGTGTGGGCTGTGTCTTGAGTGTACATATACAGTTATGCCCTTCTGATAAGATAGACACCACCATTGATGATCAGCAACACTGCAATTACCCAATGGCACCCTTATACCCCTTTTCCAGCTCCAGGCACATTGGGTGCATATTTCCTGGTATACTGATAAAATTGACTGGAAATATGCTACTGAATAGAAGTCAAACCATCCACATCCTGCACAAAAGGCTAGCACTTAGTTCACTTGGCCAGGTCCTCCACTATTTCTTGCATAAAGCCACAAAGTTTTGTACCTGCTTAATTAAGCTTTTTGAGTACATGTATCCCATTTTTTTAACACTTTAAGCCCCAGTGACCAAAATAGCAAAAAGATCCTGACGCGGCTCGTCATGATCTACAGGGTTTGCCCCTAGTATTTGAATTCTCAATATGATATAGTTTGGACAAACCGTTGTTTGAAATTTTGCAGACGCAAAATTTGTTGTCTGCTTTTTGGCCCTTAAAGGGTTAAACCTCACACAGAAGCTCACCAGATCTCACTGATCTTTACTTCAACAGTCATAACTTAATTGGATATTGGGAGCTACTCTTATGGGAAAGCTACTCCTATGGGAAAGCTACTCATATAGGAAGGCTACTCTCCCTAGGGTGCAAATTCTTTTCTTTAAGATTATTCCCCAAAGATAGGAAGATGTGCCTGGATTATCTCTGTGGAAAATACATTCTTTCCAATTGAACAGAGTAAGAATATTTTCTGAAGGCTACTGTAGCATTACTTTTCAAATTCCCTGACTTTTCAACCCTTTCCCAATTTCCCTGACCAACCACTAAATTCCCTGACTTTTCCCTTACCTGGGAAAAAAATCATTTTCCAGATGTATTTCCCTGACCGTCGCAATCCTGCTCCAAGAATACTCAAGTAACAAGTTCTTACCTGTCTGTTAGCACACCCTTCACATTCTGACTAGTGGAGGCTGTCTCCATTTCCTTACTGTCATCATTCTCATTGTCGGTAGTAATGTTGATGTTCAGTTTCTGCAAATCATCTAACAGACTCCTGCAAAAATGACACACAATCTGTAACAAATCTATAAAGTTAAACATTCCTTTTACCAGTCTATGAAGTAAAACACAGCCTATTACCATTCTACTAAGAGACCACATTCCGTATTCTACAATGAGAAAGCCATCATAAACCAGTCTGCAAAATGGGCATCTTCCATACAAGGATCTACACAGTGAAACACTTTCTTCTGTACATCAGTCTTCAAAATGAACACATCTGGCATCAAGTGGAAGGGGTCAAAGTAACATGTCACAAATTCAAACTTGCAAACCACTGAAACATTGGTGTGTGTAGAATCAGATGATTGTGAACAGTAACCTTTACCTGTTTATTATAATACAGCCACCATGTTAATGTTTCTGAGGAACTAGTCAATGAAATATATTTGGTAACTAAGTGCTCCACTATGTTTCTGCTGCAGCCATTAAATTCGAAATGTTCAGAAATGGTCACATCCTAGGGACCAACAAGATCATGATGTCTTACTGGAAGTTGATTCAGTGTTAACACAAGCTTTGCTCAAAGCTAACCCTGTGGCACCACTTATAATAAAAATAATAATAATAATAATCTTTATTTATAGTCACTTATTTTTATTAACAACTAACATAAGCTCTGTAGAGCTTTTATTGCGACTTATTAAGACTATATACATATATACAAGCTGAGCTGTGGATATGTGACTTGCTCAAGGTCACAAGAGCCCTGGTGAGGATCGAACTTGGGACTCTTCGATCAGGAGTTGGGCACACTACCACTGCGCTCCACTTTACTGGTTAATAGCTTTCCTGTCAACATAGTCTTGATATTTGAAACAGGCTCAAGCACAGCTTGCTTACTGAAAAACATCTAAATGCAGGTGGCAAGGTAATAGTGTTACTCAAATATCTTTACTCACTACTGTTTTTTTTCCCCATCACAAGGACCAGTGGCATGTCTACAATGCCCAATTGCACATTTCCAGACATGGAGTGTATTCTATTCAATTCCAAGGTTATTGCTTTTCTATTTCCCCATAAAAAGTAGGTTGTTCTACTTCAGACCATATATTTACCAACCTGATATTTTGACAGACAGTGAGCCCAAGCTCTCTAGCACCATCTAGCAGTAACTGTAGAATAGCCTCCCTTGTCACATTGTTGGCCCAGGACAGTTGTAACAATAAGTTTGTAGCATCTTCTAAACCTTCCTCAGAACAAGCCTTGGATGTCAGAACCTGGAAATAATATCAAGAGGCTAAGATAAGGTGAGAAGCAGCGGTAGTATAGTGGACAACATGCTAGACTATCAATCCATGGGCCACAGGTTCCATTCCCGTCCTCCAGTCTTTTGGATGAGACTTTAAACAAAGGTGCTGTCTTCGTAGGACATACATGTTGGACATTAAACTAGAGTTCACTCACAAAGATTATGTGCCATTTTGGGGATAACTCCAGAACAATTTCTCCCCATCTACACATATAAGTCAGATCAGGTAAGTCAAACCTGCTTCTGGTACCATGCATGTATAACCTTTGGTGTCCATCATTAGTACTGCCTTGCAAAAATGTTTTAAAGCATGATGTGATCTATGTTAGACAGCAGTATGAAAAGGAAACAATCCATTATCTTAAAAACCCAGCAATACCAATAACCCTGGGCTTTGTTTGTCAAATATGTCATATCTCCCATTTTCATCTCCCTATTTCACAACTTCAAATTTTATGCATCCACCTATCTGAGAAAGAAAATTGCAGTGACCTAGATAAGAAGGGAAAAGTGATAATTTAAGGATAATTGAGTCCCAACACAACAAAACCAGCAAAGTGCAATGTGCGCCCAGGGAAGACTCAGATCAGCATGGGCAGCTGTTCATTGTCATCAGAGTCTTTGCTGTTAGCACAGAGGTAGCTTAGACCCTTAGCTACCCTTTAAGCCCACATGAAGACTGATCAGACTGGGCGAATGCCCTGGCTGATCTGAGTCTTTGCTGGGAGCATATGCAACTTTGAGTTTGTCGTGTCGCTGCTCAATTGTCTGAACATATGATATGACCCTCATTAGAACCATCTCAGCAAGACTAGTCTAAAAAGAGGTCTCTTCTAATATTTTTGTTCTGATGAAAAATTATCTCAGAATTATCCTCAAAACCCATACTTATGTAAAGCCCAGAAATCTCTATTAAAGCCCTTCAGCAAATACCATGTACGGATTTTTGAAGCCTATTTTATTTGCTCTTACCTGTACTGCTGTGCTGAGCTGGTGTTCCATAATTACTGAGTCTTTTTCTGGCACTTTCTTGGACTCTGAAACATTTCAAAACATATCTGAGCCCCAATATAACAAACCAATAAAGTGGCATGTGGGCCATGCAAAGACTCAGATCGGCCTGGGCAGCCGCCCTGATTAGTCTTTGCTGTCGACATGGAGGTAGCTTAAAGCCTTAGGCATTTTTAAAGCGACCAGCAAAGACTTTGATCAGACTGTGCGGATGTCCAGACTGACCTAAGTCTTTGCTGGGAGTACATGCCACTTTGTTGGTTTTGTTGTGTCGTGGCTCATTTAGCATCACCTGAAACAATGTACACTATAGCATACAATACAGCAACAAGAATTCTGAAGAATGCTTTATACTGGCTGTCAGTACACTTTTGTATACCCAAGCTAATCCAGACAACTCCAGGAAATGACATTCAGCTTTAAAAGGGATTTTTTTCTCTTCCAAAACAATCCCAAATATTCGTCTAGACTTATAGGATGGTTAAGAAATGGCAAAAAAAAAAAACACCCTGTTTCAGGACCGAATAAGAAAGGCATTTACTTCAAGATGAACCAAAGTTTAAGTTATCAGGGCTGTAAAAGTGATACCCATGTCTTGCTAGCTGCAGGCAGTACAAATGTACATTTCCTTTGCTGAGGACTAAGAATGACTGAATTATCAGTGTTTGAAATACTGAGGATCTACTTATCTAAGAGAGGTCCTGTGGACCAGTGGTTACAGTGACTGGTTATGGTGCAAAAGTTGCCTGTGGTCACGTTTCAAACCTCTGTTGTGCCATCCAACTAATAAACTCTCTCTGCTAACCCAGCAATAAATGGCTATCTGTTTCTAATCAGGGATGGATGAGGCAGCCTAAGAACAGGGATGTGCTCCCCTTTCATATCCTGTGCCCAAGATGAAGAAAGCCTCTAACCCTCACTGCCCCTACGGCCACTATGCAATGGGAGACCTTTACCTTTTACTGTATCAAAGAATTGTTATCACCCCTCCCCCCCCAGCTTTATCCAGACCTTAATATAGTGTTGTTGGCATGTTTGTTTATAGAATCAATAGCTTAATGAAGTTGTTATTTACAAATTCATTAAGTCTTCTAGTACATGTAATATCAAGTATGCTAATATTTTTGCTGAGAAAATGTGAGGAGCTTTTGCACAGCAAAAGCCCCCCACATATTCTCTGCAAAAAAAAAGGCAGTGTTTGGGGTAAAATATGTTGACCATCTGCGACTTTAACAGAGCTCTAGATGAAAGGGGTATTTGATGATAATTGAGGGATATTTTTTTTTATTTCTCATTGAAACCATATGTTGTGACCCCTCATCTGAACCTTCTCGTTGAAACGGTTCAGATGAGGGGACCAAACACGTTTCTATGTAGAAATAAAAATTATCCTTAATTATCACCAAATACTCCCTCTTATCTAGGGCTCTTGTCTTATAGAGATGATACAACGATGTCAGAAGTTTTTTTGAACAACTGGGCACATTCTGCACTTACCTTCTTTCTGTTTGTCAGCAGGTTTTTCCTCTATTGCTGGTGGTGGGTCAACTGAGGTGCCTTCTGGTGGTACCACAGTCTGTGTGTTAGTCCCTGTATTAGCTGTATTAGGTCGAACAGTTACAGAACTACCCCTAGGAGCACTCGAGTCATTATTTAAGATCACAATACCGCGAGGTGGATTATTTATTCGTGTGTTTGTTGCAGCAGTCTGTTGGTTGTCCGACAAACCAGTCGAAACTAATCCAAGAAGCCGCAACAGTCTGTCTGTCAATAATTGACTTCTCTTGATCACAGGATGCGATAACATGGCCATGAGCTGGCCGAGGGGCGAGGAATCGTAGTCTCTAAATGCTGCTTCAGATTCACTATTCACATGACTATGAGGTTTTTGAATGCCTTTCCCCTTCTTACTACTACGCATTGCATCAAGCTTCAGAAGTAACTCCCAAAAATCAGTTTCCCGCGAGTCTGGTTTAGAATCCTGTCTTTCCACATTTTTGCCACGTGGACTTGTTGAGCCGCTACTAGAAACTGACACACTTGACGTCTTTTTATCTTCCTCCTTCTCTTTCTCAGAATCACAATTTTGCACTTCCTTTGCTTTCCAGGGTAAAAATTGTTGTGGAAACATTTTAGCTAAAGATATAAGAGCATCTAACACATGTCTACAGACAACAGGAGCTGCCTGTGGGTGTATCGTCACCTGGGCATTACCTGCGGAAGAATGTTTCTTTCCTACTTGCCGACTTATCTGGAAGACATTAGCTCGACAACCAAGGGCGGCTTCTAAACTGATGGACAACCATGAACCTTGGTTTCGAGTCTCAAACTTACTTGTATTTGGACTATTTTGAGTATCTACTTGCATTGGTTGTGATTGTGACTTCTTAGCTTTTCCTTTTTCGGGAGTTTTTGTTCTATCTTCCTCCAGTCTACACTCCCCTGTCCGATTTAAAATTGATAACATTGACCTTATAACCCATGACCTTGTAGGACCATGGTAACACAAGTTCCTCATCACACGATGTAATCTACCGGTATTTAACTTTGGCTCGTCAACAAATAACAACACAAGCAAACAAGTTAATGCCTCATGATCAAGTAGATATCTGCCTCTTAATTTAACAAAAGATCCGAAGTCTGGAGTTTTATCACCTAGCCGTCCTGCAAAAGTACGAAGTTGGCCTGACCTTGGCCCTTGACCCAGAGTGTAACGCAAAGTGCCTGAAAAATAAGAAAACATGCTTGAACGACTGTGATAGTTGAAGCCCCTGGTGAATGTTTATAAAATCTTGGTGAAATTTTTTATCAAATCTTTTAACTTAAGAACATGTGATTAACTGATTATTATGTTTACATTCCAAATGGTATGGAAGCGTCATGTAAAAAGAAATACTGAAAATAGTAATAAGGTCCATAAAATTCAGCCTTCCTGCACAGCTCTATGGTGGTGTTTTAAGGGTAGGAAACAGTTTTTAATGAAGTGCACTAAATTCAGCCTTCCTGTTGGCACAACTCTATGGTGGGGGTTTTAAGGGTAAGGAACAGTTTTTCTTATTTGTTCACTAGAACGCGTCTTGTACCCTTGCTGATGTAAGTTATGGCTCATTAGAATGTTATTAGTGTGGAGAGAAGTGGGGAGCATCCCCAAGATGGGTATAATAAGGGGCCATGGAGCAAATTCTGTTTTAACAGAGAAAGTAATTTATCTTGCAATTATTATCAAATACACCCCTTACCCCTACCTGGAGTTTTGTTAAAGTAATCAACATACAATGAGAATACAACCATCTTACCTGCATGTCTCAATATAGACGACAATGACCCTGACCCTGCCTGGGTGAATAGCCTCTCCTGCATCATTCTACGATGCCTCTCCTCGAGGTCACGCCTCAGTGACTGAGCTTCCGCAGCAAGGTCTGCAGGCAATACTGCTACCATACTGTCATCCATGTCCGACAGGACAGACTGTCTCAGGGTGGACGGCAGAGTGGCTAAGAAGCTAGCAGGGTCTACAGGGGCCTCTGGGTTGGCTTGAGCACTGGTCTGAGCTTGAAGACGCTCTTGCTCAAGTCTCTGCTGAGCTAACACCTGAAATCAATAGAAACAAAAATTGCTTAAGTTCACCAAAACCCAGTTTGTGTCCAAGTTATTCTTATGCAAGAATATTCTTTCACCTGAAAGAATCTGTTAATATTTACCAATTAGTTTGAAATGTTAAATTTAGTAGAAGCAATACGAGGATGTCGGCAGGGTATACAAACTTCAAATTCTCTGGTTTAGGTATGTTCTGGCAACAGCACACATGGGAGATGCAGCATTTCACATGTTTAGAGGACAGAAGGAACTCTGTGACCGGAATATTTAAAAGCTGCCTAAATCTTTAATGAGCTTGATATCCCATGAAACCCAGTAAGACAAAAACTAACCTCTTCCTGTATGGCTGGAGGAAGTGCCGCTAAAAATTCTGGGTTAACTTCCATGCCACCAGGTGTCTCTGAATTCTGTTGCTCTCGGGTGCGCTGCTGTATCCGCTGCAGTCGTAGATGGTCGGCAATCACCTCCTGACGAATATTCTCCGGCAGTGCAGCCAAAAATGACGGATCCAAACCTTCAGGTACATTTGGGTCTGTAAAAAACAAACAAGATAAGGCCTGTAGGTCCAGACTGTTTGCCAATCCAACATCACAGCTCCAGAAAAGGTGGGTTTTTGAAGATAATTCGGAGAAAATTTTCCTTATTTCTAAAGGAAAATGTATTTTGTGACCTTCATCAGATCTGTCTTAACAAGACGATTCTAATGATGGGTCACAACCTACATTATTATGGTGTTATATGGAAAATTATCCTAAATTGTCCCTGTTACCCCCTCTGCTGACTGCATCTTTTGGATGCATTTCTGTATCATAAAAGCTGACATTTCCACTTGTAAGACAATTACAACAGTTATTTCAGGTGTCCCAATTTTGACGCCGGCAAAGGCAGTCTATCCAAACATTAAGGCTGAAAAGAAATGGCAAAAAAAAAAAAGTTCAACAGTCTTAAGTTGGCAGAACACATTCACAAAATTTCAGTAAACTTTGATTTACTACAGTTGTATAATCAGTTTTGCAAACTGAGCAGACGAATATCAGACTGCTTCTACTTAACAAACTGCCATACAGCTGGACTGGTATGCTGCAAAATCTCAATGAAGCATGCATTACAAAAATCAGTGAAGCTGTTGGTATCTCAGGAAGGAAACAATCAACAATGACAATTCCTGCAACAAGAGATATCTATTTTCTATAGCATTCTGCCCTTCCTGAATGACCCACGGGAACTGGGCCAGCCGTACACAAGAATGCTGCAATTTTTTTCTTTTGGTTGAATATTGCTTAATATACAGTGCAGCTCCATTTATAATCCAAGGACTGGGGTACATAGAAATGCATAGCCTTATAAGGGAAGGGAGTAGTCGTTAGCTTATTGCAGAAAACTTACCATATATGCTCCGTTCCTGGTAATTACAACTATACATTGTAATATTGTTATATAACTATGAGAACCAAGCACTGAGAGTGTTATATCCAAGACAGTGTTATAAAGAATAGCTGTAAATCCCTGTCATTTTTGCCATTCACAAACTGCTCTGATGACCTCTCATCAGTTGATCTGACTGAAACATTGTTGACAGGGCTGTAAAACCCTGAATTATCCATCTAGCCTCTCAAATAAATGTGATTACCTGAAGGGGTACTGGAACTAGATCCAGGAGTGGCGTTAGTAGTGGCACTGCTAGTGGTACTAGTCTCCGAGGTACTGCAACGATACAAATAGCAATGTCATTATGACCAGTTCTGAATTATAATAGCAGGTATGAATTCCTACATTAACATTAATGCAATGTCTGAGATTTTCTTCCTTCTGAGAGCCAATCCCTGTTATACTATCAAATCTCGCCTATTTTTCAATATGCAGGATAATCTGCGTTATACTATCAAATCTCACTTATTTTTGAATATGCAGGATAATCCCTGTTACACTATCACATCTCACTTATTTTTCAATATGCAGGATTGACTTACACAAGAAATGCATAAATGTATTATTCATATTTGTTTTTAGCATAAAAATCACCAACTTTTTCAATAGATTACCTCAGTAAAAATCTTTGGGATGTCTCAATATTATCTAATCTCACTTAAAAATCATCAGACTGAAGTCTACAGCATCTGATATGTTGGCTAAGTCGTGTCTTTCCACGTTTTCTGCTTTTGTAGAATAACATACAAACCAAGAAATATACACAGCACTGAGGCCTTGCATTTCACAATGGAATATTTAATGTAAAATTAGGTGCCAGAATGTTTACCTAATTTTGATTAAAGTATGAGAAATAAGCATTGTCACATACATGTAATGTAACACATTTTCACACAAAAAAATCAAGTCAGTTTTGGTTCCCTACCTGGTTGCCGAGGTTGTGACTGGAGTCCCCCCTTCAGTAACAGAGGGTAAGTTAGCCAGCAGGGTACCAGTGCCTACTGGGATCTCCTGGGGGCTGCCTGAAAATACAATTTTTACACAGTATTACAAGTTGAAACACCATTCTACATGTACATTATGCACACATGAAACAAGAACAGGAACTGTCAGTCCACAGAACCCCAGATAAGGAAGGGTTTCAAGGATAATTCTGAGATAATCTTTTATTTCTCAATGAAAACATGTTGTGACTCATCATCAGAAACGTCTTTGTGAGACGTTTCTAATGATGGGTCACAACATGTTTTTATGGAGCAATATGGAAAATTATCCATAAGTTATCACTGATATTCCTTCTTATCTAGAGCACTGGTCCACAATATGGTGCTTGACTTTATATGGCATATAGTTGCACCTTTAACCCCTCCACCACCCTCTTTTTCACTTCCTGTTTGCTTCCCAGGATTAAGAAACCCCTCCAAAAGAAAGTAACTTTTAAAAGGAAGAATTTGCTCCTAGAGGACGAGCAAATTCTTTCCTCTGAGCTGAACACAACTGAGAATTTGAGAAAAAGCAAATAAGACAAGGCCTGTCTGCATACAGGATAGCTCGCCTGACAGCACGAGAAACTTTGATGTAAAACTTAAGAAGAATGAAGCAAATTCATTGAATTTATATACCCCGCCGAAGTGACCTTGATTTGTTTATGGTTGTTTTAAATTTCATAAAATTTTAAGTTTCATAAAAAACTGGTTACTGGTTACTTAGCAGGCTGAACTTGTGGATTGTACATAAAATCAAGGGCAATATCTCTGGGATAAGTAAGGCATCAGCTGGAGCTGTTCTTCTTAAACACTTTGCTCAGCATCACTGCACTATAATGATACATTTTAAATTCGGTTACAAGAAATTTTGTTTGTCAGGACCCTACTAATGGCAAATTTGTTGATTTTAAATCAATTCAAGGGCATTAAATCATGCACTACTGAAGAGATTAGGCCAAAACATAATGTGCACTGCCTTGTCATGACAATATATAATTATTATAAGTGTCATGAAATTCCATTTATTGGTTACTTAGTTATGACTCAATTTGTTGATTTTAAGCCAATTCAAGGGCAATAACTCAAGTTGCTTACTGAAGCAATTCTGACAAACTGTAAGGTGCACCAATGTGTTATGGTGATACATATTTTGTATAATTTTCATAGAATTCTATTCATTGATAAGTTAGTTATGGCTGGAAATGGCAATCTCACATTGATCCAAGGGCAATAATTCATGCACTTTTGATGCCATTCTGATGAAACTTTATGTGCATATCCACTTTATGGTGATACATAATTATTCAGTTTAAATTTCATGAAGTATTGGTTACTTGTTTATGCCTCATTTCACTGATTTTAAGTCAATTAAAGGGCAATAACTCATGCATTACTGAATCCAGTCTGAGGAAACTTCATGTGCATCAGCACATTATAGTAATATATATTTATATTAAGTTTCATGAAATTCTGCCCAGTGGTTACTTAGTTACAGCTCATTTCATTGATTTCAAGTTAATTAAAGGGCAATAACTCATGCATTACTGAAACTAGTCTGATGAAACTTTATGTGCCACAGCACCTTATAGTGATATATACTTATTTTAAGTTTCAAGAAATTCCGCTCCCTAGTTACTTAGTTTATATGGCTCATTTCATTGATTTTAAGCCAATGAAGGGGCAATAACTCATGCATTACTGCAGCCAGTCTGATGAAACTTCATGTGCCACAGCGTGTTATAGTGATATATATTTATTTTAAGTTTAATGAAATTCCGTTCAGTGGTTACTTAGTTATGGCTCCGGATGGACAGACAGAAGGTGCGGCGGGTCAATTAAAGGGCAATAACTCATGCATTCCTAAATCCAGTCTGAGGAAACTTCATGTGCATCAGCACATCATAGTGATATATATTTATTTTAAGTTTCATGAAATTCTGCCAAGTGGTTACGCCAAGGCCCACGTCAGGGTGACAACAGCAGCCCCCTGTACTTTTGTACAAGCGAGATAACAAGAGCTGTCACCTGGACAGGATAGCTCGCCTGCTAGCGCCTTGCCCATCACCTAAAAAACTTTAACGTAAAACTTTAACATTTAGCTTCAAGGCTGATGCCGGGGGTAGCACAATAGCTCTTCCTGAACTTCGTTCAGGCAAGCTAAAAATGGCTTCGATTTTTGGGATTAATTTGGCAGAAAAAAAAAACCCTCTTGTAGCTATATTCCACAAGACTGATTTACATATTTTGGGTTATTGTGGTAGGGGCATTCTCTGTCTTATAACCAAATGAATATGGTGCATATCTGACAATCTAAGCTGTACCTGAGTCTGACGAATGAACAGTAGCAGCATCAGAACTTGTTATATTGGAGACTTCCTCTGGAGTTATCAACCCTGATTCTGTTCCTGTTCTCACTGCAGCGCTACTACTAGAGGGCTCTGTTGTTGGAGTGGGCAGGGCTCCCTGAGGATTGGGCATGGCTGACTGATCCATCTGTAGGTCGACAGGTTCTGACAGCAGGGATGACAGCCCGGTCCTCTGCTGGCGTTGAAGGCCAAACACTTCTTCAAATATGGGCTGGAAATAGTCTTCCATAAGCCTCCTGAAATATAAATTCAGAAGTTTTATCAACATATAACAATAAAACAGAGTAAGGACAAGTGTCGGTCTTGCGCCAGCCCTCACCATCTTTGCAAATCTGATTTATAAGTGATTCTCTATCATTTCTAAGCCCAACACACACTTACTTTTGTTTTTATTGAAGTCTTTACGCACAAATTTTTGGACATTCATTTGTATTCAACTGGCCCAGACAAAGTAAAAACTTTTAGTGTCGAAACTGACCGAGAGGAAGATGTGATTAAAACGTTTATGTTGGTGACGTTAGACAAATAATATTCTCATGATACTCTGTTGTCTTGTAGAGCAAATTCGGCTGACTCAAGTACACTAGAATTGTAAGTTTGTTCAGAAATTTCTGTAGTTAGGATCATCAGAAGTCCCTTTTCATGTGACACTAACAATTTAACAATATCATGACATGATCACTTACTGTTGGTTGGTTGTTCGCTCTTGCCTTGGAGCCATAGGAGTGGACAGAGGGATGGGTTGGTTTGCTGGTGTATAGTTCGCTGCCGGGGGCACGTTGTTGAACAGAACCGGAGGCATATTTCCTGGTGCCGCTGCTTGATACTGTGGAGCTGGGGTCATAATCTGAGAGAGATCCAGCCCTTCAAATGGTGATACCATTTGCAGTGGATTTGATGGTGCTGGCGTACTGATCATGGTTGTTGGAGGGGGTGGGGGCTGTGCGCTGGAAGTTATGCTGGCTGGTAGAGTTGGTACTGGCGGCGGTTCCAGGGGATTCAAACTCGGGTTCATAATCATAGGCTCCATAAATATTGGGTCAATCATCTGGGTGGTGGTGGATGGTGTTGTGATATCAGAGAAGGCTTGAAGTCTAGATGGTGGTGGAGGCGGGGGTGGCGTAGGGTCCGAGACTGGCAGGGGGTTGAAGGGTGGACAGAGGGGCATGTCCTGGAACTGGCTCTCCTGGGCCTGGACTGGGGCACCTGGCTCTGTGGTTTGATCCACTACTGACACAAGAATATCACTGATAAGTTGGCTGGCAGCACCACCTGAAATAGACAAAATAGCTCGAAATAAGTCTGGGTTTTATGGCAATTTCTTATTTCTCCTGGAACAATTGAGCTACACCACTACAAAACCAACAAAGTGGCAGGTGCACCCAGCGAATATAGCAGCATCTGCACAGTCGGCATGGAGGTAGCGTACACCCTTAGCTAACCTTGAAGTGTACAGTGAAGACTTTAATCAGATTGGTGGTTGCCCAGGCTGATCTGAGTCTTCACTTGGTGCACATGCCACTTTCTTGGTTGTGTCGCGGCTCAAATTTGTTGTGGCCCTCATTAAAACTACCTCACTGTTCTAATGAAGGGCACAGAACAGTAAGCCCCTCCCCCCCAACTTTCTCAAATGCAATATCGAATTTCTTCAGATATAAGACAGGGTTTTTCTCTTGCAAAACAATCCCAAACATCTAGATCTGTCTAACAAGACAGATGTAGATATTTGGAATTGTTTTGGAAGAAAAAAACCCAATTTAAAGCTCAATAACATAGGACTGATTTACATATTTGCGGTGATTTTATAAGGATAAACTCCCGTATTATCATCAAATATATACGATACACGAATAATTTGGGGTTTTATAAGGAATTTAATAGTACTTAAAGCCAGAGAAAAAGTTAATGAAAGGGTGGACAGCCCAACAAGATTTGATTTTTTGAAAACAAGAATATACACAGACTTACCAGGTCTAGCAGTAACTCCTACTGGGGTGTCAACACTGGTTGTAGCTGCTGGCAGGGGTATATTGGCCAGCACCTGTGGGTCTGTGACAACATTCGTTGATAGATCCTGGGCAACAGTGGTAGTGAGGGGAGGGGATACCTGAAATTATAAGACATTTCTCAATGAAGAGCATTTTCTCAGTGTTACATAGCTACAATTGGATAAAGTGGTGATAATTCTGAGATAATTCAGTACTCTGGATACGGTAGAAAGGCGTGTACAACCCGCATTTGCGTATAACCCGCACCTAGATTTTGGAGGAAATTTTGGGGGAAAAAAGTATTTCTGGTGTATTAACCACATCTATAAAGCCCCAATTTTACCAAGGTTTGAAAAACACTATAAAAGTTGCAAAACTATACGTTTTTGTCTTTACAGCAGTGTTTTTTTGTCCTTGGTACCGGTACTTTTTTTCCGGGCGCGCGCCCGCCAACGTTCTTGCACGCGCCGTCATATATACCGGTACATTCAAAGTACATGATATAAAAGCCGTAACGTAGTTTATTGCTGTATTAACAGTTTTTTTTTTCATTTTTCTAATTCCTTAAAGCTACTGAAAAGATCGTTTACAAAATCAAACCCTTAATTTATATTTCAAACCTGGCGCACCTGACCTAATGGCGGTACTTTGATCGATCGGTTTAAACCAGTCACTGGAAAAAATATATATCGCTTGACCATACGGCATAAAAAGATCAATAAAATTTGATTAGCTTAAAGACTTTGACAATTGCACAATCAGTGGTAATAAGCGTTAATTGAGTAGTTTAAGAACTTACATGGTGTGATTGGCTTCGCAAGATAAAGTAACTATCGGAAAAACAAAGATCAGCCTGCGCATGTTCTCTGTCTGGACTTAGACTTCCTTGTTCGCATGTAATGACTCCTGGGGACTCTATGACTCCTGGGGACTCTATCTAGTAAAAATTAATGACGCTGTTTGGCAAGCACATTTGCGCAGGCTTGATGTATATCCTACGCACATGGCATACCGTCTCTTATCGCCCAGACACATCTTAAATGGACTCTTCCATCTTGGTTTAAAGATTTGTCAAGTTAGCCGAATCCGGAATCGGCTGTACGAGAAAGAGATGTTACGAAACGAAACTGTTCCGCATCAAATTCGGCATCAGCTTTGCAACATACCCGAATTCGTTTCACAAATTATACCGCAACCAGTCAGGGCTAAAAATAGATTGATTGACAGGAAGGGCGCGTGACTTGGTAAACTTTCGATGTATTCGAAAACGTGTTGAAAATTTGTTTTGCTGTTTCTAAAGATGAAAATTGACTTTGATAGTTAGATCAGCCGTACAAACGTGCATTGGCTGATAGGTAATATAACTTATATGGGCTAGACATCTCTTGATTGAACGTTGCAAGTTATCGTGAGATGAAAACACCAACTGGGTGTTTTCAAACGGTGAATTTCTCCGAGAAAATCTTCGAAAATATTCCTTCAAATATTTGTTCTGATGTACAACCCGCACCGCTATTTCAGTCCTAAAATCTGAGGCATAATTCTGCGGGTAGTACATGCCTTTCTACGGTAAGTAACAGGAATTATTTTGGGACAATTTTCCATATTTCTCCATCAAAAACTATGCTGTGACCCCTCATCAGAACTGTCACAAACCATCTTGCTGAGACATTTTTAATGAGGGTCACAAAATAAGTATTCAAGGAGAAATAAGATTACCTCAGAATTATCCTCAAAACCCCACCTTCTCTGGAGTGCTGATAATAATTTATAATATTTTTGAACTCTTCATAAAAAAGACAGCCGGGACCCCTCGTTAGAACCTTCTCACCATGACACTCCTAAGATAGCTAACCACCTACAATTTTATGAAGAAATGAGAACTGTTATCTCAGAATAACCAGCAAATAATGTCTCATTTGAAGCTTTGGAGTTACAATGCTTCCCCATCCTTCAACTGTCAAGCAAATGACAGCACTAAAACTTAGACTCACACACATTTATAAACAATATAAACCGAAATGGATAAGAATAAGAAAGGAAAGAGTATTGTAATATATCAGCATGATTTCATTGACCAAGCAAGCTGAACTTTACACTAGAAGGTTGTCCAGGGACACCTGGTCGAGCCCGCTGTTTGCTATAGTGACCTATAAGTATGTCAAGACTAACTAGAAATGTTTTTTTAGAGAAAAACTGATGTCCCCCCACCAGCCCATTTCCCATCCCCTCTAATGAATAAAAAGCCTGAACAAGTAAAATATCTAGACAAGTTTGGAGAAAATCCATCCACTGGTTCTTAAGTTATCCTACATAGATGACTATGACCTTGAAAATGAGGTCAGGGTCACCGAAATCAAATCACCTCTTAAACTTGTCCAAATGATGTATCCATGCAAGTTTGGTGAAATTCCATCAATTGGTTCAGGAGATATAGTGGGTACAAGAAAATGTCATGTAAGTCCTCCAGTGACCTTGAATATGAGATCAAGGTCACCAAAATCTAATCAGCTCTTAAACTTGTCCCAAGAGGAGAGGAACTAAATAAAAGCCATTGCTTCCGTTCTAATCCTATTATGTTTATATATACACATAACAATATTGTTACTACCATGTCGTATGTTTGATTTTGAAATAAAATATGTTTAAACCAACTTGTCCCAATGATGTATACATGCAAGTTTGGTGAAATTCCATCCATTGGTTCAGGAGATTTTAGTGGGTACAAGAAATTGTCATCTAAGTCCTCCAGTCCTTGCAAATGAGGTCAAGGTCACCAAAATCTGACCAGATCTGAAATTTGTCGCAATAATGTATTCCTGAAATTTTGGAGAAATTCCATTCATTGGTTCAGGAGATATAGTGGTTACAAGAAATTGTCATCTAAGTCCTCCAATGACCTTCAAAATAAGGAAAAGGTCACCAAAATCTGAAACCTCTTAAACTTGTCCCAATGATGTATCCATGCAAATTTGGTGAAATTCCATCCATTGGTTCAAGAGATATCACTGGTATAAGAAATTTTTATCTAAGTCCTCCAGTGACCTTGGAAATGAGGTCAAGGTCACCAAAATCTAATCACCTCTTAAACTTGACCCAATTATGTATCCATGCCAGTTTGGTGAAATTCCATCCATTGGTTCAGGAGATATAGTGGGTACAAGAAATTGTCATCTATGTCCTCCAGTGACCTTGAAAATAAGGTCAAGGTCACCAAAATCTAATCAGCTCTTAAACTTGTCCAAATAATGTATCCATGCAAGTTTGGTGAAATTCCATCCATTGGTTCAAGAGATATTGCGCATACAAGAAATTAACATCTATGTCCTCCAGTGACCTTGAAAATGAGGTCAAGGTCACCAAAATCTAATCAGCTCTTAAACTTGTCCAAATAATGTATCCATGCAAGTTTGGTGAAATTCCATCCATTGGTTCAAGAGATATCGCGCATACAAGAAATCTGTCACAGGGACGCTGACGCTGACGCCCGGGATCCGCACTGAAAACAATATGTCCCCGCTCACCTTTGGTGGGGGGACATAATTAACTGCTTCACTCTGGAAAGAAGCCAAACAACATCGTGCTTAGCCAGCATATTTCTTCTTTTTTTGTCAAATTTTCACAAAGGAAAATAAGTAGAAGTGATGACCCAGACAAGCTCAATTTATGACAATTACAATATCTGACCTTCAAGTGTGACCTTGGACCTACCCAAACATGTATGTCACTTGACACCTCCACTCATCAAGAAGAACAATTGTCCCAAATTATTCTGAAATCCATGCATAAATGTAGAAGTAATGGCTCGGACAAGCTCAATTTATGACCATTTTATCATTTGACCTTCAAGTGTGACCTTGACTTTGGACCTACTTGAACAAATATTCTAAATGGCACTTCTACTCATCAAGGAGAACAATTGTGCCAAAATAATTTTAAAATCCATTCATAAATGTTGAAGTTATGGCTCGGACAAGCTCAAATTATGGCCATTTTATCATTTGACCTTCAAGTGTGACCTTGACCTACCTGAACAAATGTTCTAAATGGCACTTCTACTCATCAAGGAGAACAATTGTGCCAAATTATTCTGAAATCAATCCACAAATGTAGAAGTAATGGCTCGGACAAGCTCAATTTATGGCCATTTTATCATTTGACCTTCAAGTGTGACCTTGACCTACCTGAACAAATGTTTCAAATGGCACTTCTACTCATCAAGAAGAACAATTGTGCCAAATTATTTTGAAATATATCCATAAATGCAGAAGTTATGGCCCGGACAAATTCGGAGGGACGCACGCATGCAGGTACTAACGCATGCACGAACGGACATGCACCCAACTAAAGTTGTAACAACTATGTCTCGCTCAAGGCAAGCGGGCTCCACAAAAAGGAACATTAAAATTTACGACATTTTATATCACAAGACATAACAAAAACATTATTATACCTCCATCAATTGTTCTTTATTTTCCGCCTTATTCTTCTCCTTCAGTTCTTGTTCTTTCTTTGCTGCTTCTTCCTCAGCTGCTTTCTTCCGTTTTTCTCTCCTTTCTGCGATCTCTTCATCTCGTTGTTTCTCCAGAAGTTCCACAATCTCAGGTTTCAATGCTGAAACAAAACCAAAATTACCCTACGATTGGAACATTAAGGTGAATGGGTACACATCCATATTTTTTCTGCAATTTTTACAAAGGGAATGATTTTTGTAATTTTCTGTTTGCTTCCCTGGACAAAGAAGCCCTTCTTAAATGGGGTCTACTCTTAAAGGAAAGAATTTGCTAGGAGCAAATTCTTACCTTAAAAGTTGACTCCAATTGAAAAGGGAAGCAAATGGGAAAATGGTAGAGTTGCTTCCCCTGTTAGTGTACTCCTTCACCTTAAACCAATTGTAAGTGATGCTCTATAAAACTGTTGGTTGAATTACAAACAGTTTTAAATAGAGAAACTTACATGAGTGGTCATTTCATATGGAATTTATGAAACAAGCTTTTGGCGAGTTTTCATAAATTATGACATCACCACAAGTGTCGAATTCTGTTTTTCATATGAGCATTTAAAATGGAATTTTATCAACTTTAACATGAACATTATTTCAATAACAAAATGCACTGTAAACAGGTTTGTTGACAATGACATCACATGCATGCTCCAAAATGTTATAACACATGTGGCATAAGATTTTTATGACACAACGATTGCCACTGAATAACAGCGACATCAGATGATAAATTGACATTTGGATAATATGTCTACTTGCCTTAGAAGGAAATGTTTTAACACCTGTTGAAGAGCAGATTCTGACTGAGCTGATCTCAAAACTGCTTTCTGTCTGATCTGTCCATTCAGTTATGTCTGTCCAAGATTTTTTATTGTAAAAATGCAATCACTATTTGAATGCCAAACAGTGTAGACCCTGATCAGACTCAGTAACAGTCTGATCCTATAGGAAGTCTAACCTCTTATCAAAATTATTTACTCAGTCAGGCAAGTCTGTCCAAACAGCAGAGATTCTATGACAACCCTACTATTCATCAAGAGAAGCATGTGGCTGAAAGGTCAAAGGTGCTTGGCTATGGTACAAAACTTTATGAGTTCAAATGCATGTTGGGCCTGCAAGCAGCTGACAAACTCTGTCAACCAAGCAGTAAATGGGAACCTTTTTCAAATCAGGTAAGGATAAAGTGAAACAAGAGGCATAGGCTCCGCCTTCCTAAAGCTAAGACCAAGATACAGTGGGCCTCTAACACCCATCCCTTGTACAGCCACTAGTCCACATGAAACCTTTACTTTTACCTTACACAATTCATCATGCAGAAAATGTGTTTGCATGTTTCCACTTGAAAAATTATGCCCAATTTCTACACATTGAGTGTACAATGAACTTACCAGCCATACAATCATGCATACTATCACCATCTAAGACTTTAGCCTCCTCCGACCAGCGGGTTAATGTTGATGGCACAGTGGATAAAGCTGATCCCATACCCATAGATGGACTGTTCTCTGTGTAGTTATCCTATAAATATAAAATTATATTACTATATAAGAAAGAATTTCCATATAAGTAATATCTTAACCCCTTGTACTTCCATGTAATGTTTGACGATGAATATACATGTAGCTATTGCAATTCAAGGGAAAGTGAATAAAATGCTCGAGCTAGCATACTGTGGAGGAATGGAAAGATGGAAGTCCTATACTGTACCTTGCTACAAATGGTATGCAATCACAACAGTACGTAGTTATGACAATGATTCTGCGTAACACTGTGTTTTGCCTGTTGCTTGTATTGACAATTCTAATGCACTTACCTATGTAACGCGACATCTGATTAAATAACGTCAAAACTTTGCTACAGTATATACTGTTGGAAACCCGACGTCATTACATAACGTCTCTTCTCATTGGCTGATGTCTGGTTTTACGTCACTGGAAGAATTTGCTGTGAGTGAAAAGTGGCACACTTTCAAAGGCTAGAAGTGCATTAGAATGGGGATAACTGTATTGAAAATTGTTATTTGGGGAGGTGACTCGTCGGTTTTATGGACGAAAATTGTGTTTTACGGCTTCGCTGACATGTCGCTGTAAAACTAAATTTTCGACAATAAAAACCGACGATTTACCTCCCCAAATGACAATTCTGAGTACAGTTATCCCTAAATAGGTGCCAGTATAATAGGTGCCATACTGGCACCTGTCCTTCTGTACTGCCTCAAGAGTGAAACTAGAAAACTAAAAAGAACTCCCCCCCCCACACACACACACACACAAAGCAACATGTTGCGCTTCTGCTGGTTGCAAGTGGGACAGTAACTAATGGATCCTCCTTACCCCAGGTCAATTCTAGAATGTATCATTTGTATGTAATGTCAAAGGATAGAAAATAGACCACCTAAACTACTAAAGCAGGTGGAAATTTTTATTCTTTACCCTTATCTTAGTAAACTGGGCCCCAAAGCTGTACCACGATTCCAAAAGGACTCCATAAAACTTTGCAATAACTATGGTACATACCCAAAGATCTTCTAAAATATCTTCCTCAGGTCTTGAAATAATCCTCAAGTCACTGTTAGACAGAACAACTCTTGTGTGTGAGGGGCCAGCCTGGGTACTCAGACTGTTGGTTAGCTGGAGAACATCAGCTGCTGTTGTAGGGCCCAACAATCTGAAAAATAACAATGCTCCAAATAAGAAGGGGGAATGAATAATCTATTGACAATTGCCAAATTTCTGTATGAAAAAAGATTGTGACCCCTCATCAGAACCGTCTTACGATGACAGTTCTTATGGAGTATCACAAAATATGTTTTCTTTGAGAAATAGATAAGTATGTTTTCTTTAAGCAATAATAAATAATCTTTGAATTATCTTTAAAACCGCACCTGATCTGAATCTCTTCAAATCTTGTGCTCCTTCATTAGAATTGCCTCAGTGTGACCCATCACAAGAAACATCTGCATTTGACCCCTCAATAGAACCATATTAGTGAGGTCTAACACAAGAATTCACTCATACATTTTATGGAGAATTTACAATTATCTTCAACATCGGCTACATACATCTAGAGCCCTGGATGTAAAAAATACAGTTTTTATTTTATTACCAGCACTTAGCTGAGAATGCATGCTTTAAGCAAGAATGTAGTCATACTGAAACTATTTCTGCAAAATTTGATATCATCAAATATTTCTAAGTTATATCCTGTCTTGCCAATATTTAGATACTAAATATGAGTAGTTTATTAACTGTACATGTACATATCAATGACAAAATTAGATATCATTCCCTATAGAAGATGATTATGGTTCCCCAATATTCATAATTACCAGAGCTGCAGATAAGAAGGGGTATCAAGGATAATTCAAAGATAATTTTTCTTATTTCTCAATGAAAACATATGTTGTGACCCCTCATTAGAACCGTCTCGACGAGACGGTTCTAATGATGGGTCACAAAATATGTTTTTATGGAAAAATATGGATAATTATCCCTAAATTATCTTTGTTACCCCTTCTTATCTGGAGCACTGATTACTACAGTACCTTTGTAGTATCACTGGTGGATTGGGCTGTCTCGGGAAATTCACATGAAGCATCTGTGTATTAGGATTAAATCTACATGTCCCTCGTTGTCTTCCTCGCTGTACACGTGTTATACCCATAACATTCTGACTCTCATTCTGTCTGACTAGGAGCGGATGCATGGCTGACACGTTGCTGGGAGCTGGGGGTACATTAGGAACTGGAGAAGAAAAAATACACTTTCATTTTGCAATAAACCTGAGCAAGTTGATGAGCTAAGTTTATTCAGACTCAGATAGTACGCCCATCAATCTGCTATTGCATATATGAGCCGCAACACAACAAAAACAACAAAGTGGCATGTGTGCCCAGTGACGGCTCAGATCAGCCTGGGCATTCTGCCATTCTGATCAGTCTATGCTGTCCACATGAAGCTAATTTACACCGGCTTATATAATGAAGTTATCTTTAATTCTCAACTGATATAGATATTTGGGATTGGTCTAGGGAGGGGCAAAGCCCTGTTTTATAGCCGAATAAATATGGTTAATGCTTTAGTGCCTTACAGGTATATAATGTTGTAACTGGCACACAAGAAGTCATCTCTTTATGTTGTCTGATCTTGAGCCATAGAGTAAAGCAGCAGCCCTAGGCTTGATTCACAGACAGTTAGTCTTGCTACCCAAGAACTCCATAAACCACCACTACACAGATGGTCATGGGAAGATGATAGCCTCAAAGCTTAACCATTTCATATCAGAGCTCCAGATTAGGTGAATTTTGGGTAATTTACCTGATTTCTCATCTAAACTGTATTTTGTGACCTCTTGGCATATGTTCTGACCCTCTCATTAAAACCATCTTGGCAAAATGGTTTCAGTGAGGGGGGAGCCCTGGTAGCTGAGTAGGTTATGCGCTGGCCTACTGATCTAGCAATCCGGGTTCAAGACCTGCTGCAGGTTGTTTCAAACTTAACCAGGTTTCTTTGCACACAACCCTTCACTTGCACCCATCGTCATCCTAATGCGACTAAAAAACTATTAAAAAAGGATGAAAAATGGCAAGTCATCCATCCATCCATCCAATGAGGGGGTCACAACACATGTGAATACACCATTATATGGTTCTAATGCTAATTTCAGTCTTTGCTGCTAGCATGCACGACAGAAATTTCAAAAAATACAAAGGTCAGAGGCCGTATTCATAAAACGACTTGAGTGGTTGCTATGCTGTTGCTACGGAGAAATTTCTTTCAAGGAAATTCCCTACAACTATGAAATTTGCTCTGGAGGAACAGTCTTACAAAGAATGTTCCTCCAGACCAAATTTCATAGTTGTAGGGAATCTCCTTTATAGATATTTAGCCTTAGCAACCACATAGCAACGACTAAAGTGGCTTTATGAATACGGCCCCTGATGAAGCTATGTTCTACAGTGACAGAAAAAGAGACTTAAAGAGGCTTAGTACAACTGGATGGATAGGTGAACTGATGGATATTTGAAACTCTTGACAACCCTGCTAAAGTATGAACAACTATGAAACATATTTCAAGTGCCAAGGCTCATTTGAACAAACAAACTAACCCTAAATGTAGTCTGATCTTGAGCCACAGACTAAAGCAGCAGCCCTAGGCTTGATTCACAGACAGTTAGTCTTGCTACCCAAGAACTCCATAAACCACCACAACACAGATGGTCATGGGAAGATGATAGCCTCAAAGCTTAACCATATGAAACATGAGAATATCGAGCTGCAAACATACCTTTACCTGATTCTTAGTATATACCTAGGAACGTACTTTAGTGATGAATAAAAGGCCATCGGCCAAGTGTCACCCGACGTTTGAAATGTGTCACAAACTTCAGCCCTTTATTCTGTTATAGAGTAAATGTATAACCAAAAACCGAAAATATATATATTACAGAACCTGATAAGCAAATGATAACTGAACATAAGCAAAGACATATTACTGGGCCTCTTTATAAAATACTTAAGTTCAGAACGGGGCATATATGTGTAAAATCAGGTTACTGAAACTATAGGCCCTTACAAAATGACCAAAACATCAAGACTGTATACCGAGTAACAAAATAACAAGAGCCATAATCCTGCTTATATGAATCTGATGAAAAATGAACAATGCATTTATGAAAATTCAGCCCATTAATATTAATAGTTCTGGAATTATCCCTTTACCTTTAAGTGAATGTCTATTATCTATGAAAGGGGAATAACTCTGCCACTTATAATTTAGCACATCCTAACAATAATCAGAATAATCAATTTACCAAATGCTAATAGCATACCAAATTTCAGAATAGCATACCAAATTTCAGCTCTCTCCGTCAAACGGTTCAAAAGTTGAAAAAATGCCAAAAAACGACAAAGGGCCATAACTTTGTAAAAAATAGGACAATTGAAATTCCAAAATCACATGCACATCTTCAGATCATGATGAAACATTCTGCACAATTTCAAGTCAATCTGATACAAGATGTTGCGGGGACAAGGTCTAAGTCAGCAAGGGCATAACTCCATTAAAAATGGCCGAAACAAAAATAAACAAGGCATCGCAGGCGATACAAATCCCCTCACACAAGACTACTTGCTCGAGATATTGTCATACCCTACATTTGTGTAAAGTTATTTTAGAAATGTAGGCACTAGAGCGATGACAAAGTTTTTCTAAAAATAGCTACAAAGACCTTGACCTTTTAAGCACAGCATCCTGAAAGTCGAACTTGCTCGAGATATTGTCATGCCCTACATTTGTGTGAAGTTATTTCAAAATCCATTGAGAAATATAGGCACTAGAGCGCTGACAAAGTTTTTCTAAAAATAGCAACAGTGACCTTGACCTTGGGCGCAGCACCCTGAAAGTCGAACTTACTCGAGATATTGTCTTGCCCTACATTTGTGTGAAGTTATTTTAAAATCCGTTGAGAAATGTAGGCGCTAGAGCGATGACAAAAGTTTTCTAAAAAAAGGAACAGTGACCTTGACCTTGGGCGCAGCACTCTTAAAGTCGAACTTGCTTGAGATATTGTCATGCCCTACATTTGTGTGAAGTTATTTTAAAATCCGTTGAGAAATGTAGGCGCTGGAGCGATGACAAAGTTTTTCTACAAATAGCCACAGTGACCTTGACCTTGGGTGCAGCACCCTGAAAGTCTAACTTGCTCAAGATATTGTCATGCCCTACATTTGTGTGAAGTTATTTCAAAATCCGTTGAGAAATGAAGGCGCTAGATCGATGACAAAGTTTTTTCTAAAAATAGCCACAGTGACCTTGACCTTGGGCGCAGCACCCTAAAAGTCAAACTTGCTCAAGATATTGTCATGCCCTACGTTTGTGTGAACGTATTTCAAAATCCATTGAGAAATGTAGGCGCTAGAGCGCTGACAAAGTTTTTCTAAAAATAGCCACAGTGACCTTGACCTTGGGCGCAGCACCCTGAAAGTCGAACTTGCTCGAGATATTGTTATTCCCTACATTTGTGTGAAGTTCTTTTAAAATTCGTTGAGAAATGTAGGCGCTAGAGCGATGACAAAGTTTTTCTAAAAATATCCACAGTGACCTTGACCTTGGGCGCAGCACCCTGAAAGTCGAACTTGCTAGAGATATTGTCATGCCCTACGTTTGTGTGAAGTTATTTCAAAATTCGTTGAGAAATGTAAGTGCTAGAGCGATGACAAAGTTTTTCTAAAAATAGCCACAGTGACCTTGACCTTGGGTGCAGCACCCTGAAAGTCGAACTTGCTCGAGATATTGTCATGTCCTACATTTGTGTGAAGTTATTTCAAAATCCATCGACAAATGTAGGCGCTAGAGCGCTGACAAAGTTTTTCTGAAAATAGCCACAGTGACCTTGACCTTGGGCGCAGCACCCTGAAAGTCGAACTTGCTCGAGATATTGTCATGCCCTACACTTGTGTGAAGTTATTTCAAAATCTGTTGAGAAATGTAAGTGCTAGAGCGATGACAAAAGGTGAACATACGTACGTACGTACGTACGTACGTACGTACGTATGTACGTACGTACGTACTTACGTACGTACTTACGGGACAAAACCTATATCCCCTCACCACTTCGTGGTGTGAGGGGATAAAAACCACATGCACATCTTCATATCGTAAGAATACAATCTGTAAAATTTTAAATCAATCCGATGAAAGATGTAGGAGGAGTTGCGGGTACAAGATTTCGGAAGGTCTGAGTCAGCAAGGGCTGTAACTCCATCAAAAATGGCCGAAACAAAAATAAAAAACCACATGCACATCTTCATATCATAAAATACAATCTGTAAAATTTCAAATCAATCCGATGAAAGACGTAGGAGGAGTTGCGGGGACAAGATTTCGGACGGACGGACGCACACACGGACGGACGAGGGTCATTTCTATAGTCCCCCTCCGCCTACTTCGGGTGACAAAAACAAGAATATCAAGCTGCAACACACCTTTACCTGATTCTTAGCATATAACCCTAACGTGCTTAAATTAAGCACTTTAGGGTATGTTTCTGAAAAGCGGACACACACACCTGCCTAGATATCTGGTCCCGAGGTTATAAAACTTTTTCCGTGCTCAACTCAGCTGAGCACGAAATTTTCTCAGCTGATAAATATGAAAATGCCAACTAATGTTGGCATTTTCATATTCATAAGCAGCGAAAATTTCATACTCAGCTAAACTAAGCAAGAAAACAACTGTACTTATCAGTAATTTGCTATTTACCAGCAGGTAAAATTTCATGCTCAACTCAGTTGAGCATGAAAAAAGTTTTATAACCTAGG
Source organism: Ctena decussata (assembly GCA_963989385.1). Taxonomy (NCBI): domain Eukaryota; kingdom Metazoa; phylum Mollusca; class Bivalvia; order Lucinida; family Lucinidae; genus Ctena; species Ctena decussata. The sequence continues at coordinate 2,015,903 of OZ022507.1, read as the reverse complement.
GGCCAGGACAATTATGTCACAGCCTTTGCTGTTGACATTCACAGGGGCTCTGATGACTATTTGATGTTTTTTCCATATTTGTATTTCTAAACATATCTTATAACCCCTCACTGGAACCATCCTAATGAGACAATTCTAAGAAAAGGTCACTCTCAGTAAGACAATTCATACCTTTTGGAAAATTAACAGAAATTATCAGTATCAAAGACTTAAAGTGCTCACTCTAATCTGGGCTAATCTTCTGGAAAAGGTACCACATGGGGCCAAAAATAAAATATTTAATGTTTCCCCTTACGCGACCGACCGTAAAAAATCTTAGCGACCGGAAATATTTTTTCCGATTTCAAAAAAAAAAAAAATTTTTTCCCTACCTTTGTGCCGAGTACCAAAAATCTGGGTCTTCAGAGCTCTAGATAAAGGTGTTTCTAACGAAAAACGCTTGCAGTCCAAACTAATGAGTCAAGAATAGGCTACTCCCTATAAAACAGGATTATCCATCATAAAAAACGTCTATTTAACTACGTTTGGAGACAAAAGAGCCAAACAAAAATGCGCTCAACCACCTTAGATAAGACTGGGAAAAGATCAAAGGATTTCAGTCATCTTTTGAAGTCACAGGTCCCCGCTTAACGCACGTGCCGATAGGTTTTATGTAGAGTAACCTGGAGCTGAAAATTTTGGTGTCAGGCAAAAACAAAGGGTCATTCTTTGATACAGAGCGGCATGCGAAAATTGTTGAGCAACGAAATTGCATTCCGGGTGTTGTTATTTTCAATTTGTCTTTTTCTGAAATACACGGAGACTGTTCAAAAAGTAAAATCGGATTTGAAGTTATTAGACTAGCGAAAATCGCATAAAATTATGCTTTAAAGGCTACTTTTTTTAGGGTACTTTACGACGTGCATATAGGGAAAACGCAGATAAGCATGTGTATTGGCTAAGTCTGATCAGAGTCATCACTGTCTGGACAAACAATTCATCTAGTATTAGGTTGAAAACTATTTCGATTATTAGGAAACGCACATGGCTGAAATCTCATTTTGCCGACGCTCATCAAAACGTCTCCAGTGAGCAGACAGATAATGTGCCAAATGTGTCCAACGGAACGCGAACGCGCAGAAAATATTCGCTTTTCTAATTTATGGTAAAAGTTTACATAATCCAAAGATCAAAGTTGTGAATAGGAAACACCAGTCGCATTGCATTACTGCGCAGGCTGATCGGGGCATATGGTATAAGGTACCTTTCCCTGTCTCACGGTTTTATATGACACGTTCAAGTTCAATGCGGCGTTCTTTGATGTCTGATCAACATAACCAAGTGCAGGTGGTTACCGTATTTGAAAAAATACTACCGTCTTTACACTTCGTTATAGCGTATTCCCTGATGAGAATGCATAACTCGCAATAACCATAATTAATGTACGCATGTTGTTTTGATACAGATTGACCCGTTCACCCTAATAAACTCAGCTTACGGAGATAGATCTTCATATTTGGGTTGTTCCAATATCTAAAACAGGGTATGTGACAAAAGTGTATAGACGACGATGCAACGAGAACGTGTTTATCTCCGGAGCATCCGATCCCATATTTGCTATTAATGCAGCCTCGTGGGGGTCACACTGTTCTTATCGTGTTATATGCTGTTCTTGGCTATAGAAGGAATGCGACAGACTTTATAAAAAAAATCTGTGTACCAGTTTGGACTGTCACCTCATATCTACACTGCTTGATTAAACAAATACGTAAGTAACCAAAATAGAACATGATCAGAATGGGCATTACACATGTCCCCGATATGGCATGTTCACACTTACAATTAATTATGAGTGTGTGCGTGTTTTGTACTTGTGTGTATACTTCCATGCGCCACGCACCTCAGCGGAACGTATCCGTAGTCGCAGTACCGGGGCGCCATTCGCCCGTCCCTATTTAATAATAAAAACTGCGTCTTCTATTTTTATAGGACTTATATGCAAGTACTTTTGAAAACACTCCTACGTCTTAATTTGGGATGGAAAAACTATCAGATGAAGCGGCTCGAGTGAGGCGTCAGCATGTCCCCGCTTATACATGTAAAGATTATCAGGAGCTCTGACTTTTCCGGGAAAAAAAAAAATAAAATCCCGACCGACCTACCCACCATTGAGAAAAAGGGTCGGGTAAGGGGAAACAAGCATATTTCTAAGGATGGCCTGGAGTGTGTCAACCATCCAGACAACATTAGACTGCATATTTATACAAATAAAACTATCTCCACAGATTGTTGATAACAGAAAGTCTCTGATCAGATTACTCAGAAGCGCATGCATATTTAAGCATGCCAAACATCAATTCTGAGAAATCCTGACTTGCACCGGCATGCATGGTTTGATGTAGATATGTACTATAGCGTCAGTAAAACAGACTTAAACAGGCTTAGTACAACTGTGGATGGGCTGACCAATGGCTATTTGGAACTCAAGATTGCACCTGGCTAAAGTGGCTGCAACATTTCAGCAAGTTTCTTGTTTCAGGGCTCCTATGAACAGTTAATGTAACACCAGATGTTGTCTGATCTTGAGCCCAAGACTAAAGCAGCAATCCAAGGCTTGATTCACAGACAGTTAATCTTGCTACCCAAGAACTCCATAAACCACCACTACACAGATGGCCATGGGAAGATGGTAGCCTTTGAGCCTATAATAATTTGTGATAAAGCTTGATTCTGATGATAATTCTAAAATTATTTGCTCATTTGCCCTGGGCCTTCATCTGAACCAACTGGAGGGAATTTAAGGTCAATGGATACACATTAAAAGGGAGTACCTCTGTCACTTTTATTTGCTATACCCTTCTCAAGGGACATCAACTCTTAACGGCCCCTGTCACACAATACCTATGTCTCACTTCTGCAATTCATAGGCAAAACAAGATTGAAAGCATCCATCAACAGAAATGTTGGAAAGATTTATAATGTTTGAAAACATGGCATAATTGAAGTGAGCTCAAACGTACCTGCTGATTCGTTTCCATTAGCATCATTGTCCAAGAGTGACACTGGCATCTGATAGGTCCTCACTTGGTTATTGTCTAGAGCATTAAACACAACATGTTGATTACCACCTGCACAACAAACAGTAATAACTTAATCAACCTAGGTACTGCGACAAAACTGGCTCAGCAAACAGTGTTGACCAGATCAGAATGCTCCCAAAGGAGAAATGAAGCAGTATGATCAGAGTTTGTCATGCTTATGTTCCCTTCGCAATATTGTGGTACGCTGCTGACCAGCGATTCAACTTGGTGAACTTTAGGTGATTTAATACAGTAAACTTTTAGGGGAAGCAACTCTGCTTTTTTAATTTTTGCCTACATGTATCTTCTCCATAGGAGGTCAACTCTTAAAGGACTTTGCTCCCTTAGAAGCAAATTCTTTTCTGAAGAGGAGGCCTCTCATTGAAAGGGCTTTGTCATCCAGATAATTAAACAGGAAGGACAAAAGCTGAAAAATATGGAGAGTGCCTATATACCTTAGGGATGATTACAGCAATTGGGCAAGGTGATCAAATATCAATCTGTTTTATGATACACTTACAGAGCACTCTATGGCTCAGAAACACGCACTTGTCAACGTGGTTTTTACATTTCGGTAGATAACAGGAAAACCTCTGATTCACTTATCACAATAATCAAAACACCTACTCAATTTTTAAAACTGGTTTGACATGTTTCCAAATAGTAACTGGCCAAACTCTCACAATATCTAAAATATGGTAACCAGGGGTGTTTAAAACTGCACATTGCAACCATGCCTATATGAATGGAAATTGTATGAACTCACCTCCGGGTGGGAACATGTCATCAGCATGTATGACAAAAGCATTGTCAAATGGTCTGCCGAGAGACGTCTCCACATCCTGGTAGTCATCATTTTCAGCCTCCATGTCAGAACCCTACAAAATACAACATCAACGCTGTTAGCAATGAATGTCTCAGCAAACAATTAGGGTCAAGTTGGGTAAATTCGGACAGCAGGTAAATTCGGACAGTGACATTGTTTCCTTATTATGTTTATTAGCTGTTTGGAATTAAAACAAAAATAACTGGGCAAGCCGTCTCATCTGGATTTTCACTGTTTGCAATGGTATGTCTGAATTTAACCGCTGTCCGAAGCTACCCGACTCGACCCTAAGTCCCTGATCAAACTACCTTTCAGGGAGCAGTCAGGCACCATTTAGTTTGAGTTACAATTAATTATAGTCTTTTCTTGAACCAAAGATCAATTTAGAACCTTGGTTTGTTTTCAAGACAGTCACTTTAGCTATCCAGAGATCCATAAGCCATACAAAAAATAGCAATGGGAAGAAGATAGCACCAGTATACGAGCAGTAGGGAAGTAATGATTACAGATACATCGATATATTGATGCATCATGATAGTGGTTGCCTTGATACTGCTATTGTGACAGTGTTTTCAACTATTGATAACTATTGCCAATAGTGCTTTCAACTATCAATAGTTTTGATAGTTTTTGTTCATGTAGATTTTCACCTTGTGGACTGGAATTTGACACTTGTCTTCCAAACAAATGTCATTTAGGAACCTGAAAGGTGTCTGCTTTGCATCAAAAAAACTTTTGTTAAGATGGTGGTAAAGCTTACACTCATAGTGGACAGCACTGGTATGTAATTTAGAGATGAGGGACTTACTTAAATCATCTGAATTCTTATGAAATTGCAATATTCAGAGACAGTGATAGTATCGTGATGCATTGTAATGTAAGACCCTCAATAGTAACAGTATCGTGATAGGGCCACCTCATCCAGATCTAAGCTGTTTGCAAATTCAGCTATTTTTATTGCTGGCGCTTAAAGTGTTAACCAATTTCTGCAATTCTCCTATTTGAAGTTGATTATTTTACATCAGGCGTTGCATTACAAAATGGCAAGTGCACTAGCTAACTGCACAATCTGCTACAGCAAGTCTTTCTGAACTTCAGAGTAAATGCTGCACTAGATATATATACTCGTCAAAACAAGTTCCGCCGCAGTTTTAATCGTGATATTGACGATTCTAAATATATCATTGTCAAATTATATTGCTTTTAATTAGTTTTCACAACATTTGTCCACGGAAAACTTTTTAATGCCTCAGTTTCCTGCTGGCGTGTACAGAGCTACCTCGCATAACTAGTAAACCATAGAAACTGCGACTAGGCGCTTAATGCGCATGCGCAGTACCGTTATCTTTTTCTCGTATAATTCTCGAGAAACCGTACATTCTAGAAACATCTCAATTAAATCTGAACAAACTTTCAAATGGCGAGCGTTGCATCTTAACGTGTGCAAGACTGTAAATTACCTCCCTTTGAATCAAGACTATAGGCAATTTGATTTTCAGATTGTGGGCTTATCAGTCACAAATTTTAGTTCTGCTTTTATGGACATGCGAATACGTTTCTTTGCAACATTTTTAAAAGAGAATGCATCAGCTTATCGCCAAATTGTATAAGGCATGCAGTTTTGAAATGATTATGACAATGCCAGTGCAACTATAGAAAGTTTGGCTTTTCTGCCTAAACGATGAAATTTAGAAGTGAGACGTCATCATGAAAACCGTTTTGAATTCCGATTTTCTTCTGTATATGAAACATCTGGAATCCATTAGTGTGTCTAAGATATACAGATCAGAAAATGAGAGTAAAAGTAAAAGAAAATGCGATTTTTTTTTTCATGAAAAATCTCGGGAAATTAAAAATAACACCCACTAAAACTGAAAGTTGCGCAAACTCTCGGTTTACATTAAAATTTTGGAACCCGTCTGTCCAGCAATATAAAAAAAAGTCATATCAGTACTACAATGACTCTTTAAGTTCATTTGTTATGGTACCTTTTCAGAAAAAGATGCTAAAGTTAATGCGGCGGAACTTATTTTGACTAGTATATATTTAAAACAATGATGCTGCTAAATTACTTCTGAAAATTGCTGAATCACACCATTTAGTTTGAGTTACAATCAATTATAGTCTTTCCTTGAACCAAAGATCAATTCAGACCCTTGGTTTGATTACAAGACAGTTATTTTAGCTACCCAGAGATCCATTATCCATAACAGAAATGACAATGGGAAAAAGATAGCACTGGTATTTCAGCAATGATGTTAAACCTTAAAGCACCAAAAATTAAAATTGTTGAATTGGCAAACAGAGTAGATCCAGATGAGGTGGCTCATGATGAGCCACCTCATCTGAATCTACACTGTTTGCCCTCTAGTGTTCAAACTCTTAATATGAAATCACTTGGACGAGACACTTTTTGAAATTCTGCAGACTTAAATTTTGTTGTCTGCTTTTTGGCGTATTAAGGGTTAAACAAGAATTCCACAGAATGCCACACCTGTCTGTAAATTGTCACAAAACAGCGCTAAACCAGAAAATTCTACAAAGTTTTATCCTGCAAACAATGCTGGAAAAGTAATACCTGTCTCCAGCTGCTGTAATACCTACGTCTCCTGGTTAGGCTGCTAGACAACAAATCAACTTATCAAATTTTTTAAGACAGAAATTGGCATTTGTATTATAAGAGTCAGGTAGTTCAGTATGTATCTATCTACTGCTATTATCAGTTTTATTTCTGCATTCTCTGAACCATTAAACCCCTTTTAACCCTTTAAGGCCAAAAAGCAGATAACAAAATTTATGTCTGCAAAACTTCATAAATATTTTGTCTAAGCTATATCATATTGAGAATTTAAGACAAGAGGGCAAAGAGTACAGGTCTAGATGAGGCAGCTCTTCATGATACACCTCATCAGGGTCTTTGCTGTTTGCAAACTCAGCTATTTTGTAGCTGGCGCTTGAAGTGTTCCCCAATTTCTGTAATTCTGCTACATGTACCTAAGTTGATTTCTTTCATATCAGGTGTTGCAACAAAAGATAGCTAGAGGAATGGCTAAATGCACAGTCTGCTGGCATGCAAATCTTTCTAAACTTCAGGGTAGATTTTATAACAGTTGTATATATTACGTATACTTATGCATGTTTTATTATCTGTGACTAAATTACATATATGCATTCTATTACAGGATTATACATGTACTGTGAGTCATTACTTTGACTTTACTTATAGTAGTATATACAAGTGAGACAGCGTGGCTAATTATGGCCTTGAACAAAACAAACCAATACATCTATAATACTAAATAAATGAAGTAACGCATAAACTGCAAAATTGGTGGCATTTTCAAGCGTAATTTCTATACTGGTTCTTTTGCATATTGCTATCATTGATAATTTCGGTTAGCGTGTGTTTTAGTTTCACGTAGATTTAAAGAATTTGGGAATTAAATTCGTCTTTCATTTAAAATTCTCCCAAGTATTTTTCTAGAAACTTCGACTATTGGTCGATTTTTTTTGATCAACAATGGGTGCGTTCATGTGAAATTATCGTGTACTCGAATACACATTTTAAATTAATCCGGTCGTTTCGGTTCTGCGTCGTTATATCGGCGCGCTGCTTAGCAAGTCCAAATTTAGCAGGTTCTAATGCAAAAATCCGACCCATGAATGTACGTCATTCCCCATAAATAACGTTTTATTTTTGTATTTTTGCTCATATGTCTAAACGGATGAAGAACTAAATGGTCATAGTCCCGACGGCCCTGGCTCGAAACGACCCATTTTCTTCCAGAACAATAGTCAATACGAGTAGCCAATTGAACTCGCCCATTGAAGAATAAAGCTCAACCCACATGGTCTTTCGAAAAGTTGGACGGACACACGGCGCCAAGTGTGCGCGGCTATGGTTACGCACCGCTGAGCCACTTGGGGAACGTCGTTAGGAGAATTCAAACTGAACTGAACTTTTGAAAAGACAAAAATTAAAAATGTCTAAGGTTAACACACATGGGCCAGGTAAGAAAGGGCATTTTTTCCAGCGAAGCAGACAAATCAATTTCAATGATTCAACGAAGCTAAATAAGCCTTTAGTCTTCAGAGGGCTTGAATATTTTCCCCCAAAACGTTCCAGGACCCAATTTTTCCGGAAAAAAAAAATACCCAGGACAGGTCACATAACCAAGATGGCAAACATTTATTATGGTAAAAAATTTCAAAAATCTTCTCCCCCAGAACCACGCCGGGCCGCGTAGCGCGATCGGTAGGGCACCTGACTCATACGTCAGAGGTCCTGGGTTCGAAACCTGGTCTGGCCACATACTTTCGTTTCTCCTTCCGCTGATTCAAGAAGGGCAGTTGTCAGTTACTGGCGAAAGTATGTGCACTTAGTACTGGTTAACCGCTTAGGAGGTCTAAGCCTGCCTAGGAATAGGTTAACTGACCGTCCCGACATGACCTTAGCTGTTTACCGTGGACGTTAAGCATCAAATCAACCAATTCTCCCCCAGAACCACAAATCTTGAAACTTAGCATGTCGCATCAAGGACTCAAAACAAAATTTATATAAATGATGACCCTGGGATGACCTTGATCTGTTTTACGGCAAGGTAAACTTTTGAGTCACTTAGGTTTTTCTATAGGAAAAAGTGAAAAAAGTTGATTTTTTTTTTAGAAACAATGCAGTCTGCTACCTGAAAGTTTGTAGATGCAGACAACTAATTAGATAAATGAAGCTTTAGTGAGTATTCATGGTAAAGGTCATATCTTAACCTGGGCCTAAGGCCATTTACATTGAAAAATTAAAACTCGCTTTTTTTATATAAACTTGACCATCATGAAATATTTCCGTGCTTGCGCGGGCTCTTTTCTAGTATTTAAAACAAAAGTGCTGCTAAATTACTTATGAAAATTGCTATATCACACCATTTGTTTTGAGTTTAATTAATCATAGTCTTTCCTTGAACCCAAGATCAATTCAGACCCTTGGTTTGATTACAAGACAGTTATTTTAGCTACCCAGAGATCCATTATCCATAACAGAAATGACAATGGGAAAAAGATAGCACTGGTATATCAGCAATGATGTTAAACAAGAATTCTGCAGAATGACATACCTGTCTGTTCATTGTCACAAAACAGAGTTAAAGCAGGAAATTCTACAAAGTTTTACCAAGCAAAAGACTCTGAAAAAGTAATACCTGTCTCCCGCTGTTGTAATACCTGTGTCTGCTGATGAGGCTGCTGGATAACATAATCAACTTATCAAAGTCTTTAATGCAGAAACTGGTATATGTGTCATAAAAGTAAGGTAGTTCAGTATGTATCTATTCAGCTGCTTTTATTTCTGCATTCTCTGAACCAAGAAACCATTGTTAACCCTTTTAGACCAAAAAGTGCATGACAAAATCTATGTCTGCAACTTCAAAAACTGTTTTGTCCAAGCTATATCATATTGAGAATTTAAAGACTAGAGGGCCAACAGTGCAGATCTAGATGAGGTGGCTCATGATGAGCCACCTCATCAGAATCTAAGCTGTTTGCAAATTCAGCATTTTTGATGCTCTCGCATTAAGTGCTAACCAATTTCTGTAATTCTATCTGAAGTTGATTTCTTTTATATCAGGTGTTGCAACAAAAGATAGCTAGAGATATGGCTAAATGCACAGTCTGCTGACATGCAAATCTTTCTAAACTTCAGATTAAATTCTATAACAGTTGTATATATTTAGTATACATATTTAAAACGATAAAGCTGCTAAATTACTTATGAAAATTGCCGAATCACACCATTTAGTTTGAGTTACAATCAATTATAACGAGCACTGCGAGATGGCTGCGAAGCAGCCATCGAGCAGAGCTCGTATCTGGGTATCGCAAATACCATAAAGTATAAATCTATGGAATCGAATTTGCGACGACCACCTCACTGGGTTCTGAGTTTTGCAGTCGTGCAATCGAAATTAGTGCAAAAATGGGGAACCAGTGTCTTCTCCACAGGATTTAACGACTGGTTTACATTTAAACATTTGGGATATGCTTTTAGTTCGCAATAACTCGCGATGCAGTCTGTCATTTGCGAACGCTGATTGTCACATGAGTGATACAGCCAATCAGAGCCCTCTCAAGAAGTCGCTGGCGTGAATTGTAAACAAGGCGGCAGAAAGTTTTATTTTGAAACCAACCAACAAACCGCCTCGGAATCAAGGTATAAACCTGTATATTATATGCCCACGTTCAAGACTTGAAACGGCCACCATATCGACCAATATCATCACACAACTAGGCCAGTTCAGTGGTTTATTGAGCGTCTGGAAACCTCAATCTTCACAACATCATGAGATTTCGCGCACAAGCGGTCCGGGTCATGGCTCATGCCATATTGCAGCTCTCCGTTCCACAATGGTCACAACCTGGCTAAAGAGCAAGGTACAGCAAAATAGACGGTGAAAAAAGAAACGCAATGCATTGGTCTCTCGAAAAGAGAGAAAAAGAATCAAAGTTCTGTTAAAATTAACAGTGGCAACCCACTGGCGCTTGAGTTTCTAAGTGTGCATCACTGTCATTACATTCATAACATGGTACTAGACTACCCCTGCTCTTTCCAAGCGAATGGTCTCTGGTAAAATTAAAATCAATAATCCGATAAACGTGGTATTTTCTGATATGCGGTGAACCTTGAAAAGAGGGTGCAACTAGTCCTGTAACGATGACAGTGCAAATAGAAACAGAAAAATGTTGACCTGAAGTTGAACACATGTTGCTGCTGAATAGTTTCTATCCGTATCAGCCTTCGATGTTGGGCCTTCCAGTGCCCAGAGCAACAAAGAAAGGTAAAATCCAGCTATTCTACATACGCGCTGTGACAAAACAACGCCAATCGTTGAAAATCAGGGAAATTTGCCATTGTCACTAGTTTTCACGACCTGCAAAGTTTGGGTTTCCCAGTCCCTTAAAATCAGTGTCGAGGTATTATTATTATGGCTGCCACATCGCCGTCTCTTCGGTAAAAGGAGCGGCTGTAGTGTAGTGGATAACACGTCAGACTACCAATATAGGGGCCGACAAATTGATCCCCTGCTTCTCTGGTCTTTCGGATGAGACTTTAAACCAAGGTCCAGTCTCCATATGACCCTGTTGGTGGGATGTTAAATCCGAGTTCACTCGCTCACTTTCCGCTAAAAATGGACGTGGTAAACCAAATGCCGACCGTGAATCCAAGCGGCTTAAACTTGGTTTTCCTGTGATGACCAAGGAAATTACTAAACACTGACAGCATTTAAAAAGTCATACAAAAATGTGTTAACCACCATCATTTGACTGACAAAAAGTTCTAAAAACCTTTCTAAATCTCACTTTTTTCATATTCGTTGGCAACAGCCCGTTGCAGGTACTTAACAAGTGCTAAAGTGATCCGAATGGAATATTGGGAAACCAATTTGATGACGACACATACCAGGTGAATGTAAAAAACAGATTTTTTTTTGCAACTAGGCCGTATGTATTCTGGGCTAGCCGTCATACTGTTACAATGGAAAAAAAGTTTGTGTACATGTGCGTCTGTGTGTCAATTTCTTTTCTCATCTATTCTCGCCTCCTCTATCTACGCACACGACATCAAATTCTAAACAATGTCATATCGACATTGATGCATGTCATATCGACATTGATGCACCGCCCTACTGTTGCATCAAAATCAGTCAGAAGACTTGTTTCTTCATTTTTTTCTGGTCCCACCATACCCCCTCCACCCCAGCTCAATCATATAATCATTGGGCTGCGTCACATGAAAACGTGCATATTGACCAATGCAACCAGTAAAGCTTCAGTCTTGCTGCACCTGCATGCAGTCTCTTTGCCCAGGCTCCATAGATCCATATTCACGGAAAACATGCCGATTAGACTTGATGGATGTGCAGGCTGATCTGAGTCTTCAGTAAATTTTATGCAATTGTCTGACAGGGCATTTTCTTATGACTCGGTAGTTTTGAAAAATGAAAGTAAATAATTTTCTCAAGAAATTCTCTTTTTCATTTCATGAACTAAAGAAATATGTATCGTTCAGATACAGCGAAAGTCCAAAAATATCACATTTTCATTGAAAGTATCATTGAGCTGTCAAAAAAGATAGAAAAAAGAAAACAGGCAATAATAACAGTCTTCACGAAATCCCGTCTGACCGCCTGACATGTCTGGTAAAAATTAATTCGGTCTGGTAAAAATTTTCAGAATTTTCAAATGCATTTTAATCATTTTACCAGATTCGGTCCTGTAAACTCTGGCAGACTTTCGTGAACTCTGTAATAACTAAATATGTTTGACTAATCAACGGTTACAATGGGGATTGACTAATCAACGGTTACGATGGGGATTGCGAAAACCTTACTCTACAATTCAACGCTCATGTGCTTTCAAGATCAACAGGATGGCAGTAATGAAACTTCTGGATGAGTGCTTTGTTTTCACTGACTATACAGATGTGAACGGAACAATATAAATAGTCTGAATGCTGGTAGTAATTGCTGAATCGCAGTGGTAAGCATAACAGTGTAACTCCATTGTAACCCCATGTAATTGATTTGCTATATGCTTGATATTTTGGCATCGGTAGAACGTAATACAGCCAACTTAAAAGAAAAAAGATGTCCAATAACCAGGAAAAATATGAATAGGGCCAATTATGTTCTTCATTGTAGAACTATGGGTTCCATTGATAGACCGATCCCTTCAGTGTATTGATGTCAGAAGTCTGCAGGAATTGGACTGTGATATAATATTAAGGTGCATTACCAGAGCAGGACATAGTGTAAATGTGTTTTGGTACAGTGATTTTTTCACTATTTTGGGAATGGTGCTGGTGCCCACGGAATTGGGAAAAAGCTCATCGTATTTTGCTATAATTTGGAATTTAGGAAACCTTTTATTAAGTCTCAAGTGGTGGGATAGGGGACATGATACTGAATATATAGTATTTAGTTACTACACTTGTGAGTTACTATTTATGTTCAATTATTGCTATATATCTGCTATTTCTCTAAGCAAGCAAGTAAATGTATGTTGTAAGATGGTCCCTAGAACAATTTTTTCTGCAATTGGGAATTTTTATCCCCTCACACCACGAAGTGGTGAGGGGATATAGGTTTTGTCCCATACGTAAGTACGTACGTACGTATGTTCACCTTTTGTCATCGCTCTAGCACTTACATTTCTCAACGGATTTTGAAATAACTTCACACAAGTGTAGGGCATGACAATATGTAGAGCAAGTTCGACTTTTAGGGTGCTGCGCCCAAGGTCAAGGTCACTGTGGCTATTTTTAGAAAAACTTTGTCAGCGCTATAGCGCCTACATTTCTCAATGGATTTTGAAATAACTTCACACAAATGTAGGGCATGACAATATCTCAAGCAAGTTCGACTTTCAGGGTGCTGCACCCGAGGTCAAGGTCACTGTGGCTATTTTTAGAAAAACTTTGTCATCGCTCTAGCGCCTACATTTCTAAACGGATTTTGAAATAACTTTACACAAATGCAGGGCATGACAATATCTCAAGCAAGTTCCACTTTCAGGGTGCTGCGCCCAAGGTCAGGGTCACTGTGGCTATTTTTAGAAAAACTTTGTCATCGCTCTAGCGCCTACATTTCTCAAAGGATTTTGAAATAACTTTACACAAATGCAGGGCATGACAATATCTCCAGCAAGTTCGACTTTCAGGGTGCTTCGCCCAAGGTCAAGGTCACTGTGGCTATTTTTAGCTCACCTGAGCCGAAGGCTCAGAGGTGAGCTAATAGGATGGGAGTCGAGCCGTCGTCTGTGGGTGCGTGGGTGGGTGCGTGGGTGCGTCAACACTTTCAAACATAAATATCTCAGAGACCAGTGGGCCGATCGCAATCAAATTTTATCTGAAGCATCATTTGGGTGGGGGAAAGGCTGCATTAGGTTTTGGTGCCGATCAGCTCAGAACTCTGCTTTCCATGGCAACAGATAGCCCCCATAGGGTTATAATGGGGAAAACGGAGTCATCACGTTTTCTCGACTGTTTTTGATTAGATCCTTATCATACTTGCAGGTAATGATGACATACACAAGAGCTTAGATGAGTTCGAAATTTGGCCGGATTCGAGCCCAGACTTCGGAGTTAGCTGCCCTTGAGCGTTTGAAAAAAATCCCATAGGGTTATAATGGGGAAAATGGCGTCATCACGTTTTCTCAACTGTTTTTGCTTAGATCCTTATCATACCTGCAGGTAATGATGACATACATAAGAGCTTGGATGAGTTCGAAATTTGCCCGGATTCGAGTACAGACTATGGAGTTAGCTGCCCTTGAGCGTTTGAAAAAAATCCCATAGTGTTATAATGGAGAAAACAACGTCATCACATATTTTTAGAAAAACATTGTCAGTGCTCTAGCACCTACATTTCTCAACGGATTTTAAAATAACTTCACACAAATGTAGGGCGTGACAATACCTCGAGCAAGTCCGACTTTAAGGATGCTGCGCTTAAGGTCAAGGTCACTGTGGCTATTTTTAGAAAAACTTTGTCAGCGCTCTAGCACCTACATTTCTCAGCAGATTTTAAAATAACTTCACACAAATGTAGGGCATGACAATATCTCGAGCAAGTTCGACTTTCAGGATGCTGTGCCCAAGGTCAAGGTCACTGTGGCTATTTTTAGAAAAACATTGTCAGTGCTCTAGCACCTACATTTCTCAGCAGATTTTAAAATAACTTCACACAAATGTAGGGCATGACGATATCTCGAGCAAGTTCGACTTTCAGGATGCTGCGCCCAAGGTCAAGGTCACTGTGGCTATTTTTAGAAAAACTTTGTCCGCGCTCTAGCACCTACATTTCTCAGCAGATTTTAAAATAACTTCACACAAATGTAGGGCATGACAATATCTCGAGCAAGTTCGACTTTCAGGATGCTGGGCCCAAGGTCAAGGTCACTGTGGCTATTTTTAGAAAAACTTTGTCAACGCTCTAGCACCTACATTTCTCAGCAGATTTTAAAATTAATTCACACAAATGTAGGGCATGACAATATCTCGAGCAAGTTTGACTTTCAGGGTGCTGCACCCAAGGTCAAGGTCACTGTGGCTATTTTTAGTAAAAACTTGGTCATCGCTCTAGGGCCTACATTTCTCAACGGATTTTAAATCAACTTCACACAAATGTAGGGCATGACAATATCTCAAAGAAGTTTGACTTCCAGTGTGCTGCGCCCAAGGTCAAGGTCACTGTGGCTATTTTTAGAAAAACATTGTCAGTGCTCTAGCACCTACATGTCTCAATGGATTTTAAAATAAATTCACACAAATGTAGGGCATGACAATATCTCGAGCAAGTTTGACTTTCAGGGTGCTGTGCCCAAGGTCAAGGTCACTGGCTATTTTTGGAAAAACTTTGTCATCGCCCTAGCACCTTAATTTCTGCATGGATTTTGAAATAACTTGACACAAATGTAGGGTATGACAATATCTTAAGCAAGTTCGACTTTCGGGATGCTGTGCCCAAGGTCAAGGTCACTGTGGCTATTTTTAGAAAAACTTTGTCATGGCTCTAGCACCTACATTTCTCAACGGATTTTAAAATAAATTCACACAAATGTAGGGGATGACAATATCTTGAGCAAGTTTTGACTTTTAGGGTGCTGCAATCAAGGTATTTGATTAGATCCTTATCATACTTGCAGGTAATGATGACATACATAAGAGCTTGGATGAGTTCGAAATTTGGCCAGATTCGAGCACAGACTACGGAGTTAGCTGCCCTTGCGCGTTTGAAAAAAATCCCATAATCTTATAATGGAGAAAACAACGTCATCACATTTTCATTTTTCATCGGATTCTCTTCATACTTGCACAGTGTTTCCCCCAGACTGAAAAAGGGGCAGGGTGCTGCTGAGAAAAAGGGCACTTTGGCGCGGCGAAAGGCATCTGGAGGGGCAATGTTACTGTACTTATGTTGTTCGGCCTACATCTAATAATTAACCTCAAAAGTATGACATTTCAGTGCAGTAACACTACCATTATGTGCTAATATGTAGTGTTATTTAGCAGTACTTATCATAGTGTTAGTGTGACCAGTCCATTGTTGAATTCCTCAAAAAAAAAAAAAAAAAAAAAATTGAACTGCTAAAAAAAACAATCCGGTATTCTCAAACCACCACTACCTCCCCACCTTTCCCTTACCTTCCATATACACATCCAAAATTGCACCTCGGATGATGGGTCTGATTTGTTCTAGTGATTTTGATCAAAGCTGATACTTGTTTACACTCAAAATATGTCTATCTCAAAACCGAGTTTAATTCTACACTTAGATGAACATACCTACCGTAAGACCTCTCTAGAATAGTTAAATATCAAATAAGGATCGCGTATTGTCGCATATCTGGGCCGGCAAATTTGTAAAATCGCAAATTACTGCAGGGTGACAGCTGAGCTGCTGAGATTGCTAAAGATCGGGGATTTCCCGAGGTACTATTAATAAATATTGACTGGTTCTCGTTCCACAGATAGTACATCTGAATCGGCGGGAACTAGATAGAAAAACGCGGGAAACTAATCTTAAAGTGAACGAACCTACATTCATATATAGAAATCGTTGGCACCTGTGCCGATTTCATGAAAACATGTATATCTGATCAGCCTGCGCAAATTTAGCATAATCCGTATTTGTGATGACCGTACATTACGTATCTGACATGTTTACCGGGAAAATAGATGTTGAAGCATTGCATTGTAGTACGCGAATTCTGTAGTATAGCGCAACGTGATACGGTGAAAAAATAGTTATCGGTATTGATGCGGCAAAGCCGCACTGTTATACCGATTGAATCCCCACCTGCCACACCCTCAACTAGGCCCGTGTCATTATCGGAGCGAGGCAAACGAGTTTAACGGTGCTGCCCGATAATTTCACAGTCGGAACAGGCTGGTCACTTTAACAAGAGTTTCTTTAATTGCTCTGGTTACTATCGCTATGTCCGCAATGTATTTGACATCTTAAAAGCCGGTAACCAGCATGTGTTTTCAGTTGGCGAAGTAATTTTCCGCCCCAATTAACACATGACGGTCGGGGTACATGTAGCGAGGTGATAATTGCCACAGCTTTAGATTTAATCACCGTGATTGGTGTTTATTGATGAGCATGTGTACAGATTATCGATCGACTTGAGTTGTCAGTTTTTACAGGTATGGGACACAATAGAACCGAATTGTAATAGCAGCGCGGGAAAAGGGACTGGTTACTGATATATTTCGGGCAGGAGGGCGCTTATGACACGTTTTGGGGGCAGAAGGGCGGGACCAAAAAGGGGCAGGGCGCGGCGCCCCGCCATTCCGCTTTAGGGGAAACACTGTTGCAGGTCATGAGGATATGCATAAAAGCTTGGATTAGTTAGCATTTTGGCTAGATCCCACCACTGACTATGGAGTACCTGCCCTGAGCATCCAAAAAATCAATGTCGCCACTTTTTCTTGGTTTCTACTGATCCGATCCTTTTCAAACTTGCAGGTAATGAGGAAATGCATAATATCTTAAAGAAGTTCAAATTTTGGCCAGATCAGGCCAACCACTACGAAGTTAGCTGCCCTTGACAGCTCTGTCTATTGTGCTCTTGATCGGATACTTTTTAAACTTGCATATATTAAATGAGGGCATACATAATGTTTTGGATGAGTTTAATTTTCAGCCTGATTGGACCACTGACTGTGGAGTTAGCTGCCCTTGAGCATCTTAAATATCCCTATAGGTTTACAATGTCTCTTAGGTGAGCAATTGTTGCCCTTTGGGCTACTTGTTAGAAAAACTTTGTCATCACTCTAGCACCTACATTTCTTTACGGATTTTAAAGTAACTTCACGCAAATGTAGGGCATGACATTATCTCGAGCAAGTTCGACTTTAAGGGTTCTGCGCCCTAGGTCAAGGTCACTGTGGCTATTTTTAGAAAAACTTTGTCATCGCTCTAGCGCCTACATTTCTCAACGGATTTTGAAATAACTTCACACAAATGTAGGGCATGACAATATCTCGAGCAAGTTCGACTTTCAGGATGCTGCGCCCAAGGTCAAGGTCACTGTGGCTATTTTTAGAAAAACTGTCGGCGATCTAGTGCCTATATTTCTCAATGGATTTTAAAATAACTTCACACAAATGTAGGGCAAGACAATATCTCGAGCAAGTTCGACTTTCAGGATGCTGCGCTTAAAAGGTCAAGGTCACTGTAGCTATTTTTAGAAAAACTTTGTCATCGCTCTAGCGCCTACATTTCTCCATTGATTTTAAAATAACTTCACACAAATGTAGGGCATGACAATATCTCGAGCAAGTAGTCTTGTGTGAGGGGATTTGTATCGCCTGCGATGCCTTGTTCAACTTGCAGTTGGGAAAAAAAAATACATTTTGAATTGGGACTGGTACTTTTTATGGGCACCACTTATGTAGAGAAAAAAATCAGTGTGGGATATATATATATTTTCAACTTTTACAGCCTAGCTGTAGAAGCTGGCAGCATCTTTATGGAGATTCAGGTAGAGTGGTTGGCTCTTTCAAGAAATTAAGCAAAGGAGATAGCGGTTAGTACCAGAATGGGTGACCTTCTTGACTTCGAGGACAGCTGAGCAAATGCTACAATCTAAAAAATTAATTTGTCTGTATTTTCACAATTTGTAAGATGTCATTTCTGGGTCATGAAGAAGAGACATACAGAAGGGTGACGACAGGTTAGAAGCAAGGGCGTTTATTAGAGCAGGGCATTTATTAGGATTCACACGGTACAAAAAATGTCAGGAATGTCCAGAGGATACTCAAAATTGTTTGTCAGCTGGAATGTCACATACTCAAAATTAGTTGTCAGATACACCCCCCCCCAACCCCTCAAACTAGCTAGGAAACTTAAGGATAGTGTTTTGTAACAGAGAGACCTACTGTAGTTTAATTTGAAGTTTTATGTATTATTTATCCGGACCCAGTAATCTTATATATTATAATTTGCTTGGATTTTAATATGTTCTGCAGATGAAAAAGTGAATCACCGGCAGGAGATGGCCATGTAGTACAAGAGTTATGTAGTACAAGAGTTCTAAGGAATTACACAAAGCCATTTCAAACAGTTCTACGTACCAATATACCATATTTATCCTAGTAAATGCCCTTGCTATAATAAACTTCAAAACTGTTACAAGCATTTCTTGAATATGCATTAGATTCGGTAAAACTTTGATTCCTATTTAAAACATTGAAGGTAGGATTGTCCAAGGGCTTACTACTTTGGCTGATGGGGGGTTGTGGTTGTGGAGATTCTGGATATAGATATATGAGCATCATGGAGGTGAGCTTTTATTTGCAATTTGCTTTGTCATTGATAAGACCTATTGCTTGTCTTCAGCACTTGCAAGTCTCAAATCTACAGGGGTGAGATGACAACTATCAAATCAGACTTTACATTATATAATTATATTAGCAAGGCCATAATTATACCCCCAGAAAACGAAGTATGAGGAGGGGTATATATCTTTTGTCCGATGTCCGTTTGTCTGTCCGTCTCTTTGTAAGTTAACGTTTGCTTGAAAGTTTTTGAGATCTTATATTTGCAGGTGATCAGGTGATTTTCTAGGGGATCACATTTTGGCAACAAATTTGTACAACTGATTTAGTTGAAAATGACTGAAATAATCTTGACTGGCTGTACAATCCATATGAAAAACAAGCCTATCAGTTGATTGTCGAATTTCTGACAAAAGAAAGCTAAACATACAATTTCCATCTTTAAATGATATCAAGTACATTTACAACAGTACATTCATATACTTCGAGGATTTGGTGTCACTTGGAAGGCAATGCCTTAATTTCATATCAAGTCAGAAAAACATACATACTAATACTTTTTGCCCAGTTCATGCTCAGTAAAGTTGCAACATGATGGTTCACGATCAGTCTCAATGAAAAATGCAGTTAAAGTCTGATTAAGTGGCCCAGTGTTCATACAACATGTAGTCAAATCTGTCTTGAGGGGTCATGAAGGGGCCTCACAAAAACTGGCTGCAGAGTCATGGCAGACAGGTGTACACTTAATAGAGGTTCATTGTCCCCTGGGGCACAAAAAAGTAGCTACATGTGATAGGTGACCCTTAACAGAGTTACCCTTGAGACAGGTTAGACAGCATTATTTTTTATACAATTTCATTACAACAGCAGATATTAACAGTTACTTAAAAATTTGGAGAGGTAGGCACTGATTAAATTTGATATTCACATTTGATAATCAGGCAATCAGTCACTATCTGGGGTTTGTGTCAGTCTTATGTAACAGTCCTGCAGTTGGTGCTGTCTGTTTTTAAGATACTAGGTTCAAGTCCTAGAGGACTGCATGTTAGTACTGGCACATATAACACTAAACAGCAATATCCATTTACAGAATGCATTCTAAGATAAGAATGAAATAGGTTTAGAATATTCCAATCTTTAGCCATATGGTAAGATGTCTCATAGGAAAGAACATGAGAAGTAAATACTTAAGGGCTGTAAGGGAAATTACTTTTGATTTTTGATTTTGTACTAACAGTGTATCCCACTTGAAGATATTACATAAATATTTTTTTCTTCAGTTTGGTGGTTTCAAAACGTCGAAAATTGCAAGACCGCTAACATTTCTGCACTATCTGAATCGACATACCTGTAATTGCCTACATGTTAGTTATGAGAAAAAGTTGCCAGCAGTGCTCGTTTTATAGGTAGCGCCTATTTATTTCATATTAGTCTTTTCTTGTCAAAACCAAAGATCAATTTGGAACCTTAGTTTGGTTTCAAGACAGTTATTTTAGCTACCCAGAGATCCATTATTATCCATGATAGAAATGACAATGGGAAAAAGATAGCACTGGTATTTCAGCAATGATGTTAACCCTTAAAGCACCGAAAAATTAAAATTGTTGAATTGGCAAACAGAGTAGATCCAGATGAGGTGGCTCATGATGAGCCACCTCATCTGAATCTACACTGTTTGCCCTCTAGTGTTCAAATTCTTAATATGATATCACTTGGACGAGACACTTTTTGAAATTCTGCAGACGTAAATTTTGTCGTCTGCTTTTTGGCGTAGTAAGGGTTAAACAAGCATTCCACAGAATGCCATGCTTGTCTGTGCATTGTCACAAAACAGAGCTAAACCAGAAAATTCTAAAAAGTTTTATCCTGCAAACAACATTGGAAAAGTAATACCCATGTCTCCTGCTGCTGTAATACCTATGTCTCCTGATGAGCCTGCTGGATAATATAATAAACTTAACAAAAATTTTAATGTAGAAATTGGCATTTGTGTTATAACAGTAAGGTAATTCAGTATGTGTCTATTCTACTGCTATTAACAGTTTTTATTTCTGCATTCTCTGAACCCTGAAACGACCGTTAACCCTTTAAGCGCCATAATGCAGATGACAAAACCAGACCTGTCAGTGGGACAGGATAGCTTGCCTGACAGCTACCTTGCCCATCACCTAAAAAAACTTTAACGTAAAACTTTAACATTTTGCTAACACCGACGCCGAAGCCGGGGGTAGTGCAATAGCTCTTCCTGTACATTCGTACAGGTGAGCTAAATTAGTAATTAATGTCTGCAAAACTTTAAAAAAATATTTCTTCCAAGCTATATCATATTGAGAATTCAAAGACTAGAGGGCAAACAGTGTAGATCTAGATGAGGTGGCTCATTATGAACCACCTCATCAGAATCTGTGCTGTTTGCAAAATCAGTTATTTCTGTTGCTCTTGCATAGTTTTAACCAATTCTTGTAATTCTCCTATCTGAAGCTGATTTTCGACTGATCTTACTGACTCCTAGTTTAAAGGAGACAAGATCTGACACCTTGATGAGATCAGCTGGTAATCTGTTCAAAAGAACAATTATAGTCATGGGGAAGAACGAGTATTGATAATGTCAGACAGATGTATGGATCTGTCTTTAAGAAAGAGGATGCATGTGACGAGTATATCTGGTGGGCTATTCAAAGTATGATGGAACCGGTATGGCAACCAGGCCATGAACTACCTTGTAGAACATAGTATGACGCAAATCTTAACATGGATTCTTTATAAAAATGCTGCTACTAATGAACTTTCACATTATTTATTTGAGTTACAATTAATTATAGTCTTATGTTGAACCAAAGATCAATGTAGAACCTTGGTTTGGTTTCAAGACAATCATTTTAGCTACCCAGAGATCCATAAACCATACAAGAAATGGCAATGGGAAGTAGATAGCACTAGAAATATGAGCAGTGTTGTTAAACAAGAATTCTTATTGCTGATGCAAATTTTGTCATTTGCTTTTTAGCGCTTAAAGGGTTAACAGTGGTTTCATGGCTAGGAGAGTGCAGTAATAAAACTGACAACAGCAGTAGTATAGATACACACTGAACTACTTTACTGTTATGACACATATACCAATTTCTGCATTAAAAATTTTGTTAAGTCTTTGAATTCTCAATGTGATATAGCTTGGACGAAATATTTTTTTGAAGTTTTGCAGACACAAATTTTGTCATCTGCTTTTTGGCGATTAAACAGTGGCTTCATGGTTCAGTGAATGAAGAAATAAAAACTTTTATTATAACAGTAGAACAGATACACACTGAACTACCTTACTGTTATGACACATATACCAATGTCTGCATTATATTATCCAGCAGCCTCATCAACAGGCATAGGTATTATAACAGCAGCAGGAGACAGGTATTACTTTTCCAGTATCTTTTGAACAGTAAAACTTTGTAGAGTTTTCTGGTGTAGCTCTGTTTTGGGACAATGCATAGACATGTGGGGCATGGCATTCTGTGGAATTCTTGTTACAAAATTTATGTCAGCAAACTTCAAAAAAGTGTTTTGTCCAAGCTATATCATATTGAGAATTTAAAGAGTGCAAACAGTGCAGATCTAGATGAGGTGGCTCATAATGAGCCACATCGTCAGGATCTGTGCTGTTTGCAAAATCAGTTATTTCTGTTGCTCCTGCATAGTTTTAACCAATTCTTGTAATTCTCCTATCTGAAGCTGATTTTCTTTATATCAGGTGTTGCATTAAAAGGTAGCTAGTGGGAAGACTAAGTGCACAGTCTGCTCATACAAATCTTTCTAAACTTTAAAGTAAATGTTGCACTCAATGTGCATCAAGTATACGTATTATAGCAATGGTGCTGCCGATGTACTTTCACATTAATTATTTATTTGAGTTACAATTAATTATAGTCTTTCCTTGAACCAAAGATCAATTCAGAACCTTGGTTTGGTTTAAAGACGTCACTTTAGCTATCCAGAGATCCATAAACCATACAAGAAATGGCAATGGGAAGTAGATAGCACCAGTATATAAGCAGTTTTGACAGACAAGGATTCCGATTGTTGATGTAAATTTTGTTGTCTGGTTTTTGGGGCTTAAAGGTTAATGGTGGTTGGTTTCATGGTTCAGAGTGCAGAAATAGAACTGATAACAGCAGTAGTATAGGTACATACTGAACTACCTTACTGTTATGACACATTTACCAATTTCTGCATTAAAATTTTTGATAGGTTTTACAACAGCAGGAGACATAGGTACTACTTTACCAATGTCATTTGAGTAGTACAACTTTGTAGAGTTTTCTGATGTAGCTCTGTTTTGGGACAATGAACAGACATGTGAGGCATTGCAGTCTGTGGTGTTTTTATAACAAAATTTTACATCTGCAAAACTTCAAAAAACTGTTTTGTCCAAGCTATATCATATTGAAAATTCAAAATGAGAGCGCAAACAGTGTAGATCTAGATGAGGTGGCTCATTATGAGCCACCTCATCAGGATCTATACTGTTTGTCACTTCAGCTATTTTTGTTGCTCCCACGTAAAGTGTTCACCAATTTCTGTAATTCTCCTATCTGAAGTTCGTTTCTTTATCTAAGAAGTTGCCTTAAAAGATTGCTGGTGGAAAGGCTAAATGTACAGGCTGCTCATACAAATCTTTCTAAACTTTAAAGTAAATGTTGTACTAGATGTATATCAAGTATACGTATTATAGCAATGGTGCTGCCAATGTATTTTCACAGTATTTATTTGAATAACAATTAATTATAGTCTTTCCTTGAACCAAAGATCAATTCAGAACCTTGGTTTGGTTTCAAGACAGTCACTTTAGCTACCCAGAGATCCATAAACCATACAAGAAGTAGCAATGGGAAGTAGATAGCACCAGTATATAAGCAGTTTTGTTAAACAAGGATTCCGATTGCTGATGTAAATTTTGTTGTCTGGTTTTTGGGGCTTAAAGGTTAACGGTGGTTGGTTTCATGGCTCAGAGTGCAGAAATAGAACTGATAATAGCAGTAGTATAGGTACATACTGAACTACCTTACTGTTATGACACATTTACCAATTTCTGCATTAAAAATTTTGATAGGTTTTACAACAGCAGGAGACATAGGTACTACTTTTCCAATGTCGTTTGAGTAGTAAAACTTTGTAGAAATTTCTGGTGTAGCTCTGTTTTGGGACAATGAACAGACATTGTGGTGTTTTTATAGCAAAATTTTACATCTGCAAAACTTCAAAAAACTGTTTTGTCCAAGCTATATCATATTGAAAATTCAAAAATGAGAGCGCAAACAGTGTAGATCTAGATGAGGTGGCTCATTATGAGCCCCGTAATCTAGATCTAAGCTGTTTGCAAATTCAGCTATTTTTGTTGCTCCCGCGTGAAGTGTTTACCAATTTCTGTCATTCTCCAATCTGAAGTTGGTTTCTTTATCTAAGAAGGTGCCTTAAAAGATAGCTAGTGGAAAGGCTACATGCACAGTCCGCTCGTGCAAATCTTTCTAAACTTGAAAGTAAATGTTGTACTAAATGTATATACTAAGTATATATTATAACAAAGGTGCTGCTAATGTACTTTCACTTATTTGTTTTGAGTTACAATTAATTATAGTCTTTTCTTGAACCAAAGATCAATTTAGAACCTTGGTTTGGTTTAAAGACAGTCATTTTAGCTATCCAGAGATCCATAAACCACACAAGAAATGGCAATGGGAAGAAGATAGCACCAGTATATGAGCAGTGTTGACAGACAAGAATTCTGCTGAATGCTGTCCTCACATGTCTGTGGATTGTAACCAAACAGAGCTAACCCAGAAAACTCTATAAAGTTTTACCCGTTCAGTTCAGTTCAGTTCAATACACAGTTCCGAGCCACACCCAGAATGTCACACAAAATCACATGATATCGCATATCTGGCCAATGCAACGACAACTTAGCACGTGACATAGTCTCACAAACAAATCGCACGTGGTCAATACCAATATAAGTCCGTGATTTTACCTTTCAGTTAATGAAGGAATGTACACCTGTTTTAAGAAAACAAACTAACACCACTTTTAATAAATTTACCCTGCTTTGCAAGAACAGAACGCATCGGAAATGCATGATGCGCCAACTGCCATGTATAGGCCACGAGGAGGCTGATTCTTGCCATAGATCGCCAACATTTAGCAGGCACTTGCATTTGTCATTTGTTTTTCCGCCATCTTTGTGTAAGCTTGTAAGACGTAGTAACAGTAACTAAGCAGGCGGGGCTTAGTGGCTATTCTCGGAACTGTGTATTCTCTTAGCGACGTTACCCAAGTGGCTCAACGGTACGTAACCATAGTGTCCTTTGCAGGGTAAAACTTTAGAAACTTTAATTCTAAAGTTTTACCCTGCAAAGGACACTGCATTAGTAGTACTATGTCTTGATTCTGCTACTTGCAAGTGAGACAATAACAAAACTGTTAAATAATCATCTCAAAGTAGTAACAGATATCTCCACAAATCTGTCAACACCACAAGCCTATATTGAATAAATCCTAATAAACATCCTTGCTCTAATAAATGCCCCCTGCCTCTTTTCCGAAAATAAGGTTATATAAACACATGAATTCTTGTTTGCTTCTCTGGCTAAGGTAGCTCTATAACTGTGGTCAACTCTTGGAAAGAATTTGCTCCTGAAGGAGCAAATTCTTTAAGAGTTGACTCATACTGAAAATGGCGGCAAAAAATAGTAGACTGCTTCCTCTAAAAGAATACCCACCACTTTTATATTGCTTATTAGAGGTATTTTGACAGTGGCTTCAGGCTCTTAATAATGCCCCTCTTTCGTAAAATGCATTGTCCTGGAGCGTTTAACAGGATTAAAACTAGAATTGTTTTTCTACGAAAAAACAGATGTCTCCCCCCTTTTGATGTCAAAAGGATCAGTCATTAAGACGCCAAGGGAAAAACAGTATGTTTCCCTACCCTGCAGCAGGGATTCATAATAAGTAAAAAGTATAAATGCAAGAGTTATAGTTGTTATGCTCTGCATGTCATGTAATGTTGACTGATATTCATATTTAGTTTTTGTCAAAAAATATAAATGCAAGAGTTACAGTGCTCTGCATGTCGTCTATTTATATGTTGACTGATATTTGTATGAAGTTTCATGAATATAGCTTGAACGGTTTTCAAGTTATAGAGCTTAGACGATTGAGACACGATTTTGTGAATGACAAAGTTCCAAGGGAAATAACTGAAATAGTATAAATGCTGTGCTCTGCAGGTTGTCTAGTGTTGACTGACATTTGTATGAAGTTTCGTGAATATAGCTTGTTCGGTTTTCAAGTAATAAAGCGATTGAGACACGATTTTGTGACTGACAAAGGTCCAAGGGAAATAACTCAAGAAGTATAAATGCAAGAGTTATGGTTCTTGCACTATGCAATTCTTCTAATGTTGATTGATATTTGTATGAAGTTTCGTGAATATAGCGTTAATGGTTTTCAAGTTATAGAGCAGACACAACTGAGACACGATTTTGTGACTGACAAAGTTCTAAGGGAAATAACTCAAATAGTATAAATGCTAAAGTTATGGTTCTTGCATTCTGCACGTCGTCTGATGTTGATTGATATTTGTATGAACTTTCATGAATATAGCTTGAATGGTTTTAAAGTTATAGACGGACTCGACTGAGACGCAATTTTGTGATGGACAAAGTTCCAAGGGAAATAACTCAAAAAGTATAAATGCCAGAGTGCATTCTGCACGTCGTCTGATGTTGACTGATATTTGTATGAACTTTCATGAATATCGCTTGAATGGTTTTAAAGTTATAGACTGACTCGACTGAGACGCAATTTTGTGATGGACAAAGTTCCAAGGGAAATAACTCAAAAAGTATAAATGCCAGAGTTACCATTTGTGCACTCTGCACATCGCCTCATGTTGATTGATATCTGTATGATGTTTCTTGAATAAAGCTTAAGCAGTTTCCAAGTTACAGAGCGGACACAATTGAAACACAATTTTGTGATGGACTAAGTTCGAAGGGAAATAACTCAAAAAGTATAAATGCCAGAGTTACCATTCTTGCACTCTGCACGTCGTCTCATGTTGATTGATATTTATATGAGGTTTCGCGAATATAGCTTGAGCGGTTTTCAAGTTATAGAACGGACACGATTGAAACACAATTTTGTGATGGACTAAGTTCCAAGGGAAATAACTCAAAAAGTATAAATGCCAGAGTTACCATTCTTGCACTCTGCACGTTGTCTCATATTGATTGATATTTATATGAGGTTTCGCGAATATAGCTTGAGCGGTTTTCAAGTTATAGAACGGACACGATTGAAACACAATTTTGTGATGGACTAAGTTCCAAGGGAAATAACTCAAAAAGTATAAACGCTAGAGTTACCATTCTTGCACTCTGCACGTCGTCTCATGTTGATTGATATTTATATGAAGTTTCGCGAATATAGCTTGAGCGGTTTTCAAGTTATAGAACGGACACGATTGAAACACAATTTTGTGATGGACTAAGTTCCAAGGGAAATAACTCAAAAAGTATAAATGCCAGAGTTACCATTCTTGCACTCTGCACCTCGTCCCATGTTGATTGATATTTATATGAAGTTTCGCGAATATAGCTTGAGCGGTTTTCAAGTTATAGAACGGACACGATTGAAACACAATTTTGTGATGGACTAAGTTCCAAGGGAAATAACTCAAAAAGTATAAATGCCAGAGTTACCATTCTTGCACTCTGCACGTCGTCTCATGTTGATTGATATTTATATGAAGTTTCGTGAATATAGCTTGAGCGGTTTTCAAGTTATAGAACGGACACGATTTGTGACAGACAGACGGACAGACGGACGGACGGACAGACAGACAGACGGACAGACGCCTGGGGAAAAACAATATGTCTCCCGACCCTGAAGGGGGGAGACATAATGATAAGTACCTCATCATCATCATCATTATCATCATCATCATCATCCTGGTCGTCGTCCTGGTCATCATTATCATCATCGTCATCATCAGCATCAGAGCCACTGTCAGCAGTATCGTCATCATCTCGAAGATCATCTCGAACATCTAGAAACACACAAACAACATTTATCATGAAAGTACAGTTAAACATGATGTTCATGGCAAACCTTTACAAACCTGCTAGTTAAGGATTTGCAATCGGTAGGGCATCCGACTGGTAAGTCAGAGGTTCTGGGTTCGAAACCCTGTCTGGCCACATACTTTCGTTTCTCCTTCCGCTGATTCAAGAAGGACAGTTGTCAGTTACTGGCTAAAGTATGTGCACTTAGTACTGGTTAACCGCTTAGGAGGTCTAAGCCTGCCCAGGAATAGTGTGGTTAGGTTAACTGACCTTCCCAACATGACAATAGCTGTTTACCGTGGACGTTAAGCATCAAATCAATCAAACAATAGTTGAGGACTTGTTAAATCTTTTAATCAACATTAAGGATTTGTTAAGTCTTCCAGTCCATCTAAGGATCTGTTATGTCTTCTAGTCCATCTAAGGATTTGTTAAGTCTTCTAGTCCACATTAAGGATTTGTTAAGTCTTTCAGTCTATCTAAAAGGATTTGTTAAGTCTTCCTGGATTTGTTAAGGTCTTCCAGTCCATCTAAAAGGATTTGTTAAGTCTTCCAGTCTATCTAAAAGGATTTGTTAAGTCTTCCTGGATTTGTTAAGGTCTTCCAGTCCCTCTAAGGATTTGTGAAGTATTCCAGTCCACATAAAGGATTTGTTAAGTCTTCTAGTCCACATAAAAGATTTGTTAAGTCTCCTAATCTATAGAAAGGATTTTTAAAGTCTTCTCAACCACATAAAGGATTTTTTTAAGTCTTCTAATCGACATATAGAATTTGTTAAGTATTCCAGTCTACATAAGGGATTTTTTAGTCTTCTAGTCCACATAAAATCAAGTATGCCAATATTTTAGCTGAAAAACTGTGAAGAGATTTCTGTTACACTGATGAACTTCTTTTCCTTCACTAGATTTGTTAAATCTAATCATAATCTAGGAAATATGTACTGGGTTAAATTAATTTAAATCCTTTATTGTTTTTCCCTTGAATTTGCTGGAAACACTCCAAACCATTTACGTAAGTAAATAGCAAGTAGTGAAGAGTGTGCTCAGGCTGTTTCTTCCATCTTATCTGTTTCTTTCCTTTTTGTGTCAGTATGTAGAATCATTACTATCCATAATCAAGTATCTGGGCCTTTCTTGAAGGAACCATCTCAATAATGGTCCCATAGTCAGAAAAACACAAATCAATGTAGCATTCAGCCCTTCCTGAATGGCCCATGGAAAAAGGACCAGCCGTACACAAGAATGCTGTTTCATATGAGCCGCGACACGGCAAAACCAACAAAGTGGTTGTGCGCCCAGCGCAGACTCAGCTCAGCCTGGGCATCTGCCCAGTCTGACCAGAATCTTCGCTATCCGCATTGAGGTAGCCTGGACCCTCAGCTACCCTTTAAGGGCTTAGCAAAGAGTCTGATCAGACTGGGCAGATGCCCAGGCTGACCTGAGTCTGGGATGGGCGCACAGCCACTTTGTTGGTTTTCTTGTGTCGCGGCTCAATTATACAATTTTCAACTGCAAATGGACTATTCTCTCATTGTAAAGTTACACTTTAGAGCCAGGAAAACACATAATCTAATTATCACCCCTCAACTTTCTGCATCTCATTCTACAAGGATGATTTTGTAAGCTACATTTTGCATACAACTCTTGCATTATTAAGCTCATACACTTGACAAATGTGCCATACAAAAATAAAAATTACCGCGAAAATTCTTAAAATTATGACACCTAAAATAATTTCTGCACTTATTTGTCCTAACTTTAATACATTCGGCATTTTTAAAGTAGTAATATGTCCAAAAAGTTCAGATATGTAGACCCTGAGTCTGCAATGTTTGCTCAGGTCTGTCAAAATACTTCTATAATTTTTCAGTTTCATATCACCTCTGGAGCACTGATACTTACTCCTTGTATGATCAATGTCATCATCTTCTCCCTCAGAGATCAGCTGACTAATCATCTGTGAGTCATGATGATCATCTAACTCTCCCTCTTCTAATTCTACGTCTACTATCACACCAGCTGGGTCGTCTCCTGATGGCAACTGACTCGTGTCTGAAAATATTCAGCAATACATTGAACAGTCCAAACAGATGAGAAGGTAAGATTTTAAGTATACTTAAGGACAAAAATCCTGCATGGATGTTCCTTTAACATCCGTGCAGAACTTTTGTCCTTAAGTATATTCATGTCTCTCCTAACCCCTCTCCCCTTCTCAGTTTGTTCACCACGCAAAAATGTTAAGGCATCAGTTGTAAACAAAAATGCTACCAGGGTTCAGATATAGACAGGATTTGATAACAATATGGGATAATTCAGAGCTAGACATAAGGGGATTATCTAGTCATAATTTTGGGACAATTTGTGTTAATTCTCCAACAAAACTTAAGTTGAGGTCTCTCATTAGAATCATCTTCAAACAGAAATGACTTGGAAGTATTAAACTGGTACTTTTGAAATATAGAACTTTAGTGGCTCAAACTCTAATGGTTCATTAACCCTGCCTGACAAGAACTCGTTCCTGGGTCCCTAGAGGTTAATTTATATAGAAACAAACCCAGAATGAATAGAACTACCTTTGGCTGGAACTAATTTCTATGATCCCAAGTCTGTTCGAACCACTGAAGTTCTACTGTACCAGTAATAATAAAATCTTCAATGAATATCATTTACCTAAGTCAGACCAAACTGATTAATCGGCAAATCATTGTCCCAAATGGAAAATTGTTTTAGGTGTCCTAAAATTTAAGCAAATTACAGTACTTATGACATGCTGTTGGTATCTCAGGAAGGAAACGGTCAACAATGACAATTCCTGGAAGAGATACCAGGTTTCTGTAGCATTCTGCCCTTCCTGAATGACCCACGGGAACTGGGCCAGCCGTACACAAGAATGCTTATGGTTGTACAGTAATTATTCCCCACCACAACTTAAATTCTGGCGTGTTTGGAACCAACTCACCAGTTTCCATGATGATCTCTCCCACAACTTCAGTCTCAGGATCATCTGACTGTCCACGCTGTAGAAGATTATCTATAACCCTGTCTAATTCACAAGACTCCTAAAATATTTAGAGCAAGGACATTTACATGTTACATATACCTGTAATGATTCATATTTCACAGATGATATTATTTCATGGAATGACATGATATGAGTATATTTCAAAAAGACATCATGAAATTATCCTTGTTCCTGTGCACCTAGTGATGCTGACGTCCTTTTGTGACAGTCCCAGAATAATTGTAAGCAAAAGTGCCTAGCAGGTATATACCAACATGTGAATTGTTTTGTTAAAATCATTGTTTTTCGCCCGTTAAAATCAATCTTTTACAGCATGCAGTACTGCTTCTTATGAAGTAATAAAAAAAACTGCATATACACTTACCCTAGCTGGTTCTATTGCACTATCCTGGTGGGTTTCTTCCAGATTATTGTGACTTTCTGTAATGTTGGTGACGTCTTCAATAGTAACATCCCCGGCTTCTCTTGTATTGCCGCCTGTTGTTGTAGCTCCTGGTAGTGATAAAGAAAGCTGGTGAGTGATGTAGGCAATTCAAGCAACAAATATGTATTTTATATTACAACTAAACATACTCGTGAAGAAAATGATCAAACTAGATTGGAATATAGTAGTCACTTTACTGTTGCATTCAAATAGGTGACACTTGATATGTAAATGCCAGAAATCTGGGGCCGTATTCATAAAACGACTTAAGTGGTTGCTATGCTGTTGCTAAGGCTAAATTTCTTTGAAGGAGATTCCCTACAACTATGAAATTTGGTCTGGAGGAACAGTCTTTGTAAGACTGTTCCTCCAGACCAAATTTCATAGTTGTAGGGAATCTCCTTTATAGATATTTAGCCTTAGCAACCGCATAGCAACGACTTAAATACAGACCCAGAACTGTGTGTTGGGCAAATGGGTACACTTTCAGAGGGAAGAATGTCAGTTTCCTTCCCCCCACCCCTTCTCAACTGAGGTTTCTCCCAATCCTTCCCAACTGAGATTATCTCTTAGAGGAAAGAATGTGCTCCTCTACAAAAAATTTGCTAATCTAGGTTTAAGAGTTGACTTCTTTTGGAAGAGCTTATTGGTCAACAGAACTTCCAGGAAGCAAACAGACGGTCACGGAAGTTGTTTCTCTTTGCAAAAATGACAGAAAAACATGGTGTATCCATTCACCTTAAGCAACCCGAGTTTTAGATAATTATCTGACATGTAAAGAGCTTACTGAAAATGCAATAAAAGGCTCATTCTGAATTAAGCAAGTGCTTTGTGATACATATACATACTGATTGTATGTATCTGGGGGAACTAGAAAATGTGTTTATGAAACACTATGCCCCCAACCATATGCTTGTCTCTAAAGAAGGTTCATCCAATAATGCTTGTACCTTTGTACCATAGGCTTACAATGCACTAAGTCGAAAAAGGGGCTTAACTCAGTCAAAAATTTACGAATTGTTTTCGAAAGTTAATCAGGTCATCTACACCTTGGGCAACATCAACCTGCAATCATGATCCTAGCATCAGGGGTTCTCCAGATATTTTGTTCACAAGGTTCCATAGGCAAATAATGCACTAAAGTGAAAAAGGGGCATCACTCGATCAAAAATTCACAAATTATTTTCAAAAGTTAATCAGGTCATCTACACCACAGGCAGTATCTTCCTGCAAAAAATCATGCTCCTAGCATCAGGTGTTCTTGAGATATTTCGTTCACAAGGTTCCACAGGCTTACAATGCACTAAGTCGAAAAAGGGGGCATAACTCGATCAAAAATTCATGATTTCTTTTCAAAAGTTAATCAGGTCATCTACACCACAGGCAGTATCTTCCTGCAAAAAATCATGCTCCTAGCATCAGGGGTTCTCCAGATATTTTGTTCACAAGGTTCCATAGGCTTACAATGCACGAAGTCGAAAAAGGGGCATAACTTTGTCAACAATTCACGAATTTGTTTCAAAAGTTAATCAGGTCATCTACACCTTAGGCATTCTCATCCTGCAAAACCTCATGATCCTAGCATCAGGGGTTCTTGAGACATTTTGTTCACAAGGTTCCACAGGCTAAGTCGAAAAAGGGGCATAACTCTGGAAATACATGACCGGCGGAAAAATAAAAAAATACGGGTATGCTTATTTTCCATACTGATCATTTGTATAAAGTTTCAAGTTCCTAGCTCTTACTTATCTTGACTATGTGTAAAGGTACCTTTGTACAATAGGCCTCAATGCACTAAGTCGAAAAAGGGGAATAACTCGATCAAAAATTCACAAATTTTTTTCAAAAGTCAATCAGGTCATCTACACCTTAGGCAGTATCTGCCTGCAAAAAATCATGCTCCTAGCATCAGGGGTTCTCCAGATATTTTGTTCACAAGGTTCCATAGGCTTACAATGCACTAAGTCGAAAAAGGGGCATAACTTTGTCAACAATTCACGAATTTGTTTCAAAAGTTAATCAAGTCATCTACACCTTGGGCATTCTCATCCTGCAAAACCTCATGATCCTAGCATCAGGGGTTCTTGAGACATTTTGTTCACAAGGTTCCACAGGCTAAGTCGAAAAAGGGGCATAACTCTGGAAATACATGACCGGCGGAAAAATAAAAAAATACGGGTATGCTTATTTTCCATACTGATCATTTGTATAAAGTTTCAAGTTCCTAGCTCTTACTTATCTTGACTATGTGTAAAGGTACCTTTGTACAATAGGCCTCAATGCACTAAGTCGAAAAAGGGGAATAACTCGATCAAAAATTCACAATTTTTTTTCAAAAGTCAATCAGGTCATCTACACCTTAGGCAGTATCTGCCTGCAAAAAATCATGCTCCTAGCATCAGGGGTTCTCCAGATATTTTGTTCACAAGGTTCCATAGGCTTACAATGCACTAAGTCGAAAAAGGGGCATAACTCGGTCAAAAATTATCGAATTTGTTTCAAAAGTTAATCAGGTCATCTACACATTGGGCATTCTCATCCTGCAAAACCTCATGATCCTAGCGTCAGGGGTTCTTGAGATATTTTGTTCACAAGGTTCAACAGGCTAAGTCGAAAAAGGGGCATAACTCTGGAAATACATGGCCGGCGGAAAAATAAAAAAATACGGGTCTGCTTATTTTCCATACTGATCATGTGTATAAAGTTTCAAGTTCCTAGCTCTTACTAATCTTAACTGTGTGTAAAGGTACCTTTGTACCATAGGCCTCAATGCACTAAGTTGAAAAAGGGGAATAACTCAATCAAAAATTTACGATTTTTTTTCAAAAGTTAATCAGGTCATCTACACCTTAGGCAGTATCTTCCTGCAAAAAATCATGCTCCTAGCATCAGGGGTTCTTGAGATATTTTGTTCACAAGGTTCCATAGGCTTACAATGCTCTAAGTCGAAAAAGGGGCATAACTCGGTCAAAAATTCACGATTTTTTTTCAAAAGTTAATCAGGTCATCTACACCTTGAGGAATGTCATCCTGCAAAAAATCATGATCCTAGCATCAGGGGTTCTCGAGATATTTTGTTCACAAGGTTCCATAGACTAAGTCGAAAAAAGGGGCACAACTCTGAAAATACGTGACCGGCGGAAAAAAGAAAAAATACGGGTGCGCTTATTTTTCATGTATGTGCCACACATAAAATTTCAAGATCCTAGCAAAAGCCGTTCTTGAGTTTCCCGCCAGCCAAAAAGCGTTACGGACGGACTGACGGACAGACGGACGGACAGACGGATGGACAGGACCAAACCAATATGCCCCCTCAACTTCTCCGAAGTTGGGGGCATAATAATGAGTAAAACCCTGATACCAAACTTGAGCACCAAATGTGAGACAATGTAGACATGTCCAATGTGACAGATGAAGTCCAAATATATTTAAACTCCAGAGTCTGTCAATCTTGAGGTTTGTAAATATGAAATTCTAGTTTTAGTGTTGTTTTTTCTCTCTCCACGAAAAGTATTTTGTGCCCTCTAGTATCACTGTTTCAGAAGTCAAATTTGAAATTAACTCAAAATTACCATAAAATGATTGGAGCTGTGTGATAAAGTATACCATGACATGACCAAACAGGGAAGAATCACATGAGCCTGGACGTCTGCACAGTCTTATCAGAATTATCCCTTTTTGCATATACAATCTATGAATATGAAATGTAAAATACTGAAAATCAAAGGCACTGATCTGAGTATTTACAGTATGCATAATGGCTAACTGTCCCTTTTCATGATGCTAATCAGACTAAAAATTTCCCTAATCTGTGTGTCTACCAGAGATTGAATATAATTCCAACCTTACCTTCAGTATTAGGTATAGTGACATTATTCTCCACCGCTTCAGCAGTTTCTGTCTCAGCCTTCGTCTTCTTCACTGTCACACCCTGTGCTGGCTGATTCACACTCCTAGACAATGTCTCTAGTGGTTTCAGAGCAGCATTGATCGTATTAGCCATGTATGGACTCGATAGATCCAAATGATATGGAATTCTCGCTAAATCTGTGACTAGACCTCGTTTTAACAAGTTTTTCACAATATTATTCATAACACTCTGTTGTCCTTTGAACACTTGGTTCATAACTTGCCCTGGACTTGGACAAGATTCTATTATAGTACTTATTATGCCTGTTAGTGACTGAACACGTGAATGTTTATCCGCACTCTCTGGCAGAGCTAGAGCTCGCTGTAACGCTGCCTTCACTTCACTGACTAGACTCAT
Organism: Ctena decussata; assembly: GCA_963989385.1. Taxonomy (NCBI): domain Eukaryota; kingdom Metazoa; phylum Mollusca; class Bivalvia; order Lucinida; family Lucinidae; genus Ctena; species Ctena decussata. Next base: position 1,979,865 of record OZ022507.1, on the reverse strand, counting down.
CTGAGCATCGGGACTGTGATTACATGATGCGATGCTGGCAACAAACACTCGGGACAATGCCGGACAATCTTTGTCACCCGCACTTGTGTTTGCATGCAGTAGTTGGTCTAACACAAATGCCAGCACTGAACAGTCCTGCAAAAATAAAACAAAAGATCTGTAAAAGCCATAAATATCACACTAATGGTCCTGAAAGTTGGGACAGAAAAGCCTAGGCAAACATACAGATTCTGATTAGACTGCTCCTTGGGAGCAGTCTAATCAGGGTCTGCACTGTTTGCTATTCCGCTATTTAGTTTTGACTGATAGCTGGAAAGTAAAACTAGAAACATGGTAACTATCAGGGCCCCGCCTTTATGAAATTATTGATGACATTCAAGTCATATAAGCCTGACCAGAAATAACAATACCAGCCTTCTATTATCATGTTGTTCCCTCATATTAAATATGTTGTTTGAAATTAAGCCTCTAGCAGTGTCATTAAGATATGGGCAAAATACACAATTATGATTGATTAAAGCATGGGCAACAACTCTGTGAGGCAGGAAACTGATGTTACCATTCTTGCATTCTGCACACCTTCAGATCATCTAATGATGCTTTATACATGTATTTGTACCAAGTTTTATAAAAATATCTTCAAAGGCTTTAAAGTTATACAGCAGGCAAGATTTCCATACCTAAAATAACAAAGGGAAGGTGTAGTTATGGTTCTTTTTCTCTGCACATTGTCTGATGATGTTTATATTTGTACCAAGTTTTGTGAAAATATCTTAAACAGTTTTAAAGTTAGAGAGCAAACACATTTTCTAGACTGTAAACTAGCAAGGGGAAAAATTCTGTAAAAAATGTAGATGGAGTTACAGTTCTTATTCTCTGCACACTGTCTGATGATGCTTTATATTATGTACAAGTTTTATGAAAATATCATTGGTGGTTTTAAAGCTATGGAGCGAACCTGATTTCAATATTTAAAATTACAAAGGGGCATAATTCAGTAAAAATGTATACAGAGTTAGGATGCTTGTTCTCTGCTCATTCCTTGATGATGCTTTACATTTGTACCAAGTCTTGAGAAAATATCTCTAACTGATTCAGTTATGAACCGGACACGATTTCTGTACTCAAATTACAAAGGGGCATAATTCAGTAAATAGTGTAGGCAGAGTTATGGTTCTTGTTCTCTGCATATTGACTGATGATGCTTTACATTTGTACCAAGTCTCGTGAAAATAACTTTAAAGATTTCAGAGTTATAGAGCGGACACAATGTCTGCACTCAAAATTTCAAAGGGGCATAATTCAGTAAATAATGTATGCAGAGTTATGGTTCTTGTTCACTGCACATCGTCTGATAATGCTTTACATTTGTACCAAGTCTCATGAAAATATCTTTAATGGTTTCAGAGTTATGGAGCGGACACGATTTCTGTACTCAAAATTTCAAAGGGGCATAATTAAGTAAAAAATGTAGGCAGAGTTATGGTTCTTGTTCTCTGCACATTGTCTGATGTTGCTTTACATTTGTACCAAGTCTCGTGAAAATATCTTTATTGGTTTCAGAGATATGGAGCGGACACGATTTCTGTACTCAAAATTTCAAAAGGGCATAATTCAGTAAAAATTGTAGGCAGAGTTATGGTTCTTGTTCTCTGCACATCGTCTGATGATGCTTTACATTTGTACCAAGTCTCATGAAAATATCTTTAATGGTTTCAGAGTTATGGAGCGGACACGATTTCTGTACTCAAAATTTCAAAGGGGCATATTTCAGTAAAAATTGTAGGCAGAGTTATGGTTCTTGTTCTCTGCACATCGTCTGATGATGCTTTACATTTGTACCAAGTCTCATGAAAATATCTTTAACGGTTTCAGAGTTATGGAGCGGACACGATTTCTGTACTCAAAATTTCAAAGGGGCATAATTCAGTAAAAGTTTTAGGCAGAGTTATGGTTTTTATTCTCTGCACATCGTCTGATAATGCTTTACATTTGTACCAAGTCTCGTGAAAGTATCTTTAACGGTTTCAGAGTTTTGGAGCGGACACAATTTCTGTACTCAAAATTTCAAAGGGGCATAATTCAGTAAAAATTTTAGGCAGAGTTATGGTTCTTGGTCTCTGCACATCGTCTGATGATGCTTTACATTTGTACCAAGTCTCGTGAAAATATATCTAACGGTTTTAGAGTTATTGAGCGGACACGAAATGATCTGATGATGCTTTACATTTGTACCAAGTCTCGTGAAAATATATCTAACGGTTTTAGAGTTATTGAGCGGACACGAAATGATGACGGACGGACAGACGGACGGACAGACAGACAGACGGACGGACAAGGTGATTACTATAGGGCCTCCGCAGACTTCGTCTGGCGGGGCCCTAATTAACACATTCAAATTTGATTACATTGTCCACTATCTACATTACATAGTGTTTGTCACGAGAATCCCTTGAAAGTTTATTCATGACTAAGAAATCCTACCACACCAGTATATGTAGAGGCAATGCCTCTATGCCATATTACAGCAGGGGGATGGTTGGGCTGGGCGATGGTGCAAGGTAACTTAAAGTGCTGGAGAGGTTTACCAATTTGGATAATAGTAGGGCAAGGGCCTACTGTGCTTACAGTAAGTGCTGGCAGGGGTCGTTATGACATTTCCTTCTCTGGCCTAACATGCCTCTTCTCTTTCTCCCTCTCTCTTGGAGTCAGCCCAATACAGACTGAAATACTGTCTCAAGGGCAGTTAAACCCAAAACAACCAACCTACCAACCATTAAAACAGTCTGAACTAAAGTAATTTAAAGTACATGTAGCTTTTCAACCTGATAAATATGCAGAGCAAGGTTTATTACCTCTGTGATAAGTTCTGACTGTCCCGCCTGATACATGTGTTGTGTGATGAGCTGAGTACAACTACAGTAAGACTTAATGATCTCCGAGATCAATCTCAGTATGGAAGATTTTGGCAGCAATGGCCGCTGTTTCTTGGCTTCCTCAGCTGACTTCAGGTCTGCTTCTTTGCTCTGAGTCTTGGATGACCCTGCCTCTACAGCTCCCTCACCAGGCACCACCTACAATCACCAAGGGAGATTCATATACTGTATTTTCAATGACAGCTCTGCTATGCAGTGATGTAACATCAATATACAAATTTTGTTATAATAACATTTAATAGCACCTTATAATTTATGGCATGTAATGTTCCATTGACGTCCAAGGTATCTTTATCAAGGATCATCACTTTCAATTACAAACAATTCCTCAAATAGGTCCTATATGCTTAAACTTGCAGTCATTTGACATGTTGGAACCAGACAAAAAGCAAGAATTATAAAAGATTCTTGCACTGAAAATCAACTAGTTCCTTTTTAATGTTGCATTCTGCCCTTCCTGATCAGACCCATGGAAAAAGGGCCAGCCGTACACATGAATGCTATCAATGCTGTCAGATTTGGGTGTTTTAATTTCAATAACATTCAGCTGATGACATTTTGGGAAGAATTTTCTTTCATTATTCTTGCTTAAAAACAACAACAAAATACCGTAAAAATTCTAAATATTGGGACACAAAAAATAATAACCATAATTGTCCTAAAATTGGAAGAGTTTGGTTTTACAATGCAGTAATGTGTCCGAAAATTCAAATGGGGTGGCAAATAGTGCAAACCCAGATCAGACTGCTCCTTGATAAGGAGCAGTCTGATCTAGGTTTGTACTATTTGCTCAGACCTAACTGTCCCAATATATAGAGTGTTTACGGTAATAATACAAGAATTCTGCGGAATGCAATGTCGCACCTGCTATGTGCCTTCACATGAAAAACTAAATGCTAGGGTAGACATTAATTATGCTAGGGTGGACGTAAGGACACTGTGACCCTATTCCGCTACAGATTTTTTCATTTTGATAATTCTAAATACCAAGGTCCCATTAATGTTTCACACAAAATTTCAGTCAAATATACCAAGCGGTTCTGGAGAAAATGTTGATTTTGTTGGTTTTGCTATTTTTAGTAATGGCGGCCATCTTGGATTCTCGACCCGGCTGAATTTTATAATTCTGAAGCCCTGCAGTCTGATCATGCTGCATGTGAAATTTGAGAACCATGGATGCAGTGGTTTCAGAGAATAAACCGTTTGAATGGACTAAAACGCTAGGGTCGATGTAAATTATGCTAGGGTCAACGTAAGGTCACTGCGACCTAATTCCGCTACATTTTTTTCATTTTTATAATTCTAAATACCAAGGTCCCATTAATGATTCACACAAAATTTCAGCCAAATATACCAAGCAGCTCCGGACAAAATATTGATTTTATTCGTTTTGCTATTTTTAGTAATGGCGGCCACCTTGGATTCTCAACCTGGCTGAATTTTACCATTCTGAAGCCCTGCAGTCTGATCATGCTGCATGTGAAATTTGAGAACCATGGATGCTGTGGTTTCAGAGAATAAGCCGTTTGAATGGACTTAAAGGCTAGGGTCGATGTAAATTATGCTAGGGTCGACGTAAGGTCACTGCGACCTAATTCAGTTACAGATTTTTTTCATTTTTATAATTCTGAATACTAAGGTTCCACTTATGCTTCATACAAAATTTCAGCCAAATATACCAAGCGGTTCTGGAGAAAAATTGATTTTGTTGGTTTTGCTATTTTTAGTAATGGCGGCCATCTTGGATTCTCGACCCGGCTGAATTTTACAATTCTGAAGCCCTGCAGTCTGATCATGCTGCATGTGAAATTTGAGAACCATGGATGCAGTGGTTTCAGAGAATAAACCGTTTGAATGGACTTAAACGCTAGGGTCGACGTAAATTGTGAACGGACGGACGAATGGGCGGAAAACCGGACGCCTATATCGCACCTTGCTAAAGCAGGTGCGACAAAAATGAAGTTGTGGTCCCTCATTGTTTCAACACAGGTTTATTTCTCCCTCAACACATATCATGGCAACCTAAATAGAACCACTCCTCTACTGTCTTTCTAATGAAGGGGCTACAACTTTATGTTAGGATATTTGTGAAATGGGTATAACTGCACGTTTTTCTGCCACTTTTATAAAGAGAAACAACTACTGTGATTTCCTGTTTGCTTCCTGGCATGACAAACCCCTTCTAATGGGGTCTAATCTTATAGGAAAGAATTTTCTCCTTGGGGAGCAAATTCTTTCTTTTTAGAGTTGAACCTCATACAGAAGAAAAGCGAAAATGAAAATGGCAAAGTTGCTTCCCCTGAAATGGCAATTATGGTAAAATAGGACTATATAGAAATCTTACTGGTGTCTCTTCTTCTGTAGTCTGAAGTTCCACCGCCCCACCAGGTCTTCCCGACATCTCATTAAAAGCCTCTGCAATAGCTTCAGCCCAGGACCTACGGTCATTAGCCTCCCCACCACTGGCAGCACCTACCCACAGAAATCTCAGAGTTCAACTGATATCAAATAGTGCAGCTATTTACCAAAACATTTTCATTGCTGACATCCATATGAGCTGCGACATGAGAAAACCAACAAAGTGGTTGTGCGCCAAGGCCAGACTCTGATCAGCCTGGGCATCTGCCCAGTCTGATCACTCTTCCTTAAGCGTTTAAACAGTAGCTTAGGTTCTACGTTACCTCCATGCGGACAACAAAGACTCTGAACAGACTGGGCGGATGCCCAGGCTGATCTGAGTCTGCGCTGGGCGTACAACCACTTTGTTGCTTTTCTCCTGTCAAGGCTCAATAATGACAAAATTCAAGCCTTATTTCTTTTTTTTTGAATGTTTTTTAAAGAAACTTAAGAAGTAACAAAAAATATGTTAGAATTACCTTCAATACCCCACCTAATCTGGAGTTCTGATAAAGTCAATAATTCTCTGACAGAAAACAGTCATTTTTTTTTTTTTTTTAAATCTAATGGGAAATGGAAGTTGATATGTAGGTATCTGTTTTACCATGTAGCTGTACAGACCAGTGTCTACTGTAGCTGTAGAGCTTGGCCTAGTTTGTCACATTTCTTCGAGAAAACTGATTTCTTAAAGGGTAAAATCACCTTTTCTACATCAACTTAGCTTTTAAAATCATAGACCAATCTTTTGGTAGTCAAAAAGTGTCTTAAAAAGCCAAGCCCTGGCTGGCTGGATTCTGCATTTTCAATAGATAATCAAAATTTCTGCTGTTAGCGGAAAATATTGAAAGAAAGCCACTTATACATCACAGAGGTCTTGGATTATTTAAGCATCAATTCAAAGAGGTCAGAAGTATTCAATACATACCCTCCTCTTGTTTGCCGGCATATTTCACAACAAGTGCATTGAGCAAGCTCTCCACCATATCTTGGAGAGGTGACTGAACTGAAGTCACAGTCATCTGTTTAGTTGGACAACACTTTATTATCTGAGGAGCATTAGGACCTGTCAGCCGAGTTTCATCCTCATCTGAAAATACAAGAGACATCAGCTGTAAATCCTTAAAATTCTAAGAATTTTGACAGAGAAGACTGAGCAAACAGTGCAGACCCAGATCAGACTGCTCCAAGGAGCAGTCTGATCAGGATCTACACTGTTTGCCATTTTATCTGCATATTTTGAAGCATTATTGCATTGTAAAACCAAACAGTTCCTTTTAAGGGTAATTACGTTGTTTTAGGTGTCCCAATTTTTTCATGATGACAGGCTTACTTTTTTATACTCAATCATATGGTCCTAATTACACGTATCTGGATACCTTAACTATTATACTTATACTACAATTTCACCCGCTCAGTTTGCAATCCCATGAAATAACAAAGACCTTGAGCAGATTGAAGACTGAATAGATACATGTACAGGTCATATACTTCTCACTTATTAGGCTCTTCGGATTTGCACTCATTGTTTCCTTATAACCAGGGGATATTATTGATGGACCATGTGCAGCTGAACGAAGTCACTTTTTCAAAGAGTTATTTTCACGTATGCTCATAAATAAGCTGAAAATCATTATGATAACTAAAGCAAGTGAGCAGGGGCTCACGTATACCCCCGGCCAGTGCCACCCCCTAATAAAATTTATATACAAAGCTTTAAAGCAGACAAACAGGTGTACAATTTATAACAAACCCAGTGAAAGCCTATAGACAAAAGCCAAAAGATTCCATTTAAAATCTGTATAAGCAATAAAAACATACAAATTTAACACAAAGTTTCAACACAAATTTACAAACAAGAAAATCGGTGGAACCGATGGATGCTCCCCGAAGGCTTGGAATAGGAGAATGGGTATCCTGGTGAAGGAGTGATTTTCTGTGTAAATTAAATGCAATTTAAAATGGAAAAAAAATTCTTTTCAATGCTTTTAGAGCAATGCTCTAGACATACATACAACTGAGAAAAAATAAGAAGGGAAGTAACTCCAAAATAACTTGGGATACAGTTATGGTTCTTCTGCTCTGCACTTCTTGTCATTGCCCTCTATTATCAATATGTGAAGTTTCATTCATGTTCTCTTAAATATGTACAGAGATATACTCCGGACAAGCTAAATAACTGAAAAAATTAGGAAGGAAGCTAACTCCGTAATTACTAAAGGTAGGGTTATAGTTCTTAAGCTCTGCACTTCCTTTCATTACCCTCTATCAATGTGTGAAATTATATTCAGTTTCCTTCAATACTTCCTAAGATATGCTCTATACAAGCACAATAAACCACAAATTAAGAAGGGAGCTAACTGTGTAAATACTTATGACAGAGTCATGGTTCTTGTGTTCTGCACTTTTATTCATTGCCCTCTATTAGTGTGTGAAGTTTCACTAAGTTCCCTTTTATCCTTTCAGAGATATGTTCTGGACATGCAAATTACTAAAAAAATAGGAAGGGAGCTAATTTTACAAATACTGAAGACAGGGTTATGGTTCTTGTGCTCTGCATTTTCTCTTATTACCCTCTTTCAATGTATGAAGTTTCATTAAGTTCCCTTTAATACTTTTGGAGATATGCACCAGACAAGCTTAATATTGAAAAAAATGGAAAGGGAGCTAACTTCGTAAATACTTGTGATAGGGTTACAGTTCTTGTGCACTGCACTTTCTCTAATTGTCCTCTATAAACGTGTGAAGTTTCATTTAGTTCCCCCTTATACTTTCAGAGATATGCTCCAGAAACATGCAAAATATTGAAAAAAAATGGAAAGGGAGCTAACTTCGTAAATACTTGTGATAGGGTAACGGTTCTTGTGCACTGCAATTCTTCTCATTGTCATCTATCAATGTGTGAAGTTTCATTTAATTCCCCCTTATACTTTCAGAGATATGCTCTGGACAAGCAAAATATTGAAACAAGAGGGCCATGGTGGCCCTGAATCGCTCACCTGAGCATTAATCAGTTCACTGGCTCTGGAGAAGATTTATAAGGGTATTTACCATAATACATGGGAATAACAGCTACCTTGGTCATGTGATCAAGATCATTTGAAGAACTTTCAATCCTTTGACCAATGCAGGCTCCATATGAATTTGAGTTCAGTCTGCCCAGTAGTTTCAGAGATGTTTGAAAATGTTTATGGATGGATGACAGAGGCAACTAACACCAATAGACAGACCCGACCAGTACGCGGACACTACCAGTACGCAGACACTTTTGTGTTTGGCGTCTAATAAATTCTAAGATACTTTTTAGATTCAACTGAGTTTGTGACGTTTTTTCAAGGCACCATTTCCTTATCGTTTTGTCATTCACATTTACACTTACACAACACATTTACGAATTTACTGGGCTGATGCAGACCGGTATCACGATCGATGCTTCAGTTCGACTGCGCCAAACGCACAAACAGGCAAAGTAAACAGCCATGTGTCAATATGAAATAAGAACAACCTTATAAGATGTTAATAAGTTTTTGGTAACTACATGTATCAATAATTTAATTTAGTATTGCAGCGTATAAATGTCATCTCAGTTTACTCAGATTCTAAGGTGTCCGCGTACTGGTATGATAGGCCAGTTTGATACAGCAAATAGCATGACCTCAATAGCGTCACTTTGCGCATGCGGAGATAATTTTTTCACGTGTTCCTTTTGTGTATATTTAGCACAAGGATTTTCCTAAATTGCATGCCCATCTGGTAGTCTGGAACACGTTGGAGTCTTAAACATTAGGTAAAACACCCTTAAAAGTGTCCGCGTACTGGTCGGGCCTGTCTACTGTAAGGCTGAGGTGAGCTAAAAATGGCAGAGTCGCTTCCCCAAAAAGTACCCCTTCATGTTGGTTCCTTTGATGGATTTGAACTAGACTGAACTAGGCAAACACAGATGATAGAATGGTAGCATCATTATCTCACTGTGGTGAAATTAATGTTTTCCAAGGAGTTTGTGGCTGGCATCATTGTAATGTTAGTTCTGATGCTTGCAGCATAGCTTTATTTAGCGGCATGCTGGTAAAAAATGCTATGCATGTATTGGAAGCCCTACATTTTGCCTTTACAACAAAGCTATGCATGTATCGGAAGCCCTACATTTTGCCTTTACAGTGATATCAAACATTATACTAACCTACATTTTCTTACTGAGTTTCAATGCATTTAGTTAGGCCATAGTCATACCAATGGGCTAAATTCATGTGTGGATTTATTTTTAGTGTGTCATTCAAATAAAAAAATCATTGTAAATACAAAATAAGTTGTGTCAGCTGTTTGTCAATCCTTGCATTTAATATCCATTTAAAAGTTGGAAGGGTAATAAACATTATAGATGCATTCCTTGCAAAGCAATCTGCATTAATATGACATAATTGAAATTGACATCAATGTCATTTTTCTTTTTTTTGAAGAATGTAGCAGCTTTGTATTTTTTTTCACAGTAATTTTAATTTTGCAACAATTTTGAATTGGATCTTGCACAGGCAGATGTGAATATTAATTCACTCAGGGTTTGCCATTGTAAATTTTCCCAATCTGTCCTCCAACTTCATGTATTAATCAAGTGATAATTCACAGGCACAGAAATATTATTCTTTAAATATTTTCATTTCATGGTTCAGCAAATAATCGTGCAAATTATTCCCTGAAGACAAAGACACCTGGAATATTATTGTTCTCTGGAGATTGCATTTGCCTGAGGCAAAAGGAGTGCCTTTCCAAGATGGAACAGTAGAACTTCATTGGTCAAACAGGAACATTGGACCATGAAAATTAGTTCCAGCCTAGTGTAGTTCTAGCCACCCAGGGCTAGTTTCCATATAAAGTGACCTCTAGGAACCAAGAAAAGAGTTCTAGCCAGGCAGGGTGAACGAGCCATCAGGGTTCGAGCCTTGAAGTTCTACTGTATATGCATCTGGCATTAATGCATGCACAGGAGGAAATAATTCAATATTTTTCATCATAATTTTAACACAAAACACACAATTCTGTTTGTTGAAAGTTTATTTGAAAATTTCACTGTTCAAAGTACACTGCTATTTTCAGAAAATTTGTTAAGCTCTTTTAGGTAATTGCAGCTATTAAATGCACAACTCCAGAATAGGCAATATTTACCCAATATGACCGAATAAAATTTCTCAGAAACAGTGTCTGCTAGTCTACACCAATTTCTAATATTTTCATAATAAAACAGCCTTGAACAAGAAGAAAATAAGACTTGTTCCAAATTAAACGCTGGAAGAGTCTATTATAGAAAATTTTGAGATGTCCAAATAGTTACAGGAACTGGCAGTCTCTAAATAACAGTATTTGGTGTTAATTAGGGTTAATGTTTTGTTGTTGTTTTTTTCCTCACTGAAAACTTATGTTGTGACTCATCATGTGAGCTGCCTCATTAAGGCGCTTCAGATGACTAGTAACAGAATTAACAAAATTATCCATAATTATCACCAAAAAGCTGTTTTTTAATATTATCTAGGTCTCTAAGTATGCTACTGGAGCTCTGCATTGTACAAAGGATATAATGTATATAATAAAAGTTTTTCAAAGCTATTCATTATCTACGTGTACATTTTAATAAAGAAAATGAGAAAAAGTAATTTGTAACTAGACAAACTACCTATTTGACAAAGTATTTGCTTTGGACAAAGTATGTTTGATTTCTTTTCATCACATCATTCGTTAGTGGACTCGAGTCTGCCAAAAAATCACCAAAGGAAAGATAACTCAAAAAAGTAAAATAACAAGAGTTACTATTCTTGTATGTGACATCATCATGACCTGTTCTACGCCAGGCTAATTGCTATATCCCCGATCCTTTCGGTCGGGGGATAAAAAGTTATACAGACATGAGAACGAATAAAATCAAATCAGAACGAAAGTGAACATTTTGAAAATACTTAAATGGCATAAATTTAAATGAACAATACATAAAAACAATAATGTTATCATTCAATCAAAAGCATACTAAATACATATGTATCTAATACTGAACAAACGTGATTCATATACGAGGGGGTGATCAAAAAGAACGTGGACTATCGCTGTGGCAGTTAGGGTAATGCAGTTATAGTAACATTTCTCATGCCATAGAAAAGACTGATCTTTTAGCTACTTAATGTGAAGTTTTGAAGTAATTTCAATGAAAAATAAGTATTTTCTTCTATTTTATATTAGGTAGGTACAGCTACAGTGGAGCACCACATTAATGATGTTTGACGTTTTGTCCCTTTTTAACGTTGTTGGGGTTCTTTTGTTTCTTTGTTTTAAAAAAACTAACACCCTTTTTGCAGATTTTATCATGATTTTGATCAATTTTAGACACATCTGCATACAATACGACTATTTTCAAGAATTTTGTAGCATACCCTTCTCATCTTTATCGGGTCATAAATCCAAGCAAAACTTTTGCTTTCAGTTTCGTTTCCATGTACAAGACTTTTGCGGTGTATGTCTATATGCAGGTCTACAACCCTCAAATCAGTACCAGCATCGGACAAAACTAACATACACGGATCAAATAATATTTACTTTGATCATTTAAAACATGTCTTTGGTTCTGCCCTCATTTTTCTTACCATTATAAACAAACCCTAGGACCTGCATTAAATATACGATATAATAGTTGACGTCATTTTATTGCCCTTGTATGACCCACAGACCAAAGCTTATGCTGCGTATGCAAGCATAACAATTGTTGACGGCAATACTTTCCTCACAGTAAAAAGCAGAAACCATAACAAAATAGCATATCAAATGTCAAGCATTTTACTCAACTGCAAATATTAGACATAGCCAAAGATAAACCAAACAATTCGAAATAATAAGGCAAATATTTAACGTGCTCCGCAGAACCGTCATAAAGTTACTATGACAACTGATATAGACAACATCCCGAAGTGAGACTGGTAAATTAAATACATCACTGGATAAAGGAAAGATGAATCTACAATTATTGCAAATTTAATGAGTTTACTCTCAATAATAAAATTTCTACAGCAAAAGTCCACATATTTTTTTTCATTCATATATTTATATAGAACTATCTCTAAATTCAGATGGAAACTTAATTTAGATGACTTGCCCCAGATAAACAAGGTTTATTCTTAAAGAACAAACTTACGTATGTTATAAATACCTACTGAAATATAGACATGAGAATGAACAGAATCGTATCTGAAACGAAATGAATGTTCTGAAACATCTAAACGTTTCATTCCTAAATGGCATACATTTAAATAAATGACATATACAATGTTATTATTCAAACAGATGCATACTAAATACATATTTATCTAATACTGAATGAATGACAAATACAAACAATGATATTATTCAAACAGAAGCATACTAAATACATATTTATCTAATACCGAACAAACGTGATTCACAGACTTAGACATTACTGTCTCTACATTCAGATCCATGCTTAATTTAGGTGCCTTATCTGTCAAAACAAGGTTTATTCTTATATAACAAAATTAGCTATGTTCATACATACAAATATTTGGAAGCCATACAAACAAAGTATTATACATGCATATACCACTTGCTATATCCATGTACCGATACCACATGCTATATCCATGTACCGAGTTAGATATAATTATATTAACAAAAATGTCTCATATTTCCTTTATTAAATATTCAGGAACACATGTGCAGCATCAATGTCAACTCGCATGAGCCTTGTGTTTGTTTGTTTTGATCAAAGTGATACACTAATGTTTTTGAAGATATTGATGTTCACTCTATTAAAAAAAATCAACATTGCACTCGTTAGTGCAAATTGGTAAGATTTTATAGACATTTCCTACAGGTTTAAAAATGTAATCTAAAATACCATTGAAACTATGTTGTTACATATAAATATTATATATCAATCTGACTGTAAAGCAAGGATTCTACTTGGCCATTCTGAAGATGTACCAGTATTTGCAATTTGAAGTCTGTGGCTCCAATAGGAACAGAGAAATCTGTGACAAAAATTAAATGGAGAGAAAGAAAAAATTGAACAAGCACAGGCAATGATAAGCAGAAGAAGACTGATTCTATGTTACATGATTTATCTAGTCATACTCAACATTTGCAACAAATCAAAAAATCCTTTCTGTAGTAGTTCCTGAAAAATATGTCAAAAATTTGATTGGAGAAACAGAAAAAAAAGGAAAACAAAGGCAATTATGAGAAATCTGATTCCCACTTACAGGATACAACTAGACATACATAGTGTTTGTACCAAATTTCATAATCCTAGCTGTAATGGATATAAACATTAATCTATTATATACAAATGTAAGTTGTGCCATTACGGAAGGTGGCCACCCTCATCAATGCATAGCCACCAACGATACCAACCTCAAAATTATGAGGTTGGTATTGTTAAAACAAAACGGGTGAATAATTATATTGTATGGTTATATAATGTACAATCTATGTATGATAATATACTATTTTGTGATCAGACCAGTATGATTCAACTGTACCTACACTTCCATTTTGATTTGAAAACACAAGATCAATTGCTGAAAGACTATCTGTTGTTGGCTGATCTATATATGATTTGCAGGCAAATGTTTGATCCATGAACTTAACAATGTCACTACATCCCTGGAAAATATTAATGTTAAAATCTCCAATAACAAGTAACGGTTTGGCTACATCTAAATGAGGTACAAGCTTTCTTTCTAGAAGAGACTTGAGATTATGATATGACAAACCAGGTGATTTGTATAACACTACAATTTGCATTTTACACAACACATGCTCAATATTTATACTTGTAAATTCCAACTTTTGTGAGCTGTATGACAGTACAGGAGTCACACCAACATCGTCATTAACATATATTGCCAGACCATGTGAAGGCCTATTTGCCTGTATATTTGTCTCTTGATCATTTCTAATCAGACGATATCCATGTATGTTGTAATCAATCGTATCATCATTCTGATGTAATCTAGTTTCTGCGAATCCAATAACGTGGGCAGACAATAAATTATAATCATTCCTGACATCCTCAATGTGTTTGTGTAAAGAACGACAATTATTGAATGCAACTTTAAAATGAGACGATGAATCTACAGAATCCAAAGGAATATAGCAGAGTTTTAGCATGGCTTCATCATAAAATCGTTTCATTTCTGTATGGACTTGTTCATCAAGAGCTAAAGCCTTTTCATTGAAATTCAAGATTTGAAGATTTTGTAAAGATCTAACTCGACTCAGAGCAACATAGTGGATATGGGGGACTTTTCTTGCCCTTCGTTGTGATAAATCAATAACAACTCTGTTTAATGTAGTGCCTTGTGCTCGGTGAACAGATCGACCTGCAGATGGTTGCAAAGGAAACTGAATTCTCTCAAACGTAATATTTCTTCTGTCATTTGTAAATGTCCGTTGTATATCAAATATTGGAGTCCAATTATCATTTATTTTATCGTGATAAAATCCTCTTTTTTTGAATTTTTCTCTGGTTTCAATTCCTGCTTTTTCATTGTCAAACTGAACCCAAATAATGCTTGGACGGTTTTGTATTGCCTGCTTGTATTCAATAAATTTTACAACACATGACGCCCCGTTTGCAAGTCCATCTTCAGTGTTAATGTTAACATTTATATCATATATCATATCTACAACCACTGTCAATGAGCAATGAAGGTTTGCGGTTTTGCTTGGGTCTGTTGATATTTGTTTAATTTTTGCATCCTGCTTGTCTTTTGACAGCTTTGGGGAAACAACAGAATCGTGACAAGGTACAATAACTTTTTCTGCATGCATACTGGATATGATTGAATGATTGAACAAATGCATAAAGTGGTTTTCTGCAAACAAGTGTGGAGCATTCAACCAATGGTCATCGGCAGTTGAGATTGTTTCACATGTTTTTAGTTTAAGTTTGTCTGCTTCTGTTAATTCATTGTGTCTAAGTCTATTTAGAAGCTGTGCAAATTCGAGATCGTTTTTCTGTCTCATGATTTCTGTCAACTCAAACATAGTAAAATATTCTTTCCATAGGTTCACAGACAATGATTCAGCACCTTTTGCTGAAGTGTTAAAGATCCAATTTCCACTCACAGGTTTCAACTGATAAAGGTCACCAACAGCAATAATACTGACGCCACCAAATGGTTTCCGTGTTCCTTTCAGCTCTTGAAGTCTTTGATCTATGAAATTTAACATAGAATTACTAACCATTGAAATTTCATCTATAATGACCACTGATAAATTCCGATATTTGGATCTAAATGTATTCAAGTTGTCACAGCTCAATGTCTGATCTGATTGTTTGTATTTTTGTTTGAAAGCTGATGAAATTGTTGAACCACTGATATTAAATGCAGCTTTACCTGTATATGCACATAATAACACACTTATGTCATCCGCATTTTCTCCTTCTCTTAGATTTAACATCCTAAACAAAGTCTGATACAGCGCTCTAATAACAACACTTTTACCAACACCAGCTCCCCCAGAAAGAAAAGTATATAATGGTTCATCCTTAGTCTTAATCCAGTGTATTACATGATTGTAAAAATGCATTTGTTTAGTGTTTAAACATCTCAACAGTTCTCTATACTGTTGTTCTGGCAGTATATTTTCATTAGGATTTATTTGTGGTGCAGAAACTGAACATCCTATTTCAATTGCAATGTCATAATTCCTATGTTCATAAGCTCTATCAGGATTAAAATATACAAAGGCTTCTGATTCTACTGCATTTTCCTCAGCAGTATCGGCTTCTATTTGCTCTGTTCCTGGGGCAATTTCATCAAATGCATCACATTCCGTCTCTGCCATATCTCTTGCTTGCTCTAACTCCTCGACATGGTGTTCATATTCTCGGCATTTCAACTCTATCATATGTTTCATAGATTCAAAGTGTTCTTTGTAAGTACCAAAATTTCCTTTCAAATCATTTTGCTCATTCCTCCATGGATAAAACAAAAGCAGTTTTTCTCTGAAATGGTTTTCTTCATCTGAATTACGATTGAACCGAACATAGCGTATTATTTTGTAAGTTGCACGCCGTTTTATCTTTATGCCATTTTTCAAAGTTATTAAAGCCATATCATCATGAAAACATTTATCAACATTGTTATCAACAACAGTGTCATTTTCTTCGTTGTCCATATCTGGTCTATCATCATTTTCATTTTCCATAGAAATGTCATCATTAACTTCATCATCCATATCTGTTTTCATACCTTCTGGGTAGACTATGTTTAGTTGAGACACATAATCAGCCAAACACCAATTTTCCAAAACTTTTGGTCGCTTTGAATATCGTTTGATCACATTATCAGACATTATTTTTGTTGAATCAGGGGGTAATTCGCCAAGAACTGACTTTGACTTTAATAACTGTATGCGCTTGTCCGAAGTTGATGTATTTATAAATACAACATCTCTGGTGCAGTTTGTTAACGGCATTTGCAGAACTAGGTATACAGCCTCTTGAGCACTAACTTCTACACTATTTGAAAAAACATTTCCAATATGCCTCACTTGTCTTTTGATATCCATGTTGTCATTTCTCGCCTCTTTGGCTGCTGAATATAATAAATTACTCATTCCCCTTTGCGACTTACTGATATATGAAACAATGTACATAGCACATGCATATGGATCAAGCACAAACTGCATATCAATATTTGCCTTCCATGCCTTCAATACAGTCTTATTGTATAAATTTACACGGATCTCACTTGGTTTTCTTTTCAAAAACACCTTTGATGATTTTAATGAGCTTCGAATGCATCGGATGTAATCCTCTTCACTCATCTGAACAACTGTTGTCAGAAATTGTTTGTATGTCATATCATATCCATTTTTTTCATTATTCATTTTTTTCTGTAAGTTTTGGTGTAACTTGATGTACTTATCCTGGTCTACTTCAAGCGGATCTAACACCATTGTACATGGAAGTGGGGGTAATGGATATCCAAAGCGGCATATTTTGTCAACTTTTTTTCTACATGTTCTAGAATGTTTGTGAATTTGAATATCTGTCAAATGTTTCACTTCTTGGTCATCCACA
This sequence comes from Ctena decussata, assembly GCA_963989385.1. Classification (NCBI taxonomy): domain Eukaryota; kingdom Metazoa; phylum Mollusca; class Bivalvia; order Lucinida; family Lucinidae; genus Ctena; species Ctena decussata. Next base: position 1,962,450 of record OZ022507.1, on the reverse strand, counting down.
CAACACTGTAAAAACTCATCCACAAAAGCAGTTATTTCGGCATTTGTGTTCACATTAAATTTTGGGGCATTTTCAATCCAAACAATCATGTGAATGTGTGGTGAACCTCTTTGCTGAAATTCAACTCGATAAAAGTAATCAGTAAGTTTTCCAATAGGTTTATGGTCACTTTTCAAAACCGAATTAATAAATTCATGCACTCTATGATCAAAGTATCTGGAGCAAGTGACAGGGTCTGCCTGAACAAGTTTAATCTTTTGTTCCCATGTAAGATTATTTACCTGTTCATCAGTGTATTCAACATTATTATTTAAGTTAGCTAACATTTTCAAAAGATCAGTCCATCTTGTATCAGCAGACGATAGAGACATAAACCAGGTGGGTAGGCCTAACTGGCGTATCATTGCAAACACATCCTTTTTCTTAGTCTCTAAATATGCTGGCGAATTTCTAATTTGCTTAAACAAATAATAACCTTCATCCCTTTTAACAATGTTGTCAATATAATTTGGATCTCTTGCTTGTGCAGCAGTCATAGTGTTTGTTCCAGTTTGACACCTTCTGACAGCAAGATTGGCTTTATCATTTAACTGTTTCATCTGTATTTTTTTCAGCTTGAAAAATATGTTTGGCACACTGTTAGCAGCTCGTCTGTCTACACTCCTTAACTCCCATTTTGCTATATCACTGTAATATACTGGTACCATTCTTTTGTCATTTTCCATTCTTTTTTGTCCGCAGTATATGCTTGGGAAACAAAGGAATTCTGAATCTTTGTCTTGGTAGATACTTAATGGTTGCTGACCTTCTCCAGGTGCAAAGGTAAATGTAGAATTTCTGTTTTCAATATTTGCATCATCTAAGAGAGTATCAATGTTTCCGACATTTTCTTGGCTAACTTCTTCTGCATCAGAATCATACAGTTCATCACTGGATGATCTTTTTGCACTAGAACTTACTGAATCAGATTCATTTTTGAGAAGTTCACATGAATTTTCATGAAAAGTTTTTTTGTTATGACATTCATCTTGTGATATTGCACCTACAGTCGAATTACTTGTTTCACATGACACAAACTCTTCTATTAATTCATTGCAATCTTCTGTAACACTTTTGATCCACTCCTCATCTATATCTACATTTGCATTCTTATACAAATCGCTCGATTTCATCAACCAGTGTAATGCAACAAGCACTCTGAGTGGTCTTACATTTTCAGAGAATGCACAAGACTTAAATGACATTCTTTTTTTCAGTTTCACTGCTACTGTTACATTTTCGTTAAACGGTCTGGGCAATGCATCAATGACAGGTTGTATGTCTACTGGAACGTTTACAACATTTCCTTTAACTGACAACTGACGGCCTCTTGGCAATTCTCTAATCTGCATAAATGGTATTCGCAAAGCAATTAAACGCTCCTCTAGTGGAAACAGATCCAATTCTTTAGGTTTTGTAGGCCACTCCATTCCATTTAAAACAGATAATTTAGGAACTTTTCCTGCACAAATACTGCTTTTGCAAGTTACACATACCCATTCCTTATTATCAATGGATATAAATTTTGTCAAATATTTTTGTTGTTGATCATAAGACAAAGATGTAACTTGAGACACACTATGTTTAAACCATGTCTGGTGGCAACAGCTGCATATGTATACTGGACCAATTGATATGCTTTTATGAAAGAGCTCTATACATGTGTTTATATCAAAACCAGATTTTCTTCGTTTTGAAGCTATACATTCATTTTCATGAAATATTGGGTTTTTACGTTTAGAAGATTTCCTGTTACAATCTAGTATCTTTTCTGTCTGATTATTTCTGGAGTCTGCTCTCCATTGTTGTTTTGCAACTCTTTCTTTTTCCACATTGTATGGATTCATTCTAGCCTTCTTCTTAGATTTGTTTTGTATCTTAATTTCCCTTCTTTTGAAATCATATGACTGTCGACTGATTTTTTTTTGTTCTGCCTCCCACTGATTATATTGCTCAATCAATCTAGTTCTTCTTTTACAAGCCTTTTGATTAAAATTTTCCTTAGCTTTAAACTCCTCAGATTGCCTTGCCTTTTGTTTTGATGCTCTGTTCGATTTCTTATCTTTTGCATTGTAGTCCTCAGATTGCCTTGCCTTTTGTTTTGATTCTCTGTTCGATTTCTTATCTTTTGCTTTGTAGTCCTCAGATTGCCTTGCTTTTTTCAATGACTCTCTGTGACATTTCTGATCTTTTGCTTTGTACTCATCAGATTGCCTTGCCTTTTGTTTTGATTCTCTGTTCGATTTCTTATCTTTTGCTTTGTAGTCCTCAGATTGCCTTGCTTTTTTCAATGACTCTCTGTGACATTTCTGATCTTTTGCTTTGTACTCATCAGATTGCCTTGCCTTTTGTTTTGATTCTCTGTTCGATTTCTTATCTTTTGCTTTGTAGTCCTCAGATTGCCTTGCTTTTTTCAATGACTCTCTGTGACATTTCTGATCTTTTGCTTTGTACTCATCAGATTGCCTTGCCCTTTGTTTTGATTCTCTGTTTGATTTCTTATCTTTTGCTTTGTACTCCTCGGATTGCCTTGCCTTTTTTTTTGATTCTCTGCTATATTGGCGGTCAATTTCACGATATAATTCACGTTGTCTTTGTGTTCGCTTATATAGCCACTGATAAGTTCTTTTATCTGTTTTAATTGCTTCACTCTTTTTTTGTCTTCTCCTTTCCCTTTGATCCTTAAAGTACTTGCCAATTAAAGTGCTGTGATTCTCTTCTTCTGAATGATTTTCACTGTTACTTGTGTTAATCAGTGTGCGTATCATAGAACTGCCTTGACTTTGACTAAAATTCTTCCTATGCTTTTTACGTGATATTGTTTTCCATTCGGACATATCTGTCCTTGTTGTGAAGTGCAATGGCAATATGTCAAATTGTGTACTCATATCTATGTTCATGCTTCCGTAAAATGCATACATATATGCAACTAAATCTTCCAGATTATAAAAGGACATTAATATGGATGTGCCATCAGGTGCAGATAAGCCATCTTGCCCATGTGAATGCGAATCAAAAAAGTGATACTGCTCTGTAGTTACATACACTGCTGAGCATATGTCTCTTATTATAACTAGCACTTGCTTTGATATCTGTAATGCTGAAGACAGTGATTGGTGAAGAGTAGGTAAATTGGAAGTCCCAAACTGCTGAATAGCTACACCTGATATAACATCAGATTTCAATACATTTAGGTTCCTATTTGAGACAGTGACCTCACATGGAATTTCTTCAAAACTTAATAGGTTGCTTTGCAGCATTACTTTCCCATCCAATCCAGAAATGATTTCTTTGTACAAAGAGTCACCCTCAATAAGCACGCTGTCGAGCATTTGTTGTGAGTTTATGTCTGAATATTGTTCATATATCAGAGCACATAAAGAATTTGTGACACACTGACTTCCACGTGACTGTGGACTAAATATCTCATTTCCTTGATGAAATGATCCATGGATGGAATTCCTTGAAGTTGACAGATTTACTCCTGTAACACCAGAGTAATTCATCCGAATACCACTGAATGAGCTTCCTGGTATATCTGACAAAACAGACATTTCATTTTGATCTGCAATGGGTGTAGCTATGTACATGGAATGTTTTGACTGTTCAGTTGTTTGCATCTGATCAGCAGACCCTGAGTCAGTGGTAGATTCCAGCAAAGTAAGAAGTGTGTGTTCAGTAACAACCGAAGGTCTAAGTGCCGTACCAAGCATACATTCAGGCACTATATCAGGTGTGTTCTCAATTAAACCATCAGGCAAACTATCAAGTGAACCATCAACTGAACTATATAGCAAACTATCAAGTGAACTGTTTGGCAAACTATCAAGTGAACTCTTTGCAAAACTATCAAGCACAGATGGCCCAGAGGGCTTAAAGAGGTGGGCTTTGACCTCCATCTGTTTATCAGCGCCCAGCACAGATGGCCCAGAGGGCTTAGAGAGGTGGGCTTTGGCCTCCATCTGTTTATCAGCACCCAGTGCAGATGGCCCAGATGGCCCAACTGCACCCAAGTCACCAGGTCCCCCATCTGGCACAGATCTGACAGGATCTGCAACATTGCAGTCTGGAATACCACCACCAACAATCTCATGTCTTGCTGCTCTCCTCTCCCTCATCTGTAACCGATTAGCTGCATTCCTCTGAGACGGTGACTTGTGCTTTGTCTTAGGCATTCTTCTGGAAATACACCCAACATGAAAACCATACATTTTACTATATACAATTGATTCAGTTGTTCATTTTAGTAATTAAAACAATATTGCACAACATTTACAGTTTAAAATGCGTGTTTCCATAACTGTATCACAGGTAATTTTAGTACATCAGTCTGGCATCAGTCTGTACTGAATTGATTTAAAAAAAACAAAAAAAACAAGAGATGTTTGTAAAACATGTGTTGCCTCAAAGAAGGCAAACTTCCCTCCCAAATATGAGGACTGTAGATAGAATGATGCATGAGTTAATGCTTGGAAACCATAACCATATTACAGAACTGAAGAAAAGCATTGCAAACGACTGCGTGATACTCCGCCACTGCAAACCTTTTTTACACACCCATTTTTCAAGATTTAAGCATGTATATAGCCAGGGGATGGGGGCGGGGTGACTTTCATGGGGTAAATGGGGTAAATTTGAGCATCACTGGAGGCTTTCATCACTCTTATCACTTGCTGAAAGTTCTGAAAAGTTGCTTCTTACTCTGATTTCATATTGAATTTTTAATGATTTTATATAGAGGATCTTACATGAGTGCTCATGTATTATTGAATTTATTAAACGAGTTGGGGAAAATGATAAGATGCGAGGCTTTGCCGAGCACCTTATCGTTAATGAATTCAATAATACAGGAGCACAAATGCAAGATTCTATTTATCATGTGACACTAAAATCGCATTTTATTAGCAAATTTTGCATAAAAACGTCATGATTTCGCCATTAGAAAACGTGACGTTTTATGGACGTCAATGCATAACGTTACGACATAATTTGCATATTTAATCCACTAGTGGATTATAGTTTTTAATGCATGGCTTTATTACACTCTCAGACGCGACGTCATATGATAAACATGTATATAGTCCCAGGGCAGGGGCAGATAACCCCCAATGATAAAATTTCTATGCTCATAAAAAGCTTTTGTGACTTGGATCATATTTGTGAAGTTTCATCATGATACTCCAAGTAATAAAGGAACTAGAGGCCAGAAACCAATTTTTGTACATTGACAAGTGTCATAACTCTGTCAGAAATAAACGAAATTTACCCATTAACAATATCAAGCAACACATTGTCATTACAAATGCATATGCAAAATTTGAAGGAAATCTGTTGATAAATACTTAAGTTACCGAACGGAAATGAAGTGCGGACAGAAGGACGGATGTACGTACTACGGATGGACAAACACACGGACAGTCAACGTGAAAACACAATAACCCACCACTAACCTGTGGCGGGATATAATGACTTTAAGCTCTGATCTACTGACTTCAAAAGAAATAGGGGTCATCTACTCATCATGACGAACTTCCCTACCAAATATGAGGACTGTAGTTGAATAATGGGTCAGTTATTGATCAGAACCCATAACCATGATATTACAAATATTGAATGACCGTGACGCTTGACCTACTGACCTCAAAAGAAATGGGAGTCATCTACTCATCAAGACAAAGCTCCCTACCAAATATGAGGATTATATGTTGAATAAAGGATGAGTTATTGATAGAAAACCAGAACAATGTTATTACAGAACAGAATGACCTTGGCCTTTGACCTACTGACCTCAAATCATATAGGGGTCATCTACTCATTAGACAAAATTTCTGACCAAATATGAGAACTGTAGGTTGAACAATGAATGAGTTATTGATCGAAAACCATTTCATGATATTATAGTTATGATATTACAGTTATGAAATACCGTGACCTCTGACCTAGTGACCTGAAAATAGTGGTCATTTACTCATTATGATAAATCTCCCTACTTAATATGAGAACTGTAGGCTGAACTATGGGTGAGTTATTGATTAGAAACTATAATCATGATATTATGGTACTAAATGACCTTGACCTTTGATCTGCTGACCTCAAAAGAAAGAGGGGTCACCTACTCATCATGCAAACCTCCCAGCCAAATATGAAAACTGTAGGTTGAACAATGGATGACTAATTGACTGGAAACCATAATCATGATACTACAAAACTGAATGACCTTGACCTTTAAACCTTCCTACCAAATATGAGAACTGTGAGTTAAATGATGGAATTGAAATCACTGAATGACATTGTCCTACAGATCTCAAAAGAAAAAGGATCATCTACTAAACACGAACTGTAGGTTGAACAATGAATGAATTATTACTCAGAAACCATTTCATGGTATTACAGTATCGAATAACCTTAACCTTTGATGAACTGACCTAAAATTTGGGGTCATCTTTTTAATATGACAAACCTCCCTACTGAGTAAGAGAACTGAAGGTTGAACAATAGATAAAGTATTTAGCAGAAACCATAACCATGTTATTACAGAACTAAATGGAATGTTCTTGATCTTTGACCTATGTCCTCAAAAAATAGGGATCATCTATTCATCATGATGAAGCTTTTTAAATACAATAATGATGACTTGCGATGATTTTACATCCTTTTCAACAGTATCTCAGTTATATCAGGAGGATGGGACGATGATAATGAAAGGCTGTGTGCAATGGAACCCAGTTTACGGTAGGAAAGAATCTCGCCTCAAGCTAGGCTGCAGCCCGGTCCGCTAGATCAGGAGGCCAGCACTTAACCCACTGAGCTACCGGGCTCCAAAGACAAGGATTGTAGTTTGAACAATTGATGAGTTATTGATCCGTACCAATAATCATATTATTACAGAACTGAATGATCTTGACCTTTGACCTCTGTTCAATTTAGGGTAATTTAAGGCCCAAAACTCTGGATTAATGTCATCTGATTGGTTATCAAATTTGGGTCAAGGTATTATGCCCATAAAATATTTGACCAAGTTTGGTTGGGAGTTGTTTGAACTAAGAGCGGGCAATTTTTGCAGACAATCAAGCGAGTTAATGAAAGAAAACTATACCTTCAGCCAAGTACTATCTTGAATATGTGTTCCAATTCCCTCACGTCCACAATACAATCCCACACCAACACACTGTCTTTACACGTCACACTCCACAAAAGTTCCAATATTTATCCAAATCAGTTTCACAAAAGTTTAATGATCACAATTAAGGCAATGAAAATTAAAATGTTATAATATAAAAGTATATAGTCAACCACTCTGAATAATACAAGTGATCAGCGATACCTAGAAAAGAAAATTTGAAGGATTAAACAAAATATACATGTAAACAAATGTAATAGAAAACTATAGAATAAGATCAAGTAGAATTAACTGTGAAAATGGAAACAGAATTAAAATAAGAAATTAATTACTAAAGGTAATATTCATTTTTCTAAGAAATATAATTTAAACTAAAGACTTAAAATTCATAGGAGCTGCAAAGAGAATATTTTCACAATCAGTGGTCAGCAAGGTGGTTAGTTTTAAACCCAGGAAGAGACCCTGTTTTAACACTGATGAAGTAATTCACACTTGTCTTTCAGAATATGCTACAATTATATTTCGTAGCAAAACAAAACCAGTATTCAAATGCACTTACAGATATAACATGATGTCTGATTGGATAACATCAAAACTTTGCGACAGTATATTCTGCGATATACTGTCGCAAACCCGACAGCATTATACAACGTCGCTTCTCCTTGGCTGACGTTTGGTTTTACACTGCTAAAAGCGCTTGTAATGGGTACAAAAAAGTACACTTTGTAAGATGAAAATGTGAAAAGGTGCATTTGAATGGGGATAACTGTATTGAAAATTGTCATTTGGGGAGGTAAATTGTTGGTTTTATGGTCGCAAATTGCGTAGGGCGGCACGTCAGCTGAGCCGTAAAACGAAATTTCCAACCATAAAACCAACAATTTACCTCCCCAAATGACAATTCTCAATACAGTTATCCCCTAAATTATCTATTATGACGCACATTTGATATGTGTTCACTTTGTCCAGAACGGAACACACTAGTTAATATCATCTATCATCAGTGGCACTTACCCGGTACAGGGCTGAAATCTGCGATTCACTAAAACACAGATAATTGCTGTAATTTTCAACAAATTTAAAAAATTTGTATAAATTATTGTACTTGTGAAATACAATGATAAACTGTGCACCAAATGCTACAGTGCGACAACAAATGATCTGTGTTGTAATAAATGTGGTTAAAATATTGGGTACGCATTTATCTTCCACCCTTATTTGATGGGGGTGGATTTTTTCTCTTTATAGATCAACAGCTTGAACAGGCTGGCTCCACCTGAAACAAGATAAAGTGAATAATTTTTGAGTTGTTCAGAAAAGGTAAACACAAGAAAAAAACACTTCTATATAACATGCATATTATTTTTGAATTTGTCAAATACATTGCTCAAAACCATTAACAGATCTAAAGAGTACAGAAGATGTACCTGTATGACCTGGGTTTTCTACTGTACATGACCAACTGCTGAAGACTTAGTGTAGTGAAGTATAAAATTTAACTCATTTGAGTCTTTCAGAAAGTTCAAAAGTTTTGCAAAGTTAGCTGAGTTTCAAACAAAAATTCTTTGTCTCAGATGGTCATGGCGAGAACTTTCAAAACAACAAGGGGTGGAAGTAGACCGTTCTAGAAACTAAGAAAACTGGTGCTCCAAAAGTGCATGTAACAATTTGTATTTTGCCAAAAACACAAGGGTTATGTAAGATTATCGTGAACGTAATTATTTACCTAGTGTGAAATGATGGACAGTTGGACCGACAGAATGGATATTTAAGACAATCCTTGTGTATTAATATTGGTCTTGTCAGACAGTCTGCCATTCAAATGATTCCCAGTAGTTAACCTTTATGTCTTTGTATCACACAGATTATATTCTGTGCATTTGACCTAGTAACCAGTTTTTGATAGGACATGACCCAGTTTCATAGTAAGCCTGGACTTTTTAAAGATAAACATTCAGACAAAGTTTCATAAAGACTGAATAAAAACTGTGGCCTCTGGAGTGTACACAAAGTTTTGCTAAGACTTGTGCTAGTGACCTAGTTTTTGACCTAACATGACCAAGATCCACGCTTTACATAGATTTCATGGAGATAAACATTCTGACAAAACGTCATGCAGATTGGATAGAAAAATGTACCCTCTAGAGAGTTCACAAGGTTTTTCTATGACGTGACCTAGTGACCTAGCTTTTGACCCGACATAACCCATTTACAAACTTATGCTAGATTTCATGGATATAAATATTCTGACACAATTTCATAAAGATTGGATCAACACTGTGCCCTCTAGAATGAACACAACCTATAAGATTTGACCTAGTGACCTAGTTTTAAAACTCAACATGACCTAGTTTCAACTTTACCTAGATTGTACGGAGATAAACATTTGGACAAAGTTTCATGAAGATTGAAAGAAAAATGTGCCCACCAGTGTGTACACAAGGTTTATCTAAGATTCGACCTAGTGACCTATTTTTTTTTGCCCAACATGACCCATTTTTGAAATAGTCCTCATTGCTGTAGAGATATACACTCTGATAAGTTTCATCAAAACTATGCCTTCTTGTGCGTAGACAGTGTTTTTCTAAGATTTGACCTAGTGACCTAGTTTTTGATCTGACATGACCCAGTTTCAAACTTTGCATTAATTTTTTCGAGATAAACATTCTGACAAAGTTTCATAAAGATTGCATCAAAAGTGTACCCTCTAGTGTGTACACAAGCAAAAATTGACAGACATCCAGATGTTGACCTAGTGACCTAGTTTTTGATCCGACATACCCAGTTTCAAGCTTGACTTAGATATTATGACGATGAACATTTTGACAAAGTTTCATGAAGATTTTTCATAACCTGCCCTCTAGAGTGTACACAAGGTCATTCGTATATTTGACCTAGTGACCTAGTTCTTAATCTGACATGACCTACTTTCATATTTGGCCTAGATTTTGTGACAATATTCATTCTGACAAAGTTTCAAAAAGATTGGATCAAAAATGTGCCCTCTAGAGTGTACACAAGGTTTTTCTAAGATTTGACCTTGTGACCTGGTTTTGGAACCGACATGACCCAGCTTCAAACTTGGCCTAGATATTGTGAGGATAATCATTCTGACAAAATTTCATGAAGATTGGATCAAAACTGTGCCCTCTAGAGCATACACAAGGCGGTTCTTATATTTGACCTAGTGACCTAGTTTTTGAGCTGACATGACCTACTTTCACACTTGGCCTAGACATTGTGACAATATACATTCTGAGCATGTTTAAAAAAGATTGGATAAAAAATGTACCCTCAAGAGTGTACACAAGGTTTTTCTAAGATTTGACCTAGTGACCTTGTTTTTGATCTGACATCACCAAGCTTCAAACTTGGCCTAGATATTGTAAGGATGAATATTCTGACAGTTTCATTATGTTTGGATGAAAACTGCGACCTCTAGAGCGTACCCAAGGTTTTTCTGATATTTGACCTAGTGACCTAGTTTCTGACCCGATATTATCCAGTTTCAAACTTGGCCTACATATTGTGAGAACAAACATTCTGACAAAGTTTCATAAAGATTGGATCAAAACGGTGCCCTCTAAAGCGTTCTCAAGGTCTTTCTTATATTTGACCCTGTGAACTTATTCTTGACCGGACATGACCCAGTTTCTAAAATCTCATTAGATTTTATGGAGATAAACATTCTGACATAGTACCAAAAAGATTGGATCAACAATGCGCCCTCTAGAGTGTACACAAAGTTTTTCTATGATTTGACCTTATGACCTAGTTTTTGACCCAAAATGACCCAGTTTCAAACTTGGCCTGGATATTGTGAGGATAAACATTTGACAAAATATCATGAAGATTGGATCAAAACTGTGCCCTCTAGAGCGTACACAAGGTCGTTCTTATATTAGACCTAGTGACCTATTTTTTAACCCGAAATGACCTACTTTCAAACTTGGCCTAGATATTGTGACGATAAACATTCTGACACAGTTTCAATAGATTGGATCAAAACTGTGTCCTTTAGAGCTTACGCAAGGTTTTTCTAAGATTTGACCTAGTGACCTGGTTTTTGACCCGACATGACCCAGTTTAAAACATGTCCTAGAAATTGTGAGGATAAACATTCTGACAAAGTTTCATGAAGTTTGAATCAAAACAATGACCTCTAGAGCGTACACAATGTTTTTCTAATATTTGACCTTGTGACCTACTTTTTGACCCGACATGACCGAGTTTCGAACTGCGCCTAGATTTTATAAACACTAACATTCAGACAAAGTTTTATAAAGATTGGATCAAAACTGTGGCCGCTAGAGTGTACACAAGCAAAAGTTGACTTACGTCCAGACATACGGACGTACGATGGACATCAGGGTATACCAAAAGCTCACCCTGACCAACATGACCTACTTTCAAACTTGGCCTAGAGTTTATGGAGATAAACATTCTGACAAAGTTTCATAAAGTTGGAACAAAACTGTGTCCTCTAGAGCGTACACAAGGTTTTTCTAATATTTGACCTAGTGACCTAGTTTATGACCCGACATGACCCAGTTTCAAACTTGTCCAAGATATTATGAGGATAATCATTCTGACAAAGTTTCATGAACTTTGAATCAAAACTGTGCCTTCTAGAGCGTACACAAGGTTTTCCTAAGTTTTGACCTAGTGACCTAGTTTTTGACCCGACATGACCTACTTTCAAACTTGGCTTAGAGTTTATGCAGATAAACATTCTGACAAAGTTTCATAAAGATTGGATCAAAACTGTGTCCCCTAAAGCGTACACAAGGTTTTTCTATGATTTGACCTAGTGACCTAGTTTTTGACCCAACATGACCCAGTTTTGAACTTGTCCAAGATATTATGAGGATAAACATTCTGACAAAGTTTCATGAAGTTTGGAGCAAAACTGTGCCTTCTAGAACGTACACAAGGTTTTCCTAAGATTTGACCTAGTGACCTAGTTTTTGACCCGACATGACCCAGTTTCGAACTTGGCCTAGATTTTATAAAGACTAACATTCTGACAAAGTTTCATAAAGATTGGATCAAAACTGTGGCCGCTAGAGTGTACACAAGCAAAAGTTGACGGACGGACGTCCGGACGTCCGGACGTCCGGACGGACGTACGACGGACGACGGACATCAGGGTATCCCAAAAGCTCACCCTGAGCACTTCGTGCTCAGGTGAGCTAAAAACTGGAAAGGGAGCTAACTTCGTAAATACTTGTGACAGGGTTACGGTTCTTGTGCACTGCTCTTCCCCTCGTTGACCTCTATCAATGTGTGAAGTTTCATTTAGTTCCCCCTTATACTTTCAGAGATATGCTCCAGACAAAAGTGTGACGGACGGACGAAAAAAATGGAAAGGGAGCTAACTTCGTAAGTACTTGTGACAGGGTTACGGTTCTTGTGCACTGCAATTCTTCTTATTGTCCTCTATCAATGTGTGAAGTTTCATTTAGTTCCCCCTTATACTTTCAGAGATATGCTCCGGACAAGGAAAATATTGAAACAAGAGGTCCATGGTGGCCCTGAATCACTCACCTGAGCATTAATCAGTTCACTGGCTCTGGTGAAGATTTATAAGAGTTTTTACCATACATGGGAATGGCGGCCACCTTGGTCACGTGACCAAGATCATTTGAAGAACTTTCAATCCTTTGACCCATGTGCAGGCTCCATATGAAATTTGATCTGCCCAGTGGTTTCAGAGATGTTTGAAAATGTTTATGGATGGATGAAAGAGGCAGCTAACACCAATACTGTAAGGCTCGATCAGGTGAGCTGAAAATGGCAGAGTCGCTTCTCCGAAAAGTTCCCGTTCATGTTGAGTTCCTTTGATGGATTTGAACTAGACTTAACTAGGCAAACACAGATGATAGAATGGTAGCATCATTATCTCACTGTGGTGAAACTAATGTATTCCAAGGAGTTTGTGGCTGGCATCATTGCAATGTTAGTTCTGATTCTTGCAACATAACTTAATTTAAATTTGACCTAGTGACCTAGCTTTTGACCCGACATGACCCAGTTTCAAACCGGATATTGTAAGAATAAATATTCTGACAAAGTTTCATTGAGATTGGATCAAAACTGTGCCCTCTGGAGCGTATACAAGGTCGTTCTTATATTTGACCTAGTGACGTAGTTTTTGATCCGACACAAACCAGTTTCAAACTTACATAGATTTCATAAAGGTAAACATTCTGACAGAGTTTCATGAAGATTGGATCAAAACTGTGCCCTCTAGGGTGTACACAAAGTTTTTCTTAGATTTGACCTAGTGACCTAGTTTCTGATCTGACGTGACTCAGTTTCATAAGGGGCATATATATATGGACAATAAACATTTTGACATAGTTTCATGAAGATTCGATCAAAACTGTTCCTTCTAGTGCGTACACGAGGTTTTTCTAAGATTTGACCTAGTGACCTAGTTTTTGACCTGACATGACCTACTTTCAAACTTGGCCTAGAGTTTATGGAGATAAACATTCTGACAAAGTTTCATAAAGATTGGATCAAAACTGTGTCCTCAAGAGCATACACACGGTTTTTCTATGATTTGATCAAGTAACCTAGTTTTTGACCCTACATGACCCAGTTTCAAATTTGTCCTTCATATTATGAGGATAAACATTCTGATAAAGTTTCATGAACTTTGGATCGAAACTGTGCCTTCTACAGCGTACACAAGGTTTTTCTAAGATTTGACCTAGTGACCTAGTTTTTGACCCGACATGACCCAATTTCAAACTTGGCCTAGAGTTTATGGAGATAAACATTCTGACAATGTTTTATAAAGATTGGATCAAAACTGTGTCCTCTAGAGCGTACACAATGTTTTTCTATGATTTGACCTAGTGACCTAGTTTTTGACCCAACATGACCCAGTTTCGTACTTATCCTAGATATTATAAAGATAAACATTCTGACAAAGTTTCATGAACTTTGGATGAAAACTGTGCTTTCTAGAGTGTACACAAGGTTTTTCTAAGATTTGACCTAGTGACCTAGTTTTTGACCTGACATGACCCAATTTCAAACTTGGCCTAGAGTTTATGGAGATATATATTCTGACAATGTTTCATATAGATTGGATCAAAACTGTGTCCTCTAGAGCGTACACAAGGTTTTTCTATGATTTGACCTAGTGACCTAGTTTTTGACCCAACGTGACCCAGTTTCGAACTTATCCTAGATATTATAAAGATAAACATTCTGACAAAGTTTCATGAACTTTGGATGAAAACTGGGCCTTCTAGAGCGTACACAAGGTTTTTCTAAGATTTGACCTAGTGACCTAGTTTTTGACCCGACGTGACCCAGTTTCGAACTTAACCTAGATAGCATAAAGATAAACATTCTGACAAAGTTTCATGAACTTTGGATGAAAACTGTGCCTTCTAGAGTGTACACAAAGTTTTTCTAAGATTTGACCTAGTGACCTAGTTTTTGACCCGACATGACCCAGTTTCGAACTTGGCCTAGAGTTTATGGAGATATATATTCTGACAACGTTTCATTTAGATTGGATCAAAACTGTGTCCTCTAGAGCGTACACAATGTTTTTCTATGATTTGACCTAGTGACCTAGTTTTTGACCCGACGTGACCCAGTTTCAAACTTGTCCTAGATATTATGAGGATAAACATTCTGACTAAGTTTCATGAACTTTGGATGAAAACTGTGCTTTCTAGAGCGTACACTAGGTTTTTCTAAGATTTGACCTAGTGACCTAGTTTTTGACCCTACATGACCCAGTTTCGAACTTGTCCTAGATATTATAAAGATAAACATTCTGACAAAGTTTCATGAACTTTGGATGAAAACTGTGCCTTCTAGAGTGTACACAAGGTTTTTCTAAGATTTGACCTAGTGACCTAGTTTTTGACCCGACATGACCCAGTTTCGAACTTGGCCTAGATTTTATGAAGATAAACATTCTGACAAAGTTTCAGAAAGATTGGATCAAAACTGTGCCCGCTAGAGTGTACACAAGCAAAAGTTGACGGACGTCCGGACGGACGTCCGGATGGACGTACGACGGACATCAGGGTATCCCAAAAGCTCACCCTGAGCACTTCGTGCTCAGGCGAGCTAAAAAACTGGAAAGGGAGCTAACTTCGTAAATACTTGAGACAGGGTTACGGTTCTTGTGCACTGCTCTTCCCCTTGTTGACCTCTATGAATGTGTGAAGTTTCATTTAGTTCCCCCTTATACTTTCAGAGATATGCTCCAGACAAAAGTGTGACGGACGGACGGACGGACAGACAAAGCGGCAACTATATGCTCACCCTTCGGGGAGCATAAAAAAATTATGTCTGTGGCCTTGACCTGAAGTCAGCAGCAGCATCTGGAGGATGTCAACAAATTAGTTTTAACCTAGAAGTAAACCTAGTGGCATAGTAATAGGTTTGATTGAAGTATATTCAAACTACATGTATAAGCAAAAAATATGAATTAACATAAAACTTTAACATAGAGTATACAAATTTTAAAGGCTGTGACCTTGACATTAGGTCAGCAGCAGCATTCAGATGATGTCAACTAATCTGTTCAACCTAGAAGTAAACCTAGTAGCATTGCAAATGGTTCTATTCCAGTATATTCAAAATATAAACATAAAATACAACTTAACATAAAACTTTAACGCAAATGGTATACAAATTTATAAGTCTGTGACCTTGACCTTAAGTCAGCAGCAGCATCCAAATAATGCAAACTAATATGTATCTATCCTGTACTAACACTAAGCACATATGAACAAGTTACAATTAAGTATTTCAGAAAAACAGACCAAAGAAGAAACTTAACACAAAACTTTAACGCAGCTATTGTACAAATTTCAAAGAATGTGACCTTGACCTTAGGCCAGCAGCAGCATCTAGATAATGCAAATTATCAGTTTCCATCCTCTACTACAATAATAAGCATATCTGAATAAGTTACGGTTAACAAAAGCAAAATAAAAAACTTAACGCAAAACTTTAACGCAAATGTTAACTAATGTACGGATGGACGGACGGAAAGACTGACGAAGGGATGAACAGACGGAAAGACGAAAACTATATACCCCTCGACCTACTTTGTATGCCGGGGGTATAAATATCAGTACAGAAAAGCGTGTGCAAACAAGACTCAAGGCAAGCAAGATCAGCCAAGTATTCAGTGTTGTTACAAACTATAAGGCCATTTTCCTCATTACTTCCTGTTTTAAATTTCATTCCACTGGCAGTTTTCTAAATTTCTTCTGCAAATTGTTTTATATATGGTTATTGTTTTAAAATGTCGTACACTTCATCCCTCTACAGGGATACAGACTAGCGGTCGCCCACTCGCCCACTGCGAGTAAAAAATCGGGTGGGCGCCTAAAATTAAAATGACAGTCGCCCAGCTTGCGATCATCAGCTGTCAGCGAGTGTTTGGCGTGTTTTCGGCTTGGAGTAAAATCCGCCACCTCAAAGCGCATTGCTAACTTCCGCGCCGATATCTGTGTTGAAAATTCGGTGTTCCGTCATACTTGTGTGTTGGATTTTACTCACTATCGAAAAACAACATGGCCGCCTCCTCCGTTAGAAGGCTAAAATCTTGACAATTTGTAAATTTGTCGCGCATAATGTGGCGATACATTGCTGGTGTTTCACACTCGGTAGCGTAAAGGAAGCAAAATCTCGAAGAAAGGAGGGTTTATTACAAAACCTATGGAAAGTTGGAAACGGTGTAAATCTCAGATTCTGAATAAAAATTCTCATGTTTCTGACGTTTTAATGTGGGCCCCTAAATTTCTGGCTGGGCGACTAATTTTCAGTTTTTAGGGGCCCAGCTTGCTCCTATGAAAAATGAGTTAGTCTGTATCCCTGCTCTATCAGAAAAAAATATTTTTCAAATACTTTTTTCCTATACACTTGGTCTAACGGCAAAGTGTGGACCCTGATCAGTCTGTTCCTCATGGACAGCTTGACCTGTCTATCCTGGTTGCCCAGGCATTTTTTGTAAGATTTTTTACAGCATTTACTGGAAAATTCATAAAAATGTCAAACCTCTTTTTGATGGCGGTGGTAAAGCAATTCTCATGATTTCTTTTGCCAACTCAGAGAACAACTCTGGACTTCTACAAGCTGCTGGTCCAAGCACCCTCAGGACATAGTGCATCTCCTTTGCCCCGACACTGCGCTGGGAAACACCAGTCACACTGGAGCCTGAGCCTGAACAAACACTCTTTATCACCTGCAACAAACATTATTATATTCAATCATTTTGAATTTACGCCATAATGGCCATAAATATGTTGGAATCAAAGTGTCTGAGCAAACAGTGTAGACCCAGATTATACTGCAGTCTGCTCTGGGTTTACACACTTTGCTCAATTAGATAAAGATATGCAATACATGTATGACCAAATACTATTTCCTTTTTTCTTCTTTTACTTCAAATCTGTTGAATATTCAGACCATTATCGAGTTTCTCTAACTGCATCTTCTCGATCCTGCACCTTAAACTATTTTTAAGTTTTAAAAGAACAGCATTGCTTGGTAGCCTGATTCATATTTATTTTTTTGATTTAGCATACATATAGCACTTATATAATACAGAAGCTTTGGTATTACAGCAAAAACTATGACCTTAGAGAGTTCTTCCTTTTAGCTTGGCACAGACTGCCTTGTCAAAAACTCTTTAAACTGCTTATGTATATCTAAAAGTGATAACAATGTTCGTCCTGGTCTTTCATTTAAGCAAGCTGAAAGCAATTTAGGAATATCTAATGCTTACAGATGAAGAACTCATAATAAGTAGCTAAAATCTACTGCTTACAAACTTTCCATTTAAAGCATAGGACAGAGATATAAACTTTTATTTAAAAGTATTAAACTTACAACATACCTTCTCCATACAATACTTGAGAGATACTGGTTCCTCTAGGATATGTCGAAATATCAACATGGTCAGCGAGAGAAAACCTTGGAATGCTGAGGCCTGAGTTAAGGACAACAACAGCTTAGGTCCACCTAGCTCAGCAAACTGTAGTGCGTATTTGTGTTCTCTGGTCAGTCGTAGGATAAGACGCAGGGCAGCGTGTAGTGTTTCAGCTTCCACTGGGATACTGATCATACTGACAACAGACCTGAGAAAAAAGAAGGTTATGATGAATATACGCAGCTCTGGGTATGCCATTATTTAAGCAGTGAGTGAGTGAAGCGGAGACGAGACCTTGGTTTAAAGTCTCTGGAAGACCGGAGAAGCAGGGGAACCATCTTGTGTTCCCTGTATTGATAGTTCAGCGTGTTATCCACTACACTACCGCCACTCCTCATAATTTCAGGTGAATGGATATACTGCAACTTTTTCTGAGGGAGATGATTTAAGTGGTTTTGCAATGGCTTCCCTGTAATGAAAACCCCAACTCAAAAAGATTCTACTCTTTAAGGAGAGAATTTTCTCCTTATGGAGAAAGAGTTCTCCTTGGGGAGCAAACTCTTTCCTTGAAGAGTTAGCCCCAACTGAGAAGAATGAAAATAACAGAGTTGCTTCTCCTTAAAGTGTATCTTTTCATCTTAAAAGAAATACAAATATAATTCTCTTTTTTCTTATTTAACCATAAAACATTGGGTAATCTCAATAAGACTGTTTTCATATAGAAATTCAAACAAGATCCTGAAGTATTTTTTGTTTTTGAGGAAAAAATATTTTGTCTGGGCTTAATGAGAGCTCCAGTGTGGAATATGAAAGTACTTCACCATACACTACTTATAAATTGTTTGAAGAATGCAATGTTAGCATATGCATATCAATTATATGCATACAAATTAGGCTTGTGACCACTCATTTGTTATGAGAAAACATTCTAGCTTTAATGCAGCACAACTGAACATCAGCTAAGATTTTTCTCTCTGACAAAGCTCAATTATCTCACCTGATCACTTCAGACACTTGGCTGCTATTAAGACCACTGATAATTACAGCAGGTTTAGTTTTCTCAGTATTAGGTGGTGAGGTCATCTCAGCATCTACAGCAGGGGGTACGGAGGATGTTGTAGCAGACTGTGAGTTGTTCTCCTCCTTCTGCTCCTTCTTTGGGGGTGGGGCCGTCTCCTCGGGTGGGAATGTCAACATGATTGGACGACGATTTGATGTCTCTTCGTTTACCTATTTAACAGAATGGACAAATTACAGATAATGATTGTGGCACCTTTTTTTCTTTTTCCACCATAAAAAACATGTTGGCCTTGGTTAGATTGTGACAGTTTAAATGAAGTACTACATGCATCTTCATATTATGGCCCACTTTTATAAATGCCTCAATAAGGCAGTTCTGCTGAGGGCCCACCACTTATGTTGATATTCAGAACTAACAAGGTATCTTGGAATCATCAATACATAATCCTCCTATCATACACAACATGCTCTTTTTTATATCCAAACTTCATGTACTCCAACTTGCCACAAGGACTTTTGTATTTTCATAAATGTAAGAATAACTGAAAAGTACAGCAGGAAACAGAGCTGCAACAAGGATTTTCATCAAACTGGGAAAGGTCTACTCCCCTCCATTCTTTAAAGCAATGCAATTTGGATTAAGTATCAAGTTTTGCACTTCAAGCCACTTGTTCTCCATCAAAGTCACTCCTGATGATCAGTGGCCATTACCCCTCCATTTAAGACCTCTAAAATCTAAGAAATTAGACGCCATTATTATAGAAAAGAAGAAATGTATGAGTCCAAATATTTGCAATGAATGAATTTCGAAGCGTCCGTGTATACTAACCTGAACCATTGAGCTAAAGTGTACAGTATATCTTCTCCTACCAGCAGTAAATCTCACACAAGTCTCTCCCGCTCTGTATGCGTCGTCAATTGTCTTGTTATTCCCAGTGTTATATTTACACCACCTTCCACTCTGGTCATCAAACCATTTCCATGTGTGACAGTTGGCCTAAATGAAATAAATTTTCAAAGGTACTAACATACTGCCAGGAAAGTTTTTTTATGGTGTAATGGTGTATGATTTTCCATCATTTTACAAAGAGGAAATGTTTTTGGTTTCCTAGATTAACAAATCTTCCAAAATGGGGTCTACTCGTATAAGAATTTGCTCTTCCAGGGGCAAATTCTTTTCCTTTAAGAGTTGACCACCATTTACAGGGACACAAAAAACAGAGTTGCTCCCCCTGAAATTGTATCAATTCACCTTAAACACAATTCTACGATCATTTCTGTTCTTTATCCATATAAACAAACATTGAGGCCCCAAATAGAAATACCTCTGACACTGAGGCAGTTCTAATGTGAGGTTCTAAATGTATGTTTTGTATGGAAGAAAAGTTTACAGAAATTTACACTGATAGAATGCAGGTTAATTCTTTTAAATGATATTCTGATATAATCACTATTCTATCCAATCACCATAAAAACTGTTGCAATCTGATGGTGAGGTGGTTCTTATGATGGCCGCAATTAAGTTCGTATGGAGAACTATTAAACATAATCCCAGAATTTCCATCAAAACCCTGCCATCTCCACAGCTCCAAAACATATAGAGCAACAGGATACACAACTGATTTCCGACAGCCAACCAGCTGCAATCTTTGCTAGTCATGCTGGCATATGGAGACAAATTTTGCTGGATATACTTTAAATATGACCCACTTACTATTCTTTGATGCACTGAATTCTATTGTTTGGTACATAATTGCAAATCAATATTTTGTATGATGTATACGTTTTGCTTCCCATCTTTATCCTTCATTTTTTTTAAGAACATAGTAAGTCAAAACTGTCTAACTTATTTGACTTTCTTCTAAAACAGAGTATCTTACCAATGATTTCTCAGCATCAGCCTTGCGTTGTGATATCACAGATACTTTCTCATATAAATCAAGCAGTAGAAGTAAGGGAGCTAACCACCTGAAAGAAATCAGAAATGTCAACAAGCTAGTAACATAAAAACATTACACATATATACAATTAACTTTACTCCAAGGAAAAATGGGCTATGCCACAAAAACACAAATGCTAATGGTATAAGAATTCCACTGAATGCAGTCACAACTGCTGCCCACATTCATAAGATGTGGGAAAAGATGTGATACACTAGAATGAACGCTATCATGCATCAAGTGTGGCTGGAATTGTATGACAGATTAACGAAAAAGCAATTAATGAGTATCTCACTTGTCAATATCACATCTTGCTTAAGCATCATGGGAGATAATAATAACAAGAATTTTTTGTGGTGTCTCGCCTGTCTGTGCACTGTCGCAAAACAGAGCTAAACCTGAAAACTTTGATGCCAAGCCCCTGACTACGGAAAAGTAATACCTGTCACACTTCTGCTAGCCCAAAGCTAGACAAAAATTATGTATATGGACGATACTCTGAGTAGGAAGATCAAGTTATTGACATTGTAATTATAGGATCGTACATGAGTGGTCATTTCATATGAAGATTATGAAACAAGCCGTCAGTGAGTTTCAAAAATTTCATACAAAATGTCCATGAGTAAGATTTTGTTTATCATTTGACCCTTTAAAATGGGATTTTATCGCCTTCAGAATGAACATTATTTAAATATGAAAATGCATTGCTGACACGGACGTTGTCAATGATGTTATGAGTATGCGCCAAAGTGTTATTACAAGTGTGGTCATACAATTTTTATGACACAACTTTATCCACTGAATAACAGCGACGTCAAATAAGATAATTTCAGTAATTGGTTAAGTGTCTCAAGACTTACAAGCGTTATAAGAGTGATACTTACTTTGGAGTGGCTGCATGTTTGACAGCCATAAGATAATCTTTCCCTGCACTCATCACCTGTACCAACAGATCTGTCAGGTTAGACATCTCTAAAGCCTCTGCACATGGCATCATTGTTTCCTGGAACAAAAATCACCAATTTTCAGCTCACTGAACATTAAATTCTGAAGATCAAGACTCCAACGCAGAGCAGTTGTACTGGCATATATACACAAGAATAAGTCTACAGATTTTTTTCTGAAGTCCATTTGTATATTTTTTACCTATGGTAATACTAGAAGGTTGTCCAGGGACAACTGGTCGAGCCCGCTGTTTGCTTTAGTGACCTATAAGTATGTCAAGATTAAGTAACTGCTTCACTCTAGAAAGAAGCCAAAAAACATCATGCTTGGCCAGCATTTTCTTTTTTTTTTAAATTTTCACAAAGGAAAATAAGTAGAAGTGATGACCCAGACGAGCTCAATTTATGACAGTTACAATATCTGACCTTCAAGTGTGACATTGACCTTGGACCTACCCAAACACATATGTCACTTGACACTTCCACTCATCAAGAAGAACAATTGTGCCAAATTATTTTGAAATCCATCCATATGTAGAAGTAATGGCTCGGACAAGCTCAATTTACGACCATTTTATCATTTGACCTCCAAGTGTGACCTTGACTTTGGACCTACTGGAACAAATGTTCCAAATGGCACTTCTTCTCATCAATGAGAACAATTGTATTAAATTATTTTGAAATCCATTTGTAAATGATGAAGTTATGGCTCAGACAAGCTCAAATTATGGCCATTTTATCATTTGACCTTCAAGTGTGACCTTGACCTTGGACCTACCTGAAAAAATGTTCCAAATGGCACTTCTATTCAAGGAGAACAATTGTGCCAAATTATTTTGAAATCCATTCGTAAATGTAGAAGTTATGGCTCGGACAAGCTCAATTTATGGCCATTTTATCATTTGACCATCAAGTGTGACCTTGACCTTGGACCTACCTGAACAAATGTTTCAAATTGCACTTCTACTCATCAAGGAGAACAATTGTGCCACATGATTTGAAATCCATCCATAAATGTAGAAGTTAAGGCTCGGACAAGCTCAATTTATGGCCATTTAATCATTTGACCTTCAAGTATGACCTTGACCTTGGACCTACCTGAACAAATGTTTCAAATGGCACTTCTACTCATCAAGGAGAACAATTGTGCCAAATTATTTTGAAATCCATCCATAAATGTAGAAGTTATGGCCTGGACAAATCCGGACGGACGCACACACTAACGCACGCACGGACATACACCGATCTGACATTGTAACAACTATGTCTCGCTCTCCGCAAGCGGGCTCGACAAAAATGTTTTATAATTATATATATGTTGAGAAAATAAAGTTTCTACACTGAAGAAGCCTTATGATTTGCCCACAATTTATTAGAATACATCTTAAGTAGTGCAAATTACGAGTATTGTATATTCTAACATGTTTAATTGCTACATACATCCAATAGTTCAAGTGGTCAAAAAATTTATGGTACATGGCAGATTAGACAGAGTTTGAAAAGTGATCAAACTTACCTCAAAGAGAAGACTAAAGAGATGAATTCTGACAGCAAATCTTGCCGCAGCTTCCTGGGCTGCTGGGCCACTCATATCAGCTGGGTCTGTCGCAAGTATGGAACTGGCAAGGGACTGTACCTAAATGTACAACAAAAATAACAATCTAACAGAAGGGACTGTACCTAAATGTACAACAAAAATAACAATCTAACAGAAGGGACTGTACCTAAATGTACAACAAAAATAACAATCTAACAGAAGGGACTGTACCTAAATGTACAACAAAAATAACAATCTAACAGAAGGGACTGTACCTAAATGTACAACAAAAATAACAATCTAACAGAGCTCTAGCTAAGAGGGGTATTTGATGATAATTTAGGGATAATTTTTCTCATTTCTCATTGAAACCATATGTTGTGACCCCTCCTCTGAACCGTCTTGTCGAAACGGTTCAGATGAGGGGTCACAACGTACGTTTTTATGCAGAAATAATAAAAATTATCCTTAATTATCACCAAATACTCCCTCTTATCTAGAGCTCTGAAAAATAACAATCTTATCAAACATAAACAGCGCAATGGGCCTAAGCTCTTGATATGGAGAGCATTACATGATAATTCAAAGATAATGTCCGCTTTGTCTCGTTAACAGTGCACGTTGTGCTCCTTAATCAAGATGAAATAAAACTGTCCCTAAATCATCACTTTCCTTAAAATAGAAGTGTATGAAGATTCAAGCCATCATCCTACCAAGTTTGTATTGTGAATAACAGGTAACGGGTGTTTTCATTGTTTTGTTGCATGCAGTTATGAATATGTGTCTGTCTGTCTATATCACAACAGATTTATACAGCCTACGAAAACAATAATTTGCTTTTGTTTTGACTTGTATATCAGCCACCAGATTGCTTCAGCAAGGTACATATTAGAAATTGCAGATCACAGACTTTAAAGTTATTTTACAATACTGTTTTAAAAGTTATTTTACAATACTGTTTAAACCAACTTATCTGAATGCTTATTTCTAGAATGCTGGATATGCAGGAAAAGTCACAGAAATATATTTACCTCTTTGACTAAACTAGTAAGCACCATATTTTGCCATTCTACCCCATTTCTCTGAGTGACAACAGTAAGAAGCTCACAGACTCTGTAAACAGTCTCTGGCAATGTGTCCAGCAGCTTTAAACACCCTGCAACAGGTAATAGGAAAGTTCTCATCAAAATACAAAATACTCTGTAACATGTGATAGGCAGGCTTTTACATAGTTTGCTATCATGAAGGTCTATATAATAAAGGAGAGGGGATATACTTTCAGGGGCAAACAATTCAGTCATTTTCATTTTTCCTTTGATGGGATCAACTCATAAAGGAAAGAATACACTCCCCTGATTGCAAATTTTATCCTTCAATAGCAGACTCCAATCTGAAGGGTCTATGTAGCTCAAGACTGCAAATTTGTCATAAAACAGGAAGTCACAAAAGTTGTGTCCTTTGTAAAAATGGTAAAAAACAACCTTTACAGCTTTTGATTTTCCCTAAATTTTGTGACAAAAATTAAGCTGTTACTGTAAAGGGAACTTGTACATGTCTTATTTACCTCGATATTCAGGAATCTGTTGGTTCATGTAAACAAAGTTCCCCAAAAATTTGATCTTCGAATAAAACATCATTGTATCAATGTTTACAGTAAGGAAGTTGCATCAACACTGATATAATGTTATTTAAACTCTTTGTACCATCAAGCACCAACATAGTGCTGCATCTAGGTTGCTGTCATTGTTTCAATCAGTGCTTCTGATGAGGAGGAGAACAGAGATAATTCAAAGATGATTTTCCATATTTCTGCATACTGACCTATGTTGTGACCGTCATTACAACTGTCTTACTGAGATGGTTCTAATGAGAGATCACAACATATGTGCTCCTTGAAATATAAGACAAATTATCTCAAAATTATCCTAAAACCCCAATTCTTATCTAGAGCTCCCTTCAATGATGTGTGCCCAATATTACTTTGTCAGGAATTCTGTAACATGGAAGATATGAAAGCAATATACAGTACCTGGGAAGAGTTTTTCTGTGAAGTTGTCAAGGACAGACTTGTCGAGAGGTTCCTCACTGTTCTGTTTCTCTTTCTCCTCTGATTCCTTCTTCTCTTCTTCTTTCTTTCCTTCCTCACCCTGAAATAATAAGATGTGGATATACTTCCATTTTTGGCCACCATTTTTGCAAGAGACCACCTTTAACCCTATTGCACTCAGAATGGCCAAAACTCGTTCCTTTGAGTTTTGGCCGTTCTGAGTGCAATAGAGTTAAAGGACCTGGTAGGCTTTTTTTCAATGGGAACTTCTTTTAAAAAGCAAAAAATTTTGTCTCTATGGTGAGCTTATGTTTTCTCTTGAGACAACTGGAAGAATTACCTCTCCTGAAGTGTTCCACTTTGCCTTTACTGCATGATGACGAACCCTTCTTAGTTATTTTTGATACCACTTATATGCCTCCTTAATAATCCTTTAGCTTGGGATATTGTTTGTATACTTCTACCAATGTTGTTTCTTAACTTCAAGCACTCTTTGATTGGGTGGGTCAGTGGGCTGAGTTGGGTCTAACATTGCTTTCAACACCTTTGAAGTGTCTGTATTTGACAATAAACCTGTTCTCCTTGTACTACGGCTGCAGACATGATATACTGAGATTTTCAGTCCTAGTTAAACTTTGCCAAGTACATGTAAAAGAGCCAGAAGTACCATTTTCAGTGTTTCAGTATGACACGGCCAGGATTCAAAAGTATGACCCCCAGCCAACTAAGCAATACTGTATTTTGTATGGTAAAGAAGTTTTACCTGATCTGTTGACATCACAACGTTCTCTCCCAGTGACATAGCAATAGCCTGCATCATCTGAGCATCCTCTGAGAGGTCAAGGTCAAGACCAGCCAAACTCTGTAGTAGGAAATATACATGAAGAAGGAATGTTATTCATAGAACTGCTGCTGAATAGAAGATACACTATTTTTGTTGTTCATAAAACTGCTGTTCATATAACTGCTATGAAATTTGTAGAACTATAAAGGAGAGTAAGTCTAAATGTTGGAACCATGGTATATGAAAAGAGACCTATATCCTCTTTGAAACACAGCTCTTTGCATTATCAGGCTTACTGGCTGAATAACAAGAAATGCACACAACCCTTATTAGACTGTTGCATAGGATGCTCTGAAATGTCTGT
Source organism: Ctena decussata (assembly GCA_963989385.1). Classification (NCBI taxonomy): domain Eukaryota; kingdom Metazoa; phylum Mollusca; class Bivalvia; order Lucinida; family Lucinidae; genus Ctena; species Ctena decussata. The sequence goes on along the minus strand of OZ022507.1, from coordinate 1,935,734 downwards.
AATACTTAGAAGTTGACAATGAATTCTGATTTTCATAAAAATTATAATTATCACCAGAAGTTCAAATTTTCACTATAAATCTATTTTTATCGTAAAATTCTGATTTTCACTGTAAATTCTAGACTGACTGACCTGTCCTCCTGGGGCAGCAAAATCATTGCCCTGCAGTAGATAATCTGTGGCCTGTTCTAAGGACTGGGTGTGTCTCAAAGCTTCTATACACCTTGTCAGAGAGAACCCCATCTCCATCAACTGTCAAAGTTATATAGACATATTTAATCAAGTCTCAGATTAAGATGCGTCAAAATTCTGAGGAACATATCAAAGACAATATGCCAAAGAAAAGGAAACATGCTGAGAATTTCTTAAGTACTGTATTTACCATGAATAAATGTAATATATCTAAAGTAAATGGCTAAACTCTGAGGGAACACTACCGTTTTCTTGTTTGCCTCCCTTCTCAATGGGAATCTACACATAAAGCAAATGATCCACAAAATGATATAGCCTACAAAGTGGCATGTGTGCCATGCAAAGACTCAGATCAGCCTGGGCATCTGCCCAGCCTGATCAGTCTTCGCTGTGCACTTAAAGGGTAATTTTGGGGTCTGAATTACCTCCATGCGAACAGCGAAGACTGATCAGACTGGGCGGATGCCAAGCCTGCTCTGAGTCTTTGCTGGGTGCACTTGTCGCTGTTGGATTTATCGTGTTATGGCTCAAATTATAATAAACCTCTAGCGGAACAAGTTTTTTTCCTTCAGGAGACATCAATTTGGATAAGCTTCTCCATTCATGGAAGGAAACAAATGGAAAAGTTGTCTGTGATAAAATGTCGAAAAAAATGTGGACTGGTACTTATACACCTTAATTCCATAATCAGTGTGTACAATTAAATAAAGTCTGCACGGGGAAAAATAAATACTGATGATTTCATTTTGGATTGACTATTCACATAATAATTTAAACATCTCCTTATTACATCGTGAAGAATTTAATTCAAACCCATATGCATAAAACATCGTAATTCTAAACAAGGGTATGTGGAAATGGGAAAGACTAATTATTTACTGGTAATTATCAGCACAAACCTGTTGCACATGGGAATTATTGATTGCTGGTCTACCACTGGCTGCTGCACCAGCAGGGGCTGCATTAGTGGCTGTCCCCGCTCCTGATGCTGCCCCTGAGGTTGAGGCTCCCGCTGCTGCAGTTCCTGATGTACTAGGGGCTGGTCCTGTCTCTCCTGGTTGTTGACTGGCTAACTGCTCCTGAATACATAAAGATGTAAAATACTATGTTTATACAGAGCCCAACAGCTCTCTATAAGAGGGAGTATGTGGTGATAATCTTGGATAATTTTTGTGAATTCTCCACTTTATGATCCCTCCTCAGATGTGGTTTTGGTGAGGGGGATTCGTGACATGGCAATGGCAAGAAAATGAACAATCTTTCTTGTCCAAGCTCTAAACATGGGCATATCTGAAGAGTTCTAAAATAAAATCTCAACCACACTGTATGTAAAATGGAAAATGAGGAATAAACATCTCAGACCTATCCTTATATTCTCTGCTGTCAAAATGTATTTCAGGAAATGAGAGCTTTTGACCTTTTTCTCTGTATTTTGTAATTTGTTTCATTATTTTGAAGAATAAAGGTAGTTTATTCAATGGTATTGCTATGTCCAGAAAGTCTCATTTCTGAAGACAATATATTGAGCTTTTTTTTCCTATTTTGTCATAAAACAACTTTCAATAAATATCTGAAAAACAGTCTCGCAACTTTGGTACATACCCTTATTACTCCCTCTCCTTTGATGATGTGGCACAATATGGCAAGAATAGACTCGGACATCCTACTCCCATACAGCTTCAGAGGTTTCTTGTTCCACAGGTTCATCACAGCATTGAACGCAGCCTATAAGATAATAACACACCATATACACACAAATGTATGTAAACTGCATAAACACAGGAGCACAAGCATGAATATGTAACAAATCTGCAAATATTTTGTTCTCCATGAAGTTGGAACTGTGTAAAATCAAAGAATTAGCTGCCTATCATGATACACCCTCAGATCAACTGCAGAGTGACTATAGCAATATTCTTTTTTTTGTTTTGCTTGAAACAGTTTTTATTTCAAGGAAACGATCACACAAATTTACACAATAATGATCAGGGTTCTGTTGGGCATGCAAGGCCTGTTCTGGCCACACAAGGCTTGTATGCACATTTTTGTTTTTGAGTACTTGATTGGAAAACTGACCTTCTGTGTACAGATGAGGTATTGTACAGGGTTGAAGGGAGTGAATCCTGGCTGTGTTGGCTTGTCCATCATGAAGTGTGGGGTCTCCAGAACTGTCTTAGGGTTCACCATCTTCTCTATCAGCATTAACCAGGAGTCTAGGAATTCTCCAGTACCATCTGAAAAATGTAGTTTTATAGCTTCAGACACCATACTGAGCACACTTTTTTTTTGCACTCTCTACCTTTTTCATTCCTTAATTTGGAGGTCTTTCTCCCATTAGTTTTGGTAAATACTGCAGAACCTGGTATGATTCTACATGCTTTGCTCAAGTTCTTCTTTCTAAGTTAATGGGAATCCGTACACTTTAAAGGGAAGCAACCCGCCTTGTTTTGTCTCCCTTCTCAGTAGCTTCTAGACAAGTAATTTCTTCCCTAGTGAAACAAGTTCTTCCCAAGTGGAGCAAACGCTTTCCTTCAAGAGCAGACCTATTTTGGACAGGATTCATTGTCTGCAGAAGCAAAACAGGAAGTCACAAGTTGTTTTGCTTATAGAAAATGGCGGAAAAACATCTTAAGATTGATAACCATAGATTTTATGTCCTTTTTCTTCAAGCAAATCTATTAATAGGCATCCAGTATCATTAACATTTCATCAAGGATATTCTAATGATTTTTCACAATGACAGCTCATACCCAAAACTTTTAACTACTGCAGCATGTGAAGTGCCCCAATATTTATAGGTTATTGAATTTATATTGTGAAATATTCGGCACGAGTTCATAAGGCGAAGGACACACGAGCTTGCGAGTGCGTCTCCGCCATATGAACGAGTGCCGAATATTTCACAATATAAATTCAATAACCTTTTTATTATATACCTCTGATACAAATCTGCAAGTTTCATCGGAGCTCTGTGTGTACGAAATCAAAATATATCGGTAGAACAACCGCATCTTGTTTTAAATTTGAAATAACATTATGCCATTTCGTGTCTTCATACTCGCTTAAAGCCACGCCTGATGGTGCGAAAGTATATATGACATTACGTTATTGGACATGACGTCAGTAGACAAACCCTGATGTTTACAAGAACTGGGCGCCATTTTCGAGTCTAACTCTCAGCAGCTCTGGCGCAAATCTCCCTTATTATCGCAGAATAGTAAATAAAAGAGTGACGGATGAAAGGTAAATTATATTTGTTTTTTTATGTAATTAATACACCTAAACCGAGACTAGTGTCATTATTCTACTCGTTTTTGAATTGCAGTCGACGACAAAATGGCCGCCAAACTTTTCTTCTTTCAAAACAAAAGTAGTTCTAGGGAACGTGACTCCTTAACTCCGTGCAATATGCACTTGACTCCGTGCAGAAAATATTGCACTGTTACTCTAATGTAAAGTGAATGGGGAACTATTAAGGTATATAATAATTATGGTTACATCATCATCTCTCTTCCTCATTGGTACTGGCTGACAATCAGAAATATTGGACCCAGATAAATTGCAAGAACTACACAAAATTCATGCAATACAGATAACTGGGTCCATTTTAATTTTGCATTCTGCCCTTCCTGATCAGACCCATGGAAAAAGGGCCAGCCATACACATGAATGCTGTTTGTAAATCAGTTTAGACAAAGCTATGCTAGTTGAGAACATCATAAAACTGGATTCAATCAACTTTTCATCCAACCCTGTAATGATGGATGGATGGATGGACATGAGTTTAATGCCCCTGTTTACAGAAGCTCTGCCATATCAAGACAATGTTAAGATGATCATAAAAAGTTTTCAGAATCCCAAAATAACACCCCTGATCTAACAAAAAAGACATAAAAACACAGACAGGTAACCATACAGCTTAATTATGATAACCATAGATTGTATCCCCTTTTTCTTCTAGTAAATCTATTAAAAAGCATCTAAACATCATCTCAGCAAGGGTATTTTAACGATTTTGTCACAAAGACAGTTCATACACAAAGTTTTTGAAAAGTGTTCAGATTTCATAATGATAACAACTGCAGCATGAGAAATGCCCCAATATTCTTCTCTCTTCCTCCTTGGTACTGGCTGACAATCAGAAATGTTGGAATCAGATAAATTGCAAGAACTACACAAAATTCTTGCAATACAGATCACTGGGTCCATTTTAGTTTTGCATTCTGCCCTTCCTGATCAGACCCATGGAAAAAGGGCCAGCCGTACACATGAATGCTGTTTGTAAATCAGTTTAGACAAATCAATGCTACATGTAGCTGAGAACATCATAAATTTGGATTCAACGAACTTTTCATCCAACCCTGTAATGATGGATGGATGGATGAAAATTGAGTTTAATGCCCCTGTTTACAGTAGCTCTGTCATATCAAGACAGTGAAAAGGTGACAGATCATAAAAAGCTTTTGCAATCCCAATATAATTATATGGTGCACCCCTAATCTAAACCTCAGCCAGAATCTCTTAGTATCACCTACCTGGAAGCTGAGGATCTTCCAATCCTTCAGTGAGGGGAACTTTACCATCAACTGACAATGCCCAGGAAAACGCTCTGAAATTATACATTATCTTACTGAAAGAGATTCAACATATCAGATAGCCAGAAAAAGTTCAATATGTGTTTAATTCATAGATGTATAATAAGTTTTTATCTCCTTCATGGGAATTTTAATATCATTATTGTTGGAAAAGACATTCATGCATAAAGCACAGAGCTGCAAAATGCTTAAAAAGTCTTCTTCCATTTTAATTTGGCATTCTGCCCTTCCTGATATGACCTATGGAAGCAAGGCCAGCCGTACACAAGAATGCATTTGTATCCCTTTGTATCTGAGTAGACAAGGCAGTAAGTTATTTAATTTTCAATCAAACTCTTTGAAGACATATTACAAAACCAAATACGAGAACTATGTCATCATCTATGTTTTTCACGGGATTATATCCTAGCAAAAAAATATTTTGCTTCCTTGCCATTTGAGTTCCTTTGTGGCTACTCTTAAAGCGAAAAATTTGTTCTCCCTGGCAACTTAGTGCTCTAGATAAGATGGGATTTTGAGGATAATTTGGAGATTTTTTTCTTATTTCTCAACAAAAACATGTTGTGACCCCTCATAAGAACTGTCTCGGCAAGATGGTTCTAAAGGGGCATCATACATGTTTCTGTGCAGAAATATGGCAAATCAGCTCTAAATAATTCCTGTTACCCCTTCTTTTCTGGAGAACTGGCCGGGAGTACTCTTATGGGAAAAAATTAGCTCCCTGCGGAAGCCAATTCTTACCTTAAAGAGAAGTTCTTCATGAGACGGGCAACAAATACTCCCACTTAAGAGTGAGCTCCCCTGAAGGTGTATCCAGTCACCTTAACAAAGTAACTATCAAAAGCACTTACTGGAAGAGGGCATCCTGACCACCAGAGCCTAGAAACTTTTGCAACATTAGATGATATGGCTGTTTCTTGTCATCAAACAACATGGGAGAGGTGAAGCCCACTGAACACACCAGGAATGTTAATCTAGAAAGACAAAATATTTTAGTTGTAATATTTACATAATTTGCAATTCAAAGCCTTAAACTTGAGGACTACTGTAGTTCATACTTCATACATTACTTTGGTAAATATGTTGACTAATCAATGTGCCAGCATCACTTGGTTGGGCATCAGCAGTATTACTGTGCTGATGCTGTTGCGCAGTCCACATAGAAATAGTGGTAAAACTTTTTTATGTTTCAAATACAGTGTACTATGCACAGATTTCTGCCAATTTATCAAAAGAAAATCACCTACATGCAAATATGGAATTTCATTTTTCTCATGTTCCCAAGTCTCAGTGAAGGGTCATAAAATATAAGTTTATGAAACAATGTTTTCATGGGAACATGACACCAAATAATCTTACCTCAGTTTGGGCACAGGTGAACAAGGCGGTGGTTCCCACTGAAGGCCATCTGTGAGTAATTTAGTCAGCGCCTTAGCCACCGACTGAGCCGCAGGAATAGGCAAGATTGGTGCTGGAGGGAGAATCTGACTGCCTCTCTGTCTCACCCGGGAACCAACTGATAACTTCACCAACAGTCCAAACAATTCAGCCAGAGCTCGGCCAAGCCTTGACGAAACAGTCAACAATGGCTTCATCTGTTTAACTTGAGCCTGCAGTGCTGGTGAAAGTTTTGATTTCTTTCCGTCTTTGTCACTGGATGTCGATGGTTGTTCTGTATCAATATTCATAGGCTGGTGGTCTGAGGTTGACAGAGACTCCATGGCATGGCTAACTCCGTTGCTTCCCATCTCTCCAGAGGCTCGTGTCAAACTTGTCTCTTCATCTTTTCCTTCTTTCTCCACCTTGAAATCTTTTGGCAGTAGTTTCTCCATGTCTGCTCTGCCGAAGTCACAGCCTGGGGGCAGGATGTCCTCACTGCAGAGGGCAAGAAGGACAGTACTCTCCCACACCAGGGAGGTGTACAGTTTACCCAGGCCTTCCAGAACCTGGAGACCGAGATCAGAGCCCCAGTTGCTCACTGATATTGTCCTTATGTGGGTCTGCAGAGAAACAGAAAACAAACAGTACAATTATATGTATCTTCCAACCAGATAGTATACCAGAGCTAATCACAGAGCTAAATTAATGGGATTAACTGGTGGTAATTTCTTACAATATTTTTCGTAAATTCTCCATCAACATATAGTACTGAGCCTTCATTAGAACCACCATGTCAAGATGTTCTTATCTCTTTGCAGATGTGTCTTACTGAAATGGCTCTAATGAGGGGACAAAAACTGTATTTTTATGGAAAATTGTAAGAATAATTATCTAAGAATTATCATCAAATAATCCCTTTATCTCTTTGCCTATGTTGCAAATAGTTATCACCAGCAAGAACGGAAAAGCTTTTCTCAAAACACTGCACTTTCATTCATGCAGTACCTTAAGATGTCATCATGACACATTGACATGCTTTCAAATATCGCACTATACACAAGAATTGCTGAGTTAATTCCTGAGTTAATTACATTAAAACTACCCTTATAAAAATGGTGGAAAACATGTAGGTGTACACGTATCGTTTTGCTGCAAAAAGACAAAGCACTGTCAATGTAATAACTCTATATACTGGGACATCTATCAAGAATTTATTAAACTTCGATTTACTTGTACTACCAAGAAATATTAAATTTAAGAATTCCAAAGAGTGTGTGGGTTGTCACACAACCACCAGAAAAGTAGACAAATTTTTGCAGCCAATAATGGCAGCTTCATAAAAAAGCAAAACCTATCTCTGGCTTCTAGTTGAGCTAGCTCAGGCATGTCTCTCCCAGGATATGACTTGTTGTAGCAGAAAATCGTTACATGGTTTCGTGTAAAATATCACAAAGTACTGTAGCCAAATCCTACCTGACCAATTCTGCAGACATGTACAAACATCATAATGTAAGCATGGGCTGAGGACAGGGCATGAAGCAGAGGAGTGGCAGTAGGGGACAGGGTGGCATCTGGGTTCTGAGCAGCATTAGCCAGTTCACGCAGCAGCACTGAACCTCCAGGGGCTTCCAAGGGCTGATGTAGGGGTTCCAAATGTTTCAAGACTTCATCTAGATGGACCAATCCTTCCTTCAGCACTGATGGTTCTCTTGACAGTGTCTGGAAAAATGAATGACATTACTTCTACATGTCAACTACTGAGTGCATACCTGTCAAAATACCATAATGACCCTAAATATTTCGGACACCCGAAAGTCGGACAGTTGTTTGAGAATTCTTAGAAAGTGGATTTTACACACACTGATGCATCCAAATGATGCTTAGTGAATGGCAAACATTGAAGACCCTGATCAAGGAGCAGTTTGATCTGGGTCTACAATGTTAGCTCAGACCTGTCTGTCCAAATTATTAGGGTGATTCTCCAGGAAACATTGAATATTGTGATTTTCTCATTTATGTCATGTTCGATTCAAAATTTAATTTCCTTTCTGTGTGTGTGACTTCAAAAACAACATTTTGCAATCTGCCCTCCAACCCTTTATGTTAACTACCTTGATTATTCTTAAATGCTGCCCCTCACACACAAATTTGTGGACAAAAAACAATGCAAACATACCAATATAGCTTTACAGACACTGGCCACAGCCTGACAGGCAGGGGATGCAGGGAACTCTATCGGCAGGTTCGGCAGACCCAGAATACCCATGAGTGGCTGTAGACCTTTCTGGCTCACAAACTCTCTGCAGTGATCATCAGTGGAATTGTTACTTAGTATGGCATCAACAAACTTCATCTGAAAGATCAAAGGAAATTTCTACCGCTGTTCTGTCATAATATAAGCAGACATTTTATGTTTTTATGCATGCATCCTAGAGAGTTATTCTAATCAGGGTCTGTACCCTTTGCAATTTAGCTATAAACCCTTTATAGACTGGAAACCCGTTTTGGGGACATATGCAAACAGTGCAGACCCAGTTCAGACGCCGCAGAAAGCAGCGTCTGATCAGGGTCAACACTATCTGCTTACAGGAATTTCGATGCAAGTTACAATAATACAATAAAAGTGAAAACATTCACCTGAAACTCCTAAAACTAGAAATGGACTCATCCAAATGAAAAGGATTGACAAGTTCACTAGTGAACAAAGGGTTAGTGACTAATGGACAAAGGGTTTATAGTGACGTGACTTAATCATAATAGTGAAATATTGCATATCCACCTCTGGTACCCGATACATATATCCGGTACGTTAGACAGGATAGTCTATTTATTGTAGCATTCTGCCCTTCCTGAATGACCCATGGAAAAGGGGCCAGCCGTACACTAGAATGCATCTTAAAATTCTAATATACAATAAAGAACAATACACAATACATGTATATAACTAGAGGCAGTAAACAAAGTCTCTTGTAAATTCCTGCCCGTGCTACTGCCTAATGAAGTCAAAATGTAGATAAGATTTCGCAGAATGCCTTGTTTTGCATGCCCCGAGCACTGTCACAAGCTATACTAGAAAACTTGATGCAAAGTTTACGCAGCCGACACCGAAAAAGTAATACCTATGTCTCTTTCTGCTAGTTGCAAGTGAGACAATATAACTTTATCATAATGCAAAAGTCATTTGCAATTCCAGCTAATCTGGGCTGGGAAATAGCAGTGTCATTTCTCTCTGCAGAGCCCCAGTAGACACCTTGCAATGCAGGAGTAAATTTCTGATCCAATCTCAGTTAAAAGCCCCTCCCCCTCGGTCCATATTCAAGAGTTGGGATCACTGTCATGTCCTAGTTATCAGGAAGCAAATCAAAGCTTGGCAAATGCACAGTTCTGCAGGGGACAAGGCTAAGTACTGATGCCCCGCTATCTCTGGCAGCTCTTTGGCCCAGGGGTCGTCCGGGTTTGGAAAAAATGACTGTGGCATAACAGAGCTCCAGATAAGAGGGGGTATTGAGGATAATTCAAAGATAATTTTTCTTATTTCTCAACGAAAACATATGTTGTGACCCCTCATTAGAACCGTCTCGACGAGACGGTTCTAATGAGGGGTCACAACATATGTTTTTATGGAAAAATGTGAATAATTATCCCTGAATTATCTCTGTTACCCCTTCTTATCTGGAGCACTGGCATAAAATCTAACGGACCGACTGACAGAAGCTTATTATACATGTATATACCCTTTGATACACTTCTAATTTCTCGGGTACAAAAATCTATAATTAGTAAATGAGCTACTGACAAAGAGATTCTCTATGTGTAGTCTGGTCTGAGTCTTTGATATTTGCATATGAGCCACAAGAAGACAAAACCAATAAAGTAGCATGTGTGGCAGCTCAGAAGACTCTGATCAGACTGGGCACATGCCCAGGCTGATTTGAGTCTTTGTTGGGCGCAAATGACACTTTGTTGGTTAAGTAGTTGCTAAACACCTTTTTCACGCAATGGCAACCATATATCAATGCCAACTTACCACATTAAGAACATAGTCCATCAAAGGTATAGACTCTTTGTCTGAGCTGCCGTCACTGGGGAGAGATCTGAAAATACATTTTTATACATTTAAATGAGCCGCGACACGACAAAACCAACAATGTGGTTGTGCGCCAGGCGCAGACTCAGATCAGCCTGGGCATCCACCCAGTCCGATCAGACTTTTCGCTATGCGCTTAAAGGGTAGCTAAGGGTCTAACCTACCTACGTGCGGACAGCGAAGACTCTGATCAGACTGGGCAGATGCCCAGGCTGATCTGAGTCTGCGCTGGGCGCACAACCACATTGTTGGTTTTGTCGTGTCGCGGCTCAAATCATTTCTACTACACAGACAGTTGATTCTCGTTATTTCAAAGTCCCAGAAACCAGACAATTCTTCTCTTAGCAAACCACATGTATTTTCTTTAAGAGTAGACCAATTTTTTGGGAAGGTAATGTAGAACTGACTTTATCCATGAACACTGATCCTGACTGGATGCAGTGGATGGAGTGTATGGGTTTTAGAGAGCTTTAAAAGGGATTTAGGGTTCATTACAAACAGTGAGTCACAATATCGTTTTTCCCTTTGAAGCACAGTCCAAATTGCATTTTTCATGTTGCTACATATTCCAACAGCCTGTCAAAGCAAGCAGCATCTGATACATATTTCTGTGTTTGATATGAGCTATACAAAACATCCCTTGCTAATACAGTCTAATCTGCTCATCATTCTCAACCGAATCTAAATATGCTATACCTTATAAGCGGCAGTAGTGTAGTTGTTTACTTGCTAGACTGCCAATTCAGGGATCACAAGATCGATCCCCAGCTCCCTATGGCCTTTTGGATGATACTTTAAACCGAAGTCCCACCAACACATAGGTCATACAGAGATGGGACTTCAACCCATGTTCACTCACTTACTGACACTGCAGCTTACATGAACCACTCCATGCAAAACAGTGCTTACGGCACATGCAAACAGAATAGGCTCACATCCACTTGCTCATCTTTGCAGTCTGATGGCTTGCATAAAACAATGTATAGACCCAGAGTAATCTAGAGACACAAAATGAAAGCTCTAGCTACATTGTACAGATTCACAGACTTATTTGAGTCTTTGCTTTTAGCCAACACATTAAGCACATTTTTTTGTGTGGCTGCTGGTGTAAGCTGACACTTTCAACATCTGCCAGTGCTCCAGATAAGAAGGGATATATGGGATAATTTTGGAAAAAAATTCCCATATTTCAGCATGAAAACATGTTGTGAACCCTGATTAGAACCGTCTCCTTGGAGACAGTTCTAATGGGAGGTCACAACATAATTATGTTTTCATTGAGAAATAAGAAAATTTATATTAGAATTATCCCTCAAAACCCAACTTTATCTAGAGCTCTGAATTCTGCCGTAAATATGACACGATTTTTCATAGCCTTACTGTGCAGTTTCAGCATTCAGTGTCTGTTTAGTCTCAGGCTCCTGTGTATCTGCTGTGTCCTGTGTCCCGTTACCCATGTCATCATCTTCTTCTTCTTCATCAGACGAGGCTCCGGCGTGAGGCTGTGGGGAACGGATGTTCAGTATCATTTGTTCAGCCTTTGGCTGGGGCTTCTGAGAGACGTATCTTTTGTCTTTGCCCATGATACACACTTCTTCTAGCAACTATAAAAGCAATATTTCCTTATGAGTCAAATAACAGATCAGTTGTGGTATTTTGGCAAGGATTGTAGAAATGTTGTCTTAATGTAAATATATGTAAACAAGACATTGTACCAATACAGCTCAATCATACACAGACAGTAGGAAGACAGCTTCTTTGGTGAGAACTCGGATATAAATATTCATTTTACCATCTAAAAATATGAGGAGTCCTGGAAGCTCAAAGGGTTAAGCACTGACCTGCTAAGCTAGAGATCTGGGTTTGAATCCTGCTGCAGGCCCAACTTATCTAACCATAATAATCAGAGTTCCACTGCACACAGACTTTCAATACCAATCCAACCTGTATTCTTAGTCTTCAATAGTAAGTTTTTCAAATGGTAATAAAGGGACAATTATAATACTATGGCAAAGTGACATTTGCATGAATACAGAAAGCCACATGATATTCAGTTTCTGAGAGCTATGCCTGCATTTACATTCCACTGAATGCCACAATACTATATTTTGTTCATCTGATGTATGAGCATATAATCAAAGCTGGTCTAATAGTTTCTTACCTTGATAATGGCTTTGGTAGCATCAGTTCTGAGTGAAGGCTGGTGTCTCATCAATTCATCCATGGCGTTGCCAAGGTTACTAGCTGTATCACCTGAAATAGGACTCCTCACTTATAGTAAATTTCTTTCCACACAAATAACATATTCCAAAAATTTTACACTCATTTATTTCATTGTATAAACAGATTAGATAAAACAGTCTGGCTATAAGTTCAATCAATTACTGTGCAGCAAAGCTCTAAATCAAAGTTTTGGGGAAGACAGAGGAGTTTATGTCTTGCGAAACTTTTTTTTACATTTATCCCTATGAACATGTGGCACTCTCATTACAATAGTGTCTGCATATGCATATGCTATGGCCCATACTGACTCCACTTTACCACACTAGTTCTACAAAGTGATCAGAACATATAATCTGTTGGAGACTAAACAGAAACCCTCTGCATTTTACCAAATCCCTGGTAAAACAGAGAGCAGAAACTCACCAAATGGGTCAGCACTCCTTCTACGTCTCATAGCTGGTAAGTAATCCGGAGATAGCAGAACCTTGAACAATCTGTCAAATGGTCTACACTGTACAAATGACTCCAGACCTCGAGCATTCAAGCACAAGGCAGAGAAAACATTGGGTAGTGATGCTAACACCTCTCTTGTAGCTGGTACCTGTAAACAAAGTTATCTTAATCATTGTTTGATATTGGGACAAATACCTCTAAGCAAGCAGTGCAGACCCAGATCAGACTGCTCCCATAGGAGCAGTCTGATCAGGTTCTACACTGTTTGCCATTTCAACTGCATCTTTTGTACCTATTACTGCATTGTAAATAGCTCTGTTCCATTCAGCGCAATTAAGGTAAACTGTTTGAGGTGTCCCAATTTTTAGAATTTTCATGGTAAAACAGGGCTTCCGTTAACGGGCGTATGGCCGTATATTACGCCCAGGATTTGCTCCCGTACGTCGAGAAATGGGACCTCTGGCGTCTGACATACGCCCGCTAATTGTCACATAAGGCCGTTTGATCTTGTCCCAACGTATAAAATATCGCCACTGTCTTTAAAATTCTAGCACGTGTCATAATTAATCGGATTAACGCAGGTGTCAGCCAGACGAAAAGACCGCCTACGGGCCAATCGAGATTGTCCGTATGGAGCACTGAACCAGGTAACACACTTGTCGGACCGCCTACCTGTCAAAAACGATTATCAAAATAACGCCCACTCGTAGATTCAACCTCTTACGGCAGTCTGCAAAACAACTCATCAAATCTCGATGACTGAGCTTTTGGATGAAAGGTGTCCATCTTTTTTTACGATCGCGACAATGTAATTGACTTGTATGTGTTAGGCGTATCCGACTTCAAAAGTTTGTGAATGTATCCATAACACACGAATACTGAAGCATGTATTGACAAACTCTATCCGAAGTATTTACGAAACACAACATTCATATTAACGCTTGCCCTTACAACAGAAGCTCTTGTCATGATCCATACTGTCGTCAATGGAGTTTGTAGTAATACGAACCTCTTCCGCGAAAAGTGTTGATTCAAAGCGAATTTCCGACGTGTTATGGTCTACGCTCTGGTAATATACATTATTTTGATTAATGGTACTATTAAAATACGAATAGTGAAACGTCCATTTCACCGATTTCCTAGTTGTATCGTCATATCGTCATGCAGCCCAGTGCGAAAATAATGCCGTACAGTGTGCACAGAAATAGCACATTCTGATCAGGGTCTACGCGATTATATATTCGGTATAATACTAACGGTAGCGTTGATATGCAATTACCTGCTCGTTTATGGGTCAAGCACGTTTTCTCTTTGATGTAAAGATCAAAGACGCCGCTGCGAGTATATACGCGTGCCGTACGCGGTGTCATTTTAACCGTGAGACAGCTAAAGGTACCTCAGTACACACACCGATAACTAACAATCGTATCAGCCAGCGCAACTAAGCAGTCAGTCCGGTCTTTCTTGTTCGCATCTAACATGAATAATAATGAACATCGACCTAGCGACAAGGGAGAGTTCTTCGGTGGAAGCGTGTCATTACACGTGCCGTAAGTCACCGTATTTCCGACGCGGCCCATTCGGCGGCAATGAAAGGGAATATTATGCAATAGCAGACAGTGCAACGGCGAGTCATCAGTTTTTAGAGTGCTCAGGACTTGCGTGTAGTTCACAAACAAACAGGAATGACTCTGATTAGACTGCGCAAATGCTCAGGCTTCCCTTCGTAGAACAAAAGTTCACTACTGTATGAGAGAGAGAGAGAGGGGGGGGGGGTGCGTAAGGGGGAGGGGGGAGATATAATAACCATGCACATGTCATTCCTAAAAACTTCGGACTTCCAAAAAATGCTCTCAATACGTCCAAATCTGACACCATGGAAGTCTGGACTTCCAAATTTTGAAAGTTAGTGGAAGCCCTGGTAAAATAGTTGTATGCATGATAGGCACAACTTAGCAAACTCGGTTTACCCACATGAGATCACACTTCTCCTGGGGGAGGGTGGATGACTTGCCCTTTTATGACCCTTTCATCAGTATATGTTATATCAAGCTAATGGGTGATAATGAAAGGCTATGTGCAATGGAAACCTGTTTACATTTGGAAGAATTCTGCCACCAGTGGGATCTAAACACAGACTGCTTGCTTAGCATGCTAACACTCAACTCACTGAGCTACTGGGGCTCCTCTCTAGAGGAGGAGTCTAATCGTGGTCTTCACAGTTCGATACAACATCCTCTAACAAGGCATATGGGCTTATCCTTCAAATACAGAGGTGAAAAGAGGTGGAAGGCTACACCTCTATGCTTTTCTGTCATTCTTTTCAATGGAAAGACAAATTTGGTGAGTCCATATTTGCTTGTCTGGGGAGAAAATTCTGTCTTTTTAATCCTTTTCAGTATGCAAGACCACATCAGAAATCTTTGCAAGCCAGCACACTTATCTGGACCTCAACTGTTTGCAAGTTTCTATGAGATACTGCTAAAATTCTTACATCTTTGATAAGTAGAGCATGTAGAACCACATCTGTGAGTCCGTTATCCTGGAGAGAAGACAGGAGGGATGGCTCTTGAAACACATACACTGTGACAACATCAGTGGCTGAAATTACAAATAACAAAATTTTCACTTTCAACTTTGCTATGTATATTTCCTTGGTATTAATTGTCTAGTACTATTACATATCATAAAAAGTCCAAGAGTACTATTACATATCATAACAAGAAATGTTACAGTGTGTAACAAATGCCCCCGAAGGCCCCTTGAACTGACCTTTGACCCTAGCTGTGACCTTGACCTTGGGCACAGAACCTGGGTCTTGCACATGATATACATTCTCATTTCGTTTTACTTTTCTGTAACGTTTAAATGCACTTTGGAAGTTTAAGAGGATTCGAGGGGACTTAATTCAACCACTAACCAAACTGTGTTGCGTCCTTGACCTTGAGTATGGGAACTTATGTCTTGCGCATGGCAAATCTTCTCATTAGGCTTTATCTTTCTTTACAGTTTGCTATGGTACTTTTCTGAATAATTGCCGCGACATAATTTGACCTCTGACCCCAGATTGTGACCTTGACCTTGGATCTAGGATCATAAATATTGTGTGTAACACACCTTCTCATAATGATTTACCTTTCTGTGAAGTTTGATGACATTCACTTCAGCAGCTTTCAAGTTATCACAGAGGAAAGACCTTTGACCCCTAATTGTGACCTTGACCTTGAACTTGGCAACCCAAATCTTATGTGCAACATACCTTCTCATTATGTTTCATCTTTTCTGTGAAGTTTCATTAAATTTGCTTCAGTAGTTTATAAGTAATCAATGAGACCCAATTTTGAGATACAATTTGACTTTTGACCCAACTGTGGCCTTGACCTTGGGCTTGCGGACCTAAGTCTTGTGCGCGACACACCTTCTCATTATGCTTTATCTTTCTGTGAAGTTTCATCAAATTTGCTTCAGTAGTTTTAAAATCAACGCTGAGACACGATTTTGAGACACAATTTGACCTTTGACCCAGTTGTGGCCTTGACCTTGGGCGTAGGGACCTGAGTCTTGCGCGCGACACACCTTCTCATTATGCTTTATCTTTCTGTGAAGTTTCATCAAATTTGCTTCAGCACTTTTAAAGTTATCGCTGAGACACGATTTGTAACGGACGGACGGACTGACGGACGGTGCGATTTTAATATGCCACCCGAAGTTCCTTCGGGAGCATAAAAAGTCCAAGAGTTCTGCAAAACACTATAAAACACTGGTATAAGAAGACACGCTGAATGCTTCCAGTTGAATAGTTCAGTCAACAAAACCAACAAAAATAGCCATCAGAGGAGATGGCAAATCCCCCGACCGAAGACCCCCATGGGCCTTGGTAAAAAGGGTGCACTTCAAAACACATATTAGTAATATATTGTCGTTCTTTTATGCTTCTGATTGACATTAACTGTTAACAGATGCATGATTATCTAACACTCAGACTAAAACAGTATGCTTGACTGCTAAAAAGAGGTATAACTCAAACAGCCACCATATACACAAATGTATAGCATACGATACATTCAAATTTCAAAATGTGTGAATAACTTCTAAAGTACAAGCCCTACAAACCTAATTTTGAGCTCTCTAGTAAGTGAATTTGGGCAAAGAATCCAAATCTGGAAAAAAAAATTTTTTTTGGGGGGGGCGGGAGGGGGCACGGGAATGTGGAGGGGTAAGAGAGAGTTTGGAACACTGATAAGATATCACAGCATGATCATCAATATTCTAAAAGGTTCACGGTTATTCAAATTCTGGAGCTGGCCAGGGTTATACAGTTATGGAGCAGAGACTCAAACAGCAGCTCAAACTACCAAAGGGAAATAATTCACTAGGTCTAAAAGCAAGAGTTATCATTCATGTATGAGACAAATTGTCATGACATGTTCTGCATATCTGTGAAGTATTATGAAAATATTTCAAAAGGTATTCAAGCTATGGAGCGGACACTTAAAATCATCAAAGGGAAATAACTCCAAAAGTAAGAAAGCAAGAGTTGTCATTCTTGTTCGCGACACATCATCATGACCTGTTCTACATATCTGTGAAGTATCATGAAAATATTCCAAAAGGTATTCAAGTTATAGAGCAGACACGAAATCACACCTAAAACCATCAAGGGGTAATAACTCAAAAAGTAAGAAAGCAGGAGTTGTCTTTCTTGTTCGCGACACATCTCATGACCTGTTCTACATATCTGTGAAGTATCATGAAAATATTCCAAAAGGTATTCAAGTTATAGAGCGGGCACAAAATCATACCTAAAATGATCAAGGGGAAATAACTCAAAAAGTAAGAAAGCAAGAGTTGTCATTCTTGTTCGCGACACACCGTCATGACCTGTTCTACATATCTGTGAAGTATCATGAGAATATTCCAAAGGGTATTCTAGTTAAAGAGCGGACACAAATCTGCCAAAAAATCACACCTAAAACTATCAAGGGAAAATAACTCAAAAAATAAGAAAGCAAGAGTAGTCATTCTTGTTCACGACACATCGTCATGACATGTTCTACATTTCTGTGAAGTATCATGAAAATATTCCAAAGGGTATTCAAGTTACAGAGCGGACACGAATCTGCCAAAAAATCACCAAAGGGGAGATAATTCAAAAAGTACAATAGCAAGAGTTACCATTCTTGTACGCGACACATCGTCATGACCTGTTCTACATAACTGTGAAGTATCATGAAAATATTCCAAAGGGTATTCAAGATATAGAGCGGACAAGAAAGTGTTTACGGACGGACAGACGGACGGACGGCTCATCGCTATATCCCCCGAACCTTTCGGTCGGGGGATAAAAATTCTGCAAAATGACAGGTCTCACCAACCTCCTATTAAATGCTACTATGGAGGTCTGACAAAATATCATCGGCTGTACCGAACAACTGACAAATTGTGACTAACTACTAATTCATACACAGATAATACTTTCAAGACCTTGTGTATTTACCTACCAGCTCTTAGACAACCTGCCTGGGGCATGCCAACTAGGCTGATTTGGTCATGCATATTTTGCTTACTAAAATCTGCAAGGTACAGTTAAGATATAACAACAAGAGGGCCATGAGGCCCTGAATCGCTCACCTGAGTATGGTGGCCATGTAGGTCATCTGAACTAGACCGCTTGAATAAATTTTCGTTTGACTAGGGCCTTTTGAACAAATTTTTCGTTCCCTTGCCCCCTAGAGCCTCTACATGAAATTTGGTTACAACTTGCCAAGTGGCTTTTGAGGAGAGGTAATAAGAGAAACCAGGGTCAAAGGTCAAATAATGACCTTGACCTGTTGTACGTGTACATTTTCATGTACTTATTAAGATGGCTGTATATACCACTTTCCAGGTCAAAATCTTCAACAGTTTCCATGAAATCATTATATTCTAGCATTTTCCCATACAAAAAGCACCAGAAAGCAAACTGATCTTGCCGTACAAAAGGTCAAGGTCAAGGTCATAATTTGAGCAATCTTGGTAGTACTTGTGTACCCGATGCTACATACCAAGTTTCAAGGCCATTGGCCCATTGGTTCTGGAGAAGAAGATTTTAAAAGGTTATTACTATATATGGGCATGGTGGCCATGTTGGTCATGTGACTAGGACCGTTTGAACGAATTTTCGTTTCCTTGCCCCCTTGAGCCTCTACATGAAATTTGTTTACAATTTGCCCTATGGCTTTTGAGGAGATGTGTGAAATTGTCGCAATATGAGAGACCAGGGTCAAAGAATGACCTTGACCTCTTGTACGCATAAATTTTCATGTACTTATTAAGATGACTGTATAAACCAATTTTCAGGTCAAAATCTTTAACAGTTTCCGAGAAATCTTATGTTCTAGCATTTTCCCATATAAAAGCACCAGAAAGCAAATTTGACCTTGCCGTAAAAAAAGTCAAGGTCAACCCAAGGTCATAATTTGAACAATCTTAGTAGTACTTGTGTACCCAATGCTACATACCAAGTTTCAAGGCCATCGGCCTATTGATTCATGAGGAGAAGATTTTTAAAGCTTTTTACCATATATGGGCATGGCGGCCATGTTGGTCATGTGACTAGGACCGTTTGAACAAATTTTCATTCCCTTGCCTCCTAGAGCCTTCTACATGAAATTTGGTCACAATTGGCCCAGTGGCTTTTGAGGAGATGAGTGAAATTGTCGCAATACGAGAGACCAGGGTCAAAGGTCAAAGAATGACCTTGTCCTCTTGTACGCATAAATTTTCATGTACTCATTAAGCTGACTGTATATATCAATTTTCACGTCAAAATCTTCAACAGTTTCCAAGAAATCTTATGTTCTAGCATTTTCCCATATAAAAGCACCAGAAAGCAAATTTGACCTTGCCGTAAAAAAGGTCAAGGTCAACCCAAGGTCAAAATTTGAACAATCTTGGTAGTACTCGCGTACCCGATGCTACATACCAAGTTTCAGGGCCATCAGCCTATTGGTTCTGGAGAAGAAGATTTTTATAGGTTTTTACCATATATGGGCGTGGCGGCCATGTTGGTCATGTGACCAGGTCCGTTTGAACAACTTTTCGTTCCTAAGTCCCCTAGAGGCTACATATGAAATTTGGTTACAATTGGCCCAGCGGTTTCTGAGGAGAAGACGTTTGAAATTGTGGACGGACGGGCGGACGACGGAGCCTTACCATCCTATAAGCTCCCCCCGGAGCCGTTGGCTCAGGTGAGCTAAAAACAGATAAAATTTCTCTCGGAGAAGCAACATTGCCATTTTCATTTAAGCCTCCTTTCTCAATGGGGGCCAATTCCTAACAGAAAAGAAGTTTCTCCTCTTGGAGCAAATTCTTTCCATTAAGAGTTGATCCCTTAGGCTTTGTCAATCAGAAAATTTCATAAAAGTTGTCTCTTTTTGAACAAAATGGTGAAAATACAAGGCAGTGTACCCATACAACTTAATTACTGTGCAGGGCAAACTGAACATACTCTTGTGAGCAAAGTGTACATGCTCTGATTAGACTACGCATATGTACAGGCATATGTAGCATGCACTGTTTAACATGTTTTCTAGCACTGACGCTCAAATGTAACATGGTAATGAACTTACCAAGAAGAAACAGAGATGGACCATAATATTCCGCATTACTTATCACATGCTTCAGTGACTTGGGAAGAGAACCATCCATCACTGAAAAGACAAAATAGAAGATTGTAAATTCACCACCAAAGCCACATGCTTTTTAATGTGAGGCCACATTCCTTTTTTATCCCCCGACCGAAAGGTTCGGGGGATATAGCGATGAGCCTGGCGTCCGTCCGTCCGTCTGTCCGTCCGTCCGTAAACATTTTTCTTGTCCGCTCTATATCTTGAATACCCTTTGGAATATTTTCATGATACTTCACAGTTATGTAGAACAGGTCATGACGATGTGTCGCGTACAAGAATGGTAACTCTTGCTATTGTACTTTTTGAATTATCTCCCCTTTGGTGATTTTTTGGCAGATTCGTGTCCGCTCTGTAACTTGAATACCCTTTGGAATATTTTCATGATACTTCACAGAAATGTAGAACAGGTCCTGACGATGTGTCGCGAACAAGAATGACAACTCTTGCTTTCTTACTTTTTGAGTTATTTCCCCTTGATAGTTTTAGGTGTGATTTTTTGGCAGATTCGTGTCCGCTCTATAACTAGAATACCCTTTGGAATATTCTCATGATACTTCATGGATATGTAGAACAGGTCATGATGGTGTGTCGCGAACAAGAATGACAACTCTTGCTTTCTTACTTTTGGAGTTATTTCCCCTTGATCATTTTAGGTATGATTTCGTGTCCGCTCTATAACTTGAAAACCTTTTGAAATATTTTCATGATACTTCACAGATATGTAGAACAGGTCATGACGATGTGTCGCGAACAAGAATGACAACTCCTGCTTTCTTACTTTTTGAGTTATTTCCCCTTGTTGGTTTTAGGTGTGATTTCGTGTCCGCTCTATAACTTGAATACCTTTTGGAATATTTTCATGATACTTCACGGATATGTAGAACAGGTCATGATGATGTGTCGCAAACAAGAATGACAACTCTTGCTTTCTTACTTTTGGAGTTATTTCCCTTTGATGATTTTAGGTGTCCGCTCCATAGCTTGAATACCTTTTGAAATATTTTCATGATACTTCACAGATATGCAGAACAGGTCATGACAATTTGTCTCATACAAGAATGATAACTCTTGCTTTTATACTCTGTGAGTTATTTCCCTTTGGTAGTTTGAGCTACTGTTTGAGTCTCTGCTCCATATCTGTATAACCCTGGCCAGCTCCAGAATTTGAATAACCGTGTACCTTTTAGAATATTGATGATCATGCTGTGATATCTTATCAGTGTTCCTAACTCTCTCTGACCCCTCCACATTCCCGCACCTCCCCCCCCCTCCCCCCCCCCCCAAAAAAAAAAAAAAAAAAAAAAAAAATTCCAGATTTGGATTCTTTGTCCAAATTCACTTACTAGAGAGCTCAAAATTAGGTTTGTAGGGCTTGTACTTTAGATGTTATTCACACATTTTGAAAGTTGAATGTATGGTATGCTATACTTTTGTGTATATGGTGGCTGTTTGAGATATTACCTCTTTTTAGCAGTCAAGCATACTGTTTTAGTCTGAGTGTTAGATAATCATGCATCTGGTAACAGTTAATGTCAATCAGAAGCATAAAAGAATGACAATATATTACTAATATGTGTTTTGAAGTGTACCCTTTTTACCAAGGGCCATGGGGGTCTTTGGTCGGGGGATTTGCCATCTCCTCTGATGGCTATTTTTTTACTTGTAAACAAACTTTTTGTTTCACAGCTCCGAATTTTTGCAACTATTTATGTTGAAATATATCCCTTTTGGAAGGGCTGCAAACAGGAACTTACAGAAGTCGTCCCCCTTTGAATAATGGTAGAAAACAACTCAATGCTTTATGGGCAGAAACTAAATACAAATAATATTAGAGGCAATATTTTACAGGGAAGAAATTGAATGGTAAACAGTGAACACCCAGATCTGGTTGATCTTTTGGAGAATTCTGATCTGGTTCCATAGTTTGCCAAAAAACATGTGAGCCATGACATGACAAAACCAACAATGTGGGTGTACGCCCAGTGCAGACTCAGATCAGCCTGGGCATCCGCCCAGTTTAATCAGACTGTGTTTTGTGATCAAAGGCTAGCTAAGGGTAAAGGCTACCTCCATGCAACCAGTGAAGACTCTGATCAGACTGGGCGGATGCCCAGGCTAATCTGAGTCTGCGCTGGGCACACAACCACATTGTTGGTTTTGTCGTGTCGCGGCTCATGTTTCCCTTCGCCGACTTGTAGGAAAATTCAACTTACAATGCCGCATGCTCTCTGAGAAAGAAGGGTCAGGTATGGCTTTCTTCAGGAAATTCAACATGGATTTCAACAGCGCTGCTCTTTGTGGGAAACACAGGCGACCTGTATAGTTAGAAACATAAATTAGCTATGATTTAAAATGGAACACTAGATGCATACATATTTACATAAGCAACATTAAGACTTGCAGATCTAACACAATAGTCAATGAAGATTTGAAGAAAGAGGGTTTTTTTTTTGGCTGTAATTTTCCTCACCTAAAACTTATATCTGGGTAGTTCTAATGAGTGGATCAAGCTATATTTTTTATGGTGTAAGACCAGAGATTATCCCATATTATTCCAAAAGCCAGCTCTTATCAAGACCAGTGATTGTGCTCACATAGATGCAGTTGAAAGTAATTATCATACCTGTTTTGGCAGCTGAGTAATCCGGCAATGGTTTCTGACTAGAAGTTGAAGGCTCTGGTTCTTCCTTGTTATCTTCCCCTGTCTCCTGCTGTGGCCCTTCACCTTTCCCAGCATCCTCGGTTGTTGACACTGGGTCCGTTTCCATGGCTAAAGGAGGTGACTCAGGTTGGTAGTCCATTGAGGAGTCCATTCTGACAGGTCTTATTTCAAAGGGTTGTTCCTTCCTGCACAGTCCAATCTCATGCTGGTTGAAATAAAATATGCAAGCTGTGTGAGTTTGTGATAAAACAAAGTTTTATGCATTTACCATTTCCAAATTTGAACAAGAAATATGCAGAAGACTGCCTCTTGCCTGTAGGGCATTGCAACCCAGCTGAGCTACAAAGCTTCATGAAAGTTGAAAGTGGCTCCCATAAGCAATAGTAATGTTTCGCAGGTGCGACAAATTTGATTTTTACCCTAAAAACCATCATTGAGTGATTGATTTGATGCTTAAAGTCCACAGTAAACAGCTATGGTCATGTCGGGACGGTCAGTTAACCTAACCACACTATTCCTGGGCAGGCTTAGACCTCCTAAGAGGTTAACCAGTACTAAGTGCACATTCTTTCGCCAGTAACTGACAACTGCCCTTCTTGAATCAGCGGAAGGAGAAACAAAAGTATGTGACCAGACCGGGTTTCGAACCCAGGACCTCTGACTTATGAGTCAGGTGCCCTACCGATAAAAAACATCAATTTTCACTTTGGGACAAATGGAAAATTAATTGTTTTTTGGTGTACCAATACTAATAGCATTAGGGTATTTTATTATTAGTTGTTTAACCAGCATATCTGCACAGCCTACTCAGTCTTTCTACAGGATTAATGGGCTGCTCATATGGGCAGAAAAGGCTCTTAATGGACTGTGTATTCAGGCTAAGTCAGGCTGAAAAGCACTGATATACATGTCTTGTATTACTCACTGGGTTTCAATGGACTAATAAACAGAGCTTCCAAAAAGGTTTCAATTTTACTTGATGCAATGTTTACATTTCACAAAGATTGCAATAATCTTGTTTTATAGAACCTATGATGAACTTTTTCATTAAGGTCCCAGTTACACAACGTTTAAATTGTTACGAAGATTATAAGCGTACCTCTAGTCTATTGATAAAGGCAGTGAGTCCACCTTGAGCTTGAAATGCTGCCATGTCCAGGTTGGTGATCAAATCTACAACTCTCACAGCTCGAGTAGAAAACTGAAATAAAACAAGTACTCAATAAATGCACTTGGAGGTGACAAAACATGAAAACATATGCAAACAAGAGGGCCAAGAGGCCCTGAATCGCTCACCTGACCAAAAAGGTTAAAGGTCAAACAAGGGTCATCATTTAACAAACGTGATAGTTTGCAACCACTTCCAAATGGTTTTGAAGAAGATTTTTGAATATTTTTCTATGTATTGCTATGGTTCAAACCCTGGACCCCCTGGGCTGGGCCATTTTGGACCCTGTGGCCACCATTTGAATAATTTTGGTAAAGGACCACTAGGCAATGCTACATACTAAATTTCAAGCATCTGAGCCAAGTGGTTCTGAAGAAGAAGATTTTTGAATATTTTTTATGTTTTTCTATGGTTCAAACCCAGGACCCCCTGGGGTGGGGCCATTTTAGACCCTGGGGTCATCATTTGAACAAACTTGGTAAAGACTACTAGGCAATGTTACATACCAAATTTCAAGCATCTGAGCCTTGCGGTTCAGAAGTAGATGATTTTTTAATATTTTTCTATGTATTTCTATGGTTCTAACCTGGGACTCCCTGCCCCGGGGCCATTTTGGACCCTGTGGCCACCATTTGAACAAACTTGGTAGAGGGCCACTAGGCAATGTAACATACCAAATTTCAAGCATCTGCGGCAAGCAGTTCTAGTGAAGAAGATTTTTATGTATTTTTTAGTTTCGAACCCAAGACCCCCTGCCCCAGGGCCATTTTGGACCCTGGGATCACCATTTGTACAAATTTGGTAGAGGACAACTAAACAATGCTACATACCAAATTTCAAGCATCTGAGCAAAGCAGTTCTGGAGAAGAAGATTTTTAAGTATTTTTTCGTTCCAAAACCCAAGACCCCCTGCCCCAGGGCCAGTTTGAACCCTGGGGCCACCATTTAAACAAACTATGAAGAGGACCACTAGGCAATGTTCCATACCAAATTTCAAGCATCTGAGCCAAGCAGTTCTGGAGAAGAAGATTTTTAAGTATTTTTTAGTTTCAAACACAAGAACCCCTGCCCTAGGGCCATTTTGGACCCTGGGGCCACCATTTGAACAAACTTGGTAGAGGACCACTAGACAATGCTTCATACCAAATTTCAAACAACTGAGCCAAGCAGTTCTGGAGAAGAAGATTTTTAAGTATTTTTTAGTTTCAAACCCAAGAACCCCCGCCCCAGGGCCATTTTGGACCCTGGGGCCACCATTTGAACAAACTTGGTAGAGGACTACTAGACAATGTTCCATACCAAATTTCAAGCATCTGAGCCAAGCGGTTCTGGAGAAGAAGATTTTTAAGTATTTTTTAGTTTCGAACCCAAGAACCCTGGCCCAGGGCCATTTTGGACCCTGGGGCCACCATTTGAACAAACTTGGTAGAGGACGACTAAACAATGCTTCATACCAAATTTCAAGCATGTGAGCCAAGCAGGTCTGGAGAAGAAGATTTTTAAGTATATTTTAGTTTCGAACCCAAGACCCCCTGCCCCAGGGCCATTTTGGACCCTGGGGCCACCATTTGAACAAACTTGGTAGAGGACCACTAGGCAATGTTCCATACCAAATTTCAAGCATCTGAGCCAAGCGGTTCTGGAGAAGAAGATTTTTAAGTATTTTTTAGTTTCGAACCCAAGACCCCCTGCCCCAGGGCCATTTTGGACCCTGGGGCCACCATTTGAACAAACTTGGTAGAGGACCACTAGGCAATGCTTCATACCAAATATCAAAGCCCTAGGCCCAGCGGTTTCAGAGAAGATGTCATTTAAAGCAAATTGTTGACGACGCACGACGGACGACGCACGACGGACACTGGGTGATCACAATAGCTCACCCTGAGCCTATGGCTCAGGTGAGCTAAAAAGAAATGCTCTGGTAACGGCAAATGCTCTGGTAACGGCAAGTACATTTCGCTCCAACAGTAACTAAACTTTGAATATTTTATAAAGCAAACTGCATATACCTTGATCAGCCAGAGCAGACTAAACCAAACTGAAACTGTTTTTATTGTGTATAGGTACACCTCTACATTTCTTCTGCCATTTTAATGATGACCCCAAATGAGAAGGAAGGCATAAATGAAAATAACAATAGTTGCTTCCCTAGAAAGTGTACCTATTCTTCTATATTAATTATCCTCACAATATGCTAATCAGCCGACGATTTTACCAACTGTCCCTTGACGCTTCCAATGTGAAGAACAGACATTAAATTTAAAGGTCATAGGCCACCCATGGTTTGGACATGTCAGTGTCTCAGTAATGTGACTCGGAAAAGCAGCTTGGCTGAAGGTTTCAGATTACTGATGCAAACTACAATTTCTTTAAGAAATTCAAAGCCAGAAGTATGTTTGCAAATCCATGTCACAAATATTCTCTAGTCTTCAAATCTACAGAACAAAACCTTTTGGGTACAAAAAACTAGACAGTGATAGAAATAACAGCTTACTGTAATGTGATCTTGACCTTGTCCATACCAGTTGATAACCTTGAGCAGTGACTCCATCATTCCACAAGACACTAACGCTTCAGCACCTAACACATACAGAAAATAGATATTGATCCATATGAAATGACCCCCGAATACTGAGTTGCTGTTTGTTTTGTTGCTTTATGTCCATGGTGAACAGCTATGTTCATGTCGGGATGGTCAGTTACCCAACCACACAATTCCTGGGCTAAACAAATAACCAGTACTAAGTGCACATAGTTTTCCAGTAACTGAGAATTGCCCTTCTTGAATCAGCTGAAGGAGAAATGAGGGTATGTGGCCAGACTGGATTCGAACCTGGTACCTCTGGCTCTAGAGTTGACTGATTGCAATAATACCTATTTATAGAACTTATAGTGGCCTGGCTCTGAAATACTGAGACTTAGGATCCTAACCAAACAGTGCAGGTCCAAATAAGACTGCTCCTTCATGAGTTATGACCCTATCGACAGCATTTGATATTTTCAGCTACAAGAAAAAGAGGTGTAACTAGAAATGTTTTTCAGAGAAAAACTGATGTCCCCCCACCAGCCCATTGTCAATCCCCCCTTATGAATAAAAACCCTGTGCAATTAAAATACCAGGCAAGTTTGGAGAAAATCCATCCACTGGTTCTAAAGATATCCTTCATAGATGATTATGTCCTTGCAAATGAAGTCAAGATCACCAAAATCTAATCAGCTCTGAAAGTTGACCCAATGATGTATCCATACAAGTTTGGTGAAATTCCATCCACTGGTTCAGGAGATATAGTGAGTACAAGAAATTGTCATCTAAGTCTGCCAATGACCTTGAAAATGAGGTCAAGGTCACCAAAATCTAATAGGCTCTTAAACCTGTTCCAATCATGTATCCATGCAAGTTTGGTGAAATTCTATTCATTGGTTCAAGAGATATCATGGGTACAAGAAACTGTCATCTAAGTCCTCCAGTGACCTTAAAAATGAGGTCAAGGTCAAGGCTCTTAAACCTGTCCCAATCATGTATCCATGCAAGTTTGGTGAAATTCTATCCATTGGTTCAAGAGATATCATGGGTACAAGAAACTGTCATATAAGTCCTCCAGTGACCTTAAAAATGAGGTCAAGGTCACCAAAATCTAATCAGCTCTTCAGCTTGTCCCAATGATGTATCTATGCAAGTTTGGTGAAATTCCATCCATTGGTTCAAGAGATATAGTGGTTACAAGACAGGGCTTCCACTAACTTTCAAAATTTGGAAGTCCAGACTTCCATGGTGTCAGATTTGGACGTATTGAGAGAATTTTTTGGAAGTCCGAAGTTTTTAGGAATGACTTATACATGGTTATTTTTACACCCCCCCCCCCCACAACCCCCTTACACGTCCCCCTCTCTCTCCCTTACTGTAGTGCCCTTTTTGATCTTCGAAAGGAAGCCTGAGCATTTTCGCAGTCTAATCAGAGTCATTCCTGTTTGTTTGTGAACAATACGCAAGTCCTCGCCGTTGCACTGTCTGCTATTGCATAATATTCCCTTTCATTGCCGCCAAATGGGCGGCGTCGGAAATACGGTGACTTACGGAACGCAGTCTAATCAGAGTCATTCCTGTTTGTGAGTGAACAATACGCAAGTCCTCTGAAGACTCGCCGTTGCACTGTCTGCTATTGCATAATATTCCCTTTCGTTGCCACCAAATGGGCCGCGTCGGAAATACGGTGACTTACGGAATGTTTAATAACACGCTTCCACCGAAGAACTCGGTTGTCGCTAGGTCGATTTTAATTATTATTCATGTTAGATGCGAACAAGAAAGACCGGTCTGACTGCTTAGTTGCGCTGGCTGATACGATTGTTAGTTATCGGTATGTGTACTGAGGTACCTGTCTCACGATATGACACTGCGTACGGCACGCGTATATACTCGCAGCGGCATCTTTGATCTTTACATCAAAGAGAAAACGTGCTTGACCCATAAACGTGCAGGTAATTGTATATCAATGCTACCGTACATATAATCGCGTAGACCTTGATCAGAATGCGCTATTTCTGTGCACACTGTACGGCATTATTTTCGCACTGGGTTGCATGACGATATGACGATACAACTAGGAAATCGGCGAAATGGACGTTTCAGTATTCGTATTTTAATAGTACCATTAATCAAAACAATGTATAGTACCAGAGCGTACAACCATAACACGTCGGAAATAGCGACTAATAATATTAACAGTGTATCTTCGCTTTGAATCAACACTTTTCGCAGAAGAGGTTTGTATTCCTAAAAACTCCATAGACGACAGTATGGATCATGACAAGACCTTCGTTGTAAGGGCAAGCGTTAATATGAATGTTATGTTCTTAAAAACTTTGGATAGAGTTTGTCAATACATGCTTCAGTATTCGTGTGTTATGGATACATTCACAAACTTTTGAAGTCGGAATACGCCTTACACAAACAGCTCAGTTACATTCTCGCGATCGTAAAAATAGACGGACACTTTTCATCCAAAAGATTTGATAAGTTGTTTTGCAGACTGCCGTAAGTGGTTGAATCTACGAGTGGGCGTTATTTTGATAATCGTTTTTGACAGGTAGGCGGTCCCGACATATATGTTACCTGGTTCAGTGCTCCATACGGACAATCTCGATTGGCCCGTAGGCGGTCTTTTCGTCTGGCTGACACCTGCGTTAATCCGATTAATTATGACACGTGCTAGAATTTTAAAGACAGTGGCGATATTTGATACGTCGGGACAAGATCAAACGGCCGTATGCAACAATTATCGGGCGTATGCCAGACGCCAGAGGTCCAATTTCTCGACGTACGGGAGCAAATCCTGGGCGTAATATACGGCCATACGCCCGTTAACGGAAGCCCTGCAAGAAATTGTCATCTAAGTCCTTCAGTGACCTTGAAAATAAGGTCAAGGTCACCAAAATATAATCAGCTCTTAAACTTGTCCCAATGATGTATCCATGCAAGTTTGGTGAAATTCCATCCATTGGTTCAAGAGATATAGTGGTTACAAGAAATTGTCATCTAAGTCCTTCAGTGACCTTGAAAATGAGGTCAAGGTCACCAAAATATAATCAGCTCTTAAACTTGTCCCAATGATATATCCATGCAAGTTTGGTGAAATTCCATCCATTGGTCCAGGAGATATTGTGCAAACCAGAAATTTTCACGCCATTTAAGTCCTCTTGTGACCTTGAAAATGAGGTCAAGGTCACCAAAATCTAATCAGCTCTTAAGCTTGCCCCAATGATATATCCATGCGAGTTGTGTGAAATTTCATCCATTGGTTCAGGAGATATTGTGCATACAAGAAATTTTCACGCCATTTAAGTTCTCCTGTGACCTTGAAAATGAGGTCAAGGTCACCAAAATCTAATCAGCTCTTAACCTTGTCCCAATGATATATCCATGCAAGTTTGGTGAAATTCCATCTATTGGTTCAAGAGATATCGCGCATACAAGAGTGGGACGCCGACGCCGACGCCAACGCACCGGGAACTGCACTGAAAACAATATGTCCCCCCTCACCTTTGGTGGGGGGGACATAAATAATAATAAGGGTGATACAATGCTGATGAAGCCAGTAAGACTGACAGTACAATCTTGGCAAACTTACAGCAGATGTGAATCAGATACAAATGATCTTAATCACTTTGCCCTGATGTACTGCTAGTAATTTTGCCATTTTTCTTGGACAATAAAAGCTGGAAGCTAAGGCTCATATTAGCTGGTACCAATATATAGAGATTCAGATTTTTTTTTTTTTTTCAAATCATATGCGAAATGGCCCCTCATAAGCAATATCTCACTGAAGTATCTATAAAGTAGGGTCATAAATGATGCACTATGGAGAACAGCAGTGATCACAGGGTATAATCGATTCCGCCAATTTTCGCTTCCTGCAGAGACTGTACATCATATTTGGCTTCTGCAGAGACTGTCCGTGAACTCTTGCTTCCTGCCGAGACTTCTGTACATGATAAATGGCTTCCTGCAGAGACTGTCCGCTTGATTCTGCTTCCTGCCGAGGCTCTCGGCAGGAAGCAGAATCACGCGGACAGTCTCTGCAGGAAGCCATTTATCATGTACAGAAGTCTCGGCAGGAAGCAAGAGTTCGCGGACAGTCTCGGCGGAAGCCAAATATGATGGACAGTCTCTGCAGGAAGCGAAAATTGGCGGAATCGATTATACCCTGTGGTGATCTCCATATCGTAATCAAATACTAATCTCAAGCTCTGTAAGAGCAACTTACCATTATCATAGCTAGCCAGGTGATAGAGAAACGAGAACAAAGCTGTGGCATATGACTGGGGGAATGGCTTGGACTCAATCTCTGAAAAATAAATGTATATAATCACTTTATGATAGCCTTTTAACTCCTAAATACCTTCCTTACTTTCCACAAATAATTATCCAGGAAAATCTCTGAAACACAAGCATCTGAATCAGAAAACTGATCCCAAAAGGGGATAAACTTTCATGTCTATGAACATAGTACAACCAAAGGGTAATAGTGTACTACAGTAACTTTTTCTGTATCAACAACAATAATCAACATCTTTGCTGCCAAACTGCCACAACCAAGCTGACAATATCTATTTATCAAGTACAAATTTATTCATGTAAACAAACTTCTATCAATCTTCCATGCTGGAGTACCAACCCAGGCATCCCAGGATTGACCCTCAGCATCTTCGGTCTTTTGGATGAGAATTAAGCCATGGTCCCATCTCCCTATGACCTGGTTGTTGGTGGGATATTAAACCCAAGTTCACTCACACAGTCTCTCCATCTTTTTGGAATACATGTAGCAACAAGAAACTATGCCAATGAAATACAATAAGTTTCATGAGAACACCTAATACCTACTGCTAAGTTCTCATATTTGCAGTTCCATCAGTCCACTTGTCCTTTCAAAAAATCTAAAAACTTTAGACAGAATGACAAACAGTGGAGATCCGTCTGATCTGGATCTACACCGTTTAGTCAAGCATAGCCGCCTACAAATTCAGTGTCTGTGTTAAGATATCACTTACCTGTCATACGCTGAATACAGCTTCTGACTAATACTGGGAGGAACCCGTGGTACGAAGAGGCTCCAGTTGCATCTATGATGTTATTTATCCTGTTAAAAGTATAGAAAGATATGTAAATGACAAATATGTTCAATAGCAACTAGGGTATTTGACTAAACGTAAAAAGATAGACTGTATATATAAATATATATTTTCAATGATGATTTACATAAACGTCAATACCTTATTACACACTGTTTATCATATGACGTCGCTTCTGAGAGTGTAATAAAGCCATGTATTAAAAACGATAATCCACTAGTGGATTAAATATGCAAATTACGTTGTAACGTTAAGGGTTGACGTCCATAAAATCGTTGCATTTTCTAATGGCGAAATCGTGACGTTTTCGTGCAAAATCTGCTAATAAAATATGATTTTAGCGTCATATGATAAATAGAATCTTGCATTCGTGCTCATGTATTATTGAATTTATTAAACTCGTTGGGAAAAACGATAAGATGCTCGGCAAAGCCTCGCATCTTATCTTTTTCCCCAACTCGTTTAATAAATTCAATAATACATGAGCACTCATGTAAGATCCTCTTTTTCACTATAATGACATCATCTCTGACAGAGCAACTGGGTGGGCAGGAAAACTTACAGGTCTCTGGATAATCCCCTTTAAGCTTGAACTAACCCCTTATGTTTCCACAGAGGGTCAGTTACTAGCCATCATTAGACTCATCTCTGAGATGATGTGCTGAGATGTCACATTATAGTTTTTTTTCGGTGTCGAGATATGAAAAGACAATGCTTGTGGAGAAATCAAGAATTCTGTCAAAGAAATATTGCACCGGAGGTTAACTCGGGGGTTTCTGTAAACATCAAGGGACAGAGTAAAGGAAGTAAAACAAAGTTACCTCAGACTGGTCATTAAAGACAGAGCTGGGTTGTTGTTGTTGTGTTATTGATTTACGTCCATGGTAAACAGCTGTGGTCATGTCGGGATGGTCAGTTAACCTAACCACACTATTCCTGGGCAGGCTATGACCTTCTAAGCAGTTAACCAGTACTTACTTCACATACTTTCGCCAGTAACTGACAACTGCCCTTTTTGAATAAGTAAAGGGGAAATGAAAGTAAGTGGCCTGACCGGGTATCGAACCTGGGACCTCTGGCTCTTTAGTCAGATGCCCTACCATCTGCAATACACAGCCCTGCAACAGACCTGGGGCTTTTAAGGTTAACCTGAGTCAAAATGTCTCACCGCAACCTTTCTGATGTGGGATCATCAGGTATGTTTGTATGGAAAAATACTTAAAATATCCCAAAATTATACCTGTTACACCTTCTTATCTGGAGCACTACCATTATCTGAAGAACTAATAACAAGGCTACTTACTTTCCATTTCTTTCAAGGTGTATAATGGATGTCAGTGTTCTCAAGGCAGCTCCTTTGATGTCCTGAATAAGAAATATAACGACCATACAATTATTACATACAAGAACAAAAGTGAATATGCAAATACTGCAAACTGCTCCTATAAGGTGCAATCTGATCATGGTCTGCACTGTCTGTCCCAGTGCCAGCAGTTGACTCATAGACAAATAGTTTTAACCCATTCCATTTGTGATACCCCTTTAGGGGTATCTGGCCAAACAGTTTGGATCCAGATCAGGCCCCACAAATGTGGGGCCTGATCTGAGATCCAAACTGTTTGCTGCCTAGACATCATTTCTACAAGAGTTGGTTAGACCAATATTGTCAAAATATTCTTGATTTTTGATGCAGACAACAATTTCAGCAGATGACAAAAAATACCAAGAATGCAATGGGTTAATCAACTTTTAAGGTGTATGGATACACCACAATTTTCCCACCACTTTTTCAAACGGACACCACTTTAGTAACTTCCTGTTTGTTTTCTTTCCAAAAGGGGTCAACTTTAAAATGAAAGAATTTGGTCCTAGAGGATTGACTGATTAGTTATGTCCACGTTAAACAGCTATGGTCATGTCGGGACAGTCAGTTAACCTAATCACACTATTCCTGGGCAGGCTTAGACCTCCTAAGCGGTTAACCAGTACTATGTGCACATACTTTCGCCAGTCACTGACAACTGTCCTTCTTGAATCAGCGGAAGGAGAAACAGAAGTATGAGGCCAGACAGAGTATCGAACCCAGGACCTCTGACTTATGAGTCAGGTGCCCTACCAATTTTGCTACGCGGCCCGGCTTGATCTTAGAGGTAAAAACTCTTTCCTTTCAGAGTTAACTCCCATTGGTTATGGAGGCAGAAACAACCATAGCACAGTTGCTTCCCCTGAAAGTGTACCCATTCACCTTAAGACAGCAACTGATAATTGGTGATTTCATTACGATATTTAGAAATAATCGTAAAGAATATTTAAACACATTAAGGTGGACGATCCCGGAAGAACTCTGTTCTTGCTTGTTTAAAAAACAAACAGAGTTATTGTTCATCATCAAATCGACTAAATGTGGAGTATATACAGTTATAATATACACTTACAATATCTACCATAAAGATCCTAAGTTTTCGGGCACATAGGTCTGTACAAACAGTGGAAACTGAGATCAGACTGTTCCTTAGGAACCAGAATGATCAAGATCTTCACAGTTTCCATTCCATCTGCGCATTTTTGTCGACATTACTCTGTGGTAGAACCGAATTACAGGAAAATAAATAATAGGGCAAGGACCGGCTGTGCTTGCAGCAGGTGCAGAATTTGGGCAGTCTGTTTTGGGGATATTTTGAACTTAAACATTGTTTTTCTAGAAAACAAAACGGTGAAATGTTTGTTTTTTTGTTTCATTCTTTAACATACGATGTAAGTTTTACTAAAATAATATGCATAAGCATGCCCCATCGATTGATGATATTTTTCATGACGTTTTTCATGAAATTCAATTTTCTTGCATTTTTTCAAAGAATGTAAAATATACTTATTTACAAGAAAACTGCATTTTTTTGTTATCAGTTTGTTTCAAATATCCTATATTACAGATTATATGATTTGCTGAAATGAAAGTGCATTCATGTGCTAGAGATATGAATTTTAATGGAAAATGTGTAAAAAAAAGTATGTAGAAATACAAAATATTGTTTTTTAGGAAAACAAAACGGTGAAAATTGTTTTTTTCTTACCCAAATGTTTTATAGCTCTTTGGGTTATGTAGACGGTATAATAGTTTGAATGCCCCGCCAATATTTCTATTCAGTATTCGTCTACCTTAAATGTAGCTCCACACTAGTTTACAAAAGTACATGGAAAACAGAATCTATATTTGGTGTTCAATTAAATAGAAGAATTCTGTTGGAAGGCTAAGTCTGGCCTGTCTGGCCTCTGTCACAGAAACAACTTAACTAGATCTAGTGAGGGGAGTCTGACATACACCACAATGGCATATTTTGTATGAGGTTTAACTATCAATTAGACTGATGACACTGCTGCCTAGTAGGTAAAACTTCGGAATGTTTTGCCACTGACTGGCCAGGAAACCCTGTATAAATACAGATCACTCACCACAATTTTCTCATCTGGCAGTTCCACAATGTCGACCAGCTCCTCAATAAATCCTGGATACAGGAGAGCATTCATGTTCTCTTGGATGGCATTGGAATACACTGCAAACAAACAATAGATTATCATATAAATCTTATTAAATGCACAGGGGCATTGAATATTACACAATTCTGCAGAAGCTAAGTTGCACCTACATAAGGTCTTCTCTGAATAACTCTGCTGCCCACACTGCTTTTTAATTTTAGTCTTTTAGGCAGGAAATAAACACAGAGGACAGATGTGACAATGACAAATAGATCAAGGTCAGCAAATGATTCTGGTGTTGCAGAAACAACATCATGGTGTATGGCTGTGCGAAGTTTCATCACTATTAATGCTCTTTCATTTTTGGAGAAAAGGAGCTAACACAGTGGGTTGACTGGCACTGCAGAGATGACACATTATGTATGATTATGTATGTATGTAAAGTCTCTTCACAAAACTTTATTCATCTCTGATAAATGGAGCTAAACACAGTGTGTAGACGTAAATCTGACTATGCTTAAAGAGCCTGAAAGTAGAGCAAAAGTCAGCAAATGATGCTGGTACTGCAGAGACAATGTCAGGACGTAAGTTTGTGTGGAGTTTATCACAAAAGGTCAGTTAGTCTCACAGAACTACAGCTGAACACAGCTGGTGAATGTAAATTTGGCTATGTTCAAAGGGGCATGTAAAGTGGGTCATGGTAAGCGAACAACACTGGTGTTGTGGCGATGTTCTGATGAAAGCCTTATAAAGTTTGCTTGCCAAGATGAACAACTATGGTGTATGATGAGCAAGATTCATTATGACTAAATTGTTTGTTGGACAAAACTGACCATATATTCAACATATACAATATAAAACTAATTTATACAAAATAATGACAATTACTTGGTGCATTTCCAGACAGAAAATTACTAAGACAGAGCGGGAGGCAGCTAAATTGTAACTGTTATACCATATCAAGCATTCAGTCCAATGTTTGGTTTGGAATTAAAAGAAAACTGGAGCTTTAACTTAAGGATGCTATGGATATAACGGAAGGACCTCTCAACTCCTCCATACATTTATTTCTAAAATGCCATGAAATGCCGTTGTTATTGGAACTGGCCTTACCTAGAATGGCAATGGACTGTAGCCTGGCCTGTACACACTGTATCCTGGACTCGTACTTGGAGAAAAGGTGGGCCAGTCGTATATGAGTGTACAGTAATGTCTGAAATGTACATTGTGTAATATGAAAAAGCTTTAAACCATAAGCACTGTCCACATACTATAATATGAGCCACGACACGACAAAACCTACAAAGCGGCATGTGTGCCCAGCAAAGACTCGGATCAGCCTGGGCATCTGTCCAGTCTGAACAGAGTCTTCACTGACCGCATGGAGGTAGATTAGACCCTTAGATAGCCTATAGCCTTTAAGCGCACAGCCAAGACTCTGATCAGACTGGGGGGATGCCCAAATGATCTGAGTCTCCACTGGGCGCACATGCCACTTTGTTGGTTTTGTTGTGTTGGGGCTAATATTAAGATGAAGGAGTACACTTTTAGGGGCAGCAACTCTGCCTTTTTCATCTATTCTCATTGGAAGGACAACTCTTTTCTTTGAAAGTAGACCCTATTTTTTTAAAGAGCTTTGCTGTTCAAAGAGGCAAACAGGAAATTCCAAAAGTCTGTAAGAATGTCAGACAAAAAATTGAGGCGTATCTACACCCCAAAATTTTGTAAAAATGTCAGACAAAAAATTGAGGAGTATCTATGTAGTAGCGATAGGTATAAGAGACACTTGTACTGCCTTGCGGTATCACTACTGCATCAACATCCGAAAACTTTGTAAAAATGTCAGACAAAAAATTGAGGCGTATCTACACTCTAATAACTGAGCTCCTCAAGTAATAACTGAGCTCCTCAAGTAATAACTGAGCTCCTAAAGTAATAACTGAGCTCCGAGCTCCTCAAGTAATAACTGAGCTCCTAAAGTAATAACTGAGCTCCTCAAGTAATAACTGAGCTCCTCAAGTAATAACTGAGCTCCTAAAGTAATAACTGAGCTCCTAAACACCCAACTATTTCTAGAGTTAGACCCAACTATTTCTAGAGTTATATATAACAGAAGCTGCCTATTCACAGACACTTTAAATGAAATTCAATTTTGAATTTGCTGTGTTGATTTTCGCTGCTCAGTATGGTGGACTGCACCAAGCTTGTCCAAACTGTATAAGAAGTCATGTCAATGGGCACAACAGCTTGCCTGAACTTGTGCCACCCCATCATACCAACTGCTTAATATCAAATTTATTAGATTTACCATTTGTATAAGCCAACCTCAGGCCATTGCTGAGTGTAAAGCATTAGTTATTCTCCTACTTCCAATGCAGGTCAGCAAATACTTTAAATAAATTGCTACTTTTGTCTACTCAGAAAAGGCATAACATTATTAGGATTACAAAGCATCAAAAGTAGAGCTGCCGTGGATGTCGACTCTCAGGAAAAGTCACATATGGATTAACAGCCAGTTTGTGGATTCACAAATGCAGTTTAACAATACTGTTTTACCTTCCCATATAAGTCTCTTCTTAATATGAGCCGCGACGTGAGAAAACCAACAAAGCGGTTGTGCGCCCAGCGCAGAGTCAGATCAGCCTGGGCATCCGCCCAGTCTGATCAGAGTCTTCGCTGTCCCCATGAAGGTAACTTAGACCCTTAGCTACCCTTTGAGCACTTAACGAAGGGTCTGATCAAGCTTGGCGGAAACCTAGATTGATCTGAGTCTGCGCAGTGCGCACGACCACATTGTTGGTTTTGTCGTGTCGCGACTCATATCAACTAATTTTTCATGCTTTTCTAAAGGCAGGTGGTTGCATGGTATATTTTCATTGAGGAAGACAACTGCATACAGAGCTCTAGATAAGACGGCTTATTTGATGATAATTAAGGATAATTTTTCTTATTTCTCATCGAAACAATATGAAGTGACGAGACGGTTCAGATGAGGGGTCACAACATATGTTTTTATGCAGAATTAACAAAAAATATCCCTAATTATCACCAAATACGCCCTCTTATCTAGAGCTCTGTGCATAATTACCTGCTTGTCTTCTGGTATCTTATACCGCTCTGAAAGCTCTTCCATAACCTCCGTTGGTAGCTGTGTGGATTGATCTAAATTCTCCATATGAATTGAAGCTATTGTGTTGGAGGGACCCTAGAAAAAACAAAAGTCATGTTATAAGGATTACTGAGACAGCAACGATTCAGCTGAAATTATTATTTTTTTCTATTGAAGACAGCTGATAGTTGACTATAAAGACTTCTGTCTGAGGGAATCTTATCAATATATTCATGTTTTTCATTGCCCAAAGCAAAAGAAAGTATGATTTTATATTCATTTCAGCTTCTTTTCCCTTAATAAACAGCCTCACTACTAACATGTTTTCCAAATAATCAGGTTAAACCTACTCTTAATGCCATTGTTAGTCAACTAACCAAAACTTGAACCAACAAGCTACAGAATGCCATGCTACACCTGTCTGCCCAGTGTCACAAAACAGAGCTAAACCAGAAACTAAAGGAACCTTTACCAAGGCTGGAAAACTTATGAGCCGCGACATGACAAAACCAACAATGTGGTTGTGCACCCTGCGCATACTCGGACCAGCCTGGGCAACAGCCTAGCCTGGCCAAACTTTTCAGTAAGCGCTTAAAGGATAGCTAAGGGTCTAAGCTACCTCCATGCGGACAGCGATGACTCTGATCAGACTGGGCGAATGCCTAGGCTGATCTGAGTCTGCGCTGGACGCACAACCACTTTGTTGGTTTTCTCGTGTCGCGGCTCATTAATATGTCTTGCTTCTGCGGTCGCAGGCACAACAAAAAGCAAAGCAGTTTTATTTGTATCTACTTTTTTCACAAAACATAGTTCTTGTTTTAAGAAATGAAATTTGACACTCTGTACTGAGTTAGCATACTTAAATCAGATTGTGAACAGCAAAAGAAATCTGTGTTCACCTATACCATAAGAAATCTAAGTATTGGCACAAATAGGTCCGGGCCAACAGTGCAGACCTTGAAGGAGCAGTCTGATCAGGGTCTATACTGTTTGCCATCCCATCTTCATCTTCTGGATGCATTACTGCAATGAAAAACATGTTGTTCCATTTTTCAGGACAATGATGGTAACTGTTTTGGGTGTCCCAATTTTTGTAATTGTTGAAGTATATCAGTGACATCCAGTAGACATTTTGCCCTGGGAAAAGGAACACCTACCTTTTTCAGGGTTTTGTCTTCAGTATTTTCAACATAGAACTCAAAGTGGAGGGTTGTGGCACTGCTGGGAAATTTCTGAAATGAAAATGCAATACATCAGTACTCCAGATAAGAAGGGGTCACCGGGATAATTTAGGGATGTTTTTTTCCATATTTCTGCATAAACACATATCTTGTGATCCCTCCACACAACCTATGTTTACATTGAGAAATAAGAAAAATTGTCTTGGCATTTTCCTTAAAATCCCAACTTATCTAGAGCTCTGATACATGTGCCCAGGACAAAGTTTAGCAACTCAGACTATAAGGACAAACTTCTGAGGTGAATAGGTACAATCTCAGCGGAAGCCACTATGCCATTTTCACTTTTGCTTCTCTTCTCAATATAGATCAAATCTTAAAGGTAAATTTGCTGTCCTAGCGAAAATATTCTTCCATTTAAGAAAAGACCCCAATTTGAGTTTTATCATCCTGGGAGACAAACGGTTCACTGATATGACTGGCAGCCAGATACAACATCAGTTCATGAATTTTGCAAATATGTACAGCTTGACTTTTAACTTACTGGAAACACATTTCTGGAGAGTCACAAAACACTGAAATACAGTTATACACAATTTACAATGGCCATAATTGAAGTTGGACTCTAGTTTTTGCCAGCTTGTTCGAAATATGTTCCATATACAGTTGTAGTTCTCAATTTAGCAATTCCAGAGAAGAAACTGACTTTATGTGTGAGCAGAAACAATACAAAATTTCTTCCCAAACTTACCGTTACAGGGAGATCACTGCAGCATTCAGCCAGTCCAAAGCCGTTGTCTTTACCTCCCCAACTCTCGGCAAGATGTGTCAGTCTTACAATCAGGCCCTGCTTCTTCTCACTGCTAAGTCGTGTTATGAAGTTTGAACGCTTGCTGCAATTTATCAAAGTCAACAGTTTACAGGTAGCATTGTAACTTAAGTGACAGTTCAACATATACATTACACTGCTTTTGCCCAATTACATTCCCATTTCAAATCATCTTACTAAAGACCATGTTATTTATGTTATTTGCAGACAAAACTTCTTCAAGAATCATACTAACCGCCATTATTTCTGCATGTTGATGGCTAAACAGTATTGCCAAACTGATAAGACTTAACTGGATTAAAATTTGTATGCTATTTTGCTACAAATATGCTACCCATTGTTCTCTTAAGTATCTGAGGAGCGGCTGTAGTGTAGTGGATAACACTCAAGACTACCAATCAAGGGGTCGCAAGATCGATCCCCCGCTTCTCCAGTCTTTCAGATGAGACTTTACATGTAAACCGAGGTCCCGTCTCCATATGACCTCGTTTTTGGTGGGACGTTAAACCCGAGTTCACTCACTCACTCACTTAAGTATCTGGGGCCGTATTCATAAAGCCACTTAAGTCGTTGCTATGCTGTTGCTAAGGCTAAATATCTATAAAGGAGATTCCCTACAACTATGAAATTTGGTCTGGAGGAACAGTCTTTGTAAGACTGTTCCTCCAGAGCAAATTTCATAGTTGTAGGGAATCTCCTTCAAAGAAATTTAGCCTTAGCAACAGCATAGCAACCACTTAAGTCGTTTTATGAATACGGCCCCTGAATACCTTATCTGCCACTGATTCACTCCAAGCACAGAAGATTGTGACATAACCCATTTGTAAAACTTGCATTCTAATGCCATCAAGTATATTTTCAAAATCCTGTCTAACCTGGCACTCTGGAAAGCAGAGCTCCAGATAAGAAGGGGTAACAGGGATAATTCATAGACAATTTTTCTTATTTCTCTATGAAAACATATGTTGTGACCCCTCATTAGAACCGTCTCAACGAGACGGTTCTAATGAGGGGTCACAACGTACATGTATGTTTCTATAGAAAAATAAGGGAAATTATCCTGAAATTATCCCTGTCACCCCTTCTTACCTGGAGCTGTGAAAAAGGTACCTAACTGATGCTAAGTGGTCATACCTGAAGACAAAGAGCAGATTAAGCACTTCCAGAACAATAGTCATATCACAGGAGGCCAACAAT
Source organism: Ctena decussata (assembly GCA_963989385.1). NCBI lineage: Eukaryota > Metazoa > Mollusca > Bivalvia > Lucinida > Lucinidae > Ctena > Ctena decussata. The sequence goes on along the minus strand of OZ022507.1, from coordinate 1,893,888 downwards.
GATGTCAGATGTTCCATCGAGTTGTACAAATGACGAGAGAAGCTGTGCTCTATCAACAAGGCTGTGAAGTGTAGCACTTGAAGTAGCAGCCTCTTTAGCTGTAAAACAAAAAGTTAGAGATTAAAGAATGTTTTTCAGTTCAGTTCAAATCTCTTATCGACGTTACCCAAGTGGCTCAACGGTAAGTAACCATAGTTGCACACACTTGGCGCTGTGTGTCCGTCCAAGAGATTAAAGAATGTTAATCACTGCACCCTTAAATACCTGACCCCAACTCTTTCACCATCAGCCAATTTTATTGGTGTGGAACAAGTACCCTAATGTGTTTAAGTACATGTATTGGGACACCTGAAATAATTAATTTTCCATTTGTCCCAAATGCAAAATTCATTATTGTTTTAGGTGTCCCAATATATATGCACATTTCGGTATTACTGAGGTAAGGATAAGCAGTAATCATTGACAGGTGAGATTTTGTGAGGTTTTTCTCTGAAACCTATCAATGGGAAGAGAACATTTTTCTCACATACAATTATGAGCCTCAACTGTCAGTTAATAATGATGGGTTTAAAGAATAATTCTGGGGTAATTTTTCTTACCTCTTGTGACCTCTTATTCATAGATTTAAACTGACGGGAGACAACATTAAGGTGTGACATAACAAAACCAACAAAGTGGCATGTGTTCAGTGAAGACTCAGTTCAGCCTAGGCATCACAGTTTTTACTTTGGCATGGAAGTAGCGTCGATCCTGACCTATCCTTTAAGCACATAGTGAAGACTGACCACACTGGGTGGATGCCTAGGCTGATCTGCGCCTTTGCTGGGCACATGCCACTTTTTTGCTGGTTTTGTTGAGTTGTAGCTGGAGGGTGGTGGCTGGGCGATGGTGATGGTTATAACTTCCAGTGCCCGGACATCCTATTTGTTTGGATTAAGTATGGCAAGGACTGGGTGTGGGTTGTTTAGATACTTTTATTCTTGTCTATCATTTCTCTTTTCTTTCTCCCCCTCTCTGGGATTCTCCCCAATACAGATTGAAATACCGTCTCAAAAGGCCATTAAACCCGAACAACCAGCCAACCAAATGAGTCGCAGTTCATACTATTTTATGGAGTATTAAGGCGACTGGGCATCCATGTTTTTCCACCTTTTTTACAAATGGAAAGCTTTCCTGTGACTTTTTGTTTGCTTCTGTGGATAAAAAGCTTTCAAGTAGTACAAATTCTTTCCCTTTAAGAGTTGACCATCACTGAGAAAGGGGGAAAAAAGAAAAGAGTCACTTCCCCTGAACTTAGACCCCTTCAACTAAACTAGAAATCTGTCCACAGAACACAAATGACTTGTCTTTATCTTTTTTTCAGAAAACATATGAGCCATGACACAACAAAACCAACAAAGTGGCATGTGCACCATACGAAGGCTTAGATCAGCCTGGACATCCGCCCAGTCTGACCAGAGTCTTTGGTGTCCACAGGAAGCTAACTTACACTCTCACCCACTGTTTAAGCACATAGCGAAGACTCAGACTGAGCGGATGCCCAGGCTAATCTGAGTCTTTGCTAAGCGCACATGCCACTCTGTTGGTTTTCTTGTGTCGCGACTCATATAACCTAACAGCATCAGATCTTCAAATTAATTAATGGACTCATCTTTCAAAGACAGACAGCTTTTGTGGCTTCCTGTATGCTTCCCTAAGTGGAAAAGATTTTGTCAAAATGGATCAACTCTTATGGGAAATAATTCACTCAAACAATTCTTTTCTTAGAGCTATGTACAAGCCCGACTTACCTCAGTATTTTCTGGCAAGTCACAGGCCAGGGTCCATGAGTTCTCACTCTGTTTCTTACAGGTTTTCTCCAGGACCCCATCAAATATATCCAGCACATCTGCCCAGTGATACAGCTCACACTGTTAAGAGAAAACAAACAAGTATAGGAAATGCATTGACACATGACAAAATCAACATGACCTGTCGGAGTACAGGATAGCTCACCTGCAGTGCCTTGCCCATCACATAAAAAAACTTTAACGTAAAACTTTAAAGTGTCACGCCCTTGCCAACGCCCACGCTGACGTCCAAGTGGCAACAGGCGAGCTAAAAACTGAAATATCTACTGTATTAATCTCATTCAACACAATCGTGGCTTCACATTTTCAAGAAAGACAGCATTAGACTGGGATAATGAACTGTCACTAATTTTCACCACTGGAGCATAAAGTGCATTTTTCACCTTCATCCTTGATAACATCCATAGAAGACAGTTCAAAGACAGTTAAGAGGTACCCATAAAGGCAAACACTATAATACAGAGCTCTACATAAGAGGGAGTATTTGATGATAATTAAAGATTATTTTTCTTATTTCTGCATAAAACCATATCACTGGGTGGTTGCTTAGTCCCGGTGAGCGAGGATTTTTTCTGACAATCGTCAACGATTTTTTCTGACAATTAGTGTCTCGTAAGCGTGACGAAGCAAAAGGGTAAGTGAACAAACTTATTTTCAATTTTTTCTCCTGATCTTTTGCAGACAGGCTGTTTTCTGAAGCATTTTATGAGCGCATTTAGTCGTTTGTCACATTTTTCTGTGAAATAACCTCTGCAAACCAAGGACGAAAATTACAGCAAATGTCAAGGATTTGCTCCTACAACGAATTTAATGTCCCGGATTTTTTCCTACAGTGTCCCGGATTTTTTCCTACCACATATATTGCATTTCAGAGACCCAAAACTCGGATTATAGACTCAGCAATTAGATTTTTTAGTGTGTAATCTATTTTTATTTCGCCGATTGAACATCAGAAGCATTACTGACATGTATGCCGTGGTATGCCTCAAGGAAAACTATCACTACAGGTGTTCATGAGTGAAAAAAATCATTACACGACAGAAAGAGAGGATTTTTTTTATCTTTTATGCTTAATAACTACAGTGCCTTATACTTTATAATTACAGTGATCAGATTGTTCCAAGTTGATATTGCTGGCGCCAGAGAATTAACCTTTCTCCTTGCCATTTCGCTTCAGTGTGGTGTTGCTAAGCGTTGATGGATGAATGACTACTTTTCAAAAGTATTTCAGTCAGATAAAGACGACGGTAGGGGGGTAATGAAAAGCTGTGTGCAGTGGAATCCCGTTTACGATGTATAGATTTCCGCCTTTAGCAGGTATCGAACCAGAGACCGCTAGATCAGCAGGCCAGCGCTTAACCTACTGAGTTACCTGGGCTGCTGTTGCTTAGCGTGTTTAGTGGTATGATATCGGGTGTAAACGCTGTTTGCCCCTAGAGGATGGTGTGGAAGTGTCTAACAAAAGCAAAACCAAAGAATGCCTATCAAATCATAAAAAGTTTGGAGTGGAGGCCCTATTAGCAAATTCATTGATTTAGTAGGCCCTACATCCTTACATACGGCCATAGGCCTACTCATACTTGTGAATCCATTATATAACCTAATTGCTGTTTGAATAAACTACATTGACTGAAATGCCAGCATTATATAGTCTGACGTCACTGCGACCTTGGACGTCACGAGATCTCTGATGTCGCGTCATAAACTACGCAAAATCAAAGTCAGGAGATCTACTCCCACCCACGTGTTTCCACCATCTTCTTCGATTTGCCAGATAATTTCCAGGTAAAATTTTGTTTGCGCACATTTATACAGTTGATTACTTTTCGAGTATACACGGGGGTAGTACCAATTTGCTTACCTGTGCTGTCGACCGAACCGTACAAAGACGCCATTTGAAGATGCCAAAAGGAAGTGACTCGCGACAGAGAAGGAGGTAGTAAGCAGTATCAGTTATGGTCGATGACACATGTATATTATAATGAGGTGGTTGTCGACCGAATGATACTTCTGTCGGCTGTCTCGGTCGACAACCACTTTAGCATGTATAGAAACTGACTGGCTCTGTTGACAGCACAGGCGTGGGAAATTGGTATTAGCCCCGTGCTTCACTATGTATTTCATTTTCGTGCTCAGTAAATAACTGTTTATGAACAGATTTTGTAGGTGTGTTAATTCTTCGAATTTTTTGGACAGGACTTTGTGTGATTGTTCTTGTGTGTATTGACACCTTGTTGTTTGCAAACTGGATATTTTGTATGTCACATCTAACGAACTGCCTAACACATCAAATACTCTTGCTTTATAGTTTATTAGGTTCCCTTCTGCATTACAAAGCGGCCACAGAAGACAAAGTTTTTCGTTTGGATGTTTTTCAACACAGTGTCGAAGGGTCGTAGTGGCATCAGGAAATGACTTGAGACAGTATTTGCATTTACTGTTTTTCCCTTCATCATGCAAATGATGACAAAATCGAAACTATGAACCCTTCGGAAGCAAGGAATACGTAAAAGACATTACAACAGAAGTCATTTTTTTCAAACTTGAATCTCCTCTTCATGTGCAGATTACACCGAGTCTGCTATTTTCATTTTTTGGAAGTGTTCCATTTTTCTAAACAAATCTAACATTTCAAATCTTATTTAACTTCACATGAAACTGGAGGTGCCGTTCGACTATTAAAAGTTCCCCCGTACTCCATCATAGTGCAATAAGTGCTGTGTGGCGGCCGAAAAACGTCTCGCCAAACTTCACCATAGGGCAGATTATATAATTTTCTGGTCATTTTGGAAACAATTGTTTCATTTTGAGTCATTCTGAAAATAGAGTTGCCGAGCGCTGCTAGGGGCATGGCTGGTGTTGCCCATTACATGTATAACACGGAACGGAATACCGGTAACTTGATAATAATTATTTGTCTGAGAAAATCTGAAGTCTGTTGAAATAATTTCAGTATGCAATGTCATTGAAAAATTGATGGATCATGGCAAACAGTTTATAACAATGACGTCATACATCTGTTACCATAGTAACTAGGAGTTCAAAATCATGCCAGAGTGACGTCATCTAGACGTCATTCTGCCAAGAGTCTGTAATTCCGCAATAGCTAGTATCATTTGTATGGGAGTATGGCAAACAGTGTTTACTACGCTCCATCAATTTTTCAGTGGCATTACATACTGAAATTCTTAAAACAGAAACTTCATATTTTCTCAAACAAATAGAAACGTCACTGAAACAGGCGTTAGAAGGCGTGTAATGGCCATTAAATATCTCACCGTGCCCAATCATAGTGCAGATTATATAATTTCCGATCCTTTGGAATTATTGATTTCATTTCGACAAATTTTAAAAGAGATTAGCTCCTGGTAGGGACATGGCTGCAATTTGATTGATTGATTGAGTTGATGCTTAACGTCCACGGTAAACAGCTATGGTCATGTCGGGATGGTCAGTTAACCTAACCACACTATTCCTGGGCAGGCTTAGACCTCCTAAGCGGTTAACAAGTACTAAGTGCACATACTTTCGCCAGAAACTGACAACTGCCCTTCTTGAATCGGAGAAACGAAAGTATGTGGCCAGACCGGGTTTCGAACCCAGGACCTCTGACTTATAAGTCAGGTGCCCTACCGATTGCGCTACGCGGCCCGGCGGCTACAACTGAACCGAGTATGTTATTTTCATTTATTCCTTTTATGTATCCCTTGCTTTCAAAGGATTGACTTTCAGAACATTTTGGTTTAAACATTTCTGTTCTGGTGTTGATGTGTAGTATGTAAAAATGTTCAGTCCCTCAAGCGTAGAACCGGCTGGACCTGTGCATTTTCAAGCCTCACATACACTATGCTATGGTGAGGATTGTGAGGAACAGGCAAGCACTGTTCACCAAAGATAGTACGAAAGGAAATATTGATGCTTTGGAATCACACACATACACACGTACGCACACATGCATGCACGCACAAGTCTGGAGAAACAATGTAAATTTACTATGCCTCATAAGAGAAAAAAAATAGCCTAACCGTGGCGGCACTCAAATTTACAACCAAATTTGAAGCAATAGAATGGGCTACATGGTGCATACAATGGAAAGGCTGGTCTTTTGATGACCGACAAATATTTTGTCATCCATTTATGTACCAAAATTAAGTTTGAAGCATTTTTTGATCTTGCTGTTCAATATATGCGCAATAACGTACCATAACAACTGCTCATTTTGTGGTTTGCTTTGTCAGAAAAAATCAGGCGCTTTAAATCTATTGTAGGAGCAAATCCGGGACTTGTAGGAAAAAATCCGGGACATATGAAAAATGAAAATGGGCTTACAGAGCTATTTATATTATTGTAAAGTGTCAAAAAATAATGAGACATTTTTCCCAACACCGATTTATGATTAAAACTAACGTTACCCTATGGTAAACTTCGCAGACATAGACATAGAGGATAGTTCTTCAAGCTGTACCCTAAACGAAAATTTCCAGGTATCTTATATCTGTTGACCACGTTAAACATGTGTATTTTATCTAATTTGCCTAATCTCTACCAAGAATAAGCATAGGATTTGTAAATAAATGTTTTAATCGACTAAACTCGCCATTTTGTCGCACCAGTTTTCTGTTATGACGTCACGGAGAAAAAATCATTGACGATTTGGAAAAAATCCGGGACCGTTGTCAGAAAAAATCGTTGACGATTGTCAGAAAAAATCATCGCCCACCGGGACTAAGCAACCATCCAGTGCATATGTTGTGACCCCTCATCTGAACCATCTCATCAAGATGGTTCAGATGAGGGGTCACAACATATGTTTTTATGCAGATTTAACAAAAATTATCCTTAATTATCACCAAATACTCCCTCTTATCTAGAGCTCTGCAAAAGTTGCTGTCTCCAATTTCCTTTAACCATGGCACTCCTTTATTCACTCACGGATGATATATGAAGTTGGTTGCAGCTAAATAAGATGACATTTTTGTTCATTGTATGATGTTATTTTGTCAATATTGGTGACTTCAAGACTTAAGGACAGCAAAAATGAATTTAATACCTCCAGTATGGTACTGATGAAAAAGACTGATCTTACCTTTCCATAGCTCCAGGATTTCACAGAATTTAGTTCTGACAACAGATTATCTTCAGTCGCTGATTTCAGCCTCTCTATCAGTGGTCTACAATCTGCAGGCTGTAAACAAAAGTACCATATTCATTCAGTCATTAGCCGGGAGTTTTCCCTTCCAAAACAATTTCGAAGAATCAGATCTGTCTTGTAAGACGTATCTAGATCTTTGGGATTGTTTGGAAAGCCAAAAAAACTAGAAAACTGTGTCTGTAACACACTAATGAAGCCCCCGTGCAGCACCTGTTACAGGGTGTGTAAATCCCTGAAGCACTGTTTAAGTACAAACACCATCTACAAGGAATCCTCCATAAGCATCATACAAACTCCATAACCTCTAGTGCAAAAATGCAGCCTAATAAAAAACTAAGTTTGAAAGGCCATAATTTTGTCAAAATAAGTAATTTTTAAATTAAAAACCAACATACACACCTTCAGTATGTCCACAACAAGTATACAATGTCTGAAAAAAACAGCCACTGAAAATTGTGGGAGTTGATTAAACAAAGTACTAACCCTACAATGCAAACATATGCCTAAAATGACTAAGTCTAAACAGCTGTAATTCTGTCAAAATTAATTCCAGCTCCAACAAAAACCCACATGCACATCTTCAGTAAGTCCACAACATGTAAACAAGGTTTGAAAAAGATTCATTGAAAACTGTGGGAGGAGTTGATTACACAAACTCCATACCCTACAATGCAAAAATTTGCCTAAAATGACTAAGTTCGAAAGGCCGTAATTCTGTCAAAATTAATTCTAGCTCCATCCATCAAAAACCCACATGCACATCTACAATATGTCCACAGCATGTATGCAAGCTATGGAATTTGGAAAAGATACACTGAACACTATAAGAGGACCTGATTACACAAACTCCATACCCTACAATGCCAAAATTTGCCTAAAATGACTAAGTTCAAAAGGCGGTAATTCTGTCAAAGTTAATTCTAGCTCCATCAAAAATACACATGCACATCTTCAATATGTCCACAACATCTATGCAAAAATTGAAAAAGATCCACTGAAAACTGTGGGAGGAGTTGATTACACAAACTCTATACCCTAAAGTGTGATGAACGGATGGACAGACAGACAGACAGGAGCAAATCTTAATGCCCCCCTGACTATCGTCACAGGGGCATCAAAATAAAAATATTGCTGAATTTATAAATTTGCAGTAATTTTGGACGAGCAAACTCCATTCTTCTAACCACGTAAGTAATAAATCTTGCAGAGCTCCAGAGGAGAGGGTGTATTTGATGATTAAGGAAAATTTGTTATATCTCCATTGAAACATCTGCTGCAACCCTCTTATCTGAACCATGTTGTCAAGGCCATTCAGATGAGGGCTCACAACATGTTTTCAAGGACCTCTGATGTGATCCACTTATCTTAAATGAAAATCTGGCTCACAATAAATTGAACTGCTAAAATTTGTGGTTCACAGTATGCAAATCTGGCTCGCATTTTGCAAGACGTGTTAAATTTGATTTCTGACCTCTGAATAGAAACCTGAACTATGTCTAAGCGCTATGTTTAATTTCACTTCTGCAATCATACAATGTATGCCTTAATCAGGCTTCTCAATAATCCCACATCTAGGATCCTGGCATCATTTTTTCTCTTCTTATTTCTCATCAAATCTTTGCGAAAAGTCCCAAACAAGCCTGATTATCAAACATAAAACATTCTCAAACAACTGATTATCAAACAAACCAAGAAAATCTCTCAGAAAATTAAATTCAGCATTTAATGCAACCTTACCACTTCTGTTGTTGATTTCTTCAATTTATTCCTGTCAATCTTCATGTTGGCAGGTGTTCACCTAAAATTACAAGAAACAGAGCTCTAGATAAGAGGGAGTATTTGGTGATAATTAGGGATAATTTTTGTTAATTCTGCATAAAACCATATGTTGTTACCCCTCATCTGAACCGTCTCGACGAGACGGTTCAGATGAGGGGTCACAACATATGGTTTCGATGAGAAATAAGAAAAATTATCCTTAATTATCATCAAATACTCCCTCTTATCTAGAGCTCTAAGGAAAGTACATGTAACTTTATTATTAAATTTATTTCAAAGTCATATTCCAAGTCCACAAACACTACAAGAGGGCCAAGTGGCCCTGAATCGCTCACCTGAGCAAAAAGGTTAAAGGTCAAACTAGGGTCATAATTTGAACAAACCTGATAGTTTGCAACCATTTCCAAATGGTTCTGAAGAAGAAGATTTTTGAATGTTTTTCTATGTATTGCTATGGTTCAAACCCTGGAGCCCCTGGGGCAGGGCCATTTTGGACCCTGGGGCCATCACTTGAATAATCTTGGTAAAGGACCACTAGGCAATGCTAAAAGCTAAATTTTAAGCCTCTGAGCCAAGTGGTTCTGAAGCAGAAGACTTCTGAATATTTTCCTATGTATATCTATGGTTCAAACCCAGGACCCCCTGGGGCAGGGCCATTTTTGACCCTGGCACCATCATTTGAACAAACTTGGTAAGGGACCACTAGGCAATGCATCATACAAAATTTCAAGCATCTGCACTAAGGGGTTCTGGAGAAGAAGGTTTTTAAGTACATTTTAATTTCGAACCCAAGACTGCCTGCCCCAGGGCCGTTTTGGATCCCAGGGCCACCATTTGCACAAACTTTGTAGGAGTCCACCAGGCAATTCATCATACCAAATTTCAAGCATCTGAGCCAAGTGGTTCTGAAGAAGAAGATTTTTTAATAGTTTCCTATGTATTTCAATGGCTCAAACTCAGGACTCCCTGCCGCAGGGCCATTTTTGGACCATGGGGCCATCATTTGAACAAACTTGATAAAGGACGACAAGGCAATGCATCATACCAATCTTCAAGCATCTGAGCCAAGTGGTTCTGAAGAAGAAGATTTTTGAATATTTTTCTATGTAGTTCTATGGTTCAAACCCAGGACCACTTGGGGCGGGGTCATTTTAGACCCTGGGGTCATCATTTGAACAAACTTGGTAAAAGACTACTAGGCAAAGCTACATACCAAATTTCAAGCATCTGAGCCAAGTGGTTCTGAAGAAGATTTTTTAAATATTTTTCTATATATTTCTATGGTTCAAACCTAGGACTCCCAGTCGCAGGGCCATTTTGGACCGTGGGGCCACCATTTAAACAAACTTGGTAAAGGACTACTAGGCAATGCTACATACCAAATTTCAAGCATATGAACCTTGCGGTTCTGAAGTAGAAGATTTTTTAATATTTTTCTATGTTTTTCTATGGTTAAAACCTGGGACTCCATGCCCTGGGGCCATTTTGGACCCTGGGGTGCCCATTTGAACAAACTTCGTAGAGGACAACTAGGCAATGTTACATACCAAATTTCAAGCATCTGAGGCAAGCAGTTCTGGTGAAGAAGATATTTAAGTATTTTTTAGTTTCGAACACAAGACCCCCTGCCCCAGGACCATTTTGGACCCTGGGGCCACCATTTGAACAAACATGATAGAGGACCACTAGGCAATTCTACAAACCAAGTTTCAAGCATCTGAGCTAAGCAAATCTGGAGAAGAAGATTTTTAAGTATTTTTTAGTTTCGAACCCAAGACCCCCTGCCCCAGGGCCATTTTGGACCCTGGGGCCACCATTTGAACAAACTTGGTAGAGGACCACTAGGCAATGCTACATACCAAATTTTAAGCATCTGAGCCAAGCAGTTCTGGAGAAGAAGATTTTTAAGTAATTTTAGTTTCCAACCCAAGACCCCCTGCCCCAGGGCCATTTTGGACCCTGGGGCCACCATTTGAACAAACTTGGTAGAGGACCACTAGGCAATGCTACATACCAAATTTCAAGCATCTGAGCCAAGCAGTTTTTGAGAAGAAGATTTTTAAGTATTTTTTAGTTTCGAACCCAAGAACCCCTGCCCCAGGGCCATTTTGGACCCTGGGGCCACCATTTGAACAAACTTGGTAGAGGACCACTAGACAATGCTTCATACCAAATATCAAAGCCCTAGGCCCAGCGGTTTCAGAGAAGATGTCATTTAAAGCAAATTGTTGACGACGCACGACGGACGACGCACGACGGACGACGCACGACGGACACTGGGTGATCACAATAGCTCACCCTGAGCCTATGGCTCAGGTGAGCTAAAAAGGCTGCTAGATGTATCATACAGATGAGATGACAGATTCTACAAAAGAGAGCAACATTATTCTATTCTGCACTGACATTAATTACAATAATTAGGGCTGCAACAATACGCCAGAAGCATATTGCGATATATTGCAATACAGGGTAAGTGTATTGCAATAATATCACAATATATTGCTTCAGAAGTAAACATATAATTACATAAGAAATCTAAGATAAGTCTTCTGTTTTTATTTTTTTAGGGTATTATAATTTGGCCTTAAACCCATCAACTGTCCCCGAAGAGACAGCTTCAATTGTAAGGCCATTCCACTCAGTCATAATGAAAGTGAAAGTAGAATAAGACCGAGTGAATAATGAGTGATATTAGACAGTTTTTTTAAAGGGACAAGTAGATTTTTGAAAGGACGAGTAAAAATTTGAAAGCACTTGCCCTTGCCCTGCAGGACAAGTACCTTCAAAGAAAAATTTCAAGCCTTGCATCAGTGGTTTATTTACAACTTTATGCCTATGGGTCCAGGGACTTGCTGGACTCCAAACCAATGGGTCCCAGCACAAAATAACGATTCCAAAACATTTTTTTCTACTGCAATTTTATAATTTCATTGAGTCCTGGAACTCCTTACAGGGATACAGATGAACACATTTTTTATAGGTGCAAGCTGGGCCCCTAAAAACTGAAAATTAATCGCCCCGCCAGAAATCTAGGGGCCATGAGAATTTTTTATTCAAAATTTGCGGGAGAACTGTGCTGTTTCCGTAGGCTTTGTAGGAAACCCTTCTTTCTTCAGGGTTTTGCTTCCTTTTGGCAACCGGGTGTGAAACACAAGCGATGTATTGCCACATTATGAGTCAAAAATTTATGAACAGTGGAGGCGGCCATGATGTTTCTCAAAAGTGAGTTAAACCCAACACACAAGCATGACGAAACTTCGAATATTCAAAGCAGATATCAGCGCGGAGGTTAGCAACGCGCTTTGAGGTGGCGGATTTTACTCGTCCCAAAACACGCCAGACACAGGCTGACAGCTGATGATTGCAAGGTGGGCGACAGTCATTTTAATTTTAGGCGCCCAGCTGATTTTTTACTCGCAGTGGGCGAGTGAGCAATCGCTAGTCTGTATCCCTGCATTAAAATAAGAATTTTGCATCCCAGAGGAAATTTGTGCATACAGGATGCGGATAAAAAAATCACTGGTTCCATGCAAAGAAAATCAAGGCTGACTAGTCACAAACCAATGTGTTGCACAAAAAAGAGCCATAGAAATAATAAAAACAAGAGGGCCATGGTGGCCCTGAATCGCTCACCTGAGCATTAATCAGTTCACTGGCTCTGGTGAAGATTTATTTTATAAGAGTTTTTACCATACTAACATTTGACCTAGTTTTTGACCCGACATGACCCAGTTTCAAACTTGGCCTGGATATTGTAAGAATAAACATTCTGACACAGTTTCATTGAGATTGGATCAAAACTGTGCCCTCTGGAGCGTATACAAGGTCGTTCTTATATTTGACCTAGTGACCAAGTTTTTGACCCGACACGACCCAGTTTCAAACTTTACCTAGATTTCATTAAGATAAACATTCTGACAGAGTTTCATGAAGATTGGATCAAAACTGTGCCTTCTAGGGTGTACACAAAGTTTTTCTAAGATTTGACCTTGAGCCGACGTGACTCAGTTTCATAGGGGGCTTAGATATATGGACAATAAACATTTTGACATAGTTTCATGAAGACTGGATCAAAACTATGCCTTCTAGTGCTTACACAACATTTTTCTAAGATTTGACCTAGTGACCTAGTTTTTTACCCGACATGACCTACTTTCAAACTTGGTCGAGAGTTTATGAAGATAAACATTCTGACAAAGTTTCATAAAGATTAGATCAAAACTGTGTCCTCTAGAGGGTACACAAGGTTTTTCTATGATTTGACCTAGTGACCTAGTTTTCGACCCGACATGACCCAGTTTCAAACTTTCCTACATATTATGAGGATAAACATTCTGACAAAGTTTCATGAACTTTGAATCAAAACTGTGCCTTCTAGAGCGCACACAAGGTTTTTCTAAGATTTGACCTAGTGACCTAGTTAATGACTCCACATGACCCAGTTTCGAACTTGGCCTAGAGTTTATGGAGATAAACATTCTGACAATGTTTCATAAAAATTGGATCAAAACTGTGTCCTCTAGAGCGTACACAAGGTTTTTCTATGATTTGACCTAGTGACCTAGTTTTTGACCCGACATGGCCCAGTTTCAAACTTGTTCTAGATATTATGAGGATAAACATTCTGAAAAAGTTTCATGAACTTTGGATGAAAACTGTGCCTTGTAGAGCATACACAAGGTTTTTCTAAGATTTGACCTAGTGACCAAGTTTTTGACCCGACATGACCCAGTTTCAAACTTATCCTACATATTATGAGGATAAACATTCTGACAAAGTTTCATGAACTTTGGATCAAAACTGTGTCCTCTAGAGCGTACACAAGGTTTTTCTATGATTTGACCTAGTGACCTTGTTTTTGATCCGACATGACCTACTTTCAAACTTGGCCAAGAGTTTATGGAAGTAAACATTCTGACAAAGTTTCATAAAGATTAGATCAAAACTGTGTCCTCTAGAGCGCATACAAGGTTTTTCTATGATTTGACCTAGTGACCTAGTTTTTGACCCGACATGACCCAGTTTCAAACTTATCCTACATATTATGAGGATAAACATTCTGACAAAGTTTCATGAACTTTGGATCAAAACTGTGCCTTGTAGAGCGTACACAAGGATTTTCTAAGATTTGACCTAGTGACCTAGTTTTTGACCCAACAAGACCCAGTTTCGAACTTGGCCTAGAGTTTATAGAGATAAACATTCTGACAATGTTTCATAAAGATTAGATCAAAACTGTGTCCTCTAGAGCATACACAAGGTTTTTTCTATTATTTGACCTAGTGACCTAGTTTTTGATCCGACGTGACCCAGTTTCAAACTAATCCTAGATATTATAAGGATAAACTTTCTGATTAAGTTTCATGAACTTTGGATCAAAACTGTGCCTTCTAGAGCGCACACAAGGTTTTTCTAAGATTTGACCTAGTGACCTAGTTTTTGATCCGACATGACCTAGTTTCAAACTTGGCCTAGAGTTTATGGAGATAAACATTCTGACAAAATTTCATAAAGATTGGATCAAAACTGTGTCCTCTAGAGCGTACACAAAGTTTTTCTATGATTTGACCTAGTGACCTAGTTTTTGACCCGACGTGTTCCAGTTTCAAACTTGTTCTAGATATTATGAGGATTAACATTCTGACAAAGTTTCATGAACTTTGGATGAAAACTGTGCCTTGTAGAGCGTACACAAGGTTTTTCTAAGATTTGACCTAGTGACCAAGTTTTTGACCCGATATGACCCAGTTTCAAACTTATCCTACATATTATGAGGATAAACATTCTGACAAAGTTTCATGAACTTTGGATCAAAACTGTGTCCTCTAGAGCGTACACAAGGTTTTTCTATGATTTGACCTAGTGACCTTGTTTTTGATCCGACATGACCTACTTTCAAACTTGGCCGAGAGTTTATGGAAGTAAACATTCTGACAAAGTTTCATAAAGATTAGATCAAAACTGTGTCCTCTAGAGCGCACACAAGGTTTTTCTATGATTTGACCTAGTGACCTAGTTTTTGACCCAACATGACCCAGATTCAAACTTGTCCTACATATTATGAGGATAAACATTCTGACAAAGTTTCATGAACTTTGGATCAAAACTGTGCCTTGTAGAGCGTACACAAGGCTTTTCTAAGATTTGACCTAGTGACCTAGTTTTTGACCCAACAAGACTCAGTTTCGAACTTGGCCTAGAGTTTATAGAGATAAACATTCTGACAATGTTTCATAAAGATTGGATCAAAACTGTGTCCTCTAAAGCATACACAAGGTTTTTTCTATGATTTGACCTAGTTACCTAGTTTTTGACCCCACGTGACCCAGTTTCAAACTTATCCTAGATATTATAAGGATAAGGATATTCTGATTAAGTTTCATGAACTTTGGATCAAAACTGTGCCTTCTAGAGCGCACACAAGGTTTTTCTAAGATTTGACCTAGTGACCTAGTTTTTGATCCAACATGACCCAGTTTCGAACTTGCCCTAAAGTTTATGAAGATAAACATTCTGACAAAATTTCATAAAGATTGGATCAAAACTGTGTCCTCTAGAGCGTACACAAGGTTTTTCTATGATTTGACCTAGTGACCTAGTTTTAGACCAGACATGACCCAGTTTCAAACTTATCCTAGATACTATGAGGATAAGCACTCTGACAAAGTTTCATGAACTTTGGATGAAAACTGTGCCCTCTAGAGCGTACACAAGGTTTTTCTAAGATTTGACCTAGTGACCTAGTTTTTGACCCGACATGACCCAGTTTCGAACTTGGCCTAGATTTTATGGAGATAAACATTCTGACAAAGTTTCATAAAGATGGAATCAAAACTGTGTCCTCTAGAGCATACACAAGGTTTTTCTATGATTTGACCTAGTGACCTAGTTTTAGACCCGACGTGACCCAGTTTCGAACTTGTCCTAGATACTATGAGGATAAACATTCTGACAGTTTCATGAACTTTAAATGAAAACTGTGCCCTCTAGAGCGTACACAAGGTTTTTCTAAGATTTGACCTAGTGACCTAGTTTTTGACCCGACACGACCCAGTTTCGAATTTGGCCTAGATTTTATAAAGACTAACATTCTGACAAAGTTTCATAAAGATTGGATCGAAACTGTGCCCGCTAGAGTGTACACAAGCAAAAGTTGACGGACGTCCGTCCGGACGGACGAACGACGGACATCAGGGTATCCCAAAAGCTCACTCTGAGCACTTCTTGCTCAGGTGAGCTCAGGCCTGTGGAAATAGAAAAATCTCTTACTTGTCCAGGGACAAGTAAAGAGTCGAATGCCACTTGTCCGGCAAAAAATTACTTGTCCAAAACCACTTATATGATGTTTGCATATCTTGACGATTATTCCGTTAAAATCATTAATCTCATTATTATTTTGACAAAACTCATCTCTCATTTTAAATAGCCTCACACATCTTATTCTATAATTTTTTTTTCAAGGAACTGTACCAAATGGAATGGCAAACAGTGCGGAACCTGACCAGACTGCTCCTGCAGGAGCAGTCTGATCTGGGTTCCCACTGTTTGCCTTAGTATATTTCTAAAACAAAAATATAGTTGTTGTAACTGAAAAGGAAACCATATACTTTTTCCATAGTTGTCCCAGGGCAAGTACATTAAAATTTTTCACTTGTCCTGAGTGAAATGGGACAAGCAGGACAAGTCGGGCATGGTATTTCCACAGCCCTGGGTGAGCTAATGATACCCCTAAGTAAACTGCTGAATAAAATTGTTTACACAAACCTCTATCGTAGGTGGACCTGTTTCAGTGACTGACCAGTTTCAGTGACCTTTTAAATTTTGTCAATATTTTTAAAAAGTGATGCAGCAAATAATTCTTTTTTGCAGAGATATACCCTAAGTTATATTGCCTTTGTGTAGGTTTGATAATAACATCATTCTACCTAAACAAACTTCACAGTATACAGGTTTTCATGACAACCCCATTTTTCATACATTTTTCTTATTACTTTTTCTACACTGTAAAATTCCAATCAAATTTATTATCAGAGGAATATTTCTGATTTATTTTCTACTTGGATATGTTAATTAGCATGTTATATTTCTGTTTATAGAACTGAAGATATAAATGACATACATTAAACATTGATTTTATGGTATTGAAATAATTGCTGTCCTTAGAACAGCACAGCTGCTTTTTCAACCAGTCTGCAAAGTTTCTTTTTAAATATTGTTGAAATTAAGTGACCAGGGACTAAACACTAGTTGAAAATATCTTTACTATTGTTTTCAGCATAAAATACTATAAAAACATTTGGATAAAATGTATCTGCATGCAAGTTTTGGTTTGTTTTGTAACCCCACCCCCTTATTTTGACAGGGTATTTCTTAATTTTCATGATGTCATCTTTTTCTTGATAAGCATGTGCAGCCATTGCCTTCAGTATGTTTTTATATTCAGTTTATGAGTTTCAATCTTGAGCAACAGCAACCAGCTTCATATTGCAACTTGTATAGAAAATGAGTGGGTGTCACTGAAACTGGTCCGACTTTATTACTGTAAGCTAAATATAGGTCTAGAAAATAAAGGCCTCTGAAATTCAGTGTTTCAACTTTTCCATCTTTATCTGGGTAACATTCACAAGTTAGAATGCCTCACTAAAATAACCCATGAAAGAAATCCTGTTTTTATGTGAAACATTGCCACTGTGTGTATAATACGGTTAGGGTCACTGAAACTGGTCATTCGAGGATATGTCACCCCACCCACCACCAGAATTATCCGCAGAAGCACGTGGTTCTGGTTTCGGGTTAATTCAAGGACAGCGCCGACGTTTTACAAATCTACACAAACAACAATTATCTTCATTAAAATTTAGCAATATAATGTTTAATTATCGTTTAATTCGCTAATTATTTCCGGTCTTTTCAGAAATCTGCGAAGATTATTGGGAAAAAATGGCGGAATATTTTACAGGCGTATATTTTCAGTCTAGCCACAATAACAGAGCCTTAAATTATCAGAAAATCTGACTGACTTATTTATTTTTCCCACATACACACTTTACTTTGTTATCGAACATTTCAAATTCTTACAATTCCATTTTTTATGAAAATGAAAATTCATCTCCAGACGGCTGCCATGTTGAAAAAATTTCACAGTTGCCCGGATGCTGATGGAGGGGAAAGGGTAAAACCTTGATCCAGTGGCAGGGTAGTGTAGAGTAGGATCGACTGGGATTGATAGATAGATGCCCAGCAGGCACATGACGTCAAAGTGACGTCGTTCCGACGTCGATGCGACGCAATGACGTCGCATCGACGCCAGCAGGCACATGACGTCAAAATGACGTCGTTCCAACGTCGATGCGACGCAATGACGTCGCATCGTCGCATCGGCGTCAGAACGGCGTCATTTTGACGTCATGTGCATGCTGGATAGATAGATAGATAGATAGATAGATAGATAGATAGATAGATAGATAGATCGCTGGACAGATGGATAGATGGATGAATGGCTGGATTGGATTTTGAAACAAAATCCTGGTTAAGGTAAACTAGATACGTTCAGTCCATAAAAACACGGAATGGGAGGCGATGTTCCAGTGGTGAAATGCTTGACTCGTTATCCAGTGATTATCAGGTAAGCCTCTGTAATACAAAAATGGTGGTACCATACCACTACTAAAATGTTCTGGGCACATCAAAGAACAAGACAGGATTAACGCCCGGACCCTGACCTGCATACGCTATACCAATCAAATAACAGAAAAATCTGTGACACTTCAAAGCGCTAGGGCAGCTAAAAACAAGACCAGGTGGAAAGAGAATGTTGCAAAGACATATGTGGTACCCCAACGACCATGCAAGGTAATGGGATAGGCTTAACTAAAAAAAAACTGCATCGCATTTATAGGGAAATCGGTACACTCTCAGGGGAAGCAACTCTTCAATTTTCATTTTATGCCCTTTTCAATTGGGGTCAACTTTTATAGTAAAAGCAAATTATTTCATTTCTGAGTAGATCCCCTATTGGAAGGGCCCATCCTTCGGAAAAGCGACTAGGAAGTCACAGGTTGTTTCTTTTGTAAAAAAATGCGGAAAACATGGAGGTGTAACCTTATACTTAAAGACATATATTCTTGTTTATTGGATGCCATAATCCTGTTATGCAACAGTGCATTGGCATGACTGTTTCATCAAAGGCAATACCCCACTTCACATAGGTAATGACATATCAGAGTCATAAAGCCAATATAGACTGAGGGTGTGTTCTCTTTAGAAGAGAATATTTGTCTTTAAAGGGAGTGACCTACATCCCCGGATCCAGGGGGTTGCCTTAAGCCCAGCCACCTGAGGCTCTGTGCAGGAATAAAGGTAATAAGGAGCATCTCATAATAATCTGAGATGAAATGCCTTAAGGGTAGATTGAAATATATGTTGTGACCGCCTCGCGGAGGCGATTCCAATGAGATGCCATAACATATTTTCAAAGCTAAGCATGCTGTTTTTTTATCTTGATTTTCATCGAATACTCTATTTCATATGGAGCCCTGATTATGGCCTCTGTCTTTGGGCTCTATGTCCCACCAGTTGTCCAGAGAGGGCCCCGCCTGGTAGCTGTGGTCTAGATCCGGACCTGACCTACCTGACATTTCAAGCTTTGCGAGGTTAGAGTTGTGTTGAAACGTTGAGGATCAAACAGCACCATCAAACATTTATGGATATGAAATTTTGCAATCTGCATATTTTTTCGTTAATCTGTAATAATCTATTCGAAGATCAAGACCCTATATAGAATCCTTCCAGCAGGCAGCCTAACTGATTGTCAGTTGGCTTAAGCCCCGCCACCTGAGGCTCTGTGTCCAATAGATTGCAGGAATAAAGGTAATAAGGAGCACCGACGATAATTTGAGATGAAATTCCATAAGGGTAGAGTGAAATATATGGTGACAGTAAAAACTTGACACACCTCATTGGAACCGCCTCGCGGAGGCGATTCCAATGAGATGCCATAACATATTTTTAAAGGTAAGCATGCTGTTTTTTTATCTTGATTTTTCATGGAATACTCTATTTCATATGGAGCCCTGATTATGGCCTCTGTCTTTGGGCTCTAAGTCCCACCAGTTGTCCAGAGAGGGCCCCGCCTGGTAGCTGTGGTCTAGATCCGGACCTGACCTACCTGACATTTCAAGCTTTGCGAGGTTAGAGTTGTGTTGAATCGTTGAGGATCAATCAGCACCATCAAACATTTATGGATATAAGGCGTCTCCAACAATTTTCCTCACCTCGATATAAGCCATGCACGGTACTGAAAATTCAGTTTTTGGTTGAGGGGTAGTATCAAGTTTGTGAGAAAATGACCGCACTAATATTTCTTCGATTTTCCTACAAAATATATCAAAACATTTGTAAGATAGTGTAAAATACTAGGATAACACAACATTTATGACTTTACACTTGCGTTTTAAGAAAAAAAAGAAGGAAACTGAGCAACTGTTTGCTCATTTTCTCTATTTTCCCGAAATACTATTTAGTATTAGAAAATGATGGTCATGTAAATCAGAGCAAAAATGACCGTATTAAATATAGACTTAAAAGTCTGAAACAAATATCAAAGTGCAGCCAAAAAAGTGCACTATATGGACCTAACAGAACATTTTTCTTTTTTTTTTTATTCAAGGAAGACAATAAAACAGAAAATGTTTCAATGTCCTTTATAATTTAATGCTTTTTCAAGCTCAAGCGATATCATCGTTTACAGGTAGATTATACGGGGCTGAGGAAAAATGCTGCCCATGTGTCCGCCCAAAATGCATATCAGGGATATCGCTACCGTAGGATAAAACGGCGATGTAATCTGCACAGACGTCCATTCAAGGCTTTTGAAAATGTCCCCGCATAAAATAAAATTATTTATGGCGCCACCACTGTTTGGTAAGAATCGGAAAAATATCATGTGGAAAGTGGTGCGTAGTGCATTGAAAGAAAACTATTCAATACGAAAAGACAAATGGACCGGTCATACGAGGCAATAATTCAATCAGCGTCCAAACAGATCTCCTTTCTAAGAAAACCAATATAAATGACCTGAAAAAATAACTTCTTACAGTAAATAAATAAATACGACCTCTTTATGAATATGCAAATGAGGCATGGGACGAATGTGTTCAGTCCGACGCAGAGAGACTACAAAGAATACAGCTAAACGCAGCAAGAATAATCTTATAAGCATCTTTATACATGTATTTCAAAACGGGTCCATCGAATTACCCCAAACCACCCCAAAACAACCCAAACCACCCCAAACCGCCTGAAAACCACCCCAAACCACTTTTCTTAATTCTGTCTCAGATTAAAATAGCTTCTAAACGTTTTGTTTATGCTTTTAATGATTTCAAAATTATTAAAATAAGTATTACCTTTTTATGCAGAAAAAATATTTTTCATGGTATATGCTTATAATATGTTATATGTATGTATGCCGTTTGTGCGTATGTACATATGTAGACACTAATTATGCTTGCATGTCTGCATATATGTTTGACGGCACATGCATGTTTACATGCACGTGTAAGTGTATGCATGTTATATACCATTCAGACTCATGGAAGCACAGATATACAAATATTGCCTACATATTGGTAATGACAATTCTTCCCTAAAGCTGCACATGTAAATCAATTATCCTTAATTATCAATATTTTTAGCATGAGCAAACATTTCTAAAGCTGTGTGAGTTCCTGCAAGTTCCAAATTTGCTTTGGAGTGATCTGGGTTTGGTGGTTTGGGGTGTTTTTGTGGGCGGTTTGGGGTGTTTTGGGGTGGTTTGGGGTAATTCGATGGACCGTTTCAAAACTGGTAGGCAAACGCTAGCAGAAAGACGGAAACGTAACAAAAAAAAAAAAAAAAAAACAATAACAAAAAACAAACTCAGTCTTATGTAAAAATGGTCAATAAAGATAATTGATAAAATGATTCACCATCCAACCTTTCTGTTATTGCACTTTTCTCTACTTTCAATGTTGTACCAATAGATGTTTTACACTCGTTATTGCCAGAATGGAGCACAAAAAACATGCAAAATATGCAAAAGCTTCATTACAGTGATCAGGATACTGCTTATTACATGCAGACGTAAAAATTGTTTTTGTCGCAGTAAAAGCTCTATTAACGAAGGTGCGGTTCGGTCGTCTGGTGCAGGGTTTTAACCATATTTCGGTGAACCATCGCACTTTGAAATGTCAGATCCTAAAGCATCATATTATTTTCTGTGTCCAGGCATCAGTGGGAAGAATAACGACCATTTCCCGACCAAAATTAAAGGATAAGCCAGCCTTGATATATTTGCGTGCCATTGCTCTCAGCTGGTTTCATAACTTGACAAAATAACTTGAGTGAGTATAACGTTGTTCAGCCAACAAGTGTTAGCTTTTACAAAATGTTTTTCGTAATTTTGTCTGGTGATATTCTGTAGCTTAGTTATGGTAACAGCGTAACTCAGTAATATTCAAACCTTTCTTTTGTATACCTATAAATTCAAACATAGGATGTCACTAGGTATATCATACACTTGTACTGCCGGTTCAAGCCGGCTTTTATAGCGATGTGGTAGAGTGCTCGACTTTAGATTGAAGGGTCCCGGGTTCGATCCTCGGCCTGGGCGTGAGATTTAAAGTCGATGATATACCTAATTACATACACCCTGTGACACAATGACTGGTTGAATGTCAGGACTGTGATAATACAGTGGTATTATTTCTGCTTTGGTTTGTTTCAAGGCCATAATTCTGCAGACAAACTGATACTCGCTATTCTCACGGTACTTTATATCCTCTTTTACCGTACTGAGGTGTTGCTTGTTTCAATCGATGTTTTCAATGTACCTTTGTATATTTTGTCAAAGGTTTCTAGAGTACCTCGTCTTGCAAGACTACTTTTATTTTGAAGAATTATCTATATGCATTGAAAACTTAAAACAAGGCTTCTCTATTTCTAGAAGACTTACCGGATCCATATGCAGTGAAAAAATGATGAAAAAAAAAGAAGAGAAAACGTGCAAGAATGTCCTGTGACTGAGGCACGTAGTGTAAACAGATATATTCTGATGCCAAGCTTGCTAAATCTGAGTTAAAAAAGATAGGCAATGATAAGGAATTAATACCATCAGATCCCATATCCCGTCCTCAAAACCAAAAGAGTAGGAAGTGTATACGCTGATAAAACTTTACGAAAGACACGCACGGTCGGTAAACCGAATGAAAAGCTCTTTCCAAAACAGGTAGTCAGCTAGCCAGATTGAAAACAGCAGTGACAAAGTGACATCTATTTTTTTTAAATTACAAAACAAAAAGTTTTACACGATGATGCTCATTTAAAAAGTTTGTGTTTAGTTGATCAACCCCTCCTGCAGTGTTTCCGTTAATAATCTTGACCACGAGTTAGCTATGCCCAAAGACTTTGCAATGTTGTATCCACGAGTTAAGATAAGATTAGATTTATTTAAAGTCGGCAAGTTTACAACAAATTAACATAAGCTCTTGCGAGCTTTTGAACCGGCTACTATGACCAAGGTAGAGTAGAATACATGTAGCTGTAAGACAGACTAAGCTAATTAGTATGGTAACGTAACTACTGACAACGTAAAAGCATAAAGTAAACATGTACAATGTTGAAACATACCTGGGCAGAGCAAGGTTCCTAACTTAGGTGTATCTGAACACTGCTCTGGAGGGTAGTGCTTCACAAGTGGCAGCTTAATTGCTAAACATCAAGCTTCACACCACCCTCCAGTCAGTGTGAAGAAAACCCCACCCTGTCCTGTTCCAATCGCATAGGTACGAGCTAGTATAACTGTCTTAACAAATATTGTGTGACTTCGGATAGTAGAGTTAAACAAACCTTACATTTAAAAGATCAATTAAAATAAACAAATTGACATTTATCTTAATACATGTATGTCACATTAACTTTTAAATGGGGATCTAGATCTTGCGCGCTACGCAACGCATGGCTTGATATGGCTAACCTTTTTGTTTCCAATTGTTTTAAAATCTACCGAAAAAGGACAAAGCTACAGATCAGACTCGACATTCTGTTTGTCAGAATCATACAGAGGATACCGTTATCTTTAAATTATCTCTATGAGCTTGATACTAGGAATTGCGCGCGACACATGCTTTTATCATTTGTGTCAAATTATTTTGAAATTCAAAAAATGAGAGGGATTTAGCTGATCAGAAACAACAGTCTGTATGCCATTAACATATATAAAGACACCATTGCTTCACGGGGAGTCATACTGTTATGACCGGGGAAGGCCGGGCCGAGTAGCGCAGTCGGTAGGGCGTCTGACTTATAGGCCAGAGGTCCTGGGTTCGACACTCGTCCGGCCACTTACTTTCATTTCTCCTTTCTGATTCAAGAAGGGCAACTGTCAGTTACTGGTGGAAGTAAGTGCACTTAGTACTGGTTAACCTCTTAGGAGGTCTAAGCCTGCCAGGGAATAGTATGGTTTAATAGGTTAACTGATCGTCCCGACATAACCATAGCTGTTTACCATGGACGTTAAACAATAACACAACAACAACATGACCGGGGAAGAGCTGGAGGGGGATCTAAATCGGGTTTTTCATAAAATTACGACTCGGGGGTCAATGTCATTCACAGTATAAGGACCGGGGATACCATCGAGGAATGTCATTATTTTACGGGAGTCAGTATTCTATAAAAAGGGGTCACCTTTATAGAAAAATAATCGGTGGCCCACTCGGATCTGCTTTGTGAGCAGTTGGTGACATCGGGGCGAAATAAACAAAGAGGGGGTAGGCGGGGACGTAACGGCTGATTTATATATTATCAAGTCATATTGAAATCATGACATCAGTAACTATGCGAATTAGCATGCTCAACTGCACAGACTGATTAGTTTTCATTTTCACTTTTTTTTAGTTTTAGACATGTATATGTTTATATGTTTGTTAATTTTTTACAAACTATTATATAGAATTAGAAAATAAAATAAAGTAATCATTCCGTTGTATTTGTTTACCAATTATACATGACATGTATTGTACATATGCCTAACATAAAGGCGTTTTATAAAGCCAGAAACTTTAAAATGTTTAACTTCTAGACATCAATGATATTTTTGTTCGCATAAAGTAATAATAAATTCATAAACAAATAAAGTAAAAACAGAAATATAAATCACTAGGTTTTTATTACATCAGAATGAAATATTCAAAATGAGTAGATAGGTTACGCTTATTATGAATTATTCATTTATCTTTATTTCACGTGTATTTATTTATTCATTTTTAAACATAAACAAGACAATAGCAGTTTCCCCATATTAGGTCCCTCTTAGGGGCTTATCATTGGCTGAATTCCCTCATAATCACATAGATAAGATAAACCTTTGATGTGAGCTATGGCTGTAAGTACTGTCTGTTGGAAGAAGTGATTGTGGTGTGTCACTCTCAGTTCTTGAAAAAAAGTTTGAATGGCAGCGGACAGACAGCATTTAATTTGGGGATAGATTGCAAATACCCTTCCTCGTGTGTTTGAGGCAGAGATACTCCACAAGGTTTGAATGACTTAGCTATTCTGACTTAGCTCTTTTCGTATATCTGCTTTTCCGAGTATTCATTTCCTGCTTTTATCATAATAATTCCAGACAAAATCGTATGTTTTTCAGGTTCTAGAATGGCGAATTCAAAAGGACAGAATGACGTAAATCAAGATTCAGACGATTTTCTATCTGAATTCCTCAGTTTTGTTCACCAGCATAAAGAGAGTGCGCCTGTAGAGACAAATGGAGTTTCCATTATCTATAAAACCCAGTCAAACACCAGCACTGCGACCATAGAAAACTCAGTCTTTGATTTAGAAATTCCCTGCATTGAAGATACAATTGCTGAAGAAGATGAAAGTATCCTAGATCCCAAAGTACACAAACCCAGTTGTCTGCCAGATGTTACCAGCAATGATGCAGTAATAGGTATACTATCAGACCCAGTAATTAGTACTGTGGATGAACTGACTCCATTTCTTCAAACCAAATATGCAGACACTAATACAGATCTGTCATTTAGCAAAGACAGCAGAGTTGAAGATGTCATTTCAAAGACAGTTTCAGCCGAACTGGAAAAGGTATTAGGTGATCATCATGTGTTTGAAGAAATAGGATTGTATTTAGAATGTTCTGAAGATGAAATTCAAAGCATTCAGAAAGATAATGCTGACAAAAATAAGTTCGGTACAGGTAATTTTTGTCTTCATGCTGGAAATTTAAGTGTACAAAGTGATTCTAATTTTTTAAAGATATCTTTTCCGACAAGCTCTGCTGAAAATGATGACTGGAAACGTTGTTCATCATGCAAATTAGTATTCACATCTGCTGTTGAATTGTTTAAACATTTGAATTCTGGTGACTGTAAAGTTCTTTTTTGCAAAGAGTGTGTGTATAACACAAAAAGTGTTAAACGGTTTCTTACACATATGGAAAAAAGACACGGTGCATCAAGAATAACCGTGTTAAGACATGACCATGACAGTCAGTCTTGCTGCAACAACAGTAATTTGATTAACGAATTAGAAACAAGTTGCACAGAAGAAACAAACACGGAAACTGATGACAGTCCTGTTAAATGTGATCGTTCAGCTGATGAACTGGACAGTTTTGAAGACAACAATAAGGCAGGAGAAATAGCATCAAAATTTCAGTGTCAATTATGTGAGTACGCTGGAAGTTCGGCCAAACTATTGAAAATGCACCATCAGAACGCGCACAATCGAAATAGAGGTTTATATTGCTGTAAAAACTGTTCTTTTACATGTCTTCAAAAGCGCACTGTTGATGCTCACTCTAAAACTCACGAAAAAGAGTTCCTGTTTAATTGTTCAGAATGTAAGAAATCATTTGCAACATCTAGTGCCCTAACCAGACATTCTAAGACACATAGGATTAGTAGAGATTTCGTTTGTTCTGTCTGTGGTAAAGCTTTTAAAATAAAAGGTTCTTTAACAGATCATATGAAGAAAGTTCACATGGTCGATGCAGCCAATTTGTTTCACGGTTTTAATAGTAATGATCAGTGCTCACCAAATAAAAAGAAACTGAAACTGAACGATGCTATTTCAGTAGCAGAAAATGTAGATGCTGTAAGTGCAACAGATTGTGACAATAAAGCTATCAGTTGTGTTGGGAAGGAAAAACAGAGGAACTTTATAGTTCAAAACAAACGTTTTTTGTGTTCGTGGCCAAACTGCGGGAAACGTTTTCGCGATAACTATAATCTAAATAGTCATTTCCTTCGGCATACAGAAAATAAGGACCTTTGTTGCTCTGAATGTGATTTTAAATGCATACAGAAAGGACATTTAAACTACCATATTAAAACAAAACATTTAGAGAAATAGTGTTTTAAAATAGGATAATCTATTAACTTTGACGTTAGGCAACACCATTTTGATTTCTTGTTCTTTGGGCGTGAAAAATCAGAAATAAAAATAAAACTTCTTCTGCTAAAAAATCTTCTGGTCGCCTCTTTCACCGAAGTCCTTATCATCACAGACAGAAATGGATTATTTTTTGTGAAAAGCCACCTTTCCTTCTTTTTCTCTGTATTTTTATGCAATTTTAGAAGGAATGAGAGGAGTTTTTACTGAAACGGAACACGCCTGTATGGTCCGGATTGATGTGCCAATAACTGAAATATGTTATATCAGTAACGTGCTAAACGCTTTTATTCCTGATGATTCTTGAAAATTCCAGTGTGCGACCCTCTCTCAAATTATTCTTAAAAAATTCAGTGTTTGACGTCGTAATGTATCAACATTATGAAATATAATGAATTCGTAGATAAGAAAATACAAGATCAGTGAATTTGTTTGATATTATGTTTTAGAAGACAGTTTTGATAACCTAACTTTAAAGTAATAAGCATGTGTAATAATCCTGCATAGAAGATCTGCAAAAAAAAAAAAAAAAAAAAAAACACACACACACAAAACAACACTTCTTATATGGATATTTTCAGGTGTATTTTACGTATATATGTTGAAAGACAGTCTTGCATGAACATATAGATATCTTCACAAAAAAGTCTGAAGGCACCGTTTGCTATTATTTCATAGATTAACAATAGAAATGAAAGTTCTGAAGGAGGTTCGCTGTTCATTGTGTATCGTTACGTTTAGACTACGGTCAACCTTATGAAAGTGAAACACATTGAAAAGAGTAAATAAAGCCTGACCCAAGCAATTTTCTGGGCCATCATGGAAATCCGATCCATGATGTGCATGATGTGCATAGGGCCGTTGTTCCTGTGCCTAGCATCCTCAGCGCTGCTCCAGCATACCTAGTACGAGTGAAACAAGTGGAGATGTGTATTTTGTATTGGATGCTATACAAGTATATTATTGTCCTAGAGTAAAACTGCCGGATAACAGTTATTGAAATATGTGGAAAGTGCCCCGGACGCATTGCGCAGGACCATTGTTCCTGTGCCTTGGGTCCTGGGCTTGACTCCAGCATATTATTGAATTTTAGATGAAAATGAAAACTCAAGATGGTAAAAATTTGAAACACATGGGTGTGTGCTTCGGACGCAGGGCACGAGATCGCTTTTCCTCTGCCGTGCGTCTCAAGCTTAGTTGCAATATAAATTTCGAATTTTAAATGAAATAAGATACATGTATTCATATGAAGATAAAAATTATAGAAATGTTTGGGGATGGGCTCTGGGTGCAATGCGCAGGGCCGTTGTTCCTGTGTCTTGCGCTCGAGCGCAGCTGTAGCGTATTTCCGAAAGGTACTCCTGAAATGACTACTAGTATATTAGTCGTATGTAACATGCTTACACTGTTTCCATCTTAGCTCTTGAGCCTCTTTGAATCATAATTTATATTTGACCTCATATTGCCATTTTTAGCTCACCTGAGCCGAAGGCTCCGGGGGAGCTTATAGGATAGGCAGGCTCCGGCGTCCGTCGTCGTCGTCCGTCCACAATTTCAAACGACCTCTCCTCTGAAACCACTGGGCCAATTGTAACCAAATTTCATATGTAGCCTCCTGAGGACTTAGGAACGAAAAATTGTTCAAACGATCCTGGTCACATGACCAACATGGCCGCCATGCCCATATATGGTAAAAACCTGAAAAAATCTTCTTCTCCAGAACCAATAGGCCGATGGCCTTGAAACTTGGTATGTAGCATTGGGTATGCGAGTACTACCTAGATTGTTCAAATTATGACCTTGGGTTGACCTTGACCCTTTTTACGGCAAGGTCAAATTTGCTCCCTTGTGCTTTTATATGGCAAAACACAAGAACATAAGATATCTTGGAAACTGTTGAAGATTTTGGGCTAAAAATTGATATCTACAGTCATCTTAATGAGTACATGAAGAATTATGAGTACAAAAGGTCAAGGTCATTCTTTGACCTTTGACCCAGAACTCTCATATTTTGACAATTTCAAACAATCTCCTCAAAAGCCACTGGGCCAATTGGAACCAAATTTCATATATGGCCTCCAGGGGTTGAGGGAACGAAAATTTATTCATACGGGTTGGGTCACATGACCAACATGGCCGCCATGCCTACATATGGTAAAAACCTTAAAAAATCTTCTGCTCCAGAACCAATAGGCCGATGGCCTTGAAACTTGGTATGTAGCATTGGGTGTGCGAGTACTACCTAGATTGTTCAAATTATGACCTTGGGTTGACCTTGACCTTTTTTACGACAAGGTCAAATTTGCTCCCTTGTGCTTTTATATGGCAAAACACAAGAACATAAGATATCTTGGAAACTGTTGAAGATTTTGGGCTAAAAATTGATATCTACAGTCATCTTAATGAGTACATGAAGAATTATGAGTACAAAAGGTCAAGGTCATTCTTTGACCTTTGACCCAGAACTCTCATATTTTGACAATTTCAAACAATCTCCTCAAAAGCCACTGGGCCAATTGGAACCAAATTTCATATAGAGCCTCCAGGGGTTGAGGGAACGAAAATTTATTCATACGGGTTGGGTCACATGACCAACATGGCCGCCACGCCCATATATGGTAAAAACCTTAAAAAATCTTCTGCTCCAGAACCGATTGACCGATGGCCTTGAAACTTGGTATGTAGCATTGAGCACTCGAGTACTATCAAGATTGTTCAAATTATGACCTTGGGTTGACCTTGACCTTTTTTACGGCAAGGTCAAATATGGGAAAATCCTAGAACATAAGATTTCATGGAAAGTTTTGAAGATTAAGGCCTAAAAATTTGTATATACAGTCATCTTAATGAGACATGAAGATCTGTGAGTACAAGAGGTCAAGGTCATTCTTTGACCTTTGACCCAGAACTTTCATATTTTGACAATTTCAAACAATCTCCTCAAAAACCACTGGGCCAATTTTAACTTAATTTTTTCATATAGAGTCTGCAGGGGTTGAGGGAATGAAAATTTGTTCAAACGGTCCAGGTCACATGACCAACATGGTCACTATGCCCATGCCCATATATGGTAAAAACCTATAAAAATATTCTTCTCCAGAATAACTGACCGATGGCCTTGAAACTTGGTATGTAACATTGGGAACTCCAGTATTATCAAGATTTTACAGAATGATGTCCTTGGGTTAACCTTGACCATTTTACGGCAAAGTCAAATATGGGAAAATGCTAGAACATAAGATTTCATAGGAAGTTTTGAAGATGTTGGCCTAAAAATTGGTAAATACAGTAAAACCTGTCTTAGTGGCCACCTCAATTAAGCAAGCAACCTGTATTTAAGCAAGAATGTAGTCAGTTCCCGAAACATGCACATACATTGAAATGTACCTGTATTAAGCAAGCACCTGTCTTAATAATCTTGATAATCCCTTAGGTGCTTGCTTAATACAGGTTGGATTGTACCATCGTTTTAATGAGGTCATAAAGAATTATGAGTACAAGAGGTCGGTCATTCTTTGACCTTTGATCCAGATCTCTCATATTTTGACATTTTCAGACATTTCCTTTAAAGCCAAAAGGCGAATTGTAAACACATTTCATATAGAGCCAGAGGGGTTGATTGAACAAAAATTTGTTCAAATGGTCCAGGTCACATGACCAACATGGCCGCCATACCCATTTATGCTATAAACCTTTAATATTTTTCTTCTCCAGAACCAATACGCCTATGACCTTGAAACTTGGTAAGTAGCATGTAGTACTAGAGTACTACCAAGACTGTTCAAATGATGACCTTGGGTTTACCTTGACCTTTTTATGGGAAAATGCCAGAACATAAGATTTCATGGAAAGTTTTGAAGATTTTGGCCTGAAAAATGGTTTATATGGTTGTCTTAATGAGTACATGAAGATTTATGAGGTCAAGAGGTCATGGTCATTCTTTGACTTTTGACCCAAGACTCATATTTTGACAGTTGCAGAAAAACCCACTTTGTCAATTGTTCAGGTGAGCGATTCAGGGCCTCATGGCCCTCTTGTTTGTTAAATGGATTGAGAGAATAAATGATTTGACTTGACTTTGGCTTGATCCATCGTTGGTTACACCTTTTCTGCACTGGACATGCTGCCGTCTATTGATAAAAGATAAATGAGGCGCGACAAGAGAAAACCAACAAAGTGGCTGTGCGCCCAGCAGCGACTCAGATCAGCCTGGGCATCCGCACAGTCTGACCAGATTCTTCGCTAAGCACTTCAAGGGTCTGAGCTACCTCCGTGCGGACAGCGAAGACTTTGATCAAAAAGGGCGGATGCCCAGGCTGACTTGAGTCTGAGCTGGGCGCACAACCACTTGATTTGTTTTCTCGTGTCGCGGCTCATTAATGTATGTTTTGCATATTGCACTCTGAATTTCTTGTACTTTGTTATGTTATCAGGCGTTAGAATTTAGTTAGGGGCGCCGAGGTCGAGTGGTTAGGGACGCTTGTTTATGGCGGGTGGGGTTAGTTTTACTGGATCCAAACCCTCGCCCTCTGCTCTTCATGCTTTTTGTCCTCATTTCTACGTTTGTTTTAGCATTTTGATCACTTCCCTTGGGGAAGAAGGAGCTGGACTTTTAAGCTTCCCGTGCATTTATTTGTTTTGCTCGTATGTGTTTGTCCTTTTTTCTCTTCCTCTTGGTGTTGGGGGCTGGCTGCGGTTTGTGACTGTGACATTCTCTGAACTTTTCTATTAACTTTTTGTGACTTTATGCTCATTCTTTAGAAGGTCTTGTGGCCATATGTTGGGAGAGAGCTGGGGCCGTATTTATAAAACGACTTTAGTGGTTGCTATGCTGTTGCTAAGGCTGAATTTCTATGAAGGAGATTACCTACACCTATGAAATTTGCTCTGGAGGAACAGTCTTTTTCAGACTGTTCCTCCAGGGCAAATTTCATAGTTGCAGGGAATCTCCAACATATAAATTTAGCCTTAGCAACAGCATAGCAACGACTAAGTCGTTTCATAAACACGTCCCCTGACCTTTTTTTTGCCTGTTTTCTTTTTGCTTTGTTTGCCGTCTTATTCATTTCCCTGATCACGTGTTTCCTTTGGTCATGTTCTTAAGTATTTGAAGTACATCTTCTAGTTTTACTTAGTTCTTTCGATGTTTCTGTGTGCAGCCTTGTGAATTAAAGCGCAATAAGTCCGTGCTTATCAGTTCTCAAGACGGTATTCGTGATTTTATTTTAGGAATTCTTTAAGATTTTAATTTTACCTCACTGCAGCTGGTGTTGTGCCGTGTGGCGGCCGTAAAAGGTCTCCCCGTACATCATCCATAGTGCAGATTATATTTTACTTTCGTTCTTTGAGGTCAGAGGATATATTCTGAGAAATCTGAAATTTTGGATTGGTTTACACTCATATTCTAAACCATTGCTTTATATATTATTTGGACCCTTTTTGATACTAATCAGTCTTTGAATCGACTGTCCAATTCAGATTAAAAAATCACAGTATGCTTTTCTCTAGTTTCGTCACCAGATATTGTCAGGGTCACTGAAGAGACTTTATTAGCCGAAACTACGTAGTCTGGCCCATGTTCCTTCTGAATATATTCTCTGCTCTTGAAGGAACTCTTTAAGATTTTAATTATAGTTTTTATGCCCCCCCCCCCCCCCCCAGTATGATTTTTTAATCTGAATTGGACAGTCGATTCAAAGACTGATTAGTATCAAAAAGGGTCCAAATATTATCTCCCCCCCCCCCCCCCCCCCCCCCCCCCCCCCCCCCCAGTATGATTTTTTAATCTGAATTGGACAGTCGATTCAAAGACTGATTAGTATCAAAAAGGGTCCAAATATTATATAAAACAATGGTTTAGAATATGAGTTTATAAACCAATCCAAAATTTCAGATTTCTCAGAATATATCCTGACCTCAAAGGAAGAATGTAAAATATAATCTGCACTATGGATGATGTATGGGGAGACGTTTTACGGCCGCCACAAGGCACAACACCAGCTGCAGTGAGGTAAAATTAAAATCTTAAAGAGTTCCTACAACAAAATCACGAATACCGTCTTGAAGAACTGATGAGCACCTGCAATGAAGTTGGCGAAGAAGTTGTGCGAGGCATATTTCTTTCGCCTTGTACGGTCGTGCGTTCGTCTGTTCGCGAATCGTCAATGCACTCGAATGCAGCTATACAGCCTAAACACCACTAGGCCTAGGATTATGAAGTTTCATGTATGGGTGTGTTATATAGAGGATCTTACATGAGTGCCCATGTATTATTGAATTTATTAAACGAGTTGGGGAAAAAGATAAGATGCGAGGCTCTGCCGAGCATCTTATCATTTTCACCAACGAGTTTAATGAATTCAATAATACAGGAGCACGAATGCAAGATTCTATTTATCATATGACACTAAAAGCGCATTTCATTAGCAAAATTTGCACTAAAACGTCACGATTTCGCCATTAGAAAACGCGACGTTTTATGGACGTCAACGCATAACGTTACGGCGTAATTTGCATATTTAATCCACTAGTGGATTATCGTTTTTAATGCATGGCTTTATTACACTCTCAGATGCGACGTCATATGATAAAAAAGATGAGCGGACCATTACTATGTTTCCTCGGTCAGACTGGTACTTTTAGAGTTACATCCCCTTTATCAATTTTTACCGCGATATTTGAAGAAGTATTTGAGCTATAATGATGCTATTTAGTATACAGCTTTGGGCGAGATATGCAAGTACTGATTATATTTTTTAAGTTAAGTTAAGTTAAGATTTATTCAGGAATTAAGATCATTTAACAAAGTAACATATACTATCTAAAAGCGATTTTTGAAATTAAAATTTAAAAATTAATCAACAAGTGAGGTATTTAAGAGCACACTTAAATGATATTTATGTATATATCTATATGAATTAATTTAAGAAAAATAAAATTATCACAGTGAATTTGACTAGAACTTAAGGAGTTTTGGAATGAGCTAGGCTGCTAGAAGAAAAAACTAACACCCACACCCATTTTCACTGATTCGAAAGATTCGATCTTAATACCCATGGATAGCCCATAAAGCCTAAATGGCTTATTTCCAATGGGGTCCATTCAGGTACGAACAAGACTTTGGCACGGAAAAGTATGAAGTATTGCACAGGTTAACACTGAAAGCTCTATAAAAGGGAAGATTTTTATCACCGAAGAGTGCTCGAAGGGGAAAGACAAAACCAAAGGTCATATCTGTCACACACACAAGTGGACCAAGGGAGCGAACCCGCAGGCCATCACATACTGACCCGTCAGGGAACTGGAACCGGAGTGTCACTTTAAGCTTCTCCACGAACCACCCCCGTATCTCGAGGAACAGTGTGCCCAGAGCATACGGTGGCAAATTCCGTCCAAAAAATGAGTTAAGGCCCTTGTTTGAATTTGTCTGAGCCGCTTGACATAAGTATACGAGGGTCAGCCAAGAAGTCATGTAAACGCCGTCAAAACTTATTCAATAATCGACCTAGGGTACTAAAATTACATCATGAATAGGGTTCGAGGTTGTAAAACTTGAGAGATTATTGAGAGAATAATCTCAAACTCAAAATAAAGCACACTGATTGGTTGCTTCCGAACATGTGCTCGGAAGCAGCCAATCAGTGTGCTTTATTTTGAGTTTGAGCATGTACTGAAGTTTTATAACCTCTGGGCCAGGCCATGCATGACATACACATACGTGCCAAGTGTCATACATCGGACTTACCTTTCTGAGAATTGAGAGGGTTTTGAATGAAAAGGTGTAGGCGATAAAATCGCATAAACGTGCCGTCTTCTACAAAAAGTGAGGGGATGAAAAAAATCCGTGCATATCCGTTTATAATTCTTCCGAATTATAGGAATTTGTGTTTTAAGAAGATTGTCTTATATTTAGGAACTCAAATAAGACAGTTGTCATTTCACATTACTAAACAAAGGTGTACAACAAAAGAATGTTAAAGAATTTTAACATATTTTGGAAGTTTGCCTCTAGTTTCCCAAATACATGTTGATTTTACTTGGAACAATAATTGTATCTTGACTGACGACAATATCTTAACTTTGGTATCGTTTATTTACATCAGCATTACTTTTCATGCCTCCAAACAAAATTCAAATATGTACAAGTATTTTGCACCAACAAAGAGATCTTAGACAGACAACTTGAAGCCATCACTGCACCCTTAATGTTAATATGCTTCCGTTGCCGAGCAACGGGATTTGCAAGATAATGACGTTCCTGGAAATTGTTAAACTTATATAAGCGCTGAAATGAAGCAGTAAAACATTCACACGCAGTTTTTCTGCTAAAGGCGGAACAGCGTCAATGACGTCATGACTTGGCTGACGTCCAGTCAGCTTGTAGAGAGCTATGGTTTATTTTGACATCATTTAAGGTCGTGACGTCGCAAGGGTCAATGTAATTGTTGGAATGTGACCTACATTACCACGGTGGGTTGGCATTACGGGATCTGGTTGTCCCGAAACGATGTTTCTTGATTCTGGTTGTCCCCGAACCGGGACTCTGGTCGTCCGAAATCTTACACACAATGGACGAAGCGGTCAAACATAACGAGCTAGAGGCTACATTTAGGTGAGTATCAGGGAATAAATCGTTTTCACGGAACAATGTAATCGATTATGCGCCTGCATGCCTGCCATTTACATCGGAACTTCGGTGTGCTACTGAGAACAAGGTTTCCAAAGTCTAACGGTATTCACAGAACAAACTTTCACTTCGCTGAAACTGTGATGTTTTTCAACAACAAAAAGCTTAATGACAAAATCATATGTGGATAATAGAACACATGTATATTTTGTACATCGCATTTATGTCTAGGGGACAGTCGGATAACTTCGGTCAGGCGGGTAAATTCGGACATACCATTACAAACAGTGAAAATCCAGATGAGACGGCTCAGAATCAAGATTTTTTACTTTTTGGCCAGTTATTGTTTTGTTTTAGTTCCAGACAACTGACATATAAAGGAAAAATGTCACTGTCCGAATTTACCCGCTGTCCGAAGTTACCCGACTCTCCCCTATTTGTCCTTTATGATAAACTCATAAGAAAAAATATTAATTTACAAAAGTGAGATGAGAATCCATTGGCTCCGGAGTCTGGTCGGTTACCTTCGATACATGCGAAATGTGGCACCGGCTAAAAATCCGTGAAATGCGCCGGAATCTGGCCGACATCAGTGCAGATTCATTATCAATTTAACAAGGCCAACTGCATGCTCGATGCTTTGTTTTGATTTTTTTTTAAATCTTACTCCGACCACCATATCATTAAAATACCTTTAAGCTCTATATCGATATATCATGTATGCCTGTATCTTGTAAAGTTAGAAAGGCATGGATGGCAATTTCGCACCTAAGAGACCTTTTCTCGCGACAGCAATCAAATATGCAACTTATTTTTCACACGCGATGATAGTCATATTCATTTTGTTAATGAGAACAATGTTTATTATTTAAATATTCAATTATTTTATTCCATCAAAATAGCATTATTAGATGGTATTATTTAAAACAAGGAAAATCTTTAACAAAAAGATAATCGGCGCAGATTAAATGGAAGTGTGTTTTGTAATATGTCTCTAGATAAGGAGTTGACGATAACTTTCATGAATATGACTCAAGTGAGCTCCCGCAACCGTAATTTTGCACTGGGTAGCGACAATGACCTAACTCAAGATTGAGCTGTCCAATTTGGAATTCCAAAATGGCCCGCGATCAATCTTAAAATTGACCTGATTCCAAAAGTATCAGCATGTTGCAATGTTTGTTTGTGTGTATTAAACCGAAAGAAGAAATCGAAAGTAGATCTACACTGAAAAAAAAAGAAGAAAGTTTTGAAGATTTGTGTCTGATTTCGTTAAAATTTCCATTGTAAATTTACAAACAAAAGAAACATTTTGAATGAACGTCGGCAGAGTGCTAGTATTCACGCAGTGCAGTACAACGGGAAAAAACGCAGATTAAATAAATATTTTGTCCGACTAACGCATTTGCCTCGTCATTAATAGACTTCTCCCTAGATCTTGTCATACCTCTAGGTACAACCTCGCAGAATATCTTTCAGTCAAGGTTACTATTTTTAGAAACACCAATACTTAATTGCCTCTAAAACCATATGGTAACTTTCAAAGTGTAATTTTATAGTTTTTACACTAAATTCACAGCTGCAGCTATTATTTGGCGATACAATCTATCACCATGGACACTTATTCACAGTTTGTTTTAAGATTTAAATGTAAGGTCTTGCTGCCTAAAATTGTTCCAAAGTGTAGTTTGTTCCCTAAGGTAATCAGGAAAAAACGCGTGTGCTGTAACTGGTAATTTCCGAAAAGTGCGCAAATGCAATGGGCCCATTTTTGTCCCGTTTGGTCCAGTCAAATAAAATTATCTTAAATTGTTAATTAAATGTACCTATTCAACGTTTAGAACCTCGAGATGCTATCTGTCACTGACTGAATCCCGGTGCCATGATCGATGTAGGCGCGAACAACAGCCGGTACAGATCAAATTTTTTGTCGTAGACATATCAGAGCATGCATGACCTGCATCCGAGTTTTTATTGTATGGGGGATAATAAACACAATCTACCATTTGTGAAAAGAAACAGTTTTAAAATGACGTTTTATGAATATAAACTTTATTTTGGCTTCGTTTCCTTTTTAATTTAATCGCCGTTATTTGCGGATAGACGTGTTTTATTCAATAATAACGAATGACGAAAAGTGTATTTGCAAATTTCATGACCCGTTTGAGCAGCCGTAAATCAGGCGCATTCGAGTTTTCCAATCGTGTATTTAAAGGTCTAGTATGAAAGCCATAACCGCACCGCGCTTCCGATCTGCCGCGCTAGAAATCAGTTTTCTTTAACAACTGATAGATTTCTAACTAAAATTACAAGGAAACAAACACTGCTTCCACTAGTGGAAGTCTGGGGGTCTGTGACTTCTAAAACTGAATGCCAGGAAGTCAGTGACTTCCAACTGTTATCATAACCTACCATTTATAAAGTGAATATTGACTAAAATAATGAGTTAAATTTGTTGTAATAATGGTATTTCACCCATTAATGAAGGAGAAAGCAATATAAATAAGGACATTCTGGAAGAAACCAAGTCTATCCTTCAGCATGACTTCCAAATGACAAACCCTGGAAGTAATATGACTTCCTGATTTTGATTGTTAGTGCTAGCACTGAACAAAATACAATGAGAACAAAAAAAAACTACTTTTCGAAGCTGAACAAAAAATCAGACATACCCCTTATCTTTTTGAATTTGTTTACTAAGTCATCATAAAATTCTGGTTCCGATAGGCCTTCATGTGAAGGTGATTTTAACCTGACATTGAGTTTTGAAACCAATTCATTGCATCGGCGATAAAATTTTCTAGATAAGGAATTATTTCGATGCAGGCTTATCTTGATACTCATTCGCTCAATTGCACACACGTTCACTCACTCACAAACTCACGAATTCACTCCCTTAGCAATTGGGCCAAACGAAGTCAGGGAAAATCATGAAAATATGAGGCAGAAAAAGCTAAGAAATAGACTTTTAATAAGTGTTCCCCCGGCTACAGCTAGCTCCTGGTGAGGTATCGGTATTTTTGCAGTTCAGTCATGCCATTAAATCTTACTTGTGGCAAATAAACTAGGATATCGAAGTTGTATGAAAATGAGTAAGGAAAACATCAGTTTTGGCCATGGTGCCGCATGGTTATATATCTATGCGCCAGTCATTTGTATCCACAAACCCACCTACAGAAATGGAATTTTTACATTTCAGAGACCTGTGATGATTAGCTGATGGTAACAACCTTGCTCTTATTTCGACTCTATACTACAGAAAATCTCACAGGGTAAAGGACCCCAATCTTAAAACTCCGGCACTATGGAAACAATTAAAATATAATTGCCTTGCACCTTGGTCCGGCTATCCCAGCGCCATTGTATTATTGTAGGCCCGGAACGCCCCGTTTCCATAGTCTAGCTGCAGTTGCAGTTATCCGTTGAGGGGTTATTGGGTTGCCCTTTATATTAATTCATGTTTTGTCCACCATTTTGAAGGACTTCTTATTAAATCAACAACCCAACAAACTCTATTCGTTTATTGTGTTTCCGTTCATTCCTGGCGCAGCCCATCTTCGTAGGTTGGGGCGAGGATGCAAATGACAGCAGGCCGAATTGACCCGAACGAGTTGAATGGAGGCCGAGTTGACCCAGGAGCCGTGAAGACCCCAGACTTACAGAAAGCAGGCCGAGTTGACCCGCTTCTTCCATGACATACTATCGTCAGACAATAGTTGTAATCGAACTCGACCAAGGCTGATCACGATAATCCTCACTCGGGAATTCATGTTTTGTCCTTGAACAAGACACATTTACTTTACAAAAGTACTGATAATACCCAGGAAGCGGTGGATCCGTCCTGACATGACTAAAAAGTTGTTCTTTAAAAACGAATTTCATCTTCGACAATTATCTTTTTTTATAGATGTTTCTCGTGTTTACTCATGTCAATGCACTTTTAAATTTGGACCAAACCTTGAAATAGGTTGAGCAGCTTGTCACGGAAAAAGTCGGCTCTTTCCGTATCAGTCAGAACACCTTTATATACCGGTATTACCATTTACAGCAATTTCGATGGACGGACGCTCGGCGCCCCGTTACTGCGGCTATGGATTCGTTCCGATGAGGTGCTGGGGTAACGTCGATATGAGAATTGAAATACTGCTACTACTACAGCAATTTCGATACATTTCAGTGTGGTCCGGAGGTTCAGCTTGCAGTATCAAATAATCAGACTATAAGACTAAATATCACGAGTCAGTGGTTCGAATCCCCTATTTCTCTTTATTCTTTTTTTATTTTTATTTTTTTTAAATTCATTTTTGAATTTTATTTCATTTCGATTTCTCCACTTCTAATAATGAATCCCCTTCTTGTTTTACTATGACTGTACATGAAACTACACACAATAGCTAAGGTTTATATAACGCATTATGGTTTTCTTGTATCAAAACGAGTATCCACAGGATGACTGGTTGAAATGGCAACTTTAAGTCTATTTACCAATATTTTAGTCATACCTGGACGATGCAAGGGTGATTATGAAAGACTCTGTGCAATAAAGCACCAGTTAGGTTCAAACAGAGCCTTGCCTTCATCTGGATTCGAAGCCGCAATCCCATTATCCAAAGTCGGAAGCGCGAACCATTTGGCTACGCGGACGTTTCAGCGGCAACTGCAAACACAACAAAACTGAACTCTGTCTCAGCTGGGAAAGCATAAAATTTTCTGTTTTGAGCACCGGGATTGATTGCAGACTGGCGATGGTGCTGGGTAATTTTTAGTGCTGGAGCGTCCTACTAATTTGGATAATAGTAGAGCAAGGGCTTACTGTACTTGCAGTAGGTGCAGGTGCGGTTGTTTGGATATTTTTTTCTCTCGCCGATCATATCCCTTTTCTTCCCTTCTCTCTCTGGCAGACGGCTCAATAAAGACTGTCCTAAAGAGCCGTTATACACAAAACAACTAACCAACCAACATTTTGAGCCGACTTTTTCTGCTTAGTCTACTCAGCAGCATCCTGGTCAGGATGCATGCTGCGCTGAGCCTCTTTTTCGCTCTTTCTCTGTTGGATATGCAACGAGTCTTCCAAAACAAAGAGAGATTTTTAAAACAGGTTGATTATGCACGACAATCCATACAAAACAGCGTGAAAGAGAAACTAAATCTACATGACAGACAATCGTCCGGTCGTAATATGTATGGGTTGAACAGCTTTAGTACCGATTCTCGTAGAAGGTTCGCCACGCCTTATCCCCACCTAGTCCGAAATGTAAGAGGAACGTAAAAAATAAAGGGCAATAAAAATGTGAACTACTGCCATTTGAGTATACGACGAGGGTTACGACAGAGTAACTCGATAGAATAAATAGCTCGTTTACTGTGCCAATGGGAGCATAAATAGTTAAAAATCATACCATCATGCTTTATCGGAAAAAATATCCCCACCACCTGCCACTGTAAGCAAAAAAAAAAAAAAAAAAAAAAAAGAACAAAACACACACACACACACACACACACACACACACACACACACACACAAAAACACTGACCAAACGGTATGCCCATGCAAAATATGTGTTACATATACGGAAA
Source organism: Ctena decussata (assembly GCA_963989385.1). Classification (NCBI taxonomy): domain Eukaryota; kingdom Metazoa; phylum Mollusca; class Bivalvia; order Lucinida; family Lucinidae; genus Ctena; species Ctena decussata. Next base: position 1,852,457 of record OZ022507.1, on the reverse strand, counting down.
GTGTTTATCGCTATGCCCACTTCGCCACAGCGAACATTGGTAGTTTTTGGAATTATAACTCAATAGTTATACCGTGCACTATGCTGACGGATGATGGCGAGCGCATTCGGGTGTATTACGGAGAAGGGCGGACGGTTGTTTCGCTACAGGTATAGTCGTGGTTACCCATTTACGAGGTTCGAATGGAATCGGCGACCTTTTGACACGACAGGCTAGAATTCTTTTTTACCGATTATGCTTTAGTGTATTCCCTAATTTCGGTATCAAAATAGGAATGGGCTCATCAGTGAGCTCCCTATTTGTGCCCTAAGCACACAACTAATTGCTTTTGAAAGGAAAGTGGGGGGGGGGGGTCTCCATAAGGGCCATTTTCTGGTTACAAATGGATTTTCTCCAAAACTCAGCAATCTCCACTTGTAAGTGTTTGCTTTCATATACTGAAATACTGATCTCATCGAAAGTGTATTTTGAGTGAAGCGCAGTGTCAAAGTGGGTGGGGTAATTCCACCCCATATCTTACCATGTATCGTTTTTTTCAATTAGCTCTATAAGTATTAGTGGCCGATTTACCATTATGATTTGAAATAATACAGCCATATACGCTTATTAATTGGGTTATATAACTTACTACTGTTTGCTTATTCAATACCAATATAGGAGCTTATAAGTGGTAGCAGGAATTTACTTATTTTAGCTTCTCCAACTTTACGAAAAACCACAATTTTTCTTTATTTGTCCAGAAATATATAGGAAACTTTGTAATTATATTGACATGATAGTATGCATTGCAGAATTATGAGAAAACTATCCTGGGCATATCAGTACCTGAATTATCTGCCCTTGATTCAAGAAAATATAAGTAATTCAATTTAAAATGAAAGAACGAAATCCCACACTGGTAGGTATATTTTTGATGACTCTTTTGCTCATTTTTCTAATATTATACTGGTTGTTAAGCTTTAAATTCCATATAGTGCCCATGATATCACACAAGAACTGTAACTGGACAGCTGAGCTCATCCTGTTATGATCTTATATGTGGTAACAGGAATTTTACTTTATTTTGCTTCTCCAACTTTATGAAAAACCTCAATTTTTCATTATTTGTCCAGATACACAAAGGAAACTTTGTAATTATATTGATATGATAGTGTGCATTACAGAATTATAAGAAAGCTATCCTAGGCATATCAAAACAGGAATTATATGCCATTGATTCACAAAATTATAAGTATTTAAATTGAAGATGTAAGACCGAAATTCTACACTGGAAGGTATATTTTTGATGACTCTTTTGCTCATGTTTCTAATAATATACTGATTGTTGAGCTTTCAATTCCATATGGTGCCCGTGATATTACACAAGAACTGTATCTGAACAGCAGAGCTCATCCTTGTTTATGCCACTTAATTACATAACATTCAAGATGTTATTTTCCGACACAAAGTTTGATTTATGGATTTTAGTTACTGATATATCAAATGTTGTTGAATACCTTTGTTTAGAATTTACAAGTCTCACTGAAAACTAACGACAGAGACAGTGTACAAGATCCTCCTGCCCAACACACGCAATATTTCTTATATATCTGACGGTGATCATCCTAATGTTAAACATAAACTGTCTGAGGACACTCCTAAAACTCAGATGGCAAGACAGGATAAGAAAGTCCTGAAGAGAGGCGGGGATGCAAAGCATATATACCCTTTTGAAACTGGCTCAGCTAAGATGGGCTGGCCATGTCATCAGAACAAATGCAGAGATGAAAGACATTCACAGACGCTGTTGGTGATATGTTTACCAAAGAAAATATTCCGAGGAGAACTTTAGTGTGAAAATGTTCATAAAGTTGCCAGAAGAAATGATACAAGAATATTCTTAAAGAAGAGAATCTGTGAAATTAACCAAAGGCGTAACAAGAGCTTCGCAAGCGGTGAATAATACACCCGTTAAATTTAGAAATGCCAAAGCCAAACAAGGGAGATAATTTATAAACCAAGTAAACTAGAGCTACCATTCTTGGTCCAAATATAAACCCTTTACAATATACACAACACCATAGTCTTAAAACATTTTGAACGATTAAGGAGTTGCAGAATAAACAGGAAATTTATTCAAGGGCACATAATTTAGGGATTAAGTAAGCCAGAGTTGTGGTTGTTATTCAGTGTGCATTGCTTCATTATATACATATTCCTAGAAAGTTTCTATACAATATTTCAAAGGGTTAAGGAGTTATGGAGTGAATGGGAATAGAGTAAAATACTAATCAAAGGGACTTTACTCCAAAATTAAGTAAGGGGGAGAAATCATTCTTATGTGCGACGCATTGTGTTATAATAATGCAGACCACTATAAAGTTTCATCAAGATATTTCAAACAGTTACCAAGCTATGGTATGCACAAGGTAAGTATACACAAAAATAGCCTAAAATAATAATCAAAGGCAAGTAACTCTTGAATGAAGTGAGGGATATTTGAATTTTAAAGTAAGGTATTCAATAACATTCGATATCTCAGTAAGTAAAATCAATAAAATCCATAAATCAAACTTTGGGTCGGAAAATGATATCTTGAATGTGATGAAATTAAGTGGCATGTAGCAGGATGAGCTCTGATGTTCAGTTACAGTTCTTGTGTAATATCATGGGCACCATATGGAATTGAAAGCTCAACAATCAGTATAATATTAGAAACATGAGCAAAAGAGTCATCAGAAATATACCTTCCAGTGTTGAATTTCGATCTTACATTTCCAATTTAATAACATATTTTCTTAAATCAAGGGCAGATAATTCAGGTACCGCTATGCCTAGGATAGTTTTCTCATGATTCTGCAATGTACACTGTCATATCAATATAATTACAAAGTTTCCTATATATATCTGGACAAATAAAGAAAAATTGTGGTTTTTCGTAAAGTTGGAGAAGCAAAAATAAGTAAAATTCCTGTTACGACTTATAAGCTTCTATATTGGTACTGAATAAGCAATCAGTGGTTAGTTATATAACCCAATTAATTAGCATACAGTCAAACCTGTATTAAGCAAGCACCTAAGGGGTAGTCATAATCTGCTTGCTTAAGACAGGTGCTTGCTTAATACAGGTGCATTTCAATGTATTTGCCTGTTTTGGGAACTGAAGGCACGCTTGCTTAATACAGGTTGCTTGCTTAATACAGGTGGCCACTAAGACAGGTTTGACTGTATATGTCTGTATTATTTCAAATCATAATCGTAAATCGGCCACTAATACTTATGGAGATAATTGAAAAAAAATGATACATGGTAAGGTATGGGGTGGAATTACCCCACCCACTTTGACACTGCGATTTTACTCAAAATACACTTTCGATGAGATCAGTATTTCAGTATATGAAAGCAAACACTTACAAGTGGAGATTGCTGAGTTTTGGAGAAAATCCATTTGTAACCAGAAAATGGCCCTTATGGAGACCCCCCCCTTTAGAAAACAAAAACAAAGCCTAAAGTGCTAAATATTGAAGGACAAAGTGCTTACTATTAGAGGTTCAACGGCGGATCTCTAAGATTAAACGCTAGTGATGGGATTCTGTTGCTATGTCAACTGATAATTCAGTAACATTGATTATGTAGGCATTCCGTGAACACAGGAACAATCAAAGATCGTTCTGTTTCCGAACAGAATAAATAAATCTTTGGAGAGACCCTTACCATTTTTTCTTTATCGGACGACCAGAATCCCGAACTAGGACAACCAGAATCAGGAAACGTCGTTTCGGGACAACCAGGGTTCGAGGTTATAAAACTTGAGAATAATCTCAAACTCAAAATAAGGCACACTTGATTGGCTGCTTCCGAGCATGTGCTCGGAAGCAGCCAATCAGTGTGCTGTATTTTGAGTTTGAGAATGTACTCCAGTTTTATAACCTCTGGACCAGATTCCGTTATGCTTACCCACCGTGATTACGTTTCAATGGTTTACTACAGGGCTTTTTAGAAAATAAACCAATAATGTAAATATTAGAGAGTAATCCAATTCTGCATCAGTGTTCCCGCTCCCTCCCCACGCGCCGCCCCTCCCTCCCCTCACCCCCACCCAAAGCACCGGCTTTAGCAAAACTCTATTTTTAAACTGACTCAGGGTGCGCCGGCTCAGAAAATGTAGCATCTGCACTGAAGTACGGGGAGGCTTTCTACGACTTAAAGGCATCAAGAATGCAAGGTTTGTGTACCACTTCAAATAGATTACAGAGTTTGCTTGGACCAGACTTAACCTACTACGAACGCTTAAATTTAAAATGAACATAGCGCAGTCGGTAGGGCGCCTGACTTGTAAGTCAGAGGTCCTGGGTTCGATACCCGGTCCGGCCACTTACTTTTATTTCCCCTTCCGCTGATTCAAGAAGGGCAGTTACTGGTAAAAGTAAGTGCACTTAGTATTGGTTAACCGCTTAGGAGGTCTAAGCCTGCCCAGGAATAGTGTGGTTAGGTTAACTGACCGTCCCGACATGACCATAACTATTTATCGTGGACGTTAAAACAATAACACAACACAACAACAACTTTGTGTGCCTGCTGGGCACCCAGATAGTAATTTGGCACGAATCTGGATTCAGCTTGTACATTTTTGGCGGCGGTCCATTATCTTTAATCGGACGATGCTTGAAAGAGCGTTTTGATGCTGTCAGAGAGGGCTTTGCATTCTTTATTCGTAGAGGGAAACTGAATAGAAGACAATTTTATTATTTACAAGCACATGCTATAAGTGCAAAGTCAAGCATTTAGCAATATCAAAAGCGTATTTCCCAAATTGAATTGGTTTATGCTGTTATAGATAATTAATATCCATTATTTTTGCATAACTATTATACGAAGAATTACAATTAGTTTGACGTTAAATATTTACTTTCTTATGATATCGGTTTCCCCAATGCTTAATTGTTTACTCCCTTGTTTATAATAGCAAAAGATTTTTAAAGAATTATTTACTTAGTAACTCCGAAATGGCCCAATTCTTATGTACCAATAAGTGAAGAATAATATTTAACAAAAGTAATTCTAAACCGAAACACAAATCGCTAATTTAGTAAAATTGGGAACAGTCATAGAATAAAAAATATTTTTTATCTGACGTCACAGTGACGTGCACGAATCAGGCAAAGTCTCACTATGAACCTCGGCTTGACTCTTATTTTTGTTCTTGGAATGTGTCGAGAATGTTGAAGCATCAAGATGATGTATAAGGGAGAGTCGGGTAACTTCGGACAGCGGGTAAATTCGGACACTGGCATTGTTTCCTTTATATGTCAGTTGTTTGGCACTAAAACAAAAATTAACTGGCCAAAACAGAGAAAATCCTGATGAGACGGCTCATTATGAGCCGTCTCATCTGGATTTTCACTGTTTGCAATTGTATGTCCGAATTTACCCACTGTCCGAAGTTACCCGACTCTCCCCTACCACGTTGATACGACGTTACAGTTATTCATATTAAAGAAAGCACCCGCTGGTGAGTTCTGTACAGTGTTTTATTTCCAAGTCGTAATTCCGCGTATTCATCGTTGCCATGGAATCGATGAACAACAGAATAAACACCAAAAAGCATCTTGCACGGTATGCGTATAGCTGGCAGTCTTGGTGAGCTCTCATGTTTATGATCCCACCCATTACTTAGACATGGTTCATGCATATTATATTTTCTACTTAGATACGCTTCCAAGTTACCTGGTACGGGTAATACCATGTTTTCAAATATTTCTGTACCGAGAGGCAATACATCGGATATAGGATCATATTTTCTTGGAGATTTCATTGTGACGTCAAAAGTGTGAGTGCCGTTTTGTGCTAGAAAAAGTATGTCAATGAATGGCCAGCTCCACTTGTACGGCGTCGTCACTGACTTATCACTGCTGAAGAATTTCCAAATGTCATTTTCACGTGTCTGAAGCACGTGCCCTGGTACGGAACTTAAAGCTTTAGTTAAATTCTGTTTTTGTGAAGAATTAACCTGCACATCAATGTCATCATCCCAGGGTACAAAACCGTGATATCTATACGCACCAAGAGCCGATCCAAATGCTAACATGTAGGTGATATTAAAAGTTTCACACTGCGTTTTAAAAACTGATATTAATTCTAAATACCACTTGTATTCCGTTTCATTTAGTCCTGGAGCAAATTGTTTGTATTTCTTATGCAACAATCCAGTATAATTCCAGTTATACTTTTCTTTCCTTTCTACTTTCACAGGAACATCTGAGAAAGTTAACTTGCCTCGATCTGTCTCACCGATTGCAGTGTATTGTCTTTTCGTAAAGAGGCTGCGATTGTATAAATTAAGCATTCCGAATAATGCGGCTGCCAAGCTCATTGTTGCTAGATATTTAATTATTTTCCGATGCATGATAGAGGCGTTTTTGTTAACTACTAGTAAAGCGCTATCAAAATCAACTTTATAAATCAATGAAATGAAACGTTTGACTGTAATAGGAGGCGCACTCTTGACATCCTAATACAGTAAATCAGATTTTTTTGCGATAGTTTATTCTAAATAAAACGATCGCGACATCCTCTCGGGATTCTGCCACTTTCTTTCTTTATTGTCTCTCACGTCAATTGGGGAGGGGTGGGGGTCTGCTTTTAAAGGAAAAAGTTCGCTCCTGTAAAAGCCAAATTCTTTCCTGTAAAAATTTACGCCCTTGTATTGTTATGACTGCAAAAAGTTTAACGTTTCCATTAAATATATTTTCACAGTAACTCCGTATTGGCCCATTTATACATTAGCTTTTTTACAAGAGCTTTTATTTGAAAAGTAATATTTAACCAAGAAACAAAATAAATTTTGTAGAATCGCCGACTGCGATCGAAATTGCCTTATAAAACGAAATTAATTTAGTCTGATGTCACTAGCGCGTGCACGAATTAGAAAACTACCTATACCGTAAGGCATGGTATTGCCTTTCATTCATATTGGCTGACTATAGGAGAGGTACTGGACTATAGCGTTCATTTATATTTTCATTTTCGAGACTATATCTTAATTAAAAAATACATTAAATGAAACACATTTTATCATATGACGTCGCTGTTATTCAGTGGATAATGCCGTGTCATAAAAATCGTATGACCACACGTGTAATAATACTTTGGCGCGCACACGTAACGTCATTGACAAACCTGTGTCAACAATGCGCTCTCTTATTGAACTAATGGCCAATTTGAAGGCGCAAAAATCCCAGTTTAAAAAGGTATTCTAACATGACGGTAACGTTTTCCCCATTGAACACGTAGGAAGCGGCAGCGTGTGAAAATTTGTGATCATTCACGTTGTTAACGCTGGGACGTGCCAATTTCGCGCCTTGATGACGTCGAATGTAAAGACGTCCGCCTCTCAAATAATCCTTTAACCCTTTCAGTGCCAACTCCCATTTCAGAACGCGGAGGCGTCTGACTCAATAGGCTTGTTTATGTGATTTATACCAAAATAACGTTGCACATGTGACGTACGTCACTTGTATTAGCGCTCAAAGGAAGGGGGCCGGCCTATGAGTAAGAAAACAACAACAACAACAAAATGTTTTAGATATAAAGCATGTCCAAGGTCAGATACCACATGAAACATGATAACTGCACAGAAGCGCACGTGTTCTAGTGGTTGGAGGCACTTGGCTATAGTACGGAAGGTTCTGACTCCTCATTGGGCCAGTCAGGTGTGAAAAACTGTATCGATCAACCCAGCAGAAAATGGGTATTTATTCCGAATCAGGGAAGGATAAAGGCAGCGCAAGAAAAGGGATGGGTCCAACCTTTCATGTACGGTGGGCCTCTACCAAGAAGGCACATGACGTCGAAATGACGTCAGCATGACGTCATATGCCCGCTGGGTAACACCCAATGTCTGTTTTGCATGTTGCTTTTTCAGTTAAACAACTTGTTACAGCGTCTTCCCTGTATCATGTTTATCGTTTCCAGCGAGAAGTTCTTACACCTGCGGAAGAAAATGCGTTTATTTTGTCATGACAATCACATGGAGCATTCGTGTGTCGTCATACTTTAATTTTGACTGACGCTTGATTCAAACTAAAGGCTTGCAGTAACGATCGATATTATTGGCTTAGCGCTTCAATTTTGCTGCACTCATTGCTACACCCCCTTTTTTTAAGGTCAGCCCTCGCTACACTGGTCGTTGTCAGTCATATACAAAACACACTTCATGACCTTGCCGAATGCGTGTGTCCAAAATTTCGGAGCACAGTATGTCCGTCGCGACAAAGTATATTTCTGAGTGTTTTTATGGTTTTATAACCTAAGGTGTATGATACATGTTTTCGGCCATTTTTACAAAGGGTAACAACTTTTGTTGTGACTACCTGTTTGCTTCCCTGCACGACATAGCCCTTCCAAACGGCGTCTAATCGTTAAGGAATGAAAAGGTCCATGAGGTCGCTATAGTGAAATATTTTTGCGTTCTCAAAGAATTGAGGTTGGGAAGAATTAAATACCGCGATTGCATTCGACTAAACCAGAAAACTTGCCAAAAGAAATATGTGGCCGACGACGAAGCCGCCTATGTTTTATGGTTCACTTCTGCTAGTCGCAGACTAACCCGTAGTCTAATATCTTGACGTAACTCCGATTTTATTTTTGGATTGGTCTCCGGGTATTTCAGAAAATGACAAAATGAAAAAAAACAATACCCGGAGTGCGATTTCGTTGCTCTAACTAACCCGAGTCTTCTCTGGCTGCAAAATTGAGTCTTGCCGCCAATCAAAATTATAAATAGGCTTTTTCAGTCAGAGAAGGCTCGGATTAGTCGCAGACCAGACACAAACTGAAGATTTGTTTAAAGTCTAAGATACACCTTAAAATACTGACGTTACACACAGTCAGTCAAATTAGAATTATACGGATGGTCTTTCATCCGTATGTTTGTGTGTCACCATTTTTTCGTCATAATTTATAATTCTCTAACGGTTTATATGTAAATAAAATCAGAAAGACAAAACAGTACACCACTAAACCACCCCCATGTACCATACCTCAAACTCCTGAATAAAGAGCAAAAAACCTGGTCTAATACCTTGACGAAACTCCGATTTTATATTTGGATTGGTCTCCGTTTAATATGTCTGCGGGTATTTCAGAAAATGACAAAATGAAAAAAACAATACCAGGAGTGCAATTTCGTTGCTCTAGAAAAGACCCAGATCAGACTGCTACAAGGAAGAACCTTATCCGGCACTATTCCCGATTCACATGGCTCTGTACTTTGCGTTTATTTATTTTTTTTTAGTTTGATAATCAACAATCGAGAATAAAATATGTGTAAGTAATAAGCTGCGAAACCCAAGAATAATGGAAAATCTTTTCTTTACGACAGTCCGCACACATGCGCAGTTTGGCCAGGGTACACGCAAAAAATAAACTGAATAGTGCACATACATGTATTTAGGTGACTGAGTACACTTTAATCCCTTTTCAATTTTGCCATCGGGTCAAATTTTAAAGGAAAGAATTTGATCCTCAAACAGCCAATTTTGGCATATGTTTAAGAAGCGTTTCATCGCCCAAGGCAGCAAAGAAAGTCAACACCGAATAAAGCTAAAAGCATCGCAAAGGTCTCCAGTAATTAGTATTTTTTTTTACCTTATATATTAAGTAATTCCGATTTTGTGCTAAAATCCGAGTCTTCTCTGGCGTCATGGTGGATATTCTTTATTTTGACACTAACAAGCCACGTCGATTAGTTGTTTCCAGAAGCAATTATCAATTTTGATCAACTTTAATAATATTAGCAGCAGTAGTAGTAGTATTCATCCACAAAACATCTGCTAATTCACTCTCTATGAAAACACATGTCGTGGCATCTCAGATACAAATCTAGCGATTTCTCAACGTATGTTTTGTAAAAATGAGATAAAAAAATTACCCCAGAATTACTATTACTTATTACAGGTCCAAAATTTACAAATGATAGCACGTCTAATACTAAATTAATGCAAAATTTCAATGGGCAGTTTAAAGTAGAGGCTGTACCTTTATGCCTTTGATCGTTTGAAGATTACAGTTTCTTTGATGTTTTCAGTAACTCACTGTGTAATTGAGAGTTTTTATTCAAGATCTATTTTCTTCGGGTAGTAATGATTGAAACACTTGACCTCCAACAGATTCCCTCAATAACTATTGACTTTGGTTGTGATTATTTGAAGAGTCGGATGTAAATTTCTTATGACATAATTATGCAAGAATTCATTTTAAAGAAAGCCTTGAATTTTTATTTTTATGGTTACTTAATCTTTGGTGTGGAAAATGTCTTGCGAAAAGGTATGAGAAGCATCCCCCGCTTTTGCGTACTGATATTTCAATAGATTGTTCATGCGAATGGAGAAGGCTCCGATCAGACTGCGCGAATGGCCAGGCTGATCTGAGTCTTTCCGTAGTATAGTTGAAATAATTTACTCCGCGATTTCTGAATAGTTTCTGAATGACAATCTCATCACCGAACAAAATACGCACATGTACTTTTCATATTTTCAGACGGAGCAGTGTCTGGAAAGTCACGTGCTCCTTGTGAATGACAAGGTTATTTTTGGGTTTTTGTAAAACCACTAACGATTGGCTAAAGCTTTTGTTTCATCTACCCGTTACTTGTCTGGGTTGACGCACGCTAGCGGTAAAATAACACACGTCACATCAAGCAAACTCGATGCGATCTACATGGCAAAATAAACGGTATTTCTTCCGCAGGCTTACAAATTTCTGACCCTGTGTCAAAGAACATGTATACATAAAATGACGTTCCAGTCATCATGTCGAACCACCGGGTGAATTATTTGGTAAAATGCCAAAAAGGTGTAGGCCTCTGTGTGTGTGTGTGTGTGTGTGTGTGTGTGTGTGTGTGTGTGTGTGTGTGAGAGAGAGAGAGAGGTCTCAGTGCACGATTGGTAAGGGCATTGGACTCTCTTTCCTTTCGCTAGGCTATCTTGCTAAGTACATCACACTGGTCTGGCATTCAACACAGGTAACGAAGACAACGTACATGAATCTTGCTTGTTCCGCTCATCAGGATAAGTTTGTTTTAGAAGTATAGTCTCACGGACCATCCGATCCCCTGCTCTTGAACTAGGAATCAAAAGTTTTACTGAATTCGTATGCATATTCAAGAAATGCTTGAAAACAATTTTTGGACTACAACGTCTATGCAACGAATCGGTAAAGAAACTTATTCAAACACTGCATATATACTAGACGGAATTTCTTCAAAAATCTAATCTGACCAAGAAGTATAACAAACTGCCGGGTCCGTAAGAATAATAGTTCGAAATTAATCTAAGAGATATGCGAAAAAAATCAAGTTTTTAATACGTTGCCTTCGTTGCCTGTGATGAATGCCAGACCAGTGTGTACATGAGTACATACTTTATCGGTAGAAGAAATTGCTTGATCAGGAAACAAAACACTTTTAAATGTTTTACAGCAAAATGTTACTATGTTTAGTAACTGATGCCTGACCAGGAAACAAAATTGCCATTTTTGGGGTATTGCTCATAAAACTGGCCAGTGCAAAAGATCTTAATACAGATGGAGAAACAAACAGCAGGGGAAAAAAAAGAATAATAATTAATCTGAAACTTGTCCGTTCATTTTTATTTTTTAAATTGACTTTAAAAAAGTTAAAGGAATTTAGAAATGAGCTTATTCAAAAAGTGTTTCATTTGTTGCTAAGTTTCCCATTTGAGCGCAAAACGGTTTTCTGTTGTCTGTTTTGGAGGCAAAATTTATGTTTTTAAGGTGTCGTCGCCCGTTCGGGTGCAAAGCAGTTTTCTGATGCCAATGTGAGAAGCAAATATGGTACCACTTATCATTTTAATTATATTTTTGGGAAAATAATTATATGGTAATGCAAAACTTCTTTTGGGTATCATTGTAGACCCAAAATAACGTTTAAATATATAGAGTAATTTACATGTATTTGTTCAGAGACAGAGGTCCAGATAGGGTGTTTTTTCGAGGCGCAGACTCGTATAATTTCGATATTGTTCCACATTTTACAAGATTTCATTTGTCAAATAACGCGTATGTCAAAATTTAGCTAATGTTATCAAAGGTCAATGAATATTCAATCTTCGTTTTTCCCCGTCGTACTGCACTGTGAATACTAGCACTCTGTCTTATATAAATTCAAAATGTTTCTCTTGTTTGTAATTTTACAGTAGAAATATCGAAAATAGACGCAGGTATCCAAAACTTTCTTTTTTTCGTCGTAGACCTACTTTCGTTTTCTACTTTCGGTTTAATACACACAAACAAACACACAGTGCAACATTTTGATAACTACATTGTATTTTGAAATCAGGTCAATTTCAAGATTGACCGCGGTCCATTTTGGAATTCCAAATTGGACAGCTCAATTTTGAGGTCGCTACCCAGTGTTAAAATTACGGTTGTGGGTGCATACCGACATAGCTTACTTATTCATGAAAGTTATTGTCAAATCCTCAACTAGAGACATATAACAAAACACACATCCATTTAATCTGCACCGATTATCTTTTTTTTTTTTTAAAGATTTTTCTTGTCTAGGATGATTCTGAGATATTTTTTTTCTTATTTCTCAACGAAAGCATATGCTGTGACCCTCATTAGAACGGTCTTGGTGAGACAGTTCTAATTAAGGACAACAACGTATGTTTTAATGTGGAAATATGGAAAATTATTCTTAAATATGCCTGTTACTCCTTCTTATCTGGAGCACTATGAGATATTACTCTTGACTGCCATTTTTCTTTCGCAAAGTCTAAAACATAGAATATCTTTCCTCGGCTTAATTCATCGTTGCAAGTCAATATTCGGCTTAAGAATGAAATTTCACAGAATCTCAGTGGCCTTGAAAAATGGTCAAAGAATGACCTTGACCTTTAGCAACATAATATCTTCATCTGGTCATTTAGTTAAACATATATACCAAATCCAAATAGTTTGTGAGAAACCCATTTTTAAACGTTTTCCCATATAAACACATAACGCACCAATGTTGACATTGCCTTAATTTAGGTCAAGGTCAATGCTTGGTCATCATTTGTTCAAACTATGATGGGCCCGAGTCTACAATGCTACATACCAAACCACAAGGCCATCGGCTTATCGGTTCTGGAGTAGAAGATATTTGAAGGTTTTTTTTACCATATATGGGCGTGGTGGCCATTGTCATGTGACCCATATGAAACTTGGCTTTGATTGGCCCTTTGGTTTAGGAGAAGATGTTTGAAAATGTTGACGGGCGACAGGATATCAGTTACCTTGAAAAAAGGTCAAAGAATGACCTTGATCTTTAGCAGAGTAATGTCTTCATCTGCTCATTTACCAAATATTGTACCTTAGACTCCATTAGTTTGTGAGAAATCCACTGTTTAAGCATTTATCCATATAAACACATAATGCACCAAAATTGACCTTGCCATAATTTAGGTCAAGGTCAAAGCTATGTAATCATTTGTTCAAACTATGATAGGCCCGAGACCTCAATAATACATACCAAGCCACAAGGTCATTGGCCTTTCGGTTCTGGAGAAGAAGATTTTTGAGGGTTTTTTACCATATATGGGTGTGTCGGCAATCTTGATCTCGTGACCCAGACCCCGCGAATAAACTGTCGTTCCTTCATCCCACTGAGGCTTTATATGAAATTTGGCTTTGATTTGCCATGGGGTTTTAGAGAAGATGTTTGAAAATGTTGATGGATGGTGGAGCCTGCCTATACTATAAGCTTACCTATGAGCTTAAAGGCTCAGGTGAGCTAACAAGGCATTTTAAAGTTAGCTAGAGAATGTTGAAAATATCTGAGAATGATGTTTGTTGTACATTTTTCTATAATAGGTTTCTAAATGGAAAACAATTTATGCAAACATCACTTTTCTGTTCAGGACAAGGAGAAGGGAGGGGTATTTCAGGTAGGTAATTTCAAAGACTTGATTTAAATGCCTCTTAATGCACAATGCTCCATGCTACTTTTGTCCATGGTTAGAATTCAGGCTCATTTTGCAGGGGCTGCAACATTCGTTTGACTTCTAAATTTTCAACTTAGTAATTTAATCATGGTCTGTTAACTGAGGTTAACAATCTGATCTGTCATTGAAGTCGTTTGACCATGGTCTTCTAACTGCAGTTAACAAGGATCTGGGGCCGTATTCATAAAGCAACTTAAGTTGTTGCTATGCTGTTGCTAAGGGTAAATTTCTATGTTAGAGATTCCCTACAACTATGAAATTTGGTCTGGAGGAACAGTCTTACAAAGACCAAATTTCATAGTTGTAGGGAATCTCCTTTATAGATATTTAGCCTTAGCAACAGCATAGCAACGACTTAAGTCGTTTTATGAATACGGGCCCTGTCATTGATAATGATCAACCATAGTTTGTCATCCATGGTCAACTATGGTTTATTTACCAAAGTCAACCATTGTTTGTTAACCATGGTTAATAGCAAACCCTGGTTAACCACAGTTTACAGACCATGGCTGGCCATGGTCTTGACATTTTTGTTAAGTGGACCACAGTCAACCATGTCCTCTTAACCATGGTTAACGATAGTCAGTTGACCATGGTTTGTTAAATGTTATTAGGCATGGTCTTTTGACTATGGTATAATGACCATGGTTAGCAGTAACTGACCATAGTCAGCTGCCAATGCCTGACTATGGTTTAAAACCATGGTCACTAATGACACATGAGCATGGTTTTATAACCGTGGTCCATTTAACAAAAAAAATCAAAACCATAGTTGACCATGATTGACTATGGTCATTAGAACATGTCTAACCATGGTCAACCATGGATAGAAATGGTACTTTTCGCAGGAGTCAGGTGATCTTCTGTTGCATCGAATAACTGCAGCAAGAATATTAGTAGAATAATAATAAGAAAAGCATGAGACAATTTGATTTCATGTACATCAGCCTAGTGATTGTGGCGTACCTTACTTGAATACTGATCAAATATAGCAAAAATAAAGTAAGACTAGAAATGGTTTTCATAGAAAAACTGATGTCTCCCTACGACCCATTTCCCATCCCCTCTAATGAATAAAATGCCTGTACAAATAAAATATCTATGCAAGTTTGAAGAAAATCTATTCACTGGTTCTAAAGATATCCTATAACTCATTTGTAAGAGAAACAAGAAAAATCTTTAAAAAAAGATCATCGGCGCAGATTAGATGGAAGTGTATTTTGTTATACGTGACAGTGTCTGGCATTTTGAGCCTTATGGAGCGAAAATCGTAAATTTTGTTTTTAACATTTTCATATTTATTAGTGCTTCCAGAATAGATTTTGAAAAGCACATAGAAATAGCGCTAAGGTTTACTGCAAAAGCAAACGAAATTCACACCCAACCGATTTTTTGTTTTCGTTTCACTGATTGGATACAATTTACATACTATCTGGATAAACCTTTATAACTTTGGCTCGTGACATCCCTTTTCAAAGATCTATTATGCGAACATTCTTAAAAGAGTGTAGATGAAGAAAATTAAACACGCCGATAGATATGTTGAATCACTCTTTTCAGGTGACGCTTTGAAATTTATTAGTCAGTGCGCGGAAATACAATTAACTTTACGTGCAAATTTCATGACGTCACTTTCATTTCACGTTTCGTGACGTCAACGTCGCACCTCCACAAGGCTCAAAATCTCAGGCACTGTCACAATGTCTCTACTTGAAGATTTGACAATAACTTTCATAAATAAGTAAGCTATGTCGGTAGGCACACACAACCGTAATTTTGGCACTGGGTAGCGACAACGATCTATCTCAAAACTGAGCTGTCCAATTTGGAATTCCAAAATGGACTGCGTCCAATCTTGAAATTGACCTGATTTCAAAATAGTTATCAACATGTTGCACTGTTTGTTTGTGCGTGTATATTAAACCGAAAGTAGAAATCGAAAGTAGATCTACGACGAAAAAAAATAAAGTTTTGAATATCTGCATCTGTTTTCGATAACATTTCTATTTTAAAATATAAGACAAAGTGCTAGTATTCACTGTGCAGTATGACGATAAAAAACGAAGATTAAATATTCATTGACCTTTGATATTATTGGCTACATTTTGACATACGCGTTATTTGACCAATGGAATCTTGTGAAATGTGGAACAATATCGAAATTATACGAGTCTGCGCCTCGAAAAAATAACCATTTGTAAGTTAGCTTTTGACCTTGAAAATGGGGTCAAGGTCATCAAAACATGGTAAACTCTTGAGATTGTCCCAAAGGTATGTCTGTGAAAGTAAAGTAGAAATCAAGCCAAATGCTAAATAGATATATTAATTTTAGTGATTTTTTTACATATCTAAGTCCTCCTGTGACCTTGAAAAATTTAATAAGTTCAAGGGCACAAACATCTGATCAGCTCTTAAGCTAGTCCCAGTGATGTATCCAAGCAATTTTGGTGATATTCCATCTACTGATTCGTTATATATTGTGCGTACAAGAAATTATCCTCTAAGTCCTCCAGTGATCTTGAAAATGAGGTCAAGGTCACCAAAATCTAATCAACTCTTAAAATTGCCTGAATAATGTATCCATGCAAGCTTGGTGAAATTCCATTTATTGGTCCAGGAGATATCTTGGGTACAAGAAATTGTCATCTAAATCCTCCAGTGACCTTGAAAATTAGGCCAAGGTCACTAAAATCTAACAAGCTCTTTAACATGTGCCAATAATGTATCCATGCAAGTTTGGTTAAATTTCATTTTTTTGTTCAGGAGATATTATGGGTACAAGAAATTGTCATCTAAGTCCTGCAGTCACCTTGAAAATAATGTGAAGGTCAGAAAAATCTAATCAGCTCTTAAACATGTCCCAATGATATATCCATGCAAGTTTGGTTACATTCCATTTATTGGTTCAGGAGATATCATGGGTACAAAAAAATTATAATCTAAGTGCTCCAGTGACCTTGAAAATGAGGTCAAGGTCAATAAAAACTAATTAGCTCTTTAACATGTCCCAATAATATATCCATGCAAGTTTGGTGAAATTCCACCAATCGGTTCAAGAGATATCGTGGGTACAAGAAATTGTCACGCTGACGCATGAAATTGAACAGTCTAAGACCTCCTGTGACCTTGAAAATTTGGTCAAACCCACCAAAACTTAATCAGCTCACTGGCTTGTCTCAATGATGTATCCACGCAATTTTGGTAAAATTTCAACCTCTGGTTGAAGAAATATACAGGATACAAGTTGTCACGCTGACGCCGACGAATCACACTGAAACCAATATGTCCCCAAGATGTTGAAAAACATATACGTAACATCTTTCATAGGGTAGATATTAGATTAAATAAAGCAATTCCACATGAATGTAATCTTTTTATTGACGTGATGGCAAGTAGTTATATTGAAATTTATGAACAAAAATTGTTCTGTCATTATGAATGAAATAAAAGTAAAAAGTATGCAAAGACCAGGAACTGAAACAATCCAAATCCAAATCCAGCCCTCAAACCATAGTTGGAAACAACTAAGATTACAAATAATCAAGATACAGAGAACATATGGCCAACCGAGTGAGCAGCTTGTTCCCGAAAGGTGGCCACTCAGCAACCCAAACCGAACCAAAAATAATAAGAACATACATAAGGTAAAACATCACAGAAACTCTGATACCAAAAACAGGCAACAGAGAACCACAACAGAACTGCCGCCTTGGAACGGTCAGTAATGAATTACTGGGGGGGGGGGGGCTTAAATCGATTTTACAGGCCCAACTTCACCCTCAGTTTCCGAAGTGGTACAAAACATTTAGTTGGTTGTTCGGTTCGCATGATAACCCTCTAACTCGTCAATGAATCATCACGGTAAACACATAAATCAAATTTCAACACCACGGTCAGTAATGAATTACTGGGGGGGGGGGGGGGGGGGGGGGGGGCTTAAATCGATTTTACAGGCCCAACTTCACCCTCAGTTTCTGAAGTGGTACAAAACATTTAGTTGGTTGTTCGGTTCGCATGATAACCCTCTAACTCGTCAATGAATCATCACGGTAAACACATAAATCAAATTTCAACACCATGAAGAAGCAAAGACGAGGACTCAACAGATATAAACAAACATTTGAAAGTAAAAGATTAAAAAAAATACAATGAAATATGATCCATGTACATATACATGTACAACCCTGTTACAAACAAAACTTGATATTGACCAGGTACTGTCGCCAATTGGGTCTTAAGCTGGCAATATTATTAACTTAAAATTTTTCAAATCTCTTTTTCCCAACAGGGTAACACAATAATACTGGACATCCAGGCAACACATCCATACCTTGCGCCTAATTTAGAAACAAAACTCGTTTTACAGTTTCTGAAAGAAAAGCTGATATTAAAAGCTTTATAACTTCCCTAAAACTCAATTTAAAAAAAATTGAACGGACAATTTTCTCTCTATGTATCTATATTTTGGTTCCCTATCTTGGATAATCTCAAATTGTTTCAAATTGTTTATTTTCTCAGGTTATAAATCAATATAACAACATGAGTGGCAGAACAAGTAGCTAAATATTTTGGCGACAAAGTACTTGAGGAAAATCGAAAGCACTTATTCAATCTACTAGAGGGCAACGTAGGTGTTAATTCAAATGCAAATTTTGTGTTTCCTAATAATTTTGCAGTGTTGTCATAACTGTCAAAGTCTCGCTTAAAACGTGTCAATTTCATCACATGACTGAAAATAAAACCTGAATGGACATTGATCAGGTCGGGAACAAGCTTGAATTGATCTACAGTAGATCAATTGGTC
Source organism: Ctena decussata (assembly GCA_963989385.1). Lineage (NCBI taxonomy): Eukaryota > Metazoa > Mollusca > Bivalvia > Lucinida > Lucinidae > Ctena > Ctena decussata. Next base: position 1,833,665 of record OZ022507.1, on the reverse strand, counting down.
CACTTTAGACCAATTGATCTACCAAAATGCACTGAAATATGTGCTTTAAGCTCTTTGCATGCTCATCACTGAAAATTGCAAAATTATTTGATGGCTGAGTTTATACAATAGTTCATAGGATTTTATAATTGTAATCAGATAAAAATTTTGTCGTGGAATTTTTAGCAAAAAAGCATTTTTCGATAAATTTACCTGCTAATTTTAGAAATTACTTGTTTTTCTGCTAAATTGTTTGGTATGTTAGATTTTTTTAATAGATTTATTGAATTGAACATTAAAGCTGTCATACTGGTAACAAAAAGGAATGATTTTAGCCATTTATTTTCCTAAAAACTCAGTTTTTAGCATTTAGCATCTGAAAATATAGTGCACATTCTGACTTGACATTGCATTTAAAGAAAGTTTTAAAATCTAGCCTTTTTTATTACAAAATGATTTCTCATTTATAAAATTGTGGGTTCATACATTATCTACACAGGTTTGGGCCAAACTATCTAAGTTTGAGTCTTAAAAAGTATGGACAGGAACATGCACAATTTGGATTTATTTTTGTCAGAAGTAGGTTAAATTTTTGCCTCTTGTTCTCTATACATATTGCTGATCAATGCATAATACCAATTTTTCCAAATTTCTTTGGATTTATCATGATAAAATGGGATAATAGAACATGGTGATACAAATTCACTTAATTCCTTGATAGAATCAGAAATGCCATTTTTAACCCATTTCAATTATTGCTTGTTAGTACCAAATGACAGCCTGCTTGTTGGCTTCAACAAATCAATTGAAGAACCTAGCAGAACAAAAAATAATACAGAAAAAACATAAATTTCTAAAATTAGCAGGTAAATTAATCGAAAAATGCTTTTTAGTTAAAAATTCCACGACAAAATTTTTATCTGATTACAAATATAAAATCCTATGAACTAAAGTATAAACTCAGCCATCAAATAATTTTGCAATTTTCAGTGATGAGCATGCAAAGAGCTTAAAGCACATATTTCAGTGCATTTTGGTAGATCAATTGGTCTAAAGTGGACCAATTGATCTACTGTAGATCAATTCAAGCTTGTTCCCGACTTGTTGATCGGAATACTTTTTTTTGTTATTGTCGTTGGTTTAAATCATCAGATAGGGTAAATTGGGGCAAGTGGGACAATGGGGTAAGTGGGACGCATTTTATTCTTTGACCGCCAGACCCAGCATATGGTATGTACTTACCAAGACTATAAATATTGTCAAAGCATTTCTATTTCTTTGTTCAGATATAAAATTTCTACGAGTCTTAAGTATTCAAAAGTATGCACTGCTGGTATTTTAAATTTAAAGGTCCAGAATAGGCGCGGTCATTCATTTGTATAAGAAGGATATAGCAGCATTGATCAGTTTGAACCATCGTGATAAGTTAACCCTTCCATCGAGACACTTAAAATTGTATTACTCAAGCAAGGAAAAAAAAGGGTCATTGTCTAAAGTCGAGCTAAAGTATTATTGTTTCTTGTCGTTCAATGAGCGAATATTTACTAGACCATTTGTAAAATAAAATTCATGACGTAAGCTGTAACTGAAGTGACGTAATGTACAGGGCACATATACAAATAACGTTATAAAAAGGAATTGAACTTATAAAAAGGTATTGTTTCATGTGAAAATTCAATACTCTTGCCTTAAACAGAAGGAGTGGTAATTTTTCGGTATGAAAATTTTCAATACACTACAACTACACGTCTACATAGAAGTACAAATACGTAACGCTATTTCGATCTGACGTGACGTCAATTTACTGTCGTCTTCTGCGATGTTGCACTCATAATTTTGAGTCAGCTATTTTTATTTCAGTCTTCACACTTCTTTTCAAAAAGATGGTAAATAAAAAAATGGTAGAAAAGTATTATGATTTTAACATTTTCGATATTATTTGAAACTTTCAAACTCCACGGTCAGGCAGGTGATTGAAGCTGTGTCATTTACTTCAAAATACTGGGGTAACTGGGACGCCAGTATTTTGACTTTACAAGATCAGCTATATATTTTGATGTAGAAGCTCAGGGAATAAGCTGAACACTTTTGGTATACAGACTCTTGCTGGGAGCAACCTGGTGTAACAAAAAATCAGTTAGCTCAGGTTCACTTAGTAAATTCGACTTGAAACATTATAAATTGGCTTTACCCCACCCACTTTATTTCGTTTGATTACTTATTATTTTCTAAACCATTCCTTGCATAGTACTATGGTTTAAATTGTTTCTACACAGATTCTTTATAATAGTAATGCCATTTTAACAAAAGTGTCGCGGCAGAATTGTATTATATTTGGGAAGAACACTTACAGGGAAAATGTAGTGGGTGGGGTATTTTGATATAAACTTTGAATGGAACATACCAGTTCTCTTGTTAATGTCAGTACACTGTTAATAGTTTTTGAGAGTTTTATCATACTGTTTTTGCATGTTAAAGTTAATGAATATGTTAGAATAACTTAAGCCAACAGTAAATAACTGAAATGCCGACGTAAAGTTTATCCCTATAGTTTTTTCTTTGTTATCTACACCCGGTATTATAAAAAAAGGAACGAAGCGTTTTGATTTCTGCGTTTCTCTGTTCTGAGGTACAAATGGTTGTATCTGCAACCTAAACTCGTGCTTTTTACTTTTATAGTGAACATTAATGAAAGTTGAAATGCTTAAGATCCATTTGCAATTAGTGTCCCACTTACCCCAAATAATTGGGTAAGTGGGACATTTGACTGCATGGTATTAAAGCTGCCCTGTTGTTTAACATATACTGGTACAAGGCATCTTATGTGTGATATGAAATCATGTGATGTGGAGTTATAAAGTGTCAACAGATTTGATCTCGTTCTAGCTTACTATCCTGTGAAAGCAGGTGCTTTTCCAATAAGTGTCCCACTTGCCCCAATTTCCCCTACTTTTGTGTCACGGACTATTCATATTTCTATAGAAGGTAAGAGAAAGTTCACTATAAATTTATCTCTTGCTACGCCCAAACACTCGGCCATAGACAGGCATGATCCATGCCAGTCGCATCTGCCCTCAGAACCAAAGAACAGTCCTTCACACCCTCCATGCAACCCCGTGGTTCGGATCGGCACGGAGGATGTAAAGGGCCACTTCCTTGAAACCTAGCTACAGCTATACTTAAAGATATATACTTAAAAGGGGCGGCGACTGGCCCGGACCAGATCCGTCCACACTCGAGCCCGTGGCGCGACATCAGTATGTATAACAACTTACCGTCGGGCACACAGCGCCAAAACATCGAATCAACGTCGATTCAACGCCACGACGTTAAATAGACGTTGATTCAACGTCAATCCCGCAAGGTTTCTTTAATAACTTTCGATTTTCCTCTAGCCATTTGTCAATTTAGAACATATGCAGATCACATAAAGAATACAATATTACAACATTGACCATTAACACCAACACTGTCAAGCCCAACATAGGCATTCCCATGTTACCATGGGAAAACCTAACCCTTTTACAATGTTTTGCCAAAAAACACTAAAAAGTACCAAAATGTTAATTGTCTCAAACGATAATATGATCTACCGGGTACGCGTAGTGAATGGTGACGATTGAGGGTGGGGGTGGGGGGGGTATTGTTAGATATAGCATTCAACCAGATATAGCGATAAACATTCGTTACTTCAACCTCAAATATTGTACTTAGACTTATTCAGTGTGTTGTCTGAAAATTTTCATTACTATTTCAATAAACGGGCATAGATTGTTTATAGCTGTCTTATTACTGCTATTCATTAATAAATTAAATTTGATTATGTTTGGATTTCTGAAAAAGTATGGTTTTATAAATTTTCGTCTTTCTTCGTTGAAATACCTGCATTTTAGTATATAATGAAATTCATCACCAATTTCGACATTGCATAGCCAACAAATGCTCTCATTTACTGGAATGCTTAGCCACCGTCCTATTTCTATAGGTAAACGATGATTGCGTGTTCTAAAAGCTGTCATTAAACGGCAGTTTTTATTTGACAAATACGAAAAAATAGTTATTTATTTGGAAAGTTTCTTTAAACATACGATAATTTATTCCGCTAGATGTTATGTCAACCAGCGAACTCCAATTTGTAGAATATGTATTCGTCTTTAAGCTTTTGTTTAAACGATTTGACGAACCAGCTTATGCTTGTTACATTGTGCGCATACCAAATATTACTATAGCCGTTTGTACAGATTAAGTTTTTGACATTATTGAGCCACTTTGAATGAAGTTTCCCTTGCTCATTTAAGCTATAGATAAGTTTATAAACAGACAACGCCGTTTCGTTTATGCCTTTAACGTTCATTTTAATCCAAAATGATACTGCTCTGGTATAGATGTCGATCGAAAGTGGATATGCCCCTAGTCTCCATGGACCATAATTGACGGTGTCGATTTCTTTAGATTTAAGATTTGTTTAAAGAATTTTAACTGCACCTTTTCTGTGACGTCTAGATTTCCGAAACCCCATATTTCGCTTCCGTAAAGTAAGATAGGCTTTATGATTTTATTAAAAAGATCTACTTGCATATTAATCGGAAGATTTAGAGTCCTAATTTTACGCAAAAGGGAAAACAGAGCCATATTAGCCTGATCTGCAATGTGTTTTTTTGCCTTTAAGAACGAACCGCTACGTGATAAGAAAACACCAAGATATTTATAGTCACCAACAATTTCAACTTCTTCGCCTCCGAACTGAAATTTTAGACCCTGGGGAATTCTTCCTCCAGAAAATACTACAATTTTGGTTTTAGATACATTTACTTTTAATTTCCATTCATTGCAATAGTTTTCAAAAATATCTAATGTGTTTTGTAGCTCGTCTTTGCTGTTACCAAATAGAACTGTATCATCCGCAAACAATATAATGAATAATTTGAAAAACACATATATATTTTCGTCGTTTAGTTCACATTTTACTCCGGGTGCATTATGATCATCTAGATAGCTTTTCAGATCATTCAGATAAATAGAGAACAACAAGGGAGACAAATTTTCACCTTGTCGGACACCTGTCTCACAAGGGAAAAAAGCCGAGGCGCCTTCCGCAGTTTTAATCCTTGATTTAATGTTACTGTACATATTAGTTATGAATCGGAAGCATTTTCCATTTATATTGCAGTTCAACAATTTTTGCCATAGGCCACTTCTCCAAACTTTATCAAACGCTTGTTTGAAATCTATGAACGCGCAGTACAATTTGGTTTTATTTGCTTTGGCTATATCTATTAAACCTTGCAGTATAAATAAGTTGTCTATCGTAGAATAACCCTTGCGAAATCCGGCTTGGCAAGAATCAATTGTGTTGTTTTCATCAAAATATTTGGTTATTCTATCATTTAGTATTGCCGTAAAAACTTTCCCCAGACAACTTAACAAAGTAATTGGTCGATAATTTTCGGCAAGATTTATATTTCCTTTATTTTTATAAATGGGTATGATGTTCCCTAACGTCCAGCTGTCTGGGACCAATCCTGAATCGAAAATCACATTGAAAAGTTTAACATATATAGGCGCCATAACGTTAATAGTGGTTTTTAGATGTTCATTTAATATACTGTCAATCCCAGGGCTTTTATTATTTTTTAAGTTTTTAATGGTTTTAATAATTTCATTTTCAGTAAAAGGCTGGTTTATATCTAGGTTCATGTTCCCAGTAGTATCTGTATTTGTATCTTGGATAATCTTCTGCACTGGTTCGTTTAAGTAAAGGTACCCCAAAACGGTCAATTTATTTCCTGATCAGGCAATAAATGCTATATTAACTCTTTAAGCCCCAGTGACGCAATTAGCAAAATTTGCAAACAGCGTAGATCCTGATGAGGCGGCTCATAATGAGCCGCCTCATCTAGATCTACACTGTTTGCCCTCTAGTCTTTGAATTCTCAATATAAAAAGTCTTGGACAAGGCATTTTTTTAATTTTTGCAGACGTAAATTTTGTCGTCTGCTTTTTGGTAGTGAAAGAGTTAAGTAACAATTTGCTGTAAACTGCTAAAAGTCAGGCTGTTGCCTGAACAGAGAATTTCTTCTACTGTTTATCGGCAGCTGATCATCCCAGCCGCTTTGTTACCTACATTGTTTCGAGATCAAAAGATAACGTTTATAATGAGCGTATCTTTCATCATCAGTTAATTATCGTCTTGCGTGACAAATGCATGGGCAGTTGGCGACATCCTTTGTTTTCATGATACACATGTATCTTTTTAAAAAACATTTGGCTGATTTCACAGAAAAAGAAGAAGTAAAAGAAATAAACTTAAGTTATTATTCCACTATTTGAAGTATTTAATCAGTTGTAATCTTTCGCTTCTGCTAGTCTAAGAGTTAAGATTCTTCCTCAATAATCAACTGATTTTTATGTAACTTTAAAGTTATGGTACTTTGATGTTGTGGTAATCACTGATTTGGAGCAAAGACAAAAATCCGCGAAAAAAATGCTCAAATTACAACAGATTTTCCCAAAATTAAGCAGGTGCCTTTTTATGTTGTTTCTCACAACTCAGAACCAAATGCAGGACTTGTTGAAAGTAAAAAGAGTTTATATAAGATAAGATCAAAGGGTAATTTTTGCGCAAAAATCTAAAAAATTATAATCGTTATTATTGTAATTAGATCTGAAGGTACCTTAATGCATTGAAAACTTTGTCTGATCAATTATTTTTTTCCATTTAGTTTTAACATAATCAGGCTGCGCAAATAAAAAAAAAGATGTAGCCTGTGTCCAAATATTTGTCAAGAATACACAGAAGAGTCTATTTTTCAAAGTTGAACAATTTCACTTACACACCGGTGTTTGTCTCAGTAATGTAGTATTTATACTCTGCGTATCATACAGGGATAACTGCATACCCTGTATACGTGCTCTCGGCAGGAAGCAGAATCACGCGGACAGTCTCGGCAGGAAGCCATTTTTCGAGGAAAGTAGTCTCGGCAGGAAGCAAGAGTTCGCGGACAGTCTCGGCGGAAGCCAAATATGACGTACAGTCTCTGCAGGAAGCGAAAATTAGCAGAATCGATTATACCCTGTGATTACGTGCTGCATCATCTTATCTCGTGTCATTTAAGATGATCAGAGTCTTGGTTTGCACTTAAAGGGTAGCTAAGGGTTTACGCTTGCTCCTTGTCGACAGCGAAGACTCCGATCAGACTTGGCGGATGTTCCGGCTGATCTGAGCCTTCGCTGGGCGCACATGCCACTTTGCTGGTTTTGTCGTGTCGCGATTCAGTAAACAGCGCATGTCTAGACCAGCCCAGTAACATCCAAATCACGAGCTGCCGCTGCTAGCCCTGCTCACTTGAGCAATGTAATTAGACTAAACAAAGGTTGTACATCCAATAATTAGATTTGGTTGGTTGATTTGATGCTTAACGTCCACGGTAAACAACTAAGGTCATGTCGGAACGGTCAGTTAACCTAACCACACTATTCCTGGGCAGGCTTAGACCTCCTAAGCGGTTGACCAGTACTAAGTGCACATACTTTCGCCAGTAACTGACAACTACCCTTCTTGAATCAGCGGAAGGAGAAACGAAAGTATGTGGCCAGACCGGGATTCGAACCCAGGACCTCTGACTTACGAGTCAGGTGCCCTACCGATTGCGCTACCCAGCCCGGCCCAATAATTAGACATTGCATACTCGAGTGTGCATATATGCAGGCTGATCGAAAAATGCTCAGGCCAAGTATGATGTGAGGTAGGAGTGTGGGTGATGTTTTTTTTGTTTTTCTTCTTTTGTTTTCAGTTTAGTCTCTTTAATCCCCTGGCCTGGATCCAGACCACCACGTACTGGTGGGGCTCTGGATAACTGGTGGGGTTCGGAGTTGGGGCTCAGGATAATAACTGGGGCTGGGAGTGGGAGGTACCGAGATGTGTGTGTGGCTTGAAAATATTTGACATAATTAGGGGTCAATTTGATGAGAATTTTTGCTAATGTCTGTTTTGCCTTCAAATATATGTTTTGATATCACATTAGAATCGCCTCGATGAGGCGATTCTAATGAGATGTCACAAGATATATTTTAATTAAACCAGGCTCTGGTGGCGGGGCTCAGGCCCCAAAGCCCACCCCTGGATCCGGGGCTGATCCCTATGCTCATGATGTAGTCGCAACAGACGCACAACCAATTGGTTATATTTAACTTAAATTCAGTGAACATGGTCAATATTTGAGTACGCTGCAAAAAACCCGTTTTACGGTAGAATAACTGGCAACCAGCTGCCAGTCCATTTCCCCTTATTTTTACGGGCGTTTTGCCTGTAAGACATTTTCGGAAATCACGGTATTGTAGTGTTATGTAAAGTGGCCGCACTTTATGGTGTTGAAGGGCTATATGACTGAAACAACACCTGCTCTTATCTATCCTACTGTTTGTGATGGTTCCTGCAATGTTTACGGGTGCCCGTAAAAATAACACGAAATGGACTGGCAGCTGGTTTCCAGTTATTCTACCATAAAAGCTACGGATTTTTTTAGAATGTAGAACTTTTGTTATGGATAGATGGATTGATGATATCGAGTATTCCTTTCCAACAGGGGCTCAATCATATCAGGACTGTGATTATGAATTGGCTCTGTGCTATGAAACACCATTAGGAACTTTGAAAATGTGAAATTTTATCTTTCAAGGGCACGGGCTGTACAATCGGCGCATACTTAGCGTACTCCACAACGCATACAGAAATCCATAGTGGTGTGTATTATAACACAGAACGCCTATAGAAGCAATGGAAAGTTTCCGTGTTTTGTTCTGCAACAATTCACTGTCTCGGAGCGCGTTAGTCTAATTGCTGACGTCACTGGCATAACTGACGAAATTTTGTAACGTTATGAGACGTTAGACGGTGTAACGTCTCTTTTTCTTTCTAAAATCGCCATAAAACCGTACATTTACCTTAGATACAGTTAAGAATATTGGCGGGAGCATGAACGCGCTGGCAGGAAGGTTGGGAGAGTTTGAATAAACAGAATACTTTTTCAGCGTTTTGGAGTGTTAGAATCGAAATAGTTCAGCTCTAGCACTGAATTGTTGAGTAAAAATTCACTGTTTGTCGGTCAGTTGTAAGTAGACATATCACTCGCGCTCCGCGCTCGTGATACGATCTACTTTACAACTGACCTTCAAGCAGCGAATTATTACTCAACAATTCACTGCTAGAGCACATCTATTTCTTAAGGTGAGGTGGGGGTAATTCAGCACCGCCGTGCGGCAGTCTCTGTCACTACGTTACGTAATGACGTCAAACGTTCCGTTTGATAAAAACAAGATGGCGTCAACGTTAGCCGCTTCTGTGATCACTACATGGTCTGCCAACAAAATGCAAGGAGGCTGAGGGATAGGTGAAATTTAAAGGAAATAGAAAGTGCCGTAGAGAAGAAACTGAAAAAAGTATAGTCAGTTTTCCGTGCGGAAGACTACGTACGGGACAGCTGATATTTTTTTTATTAGTTTGTTAGACGAAGTTCGCAGCTTTTGACTGCATGCAAAAATTTCATTACAAATTTACATACGACAACAAAGCCTTGTGAAATTGAATCCAGAATCGTACAATGGGTAGTCAGATCACTGTCTACACTTAGACCACGCACTTTACAGTTAACATGGTAGCAGCCATAGACAGACGTTTTCATACCACCCACGCTTCAAATACTAATCAGCAAAATTTCAGTTAGATTAAAAATTCTAAGATTATTTCTAGCATTTGAATAACGCCAGGCAGCCGTATCAACGTCGATGCAATGTCGTCAGAATATTTTATCGACGTTCATAGGATAATTCAACGATCGGTTTTGTCAATGAGCTAAAATCAATGTAGCGTTTGTTTTTCCTTGCCTTTCTTTCACTTTTCTGTCTTTCATTTCTTCTTTCTGTTTCATTTGTGTATATCAAAGAGTCGTTTTATTGTATCTCCTAGACACTAAAGTGAATCCAGTCTGCCAATCATTTTTACAGAGAGAGAGAGAGAGAGAGAGAGAGGATCGCCGAAGTCAAGTCGTTGGAACACTAGGCTATAGTGCAGAATATTATAGGCTCTTTCTTGCGTTGGGTCAGAACTGGAAAACTTGACTCGCTTACACTGTACAAACGACATGTTGACAAGGGAATTGTTCAAATGTCATAACACGTGGAAGCTCGCTCTAGTTGTTGCTTCTGAGAGTTTGTCAACTGGGGTGCGCGTCAACTGTATGGGAGGGCATAATGGCAATGTTTTCGAAAAAAAGTTTAAACTAAAAAAAAAATAGTTTGTTCAGACGGCTTATGCAGAGATTGAGAGAAAAGCATCACATCTGCGTTCATCCTGCACTTTTCCGACGATGACAATCATAAGTGATGAAAGTCCCAGACAAATTTTGCCGGTAGCCTGCAAAAAGCGACAACTGATACGTGGCGCGTAAAGTGAGTAACGTTAACGTCACCATGCGCAACGTTAACATTTCAGTCTAAAGAATGGGCAAGCCGGGCATTTTATGCGCATTAGCTCGAAAGTTAAGTCGGCGACCTACTATTTTTATTGCTTTAATATAAACTTCTGTCATTGGGCCATACTGTGTTAGTTTTTGAAGAAAAAAATGTGTTTTGTTTTCTCAGAATGAAGGTTTTTATCAAAGAGTGACGAGCAAAAAAGTGCGTTTTCCATAGAACGCCATTATAACGTCGGGTCGAAAAAGTGGAAAAATTGACGATTTTGAGGTCAGATATCTTGAAAACGACATCGGCGACCCCCCTTTTTTATTACATTCTCTGAAAGAGGGACTAAAAATGTACAATATAAGGAAGTATGAATAAAATCATGTGTTTTGTCAATTACTCCCACCTCACCTTAAGTAACAATCCAAGACGCATCAATAACGTCCCTTCCATTTGTTAGTAATTCACCTCCCTAGACACTGTCAAAAGAAAATGAGCCACGACACGACAAAACCAACAAAGTGGTTGTGCGCCCAGCACAGACTCAGATCAGCCTAGGCATTCGGCCAGTCTAATCAGAGTCGCTGTCCGCATGGACGTAGCATCGTCCCTTAACGAAGACTTGGATCAGACTGGGAGCACAACCACTTTGTTGGTTTTTGTCGTGTCCGACGATGCTCAAATGTATTTGGTAGAGCTGCGTAATAATAAACATATGGGCAGGTTAATATACATTCAGTAATTTATCAGTTTCTCAAAAAAAGAACTAAATAAATGAATAAATAAATAAATAAATGAATAAAAAATAAAGAGACAATAAAAATTTAACCTTAAAGCGCCAGAAATGAATATAGCCTAGTTCAATTTGCAAACAGCGTAGATCCAGATGTTGTGGCTTATGATGAGTAAATTTTGTACTCTGCTTTTTATGGCGCTTTACGGATGAAATTATAGAAATCGTGTCTAAGTTTCGTCCTTTCGTATAGTATCTTTTATTACATTTTGGACTGAAAGATGATATATATGAATGAATTAATTGATTATTATATTCTATAATATTCTTTTGGAAGATATGAATTTGATAAACATCTTTTATTGCATGCGTTTACATAAAATCATCACAATGAATTATTTAGGTTCTAACGAAGGGGAAAAAAAGCAACATTAAAATCCTTATTTACTTGTCTCTATGGGCGCATGTTTATAGACAGCCTGGAGCCACAGTTGTATAAACGGGCTTTCAATATGACCAAGGTAATCATACTGAAATTATATGCAATCCTAGGCCTTACTTATCTAACAGTTTAATATAGAACACAATGGAACACTTGTTAGACAAACTTATTTGAAATCAAGTTATTGCCCCTATATCAGTCTGGAGACTTATGGATTTCCATCACGCATATTTGTGATGGTTAACCATGCAATTAAAATGAACTGACATGATGGCTTGCCATAACATAATTACTGAAATTTTTACCACAAGATGTCACTACATGTCCGAAGGATGAAACGTGATGGAAAGCCATAACGTTGGTTTCTTCTGCACTGTAAAAAAATCTGTAGATTTTACGGTAGAATAACTGGAAACCAGCTGCCAGTCCTTTTCCCGTAATTTTTACGGGCTTTTGCCTGTAAGACATTGTTGGAAATTACGAAATGGAAGTTGTTAACTTGGCGCACTCGAAAATAACTTTGTATTGTTTTTTTTTTTTTTTTTTTTTTTTTTTTTTTTTTTTTTGTCAAGCTTCTCCGAAGGATGTATGATATGAAAGGTAGAAGAAGATGATTTGATGATAGAATGATGATATCTCATTATTAATTTTATTATGAATATTGATATTCAATCTTGACATCAATCACCAGTATTAATTTGCCTTTACAAATATATATACATCAACACATCAATTTTATACACATACTTACGCAACAAATCACATATACATATAAGCATTTTACATAAGTTATACACACATACATTTGCACATATATACTAAATATCCGGCTTACTTTGTTTTTTTTTTGTCTTATTGATAATACTGTATTGTAGAGTACTAAGAGTGGGTTGCCAAGAGTCGAAAATTGTGATCGGGTCTGTCCCTACCTACAATGTTCCACTCTTTTCAAGCCACCCTAGTTTCACGTTGAGACTGCTTATTTTACAAGTTAGACTGTTTGATAGATTTTTTTCTTTTTACTATTAACTACATGTATTTAACAATTCTAGCAATTAATATAAGCACAGGAAGGAAGAGAAGAAGTGATGAAATACCCGCCCATAGACCATGAATGCAGGAGAAGGTCTGAAGACTGTCATACAGGTCCTTTATGCTTGGGTATATTCATTCATGACAAGCAAGAGGGAAGATGAGCAAGGAGAAAGATCTTTGAAACGAGTTAATGAACATACATTGATACATACAGGATGAAATAATTTCTAAATGTGTCAGTAAACATACACATAAATACACACAAGGAAAGGAAAATGACTTCGAAACGAGTAAATGAAACACACATATATACACACTGATATTTACAATAAACTTTATAAGGGATATATTTTTTACCATTTGTTTCAGAACATTATAATTAACGATGTAAATCAACTGCTATTCCAATTTACTCCATAGTTTTGTTTCAGTTTTAAATTTGTTTGATATGTTTGTATTTTCTATAAATTTTGCAGCTTGTCTTATTTTGTATAATACTTTCCCAATAATATTTATATATGTAAATGATTTATTTTCAAATTTTATCTTATTTCTTATTTTCCATATTGTCCACTTAGCTTGCTGTAAGATAAAATTTATGAATATTCTTACTTCTATCTTTTCATGTATATAACCAAGTATTAAATGATACGGATGAAGTACAACTCTAAGTTTAAACTCTCTGTTAATGACCTGGTCTGCTTTATATTGTATACTTGTAATGACTCTATGAATAACTCTACAGTGAAAAAACAAGTGCAGTAATGTTTCACTCTCCTCTTTACAAAAATGGCATAATCCATTAGACATATTCATTAACTGTAGTCTATGTTCCGTAAATATTGCATTGTGTATTATTTTCCAGTGATATTGTTTTTCTTTATTACTACAGGGGGTTTCTAAAGACAATACCCAGATGTTTTCCCAGTCAAAAGTTTGATTAAAAATTGATTCCCACTTTATGACACATTTTGGTTGAAATGTTTTGTCCAATAGCATGTTCTGTATTTGTTTTAATTTCAAAGTTTGAGGCTCTATATAATTATCTCTGTGATATAATTTTAAGTCTGCTTTAATAGACAAAATAGCACCAGGCTGTGTAATGTTAGAATCTGATATCAGTATGTCAATCCAGTGATTAGGAATACTTGCTTTTATCTTTTCAAATTTTCTGACCCAGTCTGAATAGTCTAAGAGCTTAGTACGAATATATTCTCTTGAATAAAACGAGTTGAGTTCAGTATTCCAAATATCTCTAATTGTAGTTATATGACTTTTACTAAAGGATTGGACAAATATTGGAGAATTTCGGGATACAATGTTTTTGTTGCCATATAACTGAGAGGTTAAAATGTCCTCTTTAGTTTCCATTTGAAAATGGCAAAGAAAATTCGACCAAGAAATTACAGAATCACGATAAAATTCAGGAATGATCTTTAAATCTAAACCTTTTGTACACGAGCATTTACACAAAAAATGTTCTATATTATATTGTCTATCTAGTTTTTTCAACCAACTTTTACCTATCATGTTCCAGTTAGCGTACTCTGATGAAATGATTTTATAAATAAATTTTATTTGTTTTGATTCTACAAAATGTTTAATATTTACCATGTTTATCCCCCCTGATTTTGCGTCTAGATACAATGTGTTACGATTAACTAATGGTTGTTTATTATTCCAAAGGAAATCCCACAAAAGCGTTTCTATTGTTTTAGCAACATATTTTGGCATAATATTTGTTTCAACTAAAAATCCTATTTGCGATATTAACATTGTTTTAATAATTAAAACTTTCCCTTTTAGGGTCAAATCCCTACTCTTCCATACCTGGATACAGTTCTTGATTTTATTAATTTTTTCCATCCAAATTGCATTTTCGTCGATTTCATAACCATGGTGTATACCTAATGTTTTTACATTTGTTTTAGTCCATGTAATATCTTTATATGTTGGGTTTTTATTTTTCCATGCTCCTAAAATAACCCCACGGTCTTTGTTTTATTGATTCTTGCCCCTGACGCTTCTTCATATGAAGCTATAGTTTTAAATGATTCCTTAATCGATTCTTCTGTGGAATTAAAAATTTGAGTATCATCTACAAAACTACTGATTTTAACCTCTGCTCTTCTTTTCGTTTCATTATCAATGAAGGGTAACGGTATTCCAATAATTTTATTGTTTTTTCTTATCGCACAAGCTAATGGCTCAGCTTGTAATATATAAAGTAAAGGACTTATTGGACAACCTTGGCGCATAGAACGAGTTATACTAAAATACGTGCTCCTAAATCCGTTTGTCAAGATTGCCGTTTTTGCGCCTTTAAATATCATATCGATCCATGTTCGAAAATTTTCGCCAAATCCGAATTTCAATAAACAATTCTGAGTCCAATTCCATTCAACTCTATCAAAAGCCTTTGAATAGTCAAGGAAAATAATAGATGAATCTATATGATTTTCATCTGAATAAGTAACTATGTCTTGTAACATACGATTAGCTTCTGATATGTTTCGGCCTCTTACAAAACCTTTTTGATCGGGGTGAATTAATTTGGGTAGTAATATCTTAAGTCTTTCCGCAAGAATTTTAGTTATTATTTTATAATCCGTGTTTAATAAAGAGATCGGTCTCCAGTTAGTTATATCTGCTCTTTCACCTTTTTTGTAAAGAAGTGTTAAAATTGCGTTATACTGACTATTTGTTAATGTTTTTAGTTCGAAAATTTGTTGAATGACCATCAATAATTCATTTTTAATAAGATACCAAAATATTTGATAAAACTCAGCCACTATTCCGTCGTCCCCAGGAGATTTGTTTGTTTTAAGTAGTTTTATAACATTGTGTATTTCATTTTCAGTGACATCTTTATCACAAAATTCCTTTTCGTTTTGGTTCAAAGTTTTATCAACTGTTTGTAGTAAGTAAGTTCCTTTTGTTTCATTAGATTTTTCTGAAGTAAAAAGTTCTTTATAAAAGTCTTTTTGCTCCCTTAATATTGAATGTATATCTGATTTATAACTTCCATCCTTACATTTAATCTTCGTCCATGTTTTGTCACTTACGTTCTTTTTTTCGAGGTTATAAAAATATTTAGTTGACTTTTCCCCTTCTTCAAAATATTTTACGCGTGATCGAATTTTTGTAGCCTGTAACTGTTTTTCATAATATTCTTTTAACGTTGCTTTTAGTATTTTACATTCTTCTATATGAGCATTTAAGTCAGAGTCTTTTATTTCATTCATTCTTTTTTCTAACTTAATAAGCTTACTTTTACTGATATTTAGAAATTTACTTATTTCCATTGTAAGTTGTTTTATGTTATATTTTGTTATTTCCCACCACTGTAGGATATTTTGATACTGATTTATCTGGTGTGTCCAAGTTTGCCATAACTTCTCAATACTTTCCCTATATATATCGGTTTGAATTGTTTGTACATTCATCTTCCAGACGCCTGGTCCTCTTACAGCATTTGTTAATTCAATATCTAATAGTACAGCATCATGGTCACTAAAGGGAAAATGAACAATTGAACTGTTCTTAATACAGCAATCCAAAGTATTTGATGTTAAAAAATAGTCTATTCTAGATTTCGAGAAGCCACGTGAGAATGTATAATTAGATTTATGTGGCTGACGTTTTCGAAATATATCTTCGTAACTTTGTATTGTTGAAGGGCTATCTAACCAAAACGGTAACATAAAACTTCCATTTCGTGATTTCCAACAATGTCTTACAGGCAAACGCCCGTAAAAATTACGGGAAAAGGACTGGCAGCCGGTTTCCAGTTATTCTACCGTAAATATACAGATATTTTTTACAGTGTATATGTAACGGGTTGGGCTCAATCTGTACCGCCCGGGTTCTTTTTATGGACCAAACAAGACAACAACAAGAAGTTGAAACTGATATTCGAAGTTTACTGTTATTCTTGGATGAAGTGTCTGAAAATATATATCAAATATATTTTAGGTTAAGCAACACAAACATATAAAGTATTGAACTTTACATAAGCTATGGCGGAATGCGGTCAGGCGAGACAATTACTTCAAAACCTGGGTCTTTATCAATACATATAACACATATGAGATACACAGTATGAAACAATATCATAACAAAGACTCACACAATATCTTGCAGTTTCTTTTTCTTTTTCTTTTCTTCCATTTACGCCTTAACCCCCGAAGGGGACACAGACGGTGTACATATGTACACTCCCGTGTTGCAGGATGAAAGCCTACATATAGCCATGTAGCTATAGTAGGGATCTTTAACCTGCACAGGGGATGACTCTCCCTGCACAGGGGGCCTCCAGTTAACGTCCCGATCCGAAGGACGGCACACTTGTTAGCATCATCCCTGCAAATGATGCTAGAAAAACGCGTTCGGACATAGGAAGAATTCCGCTCGGGCGGGGCTCGAACCCACGACCTCTGGCTTCAGAGTCAAGTGCACTAACCACTGAGCCACCGCGCTTTCATGTTTCTTCTTAACTATTCTAGCTAAACAGCAAAAGATGAAAACAATGACAAAACATATGATATGTGGTAGATGAGAAAGTTTAACATACCTGAAAATATATATCAAATATATTTTATGTTTAGCAATACAAACATATAAAGTATTGAACTTTACATAAGCTATTGCGGAATGCGATCAGGCGAGAGTAGTAAGGACTGTCACTCTGGGGACGGATTTTCCCATGTATTTTTACATAGACTTTTGGCCTGAAAAAAACTAAGTCCGCACGGTCGCCTAGTGTAAAAATACATGGCCGTCCCCAGAGATGACAATCCATGAGTTAACTTCCTCAGGCTAGTGAGCCTCGGGGCTCAAAACTATATGCTCTACAAAGTTACTTGCCCCTGTTATTAGACTCTTAGTCTAACGTAGACATATAGCTCTGCAGTGCCTTGATACTGTATAGTAGCAGGTTTTTGATATCAGACTCTCGGCCTCATAGGACCTCACTGTACCAGAGACGTGACTTGACAGTATTCTTATATGCTCTACACAGTAGCATGCCTCTCAGAGGCATGGCCATGCAGTGCCCTTATACTGTACAGTAGCAGGTGTCTGTTAGCAGACTCTCGGTCTCATATGACCTCACCGTAACAGAGACGTGACTCTACAGCATCCGCATATGGCCCTGTATAGCAACAGGCCTCTGTTGTATGACTCTTGTCCTAGCAGAGGCGTGACTCTACAGTGCCCGACAACTAGCCCTCGTTAACTTACTACTACATTTCGAAAGTAGAACAGACAACTTGTTTAACTCAACACAACTTTATTTGTCCCGCTAACTGATGACGATGAACAGAGGATTAGGACCGTCCCTCTGCCCTCGTTTACAATGAACATATTTACAACAACATGTACATGGGATATTTCTTTGACAAACAATGAGTCTATCTTAAACATTTACAACTTTGAATTCTATGTCTGAAATAAGTCTTTGTGGGCAATATGCCTCTGAACACAGATGAATAAAGTCTGCCGTAATTCAGGCTAAACCACATTTCTATGTCTCTGTCGTTCTGATACAGATCTTCTCCAGTTCCCATCAGGTGTTCGTGTATGGCTGTCTTTAAGTCTAGTCCTCTGCTGAGCTGATGAAGAATGTAAATGCAGTCACTTTACTCCACGGACTCTGCAACATCTCCGTATTTTCTATCCAAGATTCGGCATTCCTCCGAATGAAAGGGAGTATATACTCTTCTAATGGCGATTGTCAATAAGAATCGAAGTAAATGGCCTTGCCGTCTCTGAAATATAAGGCCACCCAATGTTCTCCTGGCTGGTCCGAGTCGTCTGTATTAATGATGTATGCTTTCACATCCAACGGCTTCTTCTCTGGCAGGAGATCCTTCGAGACTACCTTGGCGTTCAAATGCATAAGTTGAGACGCCTTGGTCAGAAGGGCCGTCAATTCTAGCGTATTCATCTCTGTTGTAGGAGTCTATAATTCTCAGTGCCCAGTAGTTTTTCCAGTCTTCATTCATTGGCGAAGCGAATGTGTTTTTCTTCAAAAACAGCCAGTTTTTATAGGCTTCCACAGCTTCTTCTGGCGTGAGATGACTCATGCCTCTTGCATCTCCAGTGTCTTTTAAGCCAAACATTAGACACAGTTCGTGATTCCAGTCTTTGATAACATCGTAGATGTTGAGACATTCTAATGCCGGTTCGTGATAGTGTAAGTCTCTTATCCAATCATCTCCGGCTCCTAGACAGCGCATGTGATATTTCTGACTGGGATGATCTAATCTGCAACCTTCACACTCGTGCTGAGCATATTCTCTGACGGCTATTCTCAGGTTCTTTAGCATCGCAAATATCAAAGCAGTCATGTCCTTGCCAATAAATATTTTGGGTGGTGGCACATCAAATTCTTCCAGCAGTTCTCCATTTTCGTCACACTTAGATCTGATCTTTGGACGTAACACCTGTTCGATTTCGTCCTCCAAGGAGCCAATGTCATCAGAGTAGGATCCATGTAGTTGTTCGTAACATTCCACTCTAAATTTCAGCTCTTGTTCTACAAAGTATCCTTTATTCATGGTCTCAGTAGTCTGTGATGACTTCTCTCAAACCGTTGATTTCTATCAGGCTGTCAAATTCTGCATACACAATCACGTTGATCGTCTCTTCGAGTTTCGATGCAAACTGAAACTCCAGTCTCAAGTTGCCCGTTTTTATAGGATGCAAGTGGCTCTGATCAGCTCCTTGGTCAGGCGTGAGATCGTAACCCCAGAAACAGTAGCCGCCTTTGTAATCTTCGTAATCGATATTACAGGTCTGAAGTTGATTTTGACTTCCCAAAGCTTGATACAGAGACATGTAAGATCTGAGATATTGATTCATGTCAAATTTTGGCTCAAACGCTTTGCCGTAGACGCTGTGGCCATCGTAACTCACGTCAAGTTTGCTGAGATTGAAATGTTGAAAGAAAAATGGATTCGTTTCAAACGATCCGTTGAAAGCTTCGTTGTTCACCATACCAATGAATAAACGTTTTGGAAGTTGTCCCTGAAACAGATGATCTTCGACTTTTGATCTCATGTCCTTGCCGATAGTAAACGTCTTCACTTCAACACGTCTGATGGGATACTTGGCACTGTGATGTGCTATAGACTGATTGAGATCGTTAGCTATGGCTGGCAACAGTTGAATAATGCGAACAGACAATATGGCCGTATCTATCTTGACTTTACAAGGATAAGAATCAGCCATGAGACTGAATCTTGGAGAAGAACGATTCAAACGCAGTTTGATTTCCACCCCATTTGGCAAATATTTCTCTTGCATGGCCAAGTCTAGATGTAGTCGTCCCTGAAGTTCCACTGCCTTACTCAGTTTCACTGCTGATATTCGAGCTTTGATATTTCTGGAGGATAAATCTTCAAATTTTGCGGCATTATCTTCGTACCAAAATTCTGACGCTTTCAACTGATTTTCTTTCGCGTCAGATCCAAACGAAAACAAATTTTCGATGTAAG
This sequence comes from Ctena decussata, assembly GCA_963989385.1. Lineage (NCBI taxonomy): Eukaryota > Metazoa > Mollusca > Bivalvia > Lucinida > Lucinidae > Ctena > Ctena decussata. The sequence goes on along the minus strand of OZ022507.1, from coordinate 1,813,519 downwards.
CTCTGTACGGATAAGTATCCATGCTGTTTGATACCAGTTTATTATTGAGATACAGATCTATTCCACTGAACATACTGTGCAAAAAGTTGTTTATGGGTCCGACTTTGGCATCTGTTTCGACATTAGAGCCGTCTTCTTTCAGAATTCTAAATTTCAAGTATAGCCAAGTCTGTGACAGATCTGTGTAGTATTCCGTGTGGCCAGGTATGACAAATTCGATAGGAGCTTGGAAACTGTCCAGAGAAGCTATGGGATGATAGTCCACCCATTGAGAATCTTGCATCGTAGTCATGGTAGGTGGCATCGCTTTCAAGTCCAGCTCGGACTTACTGCATTCGCAAGAATCTATTTGCATCATTTTTTTCTCAATCGAAGATATCTTTTTCGAATTTCAAATGAGAATATTTTCTGTTTGTTGGTCTTCGCTTCTTGATGTGCACAGTTTGACGTCTAGATGACGAATGAGACTTCTTTGGTTTATGTTGTCTTATATTCTTTTCTCTGGGTACAAGGTGATCCAAAGCCGACTGTCCAAAGTTTTTCAATGCTTCTTTTCCGCGAGTTTTCAATATCGCTTTGACATTATTTCCTTCCATCAGGTCACGGAGGGCACCAACGCCTTGTTCTTTAGCCACTTGTTTTGCACTTTGTAGTCCTGCTTTGGCAAGAGGCTTTAGAATAGGAATGACTGTTCGCATGGCCGTCTTGAAAATGGAACCTAAGCCATAGCCGTATTGTCTCGATACACCTCTGTAGACTGGAAAATCTACTCCAGATCCGTACTGATAAGTCACTCCACGTGATGGCGGATACATATTTATTTCTCTCTGAGTCTGAAATGTAACTTGACCAACGTCTTTCCAGCTATGAAGGGGATATCTTCTCCCGTGTCGCCTTTTATACTTATGTGAACCTGGTCGATGAAAGATCTGGCGACTGGAACGTAGTGCAAGTTGACAAATTCTTGATGAGAGTGCTGCGAGCGTTTTGAAGTTTTAAATGGCAGAACTCTCAAAATAGGCGCAGTCACGTCTCCTACGTAAGTGTAACTGGCAACGTCCGAGTAGACGTAAAGTCGATTATGCGTGGTGTTCAAGTCCACATGATATTTGAAAGCATGTCTTTCGTTTCCAATAGCTTTTCCTATCATTCTTGGATTCACGCCTAATTTTTCAGCCAGTAGCCTTGGGAATATCAGTCTGACGACTTTTGGATTGTTGTAAAACAGTTTGACACGTTTACTGTTGTTTCCAAAGGTCATTTCTATCGAAGTATTAACACGTCTCAAAGCAATTCCGAAACGTGTATCGATGATGCCTTGTATTTCTTCCACCAAATGTTGTGGACTGCTGTAGTTTCCTTGTGGAATTTTCAGCACGTATTCTGCGCAGGTGTTGTCTTCCGTACAGTTCTCGCTCATATTTTCTACTCCGAATTCTTGAGCTAAGACTTTATCGTAAAATCTCACAAAGAAAAAATTGTCGACATCCGAAATATTCATGACTTCAGATGGCGTGATCATTTCCACTAAAGCCACTTCCCACTTTTCCTTATCAATATTGATGGGATTTTCTAGTCTGACAGTAAATGAACTCTGTGTGTTGTTTGGAAACGTACTCATCGAACTGTCACTCAGAAGAGTCAAGTAGAAATCCCTCATAGTTTGAGTTTTGAATCGCTGTCATCCGTACTAAGGCGTTTTCTGAATTTCAATCCGGGAGATGGCAGAATGTAACCGACAGAGCTGCTCAGTAAAATCAGCCACAGTTCTTTATCGGGACTTCGAAGACTGATTTGAACTAAAGATGTGATGATGATGGCGTACACCACAATAATCTGAGCAAAAAATATCAGTCTGTTCTTTGGCAGTTTTTCTTCACAGCCTGGCTGAGTTTGACTCGCTTCTTGAAGCATCGTTCTTTTATATAAGATCAGACCGGAGAATCCAACTGTCAAACTTGGAAGGATATCCTGTCCAGTGAACTTTAACTTCTTCCACCCACTTTTTGCCGATCTTGCGACGTCTCCGATCCAATATAGAGTCTATATCGTAAATCTGATCCTTGTCTACACGTTGTAACTCTTGCGTATAGAAAGTGCCTTTGACAGGTTCGCCAGCGAGATCTTCTATTTTATACGTCACTGGATACTGACTCTTGACGATGTGCGTCACTTTAAACAATTCTCTGGTCCAGTTCGGTAGATATCCTTTTTCGAAGGTACGTTTGGTCTTGTTAATACGCACAAAGTCACCAACGTTTAATTTGTGCTGAACTGATTTGGATCTCTTGCCGTACAGATTCTCCGAGACTTGCACTTCGTTCTTGATATTGACAGTTGCAGGTGCACGCTTGATGCTGCGATGATAAGCATGATTGTATCCATGCACCAATTTAGGAAGTACGTCAATGTATCTCTTAGTGCGATGGTGAGTAAAGTATTTCCACATACGACTTTTCAACGTTCTTTGAAATCTTTCGACAATACTAGCTTTGGTTTCTGGATTTTCTGTCGTGAAAAAATGAATGTTTTCTGATTTCAAGAACGCCTGAAACTGTCTATTTTTAAACTCTGTGCCTTTGTCTGTCTGTAAACTTTTTGGACGACGACCTTCCTTCAAGACGGACTTAAATGCTTTAATCAAGGTCTGACCCGTCTTGTCTTTGATTGGCACGACCCAGGCATATTTTGAAAATACGTCTATCAAACACAGCAAGTAGCGGTTGTTGTCGTTGACGTCTGCCATACTCGACACGTGTGCCAAATCGCCCTGCCATTGATAATCGATTCCTGCAGCCACCGTCTTACGACGCAAGAATTTTCTCTTGATGGGCTTGTGCAACGTATAAGTCTGTTGTTTACTCAGCCAATCTTTCACGTCCCTCAATTTGACTTTCTTTGAGATCTTTTTGGCCGCTTTGTATAAAGCTTGTATGCCGGTATAGCCTGCATGGCAGTTCGGATCGTAAAACAATTTTGCAAAAAGACTGTTCATTGTTCATCGTAGGATAACCACTTTCTTGGCGATTCAAACAATTCTTCTTTTATAGGTTTCTTAGTGCGTGGTGCAAACAATTCGTCCTGGATGTGTTTTCTCGTGGCAGACAGACTTCTAGACAAGTCTTGTTTGATATGTTTTCTGACTGAAGCAGAAACGGGACTTGCTCGTTTTCTTACAGTAGGCATGCGCCGTTGTTTCGTTTTAGGAGTCACATACTCCTCGTCCTCTTCATGGGGAGTGGGAGATGACGTTCGTTTGTGCATCCATTCCCATCGTCTCTTATTTCCCACGAAGTCTTGAGGCACATTCATTTCTCTCAGTGTTTCTGCAAATGGCTGCCAACCGGTAGGTTCTATTCCTTTTCTCTGTCTCAGCACGTCATTGACAAGATCGACAATATTAGATCCAGGAATAGGTTTTCCATACATTTTAACCGATCCGTCTTCGTCCCACGACAAGTTTGGATGATCTTGTAACCACGAGATCAATAGTTTGGCTTTCTTGCGCATGGTCGTAGGAACACTTTCCAAGATGCGTTGATCGATCTTCGATTCAGAATCGCTAGAAAGAACCGGTTTTGTCTCTTTCAATGCCTTCTGATGAGCCGTCTTAAATTTATACAACGTTTGTCCATACAACTGAGATTTTTCTGCCTCTGACAATTCGTCGTTGGCCATGACGGAAGATAAGTCTCTTTGCAAACTAGCCGTGGCAGATACTTTTGGATCTGGAGGCAGTCTAGGTTTTTGAATCTGTTCCTCTTTCCAACGTTTCATCTCTTCCCACAATTTAAAAGGCACGATGGCCATCTTACGTCCGGTCGCCATATTCAACCGAGAATCGAGCCTAAGACCGATCCAAGCAGAGGTTTTAAAAGTAATCCCAGTAAAGCTCCGCCTTTCTGATTGATGATTTTCTTTTTCTCTGTGATAGGCACTTGTTTCTTGGACAGCAAACGAATGTGAGTTTTCCTCGAGTTTAAATGCTGTTTCTGAGCTTTAGTCAGTCGAACATTGCCTTTTATAATATTCAAACAACATTCACCGATGCAGTCGATGACTTCTTTTGGTGCTTCATTTATCATTTTCTGGCGGTATCGACGTGGAACTTGACTGAGTCCTTCTAGCAAAGCCAGATATTTTCTAATCAATGGCGTTTGTCTTTTCTTGGGTGCCATCTCTGATGTCTGAACAGTAAATGACGACGTCCAAACAGACAGTCTGTAAATAAATACTTTTCTTTGGGTAACACTACAGATCTAGTCTACGTTTTGCCAACATCTGTTTCATGGCAGCTTCAAATCCATGTTGTCTGGCAGTACGAAGATATTCGTTTGCAGGAGAAGAGCTCCTTCCAGGAGAAGCCCTTAGAGGAGAAAATCTAGAAATTTCTAGAGTAGGTGTTTTTGCAGGAGTGAGTCTTTCACCAATTTTTCTCAGACTCGAACTTGGAGTCGAAAATCGAGTAGAAAATGGACTTGGAGTTCTTAGACTCGAGTTTGGAGTAGATGTAGAAAATGGACTCGGAGTTCTTGCAGTTGACGACCCTGCAACGGGAGATGGAGGTTTTCTAGGTTTCTTGATTCTGACAGTCACATGCCTATCGTCCAGTTTTATTTTTCTCCTAGATTTGGTTTTTGGCGACTTTTTCTTTGAAGGCCTTTTCTTCGGAGACTTTTTCTTTGAAGCCTTTTTCTTCGGAGGTTTTCTCTTTGGTGCCTTCTTCTTCTTTGGCTTCTTCTTAGGCTTGGGCTCTTTAGCCTTGTTAAATTTTCTAAGTAATTTGTTTCCGTCCCAACGAATGAGACTTCTGATAATCACGCCGCCTAGAAATCCTCCACCACCTGGTTTCAGTATGATCTCACGTTTCGTTTCTGGATCAACGATGGCACTTGCTAATTTTCTCACATCTTCTTTATGTCTGTCCATAAATTTCTGAGTCTGCTTGGGCAATATCATCTTACGTTCTATAATTTTACGAGCAGCCAGAGAAAACCACTTGATCATCTCGACGAGCCCTGCATTCAAAAGAGTTTGTCTCCGTGTGTTATCACGCTCTCTACTCAAATTGTAGAGAGCGCGAATCAGGTTGGCAGAATCTTTACGCATCATGATGAATACTGATCGAGATTGCTCGACTTCACTTCTATTTATACTATTGATTGGGGAAAATAGGCCACAGGTCCTTGCTGATCCGATTTCGTGAACCAGTGTTTGAAAATGTCTGTTCTGAACCTCAAATGATCGGGCGTGTCTGGTTTCAAATCAACCAGTAGATATCCGTGAGGTCTCGAAGTGGCATCGTCGAAAGCAAAACCCAGGTGAGGCGCCTGAAGTTGTTGTCCCAAGACTTTAATCTGCATCTTGTCCCTCGGACTTTGAAACAATATCAAGTAATGTGCATTCAAACTGATGGTGCGTGTCGCTTTGCTCTGATGAAATAAATTTTGAGTGATGTACACGACACTGGAGTTTCTGTGATGGCCTTTTCTCGTGAACCAAAGTTTGATGACTTCTTCGTCTTTGTCACCTAACATATCGTCAAACACGATCAAATGTGTTAGACTTGCATCACTGACGATGTCCTCATCCTCGCGAGGAATGCCTTGAACAAACTTTATGCTTGACCCTTCTCTTTCTTGCAGTATGTTGTAGGCAGGTTGCCATTCTTTGTAACACCAGACAATGCGCTGGGGCACGATGTCAAATAGATCCTCTTTGTATTCGATCAATTTTTTTACGAACTCAGTTTTGCCTGATCCGCTAGGCCCCGAGATAAAAATATTGGCAGGATGTTTGAAAAACAAATTGCGGATATCTTCTACCAGAGCCATATCTTATCGATGAAACTGTAGAAATGAGACAGGACGACACAGAGCTATTCTATTTATAATAACTTATTGGTATCCATACGGCACGGTCGTGCCGTTCATTTGAATGACTCGCTTATTGTACACAAATCTGTAAGTCTTATGTTGAGTTTCACTGGACACAGTTCTATTCTTGTTCTTTTTGATCCTGTGTTTGTATTCCACGATGATACTGAACGTGTCTCTTTCTTTGTCTAACCATTGTTTCATCGTGTCAAAGTTTACAATCCTAGATGTGTTGTAATCTAACGTCAGTCCTTTGACTTTACAGGTAGATTTTCTCTTGCCACTGGCATGCTCGACATATTCGTATCCGTAGTTCTTTGGTCCCATGCCCACGAATTTAGTGATCTTGGCATCAGGTTTCTCGTCCGTCCATTCTCCAAGTCTGTTATTGACGATCGTGGGATTCCATTGGTCCGGTTTGTGAACGTATATGCAAGAATCTGTGTCGAAATATAGAACACGTTCTCCCAGAGGTTCAAGCACGCTGTATAATTTCAGCCTGGCCTGGGCGGTGACGAAGGCAGCCACAATGACGTTACTACATTGATGTGGCTCGACCAGACTGTCTAATTCTTCCCAGTTCACCAGTATGAACTCCTCGCCATACGGTTCCACATGTTTCACGAGTTTGTTTGGATCAGTGATGAGTTCAAAGTATTGACTGGGATTGGAAATATACTCTGTCTTGGTCAGATTGTCTCTTTGAGCCAATTTGCCCCATAAGCTATTCAAGACGATCTTGCTAAAAGATCGTTTTCCCTCGTTTCTCTCTACGTTTTCCAATCTGATGCCTTCGGCTTCGTAATAGTCCTGTTTAAACTTTTCACAGTCTTCGTCTGTCTGACACCAGGACGGATACCCACTGGCTTCTTGTTTGATTTTCAAGAAGTTGTTGATGTAGCCTGCAAAGAAGCCATCTTCACCTTTCTCCCTATCGTACTGACAAGTTTCTGGAAAGTGCCAGATTTCGTACACTTCCACGAGGCGATAACCTCTGTCCAGAGCAGCAATTAGTTCGGTGCTGACCCAGGTTCCCACCAGTGCTCTTTGCTCATCGCTATGATGACATGCATCTTTATTCAGCGTGTCGGCACACGTCCGACAGAGCGGAAACAATAACTTGTTGTTACACTTGTACGGCAGAACGGGGTGATAGAGTTGTGTTGGCGGAAGAACTTTACACTTGAGAACGCCAGTGTATTGTCTTATATTCGCCATGTCAATATTTTCTTGAGTGTAAATTTCGGGATGACCGACTGGAAACAGTCCGTACTTGCACACGTACGGATACAGGGAACAGATGTCGATGTACTTGATTTCTTCGTCTCCTTCTATTTCGTGAGATAATTTGATGGCGTTCGTCCGGCCACCAAAGAGAGCATCTCTTGGCTTCAGAGGGTCTCTGTGAGGCCACAGACTGTCGATCGCAGTCTTGAACTCCAAGTTTTCTTTACACAGTTTGTCAAAATCGTGTTCCCACAGTTCCACTACCGTAAAGCCAGCAGTTTTCAAGGTTCTGATCTTGGTCTCTGTCGTCTCATACAGTGAATGCATTCTCTGACAATTAAACGGATTGATGAAATCTCTGTCTGTATAGCAAGTGGGACAGCCGTGCCACAGACAACCTTGGAATTCGTACACGGTATTGGTTTGGGGATCAAAACCATCCACATACATGCCCTGAATTTGCTTTTCTCCGCCGTTGAGCGCATGGTGAATGAACTTAGATTCTGTCAGAGCAACGCTCTGAATCCATCGCACAGCCTTGATGGAATATTTTTTCTCGTTGGGATATCCTTGAGGTGGAATCAGTCCCACGGAGTTCACCGGCATGTAATCTTTTCTCCATACTTGGCTGCATGCCTGAGCAATGGTGATGGCATTCATCAATGGATCCAAACCGCTATATGACTTAAAGATGTCTCTGAAACGCCCACAGGGTCTTCTCAGTATGTCTACATCACTCCTACAATATTCTTCTATTTCTTGCCTGAAGCTAAACACGGCTTGTGATGCAATTTTCTCGTCGTGCCAGGCCATAAACGTCTCTCGATCTTTCTCTGACATGCTGTCTGGACTGTAGTATTTGGCATCGAGATAGGGTCCCGTATAATTCCAAAACTGGTCTGTATTTGCCATGTGTGGGAAATAGCCTTTCTTAAGTTCCGTCAGACCGAACGTGGCTGGAAATTTGGCCAGTTTCATATTGAGAAAATGTAACGAGTCGATGAATCTCACTCCTCTGGCATTCATGGTGATAATATTATTGCCAGTCATGGCCAATTCCGGCTTGTCCGTTCCGTGCTCGATCACGTGACGTAGGATGAACTGTCCATCGTATCCACCAAAGTTATGAGCAATGGCCGTCACCCCACGGTTGACGGGATCAAACAGCCAAGTACAGAAATCGTTAAGCGTACTGTCACCTTGAAATGTTCTTTCTCTTCCTCCCTCAAACTGACTGCAATTCGGGCAATGAGCTTCGATGGGCAAATCTATGCAGACATCACAGGCTCTGTGAGCCACGCAGAAATTAGGTACGTGCTCTCCAGTATCTTGTTTGGCTTCGAAATCGAAGAAGATGAAACGAGTTTCGTTCTCCTCTGTCTCTTCTTTGGCCGTGTAAGGCTGAATAAAACACTTGTGTTCGGCCTCGACGATAGTCTTACAGCTCTTACACTTCTTCATGCCAGGACAAGCATGATCACTCTTCTTTCTTTCCACGATCCTTTGATGACATTTCTCACAGTTCTTGACCAGAAAGCAGATGGATTTTTTTCTGACCGTCCCTAACTCGCTTGTGATTCTGAAAGCATATCTGACTTTTAAACGTTCTTCTGCATTGTCCACAATATTGCTTTATATCTGGCTCACACGGTTCGGGTTCGAAGCATCCCACACATCCATGTGGACAACAATGGTCTCCTCTGTTACTGTACCCGACATCACAAAATTCACAGTAATAGACACAGCCTAAAAACCCCTTGATATTTGTGATCGTATCGTAGTGATTTTGATTGTAATAAACATGAATCACTTTGGACTGGCGCGTCACTGGCAAACACTCAAACATCAGTTCATCTTTAGCATGTTGAGAAAAAACTTTGATGATATATTCTGGAGCCAGTACTGCCTGAATCTTCTTGTACTCGTCAATACTGCAAGACTTGGTTTTGGGCACTCGTGCTCTATCTAGCAAACGCGAGGCTTCACTAATTTGAAATAGTCTGTCTGATTTTCGTATATGATCCCAAGTCCTTTTCCACGTGTCAGAATCGTCTCTATCGGCATGACACTTCCCTACGACAATGGCTCTTGCCAAACACATGGAGTCCCGGGCATTTTTTATCTGAACTATAGACGTCTTCATTTTTCTCATATTTTGACTATCGAAATACAGGCCATGATGTAATGCTTTTCTACCCGATCCTGCGGGAATTCTCGTATGAGTTACTTCCATAGACATTTGACCATCGTCGATCCTGAATTCGTCATTGGACTGAATGACTTTTTCTATCTCTTGAAGTAGAGAACCACCTTTCAATGTAGTGACATCCGAAAATGGCACGTGAACGCCCATTTTTAAGCCTGGATGATAGATGGAGAGTCTCATGCGATCGTTACCTTGAGCTTTGCTTTTGTCTTTGATATCATCCACCATCCTATTAAACAAACGTGAGACAAACACCAGCGGTTGTTCGTGTTCGGGGAACTTCTTGACATTAATGTTGTAGACCGAAGCTTTAGTCCTGAATCGCCGAGAAGGTCTCTGTCTGACTTGCTGCAAGTCGTAATATTGCTGTAAATCATCCTCATCTTCGCTGTCTGATTCTATCACGTTGGTTCTGTGTCTTCTGTGTGGGGGCTGAATCTCATCATCATCATCCTCTTCATTGCCATTCTCTTTTATTCTCTTCCACTTGCTTGGCATGTTAACTGTTAGGTTGTCAAATCTTAAGTGACGCTGAGAGCTCTGGCTCTTGGTTATTTATAGGCTCAGCTGAAGTATCACCTGAAACGAGAAAAATAATAGTCATGATCAATTACAGGTCAGGACACATGGTAGGTAAGCGTCTATATAAAGAGGCAGACACGGCACTTCGAGGACAGTTCTTGAGCACCATTGGGCAAAGATGTTGTGCGACTTCAACTTAAACATTTTACCGGCTGAAATAAGAGACATGATTTTTAAGTATTTGGTTCGCATGTCAGTGAAAGACTTAAAGAAAGATCTTCACAAAGGATGGTTCAACGTGAGTTATAGACGTGTAGAAAATGCAATGGCTACATTATCTCAAGATGAATATCGCAGAGAAATGACACGATTATTTGAAGACATTGATGCCTTGCCAGACCTGGAGGAAGACGTAAGATTAGATTTCCATAAGCGTTTAGTTAATCCATCCTTTGAACACGAGTCATGCCGAACAAGCCGATGGGTATTTGGCATACATAATTGCAATGAGGACGATCTGACATACATTACCACGCATATAGGACATCATTATGCAAAAGGAAGTATAGACGAACATGGATTTTTATTTGGATATATTCTCTTGATGTCAGAGTGTGATGACATGGAAGTAGAGTACATGCTCGGACCATCTTCCGATGCGAGACCTATTCTTAGTCTACGGATAAAAGGCTATGATGAACACATGAATGAGATGGCTGGCCAACAAGTATGGTTTGGCAATCAACAGCTGAGAGATGACATTCGACAAAGTGAAGATGATAAGTTAGAGTTGCGGTACAGGACTAAATATTCTGACTTCATGATTTTATAATTGGCACTGGATCCAATTAGTAACCTTAGTGCAAAAAGTTCACCAGCTATAGGCTATAAAACAGAGTGTGCCGACTCCTTGATTTAGTTCAGCTCTGACACTTGAACAGTAAAGATGGATCCAAGAACAAATAACTTCAACAATGCCAAGAGTATCTACTATCACTGTACGGCACTGAAGAAACTCTTGAATGAAAAGGACAAAGAATTATTTCAGCCATTGGAGTCTTCACTGAAAGAACAGGACATCTTGAAGCCACCCTTTGGAAGTTGTTACCGCTGCTCCTCAACTCTACATTGGATATCTGAATGTCCACAGGCAGAGGCCAAAGCAGAGGACAAGCAGGAAGAATTCAGAGGGATAAAGAGGAAATATCCATTTCGGGACACATCGGAGGTTCCAAGCAAACGAAGAAAGACGGACAGAGTCTGTTTCTTTTGTAAATCTAAGGATCATAGATCTAAAGACTGTGAACGAAAACTGAAACAGTGAACCCACAGTGATGATACTAACAATGTGAGTTATGAGAGACTTTCAGTGTTATTATTACTACCAGTGATTGTGAAAGACTGCGAGTTTTAAATGAACTATATGAGAGACTTTCAGTATTATTATTACAACTAATGTGAGTTATTAAAGACGCTTAGTGTTAAATAAATAATGCGAGTTATGAGAGACTTTCAGTATCATTACTACTAAGAGTTATGAGAGACTTTTTTTGTAGTTTAGAAGTTATGATAGTACTGTCATGTTTCTACATAGTTATTCAATAAATTATTTTAAATGAATAAAGTGTTGTTTTCAATCATAAGGTTTTCAATCGAAAGAGTTGAGTAGCCCTGAAAAGGGCTGTTTGGGTGTTCTAAGGCTTCACTTACTGTGAAGACTTTGACACAGGTTTTACGATCCCTACAACAGGATTAGTCTTGGAGAGATTTACACCCCTTCTCCTCATGAAGACTTCAAACCCCATCTTATTCTGTTGCCTTTCAACTTCTTTCCAATCTTTCTTCTTAAACGCCTTGCACAGTCGGCTCAGGTCAAAGGGAATATACTTTGACAAACCCATATTTGAGAATGAAGTTGTTAAAGGCAGTTGAATATATATATTGACTCATGGCGGACGTGAAAGACAGCATGCTTTCTTAACCAATCAAAACTATGCAAATTAGTTATGCGGTTTTATGCAACTATCAACAAAGTATTTCTTTCTGAATAAAATGAAGTGGCCCTGAAAAGGGCCGTTTTGTGAGGCAGTGCTCAAAATATCTCATGTGCAAGGACAACGGCTTGGCCTTCCACCGCAGGCTGGACATCTAACACTCCACTGCTGGTAAGAGATTGTCCCCTGTTGCTGATAATAGAAGGGGAGAGCGTCAGCCTCCCTGTCCCAGTCCTCAGCCATGGGACTTTCTCTTTCCTGCCGTCGGTAGTTTGCTGGTGGCGGCTCGCGGTCCTCTGGCTTCATCTCTGTCCATTCTTCTTTTACTGGAACTCTCTGTTCCTCCTCTCTTCTTCTTTCTATGGCCCGCCGCGTAATCTCAAAGATGTGCTTCAGCACCTCCACTGCCCTCTGCACAGAGTCCAACTGCGCCTCCAATTGTCTTAAACAGGTTTCTTCGAAGTCAGCCATCGTAACAGTGTGCCAGTGGGCCAATGCGCAAGCTATTAATGTAGTCAGCGCGGACCTGATAGAAAGCAAGTAAGTAAGTAGGTCAATCCGACTAAGAAGTATATAAGGACATACTGGAGTGCTTTGCAGTCATGTCAATATGGAGAATGCGTTCACTTTGGACGATATTGTAAAAGATCTGAGAGGATCGGATATCTTAGCGACTGCAGTCAATTCTATCATGGACGACGGTCAACAACAACAAACGTATGTTCAGCCGACGACGTACTACCAACCAGTACAGACTAGGCCGACGCAGCAAGGCATGGGCGCTCTAGCGAATATCATCAAAGAATTAAATGACCTGAAGACCAGAATTCAAAGATTAGAAGAACAACAGCAGCAGCCCAGCATGCTAGAATTCAGCGTCAAGCCTATCAAAATACCCCTGACTATTGATGTGACCACTTCGGAAGAACACACAGAATCGAGATGTGGCGTAGGTTCACACTGCAAGGACAGAGAATCCTAGAAAAAAGAAAACGAGATAGACAGAAAAAGCAGCTATAACAAACAAACAGTCCTTTTCAGGACTAGGTCTACCCAATTCTTTTAGAAAGAGTACCCCATACGAGTTGTTGCATTCTGCACACAAACCTCATGACTAACTGCATTAAAAATAATATACACATCTACATCTTAGCTTTAATAACAATTCCAGCATAATTTCAAAACTTTACAAACCTTAAATACGCTATTTTCCCTTGAAAATACACTAAGCGCAGCTTCTATGGCGGCCTGGTTTGGTTTGGTTTGGTTCAAGGCCATAATTAGCCAACGTCTTGTTTACTTTGGCTAGAAATAACTGACGTCATAAACGTACAAACATAACGTCACAACTGGCCAAAGACGTCGCGTGATCCCGCAAAGAATTCTTGTGGGATTCTACAGTTCCTACAGACTTCCTACAACGTCCCGCAAAGTTGCGTGCATGATCCCACGGCTATTTCTTGTGGGAAAATGGCGCTGAATCGTCCTAAGAACGGCTCTGAGAGCCTAAGAACTTGACTTTTACGGCTTTAAAAGGGCCTAACAAAGGCTCTCTAGCCTGAGGAAGTTAACTCATGGATTGTCATCTCTGGGGACGGCCATGTATTTTTACACTAGGCGACCGTGCGGACTTAGTTTTTTTCAGGCCAAAAGTCCATGTAAAAATACATGGGAAAATCCGTCCCCAGAGTGACAGTCCTTACTACTGGCGAGACAATTACTTCTATGGACATGTGACACTATACACGGCTGCTTACCTACTAAACCTTAAAACAGAGAGTAACCACGGCCTGACTAGGTATGTTAAAACACTGACCGACGTAGAAACGTCGGAACTACAACTACAAAACACCCTGTTACATATACTACACACCAATATGTACCTATCAGGCGAGACAATTCCTTCTAAACATGGGTAATAATCAATACATATAACACATATGAGATACACAGTATGAAACAATATCATAACAAAGACTCACACAATATCTTGCAGTTTCTTCTTAACTATTCTAACTAAACAGCAAAAGATGAAAACAATGACAACACACGGCTGCTTACCTACTAAACCTTAAAACAGAGAGTAACCACGGCCTGACTAGGTATGTTAAAACACTGACCGACGTAGAAACGTCGGAACTACAACTACAAAACACCCTGTTACATATACTACACACCAATATTTACCTAATTTTGACAATACCTCTGCAGAAATAACCAAAATACAGACTGTTTATATTGAGAATAGTGAAGGGCTGGACAAAATATCAATTTTAAGTGTAGACAGGTCAAACTAACACTGCCAGTGGGTTAAATTGCCATTTTAGTGACTTAAGAGTAACGACTGACCATCAAAAATGTGCGTGATGGAAAACCATAAGTCCCCAGACTGTCTATAGGGAAAGCAATAGCTACTGGGACGAAGAAAACACTAACACTTCAAAACGAAAGTGAAAAACCTGCTTCGTTGAACACACTGTAAAAAAATCCGTAGATGTTACGATAGAATAACTGGTAACCAGCTGCCAGTCCATTTCCCATAATTTTTACGGGCGTTTTGCCTGTAAGACGTTGTCGGAAATCACGATATGGTAGTGTTATATTATCTGGCCGCACTCAAAAAAAACTTTATAATGTTGAAGTTGTAAGTTTTACGGGCGCCCGTAAAAATAACGGGAAATGGACTGGCAGCTGGTTGCCAGTTATTCTACCATAATATCTACGGAAATTTTTACAGTGCAATGACACGCTTCCAGTTTCCTGCCGTCAAAGGCATGACTGCTTATACACAAATACGCAGATGCGTATTGAAATTTTGTCAGATTACGAAACACATGCCGAAAAATAGTGGATGCAGAAAGTATTGAGATATTTTTTTCAAAAAAGACGATTTTTATGAGTATAAAAACGGAAAAAAGCTGTTATTTTCTACAATTTTGGCCTCACCAGAATAAGTTTCGGCAGTGTTGTGACAAGATTCCGGAAATAAAGCTGGTGATTCAAAGACCCATTTGCCTATTTCTTTATGAAATTAAGGTGAGGTGGGAGTAATTGACAAAACACATGATTTTATTTATACTCCCCTATATTGTACATTTTTAGCTCCTCTTTCAGAAAATGTAATAAAAAGGGGGTGTCGCCATTGTCGTTTTCAAGATATTTGACCTCGAAAACGTCAATTTTTCCTCATTTTCGACACGACGTTATAATGGCGTTCTATGGAAAACGTACTTTTTTGCACGTCTCTCTTGGATAAAGACCTTCAATCTGAGAAAACAAAACACATTTTTTTCTTTAAAAAACTAACACAGTATGGCCAAATGATAGAAGTTTACATTAAAGCAATAAAAATAGTAGGTCGCCGACTTAACTTTTGAGTTAAAGTGCATAAAATGCCCAGCGTGCTGTCTCTTTAGACTGAAATCATGGTTAACGTCGCGCATGGCGACGTTAACGTTACTTTACTTTTCGCGCCACGTAAGAACCGTAGCTTATTGTAGGAACCCGGCAAAATTTGTCTAGGAGTTTCGTCACTCATGACTGTCATCCACGGGAAAGCGGATGTAGTACATTTTTCTCTCAATGCATTAGCCGTCTTGGCTACCTTTTCTTTGATAATGACAAAAAAAGGAATCGAAAACATTGCCATTATGCCCTTCCATACAATTTACGGGCACCTGAGTTGACAAACTCTCTGAAGCAACAACTTTAGATTGGGCGTCCACGTGTTATGACATTTGAACAGTTCCTTTGTCCCTTGTCGTTTGTACAGTGTTAGCGAGTCAAGTTTTCCAGTACATGACCCGAACCAGGAAAGGAACATATAATATTTCGCACTGCGACTGGACCTTGACGACTCTCTCTCTCTCTCTCTCTCTCTCTCTCTCTCTCTCTCTGAAAAATGACTGTGAAAATGCGGCTTGAATTCATTTAGCGTTTAGGAGGTTCAATGAATCGATTCTTTGATATACACTTTAAAAAATGAAGAAATGAAAGACAGAAAAATAAAAGAAAGGCAAGAAAAAAAAAGAAACGCCACATTTCTTACAGCGTATTGACAGAAAAAAAGCGTTTAATTACCGTATCAACGTTGATAAAAGGTTCTGCTGATATTGCATCGACGTTGATACGGCTGCCTGGCGTTGTTCAAATGCTAGGGACAGTCTAAGAATTTTTAATATCACTGCAATGTGGCCTAATTCTAACTGATTAGTAGTTTAAGTGTGGGTGGTATGATAACGATAACACCCCATTGCACACAGCATTTCATAATCACATTACCATGGTCCTGACATGACTGAATGACTGTTTAAAAGGACGTAAAATCTCCATCCACTAATCACCCATCCATCCATCCCTCCATCCCGATCTATCTGATAACAGCCGAGGAGCCCCGATAGCTCAGTAGGTTAAGCGCTGGCCTGCTGATCTAGCGGTTTCGGATTCGAGAACCGCTGGAGGCGGACATCTAAAATGTGTGGTCGAAGAGTAGACAGTGATCTGACTTCTCATTTCAATTTCATGAGGCGGTACCGTATGGAATTTGTAATAGCATTATTGAAACAGCAGTTGCAAACTCCATCTAACAAGCTGATGAGAAACCGCCCGAGACAAGCATTCCCGCTAGTAGTAACTAGCTATATTTTTGCAGTTTCTTCTCTACGACACTTTCTATTTCCATTTATTTTCACCCAGCGCTCAGCCTCTTTGCATTTTTATAATCAGACCATGTAGTACATGTAATCACAGAAGCGGATAATGTTGACGCCATCTTGTTTTTTTCTCAAACGGAACGTTTGACGTCATCACGTAACATTGCGACAGAAACTGCCGCACGGCGGCGCTGAATTACTCCCACCTCACCTTAAGTATGAAGTGCGATGGAACTTTGAGTGAACGTTAATAAAGCGCTTGTGATCTTGTGATCTTATCAAACTGCAATACTGTAAAAGCATTGATGTTTTGATACAGAGAGGATCTTACACGAGTGGTCATTTCATATGAAATTTATGAAACGAGCATTCGGCGAGTCTCATAAATTTCATATGAAACGACCAGGAGAGTAAGGTTCTGTTTATCATATGACCTTTAAAATGGGATTTTAACGCATTCGAACTCAATGTAGGGATCAAACATGGTTTTTCATGCATGAACGTTTGCCAGGTCCCGAGGGAGATGTTGGAAACCGAGGCCAAAGGCCGAAGTTTTCAACATATCCCGAGGGACCTGGCAAATGTTGATGCATTGGAAAATGTTTGGTCGCTGTTATTGCATAAATTCAACGAATTATTCGTTACAATTTGAGAAAAAACTTAGCACTATATTTTGTTACCGTTTGACAGCCAGGGCGCTGGTACACCTTTTTACTAATATTCGTTTTCCGGGCCCAAGAGCATTCAGCTATTAAAAATGGCCACCATCATCCTATTCAACCTCAATATTTCGGGAAATTGTCCAAGAAGGTCGTTTCGTCATTTCGATGTTGTGTGTCCACTTGTTGGACACTTCCTGCAGAGACTGTATATCATATTTTGCTTCCGCCGAGACTGTCCGCGATCTTTTGCTTCCTGCCGAGTCTTCTGTACATGATAAATGGCTTCCTGCAGAGACTGTCCGCATGATTCTGCTTGCTGCCGAGGCTCTCGGCAGGAAGCAGAGTCACGCGGAACGTCTCGGCAGGAAGCCAATTTTCGAGGACAGCAGTCCCTGCAGGAAGCAAAAGTTCGCGGACAGTCTCGGCGGAAGCCAAATATGATGTACAGTCTCTGCAGGAAGCGAAAATTAGCGGGATCGATTATACCCTGTGGTACTCTCATATCGTGAAAACTGTAACAACAACAACAACAAACAACAACTAATGCAGAACAAAAAAAATCGTGCGTTCTCAAGCCCCTGGACTGGATAAGAGATATAAGATAGATTTGCAACCACCGATAAAAATCATGGAAAGCTTTTGCTGGATTGCAAAAAAAAGAAAGAAAAAAAAAGTAAATAAATAAAATTAGAGAATAGGAACAATATAATTAAAAATTGTCTGTGTATAGCACAGAGCTCCTTGTTTAAACTGAAATCTGTTGTATCACAATTTCCTTCCTAGATCGGGGCCGGGCCGGGTAGCGCAATCGGTAGGGCACCTGACTCGTAAGTCAGAGGTCCTGGGTTCGAATCCCGGTCTGGCCACATACTTTCGTTTCTCCTTCCGCTGATTCAAGAAGGGCAGCTGTCAGTTACTGGCGAAAGTATGTGCACTTAGTACTGGTTAACCGCTTAGGAGGTCTAAGCCTGCCCAGGAATAGTGTGGTTAGGTTAACTGACCGTCCCAACATGACCTTAGTTGTTTACCGTGGACGTTAAGCATCAAATCAACCAAAAAAAAAATCCTAGATCGGGTTGGAACAGAACAAAGGTTTTCTCAAACTTACAGGTTGATACATATCAAAACTGGGGTTACTCTGGGCCCATGCTAAGCTCACTTATAATTTTCTTTATTAAATGAGCCGCGACACGACAAAACCAACAATGTGGTTGTGCGCCCAGCGCAGACTCAGATCAGCCTGGGCATCCGCCCAGTCTGATCAGAGTCTTCGCTTTCCGCATGGAGGTAGCTTAGACCCTTAGCTACCTTTTAAGCGCTTAATGAGGAGTCTGATCGGACTGAGCGGATGCCCAGGCTGGTCTGAGTCTGCACGGGGCGCACAACCACATTGTTGGTTTTGTCGTGACGCGGCTCAAATTATAAAATTATAAAATCACTTATAGAAAATAAAACTGGAGCATTATACTTTTCAGGAACGAAACTAGCCTATTAGTAACACCAGAAACCCCAGTTGAACATTAAATATGACTTTATGAGAAAACAAAAGTCACACACTCCTTTTTTAGAACTGGACCTGTCTGAACTGTGAGCAAAAATAGGCCACCCTCATCCTGAAGTGCTCGAGCAAACTTATTTTTTATATATTTTCTTTCAATACCAGCGCTTTCATCGATTCGAATCAGACCTTCAAAGTGACTTTGAACATGTTGAAGATTGAGCTGGCTAATATTAACAAAATAAATGTTGTCGAAGAAAGAAATACTTATCATAGAAACAAAGAGAGGAATCAATGGATCTCAGAAAGAGACATTTTTTTAGTCTTTTTCATCTTTAACCGATAAGATTCTACCCCTGAGAAATGATTTTGAACAACATAATGCCTCTATCACCTAAACGATTCATGTAATACTAGCAATTTTATATCGCATGCTAGAAGATAGTATTGCAGTATTACGGGTTCTCACGCTCACCACCTGGCCCGTAATGCATAATTACCCGAGTCAGGCAGAGAAAAACCAAGCATTTACGAGGGGTGATCATTAAATAATGGAAACTAGCATTTACTTCATTAGCTATATCTCTTAACAGTATTCCAGATATATAATACCTAAGAAGCAAGCATATGGCATATAATAAAGTTCTAAAGTACTGTTAAGGAATATCGTTGCCATGGCAACGATGCCTTTAACTTATAAGGGTTTAGTCTCTATTTTTTTGGATATTTTCTTGTATAATTGATGCTGATTAGTAACAAGAATAGATAAAAGTTTGTGATGGTGTGATAGCTTGATGCAAGTCTCAGATACTAGAAGAAATATACAGTTATTCATGACTTGCTCTCATACCTTGCAGAAATACAGACCGTGAAAGACTTTGGATTGAGCAAAATTTGACGTTTTTTGCCGATTTTAAGCCGGAGGGAACAGAATTGTGACGTCAGTGCACTTTAACAAGCAGAGTCTTAGGGGGAATTGTATGACAGAAAGAACCAAAATTATCATGTACTTGAAACCGATCAATTAACTTTAGCATAATACCGGAAATTACGGAATTAAATGTCAAACTGCCTGAAAGTCACCAATTTTAGCCCCTGCTTTTGTTGTGGTTCTGTTGCCTGTTTTTGGTGTCAGAGTTTCTGTGATGTTTTACCTTATGTATGTTCTTATTATTTTTGGTTCGGTTTGGGTTGCTGAGTGGCCACCTTTTGGGAACAAGCTGCTCACTCGGTTGGCCATATGTTCTCTGTGTCTTGATTATTTGTACGGAATGGCTATTGCCAGTCGACTGGCAATAGCGATTTTACGTTAAAATCGCTATTGCCAGTCGACTGGTAATAGCGATTTTACGTTGAAATCGCTATTGCCAGTCGACTGGTAAT
Source organism: Ctena decussata (assembly GCA_963989385.1). Lineage (NCBI taxonomy): Eukaryota > Metazoa > Mollusca > Bivalvia > Lucinida > Lucinidae > Ctena > Ctena decussata. The sequence continues at coordinate 1,793,499 of OZ022507.1, read as the reverse complement.
AGCGATTTTACGTTGAAATCGCTATTACCAGTCGACTGGCAATAGCGATTTTAACGTAAAATCGCTATTGCCAGTTGACTGGTAATAGCGATTTCAACGTAAAATCGCTATTGCCAGTTGACTATTAATAGCGATTTCAACATAAAATCGCTATTGCCAGTCGACAGGCAGGAGCGATTTTAATGTAAAATTGCTATTGCCAGTTTAAGTTTTGATCCAAAAAAAGGCAAACACTACTTATTAGCAAGCAATGCTTGTGAATGTTCCTACTTTGTATTTATTGTTGCACCCTCATTAATACAGCAGCATGCATGTTGCTCACCAACAAACTGCTCTGTTGAATATACATGTAGGTTTAGTTTTCTTAAGTCTAAATACTTAACTTGCTCCTACTGCGCTGAAATCTGAAATCCACGAGTATACTGGAAAGGAAGTTTTTTTAATTATTTTATCTTATTTTTGCAGTCCTTTGGAATATGCTAATATGATGTCACGAAGGCTTGAAAGATGTAGGAACATGGGTATAGGTCTGAGCTGAAAATCATGTTGTTGCATGCTGCTTTTGCAGCTACGACATTTTATTCTCTTTCGGTTCTCTATTACTTTACATGTAACCATTTGAGCAATCGCCAACACTGCAGTTGGCACAAAAAGTAGTCAAAAATCTAGATTTGTTATTAAGAAGGACATTCCAGAAGGCTGGGATTCGAACTCACGCAATCTGCGTTTACTTGGCTTGGCCATACAGAGAGGGCGGTCATACATTTTGCGCAACGACGTCATTAGTCGAGGTTAACTCAATGAAAAATAAGTAGAATAACTGCATGATACTCCAAATTTCTTTTTTTATTATTTTTTTTTATTTTTGTTTTCTCTCCATGTTTCTCTGAAATATAACTATATAACTGCATTTTAATGACCCCCTCAATCCCAAAATTACCCAGTGAGTCTCTCTCTCTCTCTCTCTCTCTCTCTCTCTCTCTCTCTCTGTAACCTTATAAACGTGGTTATGAGGACATTATGAGAGAATTATAACGGTGACTATATTATTGTGAGGACAAACCATCTCGGCCCTACCTAGAAATAAATTCCTGGGCACTTCGGTCCCTAGTCACTTCGGCCCCTAGTCATCTCGGCCCCATAACCCTAGTCACATCGGACCTAGTTTGACAAATTTGAATAGTTTCTATATATGTAAATTTGCCCATTTTAATATTTCACATCTTTTTTAAACTAGTGTTCCTCGAGAGTTCAATAGCATCCAACAAAATTATGAGCTCAGTACCCGCCCATCTTGCCAGTTTTGGTCGGTTGGTTGATTTGTGTTTAAAGGCTCTTTGAGACAGTATTTCAGTCTATATCGAGCCGTCTCCCAGAGAGAGGGAGAAAGAAGAGAAAAAAAAGAGAGATTATTATAGGCGAGAGAAAAAAATATTATAACAACTCCACCCGCACTTACTCCAAGCACAGTAGGTCCTTGCCCTAAAATTATCCAAATTAGTAGGACGCTCCGGCACTGAAAGTTACCAAGCACCATCGCCCGGCCGCTTCCACCCCAAGTCTTGCGGGGACCGTCGTGGATGCGGTTCCTTTGTATTCCATAGAACGAATAATCAGAAATGCTTGGAGTTACATTTCTCGCCTTTCTTTTTTTTTTCTTCTTTTCTTGTTCTTTATGTGTTGTATCTTTTGGTAGGAAGGTAGAACCAATCATCAATATTTTCACAGAGTTAATGACTGACTCTTTTCACAGGGCTTTCGAATTTAAACTAACTTGTTGTAGTGAGGCAGAAATTCACCGGGCCCTGAGACTCATTTTTTCAGCAGAAGCGTGTGCCTTCTCTTTAATGAGAGATTAAACACTTGGCCATTTATTTCGAATTATCATTTATTATTATTCACTATTTCTTTCTCTTATTTTGATCTAATATTTATTCATTTATTCATTTGTTTAATGTTAAATACCGTGGGTTTCATTATTTTTTGCCAAGCATTTTGTCATGCCGATTCTACAGACTTAAACTGCAATATTTTTATATTTAAGATGGATAAAAAGGATATGATCAAATGATACATGCATAAACTGTTAATCGTTTAATAATCGCAATACCCTCATTTTTGCTAAGCTTTACAATACCTTTATTTTTGCTGATATTCGCAAATCGGATTCAAGAATCTCGCCAATGTTCGACAAATTAACTTCCAAAGTGACAATTGGATGATCGTGATTTCAAGAACTCGCTGATACCTTGAAAGTCATTGTTACTGTAAAAAAAATGCAAAACAAAAACGCGAGTTTCAATAATTAAAGTTTATATGAAAGCTGATCTTCCTATCTCCATGTTCATTCATCAAAATTTAGTTTTGACAACATATCTATCTATCTATCTATCTATCTATCTATCTATCTATCTTTCTTTCTTTCTTTCTTTCTTTCGCCTGATCTTCCCCCTGTCTAAATATTCCTTCTGTTTATCTGGTGTATGCGCATTGAATTTGGGAGACAAATTATCGAATTTTGATGGGGAATAAAATCGTTTTAGACTTCGAAATTTCTGTGACTGTGATGTTTTGATGTTGTGAGTATGGACTCTGTCTTTTGATGGCAAATAAAAAGAGGAATAAGAGGAAAAATAGTAGTGAAGGTGATTCGGTGAAAACTTCGAAACAGAACAAAGAGGCTAAAACAGGAGCGAATATAGCAACGCCTGAGGCGGTAGGTGAGACTTTATCGAGCGCAATACAATTACAGTATTCACCTGTGTTACCTGTAGATATGAACAATAGTGTATTCGGTGCTACGGCTAGTACCCCAATATATCAACAAATGCATGGGCAGATGAGCTATCCCATGAGTGGCGGAGTAGGCCTGACTAGCCCACCTGGTGTTTATAGTGGTATTCCGCCTACATCAGCGATACCAGGATTTAATATGGCTAGTATTATCCCATAAGCACAGTCGTCATCACAAGCACAGCAAACAGTGCAACAAACAGTACAGCCCGCCCTAGGGGGGCAAACCGTGACGAATGGTGTGCCAGGGGCCAATACTGAGTTGATGCGGTATTTAAATACGAAATTTGATGAAGTTAATAAGAAATTGGAAAAACTTGACTTACTAGAGAAACGAGTGAACGATATTGACGGTAAAGTTAGCAGATTGTGGAGTGATTTGGACGAGCGGGTAAAAACTAATGCTGAGAATGTGACGCGAGTGGAAAACAAAAGTGAGCAGGCTGAATTTGAATTAGCCAAAACACAAGAAGAACTTGCGTCTTTCAAAGAGCAAAATCAGGGTTTAAAGGATTCCATAAACGATATCCAGTCGAAAGCAATGATTAATAATTTGATAATCGGCGGGGTTGATGAGGCGAATTTTGAAACGGAGGAAGGGACAAAACAGCAAGTCGGAGCTTTCCTGAGAGATGATCTTCATATACCCCAGGACAGACTTGCTAATATTAAAATCGAACGGGTGCAGAGAATTGGTGCAAGAGTGCAAAATAGGCCACGGAAAATATTAACTGTTTTTGCGGATAACAGAGATAAAAATTACGTTAAATCGTTTAGAGGGCATTTGGAAAACACGCCAAAATTTATGCATGACAAATATCCAGCGCAAATTGTCGCCTATCGAAAAAAGCTCGTTCCAATTCTAAAACGGGCAAAGGATGATGGGAAAGAAGCATACATTAAATATAATAAATTGATCATAGATGGTGCGGTATATACGGACGGGGTGTACGGTGCAGTCCCAAAGTAGGAATCAGATGGGGATGGGGTAAAAATTCTAACTTGGAATTGTAATGGACTGACAAACGAAAAACAAGGAAATGAAGATTTTGTGAATATTATAAGGGAGCATGATATTATATTCCTATTGGAATCTTGGACAAATGAAAAAAGTAATATAAATTTAAGCGGTTATATATCACACAATTTTTACCGCAAATTTCAGCATAGAAATGCACGGCGAAGCAGTGGCGGAGTAGCTGTGTTTTATAAGGAAAATTTGCAAAATGGCATAAAGATAGTTCGAAACAATTATGACACCATAATCTGGTTACGGTTAGATAAAAACTTTTTTTCATTAGATGAAGACGTATATGTATGCGGTGTATATATGTGGGGAGAGAACTCTCCTATGTCTCGCATTTCCGATGTGGATTTATTTCAAACGTTGCAAAATGATATTTATTTCTATGAAAATATTGGTACAGTAATCATTGCGGGGGACTTTAATGGACGGGTGTCAAGCAAACTTGATTATGTTGTGCATGATAACCATGTATGTGGTATTGACAGTTTTGATTATAATCCTGATGAGCCCTTACCAAGGGCTTCTGTTGATAGAATTAGTAATGCCCAAGGGACTCAGTTGCTTGATCTGTGTAAAGGTACCTCCTTGAAAATAGGCAATGGTAGACTTGATGATGGTCAGAACTTTACTTACTACAGTAGAGCAGGCGCGAGCGTAATTGACTATATTCTGCTGAAGTATGAACGTTTTAATATCGTTAGCAACTTCCAGATACTTGCATTCAATGAGTTTTCAGATCATGCGCCGTTGCAATTTTCCTTACACGCCGGTTTCAAAACAGAGGTTGATGGTAATTTATCCTCCAATAGTTCATGTAAATATAAATGGAATGATGAACAAAAAGACAATTTTCGTCGAAATCTTATATCGAGGCTGCCAGATATAAATAGAATTTTTAATGGAATAAACAGGCGTGAAAGGAAAAGTGTGAACGACGTTGTTAGTGATTTTGTAAATGTTATAAACGAAGTTGCTTCCCCTTTGTTTAAAAGACAGGTAAATAGAGAGTCAAGTTGTACTTTTGGGGTAAATCGTTCTACAAGGGCAAAATGGTTTGATGACGAATGTCGGGAGAAGAAAATGGTATATATAAATGCGCTAAGGACGTTTAATATGGATAAAAGTACGGTAAATAGACAGCTTTTATGTGATAAACGAAGAGAGTACAAGAATTTGATACGACGTAAGCGTCGCAAATATCATTTTACCGAAATGAAAAAAATTGAAAATCTGCGTCATAAAAGGCCTAAAGATTTTTGGAGGTTATTTAAAACTTCTAAGTCACCTAAAGGCAAGGATATAAGTGTTGAAGATTTTTATTCATATTTTAAAAACTTGCTAAATGACATAAACATAGTAAATAACGAGGAGTCAGAAGAGTTCTGTGCGAGTCATAATTTTGACCACTGTGATCCAATATTTGAAGAGTTGGACAGTAAGATAACTTCAGAGGAAGTGAAAAGATGCATAAATGCATTAAATAGTAGTAAAGCGTGTGGTATTGACAATTTACTGAATGAGTATTTCATACAAGCAGGGGATATATTGTTATCGCATATAACTGATTTATTCAATATATTATTGGATACAGGGTATTTTCCAGACGGATGGACAGAGGGAATAATTATTCCGTTGTTTAAAAAGGGCGACGAAAATGACGTCAATAATTTCCGAGGGATAACTTTGTAAGCTGCTTGTCCAAAGTTTTAACAGCAGTACTTAACAATAGAATAAATAATTGGTGCGAAAAGTATAGCAAAATATCAGATGCTCAATTTGGATTTAGGAAAGGGTTTTCGACAGTTGATGCTGTTTTTACATTACCTACTTTGATCGATCATTTGTTGAATAATGGTAAACGGTTATACTGTGCCTTCGTGGACCTGAAAAAGGCCTTCGATTCCGTATATAGAAATGCACTTTGGTTAAAAATATATAAACTTGGAGTAAATGGTAAAATGTTACGGGTTATAAGAGCTCTATATGACAGTGTGAAATGTTGTATTAAACACTGCGACAATTACTCAGACTTTTTTGAGGTATCAGTAGGTCTGAAACAAGGCGAAACGTTATCACCAATTGTATTTTCGTTGTTCATAGAGGATTTAGAGATCTATCTGCAGTCGAGACCGGACTCGGGATTATGCATAAATGACATAAATATAATGCTGCTTATGTTTGCAGATGATATGGTTATAATGGGTGATTCGCCGGAAGAATTGCAAGCTAGTTTAAATGAATTATACGACTATTGCTCCAAGTGGGGCCTAGAAGTCAACACTGTTAAAACAAAAATAGTCGTTTTTCGCAAGAGAGGACGATTACATGGAAACGAGCATTGGATTTACAACGATACTGATCTGGAAGTAGTAAATGATTTCAATTACTTGGGCGTAGTATTCAAGTACACAGGGTCATTTACAATGAATCAACAAACATTATCAGGAAAAGCATTAAAGGCTATGAGTGTCTTGTTACAAAATGTACGTAGATATGATTTCAGCCCTAGAACATTGTGTCAGTTGTTTGATTCATTTGTAGCATCAATTTTAAGTTATTGTTCCGAAGTATGGGGTTATACGAAGTCGAAACCGTTGGAACGTATTCACTTGAAGTACTGTAAAAAGATCCTGAATGTTAAGCCTTCGACCAGTAATGCTGGAATCTATGGTGAATTGGCGAGATATCCTCTGTATATAAGTCGATACCTACGCATACTTAAATATTGGTTTAAATTGCTTTACACGGACAATTGCATTTTGAAAACAATGTTGGAAATATCCAAGACAGACTGTTACAGGGGTAAAAAGAACTGGCTATTTAATATTAGAGAAATGTTAAATACGTACGGATATGGCTATATATGGGAAAATCCTTTTTCTGTGTGTCCAGATACGTTTTGTAGAACATTTAAACAGCGTCTGCTAGATATTTTACTCAGCAATGGAATACCGACCTTGAGTCAAATCAAACTTTAGCTTTATATAAGCATTTTAAAAACAATTTTGAATACGAAGAATATCTGACTGTATCAAAATGCAGGAAGTATAGGAACGCACTAGTGCGATTACGTTTATCGTCACACTCCTTGCGTATTGAATCTGGCAGGTACGGTCAAAATCGTATTAACAGAAATGAAAGAATATGTCAGTTTTGCTCTTCAGGTGATGTTGAAGATGAGTACCATTTTGTCCTTGTATGTACGATGTATAATGAGCTTCGTGTAAGATATATAAATAGGTACTTTAGACGAAACCCTTCGGTATTTAAATTTATACAACTGATGTCATCAAATGATATGAAAACTATAGAAAATTTATCATATTTTGTATATAATGCTTTCAATTTACGTAACTCACGGTTACACAATATGTAACCATCCTCAGCGTAAAAACTGTCTCTGTGTACTTTTGTATTATACGTTACAGTGTGTTTCGCACACTTTTTGACTACATGTATCAGTATGTAAAATATGTTGTAGACGAGGAACTGTTAAGGTTCAAGTCTGAATAAATTCTGTTCTGTTCTGTTCTGTTCTGTTTATCTATTTGATAGTCATTCAACCAGGTAAGCAGCGGTATCGATTAATCGTGGCACGCGACATCGATTAGTGGATGATTACATGTACCTCAGGTGTGATATTTAACGATGAGTAATAAACAAGCTCACACGAACAAGACGAAGCGTCTTTAATAATCATGGCTGGATATACGGAAAGAAGAGTATTTAAGCTTTAAAAGTCTTACAATTATGAAAATACATATTGAAATTAGTACATGTATACGTAACCACACTGTAAAAAAATCCGTAGATTTTACGGTAAAATAACTGGCAGCCAGCTGCCAGTCCTTTTACCGTTATTTTTACCGGCGCCCGTAAAGATTGCAGGAATCATCAAGCAGAGTGGGACAGAATAGAACAGGTGTCGTTTTGGTCAGATAGCCCTTCAACAATACAAAGTTATTTTCGAGTGCGTCCCGTTAACATAAAACTTCCCTTTCGTGATTTCCAAAAAATGTCATAGTAAGTAAGTAAGTAAGTAAGTAAGTAAGTAAGTAAAGACTTTATTTAAAGAGGGTGACAACATTTAGCATAACAAGCTAATCTTCCATGAGGCCCTCTAACTTACCGACAAACGCCCGTAAAATAACGGGAAAAGGACTGGCAGCTGGTTTCCAGTTATTCTACCGTAAAATCTACAGATTTTTTTTACAGTGCAACAGAACGGTCATTATTATATGCAGCTTATAAATTAATACTACCGATGATGACATCGATGGTGTCAAATGTGACATGAGTTAAATCTATAAAACGTACATATATATCAAGCAAACGTAAAATATGAAAGGTAGAAAAACCGTATGGACAAACGTTCGATGCCAAAGTACAATTATTCGGAAAAGAGTATCTGGAATGCTTTATAAAAGTTTGATACTGGTATCAGTCTAGAAAATTACATTCGCTTCCTTGGTGTATATTTACGAATTTTTTACATGGCAGCTCTGAAGTATTAACTATCAGTGTAGGGCAAAAATATTTAATATATCTGAAAGAATCGCGGACCTCAATCGAATTCGTGAGACTGGTACAAATAAAATCGATAAGTGCGCGAATAAGAAAATTATCTACATCATTTTTCTTTATTCAGACGTATACAGATTAACATATAGAACATCATATTATGACATTATGTGAGACCTGATATTGATTTTCTCACTGGCTCATGATTTGTTAATTTGCAGATTTAAAAAGGTAAAGGTTTCCCATAGCCTAATAGTCGTAGGGGCAGTGGGGGTTAGAGACCCACTGTATCTTGGGCACAGCTGATGAAAGGCGGAGCCCATCTCTCTCCTTTCGCTGCCTTATCCTTCCCTGATTCGAAAAAGGTACTCATTTACTGCTGGGTTGACAGAGAGAGTTTTCCGGTGACTTTCTGCACAATGACCGAGTCCCAATTCAGTGATAATCACCACCTTAATCGTGTATCAAAATCGCTGATTAATCGATACCGCGTATACACCTGGGATTTTTATACAGATATACAGGCAGACGGTCGGATAGTCCTGTTAAAATGACCCAAGGAAATCAGTGGTCTTAAATGCCGCGCTGAAGATACAAACACTGAGCCTGTAGCAAAGAAGGCGAAGGAGGAACGCCACGAAATTGAAAACTCAGACAAAAATAATGACAATGATCTCAACAAAATTTGGTTGAAAATAAACAACAATATTTTAAGGCGGAAAGACAAAAAATAAATCACAAGCAAACAGTTATTACACGATCGCATTATAGATGCTGCGCAAACAATAATGAAAACACAGTTTAGATCGCCGCAATTAATGGCTTCCAGTCCACCGTGTTAAAACATAATATTAAGCATTTCAAAAAATTGATAAGGATATAGTCCAAATTTTACACCGTGGTAGTTCCATCTCCGGGCACTGGTTCACTGTCTCGACACTCAGCTGCGAAGACGGATGTGTTAGTGTTTCTGACAGCGCATTTACTGATTTAGACCAAGATAGTCTGGTTGCCAAATGAAGACTTTGGATGCAACCCCAAAAATAGTCCGCTTAAAATGTTTTTGCACAAATGTGTTCACCAACATGTCCGTACTCTGAAATTGAGTGATGCTATCTTGGCATCGTTGGGGAAAATAAAATATTCAAGATGGCGTCCAAGATGGCCGTTTTCCATAGTAGAATTTCCCTCCGGAAAAATGGCTATATAGTAGAATTCCCCCCCCGGAAGTATGACTATATAGCCATTTTTTCCGGGGGGAAAATCTACTATACGTGTTTTTGCATAGCTGTTTTTCCCCTCTATCATGTCTATAGTGCATTTTCCCCTAGTTGGTTGGTTGGTTGATTTGATGCTTAACGTCCACGGTAAACAACTAAGGTCATGTCGGGACGGTCAGTTAACCTAACCACACTATTCCTGGGCAGGCTTAGACCCCCTAAGCGGTTAACCAGTACTAAGTGCACATACTTTCGCCAGTAACTGACAACTACCCTTCTTGAATCAGCGGAAGGAGAAACGAAAGTATGTGGCCAGACCGGGATTCGAACCCAGGACCTCTGACTTACGAGTCAGGCGCCCTACCGATTGCGCTACCCGGTCCGGCATTTTCCCCTAGTAATACGATTGCAGGTACACACGCTACATGGTGAAATTTGTTCCCTCTCCAGTCATAATAGAGTTCTTTCGGATAAGACGCAGCTGTATAAGTAGCCGCATCTGAACGTATCTGAGAGGGAGAAGTCATTGTTTTGCCTTTTTAAACAGGTCTATATAATGCCATCAAATGTTAGTTTGAAGTAGATAAAGGTACTTGTTTTACATATACCTAAAGCTTTTAGTTTTTGATTAAGAGTTACTTCAATGTCCTCACCCACTTAATGATTGGGTAATTCTGGAAAAAGTGCATGTTCGTCCGTCTTTTTGTTTGAATGTCACACTTACCTTTCTATACTCTTTGAGGTTATTGTTATTAGCCCAAATCTGGCGAACAATGATATCCTCCCTTGTCGACAATAGTCCTCAGTGATATTGAACAGGAAATGTCATAATGCTTTGTTTAGATTGATGTGTATAATTGAGTCTTATAAGTGGCAAACATAGGCAGAACATGTTTTTGAAAAATGATACATTGTCTCATAAAATGCAGTTTCAATATCTAGTGGGGGTCGTGTGGTCGGACGATGGTGCTGCGTGACTTATGGTGCCGTTTTGATAAAAGTATAGCAAGGACCTACTGTGCTTGCAGTAGATGCAGGTGGGGTTTGTCTGGATATTTTATTCTCTCGTCTATCTTGTCCCTTTTCTTTCTCCTTCTCTCTGAGAGACGGCTTGACTGAAATAATGTCTTAAAGTCTTAGAGCCGTTAAACACAAACCAACACACCAATCCGTCAATTTCTGGTTTTCCTTCGAGCGATGGAAAAAGCGGGACGTTTATGGGTCACATGCCTGTACATTGAATTTTTACCAGTAAAATCAGGTTTACTGTCGAAAGTATGACCAAAATCAATTTAAAACCGTTTTAGGTGAAACTCAATGATGTTTTGTTTCTTTAAAAGTGGCAGTAAGGATCTGGCAGCGACTGACAAAATATTTCATAAATGTTTACATCGCTACAGCAATGGTGTCTGTAGCTTTAATGATTGTGAATTTTAAACAAGAATTGCCTTGTCATGCTTTTAGAATAGCATGACATGCAGCATAGATGACTTGAGCACATATGTAAAATTATCCCTGCGACACCACCCCCACCCAAAATAGCCACCTACCACACCAATCGCCCCCCATGGCTCTGATTTATGTCCCCAAAAAGATGTTTTTCACACTATTAAAACATTAGATCACTGGCAATTTGTTTATGTAATGAATACAGCAGCATACTGTTGGAATTCTTGGTCATTGCAACATGCATTGCTGCAACGGGGACTGAGGTGTCCTTTCCTGTTTTCGATGCTAGTATGTATTTTCTGTTTGCTTCCCCGGTCGGGTTACTGAGAGACACTCCCAGTGGGCACGCTGCCATATAAAAAAAAACGTTTCTACAGCGCTGCATGGCGTTGACTCAATTATTGTTCCACGCCGCCTTCTGCTAGCATACAGGATTGAACACGCACGCTTCAATGCAAGCGGGAGCAACAACAATTCAGCCCAATGAGTCTTTCCCCTTAAAGTCTCCACATGCCTACGCGATGTAAAATCGTCTAAACACAAATCTTTATGAAAGGCGCTTCAACCGTCACTTTTGGTGATAAAATGAGAGTTGACGGGCATTGATTGAGTCTTATCGCTGACAAAAAATAGGGGGAACATGTAATCGCTATTTCCTTTTCTGGTTACCCGTCGAGCGATGGAATAGAAACAGAACACGGGGCACAGAACGCTTGTGCATTGTATTTTTACCATTTTGTTAAAGTTTGTGATATCGAAAGAAGGTCATTTTATTTCCCAACTAAATGACTCAGATATTTTTATAACCTTTTTCATGTGAAGCTCAAAGATAATTTATTTGTTTAAAGTTGACTATTCGCAGTCATTTGCAATGACAAAACTATGGTGGGACCGCACGATGCAGTATTTCTTGTTGATAGAGCAATGGGGCCTTTAACACCGACAATATAAAGTACGACAGTAAGTGACCAATTTGCGGTCACGCAGATGCATCATGGCTAATCAGAGTTGTTTGCTCTTGCCGTGGTCCATAGTGTCACGTAGTGGGAGCTCACTAGGTTAGGCACTGACCTCTAAGCCAGCTGAATCAGATTGTGTTTGCTCTTACCTTGACCCATAGTCTCATGCCGTGGTAATTCACTAGGCTTTTACGTGCTAAGCCAGCCGTCCAGGTTCGAATCCTGATGCAAGTTAAGTCCTTTATAATCGTAAATGGTGTCCTCTTGTACACAGTCTTTCATTATCCTCCTTCCATCGGCTCAATGTGACTGACATACTGTTGAAAGGGTGGTAAAAGCGCGTCATCAAACCCTTTTTCACAGTGTTGATAACGTTATCCCCTGATATGCCTTCAGCAGGCACATGACGTCGCATAGTCAGAACGACGCCATTTCGACGTCGCGTGCCCGACATCGTATACCAAAACAAGTATTTTGTTAAAGCTACTTCTTGGAAGAACATCATGAACATTATTACTTCCCTTGAATAAATGAAAAGGTAAGCCCTGTAATGAATAAAAAAACACACCATTTTTCAAGTTATTTCGTTTGAGTATCTCAGGCAGAGAAGTAATAAAGTTTATTTATATTCTATATTTCAAATGAAGGATAAATCAATCAACATTCGCACTGGAGTCGAAGACGCACCGATTTCGAAATTAAATTCAAGGCCGTCGTGGGTGGTCCGGCCAGTCCGGCCATGGCCGGACCACTTTTTCGGCCGAATATGGTATTGGCCGTACCACTTTTTTCATTCGGCTGAATATGGTATTGGCCGGACCACTTTTCCCCGTTATTCCTTCTTTGCCTTTGTCCCAAAAATGCATTAAAATAGCTTCTAGAGACGTCCTGAATTCAAAACTTTTCTCGGGGGAGGGCCCCGAACCCCCCCCCCCCCTTACGAGAGAAAGGAAACCGCCTCTCGTGCTCTCCCCCAATCGTGCCTTCGGCACTTGGAGAACACCTTTGGCAGTTTTTAAAAGCTTGGATAACCATTTGAAATACAGCAAATACTCACAAAATTATTTGAGTTTCACAAGTAAATTGGTCTCAAAATGCATTAAAATCGCTTCTAGACTCGGACGTCCTGAATTCAAAGAGTTTCTCATGGGAGGTAAGTACTCATAAAATCAATTGAGTTTCACAAGCGAAATTGGTCTCAAAATGCATTATAAATCCAAAACTTTCCTCAGGGGAGGTCCCCGAACCTCCTTTCGAGAGCTAGGGGGATACCCCTCTCGTGCTCTCCCCACTCGTGCCTTCGGTACTCGGGGCGTTCCATGGCCTCACCACTTTTCAAAAGCCGACGACGGCCCTGAATTCGTATGGCACTCGTGTTTCCATACAACACATACATACTGCTGTTGCGTGACAGTCATGTGGCGTTGTCCACTGTGGTTTTACAACCATTTCAACAGATTTTCAGTCATATATATTGACTATCATATTTCAAAAGGGTAAGAACGGTAGTCTGTGTTATTTTAGGATAAAAAAAATTCCTTAAGTGGAATTTGAACTCGGTCCGCCGGTTTGTTAGTCAAGCGTTTAACTAACTGAGCTACAGAGACTTACCGTAAATCATATGGAATATATATTTATATATACATATTTAAACATCCTTTTATTTACTTCTGACATTGGCTTTTCTCCCTCCCGCCCCCCAGTCCTACTCCCCTACCGCCACTGACACCTGTAGACTGAAATGCTACCTCAAAGGTGCTTTAAACCCCAAAACAACAAACCAGCCGACAAAATAAGGACACTGCCTGTTCAATAAAACTGAGGACAAGGGAGGAAATTATTGTTTACAAGGGAGGATATCCTTGTTCGCAAATTCGGGTTTAGTACAATAACTTCAAAGAGTATGGAAACGAAAGTGAGACAGTCGAACGGAAAGACGCAGGGACATGTACTATTTCCAAAATCACCCAATAATTCAGCGGCTGAGGACAATGAAGTATTGGACAGTCATACACCAAAACCCTTAAACAAAAACTAAAACCATAATCATATGTAAAACAAAAAACTTCTATCATCTTCAAACTAACATTTGATGGTATTATATAGATGTGTTTAAAAATCGCAATAATGATTGCTCCCTCTCGCACCCTATGGAAACGGTGACAACGATACTTGGTGAAAACTCGGGGGAGAATTGGTATAAAGTGTAAATTCGGGTGAAGAGCCAGAGAAAATTCGGGATTTATACTGTTTTGAAGGTGTTTATTTTGTTTACTTTCAATTTAAAGCAAAAGCATAACTAACTCCTGCGGAATTTTAGAATTTGGGCACTTGCAGGAGCTGTAGATGTTCTTTATTCATTTGTTGATAGCAAAAGTTTGTTGAAAATATCTTCTGCGTTCTCGCCACAGTGCGCCCCATTTTACAGGTAAACATTCTCAGGCGCCTTGCTGAACTAATTTTGTTAATTGTTCCACGTGTACTTAATGACTGGATCAAAATAAATCTGCGTTTTGATAGAGTTAGGGAGGCTTTGTAAACCCCTTATCATCGACAGGGAGAAAATTGTTAAAAACAAGGAGATAACCGAGTTTCACGCTCGTGTATGGTGATATGGTGAATTAACGGACAGGTGAAGTAGATCATCGGACAGCAACCAAATTTCTGCCAGTATGCAAAAGATGTTTTATCCTGACTACTTTTGTTTTCCAGTTTGTAATGAATTCTAATCAGTAAAATATTTATTCTCGCTACCTTTCTATTGGCCTCCGTCATTTTTCATCGCAGTCTATGCCATGAACTCTGACAGAAAAGGCTCTGTGAAGTAAATGGGGACGTAGACATGCTTTTTGCAAGCATGCGTATGTCCGCTGCCAATATGAGTAGTCTTCGGGACTAACAACACAGCTTTCTCGAATGTAAGCTGTGAAAAAATATTGTGACAGGAAAAGAAAACCCTTCCCATAGGTTTAAAATGAATAACTGAATATTTCATGTCATTTTTTGTGTGTGTTTAAAATCTTCTGTTATTAAAGATCGTTTCCTGAAAACATCTGGTTTCTTCTACACTTTAAAAGACTCGTATATTTTACTATAAAATAACTGGCAAATGGCGGCCTGTCCATTTACCCTTATTTTTTTGCGGGTGCTTGAAAATATTTTCTGGAATTTGATCGAATATGGTAGGTACTGTTTTGGATACACAGCCAAAATATAGCTGACTCGCTTCATCTGAGTCCATGCATGACCGGTAATGAAATTAGCAACACTGGTCACGCCCTCCCCCCCCCCCCCCCTCCCCCAAGCGCCTGCTTCAGCGGAACATTGTTTTCCAACAGCCGGATGATTTCGCGATCCGAAAACAAAAGGAAAGTGCTTCAGATGTACATAACGGTATATTTTGAACTGCTAGTCGGTCTTTCCAGTCGGATTTTTTTTCTACATGTATTTATTTTGCTGACTGCAGCTGAAATCACATGTGACCATACTGAGAATTTTCACGCATATATTCCATACAACGAACAAGCCATACCCAGATTAGTCAGTGTCTTGGAAAACACTGGTCACGGTCAATACATATCGGTCTATAAATTTTTTCAGGGTCTAAAAACTTCCGTTCAAAAGGGAGAACTGTAATAAGACCACCAAAACGCTGTTTATACGTGTGTGTTTGTGTGTGTGTGTGTGTGGGGGGGGGGGGGTGCTGGTTGGTCTATCTCGTAATGCATGTAACACATGGCATAAGAAACAATGGACACAGATCAGACTGCGCTTTCAAAGTCATGCTGGTTCGAATAAAGCAAGGAATGGGTAAGTCAAAAGTGAAAAGGGGCTGATCATTTTGCTCAGTTGTTCAGGTTGATTGGAACATCTGATGTTCGCAAAGGCAACAAGAGCCAAAGGCCCCTTTTCTCATGCGGTCTCATATTTATACAGTACATGTAAATCCCTTTATCGTTTTGGACAAACTGAATATTTTACAGCCACTGTATTATGACACAATTTTTATCAAGAGTTTTGCCTGATACACAATCCAGGGTGGTATTACTTAAATTTCTAAAGCAAGGACCTTGCAAATCCATTTTAAAGACACTATGTAAACATACAAATTGGTTTTCACGGTTAAACGGTTTAACAACGCCTTTTATACAAAATGACCAGAATCTAATTCGCAGATGCTAGTTTGATTTGGAGATGTTAACTGCCTTATACCATATCAATTATTGAAAAAAAGCGATCTGATTCTTTTTATCTGAATCGCTTTTTGTAAATTTTGCAGATTGAGGTATAAGTCAGTTTTTTTCTTCTGATATTATTTAGTGCATACTGTGGATATTAAAGGCACTCTAAATTTAAGTGGTCTGCAGATATTGCCCTGTACAGGTATTTTATTTTTGAGGACGATCCAAGGAGCTATTTGAGAATAAATGAACTCCAGACCATGGTCAAGAATCGGAAACTAAGGTGGTTTGGCCATGTCTCAAGGTCTTCTGGTTTAGCAAAGGCAATTCTTCAGAGCACAGTGAAAGGAAAAAGAAGAGGTAGACAGAAGACGAGCGTGGGAAGACAATATTAAAAAAGTGTACAGGAATGGACTTTGCGGGCGCAACTAGGGCAGCTGAAAACAGGATGAGGTGGAAAGGGAGCGTTTGGAAGTCATCTGTGGTGCCCCATCGACCTTGTAAGTTTATTGGATAAAATAGAATAGAATATTTTCGCGACGATGTCAAAGCAACGATGCAGTGGACAGGAATGGACTTTGCCAGGGCAACTAGGGCAGCTGAAAACAGGACAAGGCGGAAAGGGACCGTTTGGAAGTCATCTTTGGTGCCCCAACGACCTTGTAAGTTTATGGCATAGAATAGAATAGAATAATTTCGCGACGATGTCAAAGCAACGATGCACACCATGCGACACTACCACGTGACACCAATAACGAACTGTCAAAACATGCGACGTCACATGAATCAGAAGGCAATATCAGCTCGTACATCCAAAAAACAGACCCGCTCAACGCAAGCCATTATAAGAGCCACGGACGTTGGTCTCGCAGTAAAACCCATTTGCCAATCCCTACAACGCCCAATTCCAGTTTAAAGCACAAGAACGGCAGAGGCGCGCACGAGGTCATTCCCAAAAGGGCAATACCGATCACTCCACGACCGACGAGGAGCAGATCCGCCACATCCGAGTCTAGGCTGAGATGCGCCAATACCGCTTGAAGATACATACCTAACATGCGACGATGTCCCATCGACCTTGACATGACGTTTCAGTGATGTTGATACGACGTCGCTACGACCAACAGAAATTATTCGTCAGCTGTGCCCAAGATACAGTGGGCCTCTAACCCTCACTGCCCATATGGCTATTAGGCTATGGGAAACCTTTACCTTTACCTACCCTAATACAAACAGATCCAAACAGCACACGACACGACACGAGCCGCCCAATTATGTCTTAGAAGCTCACACACTCGACACCCGTCAGCATATCCGACCGGCAAGGCCCTAAAACTGGTACCCATCGTATAGCTTGAGATGAGGTGGGATATTGAGGATAATTCTGAGATATTTTTCTAGTTTGCATCAAAACATACGTTTTACCGCTCATTTAAATCGTCTCGATAAGACGGTTTAAATGAGGGTTCACAACATATGTTCTCATGAAAAATGGAAAATTATCACTAATTGTCTTTGTAAAACTTCTCATCTGGAACGCCGGGATACACGCTACACGATACAGGCTACTGAATTACTGATGACAGGCTGTCATCAGTAATTCGGTATTCTAAACAGCCAAAATCTCAAAATAACTAAAAGAATTCAACAAACCACTGCCAGAATGTTTGCTACGACATCGACTCGGCGTATGTGCAAACGCACAATTACGCACGATTAATGTCATGGCAGACAGTGTAAGGAATATGTATAGAATTTATATAAAACAGACAATTCTAGGATTCTTATATTTCAAAATATAAAACATATCAATTCACAAATCAGGGTTTCACTTTCTTCCAGTCCGGAGTGTCTGGTTGGCCAGACCGTCTCACCATTGGCGGCGTCAGTTCTCCAGGTCGCTGAATCTGAAAGGATAAAAAATGAGCCGCGACACGAGAAAACCAACAGCGTGTTTTTGCACCCAGCCCAGACTCGGATCAGCATGGGCATCCGCCAATTCTGATCAGACTCTTTCTAAACGCTTAAAGGGCAGCCAAGGGACTAAGCTACCTTCATGTGGGCAGCGAAGTTTCTGATCATACTGGGCGGATGCCCAGGCAGATCTGAGTCTGCGCTGGACACACAACCACATTGTTGGGTTTCTCGTGTTGCGGCTAAAATATACTGTTTGGGGCTATACTGCCATGTTTCCGCCATTTTTACTTATGTTTCTGCAGTTGTTATTTCCTGCGACGATGCTACCTTTCAAAAAGGGGTTGACTACTCTTAAAAGAATTGGCTCCTAGAGCGGGTAGCTGTTTCATTTACGTGTTGACCCCTTTTGAGAAGCGATGTGGATGGAAGGTGGGTTCCTCTGAAAGTATACCCATTCACTTTGATCATGTTAGTTAAAATACCAACAGCGACGTGATTTATACAGAGGGTACACCATGATGAATAGCGCCGGAGCGTTATAATGTGCATAACCCAGCGTATAGTTAAAAATTCCAATACCTAGGGGATGTGGGGGAAAGTAATGGATGAACGGATGACTTGCGATTTTACGCCCCTTCTGGCAGTATCAGTCATATCAGGGCGATGTGCGAGTGATAATGAAAATCTGTGTGCGACGAAAACCTGTTTATGACGGAAACGATTTCCGGCTGCAGCCGGAATCACCCAAACTAAACTGTTTGTTGCGGATCAGGCTTCGAGAATGCGATAGCTGATCTGAGTCTCCAGCTGTTTTTAAATGTCCAACAGTACAGTTTCTTGTTGAGCGGTTCTAATAACGTTATGCTTACGTTCAGTTCAGCTGACTCGAGACAGGCTCCGAGTCGGGTTACTATATCCCCTTCGTATTCTGGTGGAGCAAATATGGAGTATGTCACTGGAACCACAGCATCACCACTGGCATCTTCGTTGTTATACTTGTAATATCCCATACTGAATGACCTTGTCTTAATCCACAATTTCTTTCAAATCTCGACATTTGACAGTACATAATACAACACCTAACGGCACAACACTGAATCAACATTAAATCAACGCTGATTCAATGTCATGACGATGAATCAACAATGATTCGACGTTGCGTTTAATGTTGTGCGCCTGCTGAATATATTCTACATGTGCAAAGAGAGATTCAGATGAGCTCTGGCATATGCAGAGCCCGATCGCCCTTTGCGTTTAAATCGACTGTCAGTTGCATAATTTATATGATATAAGGCAGTGTCCAAAATTTGTGACTAACAAATCTAGTGTTAACATTCGAAATCCTTGAATCTGACTGGCCTTTGTGACTAGTATTTAAGCTTAATTTGTGAATGACGCATTAAATTATTGAAATTGACATCGGTCAGTTTGATACTGTTTACACGATATCATTATTACACAGGTTCATGTTATAGAAGTATTTTGACACTGCTTTCCTAATTTAGACCTCATGGAGGGTGTATGTGATATACGGGATACATAAAAGGGTTTGATTTATTTGAGTGGCTTAATACATCATACAAATTTACCCAGATTAGGATCTGATCGGTATCACGTAAAAAGGAACCGTAGAAACATCATCGGCTCAGTCTTCCCTCAGATGAATAGTCTTTGGACTCTGAGGTGCTCATATAATGATCTGAGCCTGTGCTATCACATATGCTGCCCGGTATCTTTTTTTTTTTCGTGATGCCCTGGTGGCTCAGTAGCTGGCCTGTTGATCTACCTGTCCCGCGTTCGAGACCTGCTGGAGACGGGTCTCTTTCCAACGGTATACGGGGTCTATTGCACACGAACTCTCGTCGTCCTGATATAACTGAAATACTGTTAAAAAGTGGCGTAAAATCTCCAGTCATCATCATCATTAGCATCGCACTAGACATATCTCACTACATCGGTTGTCTATACACAGACAAGCGAAACAAGAGTGAAGCGGAAGTATTTCCCGAACGGGAAACAGAACTGAGAAAATTCTCATCATGGACACCGGTGTTTTCAAATTGCTGTCAAAAAAAAATTGAAGGCCTTAATAACAAAATCCGACTCGGACAATTTTTAGAAAAATTCATGTAGTTTTAAAAGTATTAGTTCAAAACTGAGATGTACGAGCCATGCCAAATAGAGGCACCCTAAAGTCATAACATTGGCTAAAATGCTTCTCGTTCGGGAAACAAACTGGATCGGCATGCACTGCGATATATACCGGCATGCATCTCAAAAGCACTTCCTTCTTGTTTCCCGAACGGGAAATCGACCCTACTGTCAAAGGGGCGCAGCCCCAGCCAGAAGAAAGCTTACCTCGGCTGGGAATGGAACGAAGAGCGAACGCAAAACTAGTAATGATCTACAAAATCATCTGTGGACCCACTGTCATACCCCTGTCCGCATATTGCACCCATCAACTGAGCACCAGTTGCCAAACCATGCGATATATGGTTCTGTATCGTCAGACTGACGTCTACCAGCATACATTTTTCCCTTCTGCCATCAAACAGTGGGATCAGCTGCTGGAGTGCGTTGTGAGCGCCCCCAACGTTTGAAGTTGGGGTTGGCCAAACAGAAATAACTATGCACAGACTGTTGTTTTTATCTGTCTTTATTGTCCGAGCCCCAAGATCACAATGTACATAGACACAAGAGTGCGATAAAGCCTCGGGGAAGGTTTAGCACTTTATTAGAAGAGAAGTTGAGTGAATAAATAAAAAATGTTTATATGAGTCGCAACACGAGAAAACCAACAATGCGTTTTTGCACCCAGCGCAGACATAGATCAGTCTTCGCTGTCCGCATGGAGGTAGCTTAAACCGTAAGCTACCCTTTGAGCACTTAACGAAGACTCTGATCAAACTGGGCGGATGTCCAGGCTGATCTGAGTCTTCGCTGGGTGCACAACCACATTGTTGGTTTTCTCGTGTCGAGGCTCTTATAAAATAAGAAAAATGAATTAATTTGTCCATATGCCATAAACAGGAATGCCTACAACATAGATGGGTCGATGACTTGCGAGTTTACATCACTTTTTATTAGTTTTTCAGTCATATTAGGACGATGGGTGGGTGATAATGAAAGGCTGTGTGCAATGGAACCCGATTACGATTGAAAAGAATTGCCTACGCTCGAACGCGGGACCGTTAGATCAACAGGCCAGCGCTTAACCTACTGAGCTAGCGGGACTCCAAAGCCCCTAAGAAATGAAATGTGGCACCAATTTGTGTCAACAGTATGAATTTGAAATAAACTGCGTACTTATGTGAGAATTTCCGTAGGCCGACATGGATGGATGGGCGACTTGCGATTTTTCGTCCGGTTCAATAGGATTTCAGTCATAGGGTGATAATGAAAGAATGTGTGCAATGAAACCCCGTTTACGGTTGGAAAGATATCTACCTCGAGCGGGGCTCGAATCCGGAATAGCTAGATTAGTAGGCCAGCGCTTAACCTGAGCTACCGGGGCTCCTCTCGTAGGCCGACATCGACCATACAATGATCTAATTATCTAATTGTAGAGATAAAAGTCCTAAGGGACACACAATGTTGAATCAATATTGAATCAACGTTATTCAATGTCATTATGTTTGATCAACGGTGATTCAATAGTGTGTGCCCAGGGGGTGTGAAACCTTGTTGGGATTCGTAAAAACAGCATTTAATGCTTGAAATTTCTATCTCATTACCTCAGAATTGTCCGTATCTATCCGATGAACTTACAGTAACCAAAAAAATCTATACAATGGGGAGTTTCTTAAACATACACGATTTTGAATAATGAGAATATTGGGTATTCTTGACACTTTTGGCCTTTATAATTATTTACACAAGCGATTACGTATCGCATGGCCTTTTTCCATTCATTTCTTTTGTAAACATTGATTTCAGAGCAAAGGGAGCTGGCGTAAATATTCATCTATTATTATATTCATGAAAAACTGTGCGATGCGACTTTGAAATTTTCATAGGCCAGGCAAATGCGAATGATTTCACAAAAAACAGAAAAAAGAAAAAAAAAACGTTGATACTGACATTTTCCTGGCGCAGGTTCTTTGTATATGCAAGCTTCGCATACTTTGACCCAGGCGGGCACATTACGTCGAAATGACGTCACACAGACGTTTGTGTGACGTTATTACGTCACACCGACGTCAGTTCGACGTCGTTTTGATGCCATGTGCCTGCTGGAGCCAGACTGGATGCTCATGCCCAGAGAAGACTCGTCAAGGCATAATCATGTTTGTTGTTCAAAATTCGATGTCAAATTACGAGATTATGGGATTAGACCGATATTGCGCTCCATGATCAGTGTCCTTACCCTGGATGCATTCAAACATCAGCTCTCACAGAGAAAACTATATTTTTTTTCTGAGGCTAGAAACCACATTTACAGCACTTTGTGCTTTCTTGGACAAATTATGCAAGTTCTTTAGCGCTCAGTCTAGGCCCACCCAAACATTCTGACATCACTGCTAAGAGATATGAAGTTTAACTCTGTTTTTCTTTTAAAGCGTTCTGTCATGCTATGTCGAGGCAAAGTACTTATAGTATGTTCTCACTGCCGATCAGATCAACTCGACAAGCTCAACTCGTCAAGCCAGCTCGATCGGCAGGGGTGGTCGGGGTGGTCTGCCTTGTTCGGCATCGCTCCGGCATCCTACCCGAAAATTTTGGGCATTTTTCAATAAATTCGAGTAGAGATCGAGGAAGTCAAACCCTAGAAGCTCGGGAAGCGAGTATTGGCTCAGTAGACATCGACTTAATCGGGAAACGATCGTGTAGCTATCTAGTTTGTGTGGGATAAAAACATATGGAGCAGTATCCGATGAACTCGGCCTCTCTTCGACCAGTACCCTATTGCTTTCCGATCAACGCGATCCCTTTTCAATTTGTTGCCCAGATCAACTTGACCACTACCTGATTGCTAGTTGACCGCACTGGATAGCTACCCGATCTTACACGAGCGCAATGCCATCCTTCAAACAAGGTATGCAGTACTGACAATATCCTAAGCCGTACTAGCATAAAAAGATAACAACTACAACTACTAAAATCCCGCAAAGAGACAGATGCTGCCTTTTTGATAAGGAAGTCACAACCACATCACCTCCACTAAGCCCTCAAGAGGCTTAGATGGGAGGGAAAGAAAGCCAGCAGTCGGCATCACCACTACCCTTTCAAGCATACCAGGGAGCAAGAGCAGCCTGGTTCTCCTTGACAAATTGAGGTTTTTAGACTAAGATTGCCTACAGTGGCCGTACATGACTAAAGATATAGGTCAGTTTGGTCGAATAGAGATCGTGTAGAGATCGTGTAGGGATCGAGATGACCGCATAGAGATCTGGCTGATTGTCGGGTTGATGTGGTGTAGTCGTGAGTGGTCATGTTTGGGTCTTGTACGGTCGAGAAAAAGTCCTCTACTAGCCCGATCAAATAATTGGTCAAACTTGGTTGGAGAATTCGGGCGATCGAGACGATCAAGTTGATCAATGGGAAAATACCTATAATAATGAAGAAGAACAGGAGAGAAAGGAAATACGGGATAAAACGCCCATGCTTCTCACATCAGCTGCACAGCCGGCCAACCAAAATTTATAGATTTTGTAGTACTCTTCCACTACGTTTGTAAAGGCGATTTTCCCGTTCCGTCTAAGACAATGTATACGCCTACTTTCATATGATTACACACTGGCCGCTGGTGTATCAGTCGTTAATATATGTATTCCATTGCTATAAGACTTTTACAATTGACCTAGACTGCTCAGTACATCAATCGCGATGTCAAATTTCCATAAGACAATGAGAAGTCTCGTTTTTTTTATCCGAAATTGCCCTCAAAACTAATACATGTCCGATGATTCACAAACTTTTATCCGATGATTCACTCCACATACCCGACGACTCGCACTGTATACAGTCACGTGGCATTATATCCTTTTTCCATGCTGAATGAATTTTGATTTTTGGGGGTATTATCAAGTATTTAAAGCTTCGGGTACATATATCAAAATGAGCTCTCTGACCATTTGCGTTTGTTAGAAAATCAAAATCAAACTGTACAAAATGAGATTTTCTGACCTTTTTACACACAGCCTGAGAAACGGGGCGCCAAATTGCGGCTATCATTAAATTTTTTTTCATAGCATGCTGTCATCCCATATGACAAAATTGATTTCTATAGCTCCTGCAATAAGTAGATCTTCACTTTTTAACATTGCTTGGCCATGCCGGGAACACAAAATTGAGAAGAACAAAAGTACATACCGTTTAAACAAAGAAAATCCCGACTTCACACTTACACTTCGTCCGAATTTACACTGTATACCAATTCACCCCCGAATTTTCACCAGGTACCATTGTCACCGTTTCCATAGGGTGTCTCGGATACGTGCCGATACAGATACTTATACGGCTGCGTCTAATTCGAAAGAACTCTAATAGTGAGGTTCATAAATGAAACAGAAATGCGAGTTTCTGTCCGAAAAATACCGCCGAAAAACAGATGCTAGAACCGCATGCATTGGTCCAATCAGTCTGTCTTATTTTCTTGTTGGGGAAAACAGGTAGGCATTTTGCTTTTCCGTGCCAGGAAAAAAACGGCTATGAGTGTACATGGTTGTGTGCATAAATTTGTATAATTTTGTGTTTGTACAAGTGTTCATGTGTACGTGCGCGCAGTGGAGTGCCTGGACTAGTCAAGGGCGTAGCTACCTATACGGCAAATACGCAAGTGCGTATTGAAATTTTGTCAAAATTGACAAAATTTCAAAACGCACCTGCATATTTGCATGCTGAGTATTTATAAATTAGACAAGATTTCAATACCAATTACCAAAGTGGCTGAAATACTAGCTTTGCCTTCAAGAAGTAGAGAATAAAACATGGTTGTGCGTATTATGAAATTGCCCCTAGCTACGCCCCTGCTAGTGTTCGTCTTTCATGCGCATCTTGGGCTCTCCCATCGGTACACAAGTCTGATCTAATTCAAACACGACTGGACAAAGAACCCGTTCAGCTTCCTGTAAGCTTGCATGCGTCTGTATGTGTATGGATATCTGTGATTGGAAGAAGTCACATCCAGTTCCTTTCTTACATAAGTAATTATTGATTATTATAAAATATATGGTCGGTAAATTTGCGTATTATTTTTTCGGAATAAATCGATTTTTTTACTTCCCTTGAAGAACTGATACATTTCTAATGCAGTTAATTCCGTAAAATTTCTCTGTTCCATGCCGTTCCGTTTCGTTACGTTCCGCAAAATATAAACAGCCTTACCAAATACTCTAATAGCTCATTTTCTGGTGGGGGAAAAAGGACTATGGGGGAAAGGTGGCTCTATGAGGTCCGGACAATCCACTATATAGTCGTTCTTTCTATAGCCATTTTTCCGGGGGGAAAGGGGGGAAAACCACTCTCTGACAGCT
The DNA here is from genome assembly GCA_963989385.1 of Ctena decussata. Lineage (NCBI taxonomy): Eukaryota > Metazoa > Mollusca > Bivalvia > Lucinida > Lucinidae > Ctena > Ctena decussata. The sequence goes on along the minus strand of OZ022507.1, from coordinate 1,767,957 downwards.
ACATGTAGGTTTACGAGGTCGAGAAATCAATTAAAAATATTTCAGACAAATCAGTTACAAAATGGCAGACAAGCGGCCCGCCAAAGCATAAAAAGCTACATATCTCCTTTAGTATACGGGCTAGAAACACGATTTTGGTGTCTGTGTATTGGTTTTCGGGGCCAAGGAATTTATTAATCATGTTAGAATTTACTTTAAGGCATTTAATTACATATAATGGCAGACAAGATGGCAGACGATGCATCGACTACGGAACTGAATGCCGAAGAAATGCACTTTTTGATAGCAGATTTCAGGTTTTAGAAAGTTTTTAACCCAGAATCTTGAAATTATGAGATCTATACATAAAAAACCGAAGTCATAAAGACCCCATTTTGCATCTGATAGACGTAACGTCAGATGTTGGTGACAACTTTATTTTCAAGCCATCATTATAATTTCCCTCTCATACAGTATTTCTAACGGATGAGCAAACGTAATAAATTTTATACTATTTAAAAGGTTATTTATTGAACATTTGGATGATAAAAAGAAAAATTTTCATTTATGAGACATAAAAATAAATACGCCGTTTTGAATGCCAAACAACTTCAGGTTTTACGCGGTAAGACGTTGCAACGCACTCACAGTGCAACCTAGTTATTTTAGCTTAAATTGGAAACCAGAGCTCAGAAACAGCCAAAATTTTCACCATCGATGCGAGTGGCATAACGTAAACTCACATTGGAACGCCAACAAATTAAGCCTTTTCGTCTGGAAGAAAACGTAAGATTTAGCGATTCGAGAAAAGGGTAAACTTCAGATTTTCGCACTAAAAAGCCGCAAACTACGAAAAATCAGGGGACCATTAAAGGACAATACGAAGCAGAAGTGAGTAGAAAATTTACTGGCATTCAATACCTATTCTGCATTTTTGAATTGTGAAATCAGACTTCGACGTGTATAATCCGATTTAAAGAAATACCAAATTTACCAAATCTAGCAATTTTGTCCGCAACGCCAGATTTCTTTATTTTGCATACAGGGTGGTATTTTCTGAGCATAAAAATCATATCAAACTTGAATACAAAGTAAATATAAATTAGGCGGGCATGAAATACCTATTCCGAATAGTTCTTTCCTAGGAATGCTTTTGGAATTTATTTCAGAGAGCCGATGTAAAATACAAATAAGCAAATCTAGCGGTTTTGTCCGCAACTGTAATTTTACGTTGATTACGTTCTACTGAAATCGAGAAAAAAATCGTAAGATGTCCCGAAAATTTATATCTTCCGAATATATTATGCTAGCAGTTGCAGTTTGCAATTAAATTCACACTTAATAAGTAGAGGCAAGCCTGTTCTAAGGGGTAACCCAAGGGGCACAAAAAATGGCTGCTTTAGACAGGTGACCCCTTGATACCGGTTCATCTGCACTGTATTCTGGTTCTAGGGATCCCGAAAAGTGGCTACTAAAGGCAGGTGGTACCTCAATGGAGTTGACCACATAAGCAGGTTTAACTATATTAATTTAGGAAAATATTTCAAGAAATGCGCTGTGGCCCTTGCAGTGAACTGGCAACAGAGCTCAAAATCTGACGTTTTCGGACGTTACGCTAATTGTCACCAACATCTGACGTTACGTCATAGTGTTACTACCAAGGAGTCCATAGTGATCCATAAAAGCCCAGTCCAGATAGAGGCAGACAGCCCCGTTTAGAAAATATCAGTCGCAACAGAAAGACATTGACATCTCGATTATTTATCATTATTATTTATTATCAACAGTATTTCAGTCATATCAAGACGATGGGAGGGTGATAATGAAAGTCTGTGTGCAGTGGAACCCCGCTTACACCTCAAGCGGGGCTCGAACCCGGGTCCGCTAGATCAGTAGGCCAGCGCTTAACCCACTGATCTACCGGGGCTCAGTCATATAAGGAAGATGGGAGGGTGACAGTGAAATCTTGTTGGCAATGGAACCTGTTTACGGTTGAAAAACATATTTCCTTCTCCATCGGGAATCGAACCAATGACCTCTAGTTCAGGATGATAGCGCTTAACCCACTGAGTTATCGAGAACAGAGACTGATGTATCACATGCAGTTTTACGCCCCTTCAACAATATTTAAGTCATATCGAGCAGAAAGCAGGTGCTTATAAAAGGCTGTCTACTAAGGAACCTCTTTGACGGTTGAAAGAATTCTTCTCTATCGGGAAAAGGACCGCTACCGTAGAAGTCTGTGCTTAACACACTGAGCTACCGGAGCTCCTCAATAAGCATATTGCCACAATTCCTTACTAAGCAAATTGAAATAAGGTGAATTAAAAAAATTGGTTATTTCGCAGAAGTAAGATAATTGTGAAATAAGGCACACTTACTAAGCAGCTATAAACTTAAAATGGGAAGCAACAGCTTCAGCTTCAAATTTATCATAAGGAAATGGGAAGAAAAACTAAAAAAAAAAAAAAAAAGAAAAAAAAACAAAAAAACTGGCAATAGCGATTTCACGTTAAAATCGCTATTGCCAGTCGGCTGGTAATAGCGATTTTTATGTAAAATGGCTATTGCCACTCGACTGGTAATAGCGATTTTAACGTAAAATGGCTATTGCCAGTCGACTGGCACTAGACCTTTCCTTATTTGTAATCTTAGTTGTTTCCAACTATGGTTTGAGGGCTGGATTTGGATTTTGATTGTTTCAGTTCCTGGTCTTTGCATACTTTTTACTTTTAATACATCTCAAATACACAAACGATCATGACGAGAATGCCACTGCATGGGTACCTTGGGAATAAAATTCCGTGAAAGCGAAATATTCATCTGAAGAATAACTGGCTTAATAGGCTAATGAGTCATGAATTAGAATAAAAAAAAATAAAATAAAAAACAAATACGTGATTTTATTTGCCTTTGGCATTTATCAGCAGAGAGTCCTTACAGAATCAGGAATCGACATATTTTTATTTTTACCTTATATCGTTATTTTACAGAGATATTGTTCTGACTGTTTTTCACAACTGATCTGAAAACACATTCCCACTGTCTTGCTAAGTTTTCATTCTCTACCAGTTATAAACCCAATTTGAAGTGCCTTTAATGCAGAAACGAACTCATGACTTTGAATAAGTAGGTGTTGACAAGTATGTCCGTAAATATATTTCGTCGAAACTTTGTTGAACGCCGGGGCGCCCGTAAAAATAACGGGAAATGGACTGGCAGCTGGTTGCCAGTTATTCTACCGTAATATCTACGGAAATTTTTACAGTGCAATGACACGCTTCCAGTTTCCTGCCGTCAAAGGCATGACTGCTTATACACAAATACGCAGATGCGTATTGAAATTTTTTTCAGATTATGAAACACATGCCGAAAAATAGTGGATGCAGAAAGTATTGAGATATTTTTTCAAACAAAGACGATTTTTATGAGTATAAAAACGGAAAAAAGCTGTTATTTTCTACAATTTTGGCCTCACCAGAATAAGTTTCGGCAGTGTTGTGACAACGTTCCGGAAATAAAGCTGGTGATTCAAAGACCCATTTGCCAATTTCTTTATGAAATTAAGTATGAAGTGCGATGGAACTTTGAGTGAACGTTAATAAAGCGCTTGTGATCTCGTGATCTTATCAAACTGCAATACTGTAAGAGCATTGATTCTTTGATACATAGAGGATCTTACACGAGTGGTCATTTCATATGAAATTTATGAAACGAGCCTTCGGCGAGTCTCATAAATTTCATATGAAACGACCAGGAGAGTAAGGTTCTGTTTATCATATGACCTTTAAAATGGGATTTTAACGCATTCGAACTCAATGTAGGGATCAAACATGGTTTTTCATGCATGAACGTTTGCCTGGTCCCGAGGGAGATGTTGGAAACCGAGGCCGACGGCCGAGGTTATCAACATATCCCGAGGGACCTGGCAAATGTTGATGCATTGGAAACAAGTGTTTGATCGCTGTTATTGCATAAATTCAACGAATTATTCGTTACAATTTGAGGAAAAACTTAGCACTATATTTTGTTACCGTTTGACAGCCAGGGCGCTGGTACATCTTTTTACTAACATTCGTCTTCCGGGCCCAAGAGCATTCAGCTATTCAAAATGGCCACCATCATCGTATTCAACCTTAATATTTCGGGAAATTGTCCAAGATGATCGTTGTAGTTGATGCAAAATAGATTGCAAATTAATCAACAAAAAGCAGATACCTTGAGCAATAATTTCCATGCAGAACAAGCCTGATCCATTCATATACCATCCTGCTTGATTGCTGAAAGCTTGAGATGCATGTTTTCTTTAACACTTTATTTACTCTCCATTTGGCATCGTAAGAATGTAAAACCTGAGTCACGACGATGACGTCAGATTACAAAGGCATGATGACGTCATATAGGGCATACTTAGGTAGCGCACCACCAATTTTTGTAATTCGACCAAAACCGGAGAGACAAAGTTGCATGGCGGATTTTTTTAGTGGCCCGGCACAACCATAATGAAAGTTCTGTTATCGTGCATCAACAGCGCGTGCCAAACCCTTGTTGAAACACGGCTTTTCGCCGGTTGATGCACGCCTGTTAATACCTTTCGGCACTGCTTTTTATGCAATACCATTATTTCAGTAAGAAAACGCATTGTTGACATGGATGATGTCAATGACGTTACGTGCACGCGCCAAAGTGTTATTACACGTGTGGTCATACGGTTTTTATGACACGCCGTTATCCACTTAATAACAGTGACGGTATATGATAAAAAGTATTTTCACATTGCAAGTATATAATACTAAATAAACGTTGTTTTGTACAACGCAACCAGAAACCAAACTTTCAACGAATGTTACATTTATTCTTTGAGTTTGCTGAGATGATAACTGTGTCAAAGAGATGTATCCAGCCCGAATGATGGTTCCGATCTGCCAAGCCTGTAGAGGGTGTCCGACATCCCAACCATTTTTAGGGTTTGACCAACCAATATGATTGATTCCTTTCTTTCATACCTATTGGATCTTTTACCCAGCAGGCACGTGCCGTCGAAATTACGTCGTATTGACCTCGATGCGACGTCACGACGTCGCATCGAAGTCAGCATGACGTCATTTCGATGTTGTGTGTCCACTGGGTAATTTTTATGTTAGAACAAAGTTATTCGACTCGTATGTAAAGCATATGTGTGCACAGGTTGTGCTTTGAAGTAACAGAAACGTTCAAGTTATCACAAAACCCTTGAAAGTGTCCATACCGAAATTTCGGGTTGGCCACTTTTAGGAGTTTCACGACAACTCCATCAGTATATGAGCCGTGACATCACAAAACCAACAAAGTTAAATGTGCACCCAGCGAAGACAGATCAGCCTGGGCATCCGCCCAGTCTGACCAGAGTCTTGCTGTGTGCTTTAAGGGTAGATAAGGGTCTAAGCTACTTCCATGTCGACAGCAAAGATACTAATCAGACTGGGCGAATTCCAAGGCTGAGCTTAGTCTTCGCTCAGTGCGCATACCACTTTGTTGGTTTTCTCGTGTCGCGGCTCATATTTTTTTTTATAATTGAAATTTTGCAACGATATGCTTTAAGGAATATAGGAGTTAAGAATCCTCTTTATATTATGCAGACTTCGCAGGAGCTTGAATTTTCTATTTCCAGTTGGATTGGAATGGCTAACTGACAGGGCGTACTCACAGGGTATAATCGATTCCGCAAATTTTCACTTCCTGCAGAGACTGTATATCATATTTGGCTTCCGCCGAGACTGTCCGCGATCTTTTGTTTCCTGCCGAGTCTTCTGTACATGATAAATGGCTTCCTGCAGAGACTGTCCGCATGATTCTGCTTGCTGCCGAGGCTCTCGGCAGGAAGCAAAAGTTCGCGGACAGTCTCGGCGGAAGCCAAATATGATGTACAGTCTCTGCAGGAAGCGAAAATTAGCGGGATCGATTATACCCTGTGGTACTCTCATCATATCGTGAAAACTGTAACAACAACAACAACAAACAACAACTAATGCAGAACAAAAACAAAATAACGTGCGTTCTCAAGCCCCTGGTCTGGATAAGAGATTTTAGATAGATTTGCAACCACCGATTAAAATCATGGAAAGCTTTTGCTGGATTGCAAAAAAAAAAAAAAAAAAAAGAAAAAAAAAAAAGTAAATAAATAAAATTAGAGAATAGGAACGATATAATTAAAAATTATCTGTGTATAGCACAGAGCTCCTTGTTTAAACTGAAATCTGTTGTATCACAATTTCCTTCGGGTTGGAACAGAACAAAGGTTTTCCCAAACTTACAGGTTGATACATATCAAAACTGGGGTTACTCTGGGCCCATGCTAAGCTCACTTATAATTTTTTTTATTAAATTATTAAATTATAAAATCACTTATAGAAAATAAAACTGGAGCATTATACATTTCACGAACGAAACTAGCCTATTAGTAACACCAGAAACCCCAGTTGAACATTAAATATGACATTATGAGAAAACAAAAGTCACACACTCCTTTTTTTTAGAACTGGACCTGTCTGAACCGTGAGCAAAAACAGGCCACCCTCATCCTGAAGTGCTCGAGCAAACTTATTTTTTTATATATTTTCTTTCAATACCAGCGCTTTCATCGATTCAAATCAGACCATCAAAGTGACTTTGAACATGTTGAAGATTGAGCTGGCTAATATTAACATAATAAATGTTGTCGAAGAAAGGAATACTTATTATAGAAACAAAGAGAGGAATCTATGGACCTCAGAAAGAGACATTTTTTTTAGTCTTTTTCATCTTTAACCGATAAGATTCTACCCCTGAGAAATGATTTTGAACAGCACAATGCCTCTGTCACCTAAACGATTCATGTAATACTAGCAATTTTATATCGCATGCTAGAAGATAGTATTGCAGTATTACGGGTTCTCACGCTCACCACCTGGCCCGTACGGCATAACTACCCGAGTCAGGCAGAGAAAAACCAAGAATTTACGAGGGGTGATCATTAAATAATGGAAACTGGCATTTATTTCATTAGCTATATCTCTTAACAGTATTCCAGATATATAATACCTAAGAAGCAAGCATATGGCATATAATAAAGTTCTAAAGTACTGTTAAGGAATATCGTTGCCATGGCAACGATGCCTTTAACTTATAAGGGTTTAGTCTCTATTTTTTGGATATTTTCTTGTATAATTGATGCTGATTAGTAACAAAGAATAGATAAAAGTTTGTGATGGTGTAATGGCTTGATGCAAGTCTCAATACTAAAAGAAATGTACAGTTATCCATGACTTGCTCTCATACCTTGCAGAAATACAGACCGTGAAAGACTTTGGATTGAGCAAAATTTGACGTTTTTTTTGTCGATTTTAAGCCGGAGGGAACATAATTGTGACGTCAGTGCACTTTAACAAGCAGATTCTTGGGGGAATTGTATGACAGAAAGAACCACTTTGGGATCTAGTCATTTGTAATATTCACTAACAACAGACCGATTTCCACTGAAGGGTGGCAAAAATGAGAAAAGCACAGTCGCTTTCCTTGCGCTTGAATATGCTACTTGCTTTAATTCACGAAAATATACTTCTCAAAATTTGCAAAGGATCACTTTAACGGTGTCATATCAGCACTCCTCCAAAACTGCATTTTAAAATTTCTGGTACATTAATGTTAAAAATTAATTCAGAGATACTGCCTAAAGGTTTGTCCTTTTCTTTCTCCTCTTTTACAAAACATGCATCAAAGTGTGGGTACCCCTAAATTTTGCCGTTGCAGAAACTCGCGTGGATGGTCCTAGTGGGTGTATGCTTGCCTTCACCCTGTTTAAAAATCAGTTTTTCGGTTACAATTTTCTTTTTTCTGTAAATCTTATATCTAAGGATAAGAGTAAAGGATTTGAGAAATCCCGGAAAGTTGTGAGTTTGGTCCAAAACACGATTTCCACCAAAAATCGAAAATTTTGTTTCGGCTTAAGATGTCCTACAGTCATGCTTAAATTCAATATTGACAATCGATTTCAAATCTAAGCAGTCCTAAAAGATGTATTTTTGTGTGTGTGTATGTGTGGGGTGGAGTTGGGGGCTATATACGAGAGATCTGTAGCAAATTTTGAGTTGTATGTTTCCTAGTTGCGATGTCACCATATCCATTGTTCGTATTGCTTGCCCTGTCGCAAACAGTGAACTGTCGCATTTTTGAGAAAAGTCATTCGGATGAGTTCGGCCGCTATTCAATCAAGCTTCGTCGCCATCTTTAGCCAAATCTGGATAATACCCATATACCCATGCGCCATATACTAAAGGTCATAAAGAGCTATCGTTTACTTCTCGCGAGAATTTATAGTCATCGTTAAAGGTAAGGTGACAGGTAGTAAACATTCATAGTGTAATATAAGTTTTTTTCTTTTTGTTTGCAAGTATCAATTCTTGCGCGCGTAGCGTGACACCCGCAGATAAAAACACGGGTAAAGTATTTGCATATGTTTATTTCATCTTATTTTATTCGTCTTATTTTTAATTTTATGTTACCGCACAACGAAGCTGAAACAGATCAAAGGGTTTCTTCTAAATCCGCAAAAACGAAAATAAGTGAATTTGCAAACAGTGTAGATCTAGATGAGGCGGCTCACCATGAGCCGCCCCATCTGTATCTACACTTGACTTTTTGCTCTCTAGCCTTTGAATTATCATTATGGACGAAAAATTTTAATGAAATTTTGCAGACGTAAATTTTGTCGTGTGCTTTTTGGCGCTGCCAGGATTAAACTGATTACAATGTTCCATGGATGAGGTGCTATGAGGAGTAGGTTTCAGACGTTATCCTGGCTGTGCAGTGAAGTGCGTCACGCGGACGGATTCAAGATGAATGCAGAGGAAAGTCTGATAAAAGGGCTGACGGCGACACCTAAATACTTACCTGTTTGGTATTATTATGACAAACAAGGGTTGGAATTATTTAGCAAAATTCAAAGAGAAAACTGCTGTTACTATATGCACCATTCGGAAATAACTGTTCTTAATCAACATGTCCAGGTAAGGCGTATATTTATTTTAACGTTGATACAACGCTTTGAATTTGTCAATATTGAATTGATTAAAGGGCAATAACTCCTGCACTATTATAGCCATTCTAATGAAACGTTAGGTGTGTGGCTGTGTTCTAGTGATGCTTAATTATTTTAGCTTACACGAAATTCTAATTTTAAGTTTCTTAATTACGGTTTATTAGGTTGGATTTTAACCAATCAAAGGGCGATAACTCATGCATGACAAAAGCCAGACTGATGAAACTTGACATTCATCACTGCATTACACTGATAAATGTTTATTTTAAGTTTCATGATATTCCGTTTGACGGTAAGTTATGGCTTCGGACGGACGGACGGAAAAACGGACAAAAGAACGGACGGACATTGACAAAACCATAACCCTTCACCTTCGGCGGGGGACAAAAAGCCATACTCAGAAAACTTTAACAAATACTTGCTTGTTTAGGGCACAAAAATGCCTAGTCCAACTGTTTAGATTAATCAGTCACACATTGGAACTTAAAGGTACTCAGCTAAAGGTGTGATATATGTGAATATTTATGTTTCAGGATGTTACCAGTCAAATTTCGAGCCCAGTAATCTTGATTGATATGGGAAGCGGCAACTGTGAAAAGTCCCGTATTTTCATCGACGACATTTTGGACCGACAATCTAAGCTTCAGTTTGTTCACGTGGATATTTCACAAGGTTTGTCTGCAAAGGGAATTAGAAAAAAATATCTTTGTATTAACTGAAACGTAGACTGGTCCCAGTCCTTTTGTTTTAACTGCATACAACTGTAAGAAAGTTAACTCCTACAAGGAATAATTTTTACATCTACCTACTTCCCCAAACATTTGTGATTATGGATCTGAATGTTTATATGACACAAATAAATAGAGGATATTTGACTTTTTCAGTGTAAGATCGATTTTTATTTCACCGAATGAACACCAAAAGCAGTATTTTCACGAGTCGCGAAGCCACTAGTGAAAATACCACTTTTGGTGTTCATGAGTGAAATAAAAAGTCATCTTACACTGAAAAAGTCAAATTTTCTATTTCTTTTATGCTTGAAAATCGCAATAATTCTGTTTATTCAAGACATCAGCCATAACGACGGAAACAACTTTTTTTCTAGCCGTTTTACGTCAAATTTGATGCTTCCAGTGTGTTTATTGGGTATGAAAAACAGCTTCAAATATCATTTTGATAAACAGATCTCAAAAAAATTGCCAAGAAAGAATGTACAGGAGACTTAGGCGGCCTGACGTCGCGTGCAGTAACAATGCTACGCTGGCGCTTTAAGTGACGTCATTAACGTCGTAATGACGTGCAAACATGCGTGACGTAATTTTTGTCAAGCCAGATAAGATTTAGCCAATTCATCAACAAAAAATTTGAGGATATTTCACAAAAAGCCTATTTCTGAAACAGTGAAATCGAAAGTGATAATTTCAGTGTTTGAAACAGTGAGATTATCAGTTTCGATTTCACCGAGAAATCTCTATAATTCATTGAAAAGTATAAAAGAAATAGGTGTTCCCCAGCTGCTCCGTATAGGAGAAGACATACTTCTATTTCTCAGCTCATGTGTAGCATCTTAACACTAAAACTGCTTTTCTGTTCAAAATAGATATATCATGGCAATCAACTTTATTTACAGAATTTCTCCAAGAAGCAGCTGAGAAAATTGCTAGAGACTATGGTGACAAACTCGAAGTTCGACCAATTGCAGGAGACTATAGCACCGGTATTGATATGTTGAGGTTAGTACATATCCGATAGTTCGTGGAAAGAGGTACAATATACAATGTAACATAGGCCCACTTCGAATCGAACTATAGTAGTTACTATATTTACTAAAGTTCCAATCAAAGTGCGATGGTAGCTACTAAAATGACGTCATGAACTTACCACAGATCAACCGAGGTCTGAACCACCGTGTTATTGTAGTAGCAAGATGGTGGCCGTTGAAGACTCTCGATTTGTGGGTGTACAACAAGTATTTGTATTCCGGATATTTGTTCATACAATTATTTTAGGGCATATGTTATCATTTATTCTATAAATTATCGGTTTCAAAGACTATATGCACGAAAAAGGCAACGAAATGCACACTATTTATTTCCGTTTCAATGACAATCTACTATTATGGCAACTTTTGGAGTTCGATTGGTAATGCGAGTGCGCATGCCCAAAAATACTACTATGGTAGGTACTCTAGTTCGATTCGAAGTGGGCCATAGATGTCCTGCGATGTTGAGCCCATCTACGGTTAACTACTTTGATTCCCTTTTTAACTTCAGCACGCTGAGTCGCGTCTCAGATTAATTGATCCATAAACAATCTAATCCAAATATATGGCATCTGGAAACCGATGTTTTTGATCGGACCCATCAATGTCCTACTATCCTAGTAGATATATGTTTTCAAATTTCAATTCCGCTTTTTGTAACTCAAAGCGCGTTGACATTTATCTTAACTTTAATGTATTTTGTAGGAATATTCCGGGGATCAAGCTTATCCTTTGGTTGGGCGGTGGCCTTCAGAACGAGATGTATAGTGTACAAGTTGACAGACTCAGAGCACTGGCGGAAGTGATGTCAGGTAAGAGTTACGGTTCTTCGTAAAATGATTTCATTTAGCCGACTTGTAAAGTTCTGTTTCCCCGACGAAAAGTAAATAATAATTAAGCCGCGACACGACAAAACCAACAATGTTGTATGTGTGCCCAGCCAAGACTCAGATCAGCCTGGGCATCCGCCCAGTCTGATCAGAGTCTTCGCTATCCGCATGGAGCCACACTGCAAAAATAAACGGTAGATTTTACGGTAAAATAACTGGCAACCAGCTGCCAGTCCTTTTACCGTTATTTTCACGGGCGCCCGTAAAAATTGCAGGAATCATCAAGCACAGTGGGACAGAAAAGAGCAGATGTCGTTTTGGTTAGATAGCCCCTCAACAATACAAAGTTATTTTCCAGTGCGCCAAGTTAACATAAAACTTCCATTTCGTGATTTCCAACAATGTCTTACAGGCAAACCCCGTAAAAATAACGGGAAAAGGACTGGCAGCCGGTTTCCAGTTATTCTACCGTAAAATCTACAGTATTTTTTTTACAGTGCAGCTTAGAATTTAGCTACCATTTCAGCGCTTAGCGAAGAGTCTGATCAGACTGCGGATGCTCAGGCTGATCTGAGTCTGCGCTGGGCGCACAACCACATTGTTGGTTTTGTCGTGTCGCGGCTCATTATTATGTTTATTTTCCTACAGTTGAGAGCAGTTTACGAGAGGCTTGCACGGTAAAAACTTTCCCAGACATATGGATATTCAGATAACTTAAAACTTGGGGTCATACGTAATACTGCAATGTTGGCACAAGGTAGCACAAGGTTGGCACAAGGTAGGCACAGGTTACCACAAGGCAGGCACAAGGTACCGTAAGTTAAGCACCTCGCGGTACCTTCTGCTACCGAGCGGTACCTTGCGATATTTAGTACGATAGTAAAAATTGCCACTCCGAAATAGGCGATTAAAAATATACTGGATTTTTTTTACAGTGAAGGCAGTTCTTCTCTCGTGCTTGGTCACTGTTACTTGTACTTGTTGTCTATATAAATACTTAAAATCGCCTAATTTGGAGTGGCAATCTTTACTGTCGTACGGTAAAAGACATGGCAACTGGTTGCCAGGCCATTTACTGTAAAAAGTATGGGATGTAACTTAATAAAAAGCAAAATGACTGAACTGTATATAAGCCTTGCATTAATTCGGCATTTGTTTTTTATTTAAAAAATCAATGATCAAATAAAAATATTTGCTGAGTTAAAGCATTGATAATTTAGAGAAGATTTTCGTTATCGGTATTTCTTAAGAAGGCAGACACAAGGTAGGCACCTTGAAGTTAGCGGCCAGGGTAGAACTTAAATGTAAGTCAAGTGTTAGCATTCAGACCCGAGTGCGCCCTGCTCAGCTTGGTGAAACAGTTAGATTGAGGGAGTCACTGATAGCTGGGGAGATCACCCAATCACTTTGGCTCTTTGGGTTTGGTTGTTTATATTACAGGCAGTGGGCAAGTCAACGACCTGATGGGAGGAAATAAGACGCTCCCACCTCCATGAGTCTCCCAACCTATGGGTCAACAAGGGGTGGTATTAACACTAAATCACTGGGCGGAAATCTTCCTAGAAGAAGTCAACGGCCAGGGCAGAATACTTCTTTGAGTCAATGGCCATGTGTTCGTGACCAGGGCGAGTCATACAATAATCGTGGATTTCGGCTGTGGTCAACATATATAGCCTGGAGAGGGATGGGCTCCGTCAGACTGAACTCTGCCCTAGAGACACCATGGCTGACAACCGTAATATTACCTTAATACCGGATCGGTCGCAGCCCGGGTTTACAATGACCGCACCTACTGTTGGACACTGGGACGTAGGTGACAAGTATGCAACTGGTGTAACAAAGGTCAAGAAAATCAGAGGTAGGGAGAAAGTCTCAGTTGGAACCTGGAAGGTGAGGACTCTGAGGCCAGCTGGGAAACTTGAAGAGCTGCCTCATGCAATGGGCAGGTATCACTGGAATATATTCGGGCTCTGTGAGATGCGCTGGAAAAAATTCGGTGAGATGTCAACAGACGACAGACACAAGGTTTATTTCAGTGGAGAAGAGGACAAACATGAGTATATGGGGTTGGATTTCTTGTGCTGTCTTGGGATGCCGACCAGTCTCCAGCAGACTGATTTCAATCCGCATGAGAGCAGCCCCTTTCAACATCAAGTTTATGAACCAAAATCTGGGCATGGCGATAATGATGTCGAACACTTCTACCAGCAATTCCAGGAAATCATAGACCAACCACCTAAGAAGTACATTTTGATTGTACAAGGGAATTGGAATGCTAAGGTTGGGAAGGATGCACAGGCAGACTGGGAAAACGTATGTGGACCCTACTGCAATGTCGAGACAAATGAGAGAGGTCTCAGACTTCTAGAGTTTGCAACCTGTAACAGCCTAGTACTGAAAAACACCCTTGGCCCTCACAAACAATCGAGAAGATGGACATGGCACAGCCCAGGTGGGAAACACATCAATCAGATTGATTACATCTTGGTGAGGAAGCGCTTCCGATCAGGAGTTAACATCCATAGAACAAGGAGCTTACCTTGAGAAGACATAAGAAGTGACCATGACCTGATGATGATGACCTTCCGAGTTCGTCTTAAGAAGGCTAGGAAGCCAACCCAGCCAAGACTGAAGTTTTATCTTGAGAAGTTAAGGGACTCAGATGTGACATGCACTTTTCAAGCAACAATACGTAGGAAATTCGCTAATTGGTCTGAGGGATGATGACATGGACATAGATACCATGATTAACACCTACAATACAGTAGTGACTGATGCAGCCAGTGAGATACTTGGGAAGGAACGTCGCAGGAAAAAGCTCTGGGTTACCAGGGATGTTCTCGACTTCTGTGATGAAAGGAGTTTCAAGAAGAAGCGGTATAAAGCAGGAGGAGCAAAAGAATACAAGGAAGCAAATAAGAGGATTCAGAAGGCGGTGAACAAAGCTAAGGAGGACTGGATAGGTATTCAGTGTGAGGAGATCGAAACTTGCCTGAACAAAAACAACAGCAAGAAAGCATACACTGTAAAAATCGCACTTAGCTATAAAACACAAGTGGTTACATGTTTAGGTGTAAACATGTTTAGGAATATGTCACATAGCTAAACATGTACGCCATTTCTATTATTTTCCCGGACAAAGTCTGCTAAACACGTTTTATTCTGTTTCGCGTTTCGGTTGATTTTCCCCGTTGAAGAACGAAAAAAAGAGACGAAAATTTTGACAGAGGAAATTTTCATAATAAAAGGTAGATATAAACAGTTTTGTACATGTTTAATTTCTAAACATAAACCTAAACATGTTGCAATTTGAGCATGTTACGATTTAAACACATAACAAATCGGACCGCATTTTTGCATTGGATCTAAACACATTTTTTACAGTGTACCAGCTGGTGAAGGATCTAACTTCAGAGAAACAGGGTAGATCCACAACTATCCAGGACAGGTCTGGGAAATGCCTTACAGAGGAACAAGAGATTCTCAGCAGATGGACAGAATATTGCTCAGAACTATACACCCATGAGACTTACGGTGACAGTGAGGTTCTGGACTGCAATCAGCCCCCAGAAGAAGATCAAAAACCGATCCTTCGTGAGGAAGTTGAGATTGCAGTAGCAGCAATACAGAAGGGGAAGTCTGCCGGAGTTGATAATATACCAGCAGAACTAGTTCAAGCTGGTGGGGAGACCATGATTGATGTGCATTACAGAAGGGGAAGTTTGCCAAAGTTGATAATATACCAGCATAACTTGTTCAAGCTGGTGGGGAGACCATGATTGATGTTTTAACAGAGATCTGTAACAGGAGTTGGAGAACGGGAGAATGGCCTACCACACAGACTCATTCGCTGATTATTACACTTCCAAAAAAGGGCAACCTACAGCTCTGCCAGAACTACAGAACCATCAGCCTCATCATTCATTCAAGCAAAGTCATGCTGAAAGTCATCTTGAACTGGCTCAAACCACAAGCCGAAGATATAATCACTGAAGAACAGGCTGGGTTCCAAGCCAAGCCGGAAGGAGCACCACAGAACAGATCTTCAACCTTAGAATCCTGTGTGAAAAGTATCTCCAACATCAGCAGAATCTGAACACTGTCTTCATTGATTTCCAAAAAGCCTTTGGCAGGGTATGGCATGCAGCCCTATGGGCCACCATGCGGAAGTACAATATCAGTGCAAATCTAGTTCGCACCATTGAGCAGCTGTACGGCAAGGCTACAAAAGCAGTCCTGATGAATGGCAGCACAGGAGAATGAGTCTGAACAACAGTTGGAGTAAGACAAGGATGTCTTCTGTCACCCACCGTCTTCAACATTTTTCTCTCTGATTCTCTGGAAGAACATTACGGGAAGGTCAGCATAGGCGGCTGAAACATAACCAATCTGCGGTTTGCCGATGAAATAGACGCTCTAGCTGAAGAAGAACAGGAACTAGGAGCCCTAGTTGAAAGTCACGACAAAACCTGCACAAGGTATAAGACGGAGATCAGTGCTGAGACGACCAAACTGATGACAAACAGTGCAGATGGCCTCCAAAAGGAGATCAAGGTAAAAAGGCAGAAGCTGAATACCGCAACAAGCTTCAAATACATTGGAACACTTCAGTTGTCTCAGATGATGACTCAAAACAGGAGGTTCTCTCCAGGATTGCACAATCCACATCAGCTATTACCAAGCTGAAACCAATTTGGAGAGATAACAACATATCTCATGGATCAAATGTGAAATTTATGCGCTCCCTTGTCATTTCCATATTTCTGTATGCCTGTGAATCGTGGACTTTGACAGCAGAGTTAGAGAAAAGATCGCAGGGCTTTGAGATGAGATGCTACCGAAGGTTACTGAACATTACGTACAAGGACAATATAACCAATGAGGAGGTTCGCAGAAAGATCCAAGGTGCCATTGGAGAATATGATGAACTCCTGACGCTGGTCAAGAAACGGAAACTAAGGTGGTTTCGCCACGTCTCAATGTCTTCTGGTTTAGCAAAGACGATTCTACAGGGCACGGTAGAAGGAAAAAGAAGAAGAGGTAGACAGAAGAAAAGGTGGGAAGACAATATTAAAGAGTGGGCAGGGATGGATTTTGCCAGCTCAACTAGGGCAGCTGAAAACAGGACAATGTTGAAGGGGATTCTTTCGAAGTCATCTGTGGTGCCAAAACGACCTAGTAAGGTTACGGAAGAACAGAAAATAGAATAGAAACTTCAGTTGTGACCCCGCATTACAATCCCGTCGCTGAGACGGTTTTTATGAGGGGTCACAACATATGTATTTTTAAATTCATTGTGAAATATGACAAAAAACTATCTCAGTATTTTCCTCATAACTCAACTTATCTGGAGGTTGGTTATACCACTGCATTTGTAATACATTTTGACTGTCTGTCTTTTCAGCAAACGACAAGTTGGTTATCTCCCTTGATGATACACAGAATGCTGAAGAGATTGAACTGGCATATTTTCCTACAGGTACAGTAAAGCATGTCTTCTGAGCGTGCGAAAATAACAGTTATCTACGGAACCCTTGAAGGGATATTTTCCTTTCCGATATTTTTCAGAATAGAAATTGAAACAAAAACATAAGAACGGAAATCAGAACAAGAAATATTTCGTTTAAACGACTTATTATATCGTTTGAACGACATATTATGTCGTTTGAACGATATAAAATAGAATAAAAATTAAAACAAGAAAACCAGAGTGGAAATTTACGGAAGCGTATATACGCCACCACTTGCTACATAAATTTGCTAGCAAAATTAAGTTTTTCGCGCTTATTCTTTTATTTTTTCTTTGCATATTATCTGTCTTTGTGAAATGTTTAATTGAAGATGATCATAAAATGTATGACAACGCGTTTAAATATATTGTCATTTCCCATTATTTTCTCTAAAAGTCTTGCTATTATCTTTTATTGTTATATATTTATTTTTTTCTCCAAAATATTCATGCACAAATCTAAGACCAAACCTTTTAACGCACCGCACCACTCCCATATTAAGTCAGTTCGGGTATATACCGCGGAAATACACCACACACACACACACACACACACACACACACACACACACACTGTTTTGTGTCTTGCCCAGCCACTTAACTTTCGTGGAGATTGGCAATGAAATATTCTTTCCCTTCTGCTGATTCAAGATTAGTGGCGAAAGTATATGCACGCAGTACTCGTTAACTGCTTAGGATGTCTAGGTCTGTACAGCAACTGACCGACTCATCATGCCTTAAGTAGTTTGTTGCTGGGCCTTTAAACTTCAACTCAAAGTCAACTCAACCCACCGTTTTGTCAGTGACAAGTCGCTCCCTAAGATTTAAATATTACGCAGCACATATACGTGTACCACTTTTATATATGAGTACTCCCCCTCCCCACCAACCTCTGGGTATTGTTCCCAGCTAAGGGTATGAGTATCCCCCTTCCCCACCCACCTCGGGGTATAGTCCCAGGTAAGGGCCCAATAAATCTCAAGGTAGTTAGACGATGCAGCAGTTATATACAGCAAGCCGTTTTACTATTTATGATGCAAAGTAGATATCGTATATAGTATATTAGATATATAATATGCCGAATAAGATATCTAATATGCCATATAAGTTATCTTATATGACATGTAAGACATCTTATCCTATAATTTATCATATAAACTTTCCTATATATTATATCAGTTATCTTTTATACTACATTATATATCTTATATGGCATATAAGATATCTTATATAAAATAATAGACATCTGATGTATTATATAAGATATATGTAAATTAAATAAGATATCTCATATCCTATATCAGATATGTTATATCCGATATAAGATATCTGATATACTAAATAAATAATATATGATATCTTATATGCTATCTTATATCTTATATGATATCTTATATGAGATATCTTATATATAGTATTGTGTCTTATAGAAAAATTAAATAAGATATCTTTTGTACCTATAGTGTTGTGCCGTGTGGCGGCTGTAAACGTCTCCCCATACATCATCTATAGTGCAAATTATATTTTATTTTCGTCCTTTAAGATCAGAGGCCATATTCTGAGAAATCTGAAAAAGGGGGGGGGGGGGGGGTATCAATAAGGTGGGTTTTCTGCATCCTACCAAAGTTTTCTTTTTTTAACTGATGGTATACTCCAATGTGTCCAGTTTATTGGACTATATGTGACTTTGGTCGGAAAGCCCAACTTACTGAGCTATGGGTCCACAGAAGTGGGTGGGGTAATCCAACATGATTTTAGCCTGTCTTGTAAAAACATTCTCATCTGGTAGAAGAGTACAGCAGACAAACAGGATTTAATACAACAGCTGTCGGCTGACAGCATAGCTCGCCTGAATTGGTGCTTGCCCATCACATAGCCGCTATGGTGGTGTGGACTGCTATGCATAAAACTTCAGGCAAGCATGTCCAAAAATAAAAACACATTTATGAACAAAAATTAAAATAAAAATAAAATGAAATAAAATTTCAAAGTCCATGAGCTTGAGGTAAAAAAAACTGAGAGAGGGGAGAGGGAGGGTGGGTGTGTGTGTGTGTGTGTGTAGGGGGGGGGGGGTCATAGTGATCTATAGTATAAGGTCATTTGCAATGTCAGACTGATCCACTATGCCCAGGTATAATGTTAATTCATCAAATAGTGTTAGAGATATAAGGCAAAATCAGTAGACCGTGAATAAAGCTCTCAAGGGCACAGGGGGGGGGGGGGGGGGGGTGGTAGGAGGCTAGGATGTAGGATGTACCATTATCTAACATCAGTCCAAGTATTAGTATCAACTGAGTCCATCATCGTGGCACTGTGAAATCATGTCTTCATAAATATAAAACTTTACCCAAAATCATTAAGACAAAATTCTAAGTCGATGACCTTGACTTCAAGGTCATCCAGTGGGGTAAGTATAAGGTGTTTTATAAAATCTCAAAAAAGTGTCTAACATCAGTTCAAGTATAAACTAAATCTCTGCAAAGCATTATGAATCAGTATGCAATTACAAAACTTTAATAAAGACCAAAATTTCCGAAGTCCCTGACCTTGACATCAAGGTCACTGAGCGGGGTTGGGGTAGTACTCTGTAGCTCTAACTACTGTGCAAATATAAAAAGAATTCATCTACGGGTTCAGGAGATATGTGTCTTTAAAAAACTTTAACCAAAACATCCAATCAATAAAAAGACAATTTTCTAAGTCCATGACCTTGACATCAAGGTCACTGAGGGGGGTGGGGGGTAGTACCTTCGAAAACGTTAGACCAATATCTAACTTCAGTGCAAGTATCAAAGGAATCCATCCATGGGTTAAGGAGATATTGGGCTTTATAAAACTTTAGCCAAAACATCCAGTCCAAAAAAACTCCCAATTTTCTAAGTCCATGACCTTGACATCAAGGTCACTGAGTGGGGTGGGGGTGGTACCCTGTTAAACTTTGGACCAATATCTAACTACAGTGCAAGTATCAAAAGAATCTATGCATGGGTTAAGGAGATATAGGTCTTTAAAAAACTTTAACCAAAACATCCAATTCGAACGCCGACGCGGACGCGGACGCGGACGCGGACGTGGACGCCGACGCCGACGCCGACGCCGACGCCGTGGTGACAACAATAGCTCTTCCTGAACTTTCGTTCAGGCGAGCTAAAAATGAATAGCAGAACATCTAAACTATATTTCCATATCATTTTATTTGGTTTAGTTTGAACCTATGTTGCCAAAAAAGACTTCCTTTGACATTCAGCATTTTTGATATTTTTGTCCTCAATTTTCAATATTTCTTGGCCTTATTGTTAAACAAACAGACCAGTTATCATCAAACTAATGTCAAGGAAGCACCCTGACCAGGACATTCGGATGATGTGACCAGAATTTCACAATGACCTACTTTTTATGGTCGACTGAACACACTAACTTGCTTGGAAGATGTTTTTTTTTTTTCATTTAATTTTGACCTAGATTTACGAACCTTTGGCCAAATTACTATTTTAACTGCTATATTATGCCCTACAACCCCGCCACTAAAGGTGAAAGAATACATATTGGCTTCAGATCGGATCTCCTTGGCGTCTGCGTCTGTGTCTGGGTCACATACTTTGACCTTGGAAACAATGTCAATGTCAGATTTTGATGACCTTGACCTTGTTTCCAAGGTCACAGAGGGACTTAATATGTGACACATACACAAATGCAGATGCCAACGAGATCCGCACTGAAGCCAATGTGTATTCCCTCACCTTTCGTGGCGAGGGCGTGGGGCATAATATAGCAGTTAAAATAGTAATTTGACCAAAGGTTCGTAATTCTAGGTCAAAATAGAAAGAAAACCATCTTCCAAGCAAGTTTATGTGTTCAGTCGACCATGAAAACTATGCCATTGTGATATTCTGGTCACATCATCTGAATGTCCTTCTCAAGATGCTTCCTTGACATGAGTTTGATGATAACATGTCTGTTTATTTAAAAATAAGGCCAATAAATATTGAAAATTGAGGTCAAAGATATCAAAAAATGCTAAATGTCAAAGCAAGTCTTTTTTGACAACATATGTTCAAATTAAAGCAAATAAAATGATATGGAAATATAGTTTAGATGTTTTGCTAATCATTTTATCAAATCCTGTCTGTCTGCTGTACTCTTCTACCAAATGAGAATGTTTTTACAAGACAGGCTAAAACCATGTTGGCTTACCCCACCCACTTCTGTGGACCCATAGCTCAGTAAGTAGGGCTTTCCGACCAAAGTCATATATGGTCCAATAAACTAGACACATTGGAGTATACCATTAGTTAAAAAAAGAAAACTTTGGTAGGATGCAGAAAACCCACCTTATTGATACCCCCCTTTAGATTCGTTTAGACTCTTATGCTAGACCAACGTCTTTTACATTATTTGGTCTCTTTTTGATACTAATCCGTCATTGAATCGACTGCCCTATCAAAATTAAGAAAATTGAGTATGCTTTTCTCTGGTTTCGTCACCAGATATTCTCATGATCACTGATGAGGCTTTATTAGCCGAAACTACGTAGTCTGGCCCATGTAACTTCTTCTGAATGTATTCTCTGCTCTGGAAGGAGCTCTCACAGATTTTAAAATTACCTCCACCTTCCTACTGGTACGAACACTGCCATCGAACTGTGGTCGAAGAACTAATTTTAGTTTAAACAAATAGCGAACTTTTATTATGCCTCCAACTTCGAAAAAAAGTTGCGGGGCCATATTGCTTTTGGGTTGTCCGTACTTCCGTGCATCCGTCCGTTCGTGCATGCTAGAGTTTTAAAATTTCACGTATGGAGTCGTCAATCAAAAATAGCTGACATGTATTTTTTCTTGTCCGAGTTGTCTCCGTTTTTGGAGTTGTGCCCCTTGAGAAAAAATCAAACTGAAACCTTGTCAACAAGATATCCCGAAAGGTATTTTAGCTAGAGCCTTGAAACTTTGCCAGCTTATCAGCATTGATAAGTAGATGAACGGATTAATTTTTGAAAAAAAATCGTGAATTTTTGATCGAGTTATGCCCCTTTTTCGACAAAGTGCATTGTAAGCCTATGGAAGCTGCCATGCATACCATATCTTTGGAACCGTGCATGCTAGAGTTTTGAAATTTCAAAATGGATTTGTCATAAAAAAATAGCTGACACGCATTTTTTTCTCGTCCGAGTTGTCTCCCTTTTTGGACTTATGCCCCTCTGAGAAAAAATCGAACTGAAAATTTGTGAGCAAGATATCTCAATTTTTGCTAGAGCCTTGAAGATTTGCCAGCTTATTAGGACTGATGAGTAGATGAAATGATTAACATTTGAAAATAATCGTGAATTTTTTATCGAGTTATGCCCCTTTTTCGACTTAGTGCATTACAACTATGGAAGCTGTCATGCATTCCATATCTTAGAAACCGTGCATGCTAGAAATTTGAAATTTTACGTATGAATTCGTCATTAAAAATAGCTGACATGTATTATTTTCTTGTCCGTGTTAACTCCCTTTTTGGAGATATGCCCCTTTGGAAAAAAATCATGAGAAAAACTTGTCAACAAGATATCTCATAAAGTATTTCAAATTTCACATATGGACTCGTCATCAAAAAATAGCTGACACCTTTTTTTCCTGTCCGATATGTCTCCCTTTTTATTACGCCCCGAACCTGAAGAAGTTGTGGGGGCATTTTGCTTCTGGGTTGTCCGTACTTCTGTCCGTCCGTCCGTTCGTGCATGCTAGAGTTTTGAAATTTTACATATGGATTCGCCATCAAAAAATAGCTGACACGTATTTTTTTCATGTCCGAGTTGTCTCCCTTTTTGGACTTATGCCCATTGAGAAAAAATCAAACTGAAAATTTGTGAGCAAGATATTTCAAAAAGTATTTTAGCTAGAGCCTTGAAACTTTGCCAGCTTGTTAGGACTGATGAGTAGATGAACTGATAGACTTTGGAAAACAATTTGTGAATTTTTGATCGAGTTATGCCCTTTTTTCAAGTTAGTGCAACTGTAAGCCTATAGAACCTGTCACGCACACCATATCTTAGAAACCGTGCATGCTAGAGTTTTGAAATTTCACATATGGATTCGTCATCAAAAAATAGCCGACACCTATTTTTTTTTATTGTCCGGATTATCTCCCTATTTGGAGTTATGGTCCTTGAGAAAAAATCAAATTGAAAATTTGTGAGCAAGATATATATAAGCATTTTAGCTAGAGCCTTGAAACTTTGCAAGCGTCTTAGGATTGATGAGTAGATGAACTGATATACTTTTTTTAAAAAAAAATCGTAAATTTTTGACCGAGTTATGCCCCTTTTTCGACTTAATGCCTTGTAAGCCTATGGAACCTTGTGAACAAAATATCTTAAGAAGCCCTGATGCTAGGACCATGATGTTTTGCAGGAAGATATTGCCCAAGGTCTAGATGACCTGATTTACTGTTGTAAAAATTTTTGGCCGAGTTATGCCCCTTTTTCGACTTATTGCATTGAATCCTATAGAACAAAGGTACCCTCACATACAGCCAAGAACGTTAAAAGCTAATAACTTGAAACTTTATATACATGATCAGTATGGAAAATAAGCGAATTAGTGTTTTCTTTTTACCGCCTGTCTTGTTCAACCTAGTGCATTCTTAGCCTATGGAACCTTGTGAACAAAATATCCATAGAACCCCTGATACTAGGAGCATGATTTTTTGCAGGAAGATATTGCCCAAGTTGAAGAGTACCTGATTACCTTTTGGAAAAAAATCTTAAATTTTTTACCGAGTTAAGCCCCTTTTCCGACTTAGTGCATTGAAGCCTATGGAACAAAGGTACAAGCGTTATGGTATGAACCTTCTTTAGAGGCAAGCATGTGGTTGGGGGAATAGTGTTTCATAAACACATTTTCTAGTTGTTTAAGGGAAATGATTTTGACAATTGCTAGATCTGATCTGGGATACAGAAAAAATATTGATCTTCTTTCGTCTTATTGCGTATAATTAAATCGACTAAACGGAAAAGATATTCCGTATGCTCCCTTTTCTTCGTTTATGACAATATATTTATTAACTTGAATGAGATAATGAGTAGCAAGTGGACAAAAATATTAGCACCGCTCCTTACATATATATCACGATGTATATTTTAAAAAGCAATTGGCAAAAATAGTGTCATAAAATGAAAAAATATTAGCACTACTTGTTAGTAAATTCAACAAAGGGCATTAATATTGTTACAAAATAAAAAATGTCTCGAACTGACATCATAAATTTATCAATACGACATATTAAACCATCTGAACGAAATATGTTTTTCTCTTGCTTGATATTTTATATTTTTGAAGAAAATAATACAGTCATTCTTCAACGAAGACAGAAAGTGATCTGTGAAGACGCAAAACGTTTTCGCGCAAAATGGTAGTTTTTAATTAAAGGCAAAAATTTTGCCACAACACATATATAGCGTAATTCTTTTGGATCATATTGAAATACTTAATTATCGAAATCAGATAATCATTTGCCAGACAAAAAAAGTTAGGCACACTGTTTTCTTTTATTAATCTGTCAACATTAAATTGAGACTTACCGTGAAAATAATTATCGAAACGCGTTATGTTTTAACATAGTTAATTTTATCTTAGTCAAGCCACTTATTTCCGGCATTTTCGTGAGAAAAACATATTTTTCTGGCAGTTTTATGTAGCAAGTGGTGGCGTATATACGCTTCCGTAGAAATTATATCAAGAAAAAAAAAAAAAAAAAAAAAAAACAGAAAAGAAATTGAAACAAAAAATATGTCGTTTAAACGACTTATAATATTTTCCATTCCGATATTTACAAGAATAGAAATTGAAACAAGAAAATTAGAACGGAACTATAAACAACAGATATCTCGTTTAAGGTGAGGTGGGAGTAATTCAGCGCCGCCGTGCGGCATTTTCTGTCGCAACGTTACGCAATGACGTCAAACGTTCCGTCTGAGAAAAACAAGATGGCGTCAACATTATCCGCTTCTGTGATTACATGTACTACATGGTCTGATTACAAAATGCAAAGAGGCTGAGCGCTGGGTGAAATTAAAAGGAAATAGAAAGTGTCATAGAGAAGAAACTACAAAAATATAGCTAGTTACTACTAGCGGGAAAGCTTTTCTCTGGCGGTTTCTCATCAGCTAGTTAGATGGAGTTCGTAACTGCTGTTGCAATAATTTTATTACAAATTTCATACTATACTGCCTCATGAAATTGAAATGAGAAGTCAGACCACTGTCTACACTTCGACCACGCATTTTAGATTTCCGCCTTCAGCGGTTCTCGAATCCGAAACCGCTAAATCAGCAGGCCAGCGCTTAACCTACTGAGCTACCGGGGCTCCTCGGGTGTTATCAGATAGATCGGGATGGATGGATGAGTCATTGGTGGATAGAGATTTTACGTCCTTTTTAACAGTAATTCAGTCATATCAGGACCATGGTAATGTGATAATGAAATACTGTGTGCAATGGGGGTTATCGTTCTCATACCACCCACACTTAAAATACTAATCGGAATTAGGCCACATTGCAGTGATATTAAATTTTTTAGACTGTCCCTAGCGTTTGAACAACGCCAGATAGCCATATCAACGTCGTTGCAATATCAGCAGGACCTTTTATCAACGTTGATATGGTAATTTAACGCTCTTTTCTGTCAATAAGCTAAAAGAAATGTGGCGTTTCTTTTTTTCTTGCCTTTCTTTCGTTTTTCTGTCTTTCATTTCTTCTTTTTTTTCAAGTGTATATCAAAGAATCGATTCACTGAATCTCCTAGACGCTAAGTGAATTCAAGCTGCATTTTCACAGTTATTTTCAGAGAGAGAGAGAGAGAGAAAGAGAGAGAGAGAGAGAGAGTCGTCAAGGTCCAGTCGCAGTGCGAAATATTATAGGTTCTTTTCTTGGGTCGGGTCATGTTCTGGAAAACTTGACTCGCTAACACTGTACAAACGACAAGGGACAAAGGTAACTTTTCAAATGTCATAACACGCGGACGCCCAACCTAAAGTTGTTGCTTCAGAGAGTTAGTCAACTCAGGTGCCCGTAAATTGTATGGAAGGGCATAATGGCAATATTTTCGATTTCTTTTTTATCATTATTAAAGAAAAGTTAGCCAAGACGGCTAATGCATTGAGAGAAAATGTACTACATCCGCTTTCCGTGGGATGACAATCATGAGTGACGAAAGACCTAGACAAATTTTGCCGGGATCCTACAATAAGCGACGGTTGATAAAAATGTGTGTTTTTTTCTCGGAATGAAGGTTTTTATCCAAGAGAGACGTGCAAAAAAAAGTACGTTTTCCATAGAACGCCATTATAACGTCGTGTCAAAAATGAGGAAAAATTTACGTTTTCGAGGTCAGATATCTTGAAAATGACAACGGCGACACCCCCTTTTTATTACATTTTCTGAAAGAGGAGCTACAAATGTACAATATAGGGAAGTATCAATAAAATCATGTGTTTTGTCAATTACTCCCACCTCACCTTAAACGACTTATTATATCGTTTAAACGATATATTATGTCGTTTGAACGATATGAATTAGAATAGAAATTACAACAAGAAAACCAGAGTGGAAATTATATAAAAAAAAAAGAAAAAAAAAAGAAATTGAAACAAAAAATATGTCATTTAATCGACTTATTATCTTCTTTCCATTCTGATATTTATAAGAATAGAAATTGAAAAAAGAAAATTAGAACGGAAATATAAACAACAGATATCTCGTTTAAACGACTTATAATTAAGGAATGGATTTCATTTTTCTGAGGTTTATCGAAGTGTTAACTACATTGGGTCACGTGCAAAGTGAATGAACCCCGAAGGGGTTCATGTAAACTTTGCTAGTGACCCAATGTAGTTTACACTTCGATAAACACCAGAAAAATTAAGTTCATTGCTTATATTTACATTCATTTCAATCAAATCTTTCATGAAAAATCTTGTATAAGCGCTAAATTTGAAGCAAGTAAAACTTGTACACGCAGTTTCTTCTGCTAACAGCAGAACGGCATGCATGGCGTCATGACGTTGCTGACGTCCAATCAGGTTGTAGACAGCCATTGTTTATTTTTACGTCATTTACGTCGCGTGTCTCGATGTAATTATTGGAATGTAAACTACATTACGTTCCAATGGTTTACTATAAGGCTTTTCAGTAAATACACCAAGAATGTAAATATTATCGTTTAAACGATATCATGTCGTTTAAACTATATAACTAGTCGTTTAAACGAGATATTTGTTGTTTTGATTTCCGTTCTAATTTTCTTGTTTCAATTTCTTTTCTGATAAATATCGGAAAGGAAATGTCCCTTCCGGGGGTCCGTAGTTATCATTTAGAAAATAAATACCGTGGGCTACTGGTTTTCAATTTTGTCGTGTCAAAAAAAAAGAACATTTGGACGCTGGGATTCTATTCACATAAACACTCTACGGGTCCTCGGAAATTTTACTGGGTGTCTAGGCAGACTTGCAAATGCAGTACACTTGCTTTTTCAAGCTGAAGTCAAGTCTAAGTATCATGCCTGTAGTTTTAGAGTGCTGCCCTACATATACCTAAAATGCGAGCGACACGCACTACCACTAACTAGATGGATATTTTTACACATGTACCGGTAAGAAAAAAATGGGTACCTTTTTCGAACCAAGGAAGGATAAGGCAGCGGAAGGAGAAAGATGGGCCCCGCCTTTCATCAGCCGTGCCCAAGATACAGTGGGTCTCTAACCCCCACTGCCCCTACGGCTATTACCCTATGGGAAACCTTTACCTTTTTACCGGTAAATTTTACAGAAAATTTACTTTCAGATATCAGTAATTTGAGATATCCGGAGTAGAAATTTAATTAAAAATAAGAAGTGTGTCCAAACCATAGTCTTTGATATGAGGGTAGTAAAGATATCAGTGATACCGAGAGTTTACTGTACTACAAGCAAAAAAAAGTTTACTGTAGTAAAGCAAAAAAACAACAACAAAACAACAACAACAACAGCAACAAAAAAACCCCAATAAATTAAATAGCTAATTAATAATAATAATAATAATAATAATAATAATAATAATAATAATAATAATAATATAAAATTACGTTATAGAGAATAAAGGAGAAAATGTGGATTGGCAGGTGGCGTACCAATACATACTTTCTATATATGCCTATTGCAGACCAACCAGGTATTGTCACTAGTGGGTATACACCCATGTTTTCCTTCATTTTCCAAAGGGGAATATATTAATGAGCCGCGACACGACAAAACCAACAATGTGGTTGTGCGCCCAGCGCAGACTCAGATCAGCCTGGGCATCCGCCCAGTCTGATCAGAGTCTTCGCTGTCCGCATGGAGGTAGCTTAGACACGTAGCTACCCTTTAAATGCTGAGCGAAAGGTCTGAGCGGACTGGGCGGATGCCCAGGCTGATCTGAGTCTGCGCTGGGCGCACAACCACTTTGTTGGTTTTCTCGTGTCGCGGCTCATTTGTTACTTCCTGTTTCCTTTCCTAGATGACGTAGCCCTTCCAAAATAGGGTCTACTCTGAAAGAAAGGGGTTTTCTCCTGGATTGGGCTAATGAGTTAAGCCCAAATGAGGCAAAATGAAATTATAAGAGTTGATACTCCTGAAAGTGTACCCATTGGCATTAAGCTAGCAATGCCTGGGCAAGTGAAGTTCCCCAGCGGGCACACAACGTCGAAATGACGACGTATTGGCGTAGATGCGACGTGGTGACGTCGCATCGACGTCCATACGACGTAATTTCGACGTCATGTGCCTGCTGGGTCTCACCCAGCTGGCACATGACGTCGTAATGATGTAGAAAATGACGTCGATGCTAAATGATGACGTCGCATCGACGTCAGTACGACGTCATTTCGACGTCATGTACCCGCTTGGAATGCGCCTTATGACAGATTTTCTCAACAGATGCTCATCACATAATGTCAAGGTTTTACCTGAATCCATTATGGCGTCTTAATCAAGAATACCATGGCAACATTGACATGAAGAAAATGGAGTTAGAAACTAAGTTTATACGGAAGACAGAACCTACTGCTACCAGCAACGTCGTTGTCAGAGCAAAAGCCAAAGAAGCCCAGTCATGTGATATTGGTAACTTATAAGAGGTACGATAAAAAAGTTCTCGGCCCAATATTCTTAGATCCAATACATTGACACAAAATCCCGATCAGTCGACCGAGTTATGACCCAGGATGAGACATGGGTCCATCACTTTGATCCAGAATCTAAAAAGCAAAGCATGCAGTGGAAGCACCCTTGCTCACCCCCTCCTATGAAATTCTTGAGAGTTTCTTCAGTAGGTAAGGTGCTAGTCTCTATCTTTTGGGACAATCAGGGAGTAATCATGGTTGGTTATCTTGAGCAAGGTCGCCTGATAAACGGTGCGTATTATGCAGAGGAACTGAGGCGGCTGCGTCAGGAGATTGTGAGGAGGAGGAGGAAAGGAAAGTTGACTCGAGGCGTTCTGCTCTTGCAGGACAATGCACCTGCTCACACGTCAGAAGTTGCTATGGTTGGTGCTACTGAATGCGGCTTCGAAGTCCTTCCTCATCCCCATATTCTCCTGATTTAGCCCCTTCTGACTTCTATCTGTTCCCAAACTGAAAACTTACCTTCGTGGTAGACAATTCGGAAGCAATGAGGGTGTCATAGATGCAGTAACTAGGATAAAGACTTCTATTTTGAAGGGATAAGCAAACTAGAACAGCGATGGACGAAGTGCATCAAGATGAAGGGAGATTATATTGAAAAGTAATAGCCAACTTTTCATTCCTGGGTTATCCGAAGTATACAAGAGGCCGAGAACTTTTTGATCGTGCCTCGTAATTTCGTAAGTTTGAAAGGACGAGGTTAGCTGCTGTAAATGCCTAGAAATTTTTAGCAGACAACTGAAATGTCTCTGATCAGCCTGCGTGGTATTGCAGGCCAGTCAGAATGCTGTCTGTCCACGGATATTATAAGCAACCTTTAAGTTCTCCATTTATACTCTTTCGTTCTACTTTAGAGGGGCTGAAGTGAAGACGAGGAGTAGGAGTTCAGTTTCAGCAGTTAAGAAGCGGTTGTTATAGATGATAGTTCAGGATTGTTCACAGAAAAATGTTGTTATTTCTTTTATGAACCGTGTCGTTTATTTTTTCATGAAAAAATAACGGAAAAAATAACGGAAATAAAAACTAAAATAAAAAAAAATAAATAAATCAAATAAAAAATAAAGAAGAAAAAAATGGGAACCAAAATAATGGCCATAGTTTTCCAAAAATGAAGCAGTCTATTTTTAATGTGCAGCAGTGTGTCCAAAAGGTGCAGACGGAATGCCAAACAGTGTAGACCCTGATCAGGCTGCTCCTTCAGGAGCAGTTTGATTTTGGTCTGCACTGTTTGCTCAGACATATCTGTTCCAGTTTTAATACTTTTTGCGGTATTTTCAAATTCTACAACTATATGACTCATTGTACCCGGAGTCTTGTATCAGAGACAAGTTTACTTTTATTTATTTTTTTATAATATTATTATTTTCTTTATTTTTTTTTTATTTTTTTCCCTTGTTTCAGATGGTTTAGGGATATCATTCACCCTGCAAGAAGGCGCATAAAATATCAATATGTTTGAGGGCGAAGGGTTCAGTTGCAAATATACAATAGATACAACAGATACGGACACTTGTACAGACAGGGAGACATAAATTAGAAAATATCTGGGTAGACCAAGATCAACATGTCGCCATGTGCTGCCTAGGAAAAGGATGATGTATGTTGTACCGGAACGACCTTAGGGCTATTTCAAAATAAAAATACCTCCCTGAAGGCAGGACCCGAATTTCTGTTACATTTACAATACGATCTGTCTCTTCATTCCCTACCCCAACTTGCGCCACCACAACCACCAAAACGTTAACTAGTTTCCGGTCCTGCCCCGTGATTAACTTTTTCCTGGAAAAGCCCTTAGAAAATATGAGCCGCGTCATGCAGAAAGATATTTTAATGTATATGTGAAAAGAAAAGACTCATATTCGACTAGGAATCCTTGAAGTCCTGCTTAAACCTTCAATTCCTAAGAATCCACATATGTTGTGTGAGATCAGGGCCCGAGGTTATAAAACTTTTTTCATGCTCAACTCAGCTGAGCATGAAATTTTACCTGCTAATAATTAGCACATTATTGTTAATTACAGTTATTTCCTTGCTCAGCTGAGCTCAGTATGATATTTTCTCTGCTTATCAATATGAAAATGCCAACATCAGTTGGCATTTTCATATTTATCAGCAGAGGAAATTCCATGCTCAGCTGAGTTGAGCACGAAAAAAGTTTTATAACCTCGGGGCCAGTAGGTGCTGATCAGACTCTGCGGAAGCGGGAGCTAGTTTGAGCCTTTGATGTTTGCATAGGCATTAATCACCCTTATGTGTTTCCTCTCATAAAATGGATGCTACGGACATACTTGGCCGTTTCCTATTTTCCCTTTAATATCCCATCATCCTAAAAGACATCATTCTGTTTTACTTGAGTTTGCCAACTCACAAAACTTAATGCAATCTAACATTTTCTATGATTTTCTCACTAAGCTGTCCCAAAAGTTTGTCATTTGTTTTAAAATCTCATTCAGTTGTGTGTTTTGTCAGTGTGCAAGAAAATCACTGCGAGTCTGATATCACACCGGGTTGGCTTTGTTTCCAAGGCTGTTACGAAACGAAAAAGAGTAATAGTTCCAATAGTACTTGGTTCTTGGGAAAAGGCGTCTATAAGCTAGCTTGCTGCCTAATCCCAATAAATTCGTGTGTTGTTTTATTATATATGTCTACATGGAAAAAATAAAATATTGTTTAAACTAACAGTACTTGGTTATCGTGGCTAAACAAATTCGTTTAGCCACGATGACCAAGTCAATTTGGAACTATGACTATTTTTCGTTTGTTTATAGCCCTTGATATGCCTAGTTAGCCAGGGGTGGATATAGTCACAAAACAACAATTTTAACAGCGCTTCTATACATTTAAAACATAACTTTTCCATAACGTCACTGATGACGTTACCAAAACCTCAACATAAAACTGGGACCGCCGTCATTAAAATGTCACTTTTCTGGTGAGTGCCAATAAAAAGATAACCATAATTTACTATTTGAAGAATTGAGCGATTCGCCATCTTTCTTCATGTGATAACGACATAGATGGATTGTTGGAGATGAGTCTATTAACATGAATCGCCGTGCTCTAAAACGCTGCGTCTGGTCTTTCCCGGAGATATTTGGCTAGATTTCTATTTTCTTCTACCTTTTTATTACTTGCTGCAATTTTTGGATAGCTTCCAAGGATGTCTTTTAATTTAAAGAATTCTATCAGTGTATAGATGGCGATATCTGCTATTGAAATCTGAAAAAGAGAAAACATTCAAAACAGTAAAAACATAACACGTCTAGTCTGCGCACCTGTGCAAGCCTAACAGAGACCTCAGTTCTCACTTTTTACGAGAACAGTGAAGACTCTGATCAGACTTCACGAACGCACAGGGTGATCTGAGTCTCCTATTTTCGTACATGTCATAAGGAACATTTTCCCGCGACGCCGATCAGACCAAGACATGATATACAAGAGTCTAGACTACCTGAAGTTTGCATTCATAGAAACACGTGCAAAAGCAGGTGGATTTCGAAAATGTATGTCATTGTTTTATCGTTGTTGTGTAAACAATAATTATAATAAAAATAATAACAATACATGTGCATGTTATAATAATTACAGAATTAGACTATCATGATGCGAGAAAAATGCATAGTGAAGCATGTGTCAAAAGCGAAGACTCAGATCAGCCTGATCATCCGTACAATCTTTTGTCTTCGTGTTTCACTGTGTATATTTCTCATGGCACAAAAGAAGCGTCCGAATAGCCGAGTGGTTAGCACACCAGACTTTAGATCACGAGGTCGCAGTTTCGAGTACAGCTGGAAGCGAGATTCAGTCCGAACCTAACCGGCGCTTCATTGCACAGAGCCCTTCATGATCATCCTCCCGTTATCCTGATATGAAAAAACTGTTAAACATGACGTAAAACCGTCAACTCACCTACCCATCCGTCCAAGATGATAGATTTTCAATGCGAAAAGAGAAGACTCTGGTCAGACTGCGCGGATGCGCAGACTGATCTGAGTATTCTCTATGCATTTGATATGCTTTTTCCTCTAGGTTTTGCTCAAGAAATATTCAAACTCACCCATCTTGATACAGCGAAACCGTCTTTTCCGAATTTACCAATATCATTCTCAATAAATTGTAAATATTTTGGTACAGCTTCTTCCATAAATTTCTTCATCATCTCAGCCTGAAATACATATGTGCAGTTACTGTAACAGTGCATTTTATCATCATTACAGAAAACAAAAAAAGATAATCGGCTTAGATTAAATAGAAGAGTGTATTGTAATATGTATGAGCTAGGTAAATGTAAGATATCGAATGTGCTGATCAGGTTGTACGGATGCGCATGTTCAGGGGCGGATCCAGGAATTTTGGATAGGGGGTTCAAATTAGCTGAGGGGGTTCGATTTATGCAGTTTGACCAATTTTTCCTGCAATTCACCATGAAAATAAGATAATTTGGGCTGAGAAGGTGGTTCAAACGAACCCCCTCTGGATCCGCCACTGATGTTGATTAGCATATTTGTTGTCGGTGTTGGGGTTTCGATTTCGGAAATGCTGTTGAATTTTGATTGGGGTTTGTCTGTGTTGCACGCAACAATGAGGATTGGTTGCCTGGCCGCCCCACATATAACCTTAAAGTATCGCAGTTCCAACACAACATCAACAACTAAGCCAGCAACAATTACTTGACTTCGTCTTCGATTTCTGTGTTTAGTTATCCTGTTGGTTTTATATTTTACATGAGCGACATAACAGGCGAAATATGTTCTTTGGCAAAAAGCGATTGGACCGAAATATCTAGATTCATCACGACACGGTGTATAGGCCAACAGTCATATGAAACCGAAAATAGAAAGCGAAAGCGAAAGTAAGTTATTTACATCAAAATCCCTGGTGTATTCATATTGGCAAATGGAATACTTAAAATGTAGGTCAATACTAAGGTTCTACGGCTAAAGCCGAAAAATAGACTGGGATGGTGCTGTGGCTGTTAGGGTAAGCGAAATGTCATTGCCGGTCTACTCACCATTACTCTTCTGATTTCTATAAGAGAATTGTCCATCTCTGAAGTCGGACTATGTGGAGATGAACCGCTATGTGCAACAGAACCCAATAACCACATTATCAGCAGGCCAGCGCTTAACCCACTGAGCTATTTGGTTTCTTTTTGTTCAGGAAAGAATGTTCCAATTCTTAGAGTTTCCACGGAAATGTTCGTAATTTTAGTAATGCAGTGGATATTTAAAGGGAATATGCATGCATATTGGTATTGGAACAGTATGTCTTGCTTCCTTGCGACGAATCTATTTAATATTCACTGCTGCTGTGGCAAGTGTCGTGTGGTGGCGGTAAAAAGTCTCTCTGTACTTCAACAGGGGACAGTGTCTGACATTTTGATCCTTGTGGAGGTGCGACGCTGACGTCATGAAACGTGCATCAAAGTGACCTCAGCGTCACCTGAAAAGACTGATTCAACATTTCTAACGGCGTCATTAATTTTCGTCATCTACACTCTTGTAAGAATGTTTGCATTTTAGATCTTTGAGAAGCGATACCACGAACCAGAGTCCAGTAGTATGTAAATTATATCCAGTCAGTGAAATGAAAACAAAAAAATATGGGTTGATGTGAATTATGTTTGCTTTTGTAGCAATCCTTAGCGCTTTTGTTTTGTGCTTCTCGAAATCATACTGGAAAGACTAATAAATATTAACATGATAAAAACAAAAATTCCCATTTATGCTCCATAAGGCTTTTTCAAAGATGTCAGAGCCTGTCACATATAATAATATATTTGCTGGTCCTTTAGGATCACTAGGCTCAGTCTGAATCAGCTCGAAAATAGAATTGCACTTAAACCGGTCTGGGCATGGGCAGTGTTGCAACATTACGTTACTGCACATACTAATGCAGTAACGTATGTAACGCGACGTCTGACTGGATAACGTCAAAATTTGCGACAGTACCATTCTGTGATATGCTGTCGCAATCCCGACGTCATTATTCAACGTCGCTTCTCATTGGCTGACGGCGCTGAATGCGCTTGCAATGGGTGCAAAGAAGTAGACTTTGAAAGGGGAACATGTGAAAAAGTGCATTGGAATGGGAATAACTATATTGAAAATTGTCATTTGGGGAGGTAAATCGTCGGTTTTCTATGGTCGCAAATTGCGTGTCACAGCTCCGCTAACGCGTCGCCGTAAAACGAATTTTTCCGAAATTCTCCCCAAATGACAATTTTAAGTACAGTTATCCACTAATTAACGGATAAAATTAAACCGAGTTTGCTATTTTCGTTTCTCTAATGCGTCTGTGCCTTAAGAAGTTTCATACTCTTCACTGCTGCTCGAGTTAAGTACCGTGTGGCGGCCGTAGAAAATCTCCCCGTACTTCTGTGATTTGCTTCTAGTTTTCTGAGGATCTTTCTTCGGAATTTATTGGATGTTTAAATGAATTGCAGCATGAGAGAAATGTATGCCTTATATGAACAAAGGAACAGGTATTTACACGTGAGACACAGCTTGTCCAACGCATCTATAAGTATTGCCATATTCTTAGTTTTCTCTTGATATACAGAC
The DNA here is from genome assembly GCA_963989385.1 of Ctena decussata. NCBI lineage: Eukaryota > Metazoa > Mollusca > Bivalvia > Lucinida > Lucinidae > Ctena > Ctena decussata. The sequence continues at coordinate 1,732,086 of OZ022507.1, read as the reverse complement.
TGTATGCAAACAGAGATGACTTTAATCAGGCATGTGCAGTCTGACCCCAGACGGCAATGTCTACACTTAAAACGTTTTTTTAATCGGATGCGTTGTACGCAATTGTAAATATATGCACTGTGAGCACACAAAATTGTTACAGACTTGAATCAACATGGGTGACTTTGAATCAACGTTGATTCAACGTTGTTTAATGCTATGTGCATGGATGGAAAATCAAACCACAGGTTCGGATACGAGTTGAGTTTAATTTAAGTTCGTAATGCCTCGGTTTACTTGAACATTTACCTCTTTCGCTCGGCGGTTTATTGTACAGAGCCATTCATAATAACCCTGCCATCGTCTTGATATGACCTGAAATACTGTTAAACAGGGCGTTAAAACGCCAAGTCATCCATCAGTTCATACCTTTTTTGCTTCATCTTTTTCAAAGACAGCTGGGAGACCCTCTTTCTGAAGATCTAACAAAGTGTCAATAATCTCATCCATAAAGGCAGCCTCAAGGTTGTTCTTTCCGTACAGTTCTGAATTGTAACATAGCAACGTACAGCGCCATGCATTTTCGCAATCCAAGGGTACTAAGTCCATTTTGTTCCTACGCAAGGAACAAAGTGGACTTAGTTCCCTTAGCTTGCGAAGATGTGAGCCATGTTGACAGTGGATCAGCCTTTCTTAACCTTAAATGTTTATACTGCTTGCGTGAAGAATATACCGACCACAGCAATGCATCAAAATAATTCCATATGTGAAATAGGGTGACGCAATTTCAATAACATTGACTCTCTTAAAAAATCACGTTAACAGGGGTTCAAAAGTGAATTAAGTCAGTCTAAAGTGAAATCAGTTAAAGACAGAATTTCAATGTTCAATACTGCTTGTTTATGATGTTTTGTTCTATTTGTACTCGAACTTCTATATACTAATCTCTAATGCCTGCTTTAGCCTATGTACTGAATCTGTTCTAGTTTGTCCCATTACCTTCAAAGATGAATTTGTTCTGCCATCTCTCTACCCTGGTCTTTTTCATTTGCGCTTATGCTGGCAAACTTTTATTCCTGTCCAACCTTATTATTGTCTTTCAATCTTTCATTTTGTCTGCCTCTTCTTTTCCTTATCATATAATCTTTGTTTTGCCAGAAGGTCTTCAGATGTGGCCAAACCACATTTTTCCGTTTCTTGACCATGTTATAGTGTTTGTCGTGTTGTTCAGTGGCTGCTTGGAAATTCTGCGAACATCCTCACTAGTTACGTGCCCATTTATACGAGATACGAAGTCCAACCGAAATTGAAACTGCTCTCGAGGGAGCCAATTCTACTTTCTTATGAAAATCCCAAATTAAATGGGACTTCGTATTTGCTTTCTTGGACTAGGAAGACCGTTTCAAACTGGGAACTGCTACTAAAGGAAATAGTTGTCATGGGAGGCAACTCTTACAAGGGGGAGTATTTACCCATTTCATGGAAATTGGTATTTCATTGAAATGGGTAAAATATTGCTCCTGGTAAGATTTTTTGAAATGGGTAAAATATTGCTCCTAATATTTTACCCATTTCACTGAAATTGGTAAAATATTGCTCCTAGTAAAATTTGTAGAAATGGATTAAATAATGCTCCTGGTAACATTTCTTGAAATGGGTACAATATTGCTCCTATAGTAAGATTGATTTTCCACAGAAGTTTTCCACTCATTGTAAGATGTCTAAAACCCACAAAGCAAAAACAAATGTTACTTACTAAGTTCTTTAGCCACAAATCTCGCTATCGTAAAACTTTGTGACAGTACTGTTCCATTCACCTCCAAGATTGGCATAGTGTTCTGTGGCATTTCTGTAGAAAATAATAGAAATACTATGCTTGGTGTTTTGACTTAAACGGCATTTCTGCACATGAAGATGACAATTAAAGACTGTGCTTTATTAACAGTTTGAATTCTTGCATGATGATGTTTTTGATTGATCCTTTTGAAACTAATCAGTCTTTGAATCGACTGCCCAATTAAAATTAAGAAATTACAGTATGCTTTTTTTTTCTCTTTTTTTTTCTGGTTTCGTCACCAGATATTGTCAGGGTCACTGACGAGGCTTTATTAGCCGAAACTACGTAGTCTGGCCCATGTTACTACTTCTGTATGTATTCTCTGCTCTTGAAGGAACTTTTCAGTAAGATTTTAATTGTATAAAGATTATGTCAGCTGGAGTAGAATAGCTTGAACCCTTTCCTCTCTCTCTTCTCCCCAACCCCCAACCCCACCCTCAAATCTATTGGAAAAAAATAAGAATTTCATCTTAAACCTAATCTGGTTTACTGGTCAACATATGTCAGCGCGGCATTTCTCCGTAATTACGTTTATGCCTTGTGGACTAATCCGCCCTCTTGCATTGGATGATTCCATTTGTCAATTAAGGGGTGTCTTTATAACTTTTATTTCATTTTAAGGAGAAATACTCATTTGTCTACAGCAAGGTTTCAAAACAATGCATACGAAAAACTTATGGAACTATCCCGTACTTTTTACGGTATGGGGCCTGGCATCAAACGGCCATGTCTTTTACCATTAAATCTACGGGATGTAATCTACCGGATGTTTTTAGAGTGCAGGCAATGAAAAAGCTGGAGCACAGAAATGTTGTTCCCATTTATAGAAATGGCGGAAAAGTATTTTACCCGTACACTTTCAAATCATAACCGGTATTGATCTGATCATTTTATTTTAATTTAAGACTTAAATGGGTACGTTGCTTTCGTTCCAACCCTAGTACATGTTGTATTATACATATGTTATGAAAAAGAGAAATAAATATGTGTAATTCAAATGGGTTCATATAATGTGTCAGTACTTACTTGGTTTGAGCGCGGGCCAGTCCTCAAATTTTACACGAACTTCATCATACTTTACATCAGCAGCCGCAAACAACATCCGGATAGGCTCGCCTCGACCTCGGGCGTCAAAATAGGTCAACTTGTACTTTGCTGGCATTTTAGACTGAAAGAGAACTGAAAAGAAAACAACGTATCTATTTGCCTTTCATTTTACACAAATCAGTACTCTGTTTATTAATTCACTAGACTCTCGTAAAGTCTTAAACTAGTTTTCCATTTTCGATTTGATTTCTATTTATCGTAGAAACAAGATTAAATTAATTTATTTATCTAATTTTTTATTTTTTTTTTGTTTTAAAAGGAAGAATAAGATAAGATAAGATAATTTTATTAGCATAAGTCCTTCAGGCCCATGAGCATATATGTTACATACAACAAAACGAAAAATGTGACATACACACTTGGCGAACATATATTTCAATTATAAGCATATAACTTAGACCCTGTATGAAATTTAAAAACAAAAGAAAAAGTAAAGAGAAACTAAAAATGACTTACAATACTTTACTTTTCCTAAAAAAAAATCGGAGTAAACGCACAGAAACTGAGAAAGTATGTATTGAAATAAATAATCATCTAACCTTTTTCAGGATGATCTAACTTCCAACCAGTGTTCCTACAGTAAGTTATCCACAGCGTTGGTCAGTTTTTAGAACAGACGGTTGAGAGATGGTCAAACAAATATTTTGAATTTTCTTGAGTGTCACAAGTGAATATGGACCTTATGCCAAACTCCGAGCAGAAACTACTCAAACCAGGATATGAATCTGCGCAAACTAATCATTCCGCAGGTTTCAATTTATAGGGTTACAGGACAGATAAGGCGATTATGTGTAAATAGAAAATCCAGGCTGCTCTAATAATGCCCTGCTTTGATCATGTGCTAAGGTTTCTTGCACGTGACACCCCATGTGTTTGCGAACATTGTTTCGTTGATGTGCTGTTGCGCCTATTAGAGCAGCGACACGAGAAAACCAACAAAGTGGTTGTGCGCCCAGCGCAGACTCAGATCAGCTTTGTCATCCGTCCAGTCCGATCAGACTCTCCGCTGAGTGCTTATAGGGTCGCTAAGGTTCCAAGCTACCTCCGTGCTGACAGCGAAGACTCTGATCAGACTGGGCGCATGCCCAGGCTGATCTGAGTCTGCGCTGGGCGGACAACCATTTTGTTGGTTTTCTCGTGTCGCGGCTCATTAAAATGTGTGTGGGTACACAACCATGTTTTTCCACTTCCACCATTTTTACAAAGGGGAACAAATTCCTTGACTTCCTGGTTGCTTCCCTTGACGTAGTAGCCCTTCCAGTAGGGGGTTAACTCCTAAAGAAAAGATTTTGCTCCTGGGGAGCAAATTCTTTACTTTAAGAGTAAACTCCCATTGAAAAGGGAGTCAAAAATGAAAATGTTAGAGTTTCTACCCCTGAAAGCGTACCCATTTACCTACAACAACGAGGTTCTTAAGTGATAATGAAGGTTGAGTAGTTCCGCGAAAAAACATGCCTTGCTGCCTAGGCAAACATCAATGACTCAGATTACCCTATTCGTCCGTTCAGTCAGGTCAAAGTCATCCCTGCTCTCACAAATAAATTATTTGTTCAGAGAATTTTACTGTGTCTTCAGTGAAAATCGAAGACTCATGCCAGTCTACGCGGGAACACCGGCTGATATTTGTATTGGTACTTTGCATACGTCGCAAGGCATATTTTGGCTCAGAAATACTCTTGTTGACCAAGACTGTTCAAGGCTTACATACCTTATTAAGCTAATAGAATCAAGTTATATGTCAATATTAGGGACTATTATCAATTATTATTTTCATCCCTTTGACCGGCAGACAAGCTACAGGCTAAACTTTCAGGGGAAGCAACTCTGTTACTTTGGTTTCATTTTTTTCCTAACTGAGTTGGCACTTGAAGGGCCCGGAGGTCTTACCCTTGTAAATAGTGTCTCTCTGCGACGCTTTGATAACATGCTCTAGTTAGTGCCATTGAGCTGAAGGTTCCTGGAGACCTTACAATATAGGCAGTTGTCCGTTGCTCGTCCGTCCGTAGTTCTTCAATAGTACACACAGCCAAATCAAATTTCTAAACCTCAAAGGCTCTATGTAACCAAATTTCAAATAGAGCATTTATAAGATTAAAGAAAAATAAGTGCATATAGCTCCAGTACTTAGATTACTATGGCAACTGAAAGTTGCCATCAAGCCGAACAAAAAGTTGTCATTGACTTTTCACGTAAATTGAAAATTGGCTCTTACTGCTTTAGCATTGCAGGTATGATAAACAGTCTTAAGAGAAATGAGCCGCAACACGAGAAAACCAACAATGTGGTTGTGCGACCAGCGCAGACTCAGATCAGCCTGGGCATCCACCTAGTCCGATCAGACTCTTTGCTAAGCGCTTAAAGGGTAGCCAAGAAACTAAGCTACCTTCATGCGGACAGCGAAGACTGATCAGACTGGGCGGATGCCCAGGCTGATCTGAGTCTGCGCTGGGCGCACAACCACATTGTTGGTTTTGTCGCGTCGCGGCTCAAATGTTTTTATAGGTAGGCCTTTATCAACTTTATGATTTTCGAGACAACTGTTTCACTTGCTTGGTTGTCATAGCAACAGGCATGCTAAATATGGCAAAATGTTAAGAAACAAAAAGGCTGGGAAAGTTGAAACTATATACAGAAATGTTCTAAAAGAAATGTTCTTTCTTGAGCCATTTTAATATTCTGTCTTAAGCCTTTGCAAAATTAGGGTTGAGTCTGGTAACTTCGGACAGCGGGTAAATTCGGACATACCATTGCAAACGGTGAAAATCCAGACGAGACGGCTCATCATGAGCCGTCTTATCAGGATGTTCACTGTTTGCCAAGTTAGTTTTGTTTTGATTCCGGACATATAAAGGAAACAATGTCACTGTCCGAACTTACCTGCTGTCCGAATTACCCGACTTGACCCAACTATTGTCAATTGTTATAGAAGTTTGGTGGCTGTGTCCAATTCCAGTTGCAACAAGGGGTGATAACTCATACTTCGCAGAAACTTTTTTTTCTTTGTCAGCTTCTTTGAAATTTTTACATTTGGTGCGAATCAGCAGAGTATTTTGGTTGCTTTGACAACTTAAAATAGTCATTGACTATAAGTGTGGAAACAGAAAATTAGTTCTTAATGCTTTTTGGTTTCAGGTACATTAATGAATCTTGTGAAAAATGTTGACGTATGGATTTCATGCCAATTTTCTATGACACACACTGTCTCAATCTAATCTGCACTGCTATAAAAAAATATTAAAGGGTCAAAGTTTTACCCTGCGATTTCTGGAACATTTCAAACATTTGGTAAAATAAATCATTTCTACCTTCCATTTTATTCACTTTGCAAGTTTTATACACATAAAACTTGAACCTATAGCCTTTGTCTTGACCAAGGCCAAGCTTTAAGTCAACCTACCCCTAAAATTTAAGTTGTTTGAATTCCCATAGAGAATTGATAGTGTGTCAGTTTGGTCGGGAATAACTTCTAAAATTGCTATGAGTTTTAAACTTCTTATAGCTTGCTGACCTTAAAAATTATTAAACTTGATGACTATCGAGCAATTTTTCAAAAAAATCAAGAATTGGCGAAATCGAAAATTTTGATGAATTTGTTCCCTATGGACTTCAAACAACTCTGATTTTGAGGGTAGTGTGAATTGAAGTCTGGACTTGGTCAAGATATAGGCGATATTTTCGAACTTTGTGTGTAAAAAACTTGTAAAATGAATGAAATGGAAGGTGGAAATGCTTTGTTTTACCAAATGTTTGAAATGTTCCAGAAATCGCGGGGTAAAAGTTTGACCCTTTAATATTTTTTTTGAGTATATCAAGATATTCCAAACGTTAACTCAGTTAGGATTCTCTAAAGAATAGCTTTGAAAAAATTATCAAAGGGCTATTACTCAAAAAGGAAGAGGAAGCAACATTTTTTATATGCGACATACCGTCTCAATTTAATAAACATTGCGATAATGTTTCACTTAGGTATTCCAAAGGCTTACGTAGTTATGGCTCGCACAAGAATCGCCTTAAAACTAATCAAACAGATGTAACTCTTAAAACAAGAAAGCTGGAGCAATTATTCTTATATGTGGCACACCGTTTCAACCTAGTACACATTGCTATAAGTTTTCAATGATATATTCCATACGGTTACCACAAGAACGGCCATAAAAATAATCAAAGGGACGTTACTCCAAAAACGAAAGGCAAAACAATCATTGTTATCTCAACCTAATACACATACTATACACCTGGAAAAAAGTAAAGCACCCCCAGTAAAAAATCATTCTTTTCCATCGAGCATCAGAGAAAGAAAAAACAGATATTGAAACTGATTTTGAATGCAGTTCAAAAATAGGCCCATCTAAAATGTTCTGACTGAATTTGGGGCGATCATTTGTCAAAATGACGATACTTTTTTCTGGAATAGCAAGGCGGTCTTATTTTATGTAGGGGTTGAATTTGACACTCTTATTCACGGACGCATTGAGTAACACCTTTTACAAGCTTTAGACTTCATGTGCTTGTCAAATCAGTCACTTCTGGATATAAACAACCACTGAAACACGGAATTCCTTGACTGCAGCCCCAAAGTTATACAGGCCACTTTTTTCGTTCAAAACATAGCCCGCGCTTTCAATTAAAATATTTGACTGATTTACTTCCAACTGATGCCCTTTTACTCGGATATCAAGAAGCAGTATATCAAGGCTTAATAATTACGAAAAAAATAATGGTTTGGACTACTATCAGTGAAAAGTTGTGGAAAGTTTAGATTTAACTTCTTCAACAATAGTTGGGGGTGCTTAACTTTTTTCCAGGTGTATATTAAATTTCATCACTACATCCCAAAGGGTTACCTAGTTATGGGGTGTACAAAATAGCCTCAAGATAATCAAAGGGGCATAACTCCAAAACTAAGTAAGAGGGAGCAACCATTTTTGTATGTGAGTCGCTGTCTTTACCTCGTATACATTGCCATCAAGTTTCATTATGATATTCCGATTAGTAATCTAATAATTATGTGCACAATAATTGCCTTACTAACTGCCAAAGTCGATTTTTATCAAAGGGCAGATACTCTGCTAAACTCTTGGAGTGTAACTTCCAAACAATATGCGCCACCAAACAACCTTGTCTTACTATTTACATAGTTTCAGTTTAATTTCATGAAGACTGTAGAAGAAGTTATACGGAAACGAACACCTAAAAATCTAAGTGAAGGGCTGTAGTTCTGCTAAAATCATTAGAACATAAACTTGAAACGATATACGGTGACCCGCATCATAGTCTTACTATATACCAAGTTTCAGCCTGATCGGAAGTAAAGTGTAGGAGGAGTTATCCGGAAACGAAAGAATAACGCCGGACGGACGGGACGGATGGATGAACGTACGGACGCCTTCTCCATACATGTACCATAATACGTCCCATTTTTCAAACGGGCGTATAAAACAGTTTGAACACTGACATCGCAGATATATGTACCTTATCATAGTTATTTCTAGATCACATTGTCCTCAAACTGCACTTGATTTATTGTTTTTCACCCAGAAAGCGCCTCAAATGAAACTGGTTGATGTTGCAAACATTGTACATCCAGATGAGGCGACTCACCATCTGAATCTTCACGGTTTGCCCTCTAGTCATTGAATTCTGAATATGATATAGACGTCGCGCACGATGTTCGAACATTGGACACTTCCAGAGGGTCATTTGCTTTGAAAAATCAGACGTAAATTTTGCCGTTTGCTTTTTCTTGAGATTTAAGGGTTAATTGATATTACTTGTGCTGAACCAAGAAGTCAAATAAACAGATTAGGTAGCCAGAAAACGAGTAACATTTACATAAATGAGCCGCGACACGAGAAGACCAACAATGTGGTTGTGCGGCCAGCCCAGTCTGATCAGAGTCTTCGCTGTCCGCATGGAGGTAGCTTAGTCCCTTAGCTACCCTCCAAGCCCTAAGCCAAGAGTCTGATCGGACTGGGCGGACACCCAGGCTGATCTGAGTCTGCGCTGGGCGCACAACCACATTGTTGGTTTTCTCGTGTCGCGGCTCAAATAACGCATCTCCAATTACAAGGAGCGGCCTGAACATTAAAACAATGTCATTTGTGATATACATGTAACTTAATAATATACTTAAAAAAAATATTAAAGGGTCAAACTTTTAACATGCGATTTCTGGAACATTTCAAACATTTGGTAAAATAAATCAGTTCTACCTTCAATTTAATTCATTTTACAAGTTTTATACACATGAAGCTTGAACCTATAGCCTTTGTCTTGACCAAGGTCAAGCTTTAAGTCAACCTACCCCTAAAATTTAAGTTGTTTGAATTCCCATAGAGAATTGATAGTGTGTCAGTTTGGTCGGGAATAACTTCTAAAATTGCTATGAGTTTTAAACTTCTTATAGCTTGCTGACCTTAAAAATGATTAAACTTGATGACTATCGAGCAATTTTTCAAAAAATTCATGAATTGGCGAAATAGAAAATTTTGGTGAATTTATTCCCTATGGACTTCAAACAACTCTGATTTTGAGGGTAGTGTGAATTGAAGTCTGGAATTGGTCAAGATATAGGCTTTATTTTCAAACTTCATGTGTACAAAACTTGTAAAATAAATGAAATGGAAGGTGGAAATGATCTATTTTACCAAATGTTTGAATTGTTCCAGAAATCGCGGGGTAAAAGTTTGACCCTTTAATATTTTTTTCGAGTATATTTGAGATATTCTATTTGAAGAGTTTAACTTATATATACTGGCGATGTACATGTACATGGATAAACCGTTTACAAAAAAGGTCTCAATCACCAATACAGTCCACCAAAGACACAAACATGAAGACGAGGTTGGGTGTCTGAGTGTGTGTGTGTGTGGGGGGGGGGGGGGGGGGGGGGGGGAGGGTGGGGGGGGGGGGAGGGAGTGCGAGGGTTTGAATTATGTAAGCTTTATTTTAGTGACTACGGGAGACTGTTTTGAAAGCAAATAGTCATTCTATGTGCTAGTTGTATCGTGATATTTCTAGCCTGGTCGTTTCATGTCTTACTAACTCACAGACTCCGCCCAAAAGCTTGTATCGAAGTATTTCAACTTAACATGATATTTAACCATCTCTGGTTAACTATGTCTATACAGGGCTGTTACCAAACGAAAAAGAGTCCTAGTTCCCAAACGACCTGGTCATCGTGGCTAAACAAATTTGTTTGTCCACGATGACCAAGTAGTTTTGGAATTATGACTCTTTTTCGTTTTCTAACAGTCTTGGAAACATAGTTCACCAGATATGCTTAACAGTTTTTTTTAACCTGCTCAAACCTCAATCAAATTGCTAGTCATAACTGTGACTGGCATACGTTTTTTTACGCACAAACAAAATACAAACTCCACACGTATCAGTGTATGCATAATAAAGTAAACAGAAACAAGCGGTGAGCCATCTAATCCATAAGGACAGTTATAACTTGAAAAACAATGCACAAAAAAGGATAATTATATATTTAAAAATCAGTATAGAAAAGTATCAAAGCCATTAAAAACGCACACCCGAATCTTACGATATATTTCTGCATGCTTTATACAAATACCATGGTCAGTCCCATTGCTCTATCAGTTGTATAAATTCATGGAATATTTTATCGTGACATATCGTCGATAGCTTCTTGCTACAGCTCTGACTTTGTAAATGAGCATCATCATGGTTAAACTTAAAAGAATAAATAAAGCCTACATCACAGTCACATAAGAAAGTCTTTAGAATTAATTTGGTCATTTTACTTTGCAACTAAAATGACCCCTTTTTGATGTCATAAACTTGAATATTATGGTAAAAAATATATAATTTATAGGCTCAGTGTTCCGCATGTTCTTATACTGCATTGCTCGACTGTGGCCCAGGTTCACAATCATCCTAAAGTTAAGGACCACCTTAAAGCCAAATATTATGCAAAAAACAAAACAAAAAAAAAAACAAAAAAAAACTAAAACATCTAGATTTTGGAGTTTATTTTCACATTTAAATTTTAAACCTTAACTTTAAGGTCGTCCTTAAGTTTCAGGAATGACTATGACCCTGGGCCCAGGATAATAATTTTTTTTGTATTTTTCGCAGCAATTTGTCATGTCTCAAACCATTTTCTCCTCTTCCCTCTTCCCTTCTGTCTTTTCCTTCTTATTTGCTAGTTAAATGAGTCAGGTTATGCACATCAACCAACATTTAATCACCAAGCGTGAAGGTTGATCTTTTCATAATAATTTGTTTTAGATGTTTTTACCACTGGCAAGAATATGGAGACTTTATTTTGCGATTTGTAATTCGTGTCTTTTAAAAAGTGAAGATTACAAGCAAAGGCAGCACACTAACTTGAAAATGAAATATAGGTATAATATATTCTTTAGATTGCTTAGTCTTTTATGAAATCACAATGACATCTTGTTCTACTTCTCTTACTCCCGTGGTACATATGTTTCCAGACCTTCTACAGATATCTTCCCGTATTCATTACTCAGCATATACCCTAAATATAATGCTGTAGTCTAACTACTTCAAACTTTAGAAACGTATTTTATCAACTATTCTGTGCATGTATTACATTTTCTCATTTTATTCAGTTGTATTTAACAAGTGCTTTCACCAGAATTCTCGAATCCGCGATTGTCAAAATGTTCCGCAGTGCTAACAGTTTTAGTTATAACCTGATTTTTAAATTTAAGTTTCTCATCAGGTATCGGAAGGTCAGCTTTTCTGTTGATATTTTCATTTGGTTTAACCCCATGACTAGGTTTGGCAATAATTTGACTTGCTTCCAGACTCATCTGCTGATATCTAATGAGACTTTCTACACTTATTGCCCGTTTTGCTTTCTGCTGACTTTTCTCATTAATACTTTCTCTAGAACCATGTAAGGTACTTCTATATACACTATCGCCAGTGTTCCTCCGACTCTGACGGTCACTTGACCCTCCACGACTCTCGCTAGTTTCTTCTCTGATAATATCAAGAAATTCGGTATTACCATGCCTGTCTAGGAAATGGCTGTTGACACTCTCCCTACTAGAGGCTTCACCAGATGTTGTGGAAGCAAATATGTCGATCATAGCCGTATCACATGATGTTGTACGCTCTTTTTCGAACCATTCGTCAATTATTTTAAACCTTCTTCGCAACATTTCTGTTATTACTTTGGGATGCAATACATAACGTGTACTCTTATCTAGCAGAAAAGACACAGTAATAGCGCCCCCTACAAAGGGTACGGATAAAGATTCTAATAGGAGCAGAGCTAATGAATAGTTACAATGAAGAGCATAATATGTATCGTTTACAAATGGAAATAAAACTAAAATTAGAAAGAAGAACACGGCGTGATGTGCTCGCATGATATGAATATCCTGAATCACCGCCTGTTGTTGCTTAAAGTTGAAATACAAAGCTCCTTCTATAGCATGAGTTCCTGGCTTACAATTCTTCACTACTATCAGTAAGAAAATGGCAACAAATGAAACAAAAGCCCAGCTGTACCAAAGCCCGATTTTCCAGTAAATCCTGTCACTGCTGAGCCAGCACCATGGGCCGGACGGGCCATAGTGATTTTCATCATAGTTTAACGGAATCGACATGGTTACAAAAGGAAAACCCCAACAAAACAGTGTAAACAGCAACTCATATTTCTTCACAGTTTTATTCCACATGATATTCAGCATCAAGTTGATCGCGATTAAACCTGTCCACAGTAGAACTGCCCACAGACAATATTGTAGCCAAGCTGCTTGAAGTTTGCATAATTTTTGCCCGGAATCCGGGTGATTATCTACGAAGAAGAAACATACAGCTTCCAGAATGGCGGCTACACAGAGATTTATGATAAGCCTTTGAGTGAACTGCTGGTATCTTTTATAGAACACTAAGACGAAGAGGGTAAACACGCACCCGATGATAGATATAGAAGCTGATGCATGCTTGCAGTACATTAGAGCATCCCAGTTTTCCGCATTTATAGTAAACAATGAAGCGTTGCACTTATTTTCCAAAGTCACCGTTTCCGTAGTGGTGTTGATGTCGTTCGCCATCTTTTGTTAAGTTTGATATCCAAAGCCGTAGTTGCTCGAGCAATCGTTTCTCTTTCTGCAAAGATTGTCACGTGATCTAAAGATGTTGTTTCTTAACTATTCTGTTCCAGCGAATCAAAGTTTAGAAACTTATTGTATAAGCAAGATGCCGGTTTCATTTTGTCTGTCTTTTTAATGTAAAAGTTAACTTGCTAACTGCAAATCATTAGTTACAGTTGTAGTTCTTATATATCAAAAGCTATATCTGTAAGTCAGTGTTTTATGATATGAGCCGCGACACGAGAAAACCAACAAAGTGGCATGTGCGCCCAGCGAAGACTCAGATCAGCCTGGGCATCCGCCCAGTCTGATCAGAGTCCTCGCTGTCTGCATGGATCCAGCTTAGACCCTTGGCTACCTTTTAAGCGCACAGCAAGATTCTGATCAGACTGGGTGGCTGCCCAGACTGATCTGAGTCTTTGCTGGGCGCACATGCAACTTTGTTGGTTTTCTTGTGTCGCAGCTCATTTATACATGTATCTTCTCATTCAGGGTATACGATGATATCATTTTCGTAGCAGGCTCTGTAGATATAGATGTGTAATGTGTGAAATTGATATATGAAACTGGAGAGTGATGGGGTATACAGGTATAATGACATTCCATATTATATCGTATTTCAGCCCATGACTAGTCAAAATACATATCAGAAACGTTTGTTTCAGTACATTTGATTGATGTATCAGCATATTTATTAGCATTTCTATGTTATGATGTTATGCACATAGTCGCTTTATATGTTTGATGCTGTTTATTTCTTTCATTTTCAAATTTCCAGCAGCGTTCGAACAGTTGCATTAACATCTTAATATCCTTGTAGTGAGTGAGTGAGTGAACTCGGGTTTAACGTCCCACCAACAACGAGGTCATATGGAGACGGGACCTCGGTTTAAAGTCTCATCCGAAAGACCGGAGAAGCGGGGGATCGATCTTGCGACCCCTGGATTGGTAGTCGGAGTGTTATCCACTATACTACAGCCGCTCCTAATATCCTTGTAACATGACGTTGACATTTATTACTATTTTCAATAGAAACACAGGCACGCCTTGTCTGTTGATTGGCCTTTAGAGATTTAACTGGTGGTGAATTTCAGTGGTGAAGTTTGACACCCAAGAGATCTCCAGATGTCGCTAACAGTTGTTTCTGTCAAACCCTCATAATTGCTTCGTTACAATTGTTATTTGTTATTATTTGTGTGTCCTGTGAGGATTAATTGATGATTTAGAAAAGTAAAACGACAGGAAATGATCAGGAGCTAATACACTGATCAGATCCCACATTTCGCCCCAAAAGCCAAAAGGGAACGGCATTTATACAAAAATTAACAACAGTTCACGAAAGACACGCATGGTCAACCGAATGAAAAGCTCTCTCCCAGACAGGGAGCAACTCAGCCACCCCTACTGAAAACAACAGTGGCATATATTTTGCATTTTAAATAACAAAACAAAACAGAATGCAAAGTGGGCAGCTAAACAGGCGGTCGTATTGTTGGAAGATCGCAAGACAAACAGACACAATAACACGTAACATTGATAAACCACAGTAGAAGTATCGCCTTGGAACGGTCAGTAATAGATAACTGTTGGAGAGAGGTCGGGTAGGGACGGAGAAGGGGCGGTGTTGAGCTACCTTTACTGCATCCAAACCCTTGCCCATAGCGGTCCTCAATGGTTCAACCAAACCAAAACAAAATTGCGACTTGAATAATTGCCGACGAATAAAGAGTGATGTTGTTCATGTTGTTATCAATAACTCTACTTGCAAAGAATTGCTAGAAAATACATTGTCTAATATTGACTGAGTCTTTATTGTATTCCTAAAACTTTGTTCCTAACATATTCTATATTCTGTTTTATACGATCTGACCAGTCAGCCATTGAAGTGTCTGTCATACGCTTCATTTTATATAAACATAACTCTTCAATATCAACATAACCGCTATGTCTGCAGTTTCTGTAGTGACGGATAAACCCCTCGTTTGCAGGCACGTCAACCCTGTAGAAAGAGAGACAAAAATTTTAAGGCATTTATTGTAAATTTGGGAGCTTTCCCGAAGTTAAGTGTCTATATTTGATACGCCAATGATACGTTACACTCATACAGAACGTAAGAAATATGATAAGATGCATCTAGACGTGTAAGGCAGTCATTTAGCGCGAAAAAATAAAAAGAAATGAAATAAAAAAATAAAAATAAAAATAAAAAAATAAATAAAAAATAACAAATATAAACTGACGCACATATTTTAAAACAACTAGACAACTGGGCTCACTAATGAAAATGTAATAAGATGCTCCGCTGGTTGGGGCACCACAAACGAGTAGGTCATACAAAATGAAGTAGGTTAACAGAAAGAAAGTGAAAATCATACCTTTCAAGCCCGTTCGCTGGTTTAGTCCAATGGACATGGATGGTTCCCAGCCGCACGTTCTCCGGTTTGAAAATTGTCTTTTCATTGTCTATGTGTGGAGCTAATGTGGGTCTTTTGACGTAACTTTTTAAAATTAAATCATTGTCACTGTCCGTCTTTCCCCAAGAGAGATAGAAATACTGGGTTCTGAAGACGAAGCCTGCTGCTTGTTTGTACTTCTTATATAAATCATTCTGAAATAAGAGTCAAAGAGTCAAAGTCATTTTATTCAGAAAAAACGAAAAAACTCAGGTCACATTTGTGACATACATGAGTAAACACATATATGCACATACATGGTAGCATAAACATAAATATTTAATGTTAAACAATTTCGAAACTAAACCCCTTTCACGGCTAAATAACCATCCAAGAAGGCACACGACCTCCCAACGACGCCGCGCCGGCGTCAACGCAATGTACTGACATCAATCGGAACACCGCTTGGCCAATTCCGTGAATCTGATTCACGGAATTGGCCGAGCGTGCTCCGATACGGTACTGACATTGCATCCACGCCAGCACGACGCCATTCCGGCGCCATGCGCCCGCCGGAATGCTTTGCAACATCGCCACGACCTTGCAATGAAATCGCCAGCGAAAGGGGATAGACTTACCGCACTGAACCGAAATACTTTTTGGGACACAAAACAGGAAAGGAGAGAAACCCGATAACAGATGGTTTCGGACGAGCGAGGGGTCCGACTAACATCTTTAAACCTACAGAGACATCCCATGAGGTCTATCACTAGAACCGCCATAACAACGCGGCTCCATTGATGTCTACATGGGATCATGAGATTGTCACAATCCGTAGTTCTCGTCCTGAAAAGATAGCGGGGACAGGCAACAGAGGGAGGGAGATGTTTTTATACTCAAATGAACTGCTCAATATCTTCTTAAAGGCTTTGGAAGAGAACCAAAAAAAAAAAAAAAAAAAAAAAAACAATTGGATATCCAATTTTTTTTTTTTATTCCAGATTTACAAAAATACATTCGTGATCATCATTTTGTCAATTTTCATGTATAGTATTTTACTGTTAACTTGCCCACTCAATGAATTCATGTATTTTAAGGTGGTGATAATCACTGATTTGGGGCAAAGACAAAAATCAGCATAAAACACTCAAAATACCACTGATCTTTCCAAAACTTGCATATGCCTTATTTATGTTGTTTCTCACAATTCAGACTCCCAAAATGCAGCATTTGTTAATGTTAAAAAGTGATTTTTATAAGGAAAGATCAAAGGGTAATTTTGTGCGCAGTAATCTGAAAAAATAATATTGTTATTGAAAATATACTTAGTGCTGACAGTTGCTTGTTGCATAATGAAGAGCGAGCTAGCAATTATTTTTTCAAACTCTTTCACACATTATCAGGCTGAGCAGATGGAAAAAGATGCGGTCTGTGTCCATTTTTTTTGGTCAAAACACACAGGTGAGACAGGTGAGACTATTTTAGCAAGGTTGAACAATTTCATCTCAACACAAGTGATCATGTAAGTAATGTATTATTTATACTGTAGGTGTTACATAGGTATGCTTGCCTACCCTATATTTAATAAATGCATCCAGTGTACATTACCTTGTACGTGGTTGAACATTTGAGAAAAAGCTACCGTTTTCATCTGGTCTACATTACAATTTGAGAAGAGTTAGAATAAATAATTGCTAGTACGCTCTTCGTTATGCAATAACGCACCTTCAGTACTACGTAAATTTTCAATAACGATGTTATTTTTTTTTATTATTGCGCAGAAAACTACCCTTTGATCTTTCCTTATAAAAACACTTTTTTAAGCAGCATGTACGTCTATTTTGTATTCTAAACTGTAAAGAACAACAAAAATAAGAAGTCTGCTAACTTTCGGGGAGATACCTTACTTTTTTAGGTTTTATGCAGATTTTAAGATTTACCATAAATCACCACCTTAATACTGCAACATACGGAGGCGATGCACCAGCGTGGATGCGACAGGGGCGCTGCATCGACGCTGCTACAAAGCTTTCCCTTATAATGAACCAACTCTCTAGTGCACTATAACCTTTTTGCATAAGAAATGTTGGAAGAATAAAATTTCCTTTTAAAAGGAAGGCTTGTACAGCTTAAACAGCTAAATTTTCATGAGTTGTTATTGAAGTGAACCCAATTGTTAGTGCACTTTCTGTTGCTTACTTTTATTTAGCAAAGTATTTAATTTCTAACTTATTGAATGGTGGCATTATCCACGGGTGTAAGGTAAAAACAAGTGTAGAATTTATTTGAAAACAAATTGAGGAAACACACACACACACACACACACACACACACACACACACACACACACACACACACACACCAACAACAACAAAAACAGTTTTCCAACATTTTGGCCGGCCGTTAGTCATGTCTCAAAGAAAATAACTATATAGACCTATTTCAAGTCTTTTCGGGCCGCGTAGCGCAATCGGTAGGGCAACTGACTCATAATTCAGAGGTCCTGGGTTCGATACCCGGTCTGGCCACATACTTTCGTTTCTCCTTCCGCTGATTCAAGAAGGGCAGTTGTCAGTTACTGGCGAAAGTATGTGCACTTAGTACTGGTAAACCGCTTAGGAGGTCTAAGCCTGCCCAGGAATAGTGTGGTTAGGTTAACTGACTGTCCGGACATAACCATAGATGTTTACTGTGGACGTTAAGCAATAAATCAATCAATCAATCAATCAAGTCTTTTCTTTACGGCTGTTGAGTCACATTTAGTTTGAATCAAAATTTTAGGAAAGACTGTTTCAAACCCATGTCTATGGAATCTTGGCACATCTGAACTTGGCATCAAAAGAAGAAGAACAAAGCACGAAACCTATTGCGTTCGTATTTCCATGAACTCCCGACAACTGAAATTTATCTTTTATATTTATGCTATGTGTTTACATCAATTTTGTTTACTCATTCGTGAAGTTCTGACTAATTTGACGCCAAGCAAAGGACGAAGAATAGTTATTAACCAACGTGTTTAGTATTCTAACACAGTGCGCCTATAGAAGCAATGGAAAGTTACCGTGTTTTATTCTGCAACAATTCACTGTTTCGGAGCGCGTGAGTCTAATTGCTGACGTCACTGCAACTACTGACGTAATTTTGTGACGTTTTGAGACGTTAGACGGTGTAACGTCTCTTTTTCTTTCTAAAATCGCCATGAAAACGTACATTTGTCTTAGATATAGTTAAGAATATTGGCGGGAACATGAACGCGCTGGTAGGAAGGTTGGGAGAGTTTGAATGAAAAGAATAGTTTTTCGGCGTTTTTTGAGTGTTAGAATCGAAATAGTTCAGCTCTAACATTGAATTGTTGAGTTATAATTCACTGTTTGTCGGTCAGTTGTAAGTAGATATATCACTCGCGCTCCGCGCTCGTGATATGATCTACTTTACAACTGACCTCCAAACAGTGAATTATTACTCAACAATTCACTGCTAGAGCTGATCTATTTCTTAAATGAAATACAGCAGCCGTCACTATGACATGACGTATATCAAACGTTACGTCGGCCAATCATCTATTTGAATTATCCGTGGTGTTGCTTACGCTTAAGATTGCATGAATGTGTGTTGTTCGTGGATGTATGAACATCGTCAGCCCAGTATAGGTTCATCTAAGGAAATCGTCGACGAGTGTAAATATTTCTCTGTACATTTGTATAGCTGAACTAAGTAGGCAACATTAGAGAGTGTTATAAAAGCAAGAAAAATTTCCACACACCCCAACCCGCACCTACTGCAAGCACAGTAGGCCCTTGTTCTACTATAATCCAAATAAGTAATACGCCCCGGCACTGGAAGTTGTACCCAGCATCATCGCACCAACCAACCAACCCTCCGTTGTCATAAAGCTGTCAATGAATCCCTAACAGTTTCAAATTTTAACAATTCTGAGTTTAAA
Organism: Ctena decussata; assembly: GCA_963989385.1. NCBI lineage: Eukaryota > Metazoa > Mollusca > Bivalvia > Lucinida > Lucinidae > Ctena > Ctena decussata. Next base: position 1,712,727 of record OZ022507.1, on the reverse strand, counting down.
TGTTAACAATTCTGAATTGTCCCCTTTTTCTGTATCGTTGTTCAGGCTATTCATGAACATGTTGATGGCCAAAAGGAAATTTATCAGATGCTAAAAATGTGTACAAAATATATCGCTTTGTGCCATGGAAAGGCCTGTTGCAATGCGTAAGCGTTAAGTACTCAACGACATAACCGACTTTTACATACATAACACGGTCAGTTCTACATATAAGCAAGCCACACACATAGATAGATGGAATAAATGTTTTTCAGTTAATGTGATAAGGGAAGAAAATCGTCAAAAACACTTGTTTCTAAATCTAAACAATAAATTTGAACTCTGCTCTTTCCGTTTATACAGATACACAGATCAGCCCATTCCGGCATAAGCGCAGTCTTATCGGTCTATCCTCAGCATAAAAGATGTCTTCATCATGGATCATCATGAAGAATATACATGCCGAAAAAGACTGATCAGATCCCATGAATGCACCGGCGCTGGACAGTGCGCCGGCTGCTCTGACCAGTCAGATTATGCGATGCCCTATGACCAATTTTTCGCGACGCCGCTGCATGATTTTTGGAAAAGCTAATGCTTTGCACTAAGCTATATATAAACACTGTTACACAGGTTCTGATATATTTCTTCGGATGCAAAGCCAAATACTTTGCATTAAAATCAGAGTTTCATTTTTAATGCAATCAGTTTATATGAAGGAAAAGAAATGTGGCCAAGTTCAAGGCACTTGTAAAAAAAGACGTGCTTTTTAACAAAAAGTACATGTACTATCAAAAATAGAATAAAGTTTCCATAGATATTTTTAGCAGATGAGGTAAATCGGATATGGATAGAAATAGTCAAAATCGGACGAGGTCTTTGTTTGTTATGTCTGTGAAGAAAATAATGAAGAAATTCAGTCTCAAACCGGAACTAGCTTTCCAATCTCTTTGGCTTAATATTGCGGCCCTAAAAAAGTTTAGAACGAATCGTTGCAGTACACACTCTCCAGGTATTTTCCGACTAAGTGTGACGTATCGTTTCTTCCGAAAATAACTCGGTATCACTAAACCACTTGAATACTGGCTTGCCGCCGAGACGGCAAGCCAAAAATCGAAAACTCAGAACAGTCTTGTAGGCCTGAGTATCTTCTGTAACTGGTTTGTGTTGAAGAAATAAGCAAAATATTGGTATTCATTGGAAGGTAAACTGACATTGACTGTCAAATAATGTTATAAGGGAAATAAACAAAGACCCTTTTTAGGAAATATTTAGCGATATATTCGTTTCAACAGTGAGGAATTACGGAGCCCGGGAGGGGACATAGCAATACATATACTGGTTTCGTTCCCACGAAATGCATTTTGTTCCCACGCATTACTTTTTCATTCCCTCAATTTAACATTTCATTCCCTCAAAATAATATTTTTTTCCCACGCTTTACTTTTTCGTTCCTTCAGTTTAATATTTCGTTCTCTCAAAGCAATATTCAGTTCCCACGCTTTACTTTTTCGTTCCCTCAAAATAGCATTTCGTTCCCTCAAAATAGCATTCCGTTCCCCCACTTTACTATTTCGTTTCCTCAAAATAGCAGTTCGTTTCCTCAAAATATTATTCCGTTCCCACGCTTTACAATTTCGTTCTCTCAAAATAATATTTTGTTGCCTCAAAATAATATTTCGTTCCTACGCATTACTTTCTCGTTCCCTCAATTTATCCATTTCGTTCCCCCAAAATAATATTCCATTCCCACGCATTACTAGTTCTTTCCTACGCAATAACATTTTATTTCCTTACCATAGTATTTCGTTCCTTCAAATTAACATTTCGTTCCTATGAAATAGCTTTTCGTTTTCTTGCAAAACTATTCGGTGATGATAAAAGCAAAACCATAGTGCAATTCAGCAGCCTGGCTTCCAGGCTAAATGGTACAAGTCTTAATGTGACACCGTTTGTTCTGAAGGCCAACTATATCTTTTATTTTATCATTATTTTATTTTCATTATTATTATCATTATTATTATTATTATTATTATTGTATTTTATTTATTTTATTAACTGGAGCCAGTCTTGTACTTTTAGTCATCCCAATCTCTGTGCCCCCTCTAATTCGGGGCCAACTCCCAATGAAACGAATTTACCCCCATTGAAGCAAATCCTCTCCCTCTAAAGCAGGTCTGCCAGAAAAGGCACTGCCACAGGGGAAGCAAGAAGGAAGTTATAACAGTTCTGTTCCTGGCAGAAAAATAGGGAGATGCGACCCCACACCACTGTTTTACCATATGTCACAGTGGTGATTTTTATCGATTTTGGTGTAGTTAACCTGTTGGTTATAGGTGTTTAGTAGACTAGTTTAAATAAGATCAAACTATCGACTATCCGACTATACTGAAAACTATCGGTGAACACTGTTCGTAATGAAGTACGGCAGAAAGAATACCATGAAGATCGTGGTGACTGGTATTTACATTCTCAGTGCATTTATTGGAAAGTCCTATGATAAAACATTGGAACGTACTGGTAATGTAGTTTATACTTCAACAACTACATCGATTCACGCCACGTTACATGAGTTAAAGGACGTCAAAATAAACCGTCTGTTTGGACGTAGGCAACGTTATGACGTCATGACGCTGTCTGTTCCGCAAAGTAGAAAAACTGCGTACTGAAGCCCTTAACGCAAATTTGTGGTCAATTATTAGAGTATGGAAACTTGAACATTTATCGCCAATTTTAACAGTTCATAACGTACACGTCACACTTCACTATTGAAGCGTCATATATCGCAGCTTGCAATATAAAATGTAAAATGAAGTATAAGATGTGAAGTACATGTAGTAAAGCGTTATTTGAAGTCTCGTATATTACAGGCGCGTAGTTATTTGATAATTCAGTTTGCATTTTTTACAGTTTACAGCTTTTGCTTAAAAATTTATGACAACAGATATAGAGACGAGCTCTTTAACACCTACTCACTGCCACTACGATCACAAGTCTGTTGGAAACCTTTAATGTATTCCCATATTATACCTCACACTTTATGAAACAAGATGTCAGATCTGAGCTATCTGGAATCAAGCCTAAATGATGAGCTGTGAAATATGAAGTATACAATATGACACATGAACTCACAAACATATTGCATACGTTCCTGTTCATATTTCACACCCTACTTTACAGTTCACACTTTGATAAAAGTCCCCTTTCTTTATCATTGGTATAATTGGAAGCTTTGTCATTTTAAATGAACTGATTAGCAAGCTTTTGAAAATATAACATCATTGAGTTTCCCGTAAAAAAGGGTTCAAAAAGATTTTGGTCATTCTATCATAACTTGGATGAAGCGGTAAAAATACAATGCACAGACAGGGACCCATGAAGCGGTAAAATACAATGTACAGACAGAGGGTCCGTTGCTAGACAGGGAACCAGAAAAGGAATTGTAATTTGAGGACAGGTTTTTTTTTTAGTTTTTCCGAAGTATTGACAATTATATGATTTAATATGCACAGTAACCCACATTTTATCATAAGATGTGAACCGCTTTTCACACTGATCCGTGCTTTTATGCATTCGCCTCTGTGAATAGATCAACATTGTCGAATTCAAAGTCTATAGTCCTCGTACTGGTTTAAATGTCGAAGAAACAAGCAGATGCACATTAACAGTTTGGTGCCAACATTTACGTTTGATGACAACATGTCTTTATCTACTGGATGCTGGTTGAAAAGTGTGAGGCAGTGAATGGGATCTTCCTCCTGTACCTTATATAATTACCATATAACAAAGTTTTTATTTTCGGAAACAGGCCAACTACATGTAAAATTATTCAGATAAGTTTTCAACATTTCTAAAGAAACTCGAGGATTTCGTTGTTGAAAGCTGTCCAATCACGATCATTTACATGAGTAAACAGTAGTGAAACGATTCAAGACATATCTCGCAATAAAATTATGCATGAGTTCATCTACTGGGAAAGTATCTGGGCACCTAAGAGTGAAAAACGATCTGTTACATATGAAAATGTACTTAATATTCAGAACTTAAAACACGACTGGGTTCTATAATTCATAGCTCATAATTGGCATTACATTGATTGATTGATTGATATGTTGTTTAACGTCCACGTTAAACAGCTATGGTCATGTCGGGACATGTCGGGACGGTCAGTTAACCTAACCATACTATTCCTGGGCAGGCTTAGACCTCCTACGCGGTTAACCAGTACTAAGTGCACATACTTTCGCCAGTAACTGACAACTGCCCTTCTTGAATCAGCGGAAGGAGAAATGAACGTATGTGGCCAGACCGGGTTTCGAACCAAGGACTTCTGACTTTGAGTCAGGTGTCCTACCGATTGCGCTACGCGGCCCAGCAATTGGCATTACATATTATGTATATGTATGTGACGTACTTTGCAGAGAAGTTTCTTAAGTCTCAACTAACGTTTTACAGGCCTCATTGCTCTTTCGTGAAATGGTCTATCGGGAGGTATCGCGTCAAGGTTGTGATAGTTAATGATCGTGATTAGCAAATTTAAAAGACCCAGTCACCCCGCTTTTGTTTATATTAAATCACTCGATGGGGAACCAGAGAAGGAGATGATACTTTCTGGAGCAATGTGTCATTTTACAAAAACAAGCTCTCCATACTATACTCAATATATGCAAATCAACCTAACCTTTTTCACCAAACGTTATTGTTGATGCGTGTTTTCATAATGATTTGTGTTCAGACGTTTTACCACAAGCATGACTATGGAGACTCTTGTACTTTCCACTTTGTATGGTGCAATTACCAACTATGAGTTTTGAAGGAAACTATGACTCATGAAAGTATACTTAATAATTTTTAGTTTGCATTTATCCTGATCCGTCCGACTCACATTCCGACTCCGACAAATTCTGGGTAAAGGGTAGATCACCTTATCAACTTTTTTAATAAAACGTCCTTTGACTGTTTGCATTTTGTGTTGCCTTCTCTGCCTTTTACACGTTGTCATTGTCAAGGACAATGTTATGATTGTGGACATACAGTAACGAGTGCGTTACTTTCATTTCTTTGGTGTATCCCTTGCTTCCAAAGGATGTAACTGCTCATGTTGTTGTTGTTTCAATTATCGTAACGACTTTCCCCGGGTGGCTCAGCTGTACGTAACCATAGTCGCACACGCCGCCGAATGTCCTTCCATATCTAACTGTTCAGAAGTGGTTCATTTTCACTGCAGCTGGTGTTGTGTCGGGTGGCGACCGTAAAATGTCTCCCAGTACACCATCATAATTGGAAGCTTATATTTTCAGGTCCTTTTGGATCATTGAGTTCGTTTCAAAAGATGTTGAAAACTTAGATAGTCTTCTGCTTCAGCCAGTGCTAGGGAGAGTGACCGGTGTGCAAATTTCATTACTGGTAATGAGCAGATTAAATTAGACCGAGTCTGCTCTTTTCGTTTCTCGGGTGTATTCCTTGCTTCTAAAGAAATTACCCAGCTTATTTACAAGCCCAGCTTTAGTTTTACACATATGTCCTCATATCTTATGCCTACAAATGGCTCCTCCGTAATACACTCTTGTCTGTCCGTGGGCGCCGTGGTCGAATGGTTAGAGATGCTCGGTTATGGTGAAGAAAGTCGCCACAAGGTCGTGAGATCGCGCCCTGGCTTCGCTATGCGAAGACTGAAAGACAGTCTCTGTCAACCCAGCAGTAGATAGGTACCTTCTTTGAATTAGGGAAGGATATGGCAGCGAAAGGAGGGGAATGGGCTCCGCCTTTCGTTTGTTGTGCCCAAGTTACAGTGGGCCTCTAACCCCCAATGCCCCTACCGCTAATAGGCCATGGGAAACCTTTAAAATTACCTTTTACGTTAATCAAGCGTCAGAACTGTTGAAGATAATTATACGGGGTAGGAGGACAATCATTCCATTTCATGTACGGTGCTCGTGTCTCTGTGAGGGTTCAAAGATAAAGTCTCGTCATGTCTTTGTCATTCCTTCGAAAGAATGTCTCTATTTGTACAGAGGGTAGGACATGGGTATTACGGCCCTTCAAGAATATTTCACTTTTGTCAAGCATTAAGCAGAGCTGGGTGAAAACCGGAGCATCCGGCAAACAAAAAAAAATAAATAACCCTCACCTTCCGTAGGCAGAACTTGGCTTTCTCCATGTACGCGACCGAGGCCGTTTGAACACACAGCGGTGAGGTACCTAATGTTTAAGCCACACAGAGGCCCGTATCTGTACTTCAAATGAATAAACATTCAAGTTACTCGTCTAACATCTTGATCAGCCTTTTGAGATATGAAGTTGCTCGAAACGAGCCATAATAAGACAAATAATTTAGCAGGCTGAAACTTGCACACTGCAGCTTAAACCGCCTGCAAACTGGGGTTGTAGCCACGGATTAGACTTGCCAGTTATCGTTCCAGGCAGCTAGTCGGTGGTCCGATATAAAGAATAGGAATCAGATAAAATGAATGCATATATATGTTGTACCACTTACACAGATTGGTATGTCCGTATAGAAGACTCTTCGAACTGGAAAGTTAGCTGCTTTTGCTAAATCGGGGCCGTCGATTCGTGCGACGGTGATAAGTAAGTTTCAGTGTTAGAGCGCTCCACTACATGTAATTTGGAAAACGGGATGGCAAGGACCGGCCGCACTTGCAGCAGGTTTGGGGTGGGAGGTTTTTTTTACCGTATTTAAACCCTGTTATCTCCTTTTTCTTTGTCGTTTTCTTTGTGAGACGGCTGTAAATAGACTAAAATACTGTCTCAAAGGTTGTCGCGCCCCTTTTGGAGGAAAACCAAATAAGCGATTTGATTTTGTGTCAATCCTAGTTTATTTTGTATGTTGTTGTTGTAATATGTTACGAAAAAAGAGAAATTAAATATGTTTAAACTAAGCCCAAAACAATCAACCAACCAACTCATGGTATACTATTCTTTTAAGAGTTTCGCAGAATATTTATTCACAAGGGTGAAATGCGCATGCTGCACATGTTGATGCGCTTGAGTAACTGACTATCCAAAATGGGCGGATTTAGTTTTCATCATCGTTTGGTATTAAAGAAATAGTCTATAAATTTGATTATTATTCAATGAATTCTTCGGATTTTTACTAATTTGTCTCCACACAAGGCTCAAAAATGAAGTGAAACTCATTAAATCATAGGCTACCTATGTTATTAGAAATCAAAATATATCCGGTGTGAATCCGCCACCCGATAGTCTTAGTTCTTAGTATAGTTATAGTTGATAGTCGAGCGCTATTTAAACTAGTCTAGTAACACCTCAGTATTCAGTATTGAGGGATGTGTTTTACCCTTTCCGGTTGAAAACGAAAGTAACAGAAATTCTGTTTACTCCCCCACATTTCATAAACCAATAGGATTTATCTATATAAAATCACAGGTAATTTTCCCCTTACATTTTACGTATGTGTGAGTAACAGTGTATATGATTGGTCACCTGTATGTATGCACACTAACCTCAACTGCACCCGGGAAACTCTTTGTTCTCGCTCATTTTGAAAACAGCTGATCATTTGTTTGAAGAAACCAAATTTCAGTATGAAACACTCATGTCTTCAATATTATGAAATATTGGTGCTTCATTAGTCCAGGTAGTTCATCACAAAGTCATTATTGTCCCAGAAACGGTTTATGCTTGTTAATATTCGTTTTATATCGATTCGTCCCATTGTTTACATTGTGGATGCAAACAGCTGATAAGCCCAAGAGCTTCTTCGTGTTAGTTCATAAACGAACACAATAATTGTGGGTTTTATCTCCTGAGATTAACTGTATATTAACCTGATCACGCTATCCCATATCATACACTATTTCAGTTATTTATAAATTACTATGGAAGCAGTGTTTTGCCATGTGCATTTGAGGTGTAAATTCCTTGTGCAGTACAAATTTAAGTTATTACACTGTGATGTTTCAGGTTGACCAATGTAATTAGTAGTCACAGAACTGAACAACGGAGAGACAGATCAGATGGCGCAGGTGCGCAGTCTGATCTGTGTCTTTGTTGTCTCTATGTGGCTTCCTGTGAGGACATTCAGTTGTGTATGAAGAATCGAGTGTTGTCAGTGATATTAGTCCTTGTATAGAATTATTTTTTAGATATTTTCCTGCAACGGCTGTCTGATAAATATTTTGTCGTCTTCTAAGACTATGTTGATTTACACCAACAATGTCTACATGTCAGTTAAATAGATAATTTCAGAAATAACTGGCATGACCATTTTTACATTACTATTCCTTCATATATATGAATCATTAAATATATATGAAATACTTGTAATAGTATGAATTTCATATATATCTGTAGGTAACAACATATATTCTGTTTTTAGGACACCTTCAATAAAATGATGTATAATAAGCTGTCACCACTGAGTTACTCCTCATTCCACCTGTGACACATAGTTCAAAGGTTATTATGCCAACTGTCACGATTAAATTGCTGGTGTATTTTCGAACCCCAAGTTTAGCTCTGGCTTACCAAGTCCCTACAAAAGGGGAATGAACACACGTTCAAGGGAAACAATTCCGCCCTCCTCCCCCAGTCTCTGTAAACCCAAAACTGGGGCCAAGTCTTAAAGGAAAGAATTTGCTCCCCTTGGGGCAAATTCCTCCCTCGAGAGCAAACCCCCTTGAAATGGTCACACTGCCAAAGGAAACAAAAAGGAAGTCACACAAACAGACTCCTCTTCACTGGAAGCAACTTAGCCATCACCACCTGTGTGCCCCTCAAGCCCAGGGCCACCTCCCGAATGTAACAGATGAGGACAAAATCGTGGCTCTACTGATCACGAAGCCAGAGCCCCTCGTAAACCATCCAAGTACTCCGCCAACTGAAGGTCGACACCGCCGAGTGTTTTTTCAACGTTGGGCAGACGTTGTACCAGCGTTTAATTTTCACTAGGAATAAAGCAGCTAAAGTGTTTCTGTATAATGATGCTATGTTTTCTCAGTTTCTTAATTTTTGTGTTGTTAATAGAATATGTAGTTCGATCGTAATGTTCACATTTTTAATGTAATGTTGACCAAATTGATTATCATTATTTAATGACCGCTCTGTTAAGATAGACCATGATACATCGATCGGTGTAAAGCTAAAAATAGATGTAGTACTATTGCGAGGCCTCGTAATAGTAAATCGCAGGGGCTGACAAATCAAAAAAAATTCCACTTGCCCACAGGACAAGTAAAAACAAAATTCACTTGTCCGGCAAAAAAAAATGCTTGCCCAGATTTTTCACACACACACACGAAAACAAAAAGTTACCCTTCTGTACCACAGGAGTTTGACGTTGGTTATATTTTGTAAAGAGGTCGCCTCCAGCTTATAGAATATATACTGAACAAAAATAAAAACTTGACGGATTTTATTTCTCAATTCCGGCCAACCTAGCAAATTTGTAATGTATATATGGATGATTTCAAGTTGGACAGACATCTGATTACTTAAATCATGAAAAAATGTTGGTAAATGTTTGTCCTGTCCGGAGTTATCTAACTTATTCCTATTTTATTAATTCAGAAAAGAACTTTAATTTGCGCATGCGCAGAAGAAAGTTCTTTTGTACGCAATAAACAGTAGTTCCAGTATGCATAGAAAACAGTTTAAACGCTTATGGTAATTGTAACCACAACCTGACAATAACGTTTAAAGTTTCAAAACTTTCAGATTACCTCCCTTTGAATTAAACATATAGAGATTTATGAAATGCCGTATCTTCTATACCAATGCGTCTTTTTCGTTATTTTCTTCGTGATTAGTTTGCTTGTCTTGCAAACTCAATGTGTTTGTTACTAAATTTATTTGAAAGCCATTTCTAAAACTGCCATAGAGACTCAAATGTGTAATGGGAAGTCCATTGAAACTGAATTTCTGAATTCTTAATGGCGTGGACTGAGGTTTTTCGTCTGGTCCTTACGGCCTCCTAGTCGACCGTGCATCGGCATAATTTTAGCTTATGAGTCCATACAGACTGGATTTAATAACGGCAGAGCGTTGCTAACAGATTTTTTTCATTTAAGCAGACTTCGATGATTTTAAATTTGGTATTTTCTTTGGTTTTGAGCATAGAAAACAGAAAAGTACCCTTGTGACGTTTACAATAGCCTCAATTTTGCTGTATCTATGGAATCTTGAAATTTGTGTGATTATGATATGACAGAATAATTACATTCTCTTAAACTAAAAGAATTTTTATGTCTCACTATTTCCCGACTACCGTAGAATGAAAAATAGCGACTGTCAAGTTTTTATTTTTGCTAAGTATAGTAATAATTATTAATATTATCATCGTAGGGACAAGCCCTTTAAGAAAAAAAATATTCAAGGTCAAGCTCCTGTGTTCCATACATTCCATAAAATTTAGAAATCTTGTCTGAGAAAAGAGTTTAGAGTATAGACCATTAGTAGACAAAGATGTTGGCAGATAGTGTAGACCCTGCCCAAATTGCATAGGAGCAGTCTGATCAGTGTCAACTCTGACTGCCAAGTTTAAATACACTTAGATCCAAATATGGTAGGAGCAGTCTGATCAGGGTCTACTCTTACTGCCGAGCATTACTACACTTTGATCCAAATACATTAGGAGCAGTCTGATCAGGGACTACTCTGGTTGCCAAGCAATATTACACTTTGATCCAAATACGTGCGGTAACTGTGGAAGCCTTTCCTTATATCTTTATAGCATACACTCAGTGTCCAGGTGACATTTGGCAGGAAAAAAGCATGCTTTGTACTGGTTGACTCAGGTCGTTTGCACTTTACATCAAAGGATACCGGTCTCCAAATAGATTACCATAGAAGCTCTGAATATTGAGACATATGTCTGAGCAAACAGTGGAGACTTTGATCAGACTGCTTCTGAATATGAGCAGTCTGATCAAAGTCTACACTGTTTTGTCATTCTGCTTTCATCTGTTAGACGCAATAAAAAAAATTATTGATTTTTTAACTGTTCGGTTGTCCCAATTTCTAGAATAAAGATCGCTTTGTAGATCAAACAGTACCGACCTGTCTAGACTCTGTATTTTGACTCAAGCTCATCATGCATCCGAGAAGAAAACTCATTGGTCAACGGTCCACATCTAGTAGTGAATTTCGCTAAATGATTGACAGGTGTCGCAAACACCGTCAGTAACCATTACACTGGATTAACGGATGGGTGACAATAAACAAACTTTCAGTAACTAAAGGTGAGAAAATCATGATAATTATAGCTATAAACAGCAGTGCGGCTGTCTTTTTGAACACGCTTACAGTTATTCTTTCCAAATTTTTATGTGTTGGGGATTTTCTTTTACTTGCCCGGCCGGGCGTCGAGCTGGAAATAGCACTTGTCCAGCCAGATTTGGAGCTTGTCCCGGGCGTCCGGGCAATGGATTTGTCAGCCCCTGAATCGTGGGAACGAAATATTATTTCGAGTGAACGGAATAGTAATTTGAAGGCTCAAACTACTACTGTGATAGAACGAAATATTATTGCCAGGTAACAAAATACGATTTTAAGGACACGAATTTATTTTGCAAGAGAAAGAAATATTAGTACGTGCAAACGAAATGGTAATGCGTGGAAACGAAATGTTATTTTGAAGGAACGAAATATTATTTTGAGGGGACGAATTAATTTTTTGAGGAAACGAAAAAGTAATGCATGGGAACGGAATATTATTTCGAGGGAACGAATTGCTATTTTGAGGGAACGAAAAAGTAAAGCGTGGGAATGGAATATCATTTTGAGCGAACGAAATGCCATTTTAAGGGAACGATAAAGTAAAGTGGGGGAACGAAATATTATTTTGAGGAAACGAAATACTAAATTGATGGAACGAAAAAACTATGCGTGGAAACGAATAAGTAAAGCGTTAGAACGGAATTTTATTTTGAGGGAATGAATTACTAAACTGAGGAATCGAAAAAGTAATGCGTGGGAACGAAATGCATTTCGTGGGAACGAAATCAGTATATGTATTGCCATGGCCCCTCCCGGGCTCCGTAAGGAATCATAATACTGATTTTGTAACAAGAGGGCCATGGTGGCCCTGAATCGCTCACCTGAGCATTAATCAGTTCACTGGCTCTGGTGAACATTTATAAGAGTTTTTACCATACTAACATTTGACCTAGTTTTTGACCCAACATGACCCAGTTTCAAACTTGGCCTGGATATTGTAAGAATAAACATTCTGACGCAGTTTCATTGAGATTGGATCAAAACTGTGCCCTCTGGAGCGTATACAAGGTCTTTCTTATATTTGACCTAGTGACCAAGTTTTTGACCCGAACACGACCCAGTTTCAAACTTTACCTAGATTTTATTAAGATAAACATTCTGACAGAGTTTCATGAAGATTGGATCAAAACTGTGCCCTCTAGGGTGTACACAAAGTTTTTCTAAGATTTGACTTTGAGCCGACGTGACTCAGTTTCATAGGGGGCTTAGATATATGGACAATAAACATTTTGACATAGTTTCATGAAGATTGGATCAAAACTATGCCTTCTAGTGCTTACACAACGTTTTTCTAAGATTTGACTTAGTGACCTAGTTTTTTACCCGACATGACCTACTTTCAAACTTGGCCGAGAGTTTATGAAGATAAACATTCTGACAAAGTTTCATAAAGATTAGATCAAAACTGTGTCCTCTAGAGCGTACACAAGGTTTTTCTATGATTTGACCTAGTGACCTAGTTTTCGACCCGACATGACCCAGTTTCAAACTTATCCTACATATTATGAGGATAAACATTCTGACAAAGTTTCATGAACTTTGAATCAAAACTGTGCCTTCTAGAGCGCACACAAGGTTTTTCTAAGATTTGACCTAGTCACCTAGTTTAAGACTCGACATGACCCAGTTTCGAACTTGGCCTAGAATTTGTGGAGATAAACATTCTGACAATGTTTCATAAAGATTGGATCAAAACTGTGTCCTCTAGAGCGTACACAAGGTTTTTCTATGATTTGACCTAGTGACCTAGTTTTTGACCCGACGTCACCCAGTTTCAAACTTGTTCTAGATATTATGAGGATAAACATTCTGACAAAGTTTCATGAACTTTGGATGAAAACTGTGCCTTCTAGAGCGTACACAAGGTTTTTCTAAGATTTGACCTAGTGACCAAGTTTTTGACCCGACATGACCCAGTTTCAAAGTTATCCTACATATTATGAGGATAAACATTCTGACAAAGTTTCATGAACTTTGGATCAAAACTGTGTCCTCTAGAGCGTACACAAGGTTTTTCTATGATTTGACCTAGTGACCTTGTTTTTGATCCAACATGACCTACTTTCAAACTTGGCCGAGAGTTTATGGAAGTAAACATTCTGACAAAGTTTCATAAAGATTAGATCAAAACTGTGTCCTCTAGAGCGTACACAAGGTTTTTCTATGATTTGACCGAGTGACCTAGTTTTTGACCCGACATGATCCAGTTTCAAACTTGTCCTACATATAATGAGGATAAACATTCTGACAAAGTTTCATGAACTTTGGATCAAAACTGTGCCTTGTAGAGCGTACACAAGGCTTTTCTAAGATTTGACCTAGTGACCTTGTTTTTGACCCAACAAGACCCAGTTTCAAACTTGGCCTAGAGTTTATGGAGGTAAACATTCTGACAATGTTTCATAAAGATTGGATCAAAACTGTGTCCTCTAGAGCATACACAATGTTTTTTCTATGATTTGACCTAGTGACCTAGTTTTTGACCCGACGTGACCCAGTTTCAGATTTGTCCTACATATTATGAGGATAAACATTCTGACAAAGTTTCATGAACTTTGGATGAAAACTGTGCCTTCTAGAGCGTACACAAGGTTTTTCTAAGATTTGACCTAGTGACCAAGTTTTTGACCCGACATGACCCAGTTTCAAAGTTATCCTACATATTATGAGGATAAACATTCTGACAAAGTTTCATGAACTTTGGATCAAAACTGTGTCCTCTAGAGCGTACACAAGGTTTTTCTATGATTTGACCTAGTGACCTTGTTTTTGATCCAACATGACCTACTTTCAAACTTGGCCGAGAGTTTATGGAAGTAAACATTCTGACAAAGTTTCATAAAGATTAGATCAAAACTGTGTCCTCTAGAGCGTACACAAGGTTTTTCTATGATTTGACCGAGTGACCTAGTTTTTGACCCGACATGATCCAGTTTCAAACTTGTCCTACATATAATGAGGATAAACATTCTGACAAAGTTTCATGAACTTTGGATCAAAACTGTGCCTTGTAGAGCGTACACAAGGCTTTTCTAAGATTTGACCTAGTGACCTTGTTTTTGACCCAACAAGACCCAGTTTCAAACTTGGCCTAGAGTTTATGGAGGTAAACATTCTGACAATGTTTCATAAAGATTGGATCAAAACTGTGTCCTCTAGAGCATACACAATGTTTTTTCTATGATTTGACCTAGTGACCTAGTTTTTGACCCGACGTGACCCAGTTTCAGATTTGTCCTACATATTATGAGGATAAACATTCTGACAAAGTTTCATGAACTTTGGATCAAAACTGTGCCTTGTAGAGCGTACACAAGGTTTTTCTAAAATTTGACCTAGTGACCTAGTTTTTGACCCAACAAGACCAAGTTTCGAACCTGGCCTAGAGTTTATGGAGATAAACATTCTGACATTGTTTCATAAAGATTGGATCAAAACTGTGTCCTCTAGAGCATACACAAGGTTTTTTCTATGATTTGACCTAGTGACCTAGTTTTTGACCCGACGTGACCCAGTTTCAAACTTATCCTAGATATTATAAAGATAAACTTTCTGATTAAGTTTCATGAACTTTGGATCAAAACTGTGCCTTCTAGAGCGTACACAAGGTTTTTCTAAGATTTGACCTAGTGACCTAGTTTTTGATCCGACATGACCCAGTTTCATACTTGTCCTAGAGTTTATGGAGATAAACATTCTGACAAAGTTGCATAAAGATTGGATCAAAACTGTGTCCTCTAGAGCGCACACAAGGTTTTTCTATGATTTGACCTAGTGACCTAGTTTTAGACCCGACGTGACCCAGTTTCAAATTTTCACCTAGATACTATGAGGATAAACAGTCTGACAAAGTTTCAACATTGGATAAAAACTGTTCCCTCTAGAGCGTACACAAGGTTTTTCTAAGATTTGACCTAGTGACCTAGTTTTTGACCCGACATGACCCAGTTTCGAACTTGGCCTAGATTTTATGGAGATAAACATTCTGACAAAGTTTCATGAACTTTGGATGAAAACTGTGCCCTCTAGAGCGTACACAAGGTTTTTCTATGATTTGACCTAGTGACCTAGTTTTAGACCCGACGTGACCCAGTTTCGAACTTGTTCTAGATACTACGAGGATAAACATTCTGACAAAGTTTCATGAACTTTGGATGAAAACTGTGCCCTCTAGAGCGTACACAAGGTTTTTCTAAGATTTGACCTAGTGACCTAGTTTTTGTCCCGACATGACCAAGTTTCGAGATTTTATAAAGACTAACATTCTGACAAAGTTTCATGAACTTTGGATCGAAACTGTGCCCGCTAGAGTGTACACAAGCAAAAGTTGACGGACGTCCGTCCGGACGTACGACGGACGACGGACATCAGGGTATCCCAAAAGCTCACCCTGAGCACTTCGTGCTCAGGTGAGCTAAAAAGCATAATGACATTTATTTATACAATTATTATGAAGAAATTTTGAAACAGGGCTACAGATCTCTCGTTTTGCAATGAGGTACCCTACATATTGAAATGGCTAAAAGAATGCATATCCAGAATTTTGAAAAAAAAATGAATGGGATGCCGAAGTCTGTTATTACACTGGACAAGAAAACGAGTGACCATGCTTTGTGGTGGTGCAAATCGTCTTGGTTACCGATCTCAGTGTGCTGTATGCTTTTCGGTGTTTCATTCTATCTCTATATACTGCCACACGCCCTCACGGGCATTCTAGGCAGGGAATCTAGGCTCTTCAAATACTTTTTGCAGAAATTTAGCTATGCGGATTCGTGTGTTTTATTGTATATGGGAAAGGGCGGTAAAAATAAAAATTGCAAGAGTTGCCCTAATGAAAGTGTACCCATTCACTTACAGGATAATAAAAGTAAATGTGAACCCTTACCATCATCTGTTTCAGCGACCTATTTCCGGACGGAATGAGGAACTCGTCATGATCAATTTGTCCAAAATAAGTATACCCTGACGTCCTCTCAAATGCGTCATAGACAATCATCTGTTTGTCATTCCAAAACTGAGTATCATCATTTTTAAAAACTCTAGGCAATTCATCTGAAAAAAAAAATATATAAACGAGGTTGTTTCTGAAAAGTCTTAATCGTAAAACACCACACGCTCCTAAGGAAATCCAGATTAGTTTCTGTCTAGGATTTGAGGGGGGAGTGCCTCGTTTTTGTTCCGTTTCTGAGGTGGCAAAAATGTCAGTTGTTAAAAACAATAACATATAAAATAGGAAACCTCTCAAAAAAGGCTAAGTGGTACATTTTCATAGCGGTGACATATGCAAAACCTGATGGCAGATCTAAGTTCACAACTGAACATGTATTCCAGTGGAAGAATTATCTGACCAATGCAAACAGTCATAAAACGCGTATTATATACTCAGCCAAAATAAAAAAGTATCCACTTCTACATGTATAATCAGAATTCTAAACAGTGTATTCTTCTATGCAAGACAACCGACCACAAAATGCATTAAAATTCTTAGACTCCTTTTAACTTTATTAGAGTTATAATAGCAAAATGATTTTTCAGTTTGCATTTAATTTTGTTTGCACATTCGCAGAAACTAACCGTTTCTTACATCAGAAACTGCGTAAACTTACATCAAATTGGGTATTAAAAGGTCGTTGGATTTAAAACGAAGTTGTAAATGCTTATGCTGAAAATCAAGTCCCTTAGATTTAAGAATATAGTGAGTTTCAATATGCCATATTTTCTTTTCCTTTTCATGAGATGTAATCAGTTCTTCAATATTGTGTTACTTGTTTCATTGTCTTAATCATTTCACGACTGTTGTCGGAATAAATTCTGTCTTTTGAATGATTCTATCAGTTTAATTTCCTGTGGCTTTTCCATTTTAAACCGATATCAAGCTGAAACTGTGTAAATTCACCCATCCTCCACAGTCACCTTTATATACTTAAGGACAAAAGTTCTGCACGGATATTCCGTGCAGAACTTTTGTCCTTAAGTATAATTACCTGCATTTGCTGGTTCATGGGAATATAAATCCAGTATACCAGTTGAAGCATAGTATTTAAGGACATCCAGTGCATTCTTGTTTATAGTCGGGAGATAATGTGTGACAATTTTATCAACACCAAGATATTTATATGTCTCCATCCATTCAATGATCATTTCAGCACTGATATTGCCATAAGCTGCCTTGGAACTCAGTGCCAGCGTGATTCCCGGCTCTCTCAGGGGCAGATATGGACGCAAGTAGGCCACAAAATCCTCCTCACATGTATGTTTGCTAGTTTTTAGTCCAACACCGTCAGGAATAGCTTTCACTTCCACCTTTGGGTTGTTACACGTATAATGGGTAGCTGTTAAATCTCCTTGTGGGACAGGGTGATGCGTATTGATGATTGGTTGATTTAAATATTCTGTTACGTTGTTAAGTTTGTATTTGAAGCAGCAGCTTACTTTGTCGTACTTCAATATATTTCGGCAAACAGCTGCGTATATCTTGAAAATATTCCAGGTAGCATTTTCTGAAGAGTTCCCTCCTGCAACTCCGAGTATATATACTTCCCCAAACTTCATTTTAGTAAAGCGTGACACCTTAACCATTCCCGTATTCGCAGAATTTTTCACAAGCACATTTTTGTTACTGATGATAGTTTTGTATAGGCTTTTATCTTGAGTAGCAATTACATCCCCTGTGTGATAAATATATAAAGTAATGTTGAAATATGTCCTTTTTTATAATAAACTCCCAGCAGGCACACAACGTTGAAGCAATATAGTGATCAGACATGGTTTTTCATGCATTTACGTTTGCCAGGTCCCGAGGGAGATGTTGGAAACCGAGGCCGAAGGCCGAAGGCCTAGGTTTTCAACATCTCGCAAGGGACCTGGCAAATGTTAATGCATTGGAAACAAATGTTTGATCGCTGTTATTGCATAAATTAAACGAATAATTCGTTAAAATTTGAGAAAAAAACTTGGCACTATATTTTGTCACCGTTTGAAAGCCAACGCGCTGGTGCATCTTTTTACTAATATTTGTATTCCGGGTCCGAGATCATTCAGCTATTCAAAATGGCTGCCATCATCCTATATTCCGGAAAATTGTCCAAGATGGTCGTTGTAGTTGATGCAAAATAGATTGCAAATAAATCAACAAAAACAGATTCCTTGAGCAATAATTTCCATGCAGAACAAGCCTGGTCCATTCATATACCATCCTGCAGTTCCGGATTGCTGAAAGCTTGTAATGCATGTTTTCTTTAACACGTATTACTCTCCATTTGGCATCGAAAGAATGTAAACAACACCGCTTTAAACCTGAGTCACGACGATGACGTCAGATTACAAAGGCATGATGACGTCATATAGGCATACTTCGGTAGCGCACCACCAATTTTTGTAATTCGACCGAAACGGGAGAGACAAAGTTGCATGGCGGATTCTTTTTAGTGGCCCGTTACAAGCATAATGAAAGTTCTGTCATCGAGCATCAACAGCGCGTGAAAACCGTTGTTAAAACACGGCTTTTCGCCGGTAGATGCACGGCTATTAAGAGAGGCTGACTGTAAACATCGAGCATTGGCCCATAATAACGTGGAAAGTCGAAAATTACGGATTTGGCTCAAATTTTAGGAAATTGCTATATACCATGCTTGTTTGTATTTCACAAGTTGTTAGAGGTCAACGTTCGGCCGTTTCCATGGTAACCAGGAATCCATTTTGAAAATATCAATATTGAGACATGTATGTAATATTTCCTCGATAAAAATCAAACAACAAACATTATCCCATTCCTATTTGCTTTTATAGTTTGAAAATACTTACGTATGTAATAAGGTAACATGATATGAATTTTTTCTGTCCTTTATTATCAACGGGAGAGCTTTTACTGGAAAAAATCCACCCAATTTTGAGTGAAAAATTGGTGTTTTATTCGCCTGATAACTAATAAAAGCATCGCAAACGACTGCGTGATACCCCGCCACTGCAAGCCTTTCTTTACACACCGATTTTTCCAGAATTATTTTTTTTCTCTGTATAACCCCAGGGCAGGGGCAACCTAACACCACTGAACAAGGATAAAAATCTTTGTCATGACAGGACACTTCATTACTCTGATCACTTACAATAAGCTTCAGATAAATCACTGACCACTCTAGTCAAATACAATTTTAGTGATTTTAAGATTGTGGCCACAGGGTAGGGGCAGATAACCCCTAAAGGATCAAATCAACACAAGAAGCTTTTATTGCTTCTTTCATCTGATGTATATTTCTGAAAATCTGTTTCTGGGGGGGGGGGGGGGGGGGGGGGAAGGGGGCAATAACTCACATGGGGTAAATTTGAGCGTCACTGGAGGCTTTCATCACTCTGATCATTTGCTGTAAGTTTCAGAAAAATTGCTTCAAATTCTGATTTTATATGAAATTTTTCATGATTTTATACATGTATATAGCCCCAGGGCAGGGGCAGATAATCCCGGATGATAAAATTTCTGTGCTCATATAAAGCTTTTGTTACTTCGATCATGTTCGTGAAGTTTCATCATGATACTCCAAGTAGTAAAGGAACTAGAGGCCAGAAACCATTTTTTGTACATTGACAAGTGCCATAACTCTTTCAGAAATTATCGAAATTTGCCCATTAACAATCCCAAGTGAGATATTCTTGATACAAATGCATATGTAAAATCTGAAGGAAATCCGTTGATAAATACTTAAGTTATTGAACGGAAACGAAGTGCGGACGGACGGACAGACGGACGTACATACTACGGACGGACGGACGGACGGACACACGGACGGCCAACGTGAAAACATAATACCCCGCCACTAACGTGTGGCGGGGTATAAAAATGGCAGTCACGTTTGACAATAAGGCAATATATGCATGATAGAGTAAGGTTTGAAGTTAAAGAAAGTCAAAAAGTTAGGTGTTAACTCGCAAAACTTTAAAAGTTATCCATCTTTGAAATGTGTCAATACTGTAAAATAGTAGAAAGGGAGATAAGTCAAACTGGCATTATCTACCTCCCTTGACGATTACAAATCTGCTAACACTACAGGTAGTATCCATAATCTTTAATAATAAAAGATATTATCTTTGAAAGAATAAGATTACTGTCAACAATGCTCACCATGACATTTTTTTTATCTATGAAATAGGCCCATTTACCAAGACTGCAGTTGCAGTTGTATTCGGTACATTTGATGACAAGAGTTGTCCCGAGCAAAACGTCTGCAGAAATCACGGAATAGAAGAACGGAGTAAAACCGTTTTATTTGCAGCAATATTTTTGCCTTATCTTTATTTTATGTTGAAATAAATAAATTTACTAATGTTTTTTGAATGAATTGCACCTGTGAAGCAGGTAATACGCAAGAAGAGGCAATTTTCAGGACAGAAAGTGGTGTAGACTAAGGCCTACAGCGTCTATTCACCGAGGGATACTGAAATTTTAAGCAATGTTCTGTTACCTATAATCGTCATTCTACAAATAAAAGCTAAAAATAGATGGATGAATGACTGGATTTTATGTCCTTTTTAACAGTATTTCAGTCATATCAGGACGATTGGGGAATGTGGTTGGGGGGGATGGTGGGAAGTGTGTGTGTGTGTGTGTGTGTGTGGGGGGGGGGGGTAGTATGAAAAGCTGTGCAGTGGAGCCAAATTTGCGGTTGGAAAGATTAATGCATCAAGCAGATCTCGAACTCTGAACCACTTGAACAGCAGGCCAAGCCTTAACCTACTGTGCTACCCGGGGCTTCTAGAATAGCCAAGAAAGTCATGTAATTTAGGTAATCCTGATAGGTGTGCCATCTTAAGTATACGAGTACTCATGAGTGATTTATTCATCCCATCTAATTTCATCCACTTTTCTGTAGCTTAGCGAGGGAAGCGCCTGGGTGCTAAGCTTAGTAAGCTAGCAGTCCTTGTTCGAATCTCTGTTTTTCAATCACGGGGTGCCATTGCACACACTCTTTTTAAAAATCACCCATGCCTTGTTGCATGACCTAAGTACTGTTGAAAGGGCCATAAAACTACAAACCTGTCATTAACTCTCTTCGTTTTCCAGTCTGCCATTTAAATGTTAATTTGTGGTGCCATAAAAATGTTTGAAATGTCCATTTTGTTATGAAATTATTATTGGCTGAGCGTGTTGATTTTTCGGCTTGTTTCTTACATTTAGCTTTTCTTAACTCACTCCGGCTTCGCCGTCGAGATATAAACTACGATTTGCGCTCAACACCATGTATACATCAGCGACAATTCACTGGTAAGAAAAAAAATTGTTCTTAATCGTGTAGTTCTATATCACGTATTTTTTCACATTTGTACACACTTGCTCTTCACAAAACGGTGATATTGCTATTGCATATACAGTGGGTGGGGTATCTAAGCAGCAACTATAAATCTGTTTATTAGATCAAAAAATGAAAACCATTACAGATACGGAAACCAAGTACTGAACTACATTAAAAAACCATATCGATTCTACTGCAAATTAAGAGTTGTATATTAGTTACATGGGTTAAGGGTCGTTTTGAACTGATGTAACACATTTTTATGCATCGTAACCATAGAAACAATATCAAACACTACATTTCTACGCCGTTATTTGCTAAGATGGAATAAAAATGCGACTCTTTATTTGTTTAATAAGCAAATTCAAACTGAAACTGTGGAAATTAGGGCAAAGAAATCTAAAACACTTGTTTCTGTAAAATTGTAAATGCGACAGAGACACCCTTTGCACGTGCATTTATTCTGTAGTCAGTGAAAGTTTACAACTAATTGCTTATGCTATGTACCGTACTTATGTTGCTGTTTGAAGACATGTTAATGATATATTCAGGTCAGGCTGCCATTTTCAATAACCTCGATTTGAAAAAGAGCTTTTTTTCACAAATTTTATTTTTTCTCTGACTATATGTACTTCCTGTTGCCATGGTTTCAACAACGTGCAGTAGCCAGTGCTCTGAAGGTGCAGAGACTGACAATTACATTTAGTCCCAAACACCGTACCAGTTAACTATTTGATACTTGCTTCAGGACAGACACGTTTTCCCTTTGAAATTCATGAAAATATGTAAAATTTGAGCGGCCTAAAAATGGTTGCCATGGCAACAGTAATTGCTTAGATATCTCGAGAACCGTTTGACATATTTCACTAATTTTTTCACTAATCTTCATTTTTCGTCGAGAGCTTTAAACCATGACATTTTTAGCAAAATACAAAATTTTGAGTTTCCATTCAATGCTCGATCCTTACAGTCAGCTTCTCTAAATACCTCTCGGCACTGCTTTTTATGCAATAACATTGATTCAACGTCATGACGTGTAATCAATGTTGATTCAATGCCGTTTGCACATTCGGATGGTTCTTTACATTTTTAATCATAAAATTAGTGCAATCGAATCATGTGTTGCTTCATTTGGCAGTATAACCACTCAATAAAGTAAATATGGACATGAGGTTTCTTATAGCGCAGGAATGTTTTCAGTCCAAGTTATTTTTCTGTGTTTCCCTCTCCGACAAACCCTACCTA
This sequence comes from Ctena decussata, assembly GCA_963989385.1. NCBI lineage: Eukaryota > Metazoa > Mollusca > Bivalvia > Lucinida > Lucinidae > Ctena > Ctena decussata. The sequence goes on along the minus strand of OZ022507.1, from coordinate 1,689,964 downwards.
AGTGGGTGGGATAAGTTTATAATTAAGGTGCTCGGTGAAATGGAACACTCAGACGCTAGCTATTGATCACTTTACTGATAATTTACTGTCCCTTTGAAGTGGCCTGATTAGGATCTACACAGTTTGCATGTCTCTGTTTGCCGCAGGCTAGTGTGGAGTACAAATGAGTAAATACATTTTCAAGAGGGAAACTGTGACATTTCCATTATTGCCCCCTTTCTCAATGGGGTTCAAGTCTTAAAGAAAAGTATTTCGCCCGACCAATTTTCGGAGTAACTACTTTCCTTCTAGAGTAGACCCCATTTTAGTGGAAGTCGAAAAAGTTGTTTCTTGTGTTTATAAAATTGCAAAAAAAAAAAAAAAACAAAAAAAAAAAAAAATCATGCAAGTGCTAAATTCACGTACCTTTATATACTTCTTGAATACTTTAATACTATTTTCTGTACAAGTTTATACTGCATACTGCAATAGAGATATAACTTACTTGACGGAATGTAAGGCACATACCACATGTATAATAGAAATAGTAACAGAAAGATGCTGGCGAGCAAGTTGTATTTGTGAGTAGTCCTTTTCTCCATAGCACACACGTAACCATAATAGCTCTACCGGCTCACTCAAATACGTTTCATTTCGTGGTTTAAAATTGCTCTGGGACCGTATTCATAAAGCCACTTAAGTCGTTGCTATGCGGTTGCTAAGGCTAAATATCTATAAAGGAGATTCCCTACCACTATGAAATTTGGTCTGGAGGAACAGTCTTTGTAAGACTGTTCCTCCAGAGCAAATTTCATAGTTGTAGGGAATCTACTTCAAAGAAATTTAGCCTTAGCAACAGCATAGCAACCACTTAAGTCGTTTTATGAATACGACCCCTGGTTCTTGCAAGACCAGTTTTGTTGACTCAGTGTCATTTTAACGTCGATGTCATGGCATACTGCAGTAGATGTTGACAGGTTGTAATTCGCATTTGAGGTTGTGCGCGTATAAAACTATTTTAAGCCCAAGGTAGTTTAAGCTATTGTCCGTTTCTGTACAAATCCTATTTACAGCAATGCGGTCACCTCTACGGCTGTCCACTTTGCTTCCTGAGTTGTTTAAATAGATCGACTTGGATATATTGCGCGTATATTGTATTTTATATCGCTTTTGATGTTTGTTCTTGTGCAGTTCTTCTGTATTTGACTGGGTGTGTCTCCATCCAAGATGCACTGACCCGTTTTTTTTGGTTGCGTCCCCTTAGGAGTTATCTCATTTTTGATCATGGGCTTTCCTGGGTATCATTCATTTATACCCTGCAATGCATTCTGCTACCTTATGATACCATATGCGATTCTGCAGTATTTCAAATGACCGCTCATGACATCCATGCAAACAGCGCTCACAACATGTATGCGAATAGCTTATGATCGCTCACGACATCTATGCAAATAGCGCTTACGTCATATGTGCGATCAGTAGCTCAAGGGTCAAGCTGCATTCTGGGTAACTAATGGCTGTACTGCAATTACTAGATAGTCTACGCACATGGGCGTAGACAATGATGAATATAGCAAAAACAGGACTAAAGTTATGCGCATGTGAAACCGGTTTAACCCCTCCCCACCTCATTCACCGCCCCAACCATCTCCCGACCCACTTCCCCCAAGAAATTAATTACTGACCGTCTCAAGGCAATGCACCTGATGTGATATATGTAACTGTCATTGTTTTTCGGCTTTCAATAAGTACAAGACCTTTTTGCCTATTTAGAACAATCGGGTTGCCATATGCTGAAAGTCGACTGTGTTAGTTTCAGATCATTGCCTTGGCATCTACTTTGAAGTATGACCTGGTTCATCTTCGCAAGCCAAGGGTACTAAGTCCACTTTGTTCCTTACGTACGTAAGGAACAAAGTGGACTTAGTACCCTCGGCTTGCGAAGGTGGACCTGGTAGAGTAGTTAGTACATAATGAGACTTTTGGATCACATTACCTGTGTTAAAAGCTAAATAACATAATGAGTCCGACTGTTTATATTTTTAGACTACTTCCTTTCCCTTAGGTGTGCAAAAGCTTTATTGCGACCATGTCATTAATATACACACCGGTTCATGTGAAGTTAAGGTGTTCGTGCAAGGGAAGCAACTCTGAAGTTTCTCCTTTTTCAATCTCAATACTTTTTGACTGAAAAATTTGCCCCACTAAGAACAATTTCTTCCTTTACAAATACATCTCCTCTTGGAAGGGATTTGTCGCAATGGCCATTTGTGATATATTTATGGCCCTAGCTGTCTCTGCCCTTGCCCAGCAACTCATATATCCGTCACCGTAGCAACTTAGAGTTCACATTGATGTCAAGGTGATGTCATCGAGACGTCATTCTGCCAAGGTAATAAGTACAACAGTTGGTAATTCCATAGTTGCCATGGTAACAAATCTTATGTCTTCATCTCACATAGTTCGAGAGGAGCATGGCATACAGTGTATGCCATGCTCCTTTTGAATTATAAGCGAGATGCCATCTGAAATTCTTTCAATGGAAAAGTGTGATTTTCTCAAACCTGTAATTTATTCTCAAATTATCTCAGTCTCCGTATAAACTGTCTGTAAAGGTATACGGATACACCTTTATTTTTTCTGACATTTTTACGAAGGGAAACAACTTTTGTGACTTTCTGTTTGCTTCACTGGACAACACAGACTTGCTGATATGAAGTCTACTCTTTAAGAAAAGAATTTGCTCCCCCGGAGCAAATTCTTTCCTTTAAGAGTGGACTCCATTGAGAAGGTAAGCAAAAACAGATAATTATAGAGTTGCTTCCCCTGAAAGTACACATCCACCTTAGTCTTGATAATGATGCTCAGTTGTTAAAAGCTCTAGCACGTGCTTTGCTGACTAAATGGCTGAATTTCACCAACAAGTGCCAGAAAGCTGCATTATGAAGTCTCTTAATCTGTAAAGAGGTTCGGTAACAGGCAAACGCCTTGTTTAATCGTCCTTCTTGCTCGTATACCCATCCCAACACGTTCAGGGCCGTCTCTCGATGTCCAATATTTTTATCCTCTATCAGTACTTTATTCATTTTAGAAATGTCAGCCAGTGCATTCTTCCTCATTGACAGCTTTTGGTGGTTCAAATATAACAAGAAATACAACATAAACTTTCCGTCCAAAACAGCCCAGTCATACCAAAAGTCATGTTTTTCGTCTCTAGATCCAGGAGGCATGTTGACAGATCGAATCATTTCATAAGCAAGGACGGATGGAATAAGCATCCTCTCTGATGGTAAAAATACAACACAGTATGCCAGGAATGTTTTCTGAAACTCTTCCATCGACATATTTCTTTGGTCGACAGCTTTCGCTATATCGCCTGTCATCTCTGTATGAACATTTCCACAGTTGCACAATGTCATCCATGATGATTCTCCAAGAAACTCCAATCCTTTAAGAATATCCAAAGAAGAACGATAGTGGCCAGAGGAGTACAGGAACATAGCCTGTTTCAGCTTTGGGGACAGCCTATCTAACTCAAGACTTAATTCATCCCACTTCTTGTTGTACGGTTTATCTAGAACTGTCCGACTTCCACTTCCTGTCACGGACTGGTGTACGTAAATATTTGAAATCAAGCTTAGTTCTAAATATGGCACAAGTAAGGAGGTAACTCGCTTTGTTTCAAATGGATTGTGTTCCGCAACTGTTTCAATCTTGTTAATTTCTGACAACGTTTTAAAGAGTAAGGAAATGCATTTGTCAACGTCGCTTTTGCTGCTTTTTCTGAGTATGCTATAGCCTACAAATGAAGCTATTTCTATTTCCCCGATATACGCTCTTGTTGCTAAAGTGCCTCTAAATACAGCGAATTCGAGAAAGCGTGGTGCTAACAAACATTCATTTCTCAGCTGTCGACCAATATAGTCGAATTTGATTTGCAACAGGAAGCTAACCTTTGCTGACACCAGTTTCTGTAGGATATCCCGCACTTTTAGCCTAGTGGTAGTATCAAGACGCCCTTCAAACATGTTTTCTTCTGGGATGAAGTAATTTGGACATTTCCCATCTAAAGTACACCTTAGAAGATACTCCAAGCAGGCTTGCACACAAGTCAGTAAGTTTTCAGGTACCCACACTTCTGCTGGACTGTTCTCTATAACATAAAACAAGCATGTCTTCAGATGGTAACTACTGATTGATTCGTGGCCAATTAACGGAAATATGATATCGTTCTTTATCATTTTCAGCAAAACATAGCACTTATGTTGGGTAGTGTTCAGAGAAAACATCAGCATTCTCTCTTGTTGTGATAAGGAAATTCTCCATTCCTTCTCTCTTTCCTTGCTTTTGGAGTGACCAACTCCGACTAAGAAGAATCCTAACATTTTCATTTCATCCATCATGGCTGTTGAAGGCCACTGATTATATCTTGGTCTAGAAAACCAATTGCTTGCACTGTGTGGCCACGTTTGGCATCTGTAAGCATACACTATGTCTTGATCTGGATATCTTTTCTCGGCATAGAACATATCTGCAGGCCCGTGAACATTTTCTGCTCGTTGCCTACAAACCACGAATCTGCCTTTATGATCAACCTTGTCAGTAACATAGACATCACTAGAGTTGAACACGGTCTGAGGAACACCATTCGCAAGACGTTGGAGCTTAGTATACCCAGGCATTGTATCAGTATCCCTGATCATTAGAAAGTATAATTTGTTGTCTAGCAAAGGTACTGAAGTAAGGTCTTGAACAACTTCAACATTTTCCTTGCAAAAAAGCGTGTCAACATCGGACCAAAGTCCAAGAGTCGTCGTCCCTTCGGCAGAACCACCAAACTGGTAATATACTCGTTTGTCATTAGTGGTATACCGTGATAATACAGAGAGAAGTATCTCGCTTGTAAAAGCCGCATTCTTCCATCGGCTCCTGGATGCCTCTGATGCGCCAATGTTGTCCAGGGCCTTACATACTTTTAGTGACAATGGCCTGTAGTAACCCGGTGCTTCTTGAAGAACCGTCGCCATATCTGAATGACATATAAGATTAAATAAATAACTTTAAGGTGAAGGGGTATACTATCAGGGGTAGAAATTCTGTCAATTTTTCTTTTTCCCTCCTTTTCAAATGGGGTAACAATTACCAGTATGTGTGCAAAGGTTTTGTTTGGAGACGAATAATAATGTTGACGGTCAATGGACAACAAACGCTGCACTCAGTGGTACACGTATGTAGCCGTCGACTTAGTTAACCCTTAAAGCGCCAAAAATTAAAATTGTTGAATTGGCAAACAGTGTAGATCCAGATGAGGTGGCTCATAATGAGCCACCTCATCTGAATCTACACTGTTTGCCCTCTAGTGTTTGATTTCTCACTATGATATCGCTTGGGCGCGACCTTTTTTGAAATTCTGCAGACGTTAATTTTGTCGTCTGCTTTTTGGCGCTTAAAGGGTTAATGCACAAGAATAATGTAGTTTCTGTCATGCTGAATTAATTGTAAACTTCAATTTCGCTTATTTGACCATACGACATAGAATAGAAGTCTACCATAGTGATTCTAGAATCTACATTTTCGGACATCTTTAGTTACTTCGGTAAAGCTTCATGCTTTCCTCCATTTTTTTAAACGGTAACAACTTTTGTGGCTTCCTGTTTGTCTCCCTAGGCGACAGAGTCCTTCCAAAATGGTATATAGTCTTTCAAAAAGGAAAGAATTTGCTTCTACGAGAACAGTTAATTTCCTGTTAAGAGTTGACCTAGATTGAGCCGTGAGACACAGATAAAAATGGTAGAGACGCTTCCTGAAGAGGTGTATTTTATTTAAATCTGAACAAGCTGATTTTCGTGTTTGACGAATTGTCAAGCAATTCCTAAAAATATCAAATAGTTCAGGTACTAATCTGACTGTTCCTTGTGTGCTTTAACACTGTTTGTCCAGGCACCTCTGGTCCAAAAGGTAACTATCACAGTATTTGAGCCGCGATACGACAAAACCAACAAAGTGGCAACTGCGCCCAGCGGAGGTTCAGATCAGCCTGGGCATCCTCTCTTTATTAACGGGTTGCCTGCCCTTATCACTTTACTGGCTAATCTGAGTCTTTGCTGCGCGCACATGCAACTTTGTTGGTTTTCTCGTGTCATGGCTCAATTTTGTTTCCCAAAAGTATTACCGTTTTGTTCTAGACTAGGACTTTTAACAGGTTGAATCTGCTCTGGTGTGGGACTGGAATGTTTTGCCTGGTCATGTGTAGAACTGAATGGTTCTTCCTGGTCTTGAATACTACTGAAAGGCCGTGCCCGGTCTACAGTCTGTACATCGGCTGTATCAGAAATATCTATAGGATCACAATGGCCTCCAGTTTGTTCCTGTATATCAGAGTTTTCTTTCAGCTTCTTGTCTCCACTACACAGACAGTTTCCCATTGACACCCTGGACTTTCATTAAACGAGTGCTGAAATGAAGGTTTAAGACGGGTGATGTAAGCACACTGGTAAATGTCGCAAAAATACCGATAAGCTATTCCTATGCTGCTAAATTCTTTGAGCAAATGGGTACGTTTTCAGGGGACACAGCAACTCTATCACTGTCGCCCCCCAAAATCGGCGGGGGTGGGGAGGGGTGATCAAATCTTAAAAAATTTGTAATTTGCTCTCACTCTAAAAGGTAAGAACTCGCTCCTAGAGCTCTTTTCGAAAGGATTTCGTGTCCCAAGAATTAACAGGAAGTCACATATTATTATTAACTTCACTCCCGATCGAAGTGATGGCGAAAAAAGAAGGGGGCGTACCCATATACCTTAGCGCCGTCTGGACACCGACAAACATTACATTCTTCCAGCGAAATTTTCACCTGACGCCAGTTTGCCGGGGCAGCGGCAGAAAACAACCAACCAACGTGCACGTTGCGAAACTGTATATCGAGCCATCCCTCCCAGATAAAGGAAGACAGAAAAGGCATATGATATGCGAGAAGCAAAAAGAAATCCAAACAACCCCTCCCGCACCTACTGCAAGCACAGTATGCCCTTGCTCTTCTAGTGAGGTTTCAAACCCGCAATCTTCAGCACCAAAGCCGAACGCCTCATTAACCTATGGCGCCTTTCGACTAATCCATATGATACTGCTTCTAAGGGTTTGCAGTTTTTAAATGTATCACAAGAACTGTCGCACTTTCTTCCCAGCGAGCACATGCCGTTGATATGACGTCACACTGACGTCGATGCGACGTCATGACGTCGCATCCACGTCAGTACGACGTCATTTCAACGTCATGTGCCTGCTGGGTTGAGTTGTATTATAGTTTGGGAATGGCAGACAAATCGTTAAGCAAGAGATCAATGGTTTTCAAGAGTTGTCTTTATCATAAATGGTTTTTATTATTTTGGAGAAGACAACTCTTGATATTTGTCTGTCAGTCCCTTAATATAGTAATTTTTACCATCTATAAAATATTTGTACCTTCTATTTTTATCTTCTGTACATTGTATTTTTATCATGTAAATAAAGTATAAGAATGAGGTAAATTCAGATATTACGAAAAACCCTTCATATTACTTTGCTGGAAAGAGGCTTGGGCAGATTTACCACTCACGTTTAAGAACGAATTGTAGTTCTGTTAAGAAACATCTCTTCTCCAAAAATATAGCTGAAAGTCCGTTATGTGTCTGTCGTGCAGTAGAGGATACTTATCATTTTATATTCCATTGTGGGCGTTTTCATAATTTAAGGTAAGAACTCTTTAATAAAATTATTCATATTTGTCAGCCTTCCCTTAATATACTTCTCTTTGGCAGCGAACAATTTTCTGAAACTGAAAATCGACAAATATTCTTAGCAGTGCAAGATTTTTTGGTAAAGACAAGGCGATTTGAAATTGCATGACGAAATTAAACAGAAACAACCATGGGGCACTTAATGCTTCAATACGGCGGAAATTACCGATATCGACTTACGGGTTAATCCGAGCGCTTACCTGTTCTAATAGTTCAAATCACCCCTTTATAAGCTAATCAATAAAACTTTATAAACAAGTAATTACATAATCTAAAATTTTGACGATTATCATGCTGTAATTGCTCATGTTTGCACTTACGGTTTTGATAGAAATTTATTTGAGTAATAGTGCGGCTTATTTCAGTGGCGGATCCAGAGGGGGTTCGGGGGGTTCGTTTTTCGGGGGGTTCAAACGAACCTCTTTCTCAGTCCAAATTATCTTATTTTCATGGGGAATTTCAGGAAAAAAAAATGGTCTAACTGCATAAATCGAACCCCCCTTTCAGCTAATTTGAACCCCTATCCCAAATTCCTGGATCCGCCCCTGCTATTTATACGTTTTGTTTACCCCCAGGATAGAATCTTTAGAAACCATTACATGGTATTCTTAATAAACTGGCTAATTGGCCAAACTCCTTATTCATAAAGGAGGTGTAAGTAAACGACATGTGTAATAAAATGTGGGTTGATTTGCATATATCGAGTCATACAATTGGCAAGATAGGATTTTATTTAAATGATAAATGACAAATGGCTGCATTAAAATTTTCAGTGTTGGGTTCCCCGTTGAGAGATGCAATATAAACAAAACCAGGACAAACGTTGAAGGCTCATGACTGTACATTGTATTTTTACCATTTTACTCAGCTTTATGACATCGAAAAAAGAACATTTTAGGCGCCGTAGTCGAGTGGTTAGAGTGGCTTGGCTATTGTGCAGAAAGTCACCGTAAGGTCGTGAGTTCGCGGCTCACTGTCGCCATACGATGACTGGAAAACTCGCTTTGTCAACCCAGCAGTAAATGGGTACCTTTTTCGAATCAGGGAAGGATAAGGCAGCGAAAGGAGAGGGATGGGCTCCGCCGTTCATCAGCTGTGCCCAAGATACAGTGGGTCTCTAACCCCCACTGCCCCTACGGCTATTAGGCTATGGGAAACCTTTACCTTTTTTAAAATCACCAAAATCAATTTTCAAAACCTTTTCATGAGAAACTCAAGGACATATTATTTGTGTTAGCTGGCTCATCACGGTTATTCACAGTGATGAAACAGTAATGAGAAGCTTACAGCAACCCCATGATAATTTGGGGTAGTGCCATAACGTCTACTTTCAAAACGTCTACTCCCAAAACGTCTACTCTCAAAACGTCTAATCCCATTTGGTCTACTGTGCCAAAACGTCTACTCCCAATTGGTCTACTATACCAAACTCTCTACACTTAAAGTAACTATGCATTTTCATACTTGTATTTGGGATATCTGCCAGGGGGTCAACATTTCATTTAGAAATGTATATACATGTAGGCTATAAGGGGTAGGATTTTGGACTTGAACATGAATATTGGTGCATCCAGGAGGCAGTTTTTGTGAACCAACAATGCAAATGTACGAACATCTTGTCCAACAGAAAATATATTGTAAATTGCTGAAACACTGAAATATGAGGTCACACACATTTTGCTTCTAGGCAGAGGAAAATTTAGCAATACACCAATTCATATTCCTTATTTATGCCTTTGGAAATCAGAAGCCATGCAGCTGGAAAATTCCTGGTTTGGATGTTAATAATGGTGCTCGGACATTTCGGCCTAGGACGTTTCGGCCTAGGACAGTTCGGCCACGGACATTTCGGCCACAGAAATTGTCATGGGTGGACATTTCGGCCTTTATCCAAAAATTACTTTTTATAATCAAATTAAGTACTCATTTGAGTAACTTAAAGCTAGTCTTAATGAAGTCCAATGATTTGTTGTTGTTCTCTTGCTGTTTTATGGACCTTCAACAGCTTTAAGGTCATTTTGAGCATTTCAAGGTCAAAAACACTGTGAACAACTATTTCAACTACTTGAACTAGAGCCTTATATGATATTTGGTTAAGTGTTTTGTTAGGTTTATAGCCCTTAAATACTTTTAAAGTCATTTTGAGCATAATCTGGCACATATGCCATCCCCATTCATGGGCCAGTGTGGCCTTTATCATTCATGTGATGCCTATAATAACTTTATATGCAAACATATGGCTGATGTATCTTCAGTGCACCCATTTTAGACTTTAAGAGATATGATTGGAGTTGTTATGAGCCCAATCACATATATTTGTGTCATGTGTGCAGAAAACCATCCATGTAACTTTAAATGGTTTACAGTAGCATATTTCATTTCCCCATTTTTTTCCAGATTTGGCCGAAACGTCCATGGCCGAAATGTCCGTGGATGAAATGTCCGTGGCCGAACTGTCCTAGGCCGAAATGTCCTAGGCCGAAACGTCCGCGGCCGAAATGTCCTACATTCGTTAATAATATATGTGTCTGTATCATAAATATAGCCTGGGATGATCAATTTTTAGAACTACAAAGCACACCAAGCCAGACTAGACATTTTGGCCCAGTAGACCAAATGGGAGTAGACGTTTTGGCCCAGTAGACCAAATGGGAGTAGACGTTTTGAGAGTAGACGTTATGGGAGTAGACGTTTTGGGAGTAGAAGTTATGGCCCTAATTCGATAATTTTTTCCAGAATTTTACCATGATACAGCAATGAGGAATTTAAGTAAGGAAAATACGATCGAAAAGACAGCGTGATACTAAAGTATCATTTTTTGCCAGATTTATAGTATTCCATGCTTCTCCTCGCCGAAAGTTAAGCATAATTATTTATGTAAAAAGTAAGCATAACTTTATTAAAGATACTAACAATATTAGATGCTTGAATGGTGAATATTGAAGGATAAGCTATTAAAACATGGTCTTTTAATATCGCATAATCATCTGATCTATCTACTTTTTTTCTAAGCTATTTTTTCCGATTTCAGATTGTTCAAACTTTGACCATAAATATTAATGATTATTGCTGTCGTTTTGTGGTCCATTGACATGTACACTTTCCTTGCCTTTCCTTTTCCTTTCATCGAACCTTATTCTTACAGCTATCATTGAATTATTTGTTTGTTATTATTTCTTAGTGCATGAGTGAAATACTGTTTAATGTGTAAACAAATGTTTTAATGTTGTGAAAATGTGTGTCTGTCACCGCGTAGACTACCTGCAACTGTGTAGTTGAAATGGTTTCACAAATGATCTGATATTGTGACTTTCTACTTTCTATATCTTATTCTTTTTTCTGTCGTATTCCCTACTTTTCTCATAAACATCTTTTCTTATCTTCTATGAACCTAGACTATATCTAGTCATTTCTCATACTTCTTTTTCTTTTCTTCACTTTTCTCTCTCTTTTTGTGTGTTTCACAAAGTTCATTATACTGTATTGTTAATTGACATTTAAAGCCTACTGAAAGTAAAAATGACTGTATGTATGGTTTGGGAGACAGATTTTATATAAGTCAATGACTTACTTCTGTATCCCTTTCATATTGCTGTATATTGCTATGTCATGTAAAGATTGTTATATTTATATTCATGTGTACAGTATACTGAATAAAATATTTTTACACTTAATAAAGTTTGTGTAAGCGAAAGTAGGTCATTTAAGTTGCCAACTAAAATGACCTAGAATAGATATTTTTAAAATCTTTTTTATGAAAAACTCAAGGCCGTTTTAATTTTTTAAGCCGGCTAATCACGATCATATACAATAACGAAGCTGTAGTAAGAAGCTTTCTGCAATACATCACTATAAAATATTTCCCGCTGATAGAGCAATGGGGCCTTTAAGAGTATATTTGTGAATTTTCAGGAAAGTTTTCTAAAGGGTTTAAGAGCTATATTCCATTTAGGGCAGAGATTCAGAGAGCAAGAGTTGTCTTGTTAAACATGATATTTTAAACACCTGCATCTACTAAGTTTCATGAAAATACAATGAAATGTAATAGATCATCTGTAGCCTAAGCAATTGAGCCGCCACACGATATAACCAACAATGTGATTATGCGCCCAGCGCAGACTCGGATCAGCCTGGGCATCCGCCCAGTCTGATCAGAGTCTTTGCTGTCCGCATGGAAGTAGCTTAGACCCTTAGTTATACCCTTTAAGTGCTTAGCGAAGAGTCTGATCAGACTGGGCGGATGCCCAGGCTGAGTTGAGTCTGTGCTGGGCGCACAGCCACTTTGTTGATTTTCTCATGTCGCAGCTCATTTTAAGAAAGGTCAGCTGACCCAAAATATAAGATTTCAAGCCTGTCTAGCTTTCTGGTGACATTATGTCTTATTGAAAATATTTCAAGGGTAAAGAAGCAATGGCTCGTAGAAGAAATTTTGGCAAGGACAACTAACTGATAAGATACGAGACCAAAATTGAGCCATGACATGAGAAAACCAACCAAATGGCAAGTGCACCCAGTGAAGACTCAGATCAGCCTGGGCATCCGCCCCATCTGATCAGAGTCTTTGCTGTTCATGTAAAGGGTAGCATAGGGCCTAAGCTAGCTCCATGCAGACAGTGAAGTTTCTGATCAGATTAGGCGGATGCCCAGGCTAATCTGAGACTTCATTAGGCACAAATGCAACTTTGTTGGTTTTGTCTAGTCGTGGCTTAAATGCTGTGTTTCTTATTAAGGACATTTCGTCACATTAAGATAAACACATCTATAGGTGAGGTTTAGTGTAAATTTTTCAAAGGGTTAATGAGCAATAGTTCTAACAAAACAACTGCCAAGGGCAGATAACTAAAATTATAATATATCAGAAATTCTCTGTCTTGTTAAAAAAATCTCATTAAAATGAATGCATCGAATGAAGAATGAAATTCAACATTGTAAAATTGACTCATTTAGAAGTTAAGCTAGATGCTTCATTTTGCAATTTCGCAAGAGCTTCTGTTGATCTGTTGTAAACTTGCTGTCTTTAAATAAATCTTACCTTATCTATTATAAGGTAAACAAATCTATGACTGACATTTCGTAAATTTCTGCTTGAAGTGAAAGATCGTTACCATACAACCCGTACTGCGAGAGAATCACGTCCTATCCGGCCCCTAACCTCACCACTTTTGGATAGCCGCTCGGGAAGACACTAGGCTACCCACAGGGTCAGCCACTTCTCATAGCTGGCATAATAAAGACAAGATTGTTATCAAAATTTTGCCATAGAAAACTGCGGCTAAATGGAGTAGTTTCGATAACAGTGCATCCCATTTTGAGTGCATTTCTCGTTATTTTTGTCCCTTTCGGCCAGTATACTTGTAAACAAATTAATATTGAGAAAAAACAACAACATCTAATGACAATGAGGAATTAACTAGTTAAACTTACTGTCATGACCATGAGTAATAGTACTGTAGCTTGCCTATATGGCTGTACGATGTAAATAAGCTATATCTTCGTGTCAAAATGTGCTCGGTTTACTTTGAATGTGTAACTCTTTCAAATTCATTATTGGTATAACTGCAACTGCAGCATAACTTACCGTGAGCTATAGAACACAAGTGGTTACATGTTTAGGTGTAAACATGTTTAGGAATATGTCATATAGCTAAACATGTACGCCTTTTCTATTATTTTCCCGGACAAAATCTGCTAAACACGTTTTATTCTGTTACACGTTTCGGATGAATCCATTCTCTCTTTTCCCCGTTGAAGAACGAAAAGAAGAGACGAACATGTTGACAGAGGAATTTTTCAAAATAAAAGGTAAATATAACCAGTTTTGTACATGTTTAATTTCTAAACATAAACCTAAACATGTTGCAAATTGAACATGTTACGATTTTAACACAGAAAATCGGACTGCATTTTTTGCATTGATTCTAAACACATTTTTTACCGTGTAATCATTCACCAGGATGTGGCTAACTTAGGGGAGAGTCGGGTAGCTTCGGACAGGCGGCAAAATTCGGACCTATCATGGCAAACAGTGAAAATCATTATGAGCCGTCTCATCAGGATTTTCACTGTTTGGCCGGTTAATTTTGTTTTAATTCCAAACAACTGACATACAAAGGAAACAATGTCACTGCCCGAATTTACCCGCCGTCCGAAGTTACCCGACTCTCTCCAACCCGTGGATAGACGAGGTGTACGAAGCAATGAGCGGATAAATGTGAATTACAGTTCTAGGCCTAAAGGTTGAATATGCCGATACCAAAATGTTTAGTTTTCTAGACAAACAATATGAAAGTAGTCAAAGTTCCCAAACCATATATATGTCCAAACTAAATATTTCATCAAAATGACTCACAAAATGGGGTTGTTTTTAGCATGAAACGAAAAATTTCCATTTAGTGTCGTCGTGAAAATACGATTTTTTTTTTTTTTACAAAAAAATTATAACTCTCGGATATCCGCATACACAGACATTGCTCTGCAGTCCGTTGAGGTATTGAAATAATTTTCATACCAAAGTACGTGCCCTCAAGAGGTCCATAAAGCTGCGCTGTACTTCTGACCGATCTCTACGCATTACAAGCGAAGTGATGCGAACATTAATTTTCATTTGCTTGAATTTACCTGTTTGTCACGTAAAAAATAGAATAGAGAAAAATCGTATTAAAAATCGAATTTCGATTAGTTTTAATGAAATGTGAAGTTGGACCATTGATAAAATAATATTTAGATTTTACCGTGTAAATATTTTTTAAAGCAGATTTTTTAAAACTTTACCCCCTGTTCAGATAACGTCAATATTTTAGCGCCAAACTGAATTGGGGCGCTGAGAGCGGTTTTCGACATATCCTTTAATTCCGATAAAACAATGTCGAGTTAATCTGAATCTATGAAAATGAAAAACGAAAAATTTGAAGAAATTTCTCATTCCGTTTTCTAGACAAAAGAGCTCAAACGGTTCAGGGGTTCATTTTTCCCGGTTTTGCTTTTTCGGAAGTAACTGACGTCGCGATGTATGAGGTTCGTGAGACTTCAATAAACGAGACCTCACGTTACGCAAAATAAATATCTTTAACGGTACATTAGCGGTGCAATACAAATATCTTTGCAAAAATGAACCTCTGGCATATCTGGAAAACGGAATAAGATATTAATTCATTTTTTTGTGTTTTTCGTGCAGCTATCTTCTCTAGAAAAGATCATAGATGTTTTACTAGAAACTAAACAATTACCGGATAACATTTTTGGGAAAAAATTCCCTTTGACATTGAAAACAACGTCATGATCGGAATATGGGTGGGTGGGGGGGTGTAGTTAAACAACTGTTCTTTGTGAAAAAATTACACGGTAAAAACTTTAAATGATTTCAAAAATTACATGTAAACATATTTCATTCAAGCATATCAAAATTGTCAGTAAAAAAAAAAAAAAAAAAAAAAAAAAAAAACCTCCGAAAAATGAAAAATATTTCAAAATTTTAGTCATATTTTTCGGAGCTGTTTTTTCTCTCTATCTACGCTTTTATGTGAAGCTATATCCAGTAGCTAACGAAAAGTCATATTTGCCTAAATCAGCACAAATGCGGAAATATTTGGAAGAAATAAAAACACATGTTGAAAGGTCTCTTGACGGTTCGCACTCTTGGTTCGCACTCTTGTATGAAATTAATTACAATATCTTCAGGGAGAGCACAAAAAAAAAAAAAAAAAAAAAATGTAGAAATTATATGTAATCGAGCGCTATTTATTTTGCCCAAAAGCGGCAAACACTCACATTTTCATGTCGTCATAGTAAAAGAACTTGCTTCACACTTAAAAGAAAATCATTTCGTAATTAAGAAAATGCTGGACTTCTTGATCATTGTTCGTTTACACGAAAACTGAAAAAAAGGTTTTGTCCTATCCCACCTAAAATTGAGATACTCTTATCAGTTAGTGTAAATTGTCTATTCTATTATATTCTATCCCATAAGCTTGCAAAGGTCGTTGTCAAAATTAGCTTCTAGTTTAGTCTATTCCATAACCTTGAAAGGTCGTTTAGGCACCACAGATGACTTTACAGCAA
Source organism: Ctena decussata (assembly GCA_963989385.1). Taxonomy (NCBI): domain Eukaryota; kingdom Metazoa; phylum Mollusca; class Bivalvia; order Lucinida; family Lucinidae; genus Ctena; species Ctena decussata. The sequence continues at coordinate 1,674,153 of OZ022507.1, read as the reverse complement.
AACCACCTCAATTTCCGTTTCGTGACCATGGTAAGGAGTTCATCATATTTGGAATTTTCTGCGAAAACCGTCTCATCTCAAAGGCCTGTGTTCTTTTCTCTTACTCAAGTGTCAAGGTCAATGATTCAGAGGCATACAGAAAAATACAAATGACAAGGAAGTGCAGCGTTTTCATCTTTGATCCAAGAGATGCGTTGTTATCGCTCCATATTAGCTTAAGCTTTGTAAGAGCTGCAGTGGCTAGTGCAGTCCTTGAGAAAAAATCGGTGTTAGGCCATCATCGGAGACAACTATCCCAAGGTATTGGACGCTTGTTCCTCCAACAGCCGGTATGCTCTGTTGCTTTGTTTCTGTTGAGGCAAGTTTCGATCTCTTTTCACTGAACGCCTATCCAGTCCTGTTTTGCTTTCTATAGGGCCTTCTGAACCCTCCTGTTAGCGTCCTTGTATTATTTTCCTCTTTCTGCTTCATACCACCTCTTCTTCAAAATTCTCCTTTTATCGCAGATGTCGAGAACAGCTCTGGTAACCCGAGGCCTTTTCCTGCGACTTTCCTTTCCAAGTGCCTCACTGGCTGCATCAGTCACTGCTATATTATAGGTGATAATCATGATATCTATGTCCATATCATTTCTCTCAGAACTGTGATGCGAATTTTCCAACTATTGTTGCCTGAAAAGTGGATGCCACATCTGGGTTCCTTAACTTCTCAAGATCAAACCTCAAGCTTGACTGGGTTGTCTTTCTGGCCTTCTTCAGACGAACCCATCATCATCAAGCTATTGTCAGTTCCTATGTCTACACCAGGAAAGCTCCTTATCCTATTAATGTTATCTCCTGTTCGTAATCGGTTCTTCACTAGGATGTACTCAATCTTATTGTGGAGTCTCTTCTTGGCTGTGCCATTTCCATCATCTTGATGGTTTGTGAGGCCAAGGGTGTTCGTCAATACTAGATCGTTGAAGGTTGCAAACTCTAGTAGTCTGAGACCTCTCTCATTTGTCGCGGCATGGCAGTAGTGTCCACAAACGTTAGCCCAGTCTGCATGTGCTTCCTAGCCACCTTAAGCATTCCAGTACCCTTGTACAACCAGAATGGCATCTTTTGGTGTTTGGTCTATGATTTCCTGAGAAGTGGTCGACCTCATCGTCATTATGTTCTGATGTTGGTGTATAAACTTGTATGATGGTAATATTAAAAGCTGTTCTCAAACGGATTGAGATCAGTCTGCTGGAGACTGGTCGGCATCCCAAGACAGCACTCATCCTGTCCTTATGCACAAGAAATCTAACCCCATACTCATGTGTGCCATCTCCACTGAAATAATTATTGTGTCTGTCATCTGTTGACATCTCACCAAAGTTTTTCCAGCGCATCTCACAGAGCCCCAGTATGTTCTCACAGAGCCCCAGTATGTTCCAGTGATACCTGTCCATTGCATAAGTCAGCTCTTCAAGTTTCCCAGCAGGCCTCAGAGTCCTCACGTTCCATGTTCCACTAGAGATGTTCTCCCTACCTCTAATTTTCTTGATCTTTGTTACACCAGTGACATACTTGTCACCTACGTCCCCATGTTCAACAGTAGGTGCGGTCAATGTTATCCCGGGCTGCGACCGATCCGGTATTAGTTTAAACTTTATTTTATTTGTATAAACATAAATACAAAATACATTTAAACACATTTCTAAACACAATATTTTTATACAAATGGGATTCAGAAGAAAGTCAACTGACTTTTTTCAAATCTGTATCCCAATCTTGCAATAAAAGTAATGCTTATATAAAAAGTGATTTGAAATTACAATAGACAAAGTTGTTACTACAAACATGAAGAATCTTATGGTTTTGCTATTATGCAATAAGTATTTCAAAAGAAAACATTTCCATTTCGCACACATCCTTGGCTCCACGGGAATAGGAAAATGTTACACTAATATCAAAAGTTATCTACACTCTCAGAACATCTTGAGTTTGAGATGTACAAGTCGTCAAGGTGAAGTAAATGAGAAAATGATACATGTTAAAATAGGTTTGAATCTATACAGAAGTAACCAAGTTTAAGTATATGAATTCCACCCATAAACGAGTTCGGCTATATCAATGTGTCATCAAGATGAGTGAAAAGAAAAATGTATGTAGCAAGCTGATGCCTTGTTTATTTTATGACTGAAAATGCATTAGAACACGCAAGCTGGTAAGATGTACACTCAATTTATTTGAAAACGCTTAGTTTTTAGGACAAAGTTTTGAAGAGCCAGAAAAATATCTTTGTTTTATTCCGTGGAAAGTTCATCATTCCCAAAAAGTAGTACATTTAGGGTTGGTCTGCAGATCATCGAAACTGTATTGAATAATTCTTGCCTTAAATTGCTATAACGATTACATACGATTAAATAGTGATATGTATCTTCAACTGAACCACAAAGGCAAAGAGGACTTTCAATTAAATTTTTTTGAAAATAGATGTAGATTTAGAGAACTACAATTAGTTCTTAGCCTCGCATGATATATCTGGCTAAGCCGTTTCCCTGTATAGTAAAATTTCGGAGGGATCCTTATATCCCTGCTTAATTTATGCTTAAAGACACTAAGACTAGGAGAGGATCGTATTTCTTCTGGAAGCTCATTCCAGTCGCGAATAACAGAAGGTAAGAAAGAGTTGAAGTAAAGTTGTGACTTAGCACGTATAGCATGTAAGTTTGTTGAATTACGTAACGGGTACGTTGAAGTGCTTCCAACTGTTGGTGGTACTAAAGAGGATAAGTAGTCAGGAGATAGATCATTCTGCATCTTATAAAATAATTGGAGTTTATGCTTTTTTCTTCGGGACGAAAGTGTTTCCCAACCAGTTTCTAATAGTTTCTAATAGGAGAGAATTAATAGAGACAAGTTTAGTGGCACCTGAAACTATACGAGCAGCTTCATTTTGAATTTTCTCAAGGTCGTTTACTTCATATTGTGCACAGTTGTCCCATACAACATCAGCATACCCCAAGAGGGGACGTATACAAGAGAAATAGATAGTCTAGAGAAATAGATAGATAGATCCGGTATTAAGGTGTTATTATGATTGTTCATCATGGTGTTCCTGTTTCACCTTCTAAGAATAATTTTATGTTCTTTTATTATGTCCCCCCCCCCCCCCCCCGTGACGATAGTAAGGGTAGAGGGGGAGGGGTCATTAATCTGTCTGTGTATCTATCCGTTCGTTACATACTAGGGTATAGAGATTGTGTTATCAACTCCTCCCAGAGCATTCCATGGATTTTCTTTTTCAATCTTTGTATAATATTGTTGACATGAAAAACATGTGCATGTGGCTGCTTTATGGTGGTAAATTTAACTTTTGGGAAGGATTTTTGCACCATAGCATATGGAGTTTGTGGACACAGTGAAGTTATACGTGTGATATTTCGATGGAGATGAAATTTTCTTGTTCCCACCTTTGATCCCTTTGGGATGCGATCCCTTGTCATATCCATAATTGAGCCGCGACGCGAGAAAACCAACAATGTGGTAGTGCGCCCAGCGCAGACTCAGATCAGCCTGGGCATCCGCCCAGTCTGATCAGAGTCTTCGCTGTTCGCATGGAGGTAGCTCAGTCCCTTAGCTACCCTTTAAGCACTTAGCGAAGAGTCTGACAAGACTGGATGGGTGTCCAGGCTGATCTGAGTCTGCGCAGGACGCACAACCACATTGTTGGTTTTCTCGTGTCGCGGCTCATATTTCTTTATGCCTGTGAGTATTGGACCTTGACAGCAGAATTAGAGGAAAGAACGCAAGCCTTTGAGATGAAATGCTACTGAAGGTTACTGAACATATCGTATAAGGACAATATAACTTATGAGGAAGCTCGTAGAAAGATCCAAGCATCCATTGAAGAATATGATGAACTCCTGACCATGGACAAGAAACGGAAACAGAGGTGGTTTGACCACATCTCAAGATCTTCTGGCTTAACAAATTGTCAGGGCACACTGAAAGGAAAAAGAAGAAGAAGTAGGGAAAATTGAGATGCTGTACTAGGGCAGTTGAAGACCTAGCTGGAAGGGGATTGTTGTAAAGCCATCATTGGTGCCCCAACGACCTTTCAAGGTTATGTGATAGACCAGACTAGAAACTAATTTTGACAAAATTACTAATGAGCCGCGACACGAGAAAACCAACAATGTGGTTGTGCGGCCAGCGCAGATTCATCAACTCAGTCTGATTAGACTCTTCGCTATGGGCTTAAAAGGTAGCTGAGGGTCTAAGCTATCTCCATGCGGACAGCGAAGACTCTGATCAGACTGGGCGAATGCCCAGGCTGATCTTAGTCTTTGCTGGGCGCACAACCACATTGTTGGTTTTGTCGTGTCGCAGCTCACTTGCTTTTAAACTTAGTCCTTGGTGTCATTTCTTGTAGTTTAGAGTACAGATTAGATTAAACATATTTTATTGCATAAATCACAAAAGGATCAGACACAAGTTATGACAACATTAGATCGTCTTCTCCTTAACATTTTAACAATAATATTATAAAGATACAATGGCGAATGATGAACACAAATATACTGTCAAAACACAAACCGTACACAATTATAACATTGAAAGGAAACCATGAAAAGAAAAGGTAATGAAAAAAAACAGCGAAAAAAAATGAAAGTGATAAATGTGATAAAGTGGCTCCCAAACAGCGCAAGCGTCCTCCGATACAGCAAACAAAACAATCATGAGTGAAAACAATGCTACACAGTACTCAGCCAAATCTACGTGTGTTCTTGATAAAATGTAAAACTGCGAGTATAACATTTTTATTACTATCATAATCTAGCAAAGTATTGCCATTCAATAATAAATCCAATGTCACTATGTAGTTAGGATTTAATTGTTCTAGCAATGTATTTCTTGAGTGTGTATAAAGAGGACATTCGAAGAAGAAGTGACTGACATTTTCGGTTGGTGCACCGCAACTGCAGTTTGCATAATGTATTATGTTGACATCGAATAAATCAGCATTTAAACTACTACAGTTATGCCTCAAACGTGTAAGTAAAATATTATATTTCCTTTCTCCAACGTACAAGTAATTAGGCGGTTTCAGATGCTGGTTTCTAATGTTTGCTTTAAATTGAGATACAGATAAGCTGTTTCGTATGTATGGCGGTAATTCGTTCCAAAGTTTTAAAGTCGATGGAAAAAACGAACTTTCATAGGAACACAGTCTAGTAAAGGGAATTTCGAAATTTAAACTATTTCTTAAGTTATAATTGCTAGCTGCGTTGACAGTGTTTGGAAGCAAGTCACTTAAATAACTAGGAGCTTCGTTGTTGACTATTCTGTACATGAGTACTAGCTTTTTATTTTCCCTTCTTTGGTCAAGTTTTTGCCAGCCGGTTTCTGAATAAAGAGAATTTAAGGACGCAAATATTGGAAGACCTGTTATGATACGAGCTGCATGTAGCTGAACTTTTTCTACCCTACTGGAATCAGTTGCGCTACATCCATCCCAAACTTCAGATGCATATTCTAATAAGGGCCGTATGTAGGTTATATATAATTTATTAAGTGTTTCTTTCGATAATTTATATTTGAGTTTCCTTAAAAATCCTATCTGCTTTGATGCTGAATCAATTATTGAATCTATATGTTTAGTCCATTTATTGTTTGACGATAATATTACTCCTAAGTGTTTATGAGCATCTACGATTTTAAGAATATTTGTATCAAGTTTAAGTTCGAAATTATAATCATTAAATATGTTTGAAATTAGCATAACTTCTGTTTTTTGAGGATGAAAAGTTATTAACCACTTAGTTGCCCAGTCTTTCAAAATAGTTAAATCATTATTTAAAACTCTTTCAATTACAGCTAAATTATTTGAGGAGAAGCTAAGAGAAGTATCATCCGCAAATAGACGTGCCATACCGGTTAAGTTATCAGTTATATCATTAATATATATCAAAAATAAAAGCGGACCCAAAACTGACCCTTGTGGGACGCCAGCAGAAATATGTTTCTCAGACGAATATACTCCATTTATGAATACCCTTTGATGCCTGTTTGATAAATAATCTTTAAACCAAAGTAAAAGATTGCCGATGATGCCATAATTTTCTAATTTTAGAATTAAACCTTTATGCCATACTCGGTCGAACGCTTTCGATATGTCACAAAATACATGACAACTTGTTTCGTAGTTTTCTAAAGCAATGCATGTGCGATGCACGACTTCTATTAAATGATGTACAGTTGAATGTCCCTGAAGAAACCCAGATTGGTACTTATACAACAACGAGTGGTCTGCAATATGGTTATAAATGTGCTTGTAAATGATTCTTTCAAATGCTTTGCCTACACAACTTATCAGCGAGACAGGTCTGTAGTTGCCAACTTCTGACTTATCGCCCTTCTTAAAAAGAGGCATAACATTAGCAGATTTCCATAACCTAGGATAACAATGTAACCGTAACGATAAATTGAATAATTTAGTTAAAGGTACAGATATTGTATGACACGTATATTTTAGCATCCTGTGGCTGATTCCATCGGGACCAGACGCTTTGTTTACTTTAAGGGTACGTAAAACGTCCACGACTTCCGATTGTAATATTCTTATATCCGGTATAAGTGCGTCAGTACGTTTTTCAAAATTTGGTAATACTATATTCGATTCATCGATACTTGAGATACCACAAAAATAATCATTAAATAAATTAGTTTTTTCCTCGTTAGAGAATGCATAGCTTGTATCATCTGAACGCAAGGGGGGTATAATGACCGGGTTACAACTTTTTCCCATAAATCTGCCCATTATTTGCCAGAAAGATCTACTCGTATTACTTCTATCAGTGTTTGAAATTGTGTCCGCAATATTCGATATGTAATTTTCTTTAGCATATATTTTCATGTTATTCACCTTATTTCTTTGCCGTTTATATAATAATTTATCAGAAGGATTGTTTGTTTTCAAAAATTTCTTCCTTAGCCTATCTCGTATTCTTATATTGTACCGAAGATCCGAATTAAACCATGGCTTGTCGTTTGCCCGAATTAAGACACTTTTTAACGGTATGCACTGTTTACATAAATTCAGAAATGTGTGTGTAAACTTTTCACATGCTTCATCTATATTCAAAGAAGAATTAAACAAAGCGTTCCAGTCATATTGTTCTATCAAATCGTTAAACATTTCATAGTCTGCATGTTTGTAATTCCAAACTTCACGAGAGTAAGAGCTCGATAAATAAAAATCAATTTTAATCGAAACGTATGTAGCTCGATGATCGCTTATTATATCACTAACAGCCATGGTTCCAGAATCTAACACTAAACAAGCGTCACTTACTAAACACGGATCGATTAAAGTTGATGAATGTTCATTTATTCTCGTTGGATCTGTAATAACATTGTTTAAACTGTATAAGGACAGATAATCGCGCAATTGAATGTTATTTAAATTCAAAAAATCAATATTTATATCTCCGGTTAAAATAACATACGGACTATAATCCAACGCTTCTTCAATAGAGGATTGCAGTTCAGTGACAAAATTTGATTGAGAAATTGTGAAATCACTTCTATAAAAACAGCATAGCAATAGATTGAACGATTTTAATTTAATCTCAATCCAAATTGTCTCTAAGTTAGGGTTTTCGAGATCTAATCTACGTACATATCTTAAAGCACTCGACACGTATACCATGACTCCACCCCCATTATGGGTCCTATCTTTCCTTATAGGCTCATTATAACCCTCAAAATTTAAGCAAAGTTGATCAACATTATCGTCAAGATGAGTTTCACTAAAACATAATATATGATATGATTCTGTCAAACCTTGAATGTAATCAAGCTTATTCCTAATGCTTCGTGCATTAAGATGAAATATGTCTAACGTACTAATATCTGTTGAGGATGGTCCTGGGTTTAGATGTATATCCATGCATATGATTAATAATATCAATCTGTATAAAGAAAATTCATCATTTTTTAAGTAACTCAGCATAGCTAATAACCAATAAGTAGTTAACGCACAGTAAACCTGAAAACGCATGTTTATCTTGAACACAGGAAGACTTAGCCGACGATGAGTAACAGCATAAAATGTACCAATAGCTGCCCGATAGCTAGTTATATCAATACCCATTTAATTCAATAACGCATGTTTAAGTTTGAAAAAGGGCAGCATCCTGTTGTGATATTGAAACTGTCCCGCACCAGAGCAAGCCAGCGCCGTCGTAAGAGCCACTCTAAAAACATAAACATGAACATGATGATGAAACAAGATGAGGAAATGTACATATAGATTTAGAATTACAAACATTATGCAATTAAAACAATTGCGCATCTCCGGTCAAGAGCAATTCATATAAGCTAGTTCGTTGGGATCGAACTTTATATATATATATATATATATATATATATATATATATATATATATAAATATATATATATATATATATATATATATATATATATATATATATATATATATATATATATATATTTATATATATATATATATATATATATATATATATATATATATATATATATAAATATATATATATATATATATATATATATATAACATACGGACTGGGGATATGTAATGACTGGGTTTAGTCTATATGTTGTTCTTGTAGATAAATGGCTTATAGTTTTACGTCCTTTTCAACAGTATAGGGATGATAGTGAACGAAAGTGAACAATGGAGCTCCGTTTACTGTTAGATAGATTTCCGTCTCCAACGGGAATCGAACTTAGAGGCATCAGATCAGCTGGCAAGCACAGAGGCTCATATTTATACACTGGGCTTTGGCTGAATTAATATAGCATTACACTTTCCAACAAGCTAACAGTATGTGCCAATCCTGATAAGGATGCTCCTACAAAGCAGTCTGATCAGGGATATCACATACGTATCGCAGCAGATGATGTCACCAAACCTGCTTACTGTCACACTTATTTACAACATGAACATCAAACAACAAGGCACAACTCGACTAACTTCACGCAAATTTATACGACCCGAACAATCAGCGATGTGTAAACTAAATATTGCTAACCAGTATGCAGGCACAATGTGCGATCTGGGAAAACAATGTGCTGACCCTGATCAGGTTGCTCCTACAAGAGCAGCCCGATCCGGGAAAACATTAGTAGTAAAGGGCGGCACTATGGCCTCATCCGTCCGGAGACTAAGTCCACAGCCTGGGGGAGTCTCCGGCCGGGATGAGGCCATAGATGACACCGCTTTAGTAAGCTTGAAAAGGCTAGTTTGAAATAACTTAGTCTTTTTCATGGGGGAAAGTCTATGTTAAATGGCATAGGAGATGGCTTAAGAGGCTATACAGTAATATGCGTCTGCTATGAGTCTCTTGGCCCTGTATCTCAAGACCTCACTATACCAGAGGCATAACTCTATAGCGTCAGTTGATGGTGTGAGTTGCTGTGGCATACTCTTGTTTATTCTGTTCAATTTCTGAGGCTTTACAGTAATATGCGTCTGCTATCAGTCTCTTGGTCCTGTATCTCAGGGCCTCACTATACCAGAGGCATAACTCTATAGCGTCAGTACTTGTTCCTTGGGGATTATAAAATCTTGTATCTCGAGATTTTAATGTTCTGGACTGAAATTATTTCTTACTAGCCTTCTAAAGCCTGATTTCTACATTTGATGACGAGAAGATCTCTGCTCCCAGTGTGATTGAAGTTGTGGGAATCTAGTGGAAGGTCCACATATCCACATTGAAATTGTGGTGCTGATGTGGATGTCAAGTGGAAGGTCCACATATCCACATTGAAATTGTGGAGCTAATGTGGATGTCAAGTGGAAGGTCCACATATCCACATTGAAATTGTGGAGCTGATGTGGATGATGTGGACTTGATGTGTATGCAATGTGGAGGTTATGTGGATGATGTGGATCCACAATGTGGAGTTTCCACATGTCCACATCTACACATTAGACAAATCGGCTTACCCTGTCCCATTTCTGACAGACTGACACAATGCATCTCAAAACCTCACTGTTACAATAATAAGAACTAGGAAGAAAAGAACAATTAACAACAGTTTAAATTCAGAACAACTTTATTTGTCCCGCTCATCTATTCATTACGACAGACAGAGGATTAGGACCGTCCCTCTGTCTTCGTTTACATAATGATCATTAGTCTTTCATAGTAAATAAAACTTTTTGATAGGTCCCACTGCAGGTCTACTATTATTTAAATGATCTCAATGCTTTGCCATCGCTGAAATGGTTAATTTCAAAGTCCTATCAAGAATCAATGTCATTGGGTTTCCTCTTCAACAGTTAAAGTTGGTCTTTCATATTCGTCAAGTTTTCGTTCAAGTAGATATCTTCTTTTTTTCACTGCATACTGCATCGCCTCTTCTTCATCATAGTCTTCATCTTCTTTCAATCTGTGAGCTGTTGATATTACTTTCTTGTGGATAGGATCTTTTCTCAAAGCAGACCCGAGTGCCACGAGGTCTTGATACTTGGTAACCAGCGTTGATCTGTATTTTGGTTTCAGTTCTTCATATGCCATTTCCTCAGCTGATTCAACATCGATGCTAGGTGTCTCCTGCATGGTATTTTCCACTGTTTCATCGAACTGATCTTGATTGTCTCTGTAAGTACTTCTCATTAGTCTATCCCAAGGACTTGTCTTTTGAATTTTCCTGCGTTTGGCTTTCTGTTTTTCCTCTTTACTGGCAGACTCACTGTCTGTCTCCACTTCTGACGGTTCTGTGTCTGGATCGTCCGAGAGTTTACTATAATCATATTCTCCAAAGATATCATGTCCTTTCATTCCCTTCAAATATTTTCTGTTTGTAGTTACATCCGATGCTTCTGAGATAGTACTTTCTTCGCTGTCAGACATAGTTGTAGTTGCTTTACAAACACCACTGGACGTATGTCTTCTCAGGCTGTCTGATCGAGCAAATTCACGGAAGCACTGCTTGCACTGGTATCGACCCATTAACGACTGGTTGAAGAATGAAGTTTTATCCCTTGACTCTTTCTTTTATAGTCTGCAATAGATATTGAAGAACTTGTGCTAAGTTTGGTAAACCACTGCAATTCTTACATTTTTACCAATTGCATGCACTTTTGTGAACTAAATGATGTAGAAAATTGTGAAAAAAATGTGTATAATTTAATATCAGTTTTATTAATTCTGTCAATAGTCTAAATACCAACTGAATTTTAAGAAACCTACATTTAGTAAACTGATACAACTTTCCAATGTTACTCAATCATCATAGCATTAAAAAAGTGACTAACACTTTATTTCATTGTTTTTTAACTCCAGCTTGTTCCCTGTCTGTCTGTTGATATCTTCTTTAGCTTCACTACGTCTATGACATTTCTGACCCCCAGAATCATTCTTTGTCCGCCTGGAACGTCTTAACTGTTTATTCTTCTTGTGTATGTATCCTTTGAGTTTGTGTTGCTTTTCTTTCTCCTCACGACATAATGAACGAATTTCTGCTCTGCATAGTCGGCAATACTTTAAAGGTCTACCCTCTCTGAGCCTTTTGTCCAAAGCAGTTGACAATCGTTTCATGAGGTATCGAATCTGTCCAAAGGTAGAAGGATTTCTTTTTCTTTTTTGTACAACAGGAATGACAGGCAAGCCTGAAGATTCACAAGTTAGCCCACAGTGTGCTTTTGTTAGGTTATTGGAACTACCAGACATTCTGCTTTCTCTCAAGATTTTACTTGAAATGGTGACGTTTGTAACAGTGTGTTGTATTTATACTTATTTTGTATATCTTTTTTTATTTAATTCGCCGCCTGAAATGTAACTTAATTAAAGTCTTTCCAGAGCTGAACTGAATATTTTTACCGGTATCACCTTTGATACTGATATGAACTTGATCAATATAAGATTTTCCCACTGGAACGTAGTGCATGTTGACAAATTCTTTGTGTGACTGCTGAGAGCGTTTTGAATTCTCAAATGGTACAACTCTCAAAATAGGGGCCGTCACGTCACCAAGGTATGTATAATCAACTACATCTGAGTACACGTACAAGCGATTATGCAATATATTTAGGTCTACTCCATATTTGAAAGCATATGATTCGTTTCCAATGGGGTTTTCTGACATATCCGGATTAACTCCAAGAGCTTGTCCAAGTGAAGCTGGAAAGCGAATCCTGACCTGGTTTGGATTTTGTGCAACAACTTTTAGACGATTTGTGCTTTTAACATAAGTAATGCTGATAGAAGCATTTATTTGTTTCATTAAAGATCCATGTTTTGTATCTATAACAGATTGCATCTCATCCACCAAATGCTGTGGAGAGTTGTAATTTCCTTCAGGAAGAAATAATTTATATTCATGACAGCCCTCTCCACTAGCACACAAATCCTTTGTGGTATCTATTCCTTGAGCATTTAATACCGCTTGGTCCAGAAATGACAAAAAGAAAAAGTTATTGTTTTCTGAAATATTATTGACTCGAGATGGTGTAATTAATTCCACCAAAGCAACTTCCCACTTTTCGCTTTCGATATTTATCGGGTGATCTAGTCTCACAGTAAAAGAGCTTTGTGTGTTTTGAGGGAAAGTTTTCAGAGAACCATCGCTCAGAAGTGTCAGATAGAAGTCCTTCATGATCAGGAGATGAATTATAACTCATCAAATATCTTAAACTGCTTTGTTTTTTTCTCTTGCTTCTTACTTCTCTCTGTTCAAAACTAGAATGAATTCATATCTGAACATCACACTTATATACCGGATAGCATTTTGAGTTTCATATATTATTTCACACAATTCTCATCAAAATTGTAGTGCCACAAAAATGCAATCTTTATTTCTTGCATGCCAGTAAAGACAAAAATATGCACTTAAAAATTTAGCAAGAAGAGTGTGCTGTACAGCACTATTTCTCCCCCGGTCGGTTACCCTATGCCTGGGAAGCCCTGGCGATTTGAAGCCATATCTACATGATCACAAGTCCTGAATGTCGCTATGGACCAGAGACCTGCCAGCGGAGGTACCTTTTACGGAACCATGGACGTTCCGACCCCTTAAGCCATAAGGCTTCTACTGTTTCACATGTAATCGATAGACTTCGCATCTGCGGGCCCAGGCGGTATAACCGTTGTGCACACCAGTTCCAGTCCAGTGGTGACCGGCAAACCAGCAATATTAATATGTTAGTTTCCAATATATATACCTAAACATAAACCCAGTTAACTGGAAACAAGATTGGACATTTGCATATCATGTATATGTTATTTGAATAAGGTCATGTTACTATTTATAGTAACACATTTTAAAATATAAAAATTAATTAGAGAATAATAAAATCTACATTTTGGTGTTTATTTTATCAAAATCGGCCAAAAAATAACGAAGTTATTCAATTTTTCATATTATGGTGTGATTACAAGGGAGGTAAATCTGGATTAACTTTGTTAATTCTATTAATAGACAAAACAAGTAGTAGCTTTCAGAAAAATGATACAAATGAAAAGTGAATACCTGTATGTATGTATCACTTCAGTTATGAGTATATTTTGTGTTAAGTACTAGCTCTAAAATAAAAGAAGCATCTTTTGCCAGGCATGTGCACTGCGCATGCGCGGAATTTGGAGGGTAAGAAAACTGTAATAACTCCAGATTGCCTTGATGGATTTTCATAATTCTTTTTTATTGGAAAGAGCAAGTAAAAACCTACCAAATACTCTTAAAATAAATTGTCATACTGCGCATGCGCGGAATATGGAGGGCAAGAAAACTGTAATTACTCCAGATTGCCTTGATGGATTTTCATAATTCTTTTTTTATTGAAAAGAGCAAGTCTAAACCTACCAAATACTCTTAAAATAAATTGTCATACTGCGCATGCGCGGAATATGGAGGGTAAGAAACCTGTAATAACTCCAAATTGCCTCAATGGATTTTCAATTTTTTTCTTTATTGGAAAGAACAAGTCAACACCTACCAAATTTTGTTTCAAAATAATAAACCACAATATGCATGTACAGAATAGAAGGTAGGAATCAGATATAACTCAGAATCAGGATGTATGAGGAACAAGTGAACCCCTTGGCAGTTGGCATTGTAACAGTGAGGTTTTGAGATGCATTGTGTCAGTCTGTCAGAAATGGGACAGGGTAAGCCGATTTGTCTAATGTGTAGATGTGGACATGTGGAAACTCCACATTGTGGATCCACATCATCCACATAACCTCCACATTGCATACACATCAAGTCCACATCATCCACATCAGCTCCACAATTTCAATGTGGATATGTGGACCTTCCACTTGACATCCACATTAGCTCCACAATTTCAATGTGGATATGTGGACCTTCCACTTGACATCCACATCAGCACCACAATTTCAATGTGGATATGTGGACCTTCCAGTAGATTCCCACAAGTTCAATCACACTGGGAGCAGAGATCTTCTCGTCATCAAATGTAGAAATCAGGCTTTAGAAGGCTAGTAAGAAATAATTTCAGTCCAGAACATGAAAATCTTGAGATACAAGATTTTATAATCCCCAAGGAACAAGTACTGACGCTATAGAGTTATGCCTCTGGTATAGTGAGGTCTTGAGATACAGGGCCAAGAGACTCATAGCAGACGCATATTACTGTATAGCCTCTTAAGCCATCTCCTATGCCATTTAACATAGACTTTCCCCCATGAAAAAGACTAAGTTATTTCAAACTAGCCTTTTCAAGCTTACTAAAGCGGTGTCATCTATGGCCTCATCCCGGCCGGAGACTCCCCCAGGCTGTGGACTTAGTCTCCGGACGGATGAGGCCATAGTGCCGCCCTTTACTACTAACATTGTTTTTGGAGAAACTATCGTCGCCAGGTTTATTTACTTGCCTACATACACACACAAATAACGTTATGGTTATTTTATAACAAAGACGTATAACATGACATTTCATTCATTAGAAATACAATTCCTCGCCAAAATACTAACTTGGCGTCGTGTTTAAGTTTCACTGCTATCCTGTGCTAATCTAACTGAAATATGTTAGCCCCATTTGGGTGGAAGCGACTCCCCACTGGGCACGCAGAGCTGAACCAACATTGAATCAACAAAGTTGATTCAATATTGGTTCAACGTTGTGTGCCTGCTGGGCTCATGATCACGCTCTCTATGCCTGAATCATATGGAGAAAGATGTACACAAAATGACGACTGTTTTTTTATCAATACATTATGAACAAATAATTTGACAGACTGGACTGTTGAGCAGACCCTGTTCAAACTCTGTTTTTTTGCTTAGGCAACTATGTCGTAATAGCATAAAGTACATATTAACATATTGAACAAGAAACACAATCTTCACGTGGCGCAGGTGGCTCTAAATTCTTTATTTAAGGTCAGCTCATTCATTGGAGTGAAAGGTCACGTGATGGACCCTGTACGCAGATTTGCTAAAACTGGTTTGCTACCCACAAGCGAATCAATCGACCGAAATACGTGACAAATTTTAACCAATAGTATCACCAGATACCTGGCCTGCGTTACATGAGAAGGTATCTCAGGACATGTGATGACTCAGATCGATCTGCGCAATTGCAGTCCTATGGAAGTAGCCCCGCATTTATCAACCAGTCATAAATCCTGGTTCTGAAGGAAAAATGAAAATGAAGTACAATGTACAGACTGATCATCTAACAGAAATGCGCAGGTCGATCCCAGCCCTCACAGCACTTAACTGTCCATGTCCATTTTCACGCTTCGGTTCTCGTACACAGAATATAGACACCTGTTCAAAATCAACATTTACATCATTGTACATGCCTACTTTATTTGCTGACAATGCAGATAACATAATTTCTATACTAATTTTCTGAAATCAAATATTAATATGAATCCTTACAAACATTGTAGAGTCAGATTCGTCATCACAATGCAGTTGCATATTAACAAATGTACCTTAGCAGAAGCTGCACACCCAGATCCGACGCCGCATTGCGCAGTACCATTTTTAACTAGCACTGATAAACATACAGGACACCTGTTGGAAGTCACAATCGCAGCCTGCCATTATTTGTCAATTATGCTTTAACAATGGCACCCTCTTATGATAAACATTGTCGATGCACTTTGGAAGTTGCACTGCGCGGCGTCTGATCCGAGCCTGTGTCGATACAATGCCACTTTATGATTAAAATATAGATCAATGTTGGAAGTCACTCGTTGCGGCGCCTGATGTGAGCTTTCACTATAACGCATCTACAATATCTGCATTGCACGCCTGTGTAGTCAACTCCTTTCACAGATTTCAATAGATTATTTTTAGAGCATCTCTATAAATATTGTAGATAAATGCAAATATTTATGTGTGTTGATTACAGACAGTTTTGTGATGTACACAGACCTGTGCCAGGTACCGCGCGGGGGCATCATTCGTGTCTTTCAGACACAATTTTCTGTTGTTTTAGCTGACATGGCCCGAAGGGCCATAGTGAGCTATTGTAATACCATTTAGCGTCCGGCGTTCTTCGTGTGTCGTCCGTCAACAATTGAAAACAGTTTATTCAAACATGTTTTCTGAAACAACTGCATGACCTGATTGCCGGGTTTCAAAGTTAAAGAAGAAGAAAAAAAAAAAATGAGTGAGATTGAGCATCTAATCTGCCTTCGTTACATAACACGTATATAAAAAATCTGTGGCGGCGTTATGTCACAGTGACATCCTTTCTGTTTACGAGTCTGGTTCTGCCCAGACGCCAAAATCTAAAATCAGCTTATGTATCAGTCTTTGAACCGACTGCCCTATTAAATTTGTCAGGGTCACTGACGAGGCTTTATTAGCCGAAACTACGTAGTCTGGCCCATGTATCTACTTCTGTATGTATTCTCTGCTCTTGAAGGAACTTTTTAAGATTTTAATTACACGGCACTAATGGTTCTCAAATTTTCACATGGAGTTTGACCAGACTGTAGAGTTTTAAAATTATAAAATTTGGTCAAGTCGGAATCCAAGATGACCGCCGTTACTTAAATTAGCCAAAAACAACAACAACAAAAAAAAAATCAACAGACCATTTAATTACATCAACATAATGTAACCTTTTTTCATACCCTATATCCAGTGTAACAGGCTGTTGTTATTGGCAGTTACAAAATCTATGAAATTGGCTGACATACCGTAACGGTTACTAATAATATAATTTCATTTCATAGGCTAAGTTAATGAGCACATCCCAAAATATTTATATACATGTATTTATTTATTTATTTATAACAAATTTCTGACACAAATACATCATCATCATCATCATCATTCTTTATTTCCTTTTTCAAGATTTATACAAATATAATCAATTACATAGAACACAATAACACAAGGCAGACTAAAATTACCATACTTACAAAAACACTACAACAAAGAGCATTAAAAATCACAATCACAATCACAGCCATCCCTCGATATCTCAAAGTCAAAGCTAATCTCAAACTACCGATATCCCAAAGTAAATTTTCTGTTCCCAGAAAGTCCACTTTAAGACATCAGCAGTTTGATGCAGCAGGAGTTGAAACATCAATAAAATTGGGAAAAAATGACCAAACTATATTCCTCGACATAAGAGAGTAATTTGAGATATCAGTGTTTAAGATATCGACAGCTGACTGTACATGCTAAAACAATATTTTTTCATTTTTATATATGAAATGTCCGTGACTCGTATGGTATTTTGGAAGCATATGTCCTGAACCAAACTGTCTGTAGTATTAATATTTAAGTACTGTAAAATTGTTTTGAACAAGAAACAATATAGTTTGCTGATAAGATCATTAAAGTCCTATACTCCTCATCAGTCAATATTTCTGTTTCTTTTGATCTTTTACCAAGTAAAAAATGAAGAAGTTCTTTATTATCTAGACCACCTACATAAATACTGAAATGTGGCGGATAACAATCAACAATGTATTCTAAAAACTTGTCACGAATATGTAGAGTAAGCTGACATGATGTGACAACATGCAACTGTAGTAGACCAGGCTGGGTCGAACCAGGGGGTGCGTCCCGACCGGGTCCAAGGTGTTGCTTTTTGCTTCGCGTTGTGTTTTGCTTAATTGAGAAAGTGAACTGACGGAATACCCAGGTTCAGGATCACTGGATTTGAGGCCTAATGGGAAACTAGGGTAAAAGTTATAGGTTTCAAATTAGAATAGATTTATTTACAAGATAAAAGTACATATTCTGGTTGCAATTAGATTTTACAACATTATCTAAACATATATTTTGACTTCTTAGTTTTGCTTTCATTGGTGGACATGTTGAATCCTGAGGAACAGCAGATTGGTCGGTTGTTTCGCTATAAACAAGACCAATCTGCTGGGGCACACTCCATAATGCTTTACATTAGGAGTCTTACAAATGGAGGTACCACCGTTGACTCCTTCCGCTATGAGGGTGTATAATAACACATATTATTAGACAACGGTGTACAAATAAATTCATGTCATTCTATCATCTTAATTACAAATTCAATGTATCAAATTCAATATAGCTGCAATGGCAATATAAATTTGGTACAGACATGACAAATCTTATTAAAATAAGCATTTTAAGGACAAAGGAATACTTATACATTCATTATCATCAAGATTACTGCATTTGTTTTCAAGGGAAATAAATCTTGCAACAACACAGGATAGCATTACAAGTGAAAGCTTTCACAAAAACATGTTTCTATTACACTCCTTCCTTGTTGTTTTTAAAATTTTACGTAAGGAATATTTTACATTACATAGAGCACTCGCAATAGAAATATGTTTTGAATAAACTAATTTTGAAGCAAGAAAGCAACTTAAATATTGCAGCTTTCGTCATTACACTGTCACAAAACAAAATAGTTCCACAATTTCACAAGCATCTCAAAATGTAAACAGTAACACAACTGTGATAATATATTTACAAACAGAAGCGTTACTGACAGTAGGACATTTCTTAAAATACTTAAGCTGGAAAGTCCCATTTCCAACACCTGATCATGTAGCCATAAGTCTGAATGGCACAGGACATTTGATCATAAGATCTGATATTGGGGTAGTAATCTCCCCTTGAGTTGTCATAGGCTCTGTGCTTCAGCTTTATCACAGCTTTGCATGCAGCTTTATGCAAGCAAGGAAGCTGAAAGCTGTGGTAATCTGAAACTTCCTGTGTTGTAGGCATGCGTTCACCATCTGTATTGGTATTACAGGAAGCCTGACAACTCGTATCCTCAGTACTTTCAACTGAAAGTGATATGTCATCATTTTCTTCTAGAGGGCTATGTTGGAACAAGTCACAAATATTTACCACTGTATTTGTTTGTACATGTGACTGTTGTTGTGTTGAGATTTCATTGCATTTATTTGAATATGGAATCTCAACAACAACTTCAACAAGGTCCCAAGTATAGTGGTCCTCAGAAGAGACTGATATCTGTAACTGTCTGTGTTCTTGAAGAACATCAGCCAGTGACCTTGACCCATATCCGGTACATGGTTTTCTATAGCTTCGTGCTTTACAAAATTCAAAAGGTCTGAACCTTTGATTTTTACATGATTGTCTGAGCAGCTTATAACTACATGCATTTGGATATTCATAGCTTGATACAGTATCGCTGGCATTGTTTGACAAATTATATTTGTTATGTTGTCTACATACAAAACAATCACTGAATGTAATGACTGAGGGCAGTGAAACAGTATATGATCTGACCAGCCCCTTAATGCCTAGGCCATTTATAAATTGCCTTATGATGATGGGCTGTACTGATTGCAATGTTTGGTCTGGGAAAGCTTTTGTAGCTAAATATTTCAAATCCCAGCCATATTCTATAACATTTTCTCCCTCACGTAATGTTCTGTTGTAAAAAGCTTCTTTAAAGCTATGTTGCGGCAGGTCATATTTTTGGTACAAAGCCTGCTTTAAAACGTCATAACCTACTGGTATATACTGAAGAAGACCATTAGCGTATAATGATGCTGGCCCTTGTAAACATTTGACTAGCCAGTAAGCTTTCTGATTTTCTGGCCATGAATTTATTTGACAAGCTATTTCAAATTGGACGAAAAAGCTGTCCAAATTTTCTGAACTTCCATCAAAGCTTTCAGGAAAAATTGTGTTAACATTTGACATGCCTTAAACATGCTGACATATAACACAAATTGCAAATTACAACAAGCTTCCTATATTGACATTACATCCTGATTTGATTCACAATAGACTTTGAACTATAAACAAATTTGACAAAAAGCATATTTCAAATACAAAAATAAAATGTTTAAAACAGATATACAAAGGTTGTCATATGGCATCTAATTTCCATTAGGTTGCTCAAATCCTGGAAATCTGTGAAATGAAAATTACAATAGCAACACACTTGATCCAGTGTTTGCGGAATCAGTGTAATGCATCTAATGACATAATGAATCAATTGTAATTCTGCTACTGAAGCAGGAATTTTCCAAAGATGATATATGCTTGATTTTTTATGAATATATCTAAATCGACTAAAGTCGGAATCAGTTCTCATTAGTGCTTCAATATGCTTCATTTCATACTGATGAATAGAGCTACAGACAATTCTTCTCCAACAAACTTTCTTAGGAAGTGAAATATTCTGCAGATAATTATTCAGGAACTCTATTAAATTATACTTGGTTAAAATTTTATAAAGATCTGGAATAAAACCCATCTGAATAAAATGACTTTGTACAGCTCTTCGTTCACAAAATATAAACAGTCTTCTTAAGAAAACCTTTTTTTGTTAAACTTGACTCTGGTAGATATGTAATTTTTATGGAAAAACATCAATTTTCTTTTATCAATTTCTCCTACTAGGGATCCAACCCCCAAAAGTGTTTTACACATTATGGATCGTGTATGGCTAGGAAGATATTGAATCTTTTTCAGGCAATAATGGTGGAACACCTCTGTCTGTTTCATCTTAGTTTGTGTGATATTGTACCACATTTCACAACCATATAAAAAGTTGGTAAAACAACAGATCTGTACAACTTCAAACTGACAGATGGAGTCATTGATATTTTATCTCTCGTGCAAAATCCAAAGGTAGAGTGGAAGGCTGCTCTCCCCCGTTGACATGCATTTTAATTGCACTATCAGGTTTCAGATTTAAAGCTAAAACAATGCCAACATGTTTAGCACTTTTAGTAACTTGAAGAGATTGAGAATTGATATACCATGTAAAATGTCTTGCAGTTACTTTCTTTTATTTATTTATTTATTTATTTATTTATTTATTTATTTATTTATTGATAACACATTTCTGACACAAATACAAACATTCGTAAGAAAAAAAAAACACATATAAATAGATGTCTAAGGATTGGATGTAGGCTAGGCCTATATTTATCCAGTCCAAGACGGCACTGTAGTTACTTAGTATATGAGTTTAGCTTTTGATATATAACTGACATTTGTTGTAATATAAGTACATATTCTGCTAATTCTTACCACTCTTAAAATTATCTATACATGTATCGTATGTACATTAATAGTACCCTCTAGGAGAGGAGAAATATTTAACAAAACTGTGCGATGCACAGGCAGATCTGAGTTTCTTCTGTTCAGACATGCTGCAACGTACCTTAAATTTGCATGCCACACCAATTATGACAGTCTTCTCTGTTAACATGTACAATCTGTGTATTTCGGATAATTATGCAAAACATGAAGAAAAGGGAGAAAAAAAAATCGATCACTGTGCGCAGATGCTCAGTTGGTAGTTTTTAGCGTATTTGAGCTGCGACACGACAAAAGCAACAAAGTGACATGTGGGCCACTCGAAAACTCAGATCAGATCTTGGTTTCTGCCCAGTTTGATCAGAGTCTTCGCTATGCGCTTAAAGAGTGGATAAAGGGCAGGCTGATCTAAGCCTTTGCTGGGCGCATATGCAACCTTTTTGTGTTTGTCGTGTCGCGGCTCATCCACAGCTTATAAATGCTTGTCCATTTTCATGCAACACCAATTATTTGCAGGGTTTGCGGAGGCAAGAGTTTATTGACCATATTTCGCGTATTGCTATGTTGTAATATTAATAGACTACATATTGCCAGCCAACTTATATCCTGATTGATGGTTCATCCTTAGACCTTTATCTTGAAAATGCCATTATATTTCTGACTCGTTTCGAAATTCTGACCGTGACTAGCCTAATTACCTAAACCATGATCTTTCTGACTCGTTTCGGAAACAGATATCTGTAGACTTTCTTCATTTATTAATTAACAATTCCATTTGGGATACCCCTTTAGGAATATCAAACGTGGGGCCTGATCTGAGACCCAAACTATTTGCTGCCTAGACATTATTTCTACAAGAGTTAGACCAATTTTGTCAAATAGTTTTGATTTTTGATGCAGACGACAATTTCAGCAGACGACAAAAATACCCAGAATGCTATGGGTTAAGTCTAAGTAGATGATAAGTTTTTGATCGCGAACAGACACAATCGCTTAAATATCATCTTGGTCTAATTTTCAAATCTCCACTTTTCTACAGAATCAGGTTTTATAAACCATTTTGGACAAGGGCGTACATAAGAACTAGAATTCCCGGCGTTACGCATAAACCACCAAGAGAAGTGTATATCACAATTATCTGGGGCCTTTCTATCAAGGAGATTCCTTACAACTATGAAATTCGCTCTGGAGGAACTGTCTAAAAAAGACTGTTCCTCCAGAGCAAATTGCATAGTTGTAGGGAATCTCCTTCACAGAAATTTAGCCTTAGCAACAGAAAAAGACTGTTCCTACAGAGCAAATTTCATAGTTGTAGGGAATCTCCTTCACAGAAATTTAGCCTTAGCAACGACTAAAGTCGTTTTATATACTGAACAAAAGTGAAAACGCTACACGTGATTTTTCTTCTAATTTTCTGTGTTTATGGAGCCAGAAAAAATAATGAATAAGAATGCATTTTAAAGCTACATGCATGTGTAAGTCCAAGATACTAGAGTAAAACTGTAAAAGCCATTTCAGATAAAGCAAACACATTTCAAAGTGGACAGGGGTGCTGTTTTTTTCGGTGCAAATAAAGGAAGTCGATCTGTCATTTTACACTTTATTAAAAACACGGAGTACACCGTACAGTTATCCTTATTTTGGCTTAGGCACACAATCAGTGTTCCAGAAATGTCAAAAACGAAAGCACACATCAATTTGCGCTTTCATATCTTTGAAAACCAGTGTTGAAATATCGCTATCTCTTCAAACACACTATAAGAAAGCTTGATAAATGGAAATTCCCATTAGAAATTAACTTGAGGTTCACTCAAATATTGTCTCATTTGTCTTTGAAACTAACGATGGGTAAAATGCATGATGTACTGTACTACAACAACGCGAAATAAGTTGCTCAAAAAGTGATAAACAAAGGAATAATCGCAAATTAAAAATCACTATATTTTTAATGCAAAGGGAGATAATTTGTAATTTTGAAAAATACAGTTTTTATTTCCTAGTTTTCTGGGTTACACTTATGAGTATTTTTTTGCTTTTTCTACCACTCTGGACGCAACGCTTTAGAGCAACAATTAAATGTGCATTTGCGCATGCGCATAATTGATGTATGGCAAACTAGGCTAAAATCGAATAAGGGAAGGTAACTCTGTTACGAAGAGTATCAGATGCATTATTTTAAAGACATTCTTTTGCTTACTGTCTCGCACGACCAAAAATATGTATCCAGGCATTAAAAGTAGCATTGTGTTAGTTTCAAACTGTCATCTATAATGTAGCGTTTTCACTTTTGCTCAGTATAAATACGGCTCCTGGACGTTGGCCAGAATTTGCAACTATAGCAGTTTCTTGTTAATCTCATTTCTAGTATTGTCTTTACAATATATGCAATAACGTAGCCTGAAACTTGTAGCACACAAGTTAATAAATGATTCAGACTTTAGACTCTTATTTTCTTCCACCACAAATGAACTTACTCTGCAAGCAGTTCACTAAGCTTAAACATTAGCAAATGTTTGCCATCAAACCCAACAATCAAAGTATCGTCATACTGCCTGTAGGCAAGGGAGACTGGGTTTGCTGGCATGAGAAAGGATCTAAGCCTTTTACCGTCAGATGTCAGAATCTGAAGAGTTTTATTACCACACACAATGATGTTATTTTTACTGTCTAAACATAACCCGGCAGGACATTGCAACCCAGTATCAGTGTAGTGGTATATTATGGATCCACTAGAATCTAGACAAGTTATACTGTTTTTGTTTGCATCACTGTCTGATACATAGAAATGCCCGGATGCACTTCTAGTTAGATTATCTGGCGTGCAAAGCATATATAACCGTACAGGTTCATACGCATCGTCTGGATACCCAGTATCTGTATCTTCAAACACGTTCAGCTTCCGGCTCAAAGTTCCATCATCTATGTTAAGTACAATCACTTCACCTTCTCCTAATTTGCTGCAATGTGTGGTATAAACCTCATCACCAGCAGCTACTATTCCCCAACACACCATGTCCAGCTCAATAACACTGCTTACTTGTAACTTAGGCAATATCTGTATATCACTGCTTACTTGTAACTTAGGCAATATCTGTAGGTACATTAACCGCTTTGACAAAGGCAAGGTGATAATGATTTTGTTTCTGTCGACTACTGAAACATCCCATGGCTGGCCAGGTAAATCTAGGGAGTCTATTGCCTTAAAATTACTATCCAGCAGCGTTATTGTCTTGTTTTTATAGTCACATAAGACAAGTTCTCCACCAGGTAGGAACTCAGCGCTGGATATCAGAGGATGACCTTTATCAGGCGAGGTGCCAATGTCAATTTGAGTTGGAAAGATTATTTGTCAATCTTTTACAGACGTGCTGACACCTGAAAAGTGTACAAAAATGCCAGCAAATACTCAGTTTACTCAGTGTACTCAGTTTCAACGTCCGATGAACACACACACACACACACACACACACACACACACACACACACACACAAATAAATAACGGTCGTTTCACAAATGCAAGTGTTATCCATAGGTGATTAGAAATAAATGGGATTGTCCATTTCAGTTAAACATTAAATAAATGCAATGTAGATGCGCACAGGAAAAGTCTTGTCACCAAGAGCTATCAGCCATCTAGGATACTAAAAGACATTGAATTAGTTGTTACGCATATATGAATTAGAGTAGGACAATGATTACTTTTAATACCAAGAATAAAACATGTTTAACAAAAGTGTAACATTGCAGATTTGTAATTGCAGACTGGGCGTTTTTCTTTGTGACAGTTAAGAACTTTGTTTATATCTAGCTATTACTAATTAATATCAATTCTCTGTAAAAATCAGAAAATTGCCATAGGGGTCCGGAACGCTACGTCTCAGATTTTTATCATTCTTGGTGTATGAATCAGAAATGACCCCTAAACGACAAAAAACAGTAGTAAAATTTCTGTTCGTCATCCTGTTGCCATGGCAACCAAAATAGTTTGAGTAAAGCAACAGAGTCCAAAATTTAGGGGGATAATAATGAAAATATAGCATATTAATCTGGTCTGTCCATCCATAGTTAATTCTTAGATCTCAGAAACAGATATAATAACCTATAATACCAGCTTAACTCTGTTTACAGAAACAAAAATAAATCAAGTATGTCTCACACCTAGGCCGCAATTAGGGCTTAAAGGGGACATAATTTGGCAAATTTCAAAATGTGATAAAACTGGGAATTTGCGGTTTTTTGGAACAAGTTTTCATTAGTTTAACAGAAGATGTTCAGAAAGCCACTAATATATTTATAACCAGTAATATACCAAATTATATATTTAAAAAGAAACTTGATGGAGAAATTAATATTTAAAGGTCAAGGTCAAATTAAGCAAAGCTCCTATTTCTAAACATGGAAAAACTTGGATTTTCTCATTTTTTTCCCCTAATTTTTGTAAAGGTTAACAGAATACGATAAGAAAACCACTGCTATATTTGAAAAGAACACCATGTCATTTAATGAAGCAAAACATAATACAGATCAACAAAATCAAATATGAAGGTCAAGGTCAAGCACAGCAAAGCTCCAATTTCAAAATGTTGAAAAACTGGGAATTTCTCATTTTATGTCCAAATTTTTGTAAAGGTTAACTGAAAGTGATAAGAAAGCCATTGCTATACTTGAAAAGAACTATATATCATAAAATGAAGCATAACATAAAACGGATCCAGAAATTCAAATATGAAAGTCAAGGTCAAGCTCAACAAAACATTTATTTCAAAATGTTGAAAAACTGTGAATTTCTCATTTTTTGTCCCATTTTTGTAAAGGTTAACTGAATATGATAAGAAAACCTTTGCTATATTTGAAAAAAGTAGCATGTCATTTAATGAAGCAAAACATAAAACAGATCAAAAAAATAAATAATCAAGGTCAAGGTCAAGCACAGCAAAGCTCCAGTTTCAAAATGTTGAAAAACTGGGAATTTCTCATTTTATGTCCCAATTTTTGTAAAAGTTAACTGAAAGTGATTAGAAAACACTTGCAACGTTTGAAAAGAACAATATATCATAAATTGAAGCAAAGCAAAACACACATTGAAAAATTCAAATACAAAAGTCAAGATCAAAATAAGCAAAGCTCCTATTTGCAAACAAAGAAGATTTTGGACCAGCTCACGTTTCATCCCAATTTTTGTAAAGGTTATATGAATATGATAAGAAAGTCACTGCTATATTTGAAAAGAACAATATATCAATTAATGAATCAAAACATAAAACAGATTCAGAAGTTCAAATATGAAGGCCAAGGTCAAGCACAACAAAGCTCCAAATTCAAAATGTTGAAAAACTAGGGATTTCTCATTTTTTATCCCAATTTTTGTAACGTTTAATTGACAATGATAAGAGAAATATTTATATAAAAATAAAGTGCATTATATCATTTAATGAAGAAAAAAAAAATTAAAAAAGATCAACAAATGAAAATATGAAGGTCCAGGTCAAGCACAACGCTCCGACTTCAAAATGTTGAAAAAATGGGAATTTGCTTTTTTGTTCCATTTTTTGTAAAGGTTTACTGCATACAGAAGAAAACCATTGCTATATCTGAAAAGAGCAACATATTTAATGTAGCAATACATAAAACAGTTCAACAAATTCAAATAAAAGGTCAAGGTCAAGCACATCAAAGCTCCGATTTGAAAATGTCGAAAAATGGAATTTGTCATAATTTATTTATTCCAGTGTTTGTAAATGCTAACTGAGTATGATAAAACCATTGTTATATTTGAACAGAGTCTGAAAAGAGCAATATATAATTTAATGAAGCACAAGATAAAAC
Source organism: Ctena decussata (assembly GCA_963989385.1). Taxonomy (NCBI): domain Eukaryota; kingdom Metazoa; phylum Mollusca; class Bivalvia; order Lucinida; family Lucinidae; genus Ctena; species Ctena decussata. The sequence continues at coordinate 1,646,853 of OZ022507.1, read as the reverse complement.
AGACTGAAAAATTCAAATATAAAGGTCAAGGTCAAGGAAATCACAGCTTCCTATAAACATCTGGAAAAGAGTGGAACTTGTTCGTAATATATACACCAAGTTTTGTTAAGATTTACTGAATATGATCAGAAAGCCATTGCCTGATTTGAAAAGAGCGCTGAATCATTTGATAAAACACAACATAACATAGATCTAAAAATTTGAACTTGAAGGTCAAGGTCAAGATCACAAATATTCTGATATCAAAATGAGAATAAACTGGAATTTTCTCATACTTTGTACCAACTTTTGTAATTGTCCAGTTCCCCTGGGCCGAAGGCTCCGGGGGGAGTTTAAAGGATGGGAGCCTCCGGCATTTATCGTCCGTCGTCCATCCGTCGTCAACATTTTCGAAGGACCTCTCCTCTGAAACTACTGGGCCAATTTTAATTCAGCTTCAAATACAGCCTCCAGGCAAAGGGGAAAAGAAAGTTTATATATTTGGTCCAGGCCACATGACCAAGGTGGCCGCCATGCACATATATGCTAAAATTCTTAAAAAATCTTCTTCTCCAGAACCACTAGGCCGATTGCCTTGACATTTGGTATGTAGCATCTGGGACACTAGTACTACAAACACACTAATAATTTATATGTCATTTGACAGAAAACAAGGGCGATGTTCTTATCTATTCATTTCACCCCATCTTGAACATAGCAGAGCCCAAAATTTATGAGATTTTATTGTCAATGCGCCAAACCCATTTTTCAGTTGCTTTAATATCTTAGTTACAAACATCGACACTTAAAATATTTTATAACACAAAACAACTATGATCAACATGTTACTGTTTCGTAAAAGTTAACATATCCTAGAATGTGTTAGCTTGCAGCAGTGCAGTCAATTATAAGACACTTCTTAAAATCTCCTGAAAAAATCCATTTTGTTTTTGCGATTTTAGACCTCTGTGTCCAACAAATAGATATAAATTACTGAAAATGCCAGTAAAACGAACTTTTATACCTAGAAATTATTTATTACATTCTTTTTTTAATATTCCAATATGCAAAATATTTACTAAAACAACTAGGATTAAAGCAATTCGCATTAATTTCCAGGCATACTGTAATCTGTAATTAATAGAAATTGACTACATGTACTAAGAGTACTGAATCGGTTTTTGCAAGACTACCCGCCCAAGATACATTTTGTTCACACTACGAGAAACAGCTCATGCAGTATTTTTAAATGGATATACACCTCCATGTTTTTCTGACATTTATACAAAGGAAACAACTTGTATGATTCCCTGTTTGCTTCTGGATAAAAAGCATCACAAAATGGGTCTACTATTTAAGCAAAGAATTTGCTCCACGGGAACAAAGTCTTTCCCTATAGAGTTGAACCCGATTGAGAATTAAACAAAACTGATTGACAGAGCTGCATTCCCCGAAAGTGCATTCATTCACTTTAATAATACAATATATATTTTCAAGGAAGAATGAAAATCAGTGTAACTAACTAAGAACCTTGAAAGTTTTATTTCTTCCCCATGTTTAATTTTGCAATGGATGGGTGATACGATAGTTATCCAGTTTAGGTCGTTTACCAAGCAGAAGGCATATACATACCGTTTCGCTTGATAATTACATTTTTTTCAAAAATATTTACTTCACAGGTCTGAAATAGACCAACTTAGTGTATAAAATTCAAATAAAGTGTATTTCATAAAATAAAAACCTGTAACAAATCTGGAAGAATGGCAGCCAATAATCAAAATTATGTGATTGGTCCAAATAAATCAGTTACCAATCACATGTGCAAATGAAAAAAAAATACTGCGTATTAGCATGTGATTGCAAGATCTGATATTGACATTTTTACTGGCTCACGGCTTTGCTATTTTGCACATAAGATTTGAACTAATCTTTTAATTTATAAGCATCTTACACGAACACAATTTTAGTGAACTTGCACACAGGATTGCTGATAGGAAAATTCAGCATTTACCGGTAATGAGGGGATAATAAATGTATTTCTTATAATGCAATTTGTTGGGGCATATAGTCATTTTCATTTCATTCGTGTTCATCCGTCCATTTGTCAGCTTTACATCAAAAGTTTGCGTTAAACATTTGCGATTGCTCACAACTCAGTAACCACAGTGACACACCAGATTCTTTTCATATTTGGTCCCTGATATCTCTGTAGCATTACCTTCGATGCGCATAAATTGAGTCCATATGTTGGGGCCTCTGGGTGGGGCCAAGGGTACATAAATAGGACTTAGGCATTTTCATTATGTCAAAGTATTGCATTAAACCTCTTTGATTACTCATATATCAGTAATTGTATTGCAGATTTCTTCCACTTTTGGTTTGTGATATCTCTATTATCATACATTTTTATATGGACTGCCTAAGCTCCTTTGTAGGGCTGATGGGTGGGACCAGGAGTCAGTAACCAGAACATTAGGCATTTGTAGTATTTATTTTGCTTATAGTTCTAATATACTTGAATGAAACCTAATCATGCATGACTAGGTTTATTTCATACTTGTTTATACCATATGGATGCTGCTGCTGATCTAAGGTCAAGGTCACCGACTCAGAATAATTTTGTACATGTATATAAAATTTGCATTAAAGTTATGTGTGAAAAGTTTGCTTCGTTTGGCAGTGACAGTTATCGGGGTATAAATGAGCCCCTGCTCACTTACTCTAGTTTGAAAACCTTTCAGTTCAGTGTTTCAGTGGTAATGTTGGTTGGTTACAATTTAGGTGGCACCTATTTCGTATTATATTGGTTTTATTATAATCCAGCAAAATAAAAAAGGTATCGAACATCCAATGTAATGCCCCACTAGAAGAGGTCGCAATAGCTCGTGTAAGTTCCTCTCTGCAAGGAAACTTATTTGTGCGGTTCCATATGTTTTAAACGAAATATTATTTAGTTATGCATATTGTGCAAGTCGCAAATCCATTACCTCTCTCCAATTTTGAACAAAAAAAAAAAACATAAAAAAAAATAAATGGACAGCTCCTTTTGCACTTAAGAGCAGACAACAATACAGCGCTATGAATGCCACGATGTCTTTATATCTGAGATAATTTTCCTCCCTGCATGTTGTCTAGTAGATGTTAAACCAACCTTGCAGAGATAAAGCAATGGGAGAGGCTCAAAAGATGACCAAGCTATGGTCACCTTGGCATTTCAAAGGACAGTTCATCTCTTAAAGGTTCGACTAGGACCATGCGATGCTGCACTTGCTCATTTGTATCGAGAATTGTAAATAAAATTACAAGAGCAGCTATCCTGGGGGGGGGGGGGGGGGGGGGGGGGGGCGTTAAGATACCCGTATCTATACAGCTATTTGCCCTCAAATATATTAATCAGTTGTATTAGTTCTGCTGAAAGATGTTTATTCCCATCGAAAACCATCCGTAAAAGACGGATCCATACATGTACAATCTGTGTTGTTTTGGAGGGGCAGAAGTCTTACAATCGACTAAATACTGCTATGGATAAGTAGACACACGTAGCTGGATCCTTTATAGTAAATGTGCAAAATAGATGACACTGTAATTCACTGAGTTCATTAAGTATATAGGGTGATTTATAAATAGTAGTACTAGAAAAGAAGGAGGAAAACTTGCAACCGAATTTTAACGTACATTGATTTTGTGACCTAGTTTAAGGTTACTTGTAATAAGGGAAATTTTTCGCTGACTAAAATTGTATCCACAATTACGAGAATTTCATTTTTGGCAACATTCCTTACCTTATTTGGTAAAATATTTTGCAAGCATTATAAGTACATGTTAAATTGTTATCTTAAGTCTTTTTCATGTATGGTTGTTACAAATACAAGGTAACATGCATCGGTTGATGTGAAAGATACGACGCTCCGCTTTTCTTTTTACACAATGATATATATATAAATACAGCTATATGTCAACAAAGCAGATTAACGAGAGTATAAATCTTACTTCTTATTGACTTGAGAGAGACAGCAGGTAGAAGCCAAGCGGCCCAACTTGCCATACAATTCTTAAAATTGCCCTACTGTCATTGCTCACCACATTTTTACGATCATGGGTACCAGTTGTGTGCCAAACATCTTGGGAGCAGTTTCACTGCGCATTGGGGCGAACTGTTGAAACAGACGGTGTGGAGCTAGTTCAGACTGTGCAGTCTGATTTGGGTCTTCGTTTTTTGTATCAGTTCGCTCTAATAAAAAACTCAGATTAATGCCTCATGTCCGGGGTGACTGCGGTAAAAATATTTACTTTAACATACTTCATACGAGGATCGTCCAAAAAGTTCTGTCACTGGACTCATAACTTTGCTCACAGATGTGATAGCTGACCACGATTTGTAACAATAAAAAAAACAATCCTTTACCTTTATACTGATATCAGGTACATGGTAAAAATGTGCCATTTGGTTGAGTTATAAGCTCAAATACAGACCTAATATTTGACAGACCTATTTTCATAATTTTTGTTTTTCTACTGGCTTGTAAGTCATGCTGCATATCTCAACAACTACATATTCACGGTGCATAACCATATCGGACGCTATCTGTGAAAACTGGACTCTATCTGTGTATTTCGGAGTCTATTTGCGTTAGTTTAGGATTCTATCCGTCCCAAAATGGAAAACGAGGTAAGGGTGGGTGTTAATAAACTCTAATATAATCGTAAACAGCACATTTTCTTATGGGGCATAAGGTGCACGGAACATCAGACATCCGTGTCTTCCAGTATCTATAGCTGTTATGCCTAATTCGTATTTACTTTCGAGTCTACAAGCTGGAATGAAGGTCAAGATTTGACAATTTTGAAGAGTGTGTCCACTTTGAACGCCGATCAGTTGCGAACGCAATGGAAAGAAAACAGATCGGTTGGATAAGTTTGACCCTAATGAATGAATTTAAAATTTTGTAAGGCTTTGAGTTGAAAGAATATCTCCTTTTTGAAGAAAATCGGATTTTCTTACCTTTTACAATGGCACCGGATGCTATATGCGCCTGGCACAAGACTCTATCAGCGGCTAATCGTGCTTCACACAGAACTCTATCTGCCAATATCATTGGAAACTATCTGTGTTTCAGAAGCATGGGCCAACATTTGTCTAGTGATCCGAAAATGGTATCAACGCTTTCGTTCTCTCGATACTGCACTCGGTCAGTAACTGACCATGATGGCAGGGGGCGGAGTGTGGCGCATACGTTTCAAAAAAAAAAAAAAAAAAAAAAAAAAAAGATGAACACGAGGCAGATTTCTATTTAGATATCGTTCATGACGTTCATGATTGATTGATTCTTCTTCTTGCACACATTTTAAAACTTTTCAGAGGGTTTCGGTCACCTCAAAGCCGAACAAAAGAATCAACCTTTCAATACGCACGTATACATATTTTTTGCAGTTGCAGTTATAAGTCATGCTGAAAGTCATATTGAACAGGCTTAAACCACAAGCCGAAGAGATAATCGCTGAGAAACAGGCTGGGTTCCGAGCGGGAAGGAGCACCACAGAACAGATCTTCAGCCTTAGAGTCCTGTGTGAAAAGTATCTCCAACATCAGCAGAATCTGTGCCGTGTCTTCATTGATTTCAAAAAAGCTTTTGACAGGCTATGGCTTGCAGCCTTATGGGCCACCATGCGGAGGTGCAATGTCGGTGCAGGTCTAGTTCGCACCATTGAGCAGCTGTACGACAGGCTACAAGTGCAGTCCTGATCAATGGCAGCACAGGAGAATGGTTCAGAACAACAGTTGGAGTAAGACAATGATGTCTTCTGTCACCCACCCTCTTCAACATTTTTCTCGAACGGATCATGTATGATACTCTGGAAGAATGTGGCGGGGGGGGGGGGGGAGGGGCTAGGCGGCAGAGACATTGCCAATCTGCGGTTTGCCGATGACATAGACATCCAGAGGCAGATCAAGGTAAAAGGTAAAAGGGCAGAAGCTGGGCACTGTAAGCAGCTTCAAATGCTTTGGGTCAGTTGTCTCAGATGAAGGCTGAAAAAAGGAGGTTCTCTCAAGGATTGCACAAGCTACTTCAGCTCTTACCAAGCTGAAACCAATTTGGAGATAGCGGCATGTCTCTTGGATCAAGGGTGAGACTTATGCGCTCCCTTGTCATTTCCATATTTCTGTATGCTTGTGAATCGTGGGCCTTGACAGCAGAGTTATAAGAACGCAGGCCTTTGAAATGAGATGCTACCCAAGGTTACTGAACATTTCGTACAAGGACCATATAACCAATGAGGAGGTTCGCAGGAAGATCCAAGCAGCCATTGGAGAATACGATGGGCTCCTCGCGCTGGTCGGGAGGCGGGGGCTGGGGTGGTTTGGCCACGTCTCAAGGTCTTCTGGTTTAGCAAAGGTAATTCTTCAGGGCAGTGTGAAGGGGAAGGGGGGAGGGGGTGGACGGAGGAGGAGGTGGGAAGACAATATCAAGGAGTGGACAGGAATGGATTTTGCCAGCTCGGCTAGGGCAGCTGAAGACGGGACAAGGTGGAAAGGGATTGTATCGAAGTCATTTGTGGTGCACCAACGACCTAGTAAGGTTATGGGATAGAATAGAATGAATAGAATAATTATAGTGGACACCTAGAGTTGCGGTTTATTATGCTTCCCGAAGGGTGAGCATATAGTTTCCGCTTTGTCCGTCCGTCTGTCCGTCCTTCCGTCCGTCCGTCCGTCACACTTTTGTCCGGAGCATATCTCTGAAAGTATAAGGGGGAACTAAATGAAACTTCACAAATTGATAGAGTACAACAAGGGGAAGTGCAGTGCACAAGAACCATAATCCTGTCACAAGTATTTACGAAGTTAGCCCCCTTTCCAGTTTTTTCAATATTAAGCTTGTCGGGAGCATATCTCTGAAAGTACATGGGGGAACTAAATGAAACTTCACACATTGATAGAGGACAATTAGAGGAAGTGCAGTGCACAAGAACCATGATCCTGTCACAAGTATTTACAAAGTTAGCTCCTTTTCCAGTTTTTTTCAATATTTTGCTTGTCCGGAGCATATCTCTGAAAGTATAAGGGGGAACTAAATGAAACTTCACAAATTGATAGAGGACAACGAGAGAAAGTGCAGTGCACAAGAACCATAATCCTGTCACAAGTATTTACGAAGTTAGCTCCCTTCCCAATTTTTTCAATATTTTGCTGGTATGGAGCATATCTCTGAAAGTATAAGGGGGAACTAAATGAAACTTCACACATTGATTGATGACAATTAGAGAAAGTTCAGTGCACAAGAACCGTAATTCTATCACAAGTATTTACGAAGTTAGCTCCCTTACCAGTTTTCCTCATATTAAGCTAGTCTGGTGCATATCTCCAAAAGTATTAAAGCTAACTTAATGAAACTTCATACATTGAAAGAGGGCAATAAGAGAAAGTGCAGAGCATAAGAACCATAACCCTGTCATAAGTATTTACCAAGTTAGCTCCCTTCCTATTTTTCTCAGTATTTTGCATTTCCAGAGCACATCTCGGAAAGTATAAGAGGGAACTTAATGAAACTTCACACACTAATAGAGGGCAATGAATGCAAGTGCAGAACACAAGAACCATAACCCTGTCATAAGTAATTACAGAGTTAGCTCCCTTCTTAATTTTTGCTATTTTTTACTTGTATGGAGCATATCTTAGGAAGTATTGAAGGAAACTAAATAAAAGTTCACACATTGATAGAGGGTAATGAAAGAAAGTGCAGAGCTTAAGAACTATAACCCTACCTTTAGTAATTATGGAGTTAGCTCCCTAATTTTTTCAGTTATTTAGCTTTTCCGGAGTATATCTCTCTACATGTTTAAGAGAACATGAATGAAACTTCACATATTGATAATACAGGGCAATGACAAGAAGTGAAGAGCAGAAGAACCATAACTGTATCCGAAGTTATTTTGGAGTTACTTCCCTTCTTATTTTTTTCTCGGTTGTATGCATGTCTTGAGCATTGCTCTAAATGTATTGAAGAGGATTATTTTTGTCCCCATTTTAAATTGCATTTGATTTACACAGAAAATCACTCCTTCACCAGGATACCCATTCTTCTATTCCAAGCCTTCGGGGAGCATCCATCGGTTCCACCGATTTTCTTGTTATGAACAACATCTATAGGTTGGTGTAACTATATGCATGATATGAGGTCAAAGAAACCCATAAATGGAGAAAGCACTGCCAACTTCCTTTACATCTTTTGAGTGAACCTTTGTGGGTGACATGGCCTCATTTTGGCAATCTACTGTGGACACGAATTGAGCATGCGCCGCAGGACTTTTTTTCAAATTCGGGACTTAGCCTTCGCCGTTTTGGCTGATGCAACCACAAGTTTGATCTTTTACGACGTTTTTGGCTGAAAAAAAAAGAAAACAAACATCACAAGTAAGGTCCGCTGCTCACAAGTATAGTCCGTTGCCTTGAGGACAACATCTGTCCGTTGGCATAAAATTACATTATTTCGGAGACACAAATAGAATCCGGAACATTGAAAATAATGGGTGGTGTCCTTTAAACATTGATATTAACGTAAAGATTGTATTTATGCACCTAATGACATGTGTAAATTATCAAGAACATAATTATCCTCGTAAATTTAGGACAAAATTCATTACCTACAAGTAAAAACATTGAGTTTTTCCTTGTTTTCATTGGCCATGTACGCTCCTGCACTATCACGCTGCATTTGATTTCACTGATGACAAGCACTGAACATCGCTAGCTGAATAATATCGACGGAAATATTAGGAAAAATAAGGTATGTGTTCCGTGGAAACCATGAAACCCAGTACTTACACGTTTTGTCCCTTTTTCTTCGACTGAATCGCCGAAGCGTCCATGGCAAGTAACAAATAGAGTCCGTAGCACTCACAGATAGAGTCAAGTAACGCAGATTTTCACAGATAGCGTCCGATATGGTCATGCACCGAGATATTGCAGAATTCTGAAATTTTCAGGGTTGCTGTCTAGTGCATTTTGTGGTATACTATACTGAAAGGATTAAAAAAATTTCCACTTTTTATTGCTGGTTGCTGATCTGTTCACTCATGACAGTGTTGAATATTTAATGAAATGACAAAATGCTTGAAACTTATCAAATTTAAAGACTACGCAGTTTATTCGTATCATTTACTTAAATGACGTCAGTAAAGGAGCGTTACGTCACTGAAATGCATAAGGCGATGCCGGCGTTATCTTATGCAGCACTGTTTTCGACCATTTCTTACTGTCTTAACATTGTGACGTCATTCACGTTGATTTGCAAGTATCACTGCGGATGATGCTGTCGCACAAAGCCTATTACGAAGACGGCGTCGACGTTTGTCAACGTCATGGCCTCTGGTTTTTAATCTCGGTTAGATGTTTTTTCTGACGGTCTTTTGAGCTTCCTGTAAACAGTGCACGTCGTCTGAGATTTTAAAGTGCCGTAATTAACACGTAAAATTGTCACGCGACGTCAATTTTGAAATTTCATCATTTATCTGGCCCTAAACTCTGCACCTGTTTGCGGGATTTAGGCGCGGTAGGCTAAATAAAACCACAGACCCGAGTTCAAACTTTTAAAAATCAGTTTGATATTGTAAGAGAAATGTTTCACCAGAAAACTGTATACATGAAGCTATTCATCCTTAGGTAAACGGTACTTAGAACACGAGGAGCACGTGTTTTTTCCTGGCCGATTCGGTTTAACGATTTCAGATTCGATATATTGATATAATCAGGTATAAGAGAATATATATGTTGTAAAATTTTGGTGGACGTAGCTTCATTCGTATTTGAGATATTCAAAATAATGGGTGGAAGTTTTTAAATCCTTTCATTATATATAAAATCAGCGACTTCTGTTTATTATAGGCTATGAAAACGATTGATATCTATGGTGTCACAGAAATATGTTGAAATAAACAGTCACGTGATTTTCAAGGACCAACTATCCTTCATATTATGGATCATTTTTGAAATTTTGATTGAGTTCATATTGTCACGATCTACTGCAATAAATATATACTCCAGAATTTGAAATATTATTCATTTATGAAGTTTGAGTACTTAGAACATGACCTAGTCGATTTTCGTATGGCCTTGTTTGCATAATGTTGAGACTACGAAATGCTTTAAACTCTTTAAAATGGAAAGAATGACATGGAAATTATTTCGCTGTATTTATCAGAACCTGAGATATCGTAGGCACCAGGCAGCGATTATAGTCATCCCTTAACTGGACATTGCCGGGTTGAATCTGCTAATTTGCCAGTATAGTGAGGATACCCTTCTTTTAAAGTATATTGTGAATGTTATGTCATTGATACAAGGATCAGTCTTTTACAGCTATGTGATAAAAAGCAGGGTTTATTAGAGGGTTATCATGCGAACCGAACAATCAACTAAATGTTTTGTACCACTTCAGATACTGAGGGTGAGGTTGGGCCTGTAAAATCGATTTAAGCCCCCTAGTAATTCATTACTGACCGTTCCAAGGCGGTAGTTCTGTTGTGGTTCTCTGTTGCCTGTTTTTGGTGTCACTCTCTGTGAGTATGTGCTTCTTAGCCAAATGGTTTTGAGAGCGGGATGAGGGATTTGATTGTATTAATTCCTGACCATTGCCCATCATTTTAGTTCGTTCAAATTTGATGATAGTTCTGTTTCAATTTCAGATGTGTCCCAATGTATCGAGATAGGTGCGGTAAACATACTTACAACTGCGATTATGATTAACCTACCAAGCAACCATTAAAAATCAATTACATGAAAAGTTGTTACTTACTAGACTCACAAAAAATGTTTTCAAAGTGGATTTAAAATATAAAACCTTAACAATATTGACCCTCGAGTGTTTCAGACTTAATGGGTATTTGCGATTTTAATACTTTTAAATATGATCTCTTAATAAGGATGTGCCTCGCATGTCTCAAACTTAATGGGCGCTTGAGGTCTTGACTCTTGTCTGACGACACTTCTTAATCACCACATTAACATCTATGACAGACATCTGATGCAGCTTCAAGGCATTCGTATTTCGATATTTATAAACTCAGCAAAAAGGAAACATGTCGATTTTGTTTTGTTATATTTTTTTTCTCTTTTTTTTTGCCAGTTCTTGGGCTTTGAGAAATCAGACATATGATATAGTTGACGCACACTGACCTGTCCCTTTGACCCCTAATTTGAACATATTGGTAGGTTCAGTGGATTTCACAGATAGGGATGCGAGAAATATAATACAATCTTATGACCATCCTTTAAAGGCCCCATTGCTCTATCAGCGGGAAATATTTTATTGTGAGGTATTGCTGAAAGCTTCTCACTATAGTTTCGTCATTTTATATGATCGTGATTGGCTGGCTTTAAAAAATTAAAGCGTCCGTGAGTTTCCCATAATTTTTTTAAAAAAGAATATCTAGGTCATTTTAGTTGGCAATTAAAATGACCTACTTTCGCTTTCAAAAACTTTATTTACATGATAAAAATACAAGGTACAGAAGATAAAAATACAAGTTACAGGTTTTAAATATATTGTAAAAATGCCATGTAAGGCAAGGGTCCCATTTATTATCTCGCTGTAACGTAATTCTATTGCTCAACGGGGAACCATGAACAAAAACCGTATTTTTATGAAGACACTTGTCACTGTTTTCACAAAACCTTGTTTCTTTGGGGGGGGGGGGGTGGCGGGGGGGGGGGGGAGAACATAGAAAGCACATCAACCGACAAATTATCACCAATTCTAAAGGCTGTATCGATTTTATAACGATTTGTGCTGAGGTGATTTTTATCACTTATAGGACTATGGAGACTTTAAAGATGTGTTTGTTGTACTCGATGAATGGATGGATGACTTGCGATTTTACGTCTAATTAACAGTGTTTCATTTATATCAGGAATATGGGAGGGTGATAATGACACCTACCGTGACCCCTCTTCTGTGCTTAAATGCAGACCATATGAGCAGGATTGGTAGGTTGGAAGTTTTATTTTGCAAAACGTGTAACTCTGTATCACACTAGCCCTTAAAAGCAGCTAGGTCATGGTCAACACTGTTTGCCAGCTTGACCCCGTTTCAGCAGTAACCAAGGTCGAAAATAAATGTGACGAGGATTTAAATTTCAATGAAAAAACATCTGACAGAAAAGGCAAAAATTCATGGGTAGGTAGGAGCACACCTAACAGAATTTTCATCACTGACCTAACACGTAATCACTCCTCTTATAATTCGCGAGCATTTCCACCTGAAAATGAATAACTTCATGCATTTGTGAATAGAATACCAGTCACACTTGCATCTATGTATAGACGTTTTGATTTTTTTTTCGCATATGTTGACCCTGGGCACAACTGCATGGTGGCACTTTACCGAAGTCGGTACAAACAAAGTTCATTAGTCCTCAAGTAACAGCACTTTTGTTTCGGAGCCAGGATGATGCTACATATGTATTCAAAAAGACAATATACAATTTGTTTTAATCGCAAACTGGAATAAAAGCATCGCAAACGACTGCGTAATACCCCGCCACTGCAAACCAATACCCCTTCTTTTATCTTTTATACATTTTTTATCATGACATGAAGCTCATATTACCTAGATAATGTGTTGCAAGTTTCAGGAAAATTCTGTTCATCTTTGATTTATACTGAATTTTTTCATAATTTTATACATGTACATTTTGTATATAGCTCTGGGGCAGGGGCAGGTAACCTATGTGGACTTAATACTTCTTGTAACAGAAAGCTTATGCTATTTCGATTATTTCTATGAAATTTCATCAAAATATACCAAACTTCTGATTTTATATAGATTTTTTTCATGATTTCATACATGTATACAGCTTGTGTTAGGGGCAGATAACCACTGGGGGACAAAATTTTGATCAAGACATAAAGCTTATATTAATATGATAATTTGTTATAAGTTTCAGAAAAATCCCTTTCGACTCTAATTTTATACATTTTTTTTTCATCATTTCATACATGTATATAGCCCCAGGGCAGGGGCAGATAACCCAGGTGGACAAAATTTTATTTATAACAGAAAGCTTATGTTACTTCGATCATTTCTGTGAACTTTCATCAAGATATTTCAAAGTGTAAAGGAACTACAGACCAAAAACTAGTTTTAAGACCATGCCCAGGGCAATAACTCCATCAGAAATTATCGAAATTGCCCATTAACAATCCAAACCGAGATCTTGCCAAGACCAATGCACATGCCAAGGTTGAAGAAAATCAGTTAATAAATACTCAAGTTATCGAGCGGAAACGAAGTGCTCACGGACGGACGGACGGACAGACGTACGTACGACGGACGGACGGACGGACACACGGACAGCCAGCGGGAAAACATAATACCCCGCCACAAACGTGTGGCGGGGTATAAAAACTGCAAATTCATATCAAACCAAGAGGCAAAAATGGCACAAACTGAGGGATTGGGGTTGTGGGAGGGGAACGGGGATAAATGGATGCATGCCTTGCAATTTTACTTTTTTTTAATATCAATTCTCTGTAAAAATCAAAAAATTGCCACAGAGGTCCGGCACGCTAATTCTCAGATTTTTTTCATTCTTGGTGTATGAATTCGAAATGACCCCTAAACGACAAAAACAGTAGTAAAATTTCTGTTCGTCATCCTGTTGCCATGGTAACCAAGATAGTTTGAGAAAAGCAACAGAGTCCAAAGTTTAGGAGGATAATAATGAAAATATAGCATATTAATCTGGTCTGTCCATCCATAGTTCATTCCTAGATCTCAGATACAGATATAATAACATATAATACCAATTTAACTCTGTTTACAGAAACAAATATAAATCAAGTATGTCTCAAACCTAGGCCGCAATGAGGGCTCAAAGGGGACATAATTAATCGAAAATTCCAAAATGTGGAAAAACTGGGATTTTGCGGTTCTTTGGAACAAGTTTTCATTAGTTTAACAGAAGATGTTCAAAAAGCCACTAATATATTTATAACCAGTAATATACCAAATTATATAACAAAAAAGAAACTGGATGGAGAAATTAACATTTAAAGGTCAAGGATAAATTAAGCAAAGCTCCTATTTCTAAACATGGAAAAACTTGGATTTTCTCATTTTTTTCCCTAATTTTTATAAAGGTTAACAGAATACGATAAGAAAACCACTGCTATATTTGAAAAGAACAACATGTCATTTAATGAAGCAAAACATAATACAGATGAACAAAATCAAATATGAAGGTCAATGTCAAGCACAGCAAAGCTCCAATTTCAAAATGTTGAAAAACTGGGAATTTCTCATTTAATGTCCAAATTTTTGTAAAGGTTAACTGAATGTGATAAGAAAGCCATTGCTATACTTGAAAAGAACAATATATCATAAAATGAAGCATAACATGAAGCGGATCCAGAAATTCAAATATGAAGGTCAAGGTAAAGCTCAACAAAACACCTATTTCAAAATGTTGAAAAACTGTGAATTTCTCATTTTTTTGTCCTATTTTTGTAAAGGTTAACTGAATGTGATAAGAAAACCTTTGCTATATTTGAAAAAAGTAACATGTCATTTAATGAAGCAAAACATAAAACAGATCAAAAAAAATAAATAATCAAGGTCAAGGTCAAGCACAGCAAGTCTCCAGTTTCAAAATGTTGAAAAACTGTGAATTTCTCATTTTATGTCCCAATTTTTGTAAAGGTTAATAGAAAGTGATTTGAAAACCATTGCAATGTTTGAAAAGAACAATATATTATAAAACGAAGCAAAGCAAAACACATATTGAAAAATTCAAATACAAAGGTCAAGGTCAAAATAAGCAAAGCTCCTATTTGCAAACAAAGAAGATTTTAGACTAGCTCATGTTTCATCCCAATTTTTGTAAATGTTAATATGATAAGAAAGTCATTGCTATATGTGAAAGTGCCTGCGATTTTTAGCCTTGTGGAGGTGCGACATTGACGTCACGAAACGTGAACTGAAAGTGACGTCATAAAATTTGCACTTAAAGTTAATTGTATTTCCGCACACTAATAAATTTCAAAGCGTCACCTGAAAAGAGTGATCCAACATTTTTATCAGCGTTTTTAATTTTCTTCATCTACACTCTTTTAAGAATGTTCGTGTTTTAGGTCTTTGAAAAGAGATGTCACGAACCAGAATTATAAAGGTTTATCCAGCTAGTATGTAAATTGTATCCCCTCAGTGACACGAGAACAAAAAATCGGGTTGGTGTGAATTTCGATTGCTTTTGCAGTAAATCTTAGCGCTATTTCTTTGTGCTTCTCAAAATCTATTCTGGAAGCACTAATAACTACGAAAATGTCAAAAACAAAATTTCCGATTTTCGCTCCATAAGGCTCAAAATGCCAGACACTGTCACATATTTGAAAAGAAAAACATATTATTTAATGAATCAAAGCATAAAACAGATGCAGAAATTCAAAGATGAAGGTCAAGGTCAAGCACAACAAAGCTCCAAATTCAAAATGTTGAAAAACTAGGAATTTCTCATTTTTGATCCCAATTTTTGTAACGGTTAATCGACAATGATAAGGGAATTATTGCTTTATTTATAAAGTGCATTATATCCTGTAATGAAGAAAAAAAATAAAGAAAGATCAACAAATGAAAATATGAAGGTCAAGGTCAAGCACAACGCTCCGACTTCAAAATGTTGAAAAATGAGAATTTCCTTTTTTGTTCCAGTGTCTGTAAATGCTAACTGAGTATGATACAACCATTGTTATATTTGAACAGAGTGTGAAAAGAGCAATATATGATTTAATGAAGCACAAGATAAAGGAAATTGAAAAATTCAAATATAAAGGTCAAGGTCAAGGAAATCACAGCTTCCTATAAACATTTTGAAAAGAGTGGAATTTATTCGTAATATATACCAAGTTTTGTAAAGATTTACTGAATATGATCAGAAAGCCATTGCCTGATTTGAAAAGAGCGCTGAATCATTTGATAAAACACAACATAACATAGATCAAGATCAAGATCACAAATATTCTAATATCAAAATGAGAATAAACTGGAATTTTCTCATACGTTGTACCAAGTTTTGTAATTTCCTTTAGTTCCTCTAGGTCTCCGGCATTTATCGTCCGTCGTCCATCCGTCGTCAACATTTTCGAAAGACCTCTCCTCTGAAACTACTTGGCCAATTTCAATTCAACTTCATATACAGCCTCCAGGCAAAGGGGAAAAGAAAGTTTATATATTTGGTCCAGACCACATGACCAAGGTGGCCGCCATGCTCATATATGCTAAAAATCTTAAAAAAAAATTCTACTCCAGAACCACTAGGCCGATTTCCTTGAAATTTAGTATGTAGCATCTGGGATACTAGTGCTACAAACTTTACATAAATAAAGACCCTGAGTTGACCATGACCTACTTTATGACAAGGTCAAATTTGATTCCTTAGGGTTTTGAATGGGAAAAACTGAAAAAGTGGATTTTTATGTTGCTATTGTGCTGTAAAATATGGCAATGCATTCAAATTCAACACCTATGAAGTTATAGAGGTCAATGTCTTTCAGTGACCTAGGCCAAAGGTCTCTTGTCCGTTGTCTGTCAACATTTTCAAAGGACTTCTCCTCTGAAATTACAAGGCCAATTTCAATTAAATTTCATATGAAGCCTCCAGGCAAATGGAAAAAGAATGTTCATATATTTGGTCTAGGTAACATGATCAAGATGGCCATCCACTGGTTCTAAAGATATCCTACATAGAAGACTATGCTCTTGAAGCATGGTCGGGGTCACCAACTGCTAAACACGTCTTAAACCTGTCACAACAATATATTCATGCAAGCATGACGAATATCCGTCAATTGGTTCAAGATATGACTCAAATTAAGAGAAAAAATAAGCATTTGTAAGTTAAATTTTGACCTTGAAAATAGGGTCAAGGTCATCAAAATACTGTAGACGCTTGAGGATGTCCCAAAGGTATATCTATGAAAGTAAAGTAGAAATCAAGCAAAAGGCTAATGAGATATATCAATTTTAGTGAAATTTTCACATATCTAAGTCCTCCTAAGATTTTGAAAATGAGATCAAGGTCACCAAAATCGGACCAGCTTTTAAGCTAGTCTCAGTGATGTATCCAAGCAAGTTTGGTGAAATTCCATCTACCGGTTCAAGAGATAATAATGGTACAAGAAATTGTCAACTAAGTCCTCCAATGACCTTGAAAATAAGGTCAAAGCCCCCAAAATCTAATAAGCTTATATACTTGTTCGAATGATGATTCCATGAAAGTATGGTGAAATTCCATACATTAGTTTAGGAAATATCATTGGTACAAGAACTTGTCATTGAAGTCCTTCAGTGACCTTGAAAATGTGGTCGAGGTCACCAAAATCTAATCGGCTTTTAAATGTGTCCCAATGATGCATTCATGAAAGTTTGGTGAAATTCTATCCTTTAGTTTAGACGAAAACTAATGCTAATGCTAAGACGAAAACTGACAATCTCTCGCATAAATGAGTGAGTTGTTGAATCTGTTGTTGAAAAGCGATTTTTTCCATTTTATGAGCTTGGTTAGTTTCTTCAATTCTTCTTGTAAGAACTTGTCGAAGTTCTTCGTTTTCTTTCTGAAGTACATCAATTGTGTAATGTCTTCGTTTCAATATCGTTTCACAATGTTTTCGCTCTTCAGTTAAAGCGATTTTTTCCATTTCATGAATTTTATGAGCTTGTCGAGTGTCTTCAATTGTTCTTTGAATACTTTGTCGATATTTTTCGATTTCTTTCTGACGTACGACTTTCAAATCATCTTTTTCTTGTAAAAGTTCTACGTTTTCTTTCTGAAGTACATCAATTTTGTTATGGCTTTGTACCAGCGCTTCAGTTAAAGCGATTTTTTCCATTTTATGAGCTTGGTTAGTGGCTTCATTTGTTCTTGTAAGAAGTACTAGTTCATCATCTTTTTCTTGTAAAAGTTCTTCGTTTTCTTTCTGAAGTACATCAATTTCGTTATGGCTTTGTTTCAGTATCGTTTCACAATTTTGTAGCTCTTCAGTTAAAGCGATTTTTTCCATTTTATGAATTTTATGAGCTTGTCGAGTGTCTTCAATTGTTCTTGTAAGACTTTGTCGAAGTACTTCGTTTTCTTTCTGAAGTACATCAATTTCATTATGGCTTTGTTTCAGTATCGTTTCATAATCGTCTTTATTGTTTTGTAGCTCTTCAGTTGAAGCGATTTTTTCCATTTTATGAGCTTGGTTAGTTTCTTCAATTCTTCTTGTAAGAGGTTCTAGTTGGTCTTTCAAATGATCTTTTCCTTGTCGAAGTTCTTCGTTTTCTTTCTGAAGTACATCAATTTCGTTATGGCTTTGTTTCAATATCGTTTCACAATTTTGTAGCTCTTCAGTTAAAGCGATTTTTTCCATTTTATGAGCTTGTCGAGTGTCTTCAATTGTTCTTTTAATACTTTGTCGATTTTTTTCGTTTTCTTTCTGAAGTACGACTTTCAAATCATCTTTTTCTTGTAAAAGTTCTACGTTTTCTTTCTGAAGTACATCAATTTCGTTATGGCTTTGTTCCAGTGTCGTTTCACAATTTTGTAGCGCTTCAGTTAAAGCGATTTTTTCCATTTTATGAGCTTGGTTAGTGTCTTCATTTGTTCTTGTAAGAAGTACTAGTTCGACTTTCAAATCTTCTTTTTCTTGTAAAAGTTCTTCGTTTTCTTTCTGAAGTACATCAATTTCATTATGGCTTGGTTTCAGTAACGTTCTTGTTCTTGTAAGAAATTCTAGTTTGTCTTTCAAATGATCTTTTCCTTGTCGAAGTTCTTCGTTTTCTTTCTGAAGTACATCAATTTTGTTATGAATATGTTGTTGAAAAGCGATTTTTTCCATTTTATGAGCTTGGTTAGTGTCTTCATTTGTTCTTGTAAGAAGTTCTAGTTCGACTTTCAAATCATCTTTTTCTTGTAAAAGTTCTTCGTTTTCTTTCTGAAGTACATCAATTTCGTTATGGCTTTGTTTCAGTATCGTTTCACAATTTTGTAGCTCTTCAGTTAAAGCGATTTTTTCCATTTTATGAGTTTGGTTAGTGTCTTCAATTGTTCTTGTAAGAAATTGTCGAAGTTCTTCGTTTTCTTTCTGAAGTACATCAATTTCGTTATGGCTTTGTTTCAGTATCGTTTCATAATTGTCTTTATTGTTTTGTAGCTCTTCAGTTAAAGCGATTTTTTCCATTTTATGAGCTTGGTTAGTGTCTTCAATTGTTCTTGTAAGAACTTGTCGAAGTTCTTCGTTTTCTTTCTGAAGTACATCAATTTCATTATGGCTTTGTTTCAGTATCGTTTCATAATCGTCTTTATTGTTTTGTAGCCCTTCAGTTAAAGCGAATTTTTCCATTTTATGAGCTTGGTTAGTGTCTTCAATTGTTCTTGTAAGAAGTTCTAGTTGGTCTTTCAAATGATCTTTTCCTTGTCGAAGTTCTTCGTTTTCTTTCTGAAGTACATCAATTTTGTTATGAATATGTTGTTGAAAAGCGATTTTTTCCTTTTTATGAGCTTGGTTAATGTCTTCAATTGTTCTTGTAAGAAGTTCTAGTTCGACTTTCAAATGATCTTTTCCTTGTCGAAGTTCTTCGTTTTCTTTCTGAAGTACATCAATTTCGTTATGGCTTTGTTTCAGTATCGTTTCATAATCGTCTTTATTGTTTTGTAGCTCTTCAGTTAAGCTATCTATTTTATATTTGCTTTCCTTGTGTTCACTTTTTAATTTGTCGATTGTCAGTTTACGTTGCTCGATTTCACACTTAAGACTTTCGTTTGCATCGCGTTGGATCTGTAATTCGGAATTCAGAGTTTTGATATTCATGCCTAACTTCTCTTTTTCAGAGGCAGATATATCAATAGATGCTTCAAGATCAGCATTCAAGCTTCTTAGATTTTCCATTGCTTGATCAGTTACATTTTTTTTACGATCCCATTGAAGTTGCTCATTTTTGCTTTTAAGTGTGGTAATTTCGTATTCAAGAGCTTCATTTCGATTTGTCAGGAAAGAATCATCATCTGTTATTTTAGATCTTACTTGTTCAAGCTCATGCTGTAACTGTTCTACTTGAATATTGAGTTTCTTATTCGTGTCAGTCATCGTTAGCAAGTGGTCGTTTTGTTGTATATATTTGTCAGGAGGTTTAACTGCACTTTGATCAGCTAGTTGATCTTCAAGGTTTTTGTTTCTGCTTTTTAATTCGTCGTGGTCTTCAAGCTGCAAAACAAGCTGTTGGACTCGATTTTCGAGATCGACATTTCTTTCTTTTAATTGTTGTACATCTGCAGGTGGTGCATTTGCAAGCCAGTTCGCGGGTCTACCTGCATCTAAATCTTTTTGAATTAGATCTACCTGTTGCATGAGTTGTTTGTGACTTTGTTTTACCTCCTTAAATTCGTCGTTTGTTTTTTCTAATGTTGTTTCAACATTTTTTACTCGCATGTCCATTCTAATGTAAAGGTCTTTATCCTGGTTGATTTTCTTCCTCACTAGAATAAGTTCTGTCGACAACTGAAAAAAGAATATAGTATGTGTATATTATTAATGTACTTATAGTGAGTCAAGACGCTCATTTACAAACAAGTTGCGTGGTGAAATGGCACTCCGAACAATGTTTTTTTTATTTATTTCTTTTTTTTCGCTTTTCTCAAAGAAATGGATAATGATTTGGACTTTAAGATTTTTTCCAAATTTTATTTTCAAACTTTATTCAAGTTTGCCTGTTGGATAGATATTGTATTGCTGATTGTATGTGGTTTTTACAGGGTATTGATTGGATACTGTTCTGTCACAGAGTTCTGCAAAGGTCGATGCTAGAGGGCAAGGTAAGTGGTGTAACAGTTGCACATTTCATTTCTACTCATAAATAGACTCAATTAAACCTAGTCGACTGTTTTTATTTCTCTGGGGTATCAATTCCTTCCAAAGGATATGTCGTAACAGAACTTATCTATCTTTAATGCAGCTTGTGTTAAGTGCCGTGTGATGGCTGTATAACTTCATCAAAGTGCAAATTTTATATTGGCTGTCCCTTTGGGTTCAATGGGTTCATATAGAGTCATTTTAAAAAATACAGTTTTGCGTACGCTAGTGATTCAGAGGGCACGGGGAGTGTTGCAAATTGCATTACGGACTACGATCAGACCTATTTCATCCGCGTCTGCTCCTTCGTTTATTTGCTAATGTTTCGAACCACTGCAGAAGCAGAGGGCGAGAGTTGAATCCAGTAAAATATGATTAAGCCCCCCCCCCCCCAACCCCCCAGTAATGTTTGCTGACCGTTCCAAGGTGGTCCTTCTGTTGTGTTTCTTTGATGTAACATTGTGCTATGCCGCTTGTCTATGTTCTTTGGCGGTTTGGTCACCTGTTTTGCTACCCAGTTTGCCATTTGTTTTGTTTTAGATAAAAATATATGTTGATGCTGTTTTTGATTAGGGTAACTGAATGACCTCCTGTTTCGGTAAGAGCTGCTCATCGGTTTACCGTGCGTGTCTTTCGTGAACTTGTGTCAATTTTTCCCTGTGTGCGTGCTTCTTTTCCTATTGATTTTGAGAGCGGGATGTTGGATTTGATTGTATTAATTCCTGATTATACATATCTTTTTACTTGTTGTAGTTATTGCTTCAGAGGTATGTTTATATATATATAATACTGTAAAATATTCGACAAGTGTTAACATGATTTTTTGGGTGTCAAATAAACAAGTTCCGAATATTTAACAACATGATTCAATAACCCTCTTATCGATTGCACGTGATGTTAATCTACAAGTTTCATAAGCCCTATCTGCATAAATATACAATATCGCTCCTCATATCATAGAATACAACTGTTTACCTCGGTAATACGTTGTTCTTTCGACTTAATACGGTTTTTCAACTCTTCTATATCTGTTTCTCTCTGACTTGCTTCCTGCTCCACCAAGCCCCTGATAATATTCATCTTAGAGTCAGAGGATTTATACATTTCTTCATACTGATTCTTTAGTTGTTCGACTTCTTGTTGTAGCTTTTCATTTTGCGATCCTATTTCAGCAGTTTTACTTTTCAGTACTTCAAATTCGGCTTGTTTGGAGATATGGAAGGGAAATTGTTGTATCTAAGAAGAGTAAGAGAATGGTTAATTTCAACCTTTCTTTGGCCAAATATAATTTTTAAATATGCTTTCGATTATTTGCCGTTGATAAAGACATTGTTTTATAACAGAATGTAGTTCCAATATTTAATTTCTTAGCATGCAGGCGTATATTTTCGAATGTTTTTGTGCAAATATAAAGTATTAATTTGCACGTGGGACAAATGTGTTACCTGTTCTGCTAGTATTTATGAAGCCTCGGTAGCTCAGTGCGTTAAGCGCTGGCCTACTGATAGAGCGGGCCCGGGTTCGAGCCCTGCTTGAGGCGAGAATCTTTCATACCGTAAACGGGGTTCTATGCACACGGCCTTTCATTATCAACCTGCTGAAAACTGAAAAGGACATAAAAACGCAAACCTTCTAGTATTTATCATGATGTTTCTTTTCTGTACAGTACATATCAACATTCAGCCATTGTACTGCCAGATGACTTCGTATATATCATGAAGCTTAACTAATGTATACCATCCTTGGACATGGTAAAAAAGAGTGTTTCGAGAATTTGCATAAATTATTTTCTATCATTTAGGACAATAAACATGTAGTACACGTATAGATAAACTTATTTACAAGCACTTGTACTGTTTCTACCTCTTTAATGGTTTTGGCAGCCTTCTGAGCATCTTTTATTTTACACAGGAATAATGGGTCAAGCAAAAGGTCTATCATTGCGTTTGTGTAGCGGTCAAACTGAGCTTGAGACAACTTCATTGATGCTGAATGCATCACGGTATTTCTTCCGTTTCTAACCTAGATAAAACAGAAACAGAAAATGAACAAATATGATATCTTTATAAATGAGTCTCAAAAGACCTTTCAATACCAAATCTGCTGTAAGTATTAGGCTTACTGAAGAGCGTTGAGACACTGAAACAAATGTCAACAATATTTGAGCTGAGACTCGACAAAACCAACAAAATGACGTGCACCCAGCAAAGACTCAGATCAGCCTGGGCATCCGCCCAGTCTTTGGTGTTTGGTGTTGGCATGAAAGTAGCTTAGCGACTTAGCTATCCCTTAAGCGCACTACAAAGACTCTACCCAGGCTGATCTGAGTCTTTGCTGGCGCACATGCCACCTTGTTGGTTTTGTCGTGTCGCGGCTCATTTAAAAAGGACGGCCTAAATGTAAGTGTGCTAATCACCGAATGGTAAGATTCAACAATGTAACAGATGTTAGGCTATCGCTGTTTTCCAAGATTCACGAACATATGCAAAGTTCCTTTCAGTGATAATGATTCAGATTGATGGCCTTTAGAGTGATAAAGAAGCCATCATTTCATATTGGTGTGACATATAGGCCTACCATAAATAATTTAGAACCTTAGAAACGTGCCCTGTCCAGCCGTTATGCAGATTTATTTTGTTACAAACCATGGAAATTTGATTTTTTTAACATTTAGAGATTTATTTTTCAAGCCACCGATGGCTCAAAATTTTCAGATTGCTTCAAAACTTGCACGACTATTTATTCTAGTAGGTATGAAATGCAATAAATATCAAACAAAAATAGGGGGAAAATATTTTATCCATTTTCTTTTTTGTGGGGAAGGGGGGCGAGGGAAAATGACTACGCACAGATTATTAGAGCAATACTCTATTTCAACATTCGCTTTCCTGCCTTTCATTGTATCTGTACCTTCCATGTCCCATAAGTGCCTTAACTGTATCACTACCCTGTAAGATTCTTTATAGTGATATGCAAGCTAGAATACGCATTATGTTTAAGTAGCTTGCCATTGTTTTACTGTCTTTGGTAGCAATGGTACTTTAAAAAATATTCTTACCTCGTTTATATTTTGTTTGTCCTGTATATCAATCTTGGCAACATTACAATGATCTATAAAGTTCAGCAGCCCACTTAAATCTGTATGCTTAGAACTTTTGTGGAACGGCTTCTGTCCTGCATTCATATAAACTTTAACCATCTCCCAGTGTTCATTAGGCCATTTGTGAATATCACTATTGCTCCAGTTTGCCAGTTTAAATTTAAAATGCTCATCTTTTAATCTAACCAGCTCGTCCACATACGTTTGGCAAACGTTGCAACAACTAATAGCCCATTTCTTTTTGCCTTGTTTAACCTCGACCTTGGCCTGACCACATATCTGGTGAAAAGATTTGGTTCCTTTTAGGGGCGCTTTCACAAAACCATGTATCTTTTTACTGCGCTCTTCTGCAAACTCCTCGAGGCCATGTTTAAGGCTCGCCAGACAAATACCGGCTTTTACCCAGAGTTTATATTCATTGTCCTTAAGGCGATCATCCAAGGTTGCCATCACGATTCAGCTACTCACCTACGCAATGATTCTCATAATTAATTCTTTAGCTGTCTTATACATTATTTCAAAATATACTGAGCAAAAGTGAAAACACTACATTATAGATGACAGTTTGAAACTAACACAATGCTACTTTTAATGCCTGGATATATACTTTTGGTCGTGCGAGACAGTAAGCAAAAGAATGTCTTTAAAATAATGCATCTGATACTCTTCGTAACAGAGTTACCCCTCCTTACTCGATTTTACCCTAGTTAGTCATACATCAATTACGCGCATGCGCAAATGCACATTTCATTGGTGCTCTAAAGTGTTGCGTCCAGAGTGGTAGAAAAAGCAAAATATTACTCATAATTGTTACACAGAAAACTAGGAAATAAAAGCTTTGTTTTTCAAAATTACAAATTATCTCCCTTTGCATTAAAAATATAGTGATTTTTAATTTTCGATTATTCCTTTGTTTATCATTTTTTGAACAACTTATTTCGCGTTGTTGGAGTACAGCACATCATGTATTGTACCCATCGTTAGTTTCAAAGACATATGAGACAATAATTGAGTGAACCTCAAGTTAATTTCTTATGGGAAGTTCCATTTATCAAGGTTTCTTACTGTGTTTTCGAAGAAATAGCGATATTTCAACACTGGTTTTCAAAGACATGAAAGCGCATACTGATGTGTGCTTTCGTTTTTGGCATTTCTGGAACACTGATTGTGTGCCAAAGCCAAAATAAGGATAACTGTACGGTGTACTCTATGTTTTAATCAAGTGTAAAATGACAGATCGACTTCCTTTATTTGCACCGAAAAAAACTGGACCCCTGTCCACTTTGAAATGTGTTCGCTTTATCTGAAATGGCTTCTACAGTTTTACTCTAGTATCTTGGCCTTACACATGCATGTAGCTTTAAAATGCATTCTTATTCATAAATTCTTCTGGCTCCATAAAAACAGAAAATTAGAAGCAAAATCACGTGTAGCGTTTTTACTTTTGTTCAGTAGATTTATTTAAAGACGGATAGCCTATGAACAGTCATATTGCATATTCTTCGAACGGCTCAGGGCTGTCACATTGTTTAATCCAAGACCCAGCGTTGCTCTTTTAATAACATGTCCATCTAAGGTACCGTCGCCGCACTTTTTCTCTGAAATAGAAAACAGTTGACATTTATTTTCCCGATATCCATTTCTTTCGATATGGACTGGCCCCTTCAACTATAGCAATATTGTAGAAATAAAAAATAACGATGAACGAAAGTTTAATTTGATGTACTCGTATTGCATATTTTATCAAATGCAAAATAATTTACGGTATGTCCTGTTAACTTATTTTCACCCCTACCTAGAACCATTGGATCATCTGTCCGCTATAACGTAAGCAATACACAAGTGATATTCAAACTGTCAGTACTACTATTCAGCTCTATTATCTGTTTTACCCTCTTATTACCCGACTGGACTGACCCTTCTGGAGACATTAAAAATGTAAATAGTTTAGCTGCCTTCAAATATAACCTTAAACGTATGTCTAACATTATTTCATCCCCATCATATTGTTCATCTGGAAATCGTACTTGCCAAATGTTTTGCACACATATAAGAACTAATTGTAGTTCCCTCAAGCAGCATTTATTTTCCAAAAATATCGTCCTAGATCCACATTGCACCTATGGTGAAGTAGAAGATTCCCGTAATTTTTGCTTGAATGTAACCTTTACCAAAATATCCGTAATGATATGTTGACTGCTATATCAAGGATATGCTGACCGACACCAAACTCATTGTCCCAAGGCGTTACTTTCGCTGCGGTTGCATTTGTTTTATGTTCGGTGCTGTTTAACTTATTGTGTTTTCATTTTAACCTTTCTGTTGGTCATATTATTTAGTTCAGTAAAGATAGCTGAGTTGCTAACTGTTTGGTAAAGAGCTGCTGACTCGGCTAATCACTTGTAATTTATTGTTTGTTGGGTTGTATTTGTCAATCTTTCCCTTTGACGTTGGGGATAGGGTTTGGGATCTGTTTCAGTCAGTTCCTGAAGTGTATTTTTCTCTCTCTAAATTTGAGTGAATATAGAATTTATTTATTTTTTTATTTACACCATATTTTATCATTACTTTAAGGCTGTTCAAATCTAGTACTCAAATCTTAGCGATTTCAGCAGTAAATAATATTAAACTAAGCACTAGTCTTAACATAATGACTTTCTTACCAATGTAACTGTTGTTGTCGATAGCAAACCTTCACGTGTTTTCTATATAGCTTTCATACGATTATAATGAAATTGTCCTATGTTCACCATGGAAACTGCCATAGCTATCTAACATACGCTTCTCTTTACCTTCCTGATTTTTTGTTCTTAGCTTCTATTTTTTTCTGTTGACACTAAATTTGGTTATTGTGTTTTTTCTACTACGTTAACTTTGTCTAATGTATTCGTAGGCAATTAGCCGACTAATTGGATGGAATTTCTGCTAACCATGGGTCAGAAATTTGCAATACAAGTATTCTGGGAGTCAGATGTAAAGAAGATGACTTTCTTCTGAATCCCTTTTTGTATGAATAGTTTTTGTCCACAAAATGTAGTTGTATATGTCAGATGCACGTTCTGTCCAGAAAATAACGTAACTAAATGTTTAACTTTAGTAGCTGCTAAATGTCGACCGTGAAAAGTTGAAACGATAAAAAATTACGAAGTCAGATTCTAATTAATCACAGCAAACCCTTCCTTATGCAAAGTAAATAAAGCAAGTCATATGTTATTATATACGTAAAGACTAGACAGCATTCGACTGACGATTCTTATAAAAATTCACATTGATTTATTGAATTTTTTTTCTGAAACTTCAAGAAAAAAAAAGCACAAAAATAAATAATAATAATAATAACTGAAAAGATAAATAAATAATAAACAAGAAATGTTACAGTAATAAATGCCCTGAAGGCCCCTTAAATGGACCTTTGACTCCTGATTGAGACCTTGACCTTGGGCATGTAATCCCAAATCTTGCAAGTGAAACGCATTTTTATAATTTTTTACCTTTCTGTATTGAAATTCACTTCAGCAGTCTCAGGTCAGTCCTCTGACCTCTGATTCCTGATTGTGACCCTGACCTTGAGCATGGGAACCTTTATTTTGTTTGTGACATACCATTTCATTCTGTTTTACCATTTGAAGAAGTTAAATCTAATTCGCTAAAGAAGTTATTCAGAAATTGGGGAGAAACAGACTGACCTTCAATCTCTGACTGTGACCTTGAACTTGGGTGTACAAGCCTATGTCTTGTGTGAGTGTCTTTCCTTCTCATTAAGCTCTATCATTCTGTGAAGTTAAAGGATATTTGCTTTGGTTCATTTCTGAGCAATTGTTGAGACGTGATTTGACATCTGACCCCAGATTGTGACCTTGACCTTGGCTTGTGAACATAAATTCTTATATGTGGCAAACCTTCTCACTAATTTACCTTTCTCTGAAGTTTGATGAAATTCACGATCGTAGTTTTGAAGTAATTACAGAGACATGTCTTGACATCTAACCCCTGACAGTGACAGTGACCTCGGTCGTAGGGACCTAAATCTTGTATGCGACACATCTTCTCATTATGTTTTATCTTTTTGTGAAGTTCCATCAAATTTGCTTCAGTTATCTATAAGTAATAGTTGAGACACGTTTAAAGGCATGATTTTACCTTTGACCCAATTGTGGCCCTGACCTTGGGCGAAGGAACCTTAATTTGTGGGCGGCAATCCTTCTTATTATGCTTTGTCATTCTGTAAAATTTTATCAAATTTACTTCAGTAATTTTTAAGTTATCGCTGAGACACGATTTGTTACGGACGGACGGACGGACTGACGGTGCGATTTTAATATGCCACTTGAAGTCCCTTCGGGGGCATAATAAAATAAACAGGTATTTGAAATCATTTGCAATATACTGTAGATACCCTAAACGGCGAACTTTGGACAATGAAGGGAACCACACTGTTAAAAATCCGTAGATTTTACGGGTGAGTCTAAATACCACAGACAACTACAGACTACCACAGACCACCACAGACCACTACAGACTACTACAGACTACCATAGACAATAATGCAGATTATCATTACACGTTTCAAAATAACATTCTAAAGTGCAAAATGTAAAAAAAATGCCAAATTAATGCATCCAAAATCTTTTTTAAGGACAGGGAAAATCATGTTATTGTTAATCCTGTCTACTTACTCATTATTTATATGTACATAAAGTATAACACAAAATTTTCAAAAAAACAACAACAACAAAATGTCAAATTTTATACTTTTTTATATTCTTTTCTTTACAATGTTATTTTTGAAGATATTTGATAATCTGTATTGAGGTGTGTGATACTCTGTGGTGAGGTCTGTGGTGGTCTGTAGTAGTCTGTGGTGGTCTGTGGTACATAAAATATAACTACGAGTCTTTAAAACATACATTCTTAAACACAGACTGGGAAATTCTTAAGAATAGTAATATTGATAGATATGCCGCTAATGTTACGGATCATATTAAGACACTTTCACATGAATGTATCCCGAATAAGATAGTTAATATTAGACAAATGGAACCCCCGTGGCTGCATAATGAACTTCGAAAATTAATGAGAAAAAGAAAACGTGCATATGACAAAGCCAAACGAACAAATCATATACAACACTGGTCCACTTACAAAAAGTTAAGAAACGAAACTACTTCCCTTTTGAGATCCTCGAAAAGAAATTATTTTGACAAACTAGCAGAAAAGTTAAAAAACAATGACAAACAGCAAAAATTGGTGGAAATTACTAAAATCTTTCATAACAAATTCTGATAAAGCAACAATGCCCTCACTTAAACAAAATGATGAAATATATGCAAACGACAAAGACAAAGCAAATTTACTGAACTCATACTTCAAATCACAGACAAACCTAGATGACACCGGAAAGGCGCTGTCTGTAACAGACACTATAAATAATAACCAGCTATCTATAATACAAACAAATCCATATGAAGTACAAGCAATGTTAGAGACATTGAAAACTGGCAAGGCATCTGGCCCTGATACTGTTAATAATTATATTTTGAAAAAGTGTGCTTATGAGCTCTCATTCCCTTTAGCCGAATTATTTAATGCTTCTTTAAGATCCTCTACGGTACCGATTTTGTGGAAGGAAGCAAATGTGACACCCGTCTATAAAAAGGATGACCCGAGTGACTGTAGAAACTATAGGCCTATTTCACTGCTGAGTACTGTTGGTAAAGTCTTGGAAAAAATTGTCCACAAACATGTCTTCAATTTTCTAAATGCGAATAACTTGATATCTTCTCTTCAGTCAGGATTTGTCCCCGGGGATTCAACAGTGAATCAACTCGTTGATATATATAATACTTTTTGCAAGGCGTTAGATGACGGGTTAGATGTCCGCGCAGTTTTTTGTGACGTAAGCAAAGCCTTTGATCGCGTGTGGCACAAGGGACTTTTACTGAAACTCAAATCGGCTGGCATAACTGGCAGACTTTTAGACTGGTTTTCTAATTATATAAGTGATCGTAAACAACGAGTAGTTCTACCTAAAGATACATCAGAATGGGTGTCAATAAGTGCTGGGCTCCCCCAAGGGTCAATTTTGGGACCGCTACTATTTTTAGTTTATATCAATGATATTGTTTTAGATATTGACTCTACAATTCGCTTGTTTGAAGACGATACTAGCCTATACATAATAGTACATAATCCCGTGCAAACAGCAAGATTTAGCTAAACTTTCTGCATGGGCTGACAAATGGTTAGTAACTTTTAACACTCAAAAAACTGAATCACTATTGATATCTCGTAAAAAATATAAACCCATACATCCCCCAATTGTTATGAATAACGATTATATAACTGAAGTTGATAATCATAAACATCTTGGTGTTGTATTAGAAAATACCTGTATCTGGCATTTACATATAAAAATGATTATTTCAAAAGCTTGGCAACGTATTTACACTATGAAAAAGCTTAAATTTCTGCTCGATAGACATTCCCTACAGACCTTTTATATTTCTTTTATCAGACCTATACTAGAATATGCTGATGTAGTCTGGACTAACTGTACCAAATATGAAGAAGAAGAACTGGAAAAAATTCAATTTGAAGCGGCCAGAATTGTCATAGGTTCAACTAAATTAGTGTCTATTTCAAATCTATATGAAGAAACTGGATGGGAGACCCTAAGTGCAAGACGAAAACAACATCGACTAACATTATTTTACAAAATGATTTACAACCTTACACCACCATATTTATCATCATTTGTTCCACCATTAGTAGGAAATATGTCAAGATACAATTTGAGAAATAGTGATCATCTTCAAACATTAGAATGCAAATCCCAACTTTACTTTAATTCGTTCTTGCCAGCAGTTGTGCGTGAATGGAATTCTTTGAATGAAGCTTGTGGAACTTCACTGTCTGTTGAATGCTTTAAAAATAAATTGAAGCAAAGTAAGAATGTTCCCAGGTATTATTATTCCGGTTCTCGAAAGGGTCAAATATTACATACTAGATGAAGAACAAAAAGCAGTTCTCTTAACTCTCACTTGTTTTCTAAAAATATAACGGATAATGAAGTTTGTATATGTGGACAATTAGAGGATACACGCCATTTTCTTTTTGACTGCCCCTGCTACTTTAATCAACGACAAGTCATGATGAATAGATTATTACCCATATGCAATCCTACCTTGAATCTTTTGCTCTTTGGTGATGGCACCCTGAACTATCAAATAAATATAGACATTTTTTCAGCAGTCCAGGATTACATCATACGAACCAAGAGGTTCGTCCGATAATAAACATGCCTTTTTTTTTTATTTAATTCAACAAATTTGAATGTAGCTTTTGCTTTGACTGGTTGTACTGTGCGAATATATATAGAATGTTACAACATTGCACGGTTTAGTCTAACAGTTGATACCATGAATAAGTTCTCTTCTTCTCCTTTCTCTTTTTCTCTTTTCTATTTAACAATATCTCCTCCTTATTGTCTGTACCTGTATCAATAATATGTATTCTGTTTAAAAAATCATTTCCATTAATCTTAGCTCAATAGTTGACCCAGCAGCCACACAGGGCTGCGACGGCTCTTAATCAACCTTGATACAATGTCATGACGTTGAATAAGGGCTGGTTCAGCGTTGTGTGATCAGTGGGTAACATGCTGTTTGCATATATTTATATACATGTAAGCACTTATGTTCAACTTCGAAAGTTTCTGATAGTTAAATGTGTTTTATGACATCTTCACGGGAAACAGATTTAAGAAAGTCACTGACTTACTTCTGTATCCCTTTCAAATATCTGGTATACATATTTGTGTATGTAAATTGTCTTTGTAAATTTATGATTATGTATCAGTATGTTGAATAAAATATTGTTTACATTAAAATATAACACGAAATTATAATATAAAACTTTCTAAAATTTTGTTAAATTTTGTATTTTTAAATATTCTACTCTTTAAAATGTTATTTTTGAGGGTGTATGATAATCTGTATTGAGGTCTGTGGTAGTCTGTGGTGAGGTCTCTTGTGGTCTGTGGTGGTCTGTAGTGGTCTGTGGTGGTCTGTGGTATTTAGACTCACTCGATTTCACGGTAGAATATCTAACAACCAGCTGACAGTCCGTTTCCCGTAATTTTAACGGGCGCTCGTAAAAACTGCAGGAATCATCAAGCAAAACTAGATAGAATAGAACAGGTGTTCTTTTTGCCATATAACCCTTTAATACTATAAAGGTATTTTCGAGTACGGCAAGTTAACATAACACTACCATATCGTGATTTCCAACAATGTTCTACTAGCAAACGCTCGTAAACATTACGGGAAACGGACTGGCAGCTGGTTGCAAGTTATTCTACCGTAGAATCTACGGATTGTTTTACAATGTAGATGCTCCCTTACTCAGTAAAACTTTGCCAAAACATGCAATTCACATTAAATAACTGCAATGAAACAAAGATGATAGGCCATGAGCCAAATATGGTTTACCTCCCCCGCCCCAGGGGGAATTTTGTAGACCATAATTTTCTTAAAGCCGAGCATCTTAGAAGTATTGTGCAGCATGTTAGCTCTCTGGCGAGTGGGGCGTTAGGCTGTAACAGCCTGTTAAATACGTTACCCATTAAAATAATAAACATAAAATAAAAATTATCAAAAAATATAAAAAATTAGAAATCACTTTCCTATGTTCAAAATTATAATAGAGTCTAATAGGAAAATGCAGTAGCTAAAAGTTATGATGTTTGAAAGGTTACTTTAGCCTACATGGTGTAATATACATGACGTTTTTCTTTACACTCCATTAAAATTGCTATTTCCATCCAAAATACTTTCTTTTTGTAAGTTATTCTTTTACTATTAGACAAAATGTTTGGTACTGTATTTAAGAAGATTTATAGATCTTTACAGTTCTGCAAAAATTATTATCCTATCTTGTATACTTTGGGAGAAATAGGATGTTGAACACAGTACCCCCTTAAAAATGTTCCCAATTACGAGTATCACTTTCCGTATAATTAAAGTGCTTGAACTACACTGTTGGAATTGAAAACAACAGTAAAAGGTAATATTGAATATGCCAGCCTATTTAAACAGCAAAGAACAGTTCCACAATATTTGAATGCATTTTAATTGGCCACAATGATCGATTATATACGTTACCTAGGGCTATTTTTGTTTGAATCATATAATTTGAAGATAGAATCATTTTATTTTCTTTGGTAGCAGTTTCTTCATAAAATAATCTTTTATTATAAGAGAAAAAATGCATTCTGGTTTATTTTCTATGATACGCTATTACTAGTAGTAACGTAAATAACATTAATAATTAAAGTATTTAATTATAATACTTTTAAATCAGTTTTTTCCACTGTCAATAAAAATATAACACATTGAGTCTGGGTGTTCTTATTATATATTGTGTACTTGGACCTATCAACACGTCTCTCAGTTATTACTTTTAGGGTGTCATGAGGTGTGTTTTATACGTGATTAAACACAGTATGCTTCAAATTGTAATGTTAAGGGCATTGACATATTCTGCACATGTAAAATGGGTTTTGCTGTTTACTTTGTTACTATATCAAAAGTAAAAGTATTTCATAATGGCATTGTCCAGTTTGTTTCTATTATAATTTGTACATTTGAGTTCTAAAGACAGTAACATACGTGAAATTTTGTTATATACAGCTGGAAAATCAAAAAAAAAAAAAAAAAGAAAAAAAAGAAGATTAAAACAAAATACAACTTCAGAACAGATGAAGCTGCAGCTATTAAAAGCCAGCATTGATTTTGCATACACTGCTCCAATAAACTGATACACAGTCAGTTTGATATCATTAAAAGCTAAGCGGTTTTGATGTGTTTAGTTTAAAACTATAAAGTAATCAATAATCAACAATGCGAAATAGAGCATCACCTTGTTTATTGACAGGATTTGGTATAGTTTTACGTGCACACTGAGAAACTATAAAGCAGAACAGTAAACCTGAAGTTTGAAGACTTAAGCCAAATACAGTTCTGCATCAAAGCTATGTAGATATTTGCTGGTAGCGTATACTAACTTTAGTAAGACTATCGTATATTTTACGTTACCGAAGGAAACAACATTGCTGAGTTACAGTTAAGAAACAAACAAACTTTTGAAAATAATTAATGGTAGTGTCGTGTCAATACATTGCTTTATTTAGTTCATTTATGTAACTAACAATAATGTGTCAACCAGGAGATTGGGAGAATAGTTTCAGAAACATTTAATACAAAAAAGAGACACTGGCGGATTACTAGTATACTGTAGCAATCTATAAATGCTATGTTTAAGATGATCTATATTTCTGTGATTTTGTTTCTTGCTCTTCAAAGTCTAACTACATTCAATCATCTGTTAAAGAATCTAACTACATTTAATCCTCTCTTAAAGAATCTATTCACCAAAGAATATAAAGATACGTTTAGTTGGACAATTTTTTTCTAGGGACAGTGTTCCAGTAGCTCTGCACACATAATAAAATGGCAAATAAAAATGACAGAATATATTAATGTTGGTCTGTTCAGATATTTATGAGCACATTTTAGTTCTCCTTCAGAATGTATTTGCCTACACTGTAGTTATGCTTTGCAGCATAATATTGAGAAGAAAAAAAAAAGAAAAGAAAAACCTAACAAGTAACGTTTACAACGTATTTATTGAGAGTTTATGAATTCTTCATTTCCGACATCCTTAACTAGTAATACAGTATTTCTGAAGAGCAAATAATCAAACAATAGAAATAGTGCATACCTATACATGCCAAGGAAGGGCTAACCTAAATAACATACTGCATTTGAATCTCTGTGACCTTGTATTACCACATTGTTTACTTTTTTAGCAATAAATATGGTTGTAAACTGCTTATTAATGATATCTTACTGCTTATCAAATCATCCTTGTCCGAATATGTTAAATACTGTTAGAGAATACAGCATTTTGGCAATATCCAAACAACAATTTTAGTTGCTTACATATTGAAAATTGTCTGACTGAAATTTGTATTTCGTAACACCTTTAGTCCTTGCTAGTAGCAACAAGTGGGAATAAAACCATAGGGTTTGCAAAATTACCTGACCAGTTAAATATTTGTAACAACATAATGAAAAATAGAACTCCTGAACAGGCTGATGAAGAATGATGTATGCGTTATAAAGTATGATGTCACTTTCTAGAATCCTTAAATTTTCACATTGTTAATATTTTGTAATGTATTTGATGACCGGGAGCTGCATAAACAGATCATGTAGATCACAAATTAACATGTAAGTTATGATCACGGGAGCCACACACATTTGCTAACCTATGTAAAGCAGTTCCTGTGCAAAGAGGCTCGTGGCTGACGATTCGACTGACAGCATAGCAAAAATGGTGTTAATGCCGACAGCAGACATTGCACTGCTCTTGATTGCCTCGGCTGGTAGTCACAGTTGCATATTTGTATGTAGGGTAATTGAACGGCTCAGCCAACAGCACAGGTAGTGAAATTGGTTTTATCCCCACCATAACGAGAACCTAAATACTAATCAGTTGCAGCATATATCAACTTATACTTACCTCATTCTATGCATAAAACTAAAAAAAAACAACATTTTTATGAAGTCATTTTTAAATGAGACTGAACTGAAGGCAAGGTCGAACTGCTTCAGCTCTAACAATCTATAATGTGTGTCTTGCTGAGTTCTTGTGTATATCATAGAGCTAAATTTGCCATCTGACGACCAGTGGTAAGCTAATACTACAGCAATGAATAATTCATGCCGCCCGAGAACTAAAATTTTGATAACAGATGACTCACAAATCTTATCCTCGACATATTACAATTATGTAACGTAACGTTACTGTTGGATTGCTTTTCAAATATACACTATCCGATGTTTTTTTTATAGTTTGAGGACACATAACATTGGCGTTTCTTCATATTTACATATACAACACTGTCTACTTAAGACAAATTACAGATAACATTGAAAAATATAATGCAGCTGATGTTGGCTTTCTTAGCTTTTCTTGTCATTTTGTAGGTTAAATTATTCAAAAATAAGATAGTTTCTGTCCCCATTTAACATATCCACTGCTAACTGCTGCCTAGCTTATCTAAGTTGGGCATGAATAAAAGAAAATTGATGGAGCACGTATAAACTTCAGTCCACCAATTCAGCGATTGAGTCTGATTCTGGTTGTTTTTATCGTATTTTGTTGTGGTTATATACATTACATATTAATCATGACTGCTAACAAGTTTTGTAAGACTTCAGTTTGTTTGTTTTTTTATACTAAAATATTGAAACAGTCATATATATGACATTAACATTTCTTTACACTTCAATTCTTACAATTTGCTCCTTATATTACATGTATTTAGAAACTGAAGGGGGAAAAACGTCAAATACAATGTAAACTACGTTATACAGGTTAGTAAACTTATCCTTGACAATGTCAAATACCTTGAAACAGCGATCTATGCA
Organism: Ctena decussata; assembly: GCA_963989385.1. Lineage (NCBI taxonomy): Eukaryota > Metazoa > Mollusca > Bivalvia > Lucinida > Lucinidae > Ctena > Ctena decussata. The sequence goes on along the minus strand of OZ022507.1, from coordinate 1,610,399 downwards.
CTAGCAGACAAAACCTAACATTAACTAGAGCAAATACTAGCATGTGTATAATAATTCGTATTTTCTATTATAACGTGAATATGTAAATTTGGGTAGTATAATTGACGTTGACGTTATACGTTAACGCCCCAACGTACAGAGGACTAACATGTGTGATTTTGTTTCTTATATAATGTAGTTTCAGAAAATTATAGGGTACGAAATTCCCCCTGGGGGGGGGGGAGGGGGTCTATGGTCAGCTCAAGGTCTATGAAGACTAATGACAAATACTGCAGACTGTGACAGTTATAATTCAAAGATAATGATACTACTATTACTACTACTAATATTATGAAATTAAATAACTGCAATGAAACAACAATGAAGACTAATGACAAATACTGCAGACTCTGACAGTTATAACGCAAAGATAATGATACTACTATTACAGCTACTAATGATAATGAAAATAATAATAATAATAAGACTAATATTACCACTACTACTACTACTACTAATTAAACTGATATTACTACTACTACAAGTAATAATAATAAAAGATAACTAACGTTTGTAGGTCCCGTAAAAATGTTCCATTCGATATTAACCCTATGAGCGTTGCCTACACGACAGAGATCATTATTTAGAATAAATTCTGAAGAAAGGTCCTCTGGAAGATAGGAACACATCAACAAAATGAAAACAGCAGACTCGATATAATTTGATCTGTTCATGTGCAGTAATGTAATATTGGAAGACTGTCCACGCCCCCTAGCACTAAATGGTAAACCACAAGGTGTTCGCCAATGGTTATGTGACAGTTAACATTATTAGGATAACATTTGTACTTTAATACTTGTTTACCCGTGGACTTGCCAATCCTTATATTTTAGTTTTAGTGGTTTCTGGTGAATGTTTTCACTTTTATTGTAATTTGCGTAGAAATTCTGATCAAGGGTCGAGTGCACAAAGGACGGTAAACTACGCCGGCTTAAATTACAAACGCCGGCGCAACTAAGTCTATCATAAGACTGTATTAAATTTCCAAGTGCACGAAACCGGCGTACGCCAGGCGTAGCTGCGACTGGGGTACGTCTCTCAGTTAAGGTTAGCACGTGTGTTTCAAGAACGATTTTCTTATATGATAAAAGCCGCGTCAGGTATAAAGTTTGAGTAAGGTGTTTGCGAACAGCAATGATCGAAACCAGTCTGTGACTCCGTGAAAATAAGGTATTTCCTTCACTTTGTTCCTGCATAATCCTCCGGGTCTATGTTCAATATTTTCAGATAATCCTCCGGGTCTATGTTCAATATTTTCAGATAATCCTCAGGGTCTATGTTCAATATTTTCAGATAATCCTCAGGGTCTATGGTCAATATTTTCAGATAATCCTCAGGGTCTATGGTCAATATTTTCAGATACTCCTCAGGGTCTATGCACAATATTTTCAGATAATCCTCAGGGTCTATGCACAATATTTTCAGATTGCACAGATGTGCGGGCTAGTCTCAGCTTTTGTTTTTAGCATGTGCCATAGGTGCTGTTTTTATGGTAATGCTCATTCATAATTATGCACGATACATTTAATTCTTTTGTTTTAATTTCTATGAAATAAACGTTTATTACAACACATTTTTGAAACGTACATGTTAACTTTGAATTAAAATGAATATCGTCTATCAGATAAAAAACTTAGACGACAATGAAATATTGAATGCTGCTATGTATAAGGACAGACCTAGGTTTTTAAATCTTACTACGTACCCAACCCACTCTCCGCTCCAAATAAAAAAAGAAGAAGGATATACAGTCGAGTTTAATGCAGCTCATTAACCAGGGCCGAGTGCACATAGGAGGCGTACACTACGCCAGCGTAGATAATGAACGTCGGCGCAACTACAGTAAGTCCATCATACGACTGTATTAAAATCCTGGCACGAAGCGGGCGTAGGTCAGGCGTAGTTGCGAGTGGAGTTCGACTAGCGTAGTGCTCTCAAATTAAATCAGCACGTGTGTTTCATGAACGATTTTCTTGTATGAAAAAGCCTCATGAAGTATAAAGGTTGATTACGGTAACTGCCAAGACCGAAACTAGTCTCTGATTCCGTGACTTGAGGTCGTTTCTTCACGTTGTACCTGCAGAATCCTCAAGGTCCATGCGAGGTATTTGCAGATTGCACAGATGCGCAGGCTAGTCTGAGCCTTTGCTGTTAGCATATGCCATAGGCACCCTTTTTATGGTACGGCTCATTCATAATTATGAATGATACTTTTAATTCTTTCGTGGTAATTTCTATAAAATAAATGCTAAATTAAAACTGTCTGTTTGAAGATAATGAAATGTTTAATGGTGGCTATGTGTAAGGACATTTCTAAGATCCTGAGATGTAGATTTCAAATGAAAGGAAAATAAAGTCAGATTTGATGCAGCTTATCATACAATCAGTTCCAGCGATCTATCGCGTGGTAACCGAAACCGTTCATATAGCAGTATGTCATTGTAGATATCCAAAGGATAGGTTCTGTCTCTGATTATCTTGTCCCTTTTCAAAATCATTCTATAATGTAGCTCATCCATCCAGTGTAACATTCGAGCCTTCTCTAAATGAAGCACTAAACGGAATATTTTAAAATGGATACGATACCCCAATGTTACATCTGCTATCTAGCGGACGTGAGTTTTGTAGCGATTTTACGACTAAGTTTACGACACGCCTTGGTTGTGCACACCAATTAAACTTCTAAGCTTTTTTTACGACGGACATATGTTGGGCGTGCGATTTACGTCTGCTTTGTGCACTTGGCCCCAGGTCCAGCTATCCATGGCATGGTAACAGAAACCGTGCCTATAGCAATATGTCATTATAAGTGTCCAAAGGATAGGATCTGTCTCTGATTATCTTGTCCCTTTTTAAAACCCTTCTATCAGTCTGGGGACTTATGGATTTCGATCACGCATATTTGTGATGGTTAACCATGCACTTTAACTGACATGACACGATGGCTTACCATAACATAATTACTGAAAATTTTACCACAAGATGTCACTACATGTTCGAAGGATGAAACGTGATGGAAAGCCATAAAGTTGGTTTCTTCTGGTGTTATGGCTGACCATAACAAAGGCAAAAACCCCCAGTCACTTTTCTGTCGAGTAACTGGTGCAAAACCTTGTGTACCTCGTACAGATAGCATCTATAATACTAAATAAACGAAGTAACGCATAAACTGCAAAATTGGTGGCATTTTCAAGCGTAATTTCTATACTGGTTCTTTCGCATATTGCTATCATTGATAATTTCGGTTAGCGTGTGTTTTAGTTTCACGTAGATTTAAAGAATTTGGGAATAAATTCGTCTTTCATTTTAAATTCTTCCAAGTATTTTTCTAGAAACTTCGACTATTGGTCGAATTCTTTTTGTCAACAATGGGTGCGTTCGAGTGAAATTATCGTGTACTCGAATACACGTCTTAAATTAATCCGGTCGTTTCGGTTCTGCGTCGTTATATCGGAGAGCTGCTTAGCAAGTCCAAATTTAGCAGGTTCTAATGCAAAAATCCGACCCATGAATGTACGTCATTCCCCATGAATAACGATTTATTTTTGTATTTTTGCTCATATGTCTAAACGGATGAAGAACTAAATGGTCATAGTCCCGACGGCCCTGGCTCGAAACGACCCATTTTCTTCCAGAACGATAGTCAATACGAGTAGCCAATCGAACTCGCCCATTGAAGAATAAAGCTCAACGCACATGGTCTTTCGAAAAGTTGGACGGACACACGGCGCCAAATGTGTGCGGCTATGGTTACGTACCGCTGAGCCACTTGGGGAACGTCGTTAGGAGAATTCAAACTGAACTGAACTTTCGAAAAGACAAAAATTAAAAATGTCTAAGGTTAACACACATGCGCCAGGTAAGAAAGGGCATTTTTTCCAGCGAAGCAGACAAATCAATTTCAATGATTCAAAGAAGCTAAATAAGCCTTTAGTCTTCAGAGGGCTTGAATTTTTCCCCCAAAAACGTTCCAGGACCCAATTTTTCCAGAAAAAAAATACCCAGGATAGGTCACATAACCAAGATGGCAAACATTTATTATGGTAAAAAAATTAAAAAATCTTCCCCCCCAGAACCACGCCGGGCCGCGTAGCGCAATCGGTAGGGCACCTGACTCATATAAGTCAGAGGTCCTGGGTTCGAAACCCGGTCTGGCCACATACTTTCGTTTCTCCTTCCGCTGATTCAAGAAGGGCAGTTGTCAGTTATTGGCGAAAGTATGTGCACTTAGTACTGGTTAACCGCTTAGGAGGTCTAAGCCTGCCCAGGAATAGTGTTGTTAGGTTAACTGACCTCCCGACATGACCTTAGCTGTTTACCGTGGACGTTAAGCATCAAATAAACCAATTCTCCCCCAGATCCACAATTCCTATGATCTTGAAACTTCGCATGTCGCATCAAGGACTCAAAACCTCAACAAAATTTATATAAATGATGCGCCTGGGCTGACCTTGATCTGTTTAACGGCAAGGTCAACTTTTGAGTCACTTAGATTTTTCTACAGGAAAAAGTGAAAAAAGTTGATTTTTTTAGAAACAATGCAGTCTGCTACCTGAAAGTTTGTAGAAGCACACAACTAATTAGGTAAATGAAGCTTTAGTGAGTTTTCATGGTAAAGGTCATATCTTCACCTGGGCCTAAGGCCATTTACATTGAAAAATTAAAACTCGCTTTTTAGCTCACCTGAGCCAGCGGCTCCGGGGGAGCTTATAGGATGGTAAGGCTCCGTCGTCCGTCGTCGTCCGTCCGTCCGTCCACAATTGCAAACGACTTCTCCTCTGAAACCGCTTGGCCAATTGTAACCAAATTTCATATGTGGCCTCCAGAGGAAGGGGGAACGAAAAGTTGTTCAAACTGTCCTGGTCACATGACCAACATGGCCGCCACGCCCATATATGGTAAAAACCTAAAACATTCTTCTTCTCCAGAATCAATAGGCCGATGGCCTTGAAACTTGGTATGTAGCATCGGGTACGCGAGTACTACCAAGATTGTTCAAATTATGACCTTGGGTTGACCTTGACCTTTTTTACGGCAAGGTCAAATTTGCTTCCTTGTGCTTTTATATGGCAAAATGTTAGAATATAAGATATCTTGGAAACTGTTGCAGATTTTGGGCTAAAATCGGTATCTACAGTCATCTTAATGAGTACGTGAAGATTTATGAGTATAAGAGGTCAAGGTCATTCTTTGACCTTTGACCCAGAACTTCCATATTTTGACAGTTTCGAACAATCTCCTCAACAGCCATTGGGCCAACTGAAACCAAATTTCATATAGAGCCTCCAGGGGTTGAGGGAACAAAAATTTATTCATACGGTCCAGGTCACGTGACCAACATGGCCACCACGCTCATATATGGTAAAAACTTTTAAAAATCTTCTTTTCCAGAACCAGTTGACCGATGGCCTTGAAACTTGGTATGTAGCATTGGATACTCAAGTACTATCAAGATTTTTCAAATTATGACCTTGGGTTGATCTTGATCTTTTTACGGCAAATATGGGAAAATGCTAGAACATATGATTTCATGGAAAGTTTTGAAGAGTAAGGCCTAAAATTGGTAAATGCAGTCGAATACATGAAGATTTATGAGTATAAGAGGTCAAGGTCATTCTTTGACCTTTGACCCAGAACTCTCATATTTTGACATTTTCAAACAATCTTCTCCAAAGCCACTGGGCCAATGGTAACCAAATTTCATATTTTGCCTCTAGGGATTGAGAGAATGAAATTTTGTTCAAACGGTTCAGGTCACATGACCAACATGGCCGCCACGCCCATATACGGCAAAAATCTTCTTCTCCAGAACCAGTTGACCAATGGCCTTGAAACTTGGTATATAGCATTGGGTACTCCAGTATTATCATGATTGTCCAAATTATGACCTTTGCTTGACCTTGACCATTTTACGGCAAGGTCAAATATGGCAAATGCTACAACATAAGATTTCATGGGAATTTTTGAAGATTTTGGCCTAAAAATAGGTATATACAGTCATCTTAATGAGGTCATGAAGAATTATGAGTACAAGAGGTCAAGGTCATTCTTTGACCTTTGACCCAGATCTCATATTTTGACATTTTCAAAAGTTATCTCAAAAGCCAAAGGGCCAATTGTAGTCACATTTCATATAGAGCCTCCAGGGGTTGAGGGAACAAAAATGTGTTGAAATGGTCCAGGTCACATGACAACATGGCCGCCATACCCATTTATGATATAAACCTTTAATATTTTTCTTCTCCAGAACCAATATGCCTATGGCCTTGAAACTTGGTAAGTAGCATGGAGTACTAGAGTACTTCCAAGACTGTTCAAATGATGACCTTGGGTTCACCTTGACCTTTTTTGCAGCGTGGTCAAAATTTAATATGGGAAAATGCTAGAACATAAGATTTCATGGAAAGTTTTGAAGATTTTGGCCTAAAAATGGTATATATGGTTATCTTAATGCCTATTAGCACAATAAGATTTATGAGTAAAAGAGGTCATGGTCAGTCTTTGACTTTTGACCCTAGACTCATATTTTGAAAATTTCAGACATATGAAAAAGCCACTTTGCCAATTGCTCAGGTGAGCGGATCATGGCCTCATGACCCTCTTATTTTATATAAACTTGACCATCATGAAATATTTCCGCGCTTGCGCGGGCTCTTTTCTAGTCCATTACAAAAAAAACAAGCATTGTAGACAATTTTGATCGTAACACTTTATAAAAAATAGAAAGTAAACTTGTATTTTTCTTGGAAATAAAACAAGTCAAATGCACAGCAAATGCACAGCAATATTTGCCTTATTTTGACCATAATTCTGCAGAAAGAACCAAAATACAGACTGTATATACTGACAATAGTTAGGGCTGGGACCAAATATCAATTTTAAGTGTAGACAGGTCATACTGAACACTGCCAGTGGGTTAAATTGTCATTTTAGTGAGTTGGACTGAAAAATGGAAGTGTTATGGCTGACCATCACAAATGTGCGTGATGGAAAACCATAAGTCCCCAGACTGTCTATAGTGTAGCTCATCCATCCAGTGTAACATTCCAGCCATATCTAAATGCAGCAATAGCGGAATAAGTTAAGATGAATACGATACGCCAATGTTACGTCTCCTATCTAGCAGACGTAAGCTTTGGAGCGATTTTACGACTAAGTTTACAACACGCCTCGACTGTACACGTCGATTAAAACTCTGCGCCCTTTTTACGACGGACCTACGTCGGGCATACGCTTGCGTATGTTTTCTTCACTCGGCCCCTGATGTTTGTTTTGCGGCGTCTGAATTTGGTCTGCATTGTTTATATATGTCCCCACAATTCTGATGATGCCTTTCGTGGTGACTAATATTGTGTTGTCTTTTTCCCATACGGTGTCTTGAATGAGATCTTGAGATCATTTCCTGAAAATTCTCCTCCTGAAAGGGGTTTAATACAACAACCGTAGGCGACCGTTTCATAAAATAACTTTAGAACACCGAGGTACGCCCATGACGACGACTACAAAGTCGCCATTGTGTCAAGAGACTTTTGCATTAATTTTGTTAGACCCGTTTAATAGAATATTCATATCGTGTTAACTCCACAAACAGATGTCGGTCTGGAAACATATAAGAAAATGAATTAATTTAATAAACTATTAAATTGTGAAATTATTTGAAAGAAGGAACTTACTCTGAATTTGTTACCAAATCGTCAGTAGTTTTGTTCAATAATTGATAATTGTTATCGGAAGTAAAAGATAGGCAATGAGCCTGTTCTTAGTTCTGTTTTAGATAATTGAATGTTACCCTCCAATGGCGACTTTGTAGTCAATACAAAGAACTTGGCGGATTTAGAAGACAAACTGCGCAATTGCAACATATAATATACAAACAAAGATATAATGTAAAATGCAAATGACTGTAGGGTGCCGTTGTACTATTTATCACCTATTTATGGATATCCATTAATGGATTTTCCGATATCCATAATTATATTCATGGATGTCCTAAAATACAGTATAATGTTGAATATCTATATTCCATTATTTGATTAATGGATATCCAAAATCATATTGAATTATGGATATCAATATTTCCATTTATGGATATCCATAATTTAATTAATGGAGATCCAAAAATACAAAATATTTTAGGATATCCAAAAATCGAAATATGGATATCCATATATCGAGTAATGGATATGCAATATTATGCTGTATTTTTGATTATCCAATAATCCAATTATTGATTTCCATGATTCGAATTATGAATATTCAATATAACGTTGTGTTTTGGATATCCATGAATAGAATTATGGATCTCCAAAAGTCGATTAATGGATACCCATAAACAGGTAAAAAATAGTAATACGGCACCCCAATCCATATTTATGGAAACCCATTAATCGATTTTTAGATATCCATAGTTCGATTTATAGCTATCCTAAAAACATCATAATATTGGATATCCAAAACTCGATTTCTGGATATCCAGAAATCAAATCATGGGTATCCATAATTGTAATTAATGAATATCCAAAAATAACGCATATTTTTATAAAGAAAAATAAAATTTTAGATATCGATAATATATATATATAATATAGATAATAATTAATGGATATCCATCAACCGAATTATTGATATCCAATATTATGCTGTGTTTTGATATCTGTAAATCGACTAATGGATGTCCATAATTCGAATTATTGATATCCATTAATCGAATTATGAATATCCAAAAGTATTTATTGTTTTGGGATATCCGTGTTTTCGACTTTTGGTTATCCATAAATCGATTATTTTTGGTATCCATATATTTTTACGGATATCCAATATCATTTTGTGATATCCAAAAGTGAATAATGGATATCCATAAACGCAATTATGGATATCCAAAACTGAATTACGGATATCCAGAAAATAGGTAAATAGTAAAACGGCACTCCATAAATGACCTGGCTGAGAATGTATCGGTTCTGTTCTGTTTCAGTTCTCGTAACGACGTTCCCCAAGTGGCTCATCGTTACGAGAACAGAACAGAACCGATTATGCATGCTCAACCAGGTCATTTATGCATAATTGGATTCTTCGCTGATAGTTTTAAGGGTTGAATGAAAAGCAAGCATTAAATGTCTTGCATAATTCTGACGTTAAACTTTGTGCAGTCTAGATCTGCCTTATTGTATTTAATGGTTATCAGTAAGACAATAAAAAGAACAAAGAGCCAAATTCAGTAAAAAAGGTCTTGGCTGAAACAAAGACAGCCTCGGAACACAACACCCCAAGCCAGGTTCAAACAGACAAGACTCAAATTAGTTTGCTCTTTCACGCATAATGATCAGACCGCCTGATTTATCGAGTTCTCACGATTTCAAACGCTTGTAAAAATGGTTTGATCAGATTGCGATTGCACAGGCTAATCTTAGTTTTGGCTGTTCGTCCATGTCTTCGGCTAGTATCTTTTCTTGCGACACGAATAGTTTATGAAGTATGCTACCACACAGGTTGTATTTATAGTTTAACCCATTCCTGCCTAGCGTCCCATAAAAAGTGCCATATGCAAACGGTGCAGACCCAGATCAGACGCCGCGGGATGCGGCGTCTGATCAGGATCAACACTGTTTGCATAAAATTTACTGCACATTCTATCAAAATGACAAAAGTTAACAAACCAGGCTCCCCTAAAATGATCACAGCCTTAGAAAAACATCGATTCAACGGTGATTCAATGTTGTTTCAACTTTGCGTTTCTACTGGGAGTGACTTGTGTGAGAATGTTTTTACTTCTTACAGAAAATGGAAAGGAAACAACATAAAAAGCTGGGGTTACGCCTTCTGAAAAGGCTATTTTGTTACGGTAGAAAACATGTTTCATGTAAAATGATATTTACAAATAAAATTATGTTCAATTCCAATATGAAACAAGAATACCGCGGAATGCTTTGCCTTGCCTGTCACAAAGAGATGCCTGTACTAGTTACTGAGCTAAACTAGAAAACTCGACAGAAGTTTACCCTACCGACGCCGACGGTGACACCGGAAATGCAATACCTATGTCTTGCATCTGATAGTCGTGGGCGAGACTGCCGATTAACTCTTACTCAGCCCCACTAGCCACTGATTGTCGGTGCATAATCCACAACTAAAAGCACTGAGAAACTTGTAATTGTTCTATATTTACATTTATTAATTAACTAAGTAATATATAGCACTTTTACTGGGAAATCGGTCTGTGTCATACTGGTGACGATTCTTTTTTCATACAGTATGACCTCCGCTTAATACAGCTTGACCTCCTACCTATACGGTTGACCTCGAGTCATATTGATTAAAACCTTCGACCTATACGGAAATCCACGCATCCGATTGGGTTTAAAAGTTCTGGTCACGCGAGGGCGCTCTCCTGGCTGGATGACAGCGGCGTAAACATCAATGGCGGCGGCCAGTTAACTGTATAATTGTGCAGACGTCATGTCAACAAACTGGAAAAGAATGTCGGACAGATTTGCCCGAAACGGCGGACATGTTAGAAGTGCTTTCGGACGACCTGGGCCGCTATGAACTTTTGTCGGCTAATGAATACGACGAATTGTTGAGAGATGTCGAGATGTCGAGGGGCATCACCCCGCTTTACCGATTTCATTAAATTCTGAACAAGCCGAACAAGAAGAGGATGGAAGTACTTCAGTTTCGGACGTTAATAGTCATTCGACTGGCTCGGAAAGATTTGTAGCCGTCACCACGAAAGACTGTGATGACCGTCAGCTAAAAGTTAATTAATAAAAATGTCATTAATCAAGTGATTTCGTATTGGCCCAGTTACAGGTCCTCGGTCAGCTGTATCGGCCCTCGGCCTTCGGCCTCGGGCCAATACAGCTAACCTTGGACCTGTAACTGGGCCAATACGAAATCACTTAATTAATAACATTATAGTATTACAAACATGGCTGCCGTTGAATGAATAACTAACATTGCTACCAACGTATTACAAAGATAGCTGTTACTATATTACAAAAATTGCCGCCATTTTGTTACAAATATTGCCGACGTTGTATCCCTGGCATTGTATTACAAACATTGCTGTCATTATATTACAAAGATTGCTTCATTTATATCACAAACAGTGCTGCCATTGTATTGCTTACAACTGTCATTGTATTACAAATATTGTTGCCATTATTTTATTAACACTGCTGCCACCGTATTACAAATATTGCTGCCATTGTATTACGAGCATAGCCGCCAACGTATTACAACAATTACTGCCATCGTATTTCATATATTACTGTCATTGTATTACAAACATTGCTGTCATTGTATTACAAACACTGCCGCTAACGTATTACAACGATTACTGCCATCATATTACAAATAGTTCTGACACTGTACTACTAACACTGCTGCCATTGTATTACAAACACTGTTGCCATTTTATATGCTCTCATAATCCTGCATGTTCGTTAGGACACCACAAACACTTTGCAAAAATCCCTCTCCACCTGGTTCTGTTTTCAGCTGCACTAGTTGTGGTGGCAAGGTCCAGCCTTTTCCACTCCGTAATATTGTCTTCCCACCTCTTCTTCTGTCCCCTCTTCTTCTTTTTCCTTTCATTGTGCACTATAGCATCGTTTAAGCAAAGGAAGAGGACCTTAAAATGAATCAAAACCACATAAGTTTCAGTTTCTTGACCATGTTCAGGAGTTTTTCGTGTTCTCAAATGGCTGTTTTGATAATTCTGAAATCTCCTCATACGTTACATGGCCCTTGTACGAGATGTTAGGTAGCATCTTATCTCAAAGGTCTGCGTTACTTATTTGAATCTCTATTCCAGTTTTTAAACCAAAGGTCTGCGCTCTTTGTCTAACGCCACATCTCACAAGCACATGACAAAGGAGTGCATCAGTGTCACTTTTGATCCAAGAGACGTGTTTTTTCTCCAAACTGGCCCCAAGGTTATAAAACTTTTTTCATGCTCAACTCAGCTGAGCACGAAATTTTCTCTGCTGATAAATATGAAACTGCCACATAATGTTGGCATTTTCATATTTCATAAGCATAGAAAACTTCATGCCCAGATAATCTGAACTTATCAGTAATTTGAAATTTATGAGTAGGTAAACTTTCGTGCTCCATTGAGTTCAGCATGGAATTTTTTTATAACCTCGGGGTCGGCTTTAAGCTGCGGTGGCTTATGCAATACTTTAAGAGAACCCAAGGTTTGGAGCCATCATCTGAGACAACTTCTCCAAAGTATTTGAAACTTATCACAGTTCCCAACTTCTGACCCTTTTACCTTGAATTCTGTTTGGATACTATTGGCGCTGTTTGTCACCAGATCTTATCTCCATTTTATCCGTCGTGAAAGTTTTATAAATACTTTCCACAAGGAATTTTAGTTCCTACTCCACCTCAACAAGAGTATTAATGCCATCGGTACACCGCAGATTTATAATAGTTTTGTATATACAATTGTAAAGAATCCAGAAAGAAATGCCTCAAATAGAAAAAAAAAACACTTGAATATTAATAATTGTTTGGGTTCCCGATAACAGCAATCATATAACAAAGCATGTTAGTTCTGTTATACCAGAGGTACATTGAACACATAATGCTTAGTAAAGTAAAGAACTCCCAGTTTCACATTGCCAGAAATGACTATTTCTGTTCATTTTGTATGGAACCACAAAGCTATTTTGCTATGAAGGAGTATTTCAGCTCAGATCAAACATCTATCGTATTTCAAAAGTGATTAACAATTAACATGTTAGCCAATGGTATTGCACAGTCACAAAGACATTGTTCTTTAACATTGAAAAATAAATTAAAATGTAATGAAAATGTTATACCACGAAACACATCTATCACTTGCAATCGAATCTCGGCTAAAGAAACGAAAACCTGCCATTATGATTCATTGCTTTGACTCTATGTACTAATCACCGGTATTCCAATAAGGCATTTATCAATTCATTTGTAACTATACAGCTGGGGCCAGTTGCTCAAAACCAACGACGTTGTTAGTTGACGAGACGTTAGAATTTCAAACGAAAATATCTCAATTTTGCCAATATTTTTGTTGAAAAAATAAGGCTTCTCAATTTTTTTTAAACAAAAATATCAGTGCATTTTGTTATAAAGTAATAAAACACTAAACGAGTTGACCTCTTAGCGAGCTCTTAGGCTAACGATGCTTTGAACAACTGGGGCCTGTTGTTTGTATTTGTCTCTGTGTCTCGGCAATCTCCGGCATCCGGGTTTCAGCTGGTTGCAGTTACCGGAAATAAATAGACAAGCACATCATTAGTCACTGCATTATGCGCAACGACTTTAACAAAGTTAATGTTATTGCGCATGGCGCAGTGACGAATGATGTATTTGTCGTTTAATTCAAACATCAGACTTAATCTTTGAGCATTTCATTTCAGAAGTCAGTAACCAGCCGTCAGCTATGTACCCCCATCTCGTCTGTCTCTTTTAAATTAGTTGTGAGATCGTGAATTCCATTTTCTGATAAAAGGTTGTCAGTAGCAGTTGGTGCATTTTCAGTTTCTGCAAATAAAATTTACAAGAGCTATGAAAAAGTACGAAGTGCAGGACTTCTAATGTTACGGTGATTACACCGCCAATCGTTACCCGATGTCTTTACAAAAGGAAACACCATTTGTGACTTCCTGTTTGCTTCCCTGGAAGACAAAGCCCTTTTAATCTGGGGGCTACTCGTAAGGAAAGTGTTTCGTCCAACAAGGAGCAAAATGTTTTCTTCAACCAAAGTCCCTAATTAAAATGGGAACAATAATAGAGCCGCAATATGACAAAACCAACATATGGCATGTGCGCCAAGCGAAGACTCGGATCATCTGGGCATCCGCTTAGTCTGATCAGAGTCTAAGCTGTCGGCATGGAAGTAGCTGAGACCCTTAGCTACCCTATAAGCGCACAGCAAAGACTCTGATCACGCTGATCTGAGTCTTCGCTGGGCGCACATGACACTCTGTCGATTTTGTCGAGTAGCGGCTCATTATTAATTATAAATTTTCATGAAAGTGTTTCCACTCATCATAAACTTTTTATGAGAAAATTTTGCAGGATAGGTCTTAGATTTTTTTCAATTTTAAAACATGTTAAAATACTTTTGATGGGGATTAAGATGAAGTGTCTACATTAAATAGTAAATACATCGCAAACGACTTTCTAATACCCCGACACGGTAAACCTATTCTACTCGTTGATTTTATGCTGATTTATTTATTTTATTCTCCTTATTACCACGCGGCAGGGGAAGCCAACCCCATGCAACAAAGTTTTTGTCATGAGGAGACACTTTCATTTCTCTGATCACTTGCTTAATGTGTGTTCCTTGTTGATGCATGCTTGATTACCGTACTGTTTACAAAATGCATCAAAATATCTGTCACTTAATTTATTTTGTTGAGTATATATTTCCTTTTTCAACTGCGGCTACCTTTGCAAGTCTCTCACTTTCCGAATCTATAAAGATTAAATGGAGTGCAGTGTCCAATGTCTGTTAATGTACTAACCATGTCTAACTGTTTCATTATTTCTGGCGCAGCTGTTGTTGTTTGGGTGAAAACAATAAGCAAAAGTACCTGGAATTAGAATAACACTATTAGTAGCTCTGCTCACCTTGATGAAACTGCAGGAGGAGCTACTAACATTCTGGGCTCGTCGTTGACACTTAATGTTTTGGTTAAAGTTTTGAATTAGAAGAACATGCCATAAGTCTGACCACATTCATCCTGTCAAGCGACACGTGTTGCTTTTTGATAAGAGGTATTTCACGGCTACCATATTTCTATGGTTATAAAACTAGGACGTTTTCCTTCTTAAACAATCCCAAAAATCTAGATCCGTCTCAGTAGACGGATATAGATTTTTGGGATTGTTTAAGAAGGGGAAACTCATCTCAAAGCAGAATTTTATAAGACTGATATATAGATATTTAAGGTCATTTATGAAGTACTTAAGTAGCAGTAACTGAAAGCCATCATTAACACAAATACTGTTTTCTTGTCACTAACCTGGGAATTTTCGATGGGAACCCGCGAACTACCTTGAACTCCCTGTCATTACATTTTATTAATTATAAGAACGGTAATTATATTCACAATGTAAACTAAAAGGTAAAGGTTTCCCAGGACAGCAAATGAAAGGCGGAGCCCATCCCTCTCCTTTCGCTGCCTTATCCTTCCCTATTTCGAAAAAGGAACCCATTTACTGCTGAGTTGACAGAAAAGTTTTCCAGTTGATGTGACTTGATGGGCCCCAGCCTATCGGGTCACCCAATCAAGCACTAACCGAGCAGACCGTTGCTTAACTTCCAATAAAGGTTCACCACTCTAAACACGTCGCCATAAAAGCATGCTTCTACAGCGAGGCGCTAGTAGTGGTATTTGTACCCATACACTACACTTCTCCCTCCTTTTTCTTGAAAGACCCTGGAGCACCCTGTGACAACTCAGTCACTGTGACACATACTCAGCTACACTACATAGCTCCCCTATCACTCTCTAAGGCAGGGCAGTAGTCTCCCATGAGCTCGTTCCAACACTTCTGACACCATTGATGTGACTTGGTGGGCCTCAGCCTATCGGGTCACCCATTCAAGCACTAACCGAGCAGACCGTTGCTTAACTTCCAATAAAGGTTCAACACTCTAACCACGTCGCCATAAAAGCATGCTTCTACAGCGAGGCGCTAGTAGTGGTATTTATACCCATACACTACACAGTCGTCAGATGGCGTCGTTGAGCAGCGAACTAATAACCTTCCGGCGACTTCCTGCACCATAACGAAACATCTCTAACAACTTGACCACGGCCCTCTCTAAAATAGTAAACTAAACAGAAATGATATCAGATGGTAACTTTAGCACTTGATTTGTGTAGTTGTGTACACGTTCAAGAGACGCAACTCTTTCTGTCCCATTTCTTGACTCCCTCATCAACGAAAGCCAACTTTTCAAACAAATAAATGCTTCACTAGAAACAGGTACTTTCCTTTAACGGTAGACCTAAATTTCCAAGGACGCCGTCGTGTAGGGAAGCAACCAGGAAGTCACAAATATTGTTCCCTTTTTAACAAATGGCAAAAAAGACATGAAGGTGTACCCATTGAATTTAAAAAAAAAACCAGGAAACCACAACTGGATCAATACTTACCTCTCTTGCATAAGAAAAACAAAGCAATGGTGATCATAGCAGCCACAGCAACACAACCTAGCATTATTATGATGATGTCATAGGGAGTCTCTGGCCCTACTGCAATACAAACATGAATAAAACACAGTAACACAACCAAGCATCATAACTATGATGTCATATGGAGTCTCTGGCCCTACTGTAAAACACACATGAATAAAACACAGTAAGACAACGAAGCATCATTATTATGATGTCATAGGGAGTCTCTTGCCCTACTGCAATACAAACATGAATAAAACACAGTAAGACAACGAAGCATCATTATTATGATGTCATAGGGAGTCTCTTGCCCTACTGCAAAACAAACATGAATAAAACACAGTAACACAACCAAGCATTATTATTCTGATGTCATAGGGAATCTCTGGCCCTACTACAATACAAACATGAGTAAAACACAGTAACGCAACTTAGGATCGTAAAAATAGTGCAAATATAAAGAAACCAGTAACTCATACCTGCATAAATGAGAGTGCAACGATATATTTTATTAAAGAATGAAGCTTGCTGACAAACCGAATTCGCCTTTCTTGAACCAAAACTTAAAGAAACAGGCATGGGCGTGTCTAATGTTATTTTCTCTGCTACAACTCAGCTTGCAATAGCTATTACCAGTCGACTGGCGATAGAGATTTCAAAGTAAAATGGCTATTACCAGTCAACTATCAATAGCGATTTTAATTTCGTAAAATTTTATTCAATATAATGTATATAGATGCATAACAGGCCTCTTATAATTTGCAAAAAGGGATAAAAAGTGAGTATTTTACTTTCTAAAATCCACAGAGGTACCGTGACGCCCTGAAAATAATTATTTGGCAAAGTTTGATTAAATCTGAAGTGTCCTGTTTAAAAAACCAGTTTACAATGCCGTATAGAAAAAAATGCTGAACATGACTTGCATCGTGCAGACATAGATGGCATTATTACTTATAATGATGTCAAAAAGACGTCATTAAGACATCATTCTGAAGAGGCACTAATCACGACATTTAGTAATCCAAAAGTTGCTATGAAAATAAATGATGGCATTTGTATTGGCTAGGGCATACAGCGTTTGCCATCCTCCGTTTGAATTATATACATGTATAAGTGAATTCATAGAATCGATATATATGAATTTCTCAAACCTGTAATTCATTCTTAGATAATTCAATTTTCTGTTCTAGGTAGAACCTGTCTCCAAAACCGTAAATGCAGTGAATGACTTCGCATTATAAGGGGACCTCAAGGCTTGTGAATATAGCAAACACTCAAATCACTCCCAACATCCCCACAGACCCGCTAGAGTCCCCATGCATTTTTCAATTTGTAGATTCCTACTAAATGTTTCCGACATACATGAACATGGGGTAGAGTCGGGTTACTTCGGACGGGGGGGGGGAGGGGGGGGGTAAATTCGGACATACCATTACCACCGTCTCATCAGGGATTTCACTGTTTGGCCAGTTATTTTAGTTTTAGTTCCATACAACTGACATATTAAGGAAACAATGTCACCGTCCGAATTTACCCGCTGTCCGAAGTTGCCCGACTCTCCCCTACCTGATTTATTTGCACCAACCACTGGTCCAGCTGCCTGTACGTTGCACTGAGAGCCATTCAGCACCCTGTCAGTAGTGACGCAGTTATGGTCAGCAGAATAATTTCGTGGAACAAAGCTACACCAGAATGATACCTGCAAATGAAGAAAACATAATAGTACAATATACGTGTAGTAGTAAGTTTAAGCTGCACATGCGTTACCAACATTAAATATTATATCATAATGTAAAATATGAGTGTGAATTTGGTAGTTTTAACTTAGCCCTTTACGCTTATTAACAGCCGAAAGCGCTAAGTTACAACTGACAAATTCACACTGTTTAATTACATAGTGGTCGGGTATAATATACACCATGGATTTTTACTGAATTAACAGTGTTACATGAGTTATTCATTTAAACCAATTCCTGGCCAAGAACAAACCCCCCCCCCCCCCAAAAAAAAAAAAAAAAAAAAAAAAAAAACTACAAAAAAAAAAACAACAAAAAAAAAACAACAACAACAGGAAATGCCGGAAGACTGGCACTCCTGAACGTGAAATCATTGCCTCCAAAGCACATATAGAAATGAATGATCTGCAAGACTGTCTTGGTGTAGTTATGGTGAAAACATACTTGACTGGTTCATATTGACTTGTCAGAAGGCGGCGGCAAATTTGGTATTCGCTGATGAGTCTGGATGAGTTTGCTTGTACATAAAACAATGAAGAAATTAATGGTAATAGTAAACATGGCAGTACTGAAAAAGACACAGAACACTTTCTTCAGTATTTCAAGTTTTGTGGGAGAGTAGTTTGAGACTCGGTTATGGCGCAGAAGATCCTGAGTTCGAATCCGGATTGGACCAACCGCCAATTGAAAAATTCTGTCAAACCAGCAGTGAATAACTACATGGGTACTTTTTTCTAATTAGGGAAGAATATGACAGCAACAGGAGAGGGATAGGCTCCGCCTTTCATATGCTGTGCTCAAGAAACAGTGGGCCTCTAACCCCAACTGTCCCTATAGTGGTCACAAGGCTATGAGAAATGTTTATCTGAGTTTACGCAACATGTAGAGCTTACCGAAATTCGGAATATGTTCGGGCTTTCAACAAGTAAGCGTCTGAAGAATAGGTCATGCTGAAAAGTAAAGTACGTCAGGCTGAAACAAACAAAATATCTTACTGGTTGGAAAGGCACATCGCTAGTAGGGTTCATAGCTTTTCTTGTGAACACGGAAGATTCTTATGAGCATGCGCAAATGCACCCTTGTCTGTTAGCATATTACCACTCTATTTGAAAGAGATCCTTAAAGTATAGAGAAGACTTGAAAATGTTTGAAACATATTTAGCCGTATTGGTCTATCGTCCAGAACAAAATTTAAAATAGTAATATTTTAATTGGTTGTGTTTCGTTTTGGGGAACTTTCGAACATCTTTAAGTTTTTTCGTATTCCGCATCAATTTCGCATAATGAGATTGTGTCAGATTTGTGGATTGTGCAGAGCATATGTTGACTGTGCCATACCTACGTGCGTCCGGATACTAATTTCATCACATGCCGTGAAAATTTTGAAATTAGTGCTACGAAAGCAACATGTTCTCCCTCAAAGAACATAAAGAGCAATAATAAATATGTCAGACTGTCCGTGTAGTCGCCTGATCTGGTGCAAAAAATCAACATAATTTCTAATCCTATTTCACCTTCGCTATAGTGTGTTAATATGTGTTTCCTCATATGTCATGTTTTATGTCTTGAGAGAATAAAGTTTTGTCTGTCTGTCTGTCTGGTATCAAAATAAAGCTTATTGAGTGTTCCTTTCAGTTCGGTAGAAAAAGACATAAAATTCAAGATATGGCCTACTTTTATACTATGACTTTACTAATAAATACATTATATGAGGAAAAGTCATTTGTAAAGAAATTCATCACTGGTGGAACCACACCCAACTTCTAATAATTAAAAACAAGAGGGCCATGAGGCCCTGAATCGCTCACCTGAACAATTGGCAAGCTGGCTTTTACTTAACATGTCTGAAATTGTCAAAATATGAGTTTTGGGTCAAAAGTCAAAGAATGACCATGACCACTTGTACTCATAAATCTTCATGTACTCATTAAGACAACCATATATACCATTTTTAGGCCCAAATCTTCAAAACTTTCCATGAAATCTTATGTTCTAGCATTTTCCCATATTTGACCATGCCGCAAAAAAGGTCAAGGTAAACCCAAGGTCACCATTTGAACAGTCTTGGTGGTATTCTAGTACTCCATGCTATTTACCAAGTTTCAAGGCCATAGGTGGATTGGTTCTGGAGAAGAAAAATATTAAAGATTTATACCATAAGTGGTAATGGCGGCCATGTTGGTCATGTGACCTGGACCGTTTGAACAAATTTTTCATTCAATCAACCCCTGGAGGCTCTATATGAAATGTGTTCACAATTGGCCCTTTGGCTTTTGAGGAAATGGCTGAAAATGTCAAAATATGAGCGATCTGGATCAAAGGTAAAAAAATGACCTTGACCTCTTGTACTCATAATTCTTCATGAACTCATTAAGACAACTGTATATACCAATTTTTTAGGCCAAAATCTTCAAAACTTTCCATGAAATCATATGTTCTACCATTTTCCCATATTGACCTTGCTGTAAAAGGTCAAGGTCAACACAAGGTCATAATTTGAACAATCTTGATAGTACTCAAGTACCCAATGCTACATACAAAGTCTCAAGGCCATCGGTCAATTGGTTCTAGAGAAGAAGATTTATAAAGGTATTTACCATATATGGGCATGGCGGCCATGGTGGTCATGTGTCCAGGAGCGTTAGAAATTTTTTTCATTCCCTCAACCCCTCGAGGCTCTATATGAAATTTGGTTTCAATTGGCTTAGTGGTTTTAGAGCAGATTCTTTGAAATTGTCAAAATTTGAAATTTCTGGGTCAAAGGTCAAAGAATGACCTTAACCTCTTGTACTCACATATCTTCATGTACTCATTCAGATGATTGTATATACCAATTTTTAGGCCAAAATCTTCAAAACTTACCATGAAATCTCATGTCCTAGCATTTTCCGATATTTGACCTTGCCGTAAAAAAGGGCAAGGTCAACCCAGGGTCATAATTTGAACAATCTTGATAGTACTTGAGTACCCAATGCTACATACCGAGTTTCAAGGCCATCGGTCTACTGGTTCTGGAGAAGAAGATTTTTAAAGGTTTTTACCATATATGGGCGTGGTGGCCATGTTGGTCATGTGACCTGGACCGTATGAACAAATTTTCATTCCCTCAACCCCTGGAGGATCTATATGCAATTTAATTACAATTGGCCTAGTTGTTTTTGAGGAGATTGTTTGATATTGTCAAAATATGAGAGTTCTGGGTCAAAGGTCAAAGAATGACCTTGACCTCTTGAACTCATAAATCTTCATGTAGTCATTAAGATGACTGTATGTACCATTTTTTAGGCCAAAATATTCAACAGTTTCCAAGATATCTTATGTTGCAGCATTTTGCCATATAAAAGCATAAGGAAGCAAATTTGACCTTACCGTAAAAAAGGTCAAGGTCAACCCAAGGTCATAATTTGAACAATCTTGGTAGTACTTGTGTACCCGATGCTACATACCAAGTTTCAAGGCCATCGCCCTATTGGTTCTGGAGAAGAAGATTTTTTCAGGTTTTTACCATATATGGGCATGGCGGCCATGTTGGTCATGTGACCAGGACCGTTTGAACAACTTTTCGTTCCTAAGGTCCTAGGAGGCTACACATGAAATTTGGTTGCAATTGGCCAAGCGGTTTTAGAGGAGAAGTTGTTTGAAAGTGTGGACGGACGACGGACGACGGACGACGTACGACGGACGGACGGACGACGGACGCCGGAGCCTTACCATCCTATAAGCTCCCCCGGAGCCGCTGGCTCAGGTGAGCTAAAAATTGAATCATTTTGTTTCAGCATATAATGCTGAAAATGCTCTAAAATTAGACTTTTTCCACTTGAGGCTAGTTTTGCAGTCTCATCCATGCAGACAGAAAGAAATGATGTCAGGAATATTATTATGAGGTCATTATGCTGTCTTTTGACAATGAAGAGCACCTTCATCAGTGCTATGCTACGATTTCAACCAATTTGAGAGAAACACACAAAAAAAGAAAAACACACACACACACACACACACTAACGTCCTAGAAACGTAATGGAGTTACAAAAAATAAAAATAATAAAAAAAACAACAACCAACAACGTCTTCGTCGAATTGGAAAGGACACGGACAGACTCGGTGTCAGGAGTTTCATTCTGTACAGTATTATGGGAAACATCGCTAGTAGAATTGGACGAAAAAAAAAAAAAAAAAAAAAAAAAACGTCAACCTATTCTTTGAGACCCTGTGTATGTACTGTACCTTTTCTAAAACAAGCATAGCCCCTCTCGCAACAACTGTACCATTGTTTCCTCTCAGGATGTAGTCAGCTTCAGTAAGACCGAACATGCTTGATGATAAGATCCATGTACATTCGTTTTCTGTCATCACTTTTAGCATACTTGATGACAGCTGTTTCGGGCAGCAGTCTGAAATTATATGCAGTTCTACAGACCGTAGCAAGTGGGCTTTTGCTGATGCCGGCGTGTTTAGTTTTTCTTAAATTTTCTTAGAAAGGGAAAGGAGGGAAATCAGAAGCATTGTTCTGTTCCAACTTTATTGTGAAAATAACCATATTTTACAGTGTATATACTTTTATTACATATAGTAAAAATGGAAAAGAAAGATTGCCTCGTTTAATTACATAAACGTGTTTTATTTTCTCTCTCTCTCTCATTGTTAACAGGCAGGTTTCAGTTTCCTTGAGTATCTGTGTTCAAAGTAATTCCCGCCTAATAATGGAGCATCTTTGATTTTTATTAAACTCATTCTGTTAAAAAGCCGATCTCCGTATAAGTTAGGCTTTTGAAAATATTTCTAGATATTTGTTTTATTTTCAGTGAAAACATGTACTGTGACCCTCATCATAGCGAACTCTCTTGTTGTGAGCTCACAACATACTTTCTTGGAACAAAAATATCCCTAAATTATTCCCTGACCCAGTGTTATTTGGTTTTCAAACCGTAACAAGGGTTCCACTGCACTCAACCTTTCATTATCGCCCTCCCATTTTTCTTATATGACTAACATACTGTTAAAGGACGTACAATGTACAATTGCAAGTCATCCATCCATCCTTCTTTTCTAAAGTTATGCTTTTATAGGACTTACGTGCTTCTATATCTGCGGTATACAAAACAGGATTAGTCTCGAAACATTTCCTTTTGGTATTTTTGTTTAAATTACAGATTTTCTGACTGGTAGGTCTTCTTCGGAGGTACGTCTCAAGTGCCGCTCCTATGGTGCCTGTCCGGACCTGTATACAGTCAAAAACGAGCGTGTGTTGCTTCGGGAACTGAAATTTTGAGCAAAACAAAAGTATGAATCCATGATTTTGAAAGCTGTATAAGAACTTTCTTTTTCCATATGCTGTTAGAGGCTTTCTAACAAGTAGCCATAATAGATTCATTAGATCCTTCAGCCATGGGACTTTAGCAAGTTTGTGGCATATTGTATATATAGAGGATCTTACATGAGTACTCATGTATTATTGAATTTATTAAATGAGTTAGGGAAAAAGATAAGATGCGAGGCTGTGCCGAGCATCTTACCGGTTTTCCCCAACGAGTTTAATAAATTCAATAATACAGGAGCACGACTGCAAGATTCTATCATATGACACTAAAATCGCATTTTATCAGCAAAATTTGCACTAAAACGTCAGGATTTCGCCATTAGAAAACGCGACGTTTTCATGGACGTCAACGTATAACGTTACGACGTAATTTGCATATTTAATACACTAGTGGATTATCGTTTTTAATGCATGGCTTTATTACACTCTCAAATGCGACGTCATATGATAAATTTTATTTTATTTATTTATTATCTTTTTTGTAAGTTAGTTTCGGGCCGGTTTTCTATCCCCCCCCCCCCCCCCCCCTTTTTTTGAACATTGTGTCTGTTATAGCAAATATACCGGTTCCACTTTTCATATCTCCTTATTTTTGTCCTATGAAGGCTGTGCTTTGTGGTTACGGGCCTAAGTTTTCCTTACCGTTGAATTATCACTGATGCCTGTTAATCAGTGGTAATTCATCGGAAAAGAAATGGTATTTCGATTCTAACTTTTAACAGAACAAAAAATGCAAGGTTACTGCGACGTTTTCTATTTTGTGGTGGACGCCCACAGAAATAAAAATTCTTGACATCGATGTCTTTAAGGCGTGAATATTATCAAAGGGATTTCTTTCGCAAACTTGTTTTTACATTTCGCCTATTCCTATTCGCCCAATCGTCAGAAAATGTACATAAACCATAATTTCCTTAAGTCAGCTGTTAAGGTCTTCACTTGTAGTCTGAGGCCCGACAGTCCATTAGGTAAGCCATGGTCTGCTGAATAAGCAGTCCCGAGCTCGATTATCGCCGCAGATGCAAATTAATGGGGCTCCATTGCAAACAGCCTTTCATTATCACAATTCCATTGTCCAGATATGACTGAAATACTTCTGAAACGGACGTAATATCGCAAATCATCCATCATTCCGTTACCTGTAGTCGAGCTTGTGATGATCTGATGTTAACATAAATGCATCGTTTATCTTCTGGCTGTAATGTGTACTCGTATTCCTTTCGTTTGAGTTTGAAAATAAGTAAATACTCTCGAGCATGTCTTTCATGTTCTGAAATACGTTGAAAATGTTTGAGATATAGAGGATCTTACATGAGTGCTAATGTATTATTGAATTTATTAAACGAGTTGGGGAAAAAGATAAGATGCGAGGCTATGCCGAGCATCTTATCGTTTTTCCCCAACGAGTTTAATAAATTCAATAATACAGGAGCACGAATGCAAGATACTATTTATCATATGACACTAAAATTGCATTTTACTGGCAAATTTTGCACTAAAACGTCATGATTTCCACATTAGAAAAAGCGACGTTTTATGGACGTCAACGCATAACGCTACGATGTAATTGGCATAGTAATCCACTAGTGGATTATCGATTTTAATGCATGGCTTTATTACACTCTCAGATGCGACGACATATGATAAATATGGATAACCCTCTATAATTCAGACAGTTTTTACATAGGGAACAACTTTGGAGAATTTGTTTGCTTTCATAGAGGATGTAGCCCTTTCGAGATAGGGTCTACTCTTAAAGGAAATAGTTTGTTCCTAAGACCATATTTTCTCCTTTGAGAGGTGCTCTCTATTCAAAAGGCAGGATTAAAGAAAACAGTATAGTTGCTTTCTTTGAAAGTGTACCCATCAATCTTTATTAAGCTGACGGTACACATATTTAAAAAAAGCGTCCGCGCGAAGAGAGTAGTTCCTCCATATCAGAAGAGCATCGAAGCAGACATGCTTCGATGCTCTTCTGATACTGAGGAACTACTTTCTTCGCTCGAACAGTTTTGTTCAAAACGCAGCCCATTTGTTCATCACAGTCTTAAACTGACTACCAGATTACAAGGTAGACAGTTTTATACAAAACATTTTGTCCTTCCCTGATTGGCGAATCCTTCTACAAGGGAAGGTAAATCATTTAACTGTTGAATGAGCTAGTTTTTTTTTTATAATTAGCCATATAGAAAATAGCATTTTCTTATTAAATATATGTTTCCACATCACGTCACTTTGCATGTATATGTGTAGTATCATTATAAAGACCTTATTTGAATTGCAAGCTGATGCCAGTGGGGAGGTGTAGAAATAGCCTATGGCCGAAATTTGGATCTACACTGTTTACCCGCAAGTTTTTGAATTCTCAGTATGATATAGCTTGAACAAAACATTTTAGTGGAGCAAATATGTTGGGCTATCTTTCAAGGGGGTGGTCTACGGAGTGTAACATTTGTTTTTGTATATCAAAATAATCGCCTGGGTCTATAGATATCAAATTCAGCGTTTGCCACTTCGGCAAACCTTGCATAACTCTGCAGTGGCCAGTTATTTACGTAACCCCGTTAGATTTTAAATATCAAACATATTTATTTAGGTCAATAAGAAATGTGTTTAAACAATATAAATGTATCAATTATTGATATTGTTTGCAAGAATGATTAATATGCTATAAGTTAGCCTGCTTAGGAAACTTTTCAGAACTTCTGTGCTGTTATTTTCGTTACAATATATTATGTACCCCACGGAAATTTAAAATGTAACTTAGGTTGTTGCATTTACAACCAGTTTGTGATAAAATAGCCCAAACTTCTTGAAGTTTCAAATTGTCCCGTTAACTACCTTTCTAACAAAACAAATTTGAGACCTCTAGCTCGATTATTTTGTCAAATATGTACTGTTGAACATGATTACACCTATTCCCTGTGGTGGCTGCAAAGTCGTTTTCCCACAAATGTTCGTACCAAAAATGGTTAATTAGTTACTTTAAACTGACAAATTGGCCCTGTTGCAATAAGATAATGTAATACATGATATAAAACAACAGTTCACATTTTTGTTTTGACCTACCAAAACATATTTTAACCATAGTAGCGTACTTAACAGATTAAAATGTTTGAGTAAAGCATAGATCATTCCCACCATGAATATATCTTTTTGGAATTCTGACTTTTAAACAACACAGTTGTGATGACACTACATGTAGTTGTTATTTATGGTAAAATGAGAATTTCGTCGCTTACTTAGACAGAAAACAGTGTTATTTACATGACTTGCAAAGCTGAGATTGTCCTGATGTTCAAATGAAGCATTTCGGAATTTATCTGTACATGGAATAGCTATATATTTCTATTAATAGCCTAATGACTTTTCATCAAAACCAAAAGCGTCAAACTAGCTAATCATAACTTGCAGTTTTGTACTCAGAATGGTAACGTTAATAACCTTTATTTTAAAACAGTCCCCGAGATTTAATATTACTACTGCCAAATATGTGTACGCTTTATTTCTTTGAGCTGAAATAAAAAAAACAAAACCTTTTTTTTAAGGCACATTAGACCGGGTTTAGGCTACCCAATGTAACTCACTATTGACAGCTCCACGGCGGAGCATCAATTTTAGTGTATTGATGTTATAGTTTGTATTGTACTCTTATCTGTTATCTTTAAAAATCAGTCTATTTCATCGGCATATTTACCATCATTCTGCCATATATAGAAAAGGACAGAAATGAGTGAAAAAAGCGTTTGTGAGATTAATTATGTTTAGTTAAGGCTATATTTGTGATCATTTGCATAGGCTGGACGTTTACCTGGCTAGTATCGTCTGACTACATGTCTTAAAACTTTATGCTGCTATTTTTAATTTGGCATCGCGAGTGGAGTGTTTCACAGAAAGAAACAATTCCTGATTGCTGCATTTTTACACTACTTTCACTGTATTGAGCTTTTCCTGTAAACAAACAATATATAAAACCAGGTTTAATATTTTTTTTTGCCTAAAAGCATACAGATTCATCAAAGTAGCGTATATAACAGGTGAAAAAAGTATGAGTTATTTTATTCTACTGCAGCAAGTGTAAAGTTCCGTGTACTTGCCATGAAAAGTTCCGTCGTACCTCATCTTATTGAAAATTATGTTTGGGAAAATCTAGGCTCATTCTGAGTCAGTTTGAAAAACGGAATTTAGCTGAAGCTGGTGCTAGAGGAAATCGACTTTGTTGCAACTTTACATTGCTGGGCACACACTCAGCTTAACCAAGGGTGCTATTTTTTCCCTTATGCATTCCTGGCTTCCAGAGAATCTTCCTTCAGAATTTTGTTAAGCTTTTATCACTCCAGCAGACTTTAAGGTGAATGGATATTGTGTGAAATGACATTACTATGGCTATCTTGGCCTCCCTGTCTAATGGGGTTACCTTATTACTTTGAAATCATCATCAAAATGACATTTAATCAAAGTCTATGACAATTCACTAACTTCGACTCCTTGGTTAGGTGGTCGAAAGGGAACGTATATGGCATTCAACAGTAAACAAGATGTCAGATTACCCTTTGACTGTTAAGAAGTTTTTAAATTAATGGAAGAGTAACAAGGTGCAGAATGTAACCGCCCCAAGTATAACGCATATGTTGAAAGCAAACATTGAGGCGCCGAAGGTTAACCTAACAAGAGTGTCGCCGTACATCTCTGAAGAGATTTAAATGTTTGATACAATTGTTTTAAATAAGTATAGTCTCAAAAAAGGGGCTAAGACAGTAACATAATTACCCACAAATTTTTTTCTATATAATGCATAGTTTGTATAAGTATTATGCCTGTTTTAGATGTTTACTTAAAGGCGGTTATTTTCTGCACCCGGTCACCCGAGCATTAATATGAAACTTGTTCACAGTAAAAGGGTCCGTCCCAAGAACTGGGGTATTTTTGATACTTCATCTTACTGCATCACATCAAAAAGACGATATCATAACGAATCTGACAAATCATTTACATTTGAATGTTGTATACGTTACCTTTTAAATACCGTAAAAAGGAGTCGAAGTAAGTGAATTATCATTGACTAAATCAAATGGTCATTTTGATAATGATTTTAAAATGATAACAGTATGTCATAATCAGATTATCCGTGCCAGATCTTGAAAGGAATCAAGTAACCAAGTCTGCTTATTTCTTTCTCGTGTGCGTTCCTTGCTTCGACATGATCTTGCAGTATAATTTCGAAATAATACTGTATAATTTTGAATGGTCACTCCTCAATTGTTATGCTTCCGTAAATGCTTCCTATTTACTTCTGTGGATGACGAAACCCTTCCAAAAATTGTCTACTCTTAAAGGAAACAGTAATCTCCTACAGTAGCCAATTCTTTCCTTTCGGAGTTTACTTCCATTAAGAAGAAGGGCTAAAGAAAAAATTGCAGAATTATTTCACGTCATAGTGTATCGAAGCACCTTAAACTCTTGGGCTGATTATTTTAATTAAGACAGAAAGATTTCCTGGAAACAAGAAATGGATCACAAAAATAAATAATACTTTAATTCCATTTAAATGAAGTACACAATTTACAGTAGATAGTGGAGTAAAATAACTCTAATTTTTTAGCCTGTTATATACGTTACTTTTTAAATATATGCTGTAGGGCCAAAATATTTGAACTACGGTTTTGTATATTGCTTTTATATAGAAAACGATCAAAACAGATAAACAGAGTAAAGGGCTCCGATCAGGAATTGATTCAGCTAGTGCCACAATTCTTCCACAGCACCAAACTTAAGATAGTAACATAAAGTAACATGTACTCAAACAAATCTATCATGTGGCCAAATAAACATCAAATCCATTCCATGCAGATGACCACAAAGCTAGCCTTAAAATCAAACATACCCTGGAACACACATTGTCTATTTTCACCGATTTTCTATTTGTTTCTATGTACATCAGACTGACGGCCAATAAACAGACAAAACAAATCTATTTTTTGAAGGCGATTGTTAAGTGGACAACACAAACTTTAACATCAACAGACCAAAACGGATGCACCGCCGTGGAAATGTCACTGATAAATTACATGGAGTGGGTTTAAACCTGTTGAACGTGCCGTTTTGAAATACTTAACTCAAATTAATCAGGCTTAGGCAAATTTGGCTGTAGCATCAGTTAACCTCAGGGATTGTTTTCAGACAACTGTTTCAAACGTTACCTTTCTGAATACAAAACTCTATGCTATAATCAGTTGTTTTGCAATAGTTTCGGATTTTAATGGAAAAAATAATAGGGTTCCATGTACAGGTTAATTCACGAAGGTTTATTTCTAATTGTAGGATAATCTCACCTTCGCATGTCATGTAAATAACACTCATCTGTTTGCTGCCCAAGTAGCCAACTTTACCACGCAAAAAATTTATTTCACGATAAATGAGACACAAAGTATTCACAATTTGGCTGTTTAAAAGTCAGAATTTCAAAACAGTATTTTCCTGGCCGTAATGATAGATGCTTTACGCAAACATTAACGATCTGTTAAGTATGTTACTTTGGTTAAAATATGTGTTGTAAGGTCAAAAATTTTTTTTAACATTTGCTTTATATCATGTTTAACATGATCTTATTTCAACAGCCCCAATTTGTCAGTTTTAAATAGTTTTAAATAGCTTATTAGCAATCTTTTGTACGAATAATTGTGTGAAAATGACTTTTCAGCCGTCATTAGGGAATAGGTGTAACCACGTTCTACAGTACATGGTTGACAAAGTATAAAAGCTAGAGGTCTCAAATTTGTTTTGCTAAAAAGGTATTAAAATTTGCTAGTTAGACAATTAGAAAAATTAAACAGTTTGGGCTATTTTGTCCCAGAGTTTTCGTAAAATGCAACGATTTCAGTTAGTATTTCAAATTTTCAAAGGGTACAGTATATATTGTCACGAAAATAACAGCATAAAAGTTCAAAATTGTTTCCGAAGTAGCTTAACTCATAGTCTATTAATCATTCCTTCAAAAAGTATGGACATTTGATACATTTATAATGTTTGAGCATACTTCCTATTGACTTCAATAAATATTTTTGATATTCAAAATTTAATGGGGTAACGTAAATAACTGGCCACTACAGAGTTATGCAAGGTTTGCCAAGGTGGCAAACGCTGATTTTTCAAACTACAGACCAAGGCGATTATTTTGATATATGAAAACAAATGTTACACTCCGTAGACCACTATCTCCCTTTTCTAGGCCACTTATGCAATCATATTTGCTCCACTATTTATTCTTGAAAAATTGCAGACGTGAATTTGTCGTGTGCTTGGGAGCGTTTGATTTACTTCAAACAGAAACAGGATTCCAAATCATGATTTCGTAATCGTAAATATGTTTCTGCCACTTTAAAAAACACTATGTTTCGATGTTATGATTCTAATTGGATGCCAAGAAATATGAGCCGCGACGCGAGAAACCCAACAATGTGGTTGTGCGCCCGTGCGTAGACTCAGATCAGTATGGGCATCCGCCCAGTCTTGTCAGACTCTTCGCTAAGTGCTTAGAGGGTAGCTAAGGGACTAAGCTACCTCCATGCGGACAGCGAAGACTCTGATCAGTCTGGGCGGATGCCCAGGCTGATCTGAGTCTGCGCTGGGCGCACAACCACTTTATTGGTTTTGTCACGTCGCGGCTCACATGCAGTTGCTTCTGTTGCTGGGTTTACTTTTCTGCAATTGCAGACTTTAAGGAAATCAATAATGCTAAACCATACTGTCACAGACAACGATGTTGGCTCTGAAATGTGCACTCGTGTACCCAATGCCGCCATTTCGGATGCACTCGAATCACTTTTTGAAACATGAATGGGACATGATTCACTTGATTCGGTATCATGTATCTGTTTCGCACAAATAACACTCTGAAACAGAAACATGATTTGGAATCCTGTTTCTGATCCAGATAAATCAGACGCGCCCCTGTTTACACTTTTAAGAAATAATCACAGTCTGTTCTGCAACAGTCAGGTGGTACTATTGTTTTTATACTCACTCCAAGAAATATTTATTCGTTGTATTCCTATGTCTTTGGTGCGAGTCAGCCAAACATCTAAGGAGAAACGACGATCTCTTTGTATTTTATGGGTCGGTATATCCTTATATAGCTCTGGACAATCTAGAAATTGCAAAAAGACATGACTGAGGCTGGTCTACTAGCATTCAGTGAACTCCCGATATCTCAAAGTCGAAGTCAATCCCAAACTACTAATTACAAAGTGAATTTTCTGGCCCCAGAAAATTTTGTTTGAAATATCTTTGATTGAGACAAAAGGCGTTAAAATGTAAATGAAAACAGGGGCCGTATTCATAAAACGACTTAAGTGGTTGCTATGCTGTTGCTAAGGCTGAATTTCCTTGAAGGAGATTCCCTACAACTATGAAATTTGCTCTGGAGGAACAGTCTTACAAAGACTGTTCCTCCAGAGCAAATTTCATAGTTGTAGGGAATCTCCTTTATAGCCATTTAGCCTTAGCAACAGCATAGCAACGACTTAAGTGGCTTTATGAATACGGCCCCAGGAAATGTTTCGAAACTATATCCTTTGATACAAGAGGTTATTTTGTGATATCAGTGATCGAGATATCGAGAGTCAAGTGTATTTAAACGGCAGACAGAGATTCACATGAAATAACTAACTTAAAGAAATCCACATAATTTTGACAAATATGAGCATAATCATATGTACATCTAGCTATTCCAGGTACATGTAGTGGCTGCCAGGTGGTTGTAACGATTTACATGCACCTCGGACTGGCAAAAAAGCAAGTTTGTAGGTATTTCGCATGCCAGTAAAGAAATATAAATCATTCTGTCTTCGTAAACGAAATGACCAAAAAGCAGTTTAATTTATTATAGAACAATATGCAGTTGTCTGCATGAACAATGGGTTTTCATAGATTTTACATGTAATTAAGGAATGAATTTCATTTCTCTGACGTTTATCAAAGTAAATACTACATTGGGTCACGTGCGCAGTAAGTGAATCACGAAGGGGTTCTTGTAAACTTTGCTAGCGACTAAATGTAGTTTATACTTCGATAAACACCAGAAAAGTTAAGTTTATTGCTTATTTTTACATTCTTTTCGATCTATTATTTTGCCACGAATTTGCGTTAGAGGCTACAGTTGAAGCAGAAAAACATGTAAACGCAGTTTTTCTACTAACAGCGGAACAGCGTCAACGACGTCATAACGTCGCCCACGTCCAATCAGACTGGAGAAAACCATGGTTTATTTTGACGTCACTTATTTTCATGGGACGTCGCGTGAACCGATGTAGTTATTGAAGTATAAACTACATTTGTACTTTACGTCCTAATGGTTTACCATAGGGCTTTTCAATAAATGTACTGAGAATGTAAATATATGCGTTTAATGTAAGCACTTTTATAGTTTTCATTTTTATACAACGTGTATTCTTTAAAAATAATAGCAGCTCTAGTCTTGTTCAGCATGCTTTATTGCTTTAAAAATCATACTGTTTAAACCATGTATTATTCCTGCAATGTCAAATTGAATTACAGACTTTAAATGACCGTATACATTAAATCTACACGTGAGTTTCAGAATTTCGGCAGCTGCAGAAGCGGTAATACTGTATTATTATTATCATTTTTTATCTTTTAGAATTTACCTAAAGCTTTTCTGGGTAAGATTTTCCATTGGTGCCAACCACCGTGTAAACTAAATTAGTTGGGCATAATATTGCCGTCTTAACAAACCAAACCAAAGTACTCCTGTCGTGGCTTTGCAGTCTGCACTTCTTGATACGACTTTGTTGTCTGCACTTCTTGATACGGCTTTGCTGTCTGCACTTCTTGATACGGCTTTTACTGTCTGCACTTCTTGATACGGCTTTGCTGTCTGCACTTCTTGATACGGCTTTGCTGTCTGCACTTCTTGATACGGCTTTGCTGTCTGCACTTCTTGATACGGCTTTGCTTTCTGCACTCTTTGATACGGCTTTGCATTCTGCACTCTTGATATGGCTTTACATTCTGTACTCTTGATATGGCTTTGCTGTCTGCACTTCTTGATACGGCTTTGCTGTCTGCACTTCTTGATACGGCTTTGCTGTCTGCACTTCTTGATACGACTTTGCTGTCTGCACTTCTTGATACGGCTTTGCTGTCTGCACTTCTTGATACGGCTTTGCATTCTGCACTCTTGATATGGCTTTACATTCTGTACTCTTCGATGCGGCGTTGCACTGTGTCCTTTGTGATACGGATTCGCATTTTGCACTCTTTGATACGGCTTTGCACTTTACACTTTTTATTCGACAATTTTATGAAATATATGACACTTGATATGCGCAAATCCCATTAAGGAAAAATTCCACATAAGAAATTAAACGGATATTGGTTATGTAACTGAATATACGGTTATCACCCTATCGAAAACTGACATTTGAGCCGCGACACGACAAAACCAACAATGTGGTTGTGCGCACTGCGCTGACTCAGATCAGCCCAGGCATCCGCCAAGTTTGGTCAGACCCTTCGTTAAGTGCTCAAAGGGTAGCTAAGGGTCTAAGCTACATCCATGCGGACAGCGAAGACTCTGATCAGACTGGGCGGATGCCCAGGCTGATCTGAGTCTGCGCTGGGCGCACAACCACATTGTTGGTTTTCTCGTGTCGCGGCTCATTTATATTTACCCCTTCCAAGGTCCTTCATTTCGACTGTGTATGCTTCTGTCAGATCCGGGTTCTGAAATTCAAAAAAAAAAAAAAAAAAAAAAAAAAAAAAAATCTGAAAATGTATCTTTTGAAAATACATATTTGGCTCAATAGCACTTGTCAGTATGGAGGACGTTCACTCATTGGCATTTTGAACATACGGTTACGTAGGACTACAGTAAAAAAATCTGAGTGATTGGACAGCTAGGTCGTAGCAAACAGGGCAGACCCATATCAGACAAATAGTCCCCCCATACACACACACCACCACCACCACCACCACTACCACGATTAGTCCTACATTTTATAATTAACTCTATTGTTCATACTTTAATCTTCAAAACATTGACAAAAATGCCCTCTTCATATGCAGAATGATTTGCCAATATGTAGGACAGTTGGTTGGTTGTGTTTGGTTTAACGGCCCTATGAGACAGTATTTAAGTCTATATCGGGCCGTCTCCCAAAGAGAGGGAGAAAGAAGAGAGAAATGATAGACGAGAGAAAAAATGTCCAGACAATCCCCATCCGCATCTACTGCAAGCACAGTAGGTCCTTGCACTACTATTATCCAAATCAGTAGGACGCCCCGGCACTGGAAGTTATAGCACCATCGCACCATCCAACCACCCCATTTGTAGAACAGTATAAAATATTTTATAAAATCATTTAATGCCTGCGTGTGTGACATCAGGTCTTCTGCAAAACAGCTCTGGCTTATGGGTACTGCGTCCCCAGACCTCACTTATTATCATTAACAGCATTTTAGTATCAGATTTCTAGATGAGCATGAACAGAACAAAAAACTGAACACATTAACCAAAAAGCATTTACCTATATAAATGATTAACCTGTAAAATTGAGAAAATGTTCTTTGTGTTTATTACATCTGATTGATGTCAGTCTGGCATAAAATAGGTAAAATGGTCACTATCATTATCGTGTGTGTGAAGGGTTGGGGTCGGGATGCGGTGAGGGGGGAGGGGCGGTGGCGTGCGGGACATGAACTTTTTGTAACCTTTCTGAGAGTTGGGTTGGAAAAAAACTCTGGTGAGACTGGGGTGTGCGGGGGATATTGGGGAGGGTTTGGGGGGGGGGGGATTAAAATTTTGTGAATAATGTGAAAATGTACCCTGCCTCACCTGATAATAAATGACTCGTCCCTAAAGGAAGTATGTCATCAGGCTCTAGACTGTTTGTCATTCAATATCTATTTTTTGACGCATTACTGCATATAACCACACTGTTCTATTTTAGGACTAGCGCGATACTAATTTTAGGTGTCTAAATCTTTAGAATTCTTACTGTAAAATACAAAAATGTCTATAAAAGAGGCCACGTAAACAACTACAACAAGGCAATTAGTAAGAAAATAATTATCTGCATTCTTATTTTAGGACAATGACGTGTCTCCTCTATTGATTTAAACTTGCGTTACTATTTTTTTTCCCCAAAACAGCAGAAATATTCAACTTGATAAAACAACTGATACAGCATGAATGTGGATCACAATCTTCGTCGTTTATCTAAAAATCAAGACTGTTTAGTTGAAAGGCGATAATCACTTTTGGGTATATTAGGTTTCCCATGCACTATTTAATTAACCCATCAATGCCTAGGATCCCGGCATTTATAGGGCAACTCTTGGAAGTCAGAGCTTTGTACAATGAATAGGGCAATTTTTGAGACAAAGCAAGACTAATAATAATGATAATAATAATGATAATGACCACATTCGTTTCTCAGTCTACCTTAAAAGGAACAGACTTTGGTCTTGAGGAGAAAATTCTTTCATTTAAGAGTAGAAGTAAATAGGAAATTTATCAGGAACTGGCACATAGAGAATACCATGTCCGACGTGTTTCTGGTCGAGCCTGATAAACTTGATATCAAAAGACACTATCATGGTTTTCTATTTTATCATGCATCTGCTTCAAAGTTCACCTGATAACAGGGGTATGATAATATGATGTGATATCATGTCACTTTAGAACTGCGCTTGCGCGAATGTTATCAGGCGATGCCCTAGGAAGCCATCTCTGAAGACGATTGGCTACATACTGACGTTGGCCGTGATAACAGCGTTCGATTGGTTAAATGACGTCACCGACTTAGGTCACAACGCATTCGCGACGTCAGCAAGTTCTTTCAAAATGCGTTTGCTTTTCATTTGTTTGACTCTCTTTACGCCGTAAAATCTTCTAATGATGCATGATAAACAGAAAACCATGATTGTGTCTTTTGATATCAAGTTTATCAGGCTCGACCAGAAACACGTCGGACTGGCTCGGCGAGCCTCGCCATTCCTACGCTGTTTCTGGTCTCGCCTGATAAAATTGATATCAAAAGACACTAACATGGTTTCCTCTATACAAAGCACGCAAAAGCAAATTAAATGGTATAATATTTTCTTGCATATTTTTTTCTGATTCAGTCTCTAAGTATGTATAGTAACTCTACTGTACATAGAAAAACGTTACGTGCATTTGAGTAAGGTTGTTCAAATATGTATATGTACTTTGTTCAAAAGATGGCATACGGTATTTTTCACTTAGTAAGGGCAATAACTCAGGCTCTAGAGGTCTTATTTGGTCCCTTAGCAAATCTGACCAAGCTCTTTTAGCCATAAACACACTATGTATGTATTATTGCTCTAAAATTGTGGCCTTCATTATGTTTACAGGATGAAATACAGCATTGTTACCTTGAGTGTATAATTCCATTTGCACTTTTCTGCTAGTTCAAATGCGTAGGTCGTTAAACAGAAACTTTGAACAATCAGAAACGGGAAATAGTGTACCAGGATAGACATGTTGCATTCTAAAGATACTCGTCCAATTTATGGATTGTCATCGTGCCCTCTTTGCAACCTGTGATAAAAGGAAAGAAATTGACAGACAGATTTTCAAAATACTGCCTTTTTTTACAGATTTTGAACAATAAGAGGAACTTTCAATTTTACACTTCGAAACAATAACGGCCATCCAGACAGAAACATCAACGTTTATATTTCTTTTTTCATTAAATATCTTATTATATAAACGATTTTATATGTTCATTAAATTTATAGATTTTGCTTTCTTTCTTTAGTTCTGTACCTGAAGACGTGATGAGAGACCGGACTGAATGCATCTCCGTGTCCTTGAAGCGATGTATCAGAAAATTATTATCAAGGTTTAAAGCTCGTATCAGCGCTATACTGTTAACTCTTTCGGCACAGCGTATATCCAGATCAGCCGGCTCTTAAAAGAGCCGTCTGATCAGGATCTACACTGTTTGCCATTCAAATATGAACTTAAAAAGCCTGATTTTATGAAAAATGTCTTTAGATTGTTAAAATTTCCAATTACAAATCTGTCGTCTGATGATTTGAGCAGACAAAAATTTGTCGTCTGAAAAATTTGGCGCCGAAAGAGTTAAACGTAACTGACTAGCATATATCAGCTTCAGCAGCTGTATTACCGTAGCCCGGAAATTAATTTGAGCTGTATTAAAAAAAAGATGTCCAATGATTTAAAAAGTACTGAAAAAGGATACTGGTTTGTTAAATTAAAGAAATTTAGGAATGTGTGAAATAATAAGTGAAATAATGAAATTAATAAGCTAAATCTTATATTTTACCTTTTTTGCAGGTCCCCGATATATGGCAGTTACTTATAGCATTACAAATTACAGAAGAGTTAACTCTTGTTTACCTACATTGATACAAAAAGATCACACAGCAGATACACATTCAATGTGACTGAAAAGAAATGAAATTTCATTGTTTTCCATATAGGACATAAGTTTGCATATGGCTGACTCCTTTGTTTTGGCCAAGGTGTTAATTTCCATTGTCGATTTTAGACAAATAAAAAATAACAAATCAGCATAATAAAATTAGGAAAATGCCTCTAGTCTGCTACATTCTTTATTATTTAATTATCCAAGTATTTTTTGCAATATAAAAAAGAAATACGGTTAAGATTTTTGTATTTTGATTTTTGTTTTGATCTTTGTTTGAAAGGCAATCGATAGTATACAAAAGAAAGAAAAGATCACTTATTTTGTAGGTTTCATTTAAAGCACGTATGTTACGCTTAGGGAAAATGAACCACTCTTCACATATTGCATATGACAGCTGAGCGTTTCGTTAAAAGTTCGAAAAATTAAGACAATATAAAACTAATAGTATCTCAGAGTCTCACAGCAGAATGTATCAAATGTGGGCGGGTACTTTTCCTATATGAGAAAACCATAAATGTGGTTGTTTGCCCAGCGCAGACTCAGATAAGCCTGGGCATCCGCCTAGTCCGCTGAGACTCTTCGCTAAGCGCTTAAAGGGTAGCTAAAGGTGTAAGCTACCTTTATGCGGACAGCGAAGACTCTGATCAGACTGGGCTGATCTGAGTCTACGCTGGGCGCACAACCACTTTGTTGGTTTTCACGTGTCGCGGCTCATATTTCATGTTGTGGTTTTACTAGCTGCTAGTAATAATAAGGCGTCAGTCCTATACGTAATAGAGCAACATAAGATACTACATAATGAGAAGTACTGGATCACTGCTTAGGACCACCCACTCAGTTCAAAGCCAGAAAGTATCGTATTATTGTTTTCGATCTTATAATCATGCTACCCAAAGAATTTCGGGGGAGCAAATAGTCGCCACTTCGTCCATTCGTCCGCCCCTGCGTCCGTCCCATTCTTGTCCTCGCAAACTCTTGGCAACTGCTGGTTGGATTCATGGGGACTTATAGTATCAAGGGTTGAGGCAGATATTACTTGCATCTTTTGATTTGATGCGTGTTTTTCTTTAATAAATATGGCCCTTTGATTAAATAAAACTTAAATAGTCATGTTTTTCAGTATTTTGATTATGTCCGGATTAAAGGGAACTTAATGAAACTTCACACATTAATAGAGGGACAGAGCATAAGAACCATTGATACAGTGTTGACTAAACAGGTACACAACGTTAATAGTGGAGCAAACTAGATGGGCTATCTTTCAAGGGGGTGGTCTACGGAGTGTAACATTTGTTTTTATATACCAAAATGATCGTCTGGGTCTCTAGTTATCAAATTCAGCGTTTGCCACCTTGGCAAACCTTGCATAACTCTGTAGTGGCCAGTTATTTACGTTACCCCTTTAAATTTTAAATATCAAAAATATTTATTGAAGTCAATAAGAAAAGTGTTTTAACTATATAAATGTATCAAATCTAAATATTTTCTGTAAGAACAGTTAATATGCTATAAATTAGGCTGCTCAGAAAACAGTTCAGAACTTTGGTGTTGTTACTTTCGTTACAATATATCATGCATCCCTTGAAAATTTAAAATTGGAACTTAAGTTGTTGCATTTTACCAAGACTCTATTACAAAATGGCCCAAAATGATCATTTTTACTTACTATTACATTGGCCCTTTCAGTGCGTTTCTAGCAAAACAAATATGAGACCTCTAGCCTTTATACTTTGTCAACCACGTCCTGTTGAACAGTTACACCGATTCCCTGTTTTTGGCTGAAAAGTCATTTTTCGTATAATTGTTCGTACAAAAATGGCTAATAACCAATTTAAACTTGCCAAATTGGGGCCTTTTGCAAAAAGATTATGTTAACCATGATATAACACAATAGCTTAAAAATTATTTTTTACCTTACAACACATTTTAGCCAGACATGCAATGCTCAGATTGCACCAATGTTCAAATGAAGCCTTCATGAGTTAATCTGTACATGCATTTTTTTTTCATTAATATCCAAATAACTTTAAATGTTTAGACAAAACCACAAAATATCAAATAACTTGTAATAACGTACAGTTTTGTATTCAGAAAGGTAACGTTTGTAACATTTGAAAAAAACTCCCCGAGATTCAATATTGCTACTGCCAAATATGCATTAGCTTTATTATTTTGAGTAAAAAAAAAACGTTTTTAGAACGGCCGGTTTAAATCCACTCATGTAACTCATTATTGACAGCCCCAAGGTGGAGCATCAGTTCTGGTGTATCTATGTTTTCATAAATGTTGTCCACTTATCTGTCGTGTTCGAAAACTCGATTTGTTTTATATGTATATTTGCCATCATTCTGGTGTATAACTGGCATATATGGAAAAGGAAAGAAATAGATGAAAATTTTGTATGCCTAATTTTGTTTGTTTAAGGCTAGCTTTATTCCCATGAACTTGTAAGGGGCTGCATCTTTATCTGGCTAGCTGCTAGTATCGTCTTACTACTTGTATTATATCTTTATGCAGCCATATCCAGTTTGGTATCGTGGTAGGGTTGTTGTGCAGATAACATTAATTCCTGCTCATTGCCCCTTTACTCTAATTTACCTTTTCTATAAAAACAATGTATAAACCCAAAGTTGCCTTGTAGCATATATTTTCACCAAAGTAACGTATATAACAGGTTAAAAAGTATGTGCATTTTTTCCTACTGCAGCTACAGTAAAGAACCGTTGGGCTACTGTGGAAAGCTTCCTCGTACTTCATTCTATTGAAAATTATGTTTGGAATCATCTGGGCTCAATTTGAGTCAGTTAAGCTGAAGCTGGTGCTAGGGACATCTTATTGCATTATATCAAACAGAAAATATCATTAAATATCATAAATCTAATCTGAGAAATTGTTTACATTTGAATGTTGTATACGTTGCTTTTTTTAAATACCAAACCAAGAAGTCAAAGTAAGTGAATTATCATTGACTCAATTAAAAAGGCATTTTGATAATGATTTTAAAGTAATAACAATATGTCATAATCATCTTATCCGTGCCTCTAGGCAATATCATCCGATTTTTAAAGGAATCAGTTAAACTGAGTCTGCTATGTTCTTTCTCGTGTGTGTTCTTCGCTTCAACTTGATCTTCTGGCAAGTCTTTGCAATAATACTGTATTAATATGAAAGGACACACCTCGTTATTTTACTGCAATTTGTTAGAAAGAAACAATATTTATTTCCGTAGATGTTTCCTATTCGCTTCTGGGAAAATGGTCTGCTCTTAAAGTAAACATTTTTTTTTACAGCAGCATTTTTTCTTAAAGTTTTCCCCCATTAAGAAAGGAGGCCAAAGTAAAATTGGCAGAATAACTTACGTGAAATTGTATCCCTTCACCTTAAATTCTAAGACTGATAAAAACTTAATTAAATTCTGAAGGATGAGTCTCTGGCAGCAAGGGATGAATCACAAAAAATAACAACAACCTCGGTTTAACTAAGGAGCAGCTATTTCCTTTTTCAAACTGACTCAGCAAGAGCCCAGATGATTCCAAATGACCAGAACATGAAGTACAAGGAAGCATTTCACCTTAGCCACATGCCACTTTACACTAGCAGCAATGGGGTAAAATTACTTTTTCTTTTTAAACTGTTATATTCGTTACTTCGTTTTAAATATATTCTATACGGCCAAAAGTAATTAAACTATGGTTTCATATATTGCGTTTATAGGAAAATGTCATTACAGGTAAAGAAGTGTAAAAGGGCAATGATCAGGAACTGATTCTACTAGTGCCACAACCCTCCCACAACACCAAACTAAAACTAGTAATATAACGCATACAACAAGTACTCAAACGATACTAGTGGGTAGCAAAATATACGTGCGCCCATTCCATGCAGATGTCCACAAATTAGCTTTCATTAAGCATACCCAGGCACACAAAATGTATATTTTCACCTTCTTTCTTTCTGTTTTATATACATCAGAATGATGGCGAATAAACAGACAAAACAAATCAATTTTTCGAACACTACAGATAAGTGGCCAACACAAACTATAACATCGTTACACAACAACAGGTGCATCGCCGTGGAAATTTCACTGATAAATTACATAGGGTGGGTTTAAATCAGTCCAAAGTGCCGCTTTAAAAATATTTTTAACAAAACTAATGAGGTTTAGACATATTTTTCAGTAACAACACATAATCTCAGTGATTGTTTTCAAATAATGGTTACAAACGTTACCTTTCTGAGTATAAAACAGTAAGTTCTGATTAGTAAATTTCTTATGGTGTGATATTTTTAATGTCATATGGATATTGATGAGGTAAAAAATAAAAGTGTTATATGTATAGATTTATTCACGAAGGTTTTCTTTTCTAGTTTTAGGACAATCTCATCTTTGCATGTCATGTAAATAACACTGTTTGCTTCCCGATTAGTTTATTAAACAATACTAAAATTCCATTTTACAATAGATAATATACATATACATGTGTATCACAACTGCGTTGTTTAAAAGTCAGATTTGGAAAAGAGTTTTTTTCTTTTCTGGCGGGAATGATAGACGCTTTATGCAAACATTTTAATCTGTTAAGTACGTTACTCTGGCTAAAATGTGTGAAAAGGTCAAAACAATTTTTTTAAGCTATTGTGTTATATTATGGTTAACATGGTCTTTTTGCAAAAGGCCCCAATTTGTCAAGTTTAACTTGGTTATTAGCCATTTTTTGTAAGAACAATTATACAAAAAATGACTTTTCAGCCAAAAACAAGGAAGAGGTGTCACTTTTCAACAGGACGTGGTTGACAAAGTATAAAAGCTAGAGGTCTCATATTTGTTTTGCTAGAAACGCACTGAAAGGGCCAATGAAATAGTAAGTAAAAATGATCATTTTGGGCCTTTTTATAATAGAGTCTTCATAAAATGCAACAACTTAAGTTCCAATTTTAAATTTTTGAGGGGTACATGATATATTGTAACGAAAGTAACAACACCAAAGCTCTGAACTGTTTTCTGAGGAGCCTAATTTATAGCATATTAATTATTCTTACAGAAAATATATAAATTTGATACATTTATATAGTTTAAACAAATTTCTTATTGACGTCAATTAATATTTTTGATATTCAAAATTTAAAGGGGTAACGTAAATAACTGGCCACTACAGAGTTATGCAAGGTTTGCCAAGGTGGCAAACGCTGAATTTGATAACTAGAGACCCAGACGATCATTTTGATATATAGAAACAAATGTTACACTCCGTAGACCACTATCTTCCTTTTCTAGGCCACTTATGCAATCAAATTTGCTCCACTATAAAGCAACATTGAAACAACGCTGATTCAACGTCAGGACGTTGAAGCAATGTTAATTCAGTGTTGACTAAACATTGTGTGCCCAGTGGCATGTGCTTTTTCTGTTTACAAGAGGATGTTTAGAACGGCAAAAATCTAGCACGGCTACATCCTAAAGTTCAAAATGAAGTAAAATTCTAGTAATATACTAGTATGTGCACAGAGATGGTCTTTTGTCAGTTCTTTTCTACTATATAACACATAGAAGTACAATCAGTGCTCAGATAAGGCATTTCGAAATAAAAGTCGGTTTTGATAGTGATGAAACTTGTCAACATAGGCCAGAGTTTCAGTGATTTAATTTATCGATAATTTAATTTTTCCACTTTACCACGCCCTTTTATTGAAAGGAAAGCATGTCGAATCTGATATTTAAAAAAGGGACCGTGTAGGGCTAAAGTTGTATAATATATATTTGGTGTATCTGACAAATAAAAATCATGTAAACTATAACATGCCTAAAACAACAATGTGGTTGTGCGCCCAGCGCAGACTCAGATCAGCCTGGGCATCCGCCCAGTCTGACCAGAGTCTTCGCTGTCCGCATGCAAGTAGCTTAGACCCTTAGCTACGCTTTAAGTGCTTAGCCAAGGGTCTGATTGGACTGAGTTAATGCCCAGGCTGATCTTAGTCTACGCTGGGCGCTCAACCACTTTGTTGGTTTTGTCGTGTCGCGGCTCAATTAAGTTCTGGAAAGTTAGATTCTTTGGAACAATAACGACACCGAAGAAACTAAAACGGCAGAGGTTTAACTGAGTCATAACTAGTAATGAAATGTCCAACATGATATTTGCCTCTGAAGCTTCGATTTTTTTCCTTTTCTTTCTATTGCATGATGAATTCTTCTTACTATTAAACTTGACCAAGTAACTAGTTCAGTTAACAGCTTTAGAAGCGCTACTGAAAAAAAGAAAGAAAGAAAAAGAGAGAGACGAAGCATACTGTACCTTGGCAGACTAATCAGGGTGCTCACATCTTGCATAAATCGGCTTGTTTGTCTTTTCGCCTCAGGAATGTTGAAAGTTAAGGCGTATGGGTAGCCTTCCCTTTTTCCATTTTTTTTTACCTAGGAAAGGTAGAGGATCTTACACGAGTGGTCATTTCATATGAAATGACCACTAGCGTAAGATTCTGTTTATCATATGACTCTTTAAAATGGGGTTTTAAAGCCTTCGAACTAAACATTATTTAAACATGAAAACGCATTGTTGACATGGACGTTGTCAATGACATTACGTGTACGCGCCAAAGTGTTATT
Source organism: Ctena decussata (assembly GCA_963989385.1). NCBI lineage: Eukaryota > Metazoa > Mollusca > Bivalvia > Lucinida > Lucinidae > Ctena > Ctena decussata. The sequence goes on along the minus strand of OZ022507.1, from coordinate 1,566,084 downwards.
ACACGTGTGGTCATACGATTTTTATGACACGACGTTATCCATCATCATCATATTTTAATTCTCATATCGACGTTACCCCCGCACCTCAGCGGAACGTATCCATAGCCGCAGTAACGGGGCACCGAGCGTCCGTCCATACGACGTTATCCAAACAATAACAGCGACGTCATATGATAATATACAATTATTGACCTTTGTTGAGGTGAATATGCAGTTTTATTGACCTGCAAACAACATATTGACCGACGCGAAGCGGAGGTCAATATGTTATGTTTGCAGGTCAATAAAACTGCATATTCACCGAAATAAAGGTCAACAATTGTTTTATTATATGATAATTCTAAATACAGTTTCCTTTAATATTTATGATGGTACTACATGGTATATATCTCGCGACGTTACGCCATTAACATCAACGTACATCAGACGTTACGTCACGAAAATACAATGACGTCAGCGTAAAAGTAATATTCACTGACTGGCCGGTGAATATCGCAAAATATTGACCGGCACGTGACGTCAAATTAGCCAATGAAATTGCGTGTAACATCTTGGTCATATAATAACACGTTTTATGACGCTCTGTTCGTTTCCATGTATAACAAAGGCCTTCAAAACTAGGGAGCAAATTCTTCCCTTAGAGCATCTTCTTCCATGTAGAATGGCGGCTAACTTAAACATGGTGGAGTTGCTTCCCCTGAAATATATCCTTTTGCCTTAATTCTTCTCAATGTCGAATCAAACTTTATAGTAAAGCTTGTACTGCATTCATTTAGAGTCATTATGAAAAACGAGTTCTTCTTAAGCCAGTAGTAGGAGGGCGTGACTAAATGTTGAGCCTTTCATCACTGGTCATGAACCGACTCAAACCGAGTCTGATATTTTCGTTTGTTTGATGTATTCCTTGCTCCAAATGATCTATATACAGTCAACTCTCGATATCTCAAAGTCTAAGTTCATCCCAAACTACTGATATCTCAAAGTAAATTTTCTGGTCCCCGAAAATTCACTTTGAGATATCTGTAGTTTGATATAACAGGAGACGAAATGTAAATAAAAGCAGGAAATATGTTCAAAGTATATCTTTGAAATAAGAATACACTTTTAGATATCAGTGTTCGAGATATCGATAGTCAACTGAAGTCTTGTTTACATAATGGGAATATTTGTTAAAAATCCTGAGCAACTTCTTAAACACACCATATTTGGCTCATATTATGCAAATGATATTTGGTTCTTTAATCCATGCCTTTCTTGCTGTACTTTATTGCGCCAAAAAGCAGACGACAAAATTTACGTCTGCAGAATTTCAAAAAATGTTTCGTCTAAGTGATATCATTTTGAGAATTCGAACACTAGAGGGCAAACAATGTAGATTCAGATGAGGTGGCTCATTATAAGCCACCTCATCTGGATCTACACTGTTTGCCAATTCAACAATTTTAGTTTTTGGCGCTTTAATTAATAAAAGAAAGGCCTTTAAAATCAATTTAAATACCCGGTAGCATTACTAGTGGCCGTTACTTCGAGATCCCTGGACGGCAGGGCCTTCCGTATCGGGATCTCCTGTTAGAGGGAGGAATTGGCTCCTATGGGAAATTTCTTTCTTTAGGAGTTGACCGCCATTGGGAAGGGAGGAAAACAAGTTGGCGAATTCCTTCCAATTAAGATTTACCCGTTTTCCTGGACGATAGTTGCCAGTTGCAAGTTAGTTTTTATAAAGTTTATGTGGCGTCATGTTACTTTTGTGTTACATGGGTAATAAAGTTTGTTCGGCTAATGGTACTTTGCGTTGACTAATGGTTCAGGGTGCATAAAAATTACACGTGGTACATAGTCCATACATTTTCAAGTTGATTCATACTATTTACTATTTCATGATACTTCTTATCATATGACGTCGCTGTTATTCAGTGGATAACGTCATGTCATAAAAATCGTATGACCACACGTGTAATAACACTTTGGCGCGTATACGTAACGTCATTGACGACGTCCATGTCAACAATGCGTTTTCTTATTGAAATAATGTTCAGTTTAAAGGCGTTAAAATCCCTTTTAAGTGTCACATGATAAACAGAATCTTACACTCGTGGTCATTTGATATGAAATGTATGAAACTCGCCGAAGGCTCGTTTCATACATTTCATATGAAATGACCACTCGTGTAAGATCCTCTATAAACGTACGTCAGATTGAGAGAGGACAATCGGATTAAAACATCCGGTTCAGCTCTCTGAAGACGTTAGAACAATACTATCTAAAACAAAGCAAGCTTCTCGGTATAAACTGGAATAAGTGACAGTTATTTCTTTCCTTGAGTCCAGTTTATTATGCGCCGGGGTAAAATAAAAGACAAACAATTGACGATTAAAATATATTCCAAACAGTTCAAATATGCTCTTGAAAGCTATAAGTCTATGCAGCCGACAAATGACGTCAATATATAAAAGCCTTGCCGACGCTAATGCAACGCCAGTGCGACGTCATAACGTTGCATCAACGTTGAAATGACTACATGTATGCGCCTTGTACCTTTGGATAAAAACAATATAGACAGTAAAGTAACAGCTAGAATTTAAAAGTAATTTAAGACACATTATCAAAAATTACATTTTCAAGCTTATCCAAGCGCAATTTCTAAAGCGTCTTCGCATATGAGAAGACGTGTCTTCGCATGTGAGAAGACGTGTCAGAGCATGCGCAGACCGCTATATTTGCAGACAGGTTTTGTTCACAACGAGGCTTAATAATTAATTATTTAAATGTATTAAATATATTAAATTTAAATGTAATGTAACAGTTGAAGCACCGTGAAATCACATAGTTTTATGTTTATGGTCTGAGACAGAAAAAAAGATGAAAACATAGGCAAGTCTGAAAAACCATCGAAAATACAAGGGTTGATCCAGAAGTAATGTCACTGTGTCCATAGCGCGATTATTCATCGTAGCATTATTATAAAACTTATATCAAGATACACTGTAGTTCAGTTCTGATTAACATAATAAATATAAAGTTGGAATCTTTTCCCGTTCCAGTTATAGAGACGTTCAAAGTATGACACCGTCGCCATCGCGCCGCACGTTAGAATAACGTTAATAAGAAGAACACAATTTTCAAAGGCAAACACAAATCAAAATCAAACTAACTCGCCAAATCAGATGAAAATTTGATACGATGACAAAATATATCCCTGCCACACACTGTCGAAACTTTAATATCGTCATTGCAGTTTGAAGTCCGCCAGGTAGCGCTAATGCTTGTAACTGCCAAGTGTAAAAATGCTGATTTCCGACAAATGCGTTTGCAGATACATTTGCGCTTTTGTCACAAGTTAGAAATATCACCATTAGAGAGACTTGGCTGTTTAATTAGACATGCGGTTATATAACTATGAATATGAGGCTTGTGTAAAGGTGCTATCAGTGCTGTAAGGGTGCAGACGAGTCGCTAGAGGATCGTCCGAATACCTGGAGACCTTAATGTGCAATGTCAGACAACGACGTCAATCTTGCCTGGACCCCATATATGAAGATCGATGTTCTGCCATTCGAAGATTTTGTAAATTCTTGAACATGAGCTGCGGGGCTGTTCAAATAATATTGAAAGACGAGATAGACATGGGTGAACAGATATTAGTGCTATGCTAGAACAATGGATATGCTACTTAAGACATGACACAATATCTAAACTTCGTCTGGAACGTCAAGAACGTCATTGACGTGCGGCGCGTGTCGTCACCATGCCTTCTGTTTATCTTGATATCTCGATTACTTTGCACTATAATTTTATGACATTTTCAGACTATACTGCAAATAGAGTAAGGTATATGGATACGAAATTTTATTGCTGTCTCTTTATTCTACACGATTTTATAGCTGCAGTGACATTACTTATGGATCAACCCTCGTAGTAGTAACATGTATATTCTGTTTCAAACGTAACACATGATGGTTGATAACTGAATAATGCATCAAGAAACCGATAGACCGGAAGTTATTAAAACTGACTATATGTTTGAGGCTGTGAATAAATCAAGTTTCAATGATGAAATGACTTTGTTTATATATTATAGTATTTTCATATTTTCTTTGTTTATACTGGTAACTAAGGGAACATATTTCTGATAACTGCTATGAATAAAGGGATTTCTTTCTATTCCTAGATAATGTGATGGTCAAACTATATCATCAGTAGTCTATGCCGCTGTTTCTAATTCTTGTTAGAGTCACTACTATTGGGAGCATTCATAATTCAATTGAGCCGCGACATGACAAAACCAACAAATTGGCACGCGCGCCCAGCCAAGACTCAGATCAGCCTGGGCATCCATCAAGTCAGATCAGAGACTTTGCTGTCCGCATGAAGCTAGCTTAGGTCCTGAGCTACCTTCTAAGCGCATAGCGAATACTCTACTCAGATCTGACGTCTATCCAGACAGATCAGTGTCTTTGCTGGGCGCACATGCCGCATTGCTGGTTTTGTCGTGTGCCGGCTCAATTGTGAAATGCTCAAAGTAGTGACCCGAGATCAACACAGTCTCTCGACAGTTGATGATTTTTTTTCTTTACGCAAATTCCACATATTAATCAAGATACCCTGGAAAGGCCACAGGCATTACCTACCAAAGACACCATTTTTACCATGAGCATGTTTATACTACACTTATTTGGCTGAAACAACACCACTGAGGATTTTTTTTCTTTTTAATTGAAGAAGGGAACAAATACACAACAGATTATGTTTTTTCTTCCAAGAGGATTCGCGAAATAAAATAATATGTAATGTGTGTACTGACACACAGGTGCTTCAATGTGCTATGATAAAACGATCCCAAACGCAAAACTACGATAAATGCTAATTTCATGAAAATTTGATAAGTGCGTCTAGACCTACTGATACGTTAAAAGCGGTACTTGCACTATGGAAATGGTTAATGACATATCTGCTAGAATATCACTGAAGTACCAGAGATACAATGCCAAATATCCACATGAGAACGCACTATTTATAACATTATTATAAGTGGACATGGATCTATGTATACAGCTGTATATACTTTCTTTTTCAGCAAATAACCATGCAAACCTGGGGTCGTATTTATAAAAGCAATTAAAAGCAGGAGTGGACTATAAAAGGCAAAATTAGCTACCCATTCTCAGTTTTCCAATAGCCACCAAAGGGTAAACATCTACAGTAGCCCCTATTGATTTATCTGTAATTTGATTGGCTGTTGATTTGCTGGGGTATTTACCTGTGAAAGTATTGGCAGCTCTTATTGGCTAAAACAGGACAGTGGTCTAATTTGCACAGTAGCTAAGCCACGCCCTCTATTTCTCATACAGGTAGCTAATCCTCTACCGGGGGGTTCAGAAATCCTGCCTTTAAGTCATTGCTATGCTGTTGCTAAGGCTTAATTTCTATGAAGGAGATTTCCTACAACTATGAAAATTGCTCTGGAGGAACAGTCTTTTTCAGACTGTTCCTCCAGAGCAAATTTCATAGTTGTAGGGAATCTCCTTCAAAGAAATTAACCCATAGCAACCACTTAAGTCGTTTTATAAATACGGCCCCAGGACTTGTAGGTGGTCTAAGCTTAATATGAAATTATACTTGAGCAGTCACTAATGCTGAACACATACAATGAACAACTATTATAGATTGTTATAAAAAACGCATGATATATAAACAATATTTATAGACTATGTAAACAACAACAAAACAACACATGTTGCACCTAGTTCAGTAGCTAATTTCCGTACTTTGTTGTTTTTATTTTTGCCCTTTTGTCCGGAATTTTTTTTGAAAATAGCGATACCTTCTGCGAATCTCCGTATATTGTATTTTATAAGTAACGCTGTTTGCACGTATAGCCGATAACAAGCGCGCTCAATTACAAAAATTTACGGACGTTGTCTATTGTGCAAACAAACTCGGATATATATTTTTTTTATCATATGACGTCGCATCTGAGAGTGTAATAAAGCCATGCATTAAAAACGATAATCCACTAGTGGATTAAATATGCAAATTACGTCGTAACGTTATACGTTGACGTCCATAAAACGTCGCGTTTTCTAATGGCGAAATTGTGACGGTTTAGTTCAAAATTTGTAAATAAAATGCAATTTTAATGTCATATGATAAATATAATCTTGCATTCGTGCTCCTGTAGTATTGAATTTATAAAACTCGTTGGTGAAAACGATAAGATGCTCGGCAGAGCCTCGCATCTTATCTTTTTTACCAACTCGTTTAATAAATTCAATAATACATGAGCACTCATGTAAGATCCTCTTTTTATCGGGGGATAAAATGGAAAAAAATGACGGGAAACAAAATACGAATTTGAAGCACTTTAACACCAGGCATTTAAAGATACAATACAGTTCGCTACGCAAGGCCGGTGGTAACTTCTCGCCACTGACTGTCTTATTCTCACTTCCTAATTCCTTCTACTAGATGGTAAAACAAAAGAGAACTACGAACTACAAAGTGGGGAAGTGACGGTTGGGAACTAGGACGTGATAGTAGATTCAAGGAGAAGCGAGCAGTAGAAACGGTAAGAAGTGAACACTTGGAACTAGAAAGTAAGTGGTAAAAATTTGGAAATGAGAATTGAAAACTGGGAAGTAACAAATCATAATTAAAAATAGTATTATTATATGTAGAACTTGGAACTAGAAAAAGTGAAAAAGGAACAAAGGAATAATAAGTAGGAAGTGAGAAGTCACCACCGGTCCTTCGTAGTAGAAACTGTGACTGATTATAATATACATGTACAGATTTGTTGTAACTAAACGCGTTTTTTAACTCGACGATTTAGTATATTATCGGATTAAAAATTTATGAAATGTTCATCTCCTTTGCACCAGCACTGCAACATCCCATTCAAAGCACCGCCTCTGATTAACTTTCAGGAAATGCCCACATGAAAACATAAACTTTTGTAATATGAAACACTGTTCTCAAAGCTCTTGATAAGAAGATTAATGGATGATAATTCTTGAATAAATTGTGTTAACCTCCACGAAACCGTATACCAGCGAACTGACGCGACATCTTCAAGCACGTTTAAAACACACACACACACACACACACACACACACACACACACACACACAGAGAGAGAGAGAGAGAGAGAGAGAGAGAGAGAGAGAGAGAGAGAGTCATATTGTCACATAATTATATCAGTTCGTCCGCTTATCTAGAGCTTCGTAGCAGTGGACATACAAATAAAGTGTACACACCAATACTTTCTCCCAAGTTTTCAATGAAAATCGATTCATTTTTAAATGAATAGTCACTCTCGTCTTTTTCAAACCTCATGAAACAATGCTGCTCTTCTTCTAATCTCTACAACCAGATAGAACAACTTTTTTCATCTATAAAACAGATCTCGACTACAGGTCCACAGATCCTCTCTCTTTGCTGAGACATTTTAACCTCATTGTGCGTTACAACTCGCTCTTTGATTCCTCAGTAGCCTCAAACTAATGGTGTTAAGTCTCAAATACTACATCAGTCTGGCAATGTCACCATCAACTGGGATTCTTCTTTGTCTTTCCCTACCTCCATTTCTGGGGTCACTTGCCGTAAGTCATTGCCTGATATCAACGTACTGTCTGTTTCTGTAATATAACATTTGAGCCGTCACACGAGAAAACCAACAAAGTGGTTGTGCGCCCAGCGCAGACTCAGATCAACCTGGGCATCCACACTGTCTGATCAGAGACTTCCCTAAGCGTTTAAATGGTAGCTAAGTGTCTAAGCTACCTCCATGCGGTCAGTGGAGACTCTGATCAGACTGGGCGGATGCCCAGGCTGATCTGAGTCTGCGCTGGGCGCTCAACCACATTGTTGGTTTTCTCGTGCGGCTCATTTGGTGGATGGTACAAAGCGTAACGACAACCCCTTTGCACTAAGAGGCATTCTTTCTCGTTCTAATACAATTTCGAATATAACGCGACGTCTGATTGAATTACGTCAAAAATCGCGACAGTATATCCTTTGATATCCTTTCGGCAACCCGACATCATTTAGAAAAAAAAAAAAAACTTCCAATTAGCTGATGTCATTTTTAGGCTGCTGAAAGCACTTGCTTTGGGTGCATAGTGGCACATTTTGAAACGCTAAAATGTAAAAAATGCATGAGAATGGAGATCACTGCATTGAATATTGCCATTCGGTAAGATAAAACAACGGTTTGGTTTTATGGTCACAAATCGAGTTTTACTGCCGTAAATCGGAAAAAAGACGATCTACCTTACCAGATGACAAGTATGAGTACATTAAATTTCACCCCCAAAGTAATTCCTGATTTGAATTAAGACGTTACAGTAGCGTATGTTTCACTATGAAATACTGCGCACAATTTGCTGTCCGGGATTATTTCGATACCAATACCTTCGAAACTAGTAAAACAATAAATGAGCTAAATTGGCAAGAAAATGGTAAAATCTTCGGCATTTTTTTTGGTGTGTTGGTAAATGAAATTATTGCTCGTATCTATAATTCTGAAATTTTATTTAGTTTTGTTGATCTTTACATTTTTACATTTAAAGACATTTTTGTAGAGTAAATTCTCCCAATCACATTTGCAGATTTTTGAGAAAATGAAACTGGAAGAAGATTTTATGTTGACTGCTGATCCACTACGTGATGGAAATTATTGCTGCCAATGATTAAGACACGGAAAACCACTCAAAAGCACAGACCTCCAGTCAGTGTAAGATTTGTGAGGCAGACAAAAGATAAAAAACGATAACATATAATATATACACACATTACTATAATAGTAACTTTTTTTTATTATTATTAAGATTTCATTTTGCACTAATGGCAGTGTCACAAAAAAAAATACCTACAGACATATATAAACAGTAATTTTTGCACAAAGCTCCGCCCGCAACAGATTTTTCAAAATGAGGAGGAGCAGCGAATTAATATTGTATTTCATATTTGCTTGACAGTAGTAGTTGAGCCTTGTAAAAACCAACAAAGTGCTAATAGTAACTTGATATGGCGTACTGTATCACGTCGGGTGGATGAGCTCATACCATCAGAACATCCGAGATGCTTGCGTCGAGGGTGATCCGACGGTATGAGCTCATCCACGAGGCGTGATACAGTGCGTCAGATTATGTTATTATCATAATCTATTTATTATATACCTAAGGGTACAGCTAACCATTCATACTTGCCAGCGCCACTGCACCGACCTGGATTCGAACCTTCGCGTCACAGATATGTACTTGTCGTGAAGCAAAGGCTACCGACTGATCTATCGAGGCGCCTATAGACATATTTGTTGACGTTACGTCACTAGTCCCGTTTCCCTGTTTCTTGTTTCTACGCTCCAAGTTAAAAGATGACGCGCCTGAATCTGAAACTTAGACATAGCCTCGTTTTAAGGGATAGTGATACGGATTCAGAAAACGTCAATTTGATACTGCTTTCTGTATTAGATGTTCAGAAAACAGGCGGTTAAAGGGTGTATCATTGATAGGTATATAATAAATAATCCTATCAGAATCGCATAGTCAATTCATACACCAGGCTTATAGGCCTTACTTAAAATGATAAAGATTTTGTCAAATGTTTACCCCAAAAAGTTATCCTCTCATACGCTCTTGGCAGTAAAGCACTGAAGTAACTGAAGATGATACCAGCTGTCCCCATGCATAACTCTCAAATTTTCAACATATTACTGGCGGACCGCTGTGAACAAGTGGTCTTGAGTATTAGATTTGATAGCGTTAGCCTGTCATTGCTGTGGATTCAAGTCAAGCTCGGGGCAAATGAGAAATTTGAAGAAACCAAATTATGTATACAAGCATTTTGTCTATGGGTACCCAAGCTTTCGCTCGCCTTAAATACAGGATAAATCATATATTCATCAATGTCTCATCCCAACACTCTACATCAGCGCCTGCCATATAATACACACTGAAATACGTACTGTTGCTAGGGCAACCGCAATTTATAACATTGAAACTAACATACCATTAAGTTGCATGTTATTCCTTGGCTGATGCTTGGTCTTTCTACAGCAAACTTTGAACCCTGAAATTATGCGTCAATCAATTCTTGAATTCTTTAAAACGTGTACAAAATTTAAGTTGCTAAAGTATCCTACATCTGAACAAGGCTCTCCAAAATGAATATAGTCTTCATACCTTATATTACATTTAAACTTTAGGCTGTTAAAATAAATGATCCTATATCTCAGCAAAGCTAAAGTGTTAATACTGTATCTCATTTTATACTTTAAATAGCATTTAAAATATACAGCAACTAATAGACTTCGATATTTTAATACGACACAGTTGCCGCATTTGTTAATAAATAAACCTCAGTTGAAATGAAAAAGAAAATATCTTCTACTTTTTACACAAAACCTCAGTAGAAATGAAAAAGAAAATATCTTAAACTTTTTACACTATCTGTTTTACTTATCAATTTTATTCATTTTTTTTAATAAGTTTCTTCTCTGTATCTGTAGATAGCCAAAAGCTAAATCAGTGTTCATATAGCATGATTCATTCATTTACAAATCGACACACTTATGGTGAAAATAGAGGATCTTACATGAGTGCTCATGTATTATTGAATTTATTAAACGAGTTGGGGAAAAAGATCAGATGCGAGGCTTTGCCGAGCATCTTATCGTTTTACCCAACGAGTTTAATAAATCCAATAATACATGAGCACGAATACAAGATTCTGTTTATCATATGACACTGAAATCGCATTTTATTAGCAAATTTTGCACTAAAACGTCATGATTTCGCCATTAGAAAACGCGACGTTTTTATGGACGTCAACACATAACGTTACGACGTAATTTGCATATTTAATCCACTAGTGGATTATTGTTTTTAATGCATGGCTTTATTACACTCTCAGATGCGACGTCATATGATAAATATCGTTATGTAACGTGCAAACAGCTAAGGTTCAGGAAAAACAGCACATTCACGTGAACAATCTAAGAGTGATAAAGAATGTTTAAAACGGAAAGCAAGGACTTTCTTCAGTCTGCGCATATGCAAAGCTGGTAGTTTTTCACTAAACAACTTAAGCCTAAAAATGTCGCAAGTTTTATGCAAACTGTACGGAGCTTATAAAAAATCTAAGGCTTGAGATGTTTAGTGACATGGGCAACTGTCTTGATTCTTGTCCTATTTGAACAATATTCTTTCCTAATAGGGTTTAATTTGTATATTTTATGTGAAACTTTCTACTTCAAAGGTGAAACTGAAGGACGGAAATAGCAACATCTAGTTTACAATTACCTTTCCTACAAAAAATAAACACAACAGCGGTTACAGTGACCACAGCAGCAACACATCCCAGCGTTATAGCAGTTATTATCATTGGTTGCCCAGATCGAGGTTCTGTGAAAGAAACAATATAAAATAATCAATGCTAAAAATGGTTACGTTTCTTGAAGAAAATGATATTGTTTCAATTTTCGTAACGATGCAATCTACACCTGTACAATTATACTTCTCCGAAGGAAATCCACATTTCATCCCACATAGTTTTGAATTTGAAAATTATCATGAATGAGCCTTTTATATTAAACATTAACTGACCTCTAGGCTTTTTGGATGTCTTGTTTTGCTTTGTGTACCGTCCTTATTGTTTGCCCCTCCCATTTGGTGTTTTGGGTGGGATGTGTTGAGTTCATGTCGGTTCCTGGGCCCTGGGGCCGTATTTATAGATCCACTTAAGTCGTTGCTATGCTCTTGCTAAGGCGAAATTTCTATGAAGATTCCCTACAACTACGAAATTTGCTCTAGAGGAACAGTCTGAAAAAGACTGTTCCTCCAGAGCGAATTTCATAGTTGAATTCAGCCTTAGCAACAGCATAGTAACCACTTGAGTCGTTTTATAAATATGGCCCAGGTTCACAATCATTCCTTAAACTTAAGGTCCACCTTCAATTTCAGGTCGAAAATTTCATGAAATAAATGCTTAAAAAGCTGAATTTATTTGATTTTCCTTTCTTTTTACAGTTCTATGATGATTGTCAGTATGATCATGCGAAACCGCGATTCTCAATATGATTTAAATATGGATTTTCTTAGAGTGAAAGTGAAAATTTCCACCTTAACTTTAACGTTGTCCTTACTTTAAGAATGATTGTGAACCTGGGCCCAGGTTCACAATCATTCCTTAAAATTAAGGACGACCTTAATATTTTATATTATATCTTTTATATTATTTGGATCCTTTTGAATCCTTTTGAAACTAATCAGTCTTTGGATCCTTTTGAAACTAATCAGTCTCTGAATCGACTGCCCAATTAAAAGTACGAAATTACAGTATGTTTTTTTTTCTGGTTTCGTCACCAGATATTGTCAGGGTCACTGACGAGGCTTTATTAGCCGAAACTACGTAGTCTGGCCCATCCTCCTACTTCTGTATATATTCTCTGCTCTTGAAGGAACTTTTTAACTTTTTAAGATTTTAACTTAACATTAAGGTTCAAAACTCCATGTGTAAATAAAAGCTAACAAAACAAAATGTATTTGATACTTCCTTCTTATTACAACTGCATGCATATTCGCAGTAGGAGCATGCAAAAACTGTGTTTCTGAATATGTTTTAAATATAGTTTTTCTACGAGTGAAAATTTAGACCTTAACTTTGAGATTGTCCTTAACTTTAAGAATGATTGTGAAACCGGGCCCTGGGGCCGTATTTATAAAACGACTTAAGTGGTTGCTATGCTGTTGCTAAGGCTGAATGTATATAAAGGAGATTCTCTACAACTATGAAATTTGCTCTGGGGTTCCTCCAGAGCAGATTTCATAGTTGTAGAGATCCTCCAACATAGAAATTTAGCCTTAGCAACAGCATAGCAACCACTTAAGTCGTTTTATAAATACGGCCCCAGATCTTTGCATTGTCATCTACTTAACTGAGTATGTAACGCGCAGACAAATACTTCCAGATTATTTACGGCAATAAGTCACGAAAACAAAATGACTTAAACACATCATAAATTCTTTGATACAGAAACTTTGGATTATATGTAATTCCTTGTTTTTGGGGTTTTTTTTTGCAGCAGTTACATTAGCCTGGATAGCGCAGTCGCGTAAGCGCTGGGTTTTATACTTTGATAGACGTAGTGAGTTCGCATCCCATAGGCGGAGATATTCTTCACATAAAAAAAGAAGTTCATTTGCTCAATTCGTTTTTGGACTGCCGTTGCCTAAGTATGATAGAAATATCGTTGAAAGGCACGTAAAACTCAGTTTTAACTCGGTTTTAATCCATCCAACTAACCATCAATACAGCGGTTTCTATGGTAATCATTAAAAACAGCACTTCAGTTGTACAGATGAACGAGCTGCCATTGTAAGAATCTTTGTTTTTTTTTTATTTTATTTCATCGGTGTGAAAAGTACCTCACACTAAATTAACTTTAAGGTGAGGTGGGAGTAATTCAGCGCCGCCGTGCGGCAGTTTCCGTCACTACGCTACGTAATGAACGTTCGAACGTTCCATTTGATAAAAACAAGATGGCGTCAACGTTAGCCGCTTCTGTGATCACTTCATGGTCTGCTCACAAAATGCAAGGAGGCTGAGCGCTGGGCGAAATTTAAAGGAAGTAGAAAGTGCCGTAGAGGAGAAACTGAAAAAGATAGTTAGTTTTCCGTGCGGAAGACAACTTGTGGGATATTTGACAGTTTCTTAACAGTTTATGACAGTTTATGAGACGGAGTCCGCAGCTTTTGAGTTAGAAAGTGCCGTAGAGAAGAAACTGAAAAAATATAGCTGTTCTCTGACAGGTCCTCATTAGTTTGTTAGATGGAGTTCGCAGCTGTTGAGTTGCAGTAACAAAGCCTCGTGAAATTGAATCCAGAATCGTACAATGAATAGTCAGATCACTGTCTACACTTCCACCACGTACTTAGCAGTCAACATGGTAGCAACCATAGACAGTCGTTATCATACCACCCACACTTTAAATACTAATCAGCAAAAGCTATGCCAAATTTCAGTTATATCAAAAATTCTTAGACTGTCCCTAGCATTTGAACACCGCCAGGCAGCTTTATCAACGTCGACGCAATGTCGTCAGAATCTTTTATCGACGTTGATAGGATTATTCAACATCTGTTCTGTCAATAAGCTAAAAACAATGTGGTGTTTCTCTTTCACTTTTCTGTTTTTCATTTCTTATTTCTGTTTCAAGTGTATATCAAAGTATCTCCTGGCCTAAAATGAATGAAAGCTGCCCACCATTTTTACAGAGAGAGAGAGAGAGAGAGAGAGTCGACGAAGTCCAGTCGTTGGACCGCTAGGTTACCGTGCAGAATATATAAGGCCCTTTCTTGGGTCGGGTCAGGAACTGGAATACTTGACTCGCTTACACTGTGCAAAAGCCAAGTGGACAAGGGAGTTCAAATGTCATAACACGTAAAGCCCGCCCCAACTTGGGTGCCCGTCAACTGTCTCGGGTGCCCGTCAGCTGTATAGGAGGGCATAATGGCAATGCTTTCGATTTTTTTTAATTAAAAATACTTAGTTAAGACGGATTATGCAGAGATTTAGAGAAACGTATTTCATCTGCCTTCATCCTGCACTTTCCAGACAATGACAATCATGAGTGATGAAAGTTCCAGACAAATTTTGCCGGTAGCCTACAAAAAGCGATAGTTGATATGTGGCGCGAAAAGTTAAGTAACGTAAACGTCACCATGCGCAACGTCAACATTTCAGTCTAAAGAGACGGCAGGCCGGGCATTTAATGCACTTTAACTCGAAAGTTAAGTCGGCGACCTACTATTTTTATTGCTTTAATGTGGACTTCTATCATTGGTTGATACTGTGTTAGTTTTTGAAGAAAAAAAATGTGTTTTGTTTTCTCAGAATGAAGGTTTTTATCCAAGAGGTACGAGCAAAAAAGTGCATTTTCCATAGAACGCCATTATAACGTCGGGTCGTAAAAGTGGAAATATTGACGTTTTCGAGGTCAGATATCTTAAAAACGACATCGGCGACCCCCCTTTTTTATTACATTTTCTGAAAGAGGGACTGAAAAGGTACAATATAAGGAAGTATGAATAAAATCATGTGTTTTGTCAATTACTCCCACCTCACCTTAAGTCTTTAGTTACAATGTGGATTGCACATCGATAAAATGTATCTATTAAGAAAGGAGCTTCAGATTAAAAATTTACATATACGTAGAATATTCAACTGAACCAAAATTCAATACATTATTAAACAACAAATTTGTTTGTTTCTCTATGTCAAACCACAAATGCTTGGAAAAAATAGATTATTCTAATTCCACCAAACTCCAGCACATTCCGCTTGCAGTTTAGACCAATTGTGTTAGGACGAATCGTTTATTAGACCAGTGAGCTAAAAGAGCTTAACAAAATAAACACCTGAACATAATATTCTAAACTGACAGTCTCTTGTTATACTGCATCAACAAAATGTCATTATGTAAGGCATTAGCAATATAGAAACTTACTTGTTGTGGTTTTAACTGCAACAACTTTCTCTGTGTGAGTCTGCCTGTTACACAGAGTCGCATTCATTTCCTTCGTGACGTTGAAGCATTTGTGGTCTGACCTATGCTGCTCGGGGTCAAAGCTGCACCAAAATGATACCTAGAACACAGTGAGGGTTCTTATTTCCCTTCTCAATGTAAAACACTACATCGCCAGTCATTATGTAAGACAACAGGATCACGATCACTCCCACCTCCTCCCCCTATCCTGCCCACGCGCTCGTCCCCCTTGTGAGCTCAATTCAAAATGGTTTAATGCGAATTCATGAAAAAGTGTTGCAGGTTTAAGACAAAATCAACTGACCTTGAAACAGTTACCTATAGGAAGTAAGATGCCAATCGCCTTGTCTGAATGTACCATTATAAACAGCAAATCCTTAAATTAGTGTTGGAGATATATGACAAATCAGTGGACCATCATGAAATATAAGATAGATGGACCAATACGCAATACTGCATCACTCACTTTATCGCTCGAGTTGTCAAGCTACTCTATACAAATATTGATTTTTTTTGAGGTGGACATGAAGTGTTATTGAACAGTAAACTTCATATTGACCGACGCTCGGTCAATATTAATCGTTTACTGTTCAGTTACATTTTATGTTCACCGCAACAAAAGTCAACAATTGTTTTATTATATAGTAATTATAAGTTCAGTTGAACGGGCTGCCATTTTAGTTAACTTGACTTCAAATTTCAGTTGATGTTACCTCAAAAACCGTGCGCAATTAAGTCTTCACGTCACCAACCATGCGACATGAAGACGTTACGTCACAAACTATGCGACAAGAAGTTATGTCTACCGCACGTGATCAGCCTCTGAACCAATGAAATGATTTTTATTTATAGAATATATAATAACACGTGTTGTCTTAGTACTTGTGTTGTTGCTTCACGTAACTATTCCTCTTTTTGTGTCTTGGGCGGGCTGTGGCATTGAATCGTACTAGTTCCTGATATTTGCCCCTTTACACCACTCCGAATGTATGCTTTAATTTAAATTTAGTGAGGTTTTTGTTTTAGTACAAACTTGGTATTTTACACGGTATATATTAGCATAACTTATTAATCATAAAACCCACAACCAGATATGAGCAGGAAACTATACAGCTAATACGTGGTACTAACTGATTATCAGGACAGCTTCTTGTTTAATTTGAAATGTCTGCGTGAAAAACAACATTAAATGACATAAAGCTTACCGTGAGTTCATACACGTCCGGAAAATCTACAGCTATTGGCCGTGCAGAGAGGTCGTTCTGCAAGAATACAAGAAAGTAATTAGAAAGAACATACTGGATATACTGACCATAATAATAATATATGGGTAGCGATTTATTTTTCTATCAACGCGAACGAAGCATGCAGTTTCACCAATAAATATCAATTCTCCGTAATAATCAGTCATTGCTTACTCACGGTCTCAAACTTTGTTCAAACCTTCTAAGAATTTAAGGTGTAAAGTCAAATAGAATTAAATGTGTACTTCATTATTCAGTAGCATCTGCGTTTGCATGGAAGCGCCTTTCATATATTTTATCTAAAATCAACCAAAATGACATTGAAATTCCTGCAGTACTGTTAAAATTGCTTTAGTTTGACCTGAATATATATGCCTTGAACCTCTATAAATGAAATCTTGTGTTTGTTTTACCCTAATTGAATTGCTGCAGTAGCCTTACGAATCATAGAATTTAGGAAGACTTCATCGTCCAGGGGAGCAAACAGCAAGTCACAACAGTTGTTTCCCTTCGTTCAATTGGCGGAACACCGACGTGTACTCATACACAATATTTAAAAGCAGTAATACTGGTAAATATACTTGTTTAGTAGACACCAAAACTCCTCTTCTAGCGACAGTTCGGTTTGAGCGAATCAGCAAGTAGTCCCAGGCTGAGAGACCCTTCGTGTTCACAGACAAAACCCAGGTACAGTCGTCCCTCGTCTGAAGTTGAACATCTCTTTGCGTTAATTTCATCGGACAACAATCTGAAGATATACAATGTATCAAACGTTAAAGTTGCCAATGTCAGGAGAACAATCTAATGTTCATATAGGAACATCTATATTTGAGCCGCGACACGAGAAAACCAACAATGTGGTTGTGCGCCCAGCGCAGACTCAGATCAGCCTGGGCATCCTCCCAGTCAGATCAGAGTCTTCGCTGTCCGCATGGAGGTAGCTTAGACCCTTAGCTATCCTTTAAGCGCTTAGCGAAGGGTCTGATAAGACTGGGTAGATGCCCAGGCTGCTCTGAGTCTGAGCTGGGCGGACAGCCACTTTGTTGGTTTTCTCGTGTCGCGGCTCATTTGTATCAAACCAAACGTCTATGTTCGTCTATGTAAGTTCTTTTATCAGGCAAATAGGACAAGTCTCGGAGGCTACTGTCTTAGAAAAAAGAATTAATACAGTAAGGAGAGGAAAGAAACCCCTATATATTTTCTATCTAAATATCATTATGTCATGAAGTGATAATGCATCCCAGTTTACTGCAAATAAAATATAAAACCTTTATAATTTATATAGTGACTAATTGATATAGTGAATAAAGGAGAGAGCCCTTTTAACTTTTATCTAGATATCATTCTTTATGTCATGAAGTAACTGCAATTAATACTGGAACTTTTTAATGTGTAGAAAACTTTGAACTTACCAGCATCAATATTTGTAGAGAGAATCTTGGGTTTGGGGCATCTCGTCCGAGCAGGTTGGTCAGTATTGCAATTCGGAAAGCCCGGGTTCCCCGCGTGAAGTACTGTCTCTAACACAGCTTTTACAGTACCTGTCTTTATTTGAAGACAATCAAAGTAAATCCTTTGTCCTGACCGTAACTAAAAAGAGATTTTAAAGCACAATGAATACACAGTTCCGAAAATAGCCGCCAAGCCCCACCAACTTAGTTACTGTTACTACGTCTCACAAGCTTTCCATAAAGATGTCGGAAAAACAAATGAGAAATGCAAGTGTCTGCTATATGTTGGCGATCAATGGCGAAGAATCAGCCTCCTCATGACCTACACATTTCCGATGCGTTCTGTTTTTGCAAAGCAGGGTAAGTTTATTGAAATTGGTGTCAGTTTGTTTTCTTTAAACAGGTATACATCCCTCCATTAACTGCAAGGGCGCGTTTACACGAGCAAAGTTTCTATGTCTCAGAAACTTTATCAAAGAAAGTATGACAAACATTTTGCGTTTACACGGAGCAAATTATTTGTTAAGAAAATGTGCCATAGAATCTTTGTCACATAAACTTTGGCAATGAAATATTTGCTGCGGTGTTCACACGACCAAATATTATTCGTCAAAGTTACCTGCAGCAATGAAACAAAATCTTTGTCACATTTTCCACGCTTATAGCAAAGTTCATTGTTATTTGTCGTAGACATATCAGAGCATGCATGACCTGCATCCGGGTTTTTATTGTATGGGGGATAATAAACACAATCTACCATTTGTGAAAAGAAACAGTTTTAAAATGACGTTTTTTTGAATATAAACTTTATTTTGGCTTCGTTTCCTTTTTAATTTAATCTCCGTTATTTGCGGATAGACATGTTTTATTCAATAATAACGAATGACTAAAAGTGTATTTGCAAATTTCATGACCCGTTTGAGCAGCCGTAGACTCAGGCGCACTCGAGTTTTCCAATCGTGTATTTAAAGGTCTAGTATGAAAGCCATAACCGCACCGCGCTTCCGATCTGCCGCAGCAGAAATCAGTATTCTTTCATCAACAACTGATGTCTTTCTAACTAAAATTACAAGGAAACAAACAGTGCTTCCACTAGTGGAATTCTGGGAGTCAGAGACTCCCAAGAATTGGTCTGTGACTTCCAAAACTGAATGCCAGGAAGTCAGTGACTTCCAATTTTTATCATAACCTACCATTTATAAAGTGAATATTGACTTAAATAATGATTAAATTTGTTGTAATAATGGTATTTCACCCATTAATGAAGGAGAAAGCAATATAAATATGGACATTCTGGAAGAAACCAAGTCTATTCTTCAGCATGACTTCCAAATGACAAACTTTGGAAGTCATATGACTTCCTGATTTTGATGGTTAGTGCTAGCACTGAACAAAATACAATGAGAACAAAAAACTACTTTTCGAAGCTGAACAAAAAATCAGACATACCCCTTATCTTTTTAAATTTGTATACTAAGTCACCATAAAATTCTGATTCCGATAGGCCTTCATGTGAAAGTGATTTTAACCTGACATTGAGTTTTGAAACCAATTCATTGCATCGGCGATAAAATTTTCTAGATAAGGAATTATTTCGATGCAGGCTTATCTTGATACTCATTCGCTCAATTGCACACACGCTCACTCACTCACAAACTCACGAATTCACTCCCTTAGCAATTGGGCCAAACGAAGTCAGGGAAAATCATGAAAATATGAGGCGAAAAAAGCTACGAAATAGACTTTTAATAAGTGTTCCCCCGGTTACAGCTAGCTCCTAGCTCCTGGAGAGGTATCGGTATTCTTGCAGTTCAGCCATGCCATTAAATCTTACTGGTGGCAAATAAACTAGGATATCGAAGTTGTATGAAAATGAGTAAGGAAAACATCAGTTTTGGCCATGGTGCCGCATGGTTATATAGCTATGCGCCAGTCATTTGTATCCACAACCCCCACCTACAGAAATGGAATTTTTACATTTCAGAGACCTGTGATTATTAGCTAATGGTAACAACCTTGCTCTTATTTCGACCCTATACTACAGAAAATCTCACAGGGTAAAGGGTCCCAATCTTAAAACTCCGGCACTATAGAAACCATTAAAATATAATTGCCCTGCACCTTGGTCCGGCTATCCCAGCGCCATTGTATTATTGTAGGCCCGTAACGTCCCGTTACCACAGTCTAGCTGCTGTTGCAGTTATCCGTTGAGGTATTATTGGGTTGCCCTTTATATTAATTCATGTTTTGTACACCATTTTGAAGGACTTCTTATTACAAATCAACAACCCAACAAACTCTATTCGTTTATTGTATTTCCGTTCATTCCTGGTGCAGCCCATCTTCGTAGGTTGGGGCGAGAATGCAAATGACAGCAGGCCGAATTGACCCGGACGAGTTGAATAGAGGCCGAGTTGACCCAGGAGCCGTGAAGACCCCAGGCTTACAGAAAGCAGGCCGAGTTGACCCGCTTCTGCCATGACATACTATCGCCAGACAATAGTTGTAATCGAACTCGACCAAGGCTGATCACGATAATGTATTATTTCGCTTTGCTTTCGTACTACTTTATTTCTATTTTTGGTAACTTCGAGTATAAAGTTTACGATGGTTGTACATATTTCCAGAGAAATCTTGCAGTCTTTTTCTATCAATTATTCATGGCGTATAGATTCATCTTCGACAATTATCTTTTTTAAAGATGTTTCTTGTATAATCTTTGGCAAAGTTCTCCGTTTACACGGACAAATTTAATTTATCGAAATAACTTTATACCATATATATTTGTCAAAGAAACATTGTCATATTTTGGCATTTACACGAGAAAATTTTTCTGTTATAAACCTACTTTGTCATAGAAACTTTGCTCGTGTAAACGCGCCCTAAGGTAAAATCACGGACTTGTGTACAATACTAACCACGTGCGATTTGTTTGTGAGACTATGTCACGTGCTAAGTTGTCGTTGCATTGGCCAGGTATACGCTATCACGTGATTTTGAGTGACATTCTGGGTGCGGCTCGGAACTGTGTATTGGGGGATAATACGTTCATTTGATCAGTGTTTAATTCATTGCCAAGCCATGGTAGGGGAGTAGTGAAATTAAAATCTTGAAAGTCCATGTCGCTTTCAGTGAGAAGAATTTTGCCATTGCTGGGACCGCCAGCATAGTAAGCCACCGCCCAAGTAATTGCGCCACCGATGCTAGTTCAAACAGTGACAGTACGTCGAGTATAGAATTCTAAGTTTTTCTGCTATTTTTACTAAGGGGAACAACTATCATGACTCCCTGTTTGTTTTTTCTTTCAAAAAAAAAAAAAAAAGAAAAATAAAAGAAGGTAAAATTAAGATTGCAGATTAAAAAAAGGAGGTAAAATTAAGATTGCAGATTCGCTTCAAGTGAGAGTCTATCCATTCACTTTAAATCAGCAAAACTATCATGAAGGTATCTTACATAAAGACAATGTATGAAGAGTCGACACTAAAAATATTGGAGATGTGTTTTGGGAATGCATGAGAAGCATTTACCCCCATAGTCTTGGAGGAGTACCGGTTATTCCTTGGGTGAAATGCTGATCTGCAAATCGTTCGAATCCCGCTGGTGGCGAAAATTCTTTCTAACTGTGAACAGGGTTCCATTGCACACAACATACTGCCAACTGCCTGTAATGACTGTACCTCCGTTGAAAGGGACGTAAAACCATGAGTCATACCGTTGAAAGGGACGTAAACCACGAGTCATATATCCACCAAAGTCAGAAAAAAGTACCTCTTATATCCAGCTATTGCTTTTAGATTTTCTAAGGCTGGAAACCTCGAAAAGGGCATTAATTTTTTTTCAATGACTATATACTCCTCGCCAAAAGTTAAGCAAAATTTCAAAGTAAATGTACCAGGAGTATTTGAAATCATAATAATTTAGTTCTAACTTTCGGTATGAAGATAAATGGCTTTTGTGGAGATAAACTAAATAAGCCCCTGGCTTCCGTTCAGATCCTTTTGCTATTGTATACTATTTGTAACCTGTACATAACTTGTATAAAATTGAAATAAAATATGTTTACAGCAAATGGCTTTTGTCATGAGCACCAGTGCGTAAGCATTGTAGAAACGCCAAATGAGAACGCAGTGCACAAAGTGAGCACAGAAATAAGTGCCCAAAAATTAACATTTTCGGCAGAAAATAACGTTTGGTTTAAATGATTATAAAGGCAGTATTTTCGTATTCGCCAAAAAACATTAAGCGTTATAAACGTTAACTTTGTGTAACAGAAAAGTCACGTCGTTTTACAACGATATTTTTTCTTCCCAAAATGTGATTTATTGACACATACATCTGTGCTTGCTTTGTGTAGTAGTTACTCATATTCATATCAAACCTGCTATTTTATAATGATTAATTACTGATGTTGATGATAGAATACCTTAGCTGCCACAGGAAGTTATTAGTAAATTGTTATTATCTCTTATTGTTATATTATTTTATAATATGCTAAACTTTTGGCAAGGAGTATATAATTCAGCATTAACTTGCATGTTGGTAATTATAACTTTATAACTGTGTCAGAAGCTTCAAGACACAATAGGCCAGGGGCCATATTTATAAAACCACTTAAGTCATTTCTAGGCTGTTGCTAAGGCTAAATTTCTATGAAGGAGATTCCCTACACCTATGAAATTTGCTCTGGAGGAACAGTCTTTTTCAGACTGTTCCTCCAGAGCAAATTTCATTGTCGTAGGGAATCTTCTTCATAAAAATTCCGCCTTAGCAACAGCATAGCAACCACTTGAGTTATTTTATAAATATGACCCCAGATTCACAGAAACATTCTATTGCAGTGACATTAAAAAAGTACCAGTGAAGTCTTCGTCTGTTTGACCTGGACATGAATGCACCTCATGTCGTTCTGGCTAGTTATATATTGGGTGTCAAGAACCTTCAACATGAATGTTAGTAAATATTCTTGTACTCCGTCGATCAGACCTTAAATAAGAAAGAAACTGAGCGTTAGGATATCCAGAATTATTACCAGTCACTTTGATTAAAATAACAGTTTTATACGTCAACCTTTGTCTATATAGTTATTCTTAATAATGTCTTCCTTATGCCTTTGAACCATTATTTCTCTTGCATTTTGTGTTTTACATGTAAGAAGTATATACATTTTAGCTTTTTGTAGAGGGCTACAAAGTATAATAGCTATCAGCTTATTGTGTCATCCTCTAAAAATGTGTAAATAAATAAATAGTATGTTGACTCACAAATGCGAAGCGGGGTTTGCTTTGTTTTTCTTAAAATTTACGTATGACACAGAACAGATTTTTCATATCGTTTATTTTAATTTTCTAGCGTATGCGTATTTTAAAGCACTTATATTTGGCAGTTATCTAATTTGGGCGATGTTAGCGGTCAATGCAAAGAGGTTAAGGTAAAGAGCGCCAAAATATAAGTCCGCCAATTTTTCATTTAAATCATATACATACGCACAGCGTAACAGAGGCTCAGATGAAATAGGAGCACTCGATAAGAATGAGTTATTTTCTATACCGTTCAATTTAACTACACATTTGGCAACCCATTAGAATCGCCTTGATGAGGGATTCTCATAATTGTCACAGTGAATAGTTTACTAGAAATGTAACAAATCTACATCAAACTTCTTTTACTATCTGGAGCCACGGCATATCTTGAATGCCAAAATTAGTCCAAAATTAATCTGCTCCAATATTTCATTTTCATCAAACCGCGAAATTTTGATATCGCAACGTAAGTGTTTTACAGTAATCTGAGTTCGGCCTTTTCAGATATTTTGATTTGTAAATGTCGCCTTACAGAATTCAGTTTTAAAAACCTTGTTTGTCGTTTTGCTAAAGAAGACACAAAACCAACTTATTCAAAGCGAAAGGATCCCTTTTTTGGTGTGTAGTTCTTGTGTGACGGTAGAAGGTCACAGATATAAATAGATATGCAAATTACAAACTCGGTAGTTTGTGGTCGAGTAAATGTTGGGGTATATAAGCAAATAAACCGCCCTTGGTGGGTGAGCATGCTTTTCCACTGACGGGGTTTGTTTGCAGGTCGGCCCACGTTACATTTGGTGGCAGCGGTGGGATAATGACAACTACCAGACCGGAGTTGCCTTACCCATGTAATGCCCAGGCCAAGTCTCGGGACGAGACTTCTCGGAGGGGAAAGTAATGTGACGGTAGAAGGTCACAGATATAAATAGATATGCAAATTACAAACTCGGCAGTTTGTGGTCGAGTAAATGTTGGGGTATATAAGCAAATAAACCGCCCTTGGTGGGTGAGCATGCTTTTCCACTGACGGGGTTTGTTTGCAGGTCGGCCCACGTAACACTTGCGTTTGGAAGACTTCGAATAAGTACTGATCGCATACTACTTTTCATACAAAACAGGGCGCTTCCGTGCAGTAAATGAGACATATACAGCCTTTTATACGTAAATAAGTTACATATAAAACAAAACTTGTTGGAAACGTTTGACGTGAAATAGCTATAATATATAATAGATATTGTACCAGTGTTATGAAATCTTGTAAAGCGTTTTGGCGTTAAGTTGCGGATTTAACATAAGCAGAACATTCTGCGAACAGATGTCCCAGCAGGCACAGCGCCTTGACTCAACATTGACTCAATATTGTGTGCCCAGCGTGATTGTTCTACTTACTCCAAGCAATATTAAGGTTTTGCAGACTGGGATTTTCTGTTTTCGATAGATTAACTGTTATGTAACTTCGGCCACTATCCATTTTGTACGTTGGAACTTCTTTATAAAGGCCGATACACTCTGAAAATAATCATTATTATGATTTTTTTCTTTTATACTTTTCAATGAATTAAAGAGATGTCTTGGTGAAATCGAAACTGATAATCCTACAAGTGAAATTATCACTTAAGATTTCACTGTCTTAAAAATAGGATTTTTGTGAAATAGTCTCATTTATTTGTTGTTTGATTGATTAAACCTTATCCAGCTTGACATAAATTACGCCACGCATGTTTGCACGTCATTACGACGTTAATGACATCACTTAAAGCGTCACTTTGACTTTTTCAGTGTAAGATCGATTTTTATTTCACTCATGAACACCAAAAGTGGTATTTTCACTCGTGGCTTCGCCAATCGTGAAAATATAGCTTTTTGGTGTTCATTCGGTGAAATAAAAATCGATCTTACACTGAAAAAGTCAAATATCCTCAATATCATTTAAGACCCTTTACGCGATGATAACGAAGTAGTATTCGGTAGGTCCAGCATGAATAAATGAGCTGCGACACGAGAAAACTAACAAAAAGGTTGTGCGCCCAGCGCTGACTCAGATCAGCCTAGGCATCCGCCCAGACCGATCAGACTCTTCGCTAAGCGCTAAAAGGTAGCTACGGGTCTAAGCTTTGATATAAGCGTTTCGCTTACCGTCAGATCTGGTACTTTTCTTGTAATTATGTAGTTAACATTATATAAATATTGTTTAAACCAAGGGTCTAAGGCTCCATGCGGATAGCGAAGACTCTGATCAGACTTGGCGGATGTCCAGGCTGATCTGAGGCTGCGCTGGCCGCACAACCACTTTGTTGGTTTTGTCGTGTCGCGGCTCCAATAACTAATTGGCCCTACACCAAACATGTGATAGATGATCATTCTTGTATAACAATTTATCAGATATCCTTTATTTTTATCGGTATGTTGTTGGAAAGGGAGAAACTACACCTGATTAAATGATACAACAAGAATTAGAACAATAAGTCTTAACAGAGCTTTCAGATCAATCAGAAGTAAATGACTTTACATATTAGAAATTGACGTTATATATCAGGAAATGACTTTATAAACCAGGAATTGCACAACCCGCAGGTTTGCAGTATAATCACTGTGGGAGTCCGTCCGTCCGTTATCAGTTAGCGAAAACCGTTATCAGTTAGCAAAAACGCTTATGACTCTTGAACCGCATGGGATATTTTGACAAAATTTTGCATACTTATACATGTCAACATTGTCTAACGACTCGCATGCAACCTTATTTGATTGACGAGGCTTTGCAGAGCACAAGTTGAAAATTTACGGCCAACTATTGAAAATGCTCATAACTCTTGAAAACCGTGGTAAATACGATTCAAATTTTGTATGTTTATGTATTTTAACATAGTCCAGCCACCGGCATGCAAAACAGTGACGAGGCTTCACCGAGCATCAATTTGGCCGGTCGAGCTCTTTTATTGAAAATGCTCAAAACTCTTGGACCGCTTGGTATATTTGCTTCAAATTTTGTATACTTATGTAATTTAACAGTGCCCAGCCACTGGTATGCAAAACAGTGATGAGGCTTCACCGAGCATCAATTTGGCCGGTCGAGCTCTTTTACTGAAATGCTCATAACTCTTGGACCACTTGGTATATTTGCTTCAAATTTTGTATACTTATTTAATTTAACATTGCCCAGCCACCGGCATGCAAAACAGTGACGAGGCTTCACCGAGCATCAATTTGGCCGGTCAAGCTCTTTTATTGAAAATGCTCATAACTCTTGGACCGCTTGGTATATTTGCTTCAAATTTTGTATACTTATGTAATTTAACATTGCCCAGCCACTGGTATGCAAAACAGTGACGAGGCTTCATCGAGCATCAATTTGGCCGGTTGAGCTCTTTTATTGAAAATGCTCATAACTCTTGGACCACTTGGTATATTTGCTTCAAATTTTGTATACTTATGTAATTTAACATTGCCCAGCCACTGGTATGCAAAACTTCTTATTGCACTACCCGCAGGTTTGCACTATAATCATTGTATGAGTCCGTCCGTCCGTTATGAGTTAGCAAAAACGCTTATAACTCTTGAACCGCATTCTATATTTTGATACATGTCAACATTATCTAACGACTCGCATGCATAACCGTCTTTTTTGATGGACGAGGCTTTGCTGAGCACAAGTTGAAAATTTACGGTCAAGTAGTGAAAATGCTCATAACTCTTGAACCCCGTGGTATATATGGTTCAAATTTTGTATACTTATGTATTTTAAGATTGTCCAGCTACCGGCATGCAAAACGGTGACGAAAGTCTAAACAGTACTGAACGACCCACAGGTGTGCACCTTAATCGCTGTGCAAGTCCATCAGTCTGTTTGTCCTTCCGCTGTAGTCAGTGAGTGAAATTGCTCATAACTCTTAACCACATGGTGTAGTTTGATAAAAAATATGCACCATTCTACAAGAAATGACCAATTTCATTTCCATACATTCCTTCTGGCACCAGAAACTGATTATTCTACATTCACCACGGGTTGTGCACATTACCATCAGTTGACTGACTGGATAGTTTTGACTATATGTATGTGACCTTGACCGCATTTCAAGGTCACTGTACACAATATAATCCTTCAAGATCACAGTGCTACTTTTGACCCTACATAAGCATTTTGCTTACTGTGAAATCCTGTTATCTGTGACATTATATTACAGTATATATGTATAATTCAGAGTTGATAAAATATCATTTAAACCAATCAGAAGTGGATTAACGTTATAGACCCTCGCTAATATGACGAGTCAGGAATGGAAATTACCAATATAATATGCAGTGGGATATTTGTTGAAAGTATCAACATTATATATTGATACTTACCAGATCCAAGGTCGTCCATTTCCACGTAGTAGTCATCTGTGAGATCTGTACTCTGAAAAGGATAATCATAATAAAATGATGGAAGACCAATTTTTTTCTGTCCTAGTACCGGACGAGGGCAAATATCATCAAAGGCGTAACTTTTTTGGTGATTGTAAGCTGATGAATGCCAATGATCAATGGGGGGTCTTGGAGCTGGGGTCTAATTATCATGTTTATTTACTTCCGGAAAAAAGTAAAGTAACCGTGTATATTTATTTATTAATTTGCTTCTGGTTTAAAGCCGGTACATATACATACGATGCTGTATCTGTTTACTTCGTTTAAAGGAAATGCTTGTACTTCTAATAAAGAAGACACATCTTTATCTGTAAAAGCTAAATATATTGAAACCTTGAAGGTATTGCTTGAAGCAAAGTAACTATTTGTCACCGTTACCGGATTCGTAGGGTTTGCAAAACTTTTTGACTATGTATTACAGTTTGAAGAGAGAAGCTAATGTTTGTTATATAGTTACACTTATCACTCGAGCCACGAGGTTTTGTCTAATCCTGATTACAGTTACTCAAGAATATATGCCACGTGACAAACGGTTTATCATAAGTCGTGATAACAAACTTTCCTGAAAGGTAATACAATTTGCAGAAGGTATTTTGTCTTCTAGAGCTTTTCTATTTCATCAGTGCATATATATACTGAACAAAAAAAGAAAAGATACATGCACTTTCAATGCACGTTTTCTTTGAACTAATTCAAGATTTTGACAATTTTATTTTATATCTAACTGACAAAAAGTATCGGTATTTCAGAAAACAAATATCACAACATAAGCTGCGAGATTATTGTCTCCAGATCAGTTAAATTCCATGAGAGGTCCGAATTTGAAAGTGCTATTTTGAGGTGCTTTTTGAAGACCCGTATTTCACTCAAGTTGTCAGCCCATTGGAAAAGGCCACTTCTGAGACAATTATCGGGCACTAGTTGTTACAAAACGGTCCAATTCGTCGCTTCCAAAGCGTTGATCAGTGAAGCACAAGGCGTGGAAAATCGCTTTCCATGACACTTAACTCTGACTTTCGTGCTATGCAATGAAACTCCCATAGACAATGCAAGGTGATATACCATGGACAATCAACCAGTTCGATGAAACGTTTTCATCATGAACCATTGTCTGGAGAAGTTGGAATAAGATCCATGAATTAAACTCGAAAATTTTATTGAAACTTACTGGTTAATCGAAGTAAATGATTTGCTATACTTTTAATTACAAGGGAGACAATTTCAAAGACACAGCATCTTTAACATCTTATTTCTTTGAGCTGCTGGTTACATGTCATAAGGTTCATAGGGTTTCTTATCGGCGGTTACAAGGCAAATCCGAAAGTGCAAACATTTAAGCGCTTGCGCATGCGCATCGAGCGTTTCGCATTGTCTGTGGTGTTTTCAGTCAAAGTGGAATAATTCTGTAATAATTAATGCAAATCGAAAACCGATTAGTTCATAAAGTTGTCTGACGTCTGGCACGTGGGAAAATAACGTATCATTATTTGAAAATATTGTTCTTTAGCTTAAAATTCATGAATACTCTATGCAACGTTTCTTTTTTTTTGTTCAGTATATATATAAACACTCAATATTTCATGTATTGAAAGTAGAGCATCATGAGTTACCATGACCTAATTTTCCAAACCCCTGGCAATTTTCAGAGGTGGTAGTGGTCGGACGATGGTGCTGGCTAGCCGTCAGTGCCGAGTGTCCTGCTAAGTTGGATAATAGTGAGGGAAGGGCCTACTGTGTCTGCAGTAGGGGCGGGTGGGGGTTGTTCCCACAATTTCACTCTCCTATCGTTTCTCATTTCATTCTCGCTCTCTCTGGGAGACGAGTCGATTTAGACTGAAATACTGTCCCAGAGAGCCTTAAAACCCAAACCAACCAACCATCCTTGCAACATATGTTGGCTTGTATGTCTCCAAAAGCCGTCAGATTTCATCGATTCTTGTATCAGAACGTTCGTTTTGACATGGCGAGATACTAAGATTGATTTACTTTTTGAAATTAAAAATTATGCATAAAAACAATTATCACAGATCAAAATACATAGAAAGTATTAAAGAAGTAATTGAAACTAACGGATTTTCAGGCTTCTGGTTTTCTCAGAATGTAATGAACTCAAAATGGTTTTCCAAATGTTTTAACCAGAGATTAAAAGATCAGTATATTTAATCATGGTCAGCTCTTGTAGACTGCTCTTCAAGCGGTACAAATTATCGAATTTTTAAAGAATCTTTCGGCACAAGTGAATACTTAAAGATACTACCAAATTATTTTGCAAAACTACTTCTTTCATTTAGAACCAGAAACCACAAACTACCTGTAGAAATCGGAAGGTGGAAAAGTATACCTTATAGTGAGAGAAAATGTCAGCTATGTTTAAAAGATGTCGGAGATGAATATCATTATATTATGTCTTGTGAATCGTTTACACAACAGAGACGCAAATCTATTAAACCATACTTTACTAATAATCCAAACTGTCTAAAATTTAACCAACTTATGAATGAACCAAACATTAAGCAGTTAAAAAACCTTGGTCATTTTATAAAAGTAATAAATAAGGAATGCCGAGTTCAAGTTTACATTTATTTAGAATCTTAGTATACACTACGAGTATGGATTTTACTTAAAAAGTCAATTGAAATCGAGGTTCACGTGGCGCCGGCAGCAAGAAAGTGGGGATCGACCCAGCCACTTGTCTGCCGGCGTCACTTCAACCACATATTTCTCAATCCATGCTTTGTACACAAGAAGCATGCGGTACATATTTGAATCATATATATTACAATTAGTTTGTATATTCAGTATTCCAAATACTTAGAACTAGAATATATATTTGTACCTGTATTGAATGAAATAATTAGATCACATGGTATGTAAGTAGGCTACATCGAAATTCTCAGTATACTAGCTCCAAACTGATCCAAAGTTAATATTAACACGATGAATAAGCAATTGCTTTAGTAATACTACCAACATTACGAGGTTTACACAGGTGGACAGTAAGCAGGTTGGGACTGACCCAGCCACTGCACTGTCCACCATTGTTAACCTTTAAATATTCCGACTCATATATAGCAGGATTGGAGTTGGTATATCTTATACCTATATTACATATAGTTCTTTATATGTTTGTTTTATTTAGTTTCTTAGTGAGACACGCAACATTTGATCAACGCTGATTCGGCTATGATTCAACGTTATTACGTTGACTCAAAGTCGAATTAGTGCTGGTCAAAATACTTTTGCATGGGGCTTGTATATATGTTCTTTGTGTATTATAGTGTTCATAGTTACACGCACCCTATTACTTTCTCGATATCTCATGAAATATTTACTATCTTCAAAAGTCAGTATGTAGACGGTGAACTTCTTTTTAGAACACACCCATTAGCACACGCGGTTTCCACGATGCTTTCTGTAGGTGGGTGGGGACTGACCCAATCACCTGTCAGTTTCCTTCGTGTAAGCCGCTTGTTTTCAAAGCTTTAAACAAGTGTATGCCATATTATACTACAGTGCAGTAGGTTTACATGTTTTGTACATCTGTATTTCAGATGCTTAGACTATATATATGTAACTCATGAAATACTTTTATACGAGCTTGCACCGCTCCTACGGCTGAGATCATAGTTTCACCATTGAATTGTGTATTACTTCTCATGACGTCACTATATCTGGACTATATATATGTATACCTCTTGTTGTTACATGATTTGTAAAATAGAGTGAATAAAGAATTGAATTGAATCCTTGCAACATATGTTGGCTTGTATGTCTCCAAAAGCCGTCAGATTTCATCGATTCTTGTACCAGAACGTTCGTTTTGACATGGCGAGATACTAAGATTGATTTACTTTTTGAAATTAAAAAATTGCAGATTTCAACATGTTCAGTCTCAGTCCTCGAGCAAGTTTCGCCTTATAGATGATTTTAAATAAGCCTTGAAAAATTGGTAAAGTACAGTTGTTCTTCTTTAATAGTACGTGACATGGTTTCAACCAAGTTATTACGATCAACTGACTGCAGCGTTTATAGCAGCTATATTTAAGGAATGAATTTTATTTTTCTGCTGTTTATCGAAGTATGAACTACATTGTGTCGCGTGCAAAGTATGTGAACCCCGAAGGGGATCATGTTAACTTTGCTAGTGACCCAATGTAGTACTTCGATAAATACAAGAAAAATTAAGTTCATTGCTTATACATAAATTTACATTCTTTTCTATCTATTATTTGACCATAAATTTCCGTTAGGGGCTACAGTTTAAGCAGAAAAAACATTTATACGCAGTATTTCTACTAACAGCGGAACAGCGTCAACGACGTCATAACGCCGCCTACGTCCAATCAGATGCAGAGATCCATGATTTATTTTGACGTCACTTAACGGCATTCGGTGTCGCGTGAACCGATGTAATTATTGAAGTATAAACTATATTACATTCTAATGGTTTACCATAATGCTTTTCAATAAGTGCACTGAGAAAGTAAATATATAACTTTGATCCATTTTCGTAATCCTTATTTTGGATTTAATGAATCTGAATAAAACTAGTAGGCATAACAGTTCAGCCTGATGGCTCTGCGACTGACCTCAAACTGTTAGCGTATAAATATGATATTTTGTTGTTGCTGTTGTTTTGCCTCTTTAAGGCTATGGTGTTTTCAAAATGATTTTCTGTAGATATGGCCCGATACTTCAACACGGAGTTTCAATTCACCATAGATTTATTGTGAACACTGTAGCACGTTCTTTTGTGCTAATTTAATACTCTTTTTAGACGATAGCTGTTTCGATTTGGAACAGATTTCTCCGCAATGAGGTAATCCGAAGCTAACCCTCTTGTCTGTTTAGACTTTACCGTTTTCCATTCGGTGCAAGTTACTTCGCAATAAAGTAAATGCAGCATGCTCAAATGTTAACATGACCTAAACATGCCCGAGGTCAGTACAAAAATAAATTTTAATGCCGATTCGCTTCAGTTTGCTGTTTAGACTTTTAATCCGAAGTAAAAGTGAATTCGGATTCGATCCAAGGTACTCTGTAGGATTAGTTTACTCCGAATTAGTTTTTAATTCGAATTAGATTTGCTAGTGTAAACAGTTTATTCGAAGCGAATTCGGATTCGATTCGGATTAAAACTCTAGTCTAAACAGGGTATAAGAATTCACTTTGTGCTAGGAGAGCGATTCTGTGTCATTTGGACCACTTGCTTGATTTCGCCACAGATACCCATAGTAGTCTCAGTTGCGTGACTTTCCTGTTTTGCTGCGTAGAACAGTAAGTTCTTTTTCCCCCTTTTTTCATATTTTTTTGTTTTTCAATTAATGCATAAATTCATAAAAATTGAATTTAATTGTGTTGATGCAACTTTTTACCATAAAACCCCGGGACATAATTAATACAGGTATCATTTAATTAAACTAGCTCTCTGAAGAAGAAAAAAAATGTGCTGCATAAAATATTAAATGCATTTAGCCAGCGATGTTTTGCTATAAATTCTGAGCAAATATAATGAAGATCCAAACTAGAAAGCTCCTAAAAGAGAAGTAGGATCAGGGTTTGTATTTTTTCTATCATATCTTTCGTTGCAGCAATTTTTATGATAATACAGACGAATGGGTACACTTTTAGGGGAAGCAACTCCGCCATTTTCATTTCGCCTTCCCTCTAAATGGGTGTCAAATCTTAAAGGGATGGGAGCAAAATATTCCCATTTAGAGTTTACCACATTTTGAAAGGGCTTTTTAGTCCAGGGATGCAAACAGAAAGCTACAGAAATAATTTTTCATTAAAAAAAAAAAAAAAAAAAAAAAATGAAAAATAAAAAAGCAGAAGAAGCATAGTGGTGTACGCAGACAGCTGAAAAGTAATCGATTTATGTACCCCATTAAAACATGACAAATCTGGTAATAAATTACATTAGCTCTGGTGAGTGAGTGTATTAATTGTTTTCTGTCAGATTTTCTTGAAATGTGAGATTTGTTATTATTCAGTCGAAACAAGTACAAGATCCGATGTCATAATAGGATGTCTTAAATAATATTTTAGTAGAATTTTCTGTATTGCTGGCTGAGATTTATAGAAAACCAGTTTAATGTAAATAGATCCAATTTCATTTTTCCATTTTTCGCTGAGTCAAACGATACGACAGTTTCCAAGTACTTTTGCGTTTCATTTCTTCACATATATAATGGTAAAAGCCTTAAGGATATGGGTACACCTGCATGTTTTTCCGCAATGTTTACGGAGAGAAACAATTATTATGATCTCTTGTATGCGCCCTAAACGAATATGCTCTTCCAAAATGGCTTCGACCTTTACAGAAAAGAATCTGTTCGTAGGGGGGCAAAATTTTATCTTTAAGAATTGACCCCCATTGAGAAGGTACGCAAAGATTGATTGATTTGGGTTTAACGGCCCTTTGAGACATTATTTCAGTCTATATCGGGCCGTCTCCCATAGAGAGGGAGAAAGAAAAGAGAAATGATAGACGAGAGAAAAAAATGTCTAAACAACCCCCACCCGCACACACTGCAAGCACAGTAGGCCCTTGGCCTACTATTATCCAAATCAGTAGGACGCCCCGGTACTGGAAGTTACACGCACCACCATCGCACCACCCGACCGCTTCCGGGACGCAAAGAAGAAAATTTCAGAGTTCATTGAAAGTGTACCTATTTCACCTTAGATAATTATGTAGAATTGATTGAATAAATAAAAACATGAGCACTCGAATCGCAGACAGCGTCTAAGCAAGATAGATGAAAGTCAGAGTCTATTTGTTTTGACATTTGCCTATTACGCTGATGAAAATAGACTCTTTGAATACAAAAACTATACTTTGCAACAAGGCCTATCGGAACCTGAATTTTATGGTGACTTGGTATATAAAATACCAAAATCGTAGGGAAAACAGAATTTCCTGATCAATTTAAGAAAATTATCATACGATTTAAACGCATTGGCTATAACATAGATGTAATGCAACAGTCTGCATGCTTAGTGGTTAACCAAATCACGGTTGACAACTTTGCTGTCCTCTTTAATTGCACGCCGGTGGGTCGGGGTTCAGACTCTATGATAGCCCCTACGTAAAGCTATATATTGGTTGTTTGTCTGTTTCTTGGCACACCGGGGTTCAACTGGTGTTTTTTTTTGCGCCAGTACTCCAGTGGTGTTGCTGACGCCCCAGGGATCTCCAGGTGTCTTAGCACGTTTTGGCTGTCGAGTCCTTATCCTTACTTCATCACGGTCTTTTCTTGATTTTAATTGTTGACCGTGATGACTCTCTGATGAGTTAAGGGACATCCATGCGAACCGAACTACCAACTGATTGTGTGCACCGCGGCAGAGGGTGAGGGTGAAGGTTTGGGCCCAGTAAAACCGGTTTAAACCCCCCAGTTGCATTTGTTTTATGTTCGGTGCTGTTTAATTTATTGTGTTCTCATTCTAACCCTTTTATTATAAAAATAAAAATAGGTAAAAATAGTTGTTAAATGTTTTCGTATAATTTGCTTGGTCTGTTGTAACCCTTCTGTTGGTCTAAATTATTTAGTTCAGTAAAGATAGCTGAGTTGCCACCTATTTGGGAAAGAGCTGTTGACTCGGCTTATCACTTGTAATGTATTGTTTGTTGGGATGTCTTTGTCAATCTTTCCCTTTGATGTTGGGGATAGGGTTTGGGATCTGATTCAGTCAGTTCCTGAAGTGTAGTTACTCTTTAATTTCTAACACCTAGGAATGTATTAATTTTCCATTTTTATATGATAGAAACTCATATTTTAGTGGAAAATGTCAGATTTTGTAAAAATAATATTTTTTAAAAAGTTTTTAAAGATGCGTTTTCCGCCAACTCTCACTTTGCAAATACAAACTAACTACTATCACTTTGCTTATTCGTATGTGGCAATCTGAGGCAAGTGGTAAAATTCTAGGGCTGAACACCTTAAACGTAGTGAATGATTAGACTCACTTCATGCATATTCTAATAAAAACTTCAAGGCTCCACATGAAGTTTAGTTCAAAGCATTCCAGTGGCTTTTGAAAGGGGATTTTTTTTGGTTGATTTGATGCTTAACGTCCACGGTAAACAACTTTGGTCATGTCGGGACGGTCAGTTAACCTAACCACACTATTCCTGGGCAGGCTTAGACCTCCTAAGCGGTTAACCAGTACTAAGTGCACATACTTTCGCCAGTAACTGACAACTGCCCTTCTTGAATCAGCGGAAGGAGAAACAAAAGTATGTGGCCAGACCGGGATTCGAACCCAGGACCTCTGACTTACGAGTCAGGTGCCCTACCGATTGCGCTACCCGTCCCGGCACTTTGAAAGGGGAACGTTTGAAAAAGTGCTCAGGTGAGCTGAAAAAAGCCCCTAAAATTGACTTTTGCCTATTACGCTGATGAAAATAGACTCTTTGAATACAAAAACTATTCTTTGCAACAAGGCCTATCGGAACCTGAATTTTATGGTGACTTGGTATATAAAATACCAAAATCGTAGGGAAAACAGAATTTCCTGATCAATTTAAGAAAATTATCATACGATTTAAACGCATTGGCTATAACATAGATGTAATGCGACAGTCTGCATGCTTAGTGGTTAACCAAATCACGGTTGACAACTTTGCTGTCCTCTTTAATTGCACGCCGGTGGGTCGGGGTTCAGACTCTATGATAGCCCCTACATAAAGCTATATATTGGTTGTTTGTCTGTTTCTTGGCACACCGGGGTTCAACTGGTGGTCTTTTTTTGCGCCAGTGCTCCAGTGGTGTTGCTGACGCCCCAGGGATCTCCAGGTGTCTTAACACGTTTTGGCTGTCGAGTCCTTATCCTTACTTCATCACGGTCTTTTCTTGATTTTAATTGTTGACCGTGATGACTCTCTGATGAGTTAAGGGACATCCATGCGAACCGAACTACCAACTGATTGTGTGCACCGCGGCAGAGGGTGAGGGTGAAGGTTTGGGCCCAGTAAAACCGGTTTAAACCCCCCAGTTGCATTTGTTTTATGTTCGGTGCTGTTTAATTTATTGTGTTCTCATTCTAACCCTTTTATTATAAAAATAAAAATAGGTAAAAATAGTTGTTAAATGTTTTCGTATAATTTGCTTGGTCTGTTGTAACCCTTCTGTTGGTCTAAATTATTTAGTTCAGTAAAGATAGCTGAGTTGCCACCTATTTGGGAAAGAGCTGTTGACTCGGCTTATCACTTGTAATGTATTGTTTGTTGGGATGTCTTTGTCAATCTTTCCCTTTGATGTTGGGGATAGGGTTTGGGATCTGATTCAGTCAGTTCCTGAAGTGTAGTTACTCTTTAATTTCTGACACCTAGGAATGTATTAATTTTCCATTTTTATATGATAGAAACTCATATTTTAGTGGAAAATGTCAGATTTTGTAAAAATAATATTTTTTAAAAAGTTTTTAAAGATGCGTTTTCCTCCAACTCTCACTTTGCAAATACAAACTAACTACTATCACTTTGCTTATTCGTATGTGGCAATCTGAGGCAAGTGGTAAAATT
This sequence comes from Ctena decussata, assembly GCA_963989385.1. Taxonomy (NCBI): domain Eukaryota; kingdom Metazoa; phylum Mollusca; class Bivalvia; order Lucinida; family Lucinidae; genus Ctena; species Ctena decussata. Next base: position 1,528,612 of record OZ022507.1, on the reverse strand, counting down.
CTAGGGCTGAACACCTCAAACGTAGTGAATGATTAGACTCACTTCATGCATATTCTAATAAAAACTTCAAGGCTCCACATGAAGTTTAGTTCAAAGCATCCCAGTGGCTTTTGAAAGGGGATTTTTTTTGGTTGATTTGATGCTTAGACGTCGCGCACGGTATTGGGGCACATTTACGGACGGCTATGAAATGAGCCCCATTGAAGCAATGCTTTTTCAGATTTTATGCCATAAACTGTTTTAAAATCGTGAATTGGTATTTGATTTATTTTCAGGTCAATAATATTTGGTTTTGAGACGATGTAAATCCTATTGCGGGCGCAAAACGGTTGGTTTTTGCGCTAAAATGCGTGTAACTCTGTAACAAAGTCGGCATGGTGGGCTTACTCGAAGGAATGCTACACAGAAATGTCGATGTGAATTTTTGTGGAAATTTGCTTACGAAAAAGAAGAAATTTTCTAGATTAACTCCATATTCAGTTTATTGTATATTCTTCAACAATCGCCATCTTAAGAATTTAATGTTAAAAGTAAAATTGTGTAACTCACGCTCAAATTAACGTCAAAATTGCAGGGCTGGTTTCTTCGGAGAGTGTTTATTTTATCGGAATAAACAAATTTTGAAAATACTTGTATATGATTCAAATGTACTTATGCATCACTTATGAGTTATATAAGAATAATTACTTTTTTACTACGGATACGGAAAGAAATTAAAAAAATCCGCGGTCTTAATTTTTGTAACAAATTTCAAATTTGACACCAAACCCTTACACCGTTCTGTGTTATTAAGCTGATTTGGACAAAATACTCACAGCAATCTGTCCAAAAAGCAAATGTCCAAAATGTACATTGTCTGTTTGTATTATCTGCTAAATTGGGATTTAAGCTCTTGAACAATAAAATTGTTATGTGCATTTACATCGGTCTTAAATTTTGTAACGCGGCGACAAATAAAGAAAAATCAAACGTTACATGCATAAGAAACCTTATAGTTCTAAGTGGCTGTCTAGCAATTTTCAGGTCTGCGTCATTATAGTCCAACACGTCTTAAAGGTCAGCTCCATGAAGCAAAGAACTGTATTAAAAGGCAAAAATTTCACTTCCAAAAGTACCATTTTCTTTACAAATCGACCTGTATCTAGGAAGCACCTGTCTTAAGCAAGCGGTTTTTGCACCTCCCTTGGATGCTCGCTTAAGGCAGGTTTGACTATACAGCAATACTTCCTCTTGCCATCGGAGAAAAATTTTCTCAAAGTTTGAAGCCAATAAAAACATGTATATGATACTTCACCAGCATAAAAAGTCTTTCCCGTGGCAAGATGACTAGCAGAAAAAAGAAACGGGAAAGGTGACGCAAGCGATATAATTCGTTCTGCACGAAAACAGAGGATAGTAGAGTATAACGAAATAAATTTTTGTGAAACGGGTAAAAGCTACCGTGCAGGGATATAGTGTGGTTTATATTTGCATCTTCCGATAGAATTTGTACAACAAACTCAATTCATATCGTGTTTATGAATGCAAATAGATCCGTCCAATACTGAAAAAGCAAATGAATAAGCAAAACTGTGAATAAATTCTCATTGATGTCGTTCTTACAAAATGTTTATAGGATCGGACCGGTTTTCTTTTGTTTCCGTGGCGCATTTGGTTTTGTTTCACTACATTGGTATAAGACAGTCGAACCACGCGGTTAACATTCTCATAAGGCGGAAAAAAGTAGCTGCTGACAGTTTGACGTTACGGTTTGTTACCCAATACCGTGCGCGACGTCTTAACGTCCACGGTAAAAAACTAAGGTCATGTCGGGACGGTCAGTTAACCTAACCACACTATTCCTGGGCAGGCTTGGACCTCCTAAGCGGTTAACCAGTACTAAGTGCACATACTTTCGCCAGTAACTGACAACTGCCCTTCTTGAATCAGCGGAAGGAGAAACGAAAGTATGTGGCCAGACCGGGATTCGAACCCAGGACCTCTGACTTACGAGTCAGGTGCCCTACCGATTGCGCTACCCGTCCCGGCACTTTGAAAAGGGAACGTTTGAAAAAGTGCTCAGGTGAGCTGAAAAAAGCCCCTAAAATTGACTTTCTTAAAAACATAATATAATTTTTAAAATATAGGCATCTGTATAGCATCTCCTTTTTCATTTATGCTACCTGGCAACGCCACAGTATTTTAAATATTTGTGTTAAAATGAGAAGACATTAAGAATAACAAATGCGAAGGAAACAAGACATTGACAAGAGTAAATGAGGCCTGTATTACAAAATTCTAAAATATACTGTAAGCTCGTGTGTGTGTGTGTGTGTGTGTGCGTGTGTGTGTGTGTGAGAGAGAGAGAGAGAGAGAGAGAGAGAGAGAGAGAGAGAGACAGAAATAAGAGAACAGATAAATTCCTTGAGGGTATGTGCATGTGTGTGAGTTTGTGTGTGTGTATAAGATAAAGAGAAAGATGTATATGAGCCGTGACACGACAGAACCAACAAAGTGGCATATGCGCCCAACGAAGACTCAGAGCAGCCTCGGTATCCGCCCAGTCTAATCAGTCTTCGCTGTCCGCATGGAGCTAGCTTAGAGCCTTAGGTACACTCTAAGCGCACAGCGAAGACTCTGTTCAGACTGGGCGGATGCCCAGGCTGATCTGAGTCTTCACCTGGCGTAGAAACCACGTTGTTGGTTTTCTCGTGTCGCGGCTCAAATAGATTGTACCTGGAGTGTATAGTTCCAGCTGCAATTCTTCCTCAGTTCTATTGCGTCGTTCCTCAAGAAAATCACAAGGAGAAAGCACAAAGAAGCCAAATACATCAGGTCCGTTTAACACTACATCCCGTCATACACAGCAGTATTTGGTACCTGCAATTACAATTAACGTTCTTGGATGTAAGCAATATAATTCCAACGGCAGCTTTTTGTGTCCCTTTCTTTTATGCAACGCCCACGGAACTATGTGACACGAAACGACGAGCGCGCATATAAGCCCTGGGGCCGTATTCATAAAACGATTTAAGTCATTGCAATGCTGTTGCTAAAGCTCAATTTCTATGAAGGAGATTTCCTACAACTATGAAATTTGCTCTGGAGGAACAGTCTGATAAAGACTGCTCCTCCAGAGCAAATTTCATAGTTGTAGGGAATCTCCATCATAGAAATTCAGCCTTAGCAACAGCATAGCAACCACTTAAGTCGTTTTATGAATACGGCCCCTGATGTTTATGGAAGTTTCGTAACATATGGTGAATGACACGAGATTGTTCAATATACCAAAATCACTAGAGTGCTCAGACACAGTGACCCTGGCCACGATTCCATCACTGTACCTCCCTGGATCAGGGGCTGGATGCAGAAATTACACCACTAAAATGCACTGCAACAGCAACTGTTCCTACCTGTTTCCCTGTGGTCCTTAGCTTAGAGTTGACTGCATACAGAACGCCTCAACAGAGTGATAACAATCAGTGTTCGTCACTTAATGAGCAGGATTGCAATTAAACATTACTTTTGCTTGATCTAACACTTTACAGTCACGATAACTTATGTAACTGATACCGTGCATTCCACGCTTTAATTATACTCTCGCAGTGAAAAAATTGGGGTACACTGGGCTATCCCTGTCGGTTTTCTTAATAGGCTAAAGGACCAAGTAGCTCTATCAGTGGTATAAATTGATCAAGCTATATGCTGCAGGCTTCTCACTACAGTTTCGTCATAGTAAACGGCCACATATAGCCAATTTTAAATTCATTGTAAGCAGTTATGGGTTAAAAATATGGGCAGGGAAAATGTGGTGCGTAACTAAAGTGGCTCAGTGTATGCTTATACACTCGCATTTTATCACCAAACGTGAAGGTTGAACCAAATTTCATACCGAGTTTTGTTTAGTTGTTTTTGCCACTGAAAGGACTATACAGACTTCAACCAAGGATGTTCAAATTAGGTATACAGGTTCCACGTCGTCCCTCTTATGGAGTGTATATTTCTCAACTCATAAGATTTGCTAGAGTGTGTAGTCATGTAGATGACTTTAATGCTCGTAATAAATGTTTAACTGCTAAACTTCTTCAACAGGGCTATCGGTATCATAAGCTTAGAAAGGCTTTTTCTAAATTCTATCGCAGACACCATGAATTGGTTTCAAAATTTGATGTCGGATTAAAATTTCTTTTACACCAAGGCCTATCGGAACCTGAATTTTATGGTGACTTAGTATACAAATTCAAAAAGATTAAGGGTAGGACTGATTTTTCTGATCAATTCCGAAAAATAATAATACGTCACAAACGTATTGGCTATAATTTAAATGTTATGCGACAGTCTGCATGCTTAGTGATTAACCCAATCACGGTTGATAACTTTGCTGCACTCTTTAATTGCACACCGGTGGATCGGGCGTCAGACTCTATGATGGCCCCGACCTAAAGCTATATATTTTAGTTGGTTGGGACCGGAGCCTTTTTGTCTGTTGCTTGGTCCACCGGGGCTCAACTGGTGACCTTCTTTTGCTTCAGATTTCCAGTGGGGTTGTTTGGCAGGCCAGGGATCTCCACCTGTCAGACGGCCCGTTGTATCTGTTGAGTCCTCGTCTTTGCTTCTTCATGGTGTTGAAATTTGATTGATGATTCATTGACGAGTTAGAGGGTTATCATGCGAACCGAACAACCAACTAAATATTTTGTACCACTTCAGAAACTGAGGGTGAGGTTGGGCCCGTAAAATCGATTTAAGCCCCCCAGTAATTCATTACTGACCGTTCCAAGGCGGTAGTTCTGTTGTGGTTCTCTGTTGCCTGTTTTTGGTGTCAGAGTTTCTGTGATGTTTTACCTTATGTATGTTCTTATTATTTTTGGTTCGGTTTGGGTTGCTGAGTGGCCACCTTTTGGGAACAAGCTGCTCACTCGGTTGGCCATATGTTCTCTGTATCTTGATTATTTGTAATCTTAGTTGTTTCCAACTATGGTTTGAGGGCTGGATTTGGATTTTGATTGTTTCAGTTCCTGGTCTTTGCATACTTTTTACTTTTTTTGGAATGCACTCAGCACCCAGATGAAGATTTACAACTGATCATTTGTGAGGAATTCCAGATTGCAGTAGCTGCACTGAAAAAATTTGACCACCGAAGTTGATAAAAAACCAGCAGAACTTTTTCAAGCTGGCGGGGAGACCATGATTGAGGTTTCGAAAAAGATCTGTAGCAAGATCATAACAGGAGAATGGCCAACCCCACGGGCTCCGTCGCTGATTACTACACTCCGTGAAAGGGCAACCTACTGTCCTAACGTAACTACAGAACTATCAGCCTTATCATTCATCCGATTAAAATCATGCTGAAAGTCATCTTGAACAGACAGGCTTAAATCCCAAGCTGATAAGATGATGGCTTAAGGACATATTGGGTTCAGAGCCAGGAGAAGCACCACAAAACAGATTTTTAACCGCAGAATCCAGTGAGAAAAGTGTCTTTAACATCAGCAATCATAGATTACAAAAAAGTATATGGGCCATCATGCGAAAGCACAGTACCAATGCAAATCTAGTTCGCGCCAGTGAGTATCTCAATGACAAGCTTATAAGTAACGTTCAGATGAATGACAGCACTGGAAAATTGTTCAGAACAACAGCTGGAGTTATGCAAGAATGCCTTTTCTCACCCATCCTCTTCAACATTTCTCTCGAAAGGATTATGTCTGATGCTGCAGAAGAACATGATGAAAAGTCTCACATAGGCTGCAAAAGTGTTACGAATCTGCAGTTTGCCAATGACATTGACGCTGTTGAGGAAGAGCAGCAATAAGAAGCCACAGTTGAAAGTCTAGACAGAAATCTGCACAAGGTATAAAATGGAGATAAGTGCTGAGAAAACTAAACTAATAACAAACAGCCCTAATGGCATCCGGAGGGAGATCAAGGTTTAAAGACAGAAACTAAGAACAATTACAATCTTCAAATACCTTTGGGCAATTGTCTTATACTATGGCTCAAAACTGGAGGTACTCTCAGGGACTGGAAAAGCCACTGGAGCTTTGAAGCCAATATGGAGAAACAACAACATATCTCTTCGACTAAAAGGTGAAGCTGATACGCTCTTTTATACACGTGTGTATACTCATATTTTTGTGTGCCTTTAAGTCACAGGCCTGGACAGAGAATGCAGGTCTTTGAGATGAGATGCGAGAGAGGGTTTCTGAACGCCTTGTAGAAGGACCATGTGACAAATGAGGATGTTTGCAGAAAAATCCAAGCAGCCAGTGGAGAATATGACGAACTCCTGACCTTGGCCAAGACATGGAAATTAAGGTCGTTTGGCCACGTCCCACGGTCCTATGGTTTAGCAAAGACGATTCTACAGGGCATAGTGAAGGGAAACAGAAGAAGAGGTAGACAGAAGAAGAGGTGGGGAGACAATATTATGAAGCGGACAGGGGGGGGGGGGGCTTTGCTAGCTCAACTGGGGCAGTTGCAGACAGGAACAGGTGGAAAGGGATTGTTGTAAAGTCATCTAGGGTGCCCAACGACCTCGCAAGGTCATGAGTTAACCTACATTAGACTACCTTTGAACAGTTGCTGTGAAACCTGTGACGGAACATTTTCATTATTCAAAGCACTGAGAGAAATAAACCTGAACAAATACCAGGAAAAATAAGCAGGAAAAATAAGCAGGAAAAGATTAGTTAAAACAGTCGTCAAAAGCCTGTATACCAAGTATGACATAATTATATAGCTTGCAGGTTTATAGATAAATTCTTGAGGAAACGTGATAAAAATGTTGTAGAATTACGGACTAACAGGAGGACAGACAAGCAGATGTGAATCAGCATACCCCATCTTTTTCAAAGCTTGGGTATATAAAATTTTGTCAATAAGGATGCCTTGTAGACACATCATTCGATTGAACATTCTACATTACATTGTTGCTATAGAGGATCTTACATGAGTGCTCATGTATTATTGAATTTATTAAACGAGTTGGGGAAAAAGATAAGATGTGAGGCTTTGCCGAGCATCTTATCGGTTTTCCCCAACGAGTTTAATAAATTCAGTGATACAGGAGCACGAATGCAAGATTCTATTTATCATATGACACTTAAATCGCATTTTATCAGCAGAATTTGCACTAAAACGTCACGATTTCGCCATTAGAAAACGCGACGTTTTTATGGACGTCAACGTATAACGTTACGACGTAATTTGCATATTTAATCCGCTAGTGGATTATCGCATTTAATGCATGGCTTTATTACACTCTCAGATGCGACGTCATATGATAAATAAAATTATTTCGGAAAAAATGCCATTAGTCAATCATAGAGGGAAAGCAGGCATGAAACACAAAGGGCCGATACACAAGGGAATGTATGCTTTCGATCTGGAATGCTTTTCAGCCGTAAATGGTAATACAGTCGTTACAGCCTTTTCACTATCACCCTCCCTTCTATCGGCACCGTAAATACCGTTGTAAAACAGCAAGTCATCAGCCAGCTATTTCTTGTATCGTGTGACCGAGAACCAACCTCCTCATTAGTTCTTACCTTTGCTTTTTTAGCTCACCTGAGCCAGCGGCTCCGGGGGAGCTTATAGGATGGTAAGGCTCCGTCGTCCGTCGTCCGTCCGTCCGTCCGTCGTCCGTCCGTCCGTCAACAATTTCAAACGACTTCTCCTCTGAAACCGCTGGGCCAATTGTAAACAAATTTCATATAGACCCTCCTGGGACCTTAGGAACGAAAAGTTGTTCAAACGGTCCTGGTCACATGACCAACATGGCCGCCATGCCCATATATGGTAAAAACCTGAAAAAATCTTCTTCTCCAGAACCAATAGGCCGATGGCCTTGAAACTTAGTATGTAGCATCGGGTACGCGAGTACTACCAAGATTGTTCAAATTATGACTTTGTGTTGACCTTGACCTTTTTTACGGTAAGGTCAAATTTGCTTCCTTATGCTTTTATATGGCAAAATGCTACAACATAAGATATCTTGGAAACTTTTGAAGGTTTTGGGCTGAAAATCGGTATCTACAGTCATCTTAATGACTACATGAAGATTTATGAGTACAAGAGGTCAAGGTCATTCTTTGACCTTTGACCTGAACTCTCATATTTTGACAAGTTCTAACAAACTCCTCAAAAGCCACTGGGCCAGTTGAAACCAAATTTCATATAGAGCCTTCAGGGGTTGAGGGAACGAAAATTTATTCATACGGTCCAGGTCACATGACCAGCATGGCCACCACGCCCATATATGGTAAAAACCATTAAAAATCTTCTTCTCCAGAACCAGTTGACTGATGACCTTGAGACTTAGTATGTAGCATTGGGTACCCAAGTACTATCAAGATTGTTCAAATTATGACCCTTTGTTGACCTTGACCTTTTTTACGGCAAGGTCAAATATGAGAAAATGCTAGAACATGAGATTTCATGGTAAGTTTTGAAGATTTTGGCCTAAGAATTGGTATATACAGTTGTCTTAATGAGTACATGAAGATTTGTGAGTACAAGAGGTCAAGGTCATTCTTTGACCTTTGACCCAGAACTCTAATATTTTAACAATTTCAAACAATCTCCTTAAAAATCCACTGGGTCAATTGAAACCAAATTTCATATAGAGCCTCCAGGGGTTGACGGAATGAATAATTTTTCTGATGGTCCTGGTCACATGACCAACATGGCCGCCACGCCCATATATGGTAAAAACCTTTAAAAATCTTCTTCTCCAGAGCCAATTGACCGATGGCCTTGAGACTTGGTATGTAGCATTGTGTACTTAAGTACTATCAAGATTGTTCAAATTATGACCTTGTGTTGACCTTGACCTTTTTTACAGCAAGGTCAAATATGGGAAAATGCTAGAACATAAGATTTCATGGAAAGTTTTGAAGATATTGGCCTAAAAATTGGTATATACAGTTGTCTTAATGAGGTCATGAAGAATTATGAGGTCAAGGTCATTTCTTTACCTTTGATCCAGATCCCTCATATTTTGACATTTTCAACCATTTCCTCAAAAGCCAAAGGGCCAGTTGTAAATACATTTCATATAGAGCCTCCAGGGGTTGATTGAATAAAAATTTGTTCAAACGGTCCAGGTCACATGAACAACATGGCCGCCATTACCACTTATGGTATAAATCTTTAATATTTTTCTTCTCCAGAACCAATACACCTATGGCCTTGAAACTTGGTAAGTAGCATGGAGTACTAGAGTATCACCAAGACTGTTCAAATGGTGACCTTGGGTTTACCTTGACCTTTTTTGCGGCATGATCAAATGTGGGAAAATGCTAAAACATAAGATTTCATGGAAAGTTTTGAAGATTTTGGCCTAAAAATGAGGACATGACCCAAGACTCATATTTTGACAATTTCAGACATGATAAGAAAAAGCCACCTTGCCATTTGTTCAGGTGAGCGATTCAGGGCCTCATGGCCCTCTTGTTTTTCATTTCTTTCTTCCTCTTTTTGCTTTGATTAATGAATATTTCGTAACAGTTAATAGACACACTTTATGTAGAAATATATTTATTGCCAACGACTTCCTGTATCCAGCTTTTTTCTGTATTTGTTGATTTTCTGTCTTTTCATACATGATATTTCAATAACAGTGTTTCATTCATATTATAAATCAGACGAAATGTTTTTAACGAGTCTTTCAGTTATGATTTTATTATTATCCTCAGAATAATGGTTATCACTATTACTATTATCACTATTATTTATATCTAAGCTATAGACACAAGTTATACCAAAATGTCATAGCTGTGAAGAAGAGAAAATCACCATGAGCTAAATATATCCGAGAACGTGAGTTAGGAGGTGACGCACCAAAAGGTATGCCATTCGCAGACGGGGACACCTATTTGTAGTCTCACTCAAAAGATCGGATGAGCGGGAACGACCCATGGATTATTACATGTAGTCTAGTACCTGAACAAGATCGTCTCCGCTACTACTATTATAATCAACTGGACCTATCTTTTCATTCATGTGAATAAGATATTTATATGAAATAAACAGTACCTGACTTTTAAAATCATCCGAACTAGTGACTTCTATCTGTCTTTAGCTCACTACAATATTATAAAGGAGACTGTGACGTGTAGATGTAATGTGACCCAGTATATTATTAGCTTTTGAAAACATCATAAAAGAAAAGTCAAATTAGAAAATGGTATTCATGTTTGTGTATTCTATGTATTTCAGTGAAGACCTTTGTACAATTAAACGACGCAGCTCCATGTGAGCCGCGACGCGAGAAAACCAACAATGTGGTCGTCCGCCCAGCGCAGACTCAGATCAGACTGGGCATTCACCCAGTCTGATCAGACTCCTTGCTAAGCGCTTAAAGGGTAGCTGAGGGACTAAGCTACCATCATGCGGAAAGCGAAGACTCTGATCAGACTGGGCGGATGCCCAGGCTGATCTGAGTCTGCTTTGGACGCACGACCACATTGTTGGTTTTGTCACGTTGCGGCTCATGTGTAATTGGAGAAAATCGTTATTATTAGGTGCTTTATATGGTAGTAAAATTAATTTATCACAAATATAAAAACTCTCATCTAAAGGAACACTAAACGGTCTAGAATAGTTATAGGTTTATTATATTCTTTCGCCCACTCAGGCGTGAATAAATAGAGCATAAAATGCCATTTTTGCACAGTGACACTTAATTTATCAGTCTGTTTCTGACGTTCCAGGGGCATAATGTCTTTTTTTAACAGTATTTATGTCTGTTAAAAAATTCATAAGTTTGATTGGCGTCTGACTTATAAGCCAGAGACGCTTGGTTCGATACTCGGTCTGGCCACTTACTTTCATTTCTCCTTCCGCTGATTCAAGAAGGGCAGTTGTCAGTTACTGGTGAAAGTAAGTGCACTTAGTACTGGTTAAGGTGGTGATTTATGGTAAATGTAAAAATCTGCATAAAACCATAAAAAAGTAACGTATCTCCCTGAAAGTTAGCAGACTTCTTATTTTTGTTGTTCTTTACAGTTAAGAATTCAAAATAGACGTACATGCTGCTTAAAAAGGTGTTTTTATAAGGAAAGATCAAAGGGTAATTTTCTGCGAATAAATCTGAAAAAATAATATCGTTATTGAAAATTTACGTAGTGCTGAAGATGCATTATTGCATAATGAAGAGCGTCCTAGCAGTTATTTATTCCAACTCTTTCTCAAATTGTAATGTAGACCAGATGAAAACGGTAGCTTTTTCTCAAATGTTCAACCATGTACAAAGTAAATGTACACTGGACGCATTTATTAAATATAGGGTAGGCAAGCATACCTATGTTAACACCTACAATATAAATAATACATTACTGACATGATCAGTGGTGTGTAGATGAAATTGTTCAACCTTGTTAAAATAGTATCACCTGTCTCACCTGTGTGTTTTGACAAAAAAATTTGGACACAGACTGCATCTTTTTTTATCTGCTCAGCCTGATAATGTGTGAAAGAGTTTGAAAAAATAATTGCTAGGACGCTTTCCATTATGCAACAAGGTACTCTAAGCACTAAGTATATTTTCAATAATGATATTATTTTTTCAGATTTATTCGCAGAAAATTACCCTTTGATCTTCTCTTATAAAAACACTTTTTAACATTAACAAATGCTGCATTTTGGGATTCTAAATTATGAGAAACAACATAAAGAAGGCATCTGCTAAGTTTTGGAAAGATCAGTGTTATTTTGAGTATTTTATGCAGATTTTTGTCCTTGTCCCAAATCAGTGATTATCACCACCTTAACCGCTAAGGAGGTCTAAGGCTGCCCAGGAATAGTGTGGTTAGGTTAACTGACCGTCCCGACATTACCACAGCGTTAAATAATAACACCCACACATGCAATTTTGCTTATCCCAACACTTTTTTTCTTCAAGATACACTTTAATTTCGTTGTAGACAGCAACCGGTAAAGGAACTAAATGCATATTTATTCTTGTCGCTACTCATTTCACATGCATTTTATTTATTAGCTATGCTATTCATCTGCAGGAAAACTGTATCATTACATGAAAATTAACTGCATAAATGCGCCCCTTCATGAATCCTCCGCTCTTCTATTTAGCCAGAGTCGCCATTCAAAATATAGGTTGGTAATAATTTCATATTCAGTAAAAGCAATGTCCATAAAAATCATCATACTTATAAGGCAATGTAAGATACCGGATGCACACAAAATCTTTTTCATGTAAAACATACGTTTAAATATGAAACATGAAGAAAAACTGAACTTTTTTTTCTCATCTTGAAAAAAATGAACTGCAATAAATGTAAAGAAAGAAACAAAACAGGTACCTGTGGGTTAAGAACTGTGGTTTAAGGATTTAAAAACCAACACATTCTTTTAAGTATTTTATTTTAAAAAAGGGGGAAAAAACATAAAAAAAACACACACACACTTAAAAACAACAACAAGAAATATTCTTCTGTTTCAAGTTTATTTCGCTGTCATCTTGCAGGTAATCGGGCGAATTTCATGCATGATGGTGCAATAATTAATCAACTAAATATTTAACAAAAGAAAATGAAACATCGGCACAAAAATGTCTCGTGACGAATTCCCTTTTGAGTGAGGTGTCTGTCGTTGGCCAACTTACTATATTGTCTAATGACTAGATCTCTTGTTCAGATACGGGTGTTGATTTCAAAACTGACGTGAATCCGGTTAACTTTTCTCAAGTTCATGTTGTGGCGTTTACAGGTCACAAACTTCCCTGAATATACAATAATAATTGGATGTCAAATCAATAAATCATACTTGTATTGCCCAACACTACTGGGGCCTTGGTAAAAAGTCACTTACCATTATGATTATATGGCACGTCTGTTGAAAAAAAAATGAATTAAAAAAAAAATAAAAAAAATAAGAAAAACAGAAATTATCAGTTGCAAGAAAATTGTTGTAGGAATATTATTTTGGCGTTTAATCACTACTCTGATATCTCGACTCAGTATATAAGATCCGCCATACTCCATAACGTTAAAGGGAAAAGAACGGGTTTTGTGTAAGACAGTGCCATCATAGCGAACAAAGTGCGAAACATAGATAGATAGATAGTTTATTGATGCAATAAGCCACATGGCCCATGAGCATATATACATATACAATTACATATCAGAATACAGGATAGCGAGTCATATATCACATGTTTGTTTACATATAAATTTGAGCTAAATATGGACACAAATGTCAACAATAACTTTTGGTAACTTTTAAGTTACTATGAAATCACTATGGGAGAGGTGCTGTCTCTCTGCTTGCCTATACATAAAAAGGTATTGTCAATTGCATCACTCCTAAAATACCATTCTAGCCCACTAAGATAAAAGCACAGCTTGACTATACTCTGACTCCTTAGTAACCACGATACATTCATCTGCATGTGTCCGTGGTGTCGAGCCTACCCAGTAGCCCCAGAATCAGGCATGCGTTCGGGAAGAGAAAGTACTTATACCGGGGGAAATGGGTTCAGGGTACATGTGGCGGAAACCAATGTCCAAACAGCACTTCCCCGAACCCATTCCTTATCAACCGACCATCGCCAAACACATCTCCGAATCCGACCAGGCACGCTCTACCTCCCTCATACCTCCCTCGTAAACCGCACAAAGTCTGTACACTCACCCAAAAATTAGCTAATTAACTGGGACTGTGATTTGTAATTATCGTTAATATGACAGGCAAGCTGACTTATATAAGCGGCAACGTGTCAAGGGTGCGGAAGTGAAGTCAAACAGAATCGATCCAGGTAAATTGCTTCTTAGGGCACCTGTTGGTAGAGTGCAAAACCAAGAGCTTCGGATTCAGTGTTAATTGAAGTTAATGTAACATAAGTACGGTGCTAGACTGATACCTTCGCGGAACACGAGTAGGTTGTTTGCGGTAGGAGTTGATGAACTCTGTTCAAAACTGAATCAAATATCGCCAAGTAATGGTTTCTGTGTCTTGTAAGTTTTTGTCTTTCCGCAGTTTCCTATGGATATCAACCATATTCAGCATAAATAAAGATTATTACATATGAGCAGCGACACGACAAAACCAACAATGTGGTTGTGCGCCCAGCGCAGACTCAGATCAGCCTGGGCATCCGCCCAGTTCGACCAGACTCTTCGTTAAGTTATTAAAGGGTAGCTAAGGGTCTTAGCTACCTCCATGCGGACAGCGAAGACTCTGATCAGACTGGGCGGATGCCCAGGCTGATCTGAGTCTGCGCTGAGCGCACCGTGAACCGCATTGTTGGTTTTCTCGTGTCGCGGCTCATATGTTTTTCGTTATCACCCGATTTCTCTGCCCGAGACTCCAATAGCGGACCGAGGACTGATAAATCAGGTGATACCGAAAAGCAAGCCTTGCCCTTCCTAAGCTGTTTTTGGTCTTGCCTGGAAGACTTGATATCAAGAGACACCGACATGGTATTATCTATACCAAACAAAAAAAGAAACGCACACAGTAATATTTTGGCATTTTCTTGGAAATTAAAAATAATTAAAAAAATATATTATATAGTGTTAGAGGCAGGAGGCAGGCAATCGGACAGTTAAGGTGAGGTGGGAGTAATTGACAAAACACATGATTTTATTCATACTTCCATATATTGTACGTTTTCAGTCCCTCTTCCAGAAAATGTAATAAAAAAGGGGGGTCGCCGATGTCGTTTTTAAAATATCTGACCTCGAAAACGTCAGCTTTTCCACTTTTTCGACCCGACGTTATAATGGCGTTCTATGGAAAATGCACTTTTTTGCTCGTACCTTTTGGATAAAAACCTTCATTGTGAGAAAACAAAACATATTTTTTTCTTCAAAAACTAACACAGTATGACCCAATAATAGAAGTTCACATTAAAGCAATAAAAATAGTAGGTCTCCGACTTAACTTTCGAGTTAAAGTGCATTAAACGCCCGGCCTGCCGTCTCTTTAGGCTGAAATGTTGACGTTGCGCATGGTGACGTTAACGTTACTTAACTTTTCGCGCCACATATCAACTATCGTTTTTTGTAGGCCACCGGCAAAATTTGTCTGGAACTTTCATCACTCATGATTGTCATTGTCTGGAAAGTGCAGGATGAAGGCAGATGTAATACGTTTCTCTAATCTCTGCATAATCCGTCTTAACTAAGTATTTTTAATTTAAAATAATCGAAAGCATTGCCAATATGCCCTCCCATACAGTTGACGGGCACCCGAGACAGTTGACGGGCACCCGAGTTGGGGCGGGCTTCCACGTGTTTTGACATTTGAACAATTCCCTTGTCCACTTGGCTATTGTACAGTGTAAGCGAGTCAAGTTTTCCAGTTCCTGACCCGACCCAAGAAAGGGCCTATAATATTCTGCACAATAACCTAGCGGTCCAACGACTGGACTTCGTCGACTCTCTCTCTCTCTCTCTCTCTCTCTCTCTCTCTGTAAAAACGATAGGCAGCTTTGATTCACTTTAGCGTCCAGGAGATACTTTGATATACACTTGAAACAGAAATAAAAAATGAAAAACAGAAAAGTGAAAGAAAGGCAAGGAAAAAGAAACGCCACATTGTTTTTTTAGCTTATTGACAAAACAGATGTTGAATTATTGTATCAACGTCGATAAAAGATTCTGACGACATTGCGTCAACGTTGATAAGGCTGCCTGGCGGTGTTCAATTGCTAGGGACAGTCTAAGAATTTTTGATATAACTGAAATTTGGCTGTGGGGAAGTGTAGACAGTGGTGTGACTATTCATTGTACGATTCTCGATTCAATTTCACGAAACTTTGTTATTGCAACTCAGCAGCTGCGAACTCCATCTTACAAACTAATGAGGAACTGTCAGAGAACAGCTTTCTCCCCACGGAAAACTAGATATATTTTTTCAGTTTCTTCTCTACGGCACTTTCTTACTCAAAAGCTTCGAACTCCGTCTCATAAAATGCTAAGAAACTGTCAAATATCTCACGAGTAATGTTCCGCACGGAGAACTAACTATCTTTTTCAGTTTCTCCTCTACGGCACTTTCTACTTCCTTTAAATTTCGCCCAGCGCTCAGCCTCCTTGCATTTTGTGAGCAGACCATGAAGTGATTACAGAAGCGGCTAACGTTGACGCCATCTTGTTTTGATCAAATGGAACGTTCGACGTCATTACGTAACGTAGTGACGGAAACTGCCGCACGGCGGCGCTGAATTACTCCCACCTCACCTTAAACCCGAAAATTTCATTTAGTTGTGTCAATTCAGTACTTCAGTACAAGGCAGGGGTCCGTTTTGAATGTCACAGTTTTCAATAAGGGGCCACTGTCAACGATTTCATTAATGCGTATTTTTCATGCACATGGAAGGTAAAGATACTCGATTACGCCATGATAAAGTTTGAGCAAGATTTGATCAGGAATATGGATTTTTTTTTGACATTTTCAAAACATGCTAGTAAAGGTAAATTAAACGGGAAAATCTTAATGTGTGCGTTTCTTTTTTTGTTTAGTATATATACGCCATGCTCATCATATGACGTCGCGTCTGAGAGTGTAATAAAGCCATGCATTAAAAATGATAATCCACCAGTGGATTAAATATGCAGATTACGTCGTACGATATATGCGCTGACGTCCATTAAATCGCGCGTTTTCTTATGGTGAAATCGTGACGTTTTAGTGCAAATTTTGCTACTAAAATGCGATCTTAGTCTCATATGATAAATAGAATCTTGCATTCGTGCTCCTGAATTATTGAATTTATTAAACTCATTTGGGAAAACCGATAAGATGCTCGACACAGCCTCGCATCTTATTTTTTTCCCCAACTCTTTTAATTACTTGAATGATACATAAGTACTCATGTAAGATCCTCTGTTTAAGATAATGATGAAGGATATGACTAAAAGATCTCACTAATGGCAAGCAGTCAACCTAAAAGTATTCCAGGAATCCTTGCAAATAATATAGACGCAGAAAGAAATTCTAAGTGTAAATGATCGAGTTGAACAAGATGTGACAAATATGACCCCCAAAATACCAACGTAAAAACAACCTGCACTTAGAAAACTTTAGAATGGGCCTACCATCACAGTAAAGGATAAAGAAATATGCCCGTGTGAATATACAAGCATCGCAAATACCAACTCGGCATTGGCGGAGTTCGCGGAAGTATTTGGAACTGAAGTGGATTTAGACTTAACACAAAGCTTGAAGTCTAAAAACCAAAGTTTTCTGTGTACCAGCCAACAAATTTAAATGCATGCAACACTGGATACTGTACCACTGCTATTTCAAAAGTCTGGAAAACTGAGTGTTCACGCTGTAACCACCTTCTTGCCTGATGCCACTCACTGTAAGTAAATGGGTTCACTTTCAGTGGAAACAACTCTGTCAGTTTCAGTTTTGCTAATACAAAATTAACATTTTAAAGGAAAGAATTTGCTCTCTTCCCATAAAGATTTGATTAAGGAATGAATGTTTTTTATTTTTATCGTTTGCTAAAGTATAAACTACATCGGGTCACGAGGAAAGTAAGTGAACCCCGAAGGGGTTTACGTAAACTTTGCTCGTGACCCGATGTGATTTATACTTCAGTAAACGTTAAAAATAACGTTTATTCCCAATATTTATATTATTATACGATGCTTTTCATCAATAAAAAAGATTAAACAAAAATAAGAGATCACATATAAGAACCGTTTTAGAAACATTACCGGCCGGATTTTACTATCGTGTGGAACAGCCGTATTGTCACTGCCTATCGGTAACTGTAAATTTCACATGCAAGTAGGCGTATCGAGCTGTCACTCAATGTTTGCTGACCATTCAAGTGCATTGCATGTTGCAGATTTCACGTGCAAGTTAGTGAGGTGAGCAGTTACTTAAAACCATGTGGCACAATGTAATTATTGACTCGTATACAACATTGGCTCCCGCATCACTTGAATTAATTAATATTCCCTTTTAATGTCATTGTCAACGACAGTAAACATTTAGTCACAATAAACAGCAGGGCACGAAAATTTGCTTCCTTTAAGAAATAGCGAAAAAAGGAAGTCGTACCCTTGCATTTAAAAACAGCTGCTGCTTAGCGAATGTTGAAGATTCAGACAAGACTGTGCATGTGCGTAGGCATAGAATGATAATCTTATCTTTAGCTACTGTGTACACACATTTCTTACGACCTAAATATTGTTAATGCGAGCATGTTGATCTGAATTCGTCTGGACGGATATGCAAGCATTCTATTCGTTACTGATGTTTGAATCAACATTGATTCATTGTTTATTACATGGGTATTTGCTGCCGGTAACCGTCTCATTCGATTCAATTCACTTATACTGACTGCGGACATCCAACACTGAACTCGTGACACGTAAATTGAATTTATTAAAACTGTCAAGTAAACATAATATCGGGTTACTTTTGAAACTTCAAGTTATTAATCTTAAAATCTCCCTTAAAGTGCTTTGCAAATAACTGAAACGTAAATATAGTGTTGTCTAGTTTACCTAAATTCATATTCTGCACCATTCATTGAGGGATGCAAATAATAAAAAATGTATAGAAATTGCGCATACCCATACAATATATGGTGTACCAAAAGGTTCAAAACTACCGATACGGGTTCCGTATAAAAAAAATAAAGTTGCACCGCTAAAATTAGCGATGCACCTATACTTATTTATAGACGGACCGGTATCGGTAGTTTTGACCCTTTTGGTACACCATACTGATGAAAGCCTCTGCGCAATGGAACACCGTTTTCAATCTGAAGAATTCTGCCGCCGGTGGATTCCTAGACCCGATTGTTCAAACCTAAAGACATCGGTAGTTACCGTTTTGTTAAAGTTTCAAACGTTAATATCTCAAATACGCCAATATTTTTTGTTGAAAAAATGTTAGAAGCGTTTGCACTACAAAAGCTTTACTCCTTTTTTTCAACATAAAGTATCAGTGTATTTGGTTATAAAGTCGTAAAACACTTAACGAACTGACCTCTCAACGAGCTCGTTAATTAAAGGAAAACACTCACTTAATTGCATGTTGCACTCAAATTAAAGATTCTAATAAAACATGAAATTTGCCAAAATTTCCTGGAAATCCGGACTAAAAATAAGAAATATATGGCAGTTTAAAGATATTAAAATGTTGAGCTGGGAACCAGCAAATCTATGAGTTAATGACGTCATAAACTCACCGTCAAAAATGAAAATCTTAAATAACTTTAGTTTGAAACAAAATGTAGATAAATGAAAAACATAAATCTATATTCTACTTCATAAATAAACAATTAAAACTAAATAATACTGTAAAAGCAAGCAATTTATATATGCTCTTATTCTAGATTTAAATATTTATCACGTGACAGAAACCTCTAAAATTGCGGCCACCATTTTGATTTTTTTAAATCTTCTTATCTTTCTTATTTTATTTACGATTTTCATGAAATTTTCACCAAATTTAATTGCTAATTAAGATCTATAATTTGAAGTCTGTTCATATGTAAGTGAGCTTTGAACAACTGGGCACAGTTCGGTGGCTCTAGCACACTAAGCCACTTACTATGTCTACTGCGATACCTGTATGTATCTTGTAATCTACAATCATTATTCGTAATGAAATGAAGACAAGGGATAATGTTTGAAAGGCAACACCTCTCATTTAGCAAATGGAACTAATTCAGCCTTCCTGGAAAATGTGCAGTCATAGATTTTCATGTAGCAATTAAAAAGAAGATAATTTTCCCAACAGTTCAACAGAAAATGTTTCATAATAGTATCACAGTGCTACTTCGAATTCAGCACATCATTCTTTGCGGACGAATTATGGTGGTGATAAGCATCTGTTTGCAGTGGATACTAAAATCTACATGAAATGCAAAAAATACAACAGACCGTCCCAAAACTTAGCAGATGCCTTCTTTCTGTTGTTTCTCTCAACTTAGAAACCCAAAATGCAGGACTTGTTGATGTTAAAAAGGGTTTATATATGAAAAAATCAAAGGGTAATTTTGTGCGCGAAAATCTGAAAAATAACCATCGTTTTATATATATAGAATGTCTTTAAATCTGAAGGTACTTTAATGCATTATGAATGCGTCATAGCTATCATTTTCCCAACTCTTTCACACATTATCAGGCTGAGCAAATTAATAAAGAAGTAGTCTGTGTCCAAATTTTGTAAAGGTATAACAATTTCATTTATAAATACACCTGTCTTGGTCACAGTTGGTCATGTAGTATTTATACTGTATGTCTGATATAGGTATGCCTACATATCCTATATTTAATGAATGAATCCAGCATACATACTGAACTTTTGAGAAAAAGCTACTGTTTTCATCTGGTCTACCTTACAATTTCAGAAAGAGTTGGAAGAAATAATTGCTGGAATGCCCTTCTTAAATCTTTAAAATACCTACAGACCTAAGTAAATAAGTGCATTTTCAATAAGCAGAAAATTACACTTTGATCATTCCTTATAAAACTCTGTAATTAGCATGTCTCTCTTTTCAGTATCCTAAAACTGTAGAGAACAACAATTTAAAAAGTTTGCTAAGTTTCAGGGTGATACGTTATTTCTAATTTTATTTATTTATTTTTTTGTCTATTTTTTTTTCATGGTTTTATTCAATTTTTTGTATTTTCCATAAATCACCACCTTATATGCTCTAACAGTACGTGCGTTACACATCACATACCCGTATATTTGTTCCTAAAATTTTACTTTTCAGTCATAATCTTAGTTTAATATATGGTCCCGAAACTGGCGCAGTTGGGATTCGAATTCCATTTGGGCGGAATTCTTTCTCCGTATATGCGAATTCTTCGAGTCAACATTTCATTATCACCCTTCCATCGACTTGATATGACAGAAATATCATAACACCGCAGGTCATCATCTGTCAGTCGGACAACTATAATAATTGTATTGTATGATATGAAAATTTTATGATACCTCTTTACCATCTATTCTGGTTAGCAAAAGCAAACGACTGAGCAGAGAGGAAATGACAATAAACTGTTCCAATCACCGTCCTCATTTCATTTAAGAGGTTAAGATTTTCTACTGAATCTCAGTACACAATGTTGAAACAACATTTAAATAACGTTGACTTAAGCTAGCGATCCGTGTTCGAATCCTGCTGGAGGCGGAAATCTTTTCAACTGAAATTGGGGTTCTCTTGTGCACAGAGTTTTATTTTGTTCTTTCATCGGCTCGATATGACTGAAATAGTGTTGAAGCAGCCACCAAAATGCATCCATCCATTCCAGTGAACATCATGTTTTTATTGCTGCTTTGAAAATAGTTACCAAATCTCGTTTAGTTTCCCTCCATATACAATTTACACATAACAGAACAAAAAGTGGACTACAATTAATTTGTTATGCTTTTTTCATCAAATAAAAAACGTACTGAATAAATTAAGATAAATTCTGAAGGAAGATTCTCTTAAGACAATGATAATATCGGTAGAACGAAGAGTGAGAACAGTTCTAAGCAGCTTCGCAAGCTTGCAAGTAGACAAAATATGCAACATGGCTGTCGCAGTGCGTTAAATGAGCCGCGACATGACAAAACCAACAATGTGGTTGTGCACCCAGCGCAGACTCAGATCAGCCTGGGCATCCGCCCAGTCTGATCAGAGTCTTCGCTGTCCGCATGGAGGTAGCTTAGACCCTTAGCTACACTTTGAGCACTTAACGAAGTCTCTGATCAAACTGGGCGGATGCCTAGGCTGATCCTAGTCTGCGCTGGACGAACAACCACATTGCTGGTGTTGTCGTGTCGCGGCTCATTAATAAAGTGTAGGCTCAATTGTTGTAAACCATCTGTTCTGAGCCTTAAAAATTAAAAATTGGAGCAATCTGAAGAGAAGGATCGCAGAGTTATTATTAAAATTGGATTGCCTTGACCTCAATTTGCCCATAGCAGCTCGGTTCAGATTGAAGAAACAGAACGTTCTCTTTTAATGTGACTGGGTATATGCATACTTGCACGTTTTCTGCCATTTATGCAAACGACAAAAACTTCTTGTGACTTCCTGATTCCTTTTTTCCGGGACAATTTACCCATCCCAAATAAGATTTACTCTAACAGAAAGATTATAATCCCTTGGGTTGGGTGGTGTGTTGTTTTTGGTTTAACGGCCCTTTGAGACAGTATTTCAGTCTATATCGGGCCGTCTCCCAAAGAAAGGGAGAAAGAAAAGAGAAACGATAGACGAGATAAAAAATGTCCAAACACCCCCCACCCGCACCAACTGCCAGCACAGTTGGCCCTTGCCCTACTATTATCTAAATCAGTAGGACGCCCCGGCACTGGAAGTTATACCCAGCACCACTGCACCACCCAACCACCCCCCTAATCTCTTGGGAGCAAACTTTATCCTTGATAAGTTAATTCCATAAAGAATGGCGGTAAAATTGAAAATAGCAGAGCTGCTTTCGTGAAAAGGACAAGGTTCACGAAGGGTCAAAATCGGCCCTGTCTCAGAAATTGGTGAAATTTTACTATACCATATTTATATGTTTCCTGCGATCGAAAATGGATTTTTCTAAAGTATTGCGTGTTATTAACGCAATTGTGACGTCATTAAATACCCTACCCCACGCGACGTACTTAATGATTTTATGACGTTAACGACATTATACAACGTACAAGTTTGGTGTGTAGCGCTTTTCCGTTTGCTCTGTGCTGCCACTCTTTAACGAGGTCGATTATATATTGCTATTTTTTCCTGCGGGAGCTCGTATGCATATGTTAATCTTTATAATAAACCCCAACTCCGCCTCACGCATTTGTCCTGCTTGGTGGTATTACATGTAATACTGACGGTTGTAGAGCTTGAAGAGTCTGTGGATTTCAATTTTTGCTATACCATCATATTTGATAAGGCACTATTATTTCTGAATCCGGTGTAAGTTCTTGTTTAGAATTTTGTCCGCAAAACAAAATTATGTTACATATACGTACGCTTTATTTTGCGGACAAAATTGCTGTTTGTCATTCATGACAATTTATTTATGTTTTAATCAAATTAGTTTTGTTTGCTTTGGAGTTCTAATGTTCTGAGAAGAAATAATGATAATAGTAATAATAATAAAACAGAGATGATATTCTTTCTTATGTCGTTATCCGTCAAAATTCGGCACATACCGAAGTGCTTGTGGTCGGGTGATTGTGCCGGGTAGTTTTCAGTGTCAAGGAGACCGACTAATTTGGAGCAAGGGCCTATTGTGCATGCAGTGGGTGCGAGTGGGGATCGTTTGGACATTTTGTTCTCCCCTAGCATGTCTTGTCTTTCTCCATCTCTCTGGATGACGGCTCGATATACAATGTAGACTAAAATATTTCAGGTTTGGGTTCCACTACACACAATTTATCAATATCACGATCCGTTCATGCTGATATGACTTAAATGCTGTTGAACCGGACATAAAATCAAAAGTTATCCATCCATCTCATGCGAGACTAAATTCTAGCCTGTTTTGGTAACCTCCCCACAAAAATTTGACACTAGCATTTTAAGAGCATTTTCTTTTTTCCACTAAGTTAATAGCTTAAATATTCTTATATAGTATAAAGTGAAATGCACTTTTCCATTTGAATTTTTTGTCATCTACATGTAAATTATATCGAATTCAAAGTCTCTTCTTTGAATACGAGATCACGGACAGACTCGGTGCCAGGAGGAGCATCTGATGGATTCGTTCCATTGAGCCTTATGGAAAAACTCGTTTTGAGAGCTGGAAAAAAAGATAATAATAATGATAATAACAATAATAATTATAAAGAAATAAAAATAAATAACTATAAAAATATGCACGAATATACCACGTACAGAATCGCACATGGATGATTGCGATTTAAAATCCTTTTTAACCGAATTTCAGTCATATCAGGACGATGGGAGGGTGATAGTGAAAGACTGTGTGCAATACAACCCTGTTTACGGTTGGAAAGATTTCCGCATTCAGCGGACCTCGAATCTGTCATCGCTAAATCAGCAGGCCAGGCGCTCAACCTACTGGGCTACTTGCTGGGGGTGGGGTGGGAGCTGATTTCAGGACAAGAGGTGTGTAAGGGACGGGGAGGCGGATTATCACTGTTTATGCGCGTACACCATAAAAACTTCTTTTCAGCTCATTAATAATATAAATTGCTGTTGTTGTTTTTTTTTTTATGGATCAGTTTCCCTTTTTTGTCCACTGCTTTTGCAAAGACCAGCGAGTGGACACAGTATTCACTTTTCCGTAGTTCCATAGTCCCCCCCACCCTCCAATCCACTCTCCCCCACCCCCTTGACAGACGATACTTAAATACACCCCCTGCAGCTTGTCATGAATCAGTCTGAAATTTTGCAGGCTTCTGGTCATGTGAGTTGGGCGTTATAGTTACAACTTTTTACTTTTATTGCTTTTGCAAACGGGCACCAGAAAACCAACCTAGCAGGTGTTTTATTCGCGCCATTTCTTTTACCGATTTGCATTTATCATTCTGGAACTCACTTCACATACTTCTTTTACATGCAAAAAGGAGCCCCGATAGCTCAGTGGGTTAAGCGCTGGCCTACTGATCTAGCGGACCGGGTTTGAATCCCGCTTGAGGTG
This sequence comes from Ctena decussata, assembly GCA_963989385.1. Taxonomy (NCBI): domain Eukaryota; kingdom Metazoa; phylum Mollusca; class Bivalvia; order Lucinida; family Lucinidae; genus Ctena; species Ctena decussata. Next base: position 1,504,037 of record OZ022507.1, on the reverse strand, counting down.
AGAATCTTTCCTACCGTAAACGTCCTTATATAAGTGAAATACTGTTGAAAAGGATGTGAAATCACAAGTCATCCACCCATCTATCCATTTACATGCACAGTAAATATGCATATATTTAGTGGAATAATGGAGATTTTTATCACTTTTCTCGCTTTGCAAACTTAACTGCTTTCTCACCCGCAACAATGCTTCTTTTACTATTCAGTGGGCCCCCTACACCCTACTCATACTTCTGAACAAATGCTATATTATGGTCAGTAAAACAAAACCGCAAATCCTTCTGGCTTATTTCAGACATGAGTGCCAGGCTGTCTGGTATGTGCTCCCATCTTCCCGCTCGTCCGAAGGATTTGAAAGTCAAAGCCGTTTCCCCGTAGATCACTGTTTCTCGTCGAATTCGCTTAGTTTTGTTTGGGTGCAGCAAAGCTAGAATACCGTATTAATCCTAATAAACAGCCCTGCTCTAATAAACGCCCCCTTCAATAATATTATATTAACTTGCATGAAAACCTTGTTTGCTTCTCTAGATTAGGTAGAACTTTGAAGTGAGATCTACTCTTGAGGGAATAAACTACTCCTAGAGGAGCAAATTCTTTCCTTTAAGAGTTGAACCCCACCCCTACTGAGAAGGGAGGCAAAAATTAAGAGAATACCGTTTAACCAAACTACTGTTTATTAGAGCTATTTTGGCAGTAGTGATTTCTTACAGTTACGGCTCTAATTAACGCTACACCCCCCCCTCCCCTCCCCCACTTTCGTAAAATGCAACGCCCCCGGGACGTTAAATATGATTTATACGTTATATACCTATTTACCGGCCAATTAACCTTGAATTAACAGCTGTCTCTCACGGCAAGGTACTCTCTGTCAATGACGTCACCCAACGCTACATTGTGACGTAAGAAACCGTGACGTTACAACTTGGCGCGTCTTTCTCAGTTATTTGTCATTGAAAAAATGGAAAAGTTATTTTTTCACTATGGGCACAGCTGCCTTACAAAAAATATCTATTATAAATCGAGAGATAATTACAATATCTAAGCACTGTCAAAAACTCTTTTTGTAAGGCGACTGTGCCCATAGTCAAATTTGCGATCAAAGACGCGAAAACTCGCAAGAAACATCAAAATACGCCTACCCTACCCCATTATATCGGCCTATTACATAAAATAGGGAGGTTAGAATAGCAAAACAAGTGCTGATTCTAACAGTAGAGATGCCAGACATACGAACTAGCACAATGCCGCTGCTCTTAAGCGAGTTTGATTTTTTGCCAATTTACAGGGCCGATAAAGCAGGTTCACGAACCTTGTCCTTTGTTCATCCACCTTTAATCATGCACTATTATTAGAGCCGCGACACGACAAAATCAACAATGTAGTTGTGCGCCCAGCGCAGACTCAGATCAGCCTGGGCATCCGCCCAGCCTATTCAGAGTCTTCGCTGGCCGCATGAAGGTAGCTTAGACCCTTAGCTACCGTTTAAGCGCTTAGCGAAGAGTCTGACCAGACTGGGCGAATGCCCAGTCTGATCTGAGTCTGTGCAGGGCGCACAACCACATTGTTGGTTTTCTCGTGTCGCGGCTCATTTCCCTTTAGGGTTACTTCGTTTCCATTTTTATATTATTATTATCATTATTATTATCCTGTCATGACGTTGCCTCAATGTTGATTTTTCAACTGTGTTGCCCACAGGGTAGTGGCTATGGAAACGAATCTATGATTTATGCCACTGTGGTCCAATATATCAAACATCTTGACCTTCCTCAGCCCCTCTTCCCCCTCCCCAAAACCTCCGTTAGAAAGAAAATCCAACAACCTGATACGATATTTTTGTTTATAAAGTAGAGAAGCGCGTAGTCGAGTGGTGATATACGCTTGGCTATGGTTCAGCAGTTCGCAGGTTTGAATCCCAGTTGGGTCAGCCAACGACTGAAAACTTACTTTGTAAACCCAGCAGAAAATAGGTATCTATTACATATCAGGAAAGGAGAGGGGATGAGCTCCGCTTTTCATAGGCTTTGCCAAAGATATGGTTGGCCACTAACACCCACTGCCCCATGCGGCCACGAGGCTAGGAAATACTGGGGTGTTTTATTATCAGATATGTAGTAATTTCCTGTAGAGACAAGGCAACCGGAACAGAACAAAATATGAACTATAACTGAGCCGTGACACGACAAAACCAACAATGTGGCTGTGCGTCCTGCGCAGACTCAGATCAGCCTGGGCATCCACCCAGTCTGATCAGAGTCTTCTCTGTCCGCATGGAGTTAGCTGAGACCCTTACCTACCATTGATTCAGAAGCGCTTAGCAAAGAGTCTTATCAGACTGGGTGGATGCCCAGGCCGATCTGAGTCTGCGCTGGGCGAACAACGACTTTGTTGGTTTTCTCGTGTCGCGGCTTAATTAATTTCTACGACATTTCCAGTAATGAAAACAGACTGAAGCCATAAACTTGTAAGTGAACAGAATGTGCAATTATGGCGCAACGCAGCAAACAAAGTGAAGGTTTGATTAGTTCAAAGGATATTTCTGCTCATTCACTTTATAAAATATCTGAAATTTTCACTCAAACATTTTTTTATGAAGACTTCTGATGAAAAAGGAACTTCCAGAAGTACCATAAATAGCCTACACTACCTAAAACTCTATGATTTATAGCTAAGCCCTGTCAATTAGAAATGCTTGGTCTCTCTTAACCCTTAAAGCGCCAAAAATTAAAATTGTTGAATTGGCAAACAGTGTATTTCCAGATGAGGTGGCTCATAATGAGCCACCTCATCTGAATCTACACTGTTTGCCCTCTAGTGTTCGAATTCTCAATATGATATCGCTTGGACGAACCGTTTTTTGAAATTCTGCAGACGTAAATTTGTCGTCTGCTTTTTGGCGCATTAAGGGTTAAGTAAACAGGTAAATCTCCATGTTTTACTGCCAAGTTTACAAAGGAGAGGCGCCATGGTCGAGTAGTTAGAGTGACTCAGTTATGGTGCAGAAGGTCGCCGGAAGACCTTGAGTTCGAACCCGGGTTTGGGCCATCCGGCGACTGGAAAACTTTCTTCGTCAACACGGCAGTTAATGGGGAAAACCTTTACCTTTTTACCTCTTTAACAAAGGTGAACAAATTTTGTGACTTCCGTGCTTTCTGGATAACCTAGCTTTTCAAACACTGGATCTCCCGAAAGCTGCAATATGCTTTCAGTTTTGCCTCATTGACAAAAAAGCAAATATGAAAATGACAGAGCTGCTTCTGCTGTTAGTGTACCCGTTTATCTTAACCCATTGCATTCTGGGTATCTTTAGTCGTCTGCTGAAATTGTCTGCATCAAAAATCAAGAATATTTTGACAATATTGGTCTTACTCTTGTAGAAATGATGTCTAGGCAGTAAACAGTTTGGGTCTCAGATCAGGCCACACATTTGTGTGGCCTGATCTGGATCCAAACTGTTTGCCCAGGTACCCCTGAAGGGGTATTCCGAATGGAATGGGTTAAGGTGGTGATTTGTGGTATATACAAAAATCGCAATATAATGCTGAAAATACAACAGATCTTCCCAAAACTTAGCAGATGCCTTCTTTATGTTGTTTCTCACAGTTTAGAATACAAAAATGCAGGACATATTGATATTGATAAGATTTATATAAGAAAAGATCAAAGTGTAATTTTGTGCGAATAAATCTAAAAAATGACCATAATTATTGAAAATGTAACTAGGTCTGAACATAAATTAATCTATTATGAAGTATTGATCTGTTGTATTTTCAGCATTTAATGCAGATTTTTGTCTTTGCCCCAAATCAGTGAAAATCACAACCTATATAGTATAGTTTACATTTTGTACTAAGACTGCTTCATCTCCCACTTGCTTGCTTCGCTGATGCTCCAGTTTTAAAATCGGCACTGTTATCGACATTGAATGAGCCGCGACACGACAAACCAGCGAAGAGGCATGTGCGCTACGCGAAGACTCAGATCAGCCTCGGGCCTTCTCTGTGTGCTTAAAGAGTAGCTAAGGGTCTAAGGTACCTTCATGCGCTGACAGGGAAGACTCTGATCAAATTTGGCCGGATGTCCAGGCTGATCTGAGTCTTTCCGTGACACACATGCCACCTTGCTTATTTGCTCGTGTCGCGGCTCAAATAATAACGTGGTCTGGAGAGCCATAACAATTATGCACCAAATTAGGGACAAATGTTAAGGTAAACAGCCTCACATTTACTTAATTGAGCCGCAACACGACAAAACCAACAATGTGGTTGTGCGCCCAGCGCAGACTCAGATCAGCCTGGGCATCCGCCCAGTCTGATCAGAGTCTTCGCTGTCCGCATGGAGATAGCTTAGACCCATAGTTACCATTTGAGCTCTTGACAAAGAGTCTTATCAAACTGGGCAGATGCGCAGGCTGATCTGAGTCTGCGCTGGGCGCACAACCACATTGTTGGTTTTCTCATGTCGCGGCTCAATTAGTCTATACGTCTGCAGTACAAGTCATTCGGTCAGTGTGCTGATCATTATATATGATTTACACTGACATTGCAAGTAAGTTATGATGTCAATAGTTTTAAATCTTATCATATTCTACCATTAATTGTTTCTGTGCAGCGCCAGACATTTCTTGTGCAACATCGGTTATAATTCTAATGAGGATCTTGAGGTAAATCATAGACTTCTAAAGCATTTCTATGGCTAAGTCTTTATTCCTTTTTCGTAATGAACTTTCCTATGAAAATGTACAGTAGCCCTACAGTTGTGGATCGGCTCATTTCCGATGAAAGGGGTATCTGGTTATATTCAGAAATTTCTGTATTATAATGCAAAGAGTATAGACTCTGATCAGACGCCGCGGTTTGCGGCGTCTGCGAAGGGTCAAGACTGTTTATCAATGTCCCTTTTAAGGGACGCTAAGCATTAATATGTCAAAGTAACGTACATGTATTTCTATGGTCTCCTTGAGAAGCATTTTATCATGCATCTGCTGCAGAACTCACCTGATAACAGGGGTATGATAAGATGATGTGATATCATGTCAATGTAGATCTGCGCATGCGCGAATGTTATCAGGCGATGTCTTATCAGGCGAGACCAGAAACAGCGTAGGAATGGCGAGGCTTGCCGAGCCAGTCCGACGTGTTTCTGGTCGAGCCTGATAAACTTGATATTAAAAGATACTTACGTGGTTTTCTATTTATCATGCATCATGAAGTTTTTAAGGCGTAAAGAACGGCAAACAAGTGATAAGCAAACGCATTTTTGCTCGAACTTGCTGACGTCGCGAATGCGTTATGACGTAAGTCGGTGACGTCAATTAACCAATCGCTCGCTGATACCACGGCCAACGTCAGTGTGTAGCAAATGTCTTCAGAGATCGCTTCTTAAGGCATGACCTGATAACATTCGCGCAAGCGCAGTTCTACAGTGACATGATATCACATCATGTTATCATACCCCTGTTATCAGGTGTATTTTGCAGCAGATGCATGATAAAATAATATACTAGCGACAATTTGAAAGATTTTTGAAACCGTCTTCAGAGAGTGGATGCATCCATTCTAACAAACTCATCAGAAGCTTCAATCTTTTTTTCTCATAACACGTCCAACATGAACTTTTCTGTAATCCTAGGCCCAGAATGAGGCCAGTCTCCCCCCCCCCCCCCCCCCCCACCAAAAAAAAAAAAAAAATAAATAAATGTTCGGCCGCCACGCGGAAAACTCCAGCTGTATTAAAGATTTAAATTCCGAAGGAAGTTTCTCAGGAAGCTAGGAATACATTATAGAAACAAAAATAGCAGGCTTGGTTTAATTGAGTCTCGTCATAAGCAGTAATGTAATGTTGCAACACTGCTCTCGTTCCCTAGCACCAGCTACACTGGAACTCGATTACAGAGTCAGAATGAGCCCAACTATCCCAAAGGACCAGAATATTTACAATCTCCACTATGATAATGTACGGGTAGTCTTTAACAGCCGCCACGAGTCAGCTGCAGTGAAGATGGAATCAGGTCACAGCTTTATGAGATTAGATTTAACATATTTCATTACCTTTACATACAATGGGGTTGGGCTACAAGTTCTGACTTCATTAGTTACAGCCCCCACCCAAAGCCCACCCCACCCCATCCCACCCCTCCCTACAATAAAGAAAGACATGGAAACAAACATATAATAACCAGCTATGTTATTAAAGATACTTGGCAACGCTATGAATTTTATTCCTTTGTTGAAGGTTTCTATTGCTAGATTCTTTATGATTTTATTTTCTTTTCATTGAAAATTGAACCGGTAATGCCATTTGAGCCGCGACACGACAAAACCAACAATGTGGTTGTGCGCCCAGCGCAGACTCAGATCAGCCTGGGCATCCGCACAGTCTGATCAGAGTCTTCACTGTCCGCATGGAGGTAGATTAAACCCTTTGCTACCCTTTAAGCGCTTAGCGACGGGTCTGGTCAGACTGGGCGGATGCCCAGGCTGATCTGAGTCTGCGCTGAGCGCACAACCACATTGTTGGTTTTCTCGTGTCGCGGCTCATTTATTTGGCATGAAAATAAGTGAGATATAAATTGACTAAATAAATTTGGAACAATACGGGTTTTAAATGGAATTTTTGTACACGATACGCAATAGAACTTTCATTATATAGACGCATTCTCAAAACGATGGAATCAGTTTTTTCTTTGCTTTTTAAAGAAAATAGTTTAGAAGAAATTGAGACACAGATCATGGAACACAAGCATTTTTTAGAATCCAAACAAAAACACAAATAGTTACAGTTTTAAAAATTGTTATGTTTTCTTTTTGGTTTGGAGTTTAAAAATGCACAAAAGATGTAAAGAAATACTTACCCTGCAATACAAGAATTGCTATTCCGATTAACTTTAAGATGGAAGCGATAGAAGTGTCATTCTAGCTTAAATAATGACCACTTTTGCATATTTACATGTGTGCTTGTAATAACAATTATTAAAAGCTCCTTACAAATCGATGAACATGCAAAAAGCCTTTATTGAAATGAACAAAAAGGATATCAAGTATCAGACTCGCATGCCTAGCTGCTTTAAGATGGTGTGGGACAAGTCGGAAATAATCTGTCTTAAGGCTACAGCCAACTGTGATTTCCATACTAGTACCATGCGCACATGTGCAGTCTGCTTATATCTAAAAAACGAAAATTATTGAGCCGCGACACGAGAAAACCAACAAAATGGCATAAGCGCCCAGCGAAGAGTCAGATCAGCCTGGGCATCCGCCCAGTCTCATCAGAGTCTTCGCTGTGCGCTTACAGGGTAGCTAAGGGTCTCGGCTAGCTCCTTGCAGACAGCGAATACTCTGATCAGTCTAAACGGATACCCAGGCTGATCTGAGTCTTCGCACTGGAATGTGCCAAACCCTGACTGTGCATATGCAAAGACTTATCGATTCATGTGCTATGCGCTAATGAAAAATTGGTTTATAAGGGTGGTTTTCTTTAAAAAATTGAAACATTTTATCCCTTTCTTTGCAAATCTACTGTTCTTCTATAAGCCATTTGGCCTACCATACAACCACGGAAGATCCTGATTAGCTGGTTTCTACAACAGCATTGTGGTCTGTTCTGGTTCCGCTTCCTTAAGCATTTTGATTATCAATTCATTTGTCCAAACTTAAGTTGCCTAACGTTTGTTTGAGAATTAATCTGCATGGTGTATCTTCTTTAAAGTACAATAATGTGGCCTAGTTAGATCACTAAATGTCGATTTTCCCTTTTTTTGCATTTGAATCATATTAGACAGTATGACTTTCTCTTTTTTTTTTTCTAAACAAACCACAATGTATGAGTTTAATTTACATGACGACAATGCCTTTAATGGCGAACAGAAGACGTTACAAGCTGACCACTCCAAGCGGTTCGTGACTGGCTTAATAAGATACACTGGAGTCACGACTGATTGGCGATGATGTGTATACTTTAATTTGCCTCTGGCTACTTTTTCCTCTGTGTGTATAATTTCTGCCTGCCAAAGACAACATTGTTAGCATCCAAATGAAATGCAAGCGTTGTGGGTTTTTTTTAGAACAACAACCGAAATTTCAAATACAGATTTGCGGCAAAATCGTATCGTGCAGTTTGCTACACGTGGTAAACGTGCAAAATCGTCATGCCCGTACAGTGCCACTAATTAAGCATTTTTATAAGTAATTTTTCTATACCATATAAATGTACCTACAGTAAAATTAAACTCTGCAGAATTTCACGTATGAGTAAAATATATGCATTCAAAAAGTATATACAGTGTACTGTTTATTGCTTCCCAGTATATTTGAAAAAGTTAGTGAAAATAACACGGTGGAACTTGAACTGTCGGTTATAATTTTAGGAAATGCATAGAAATGACATGGTCTGGTATGGAAGCGTCCTAGTGACAGGTTAAAAAAATATTTATCTCAAACGTAGGATATAGGAAGTCCTACGTAGGACCTAGTAACTCCTACGTAGGACTTACTAACTCCTACGTAGGACTTAGTAACTCCTACGTAGGACTTACTAACTCCTACGTAGGAATTAATAAGTCCTACGTCGGACTTAGTAACTCCTACGTAGGACTTAGTAACTCCTACGTAGGACTTACTAACTCCTACATGACTTACTAACTCCTACGTAGGACTTAGTAACTCCTACGTAGGACTTACTACTACGTAGGAGTTACTAAGTTCTACGTAGGAGTTACTAAGTCCTACGTCGAACTTATTAAGTCCTACGTAGGAGTTAGTAAATCCTACGTAGGAGTTACTAAGTCCTACGTAGGAGTAAGTAAGTCCTACGTAGGAGTTACTTTCTCCTACGTAGGAGTTACTAAGTCCTACGTAGGAGTTACTAAGTCCTACGTAGGAGCTCTTAAGTCCTACATAGGTTGGTTGATTTGGTTGATTTGATGCTTAACGTCCACGGTAAACAACTAAGGTCATGTCGGGACGGTCAGTTAACCTAACCACACTATTCCTGGGCAGGCTTAGACCTCCTAAGCGGTTAACCAGTACTAAGTGCACATACTTTCGCCAGTAACTGACAACTGCCCTTCTTGAATCAGCGGAAGGAGAAACGAAAGTATGTGGCCAGACCGGGATTCGAACCCACGTAGGAGTTACTAAGTCCTACGTAGGAGTTACTAAGTCCTACGTAGGACTTACTAACTCCTACGTAGGACTTACTAACTCCTACATAGGACTTACTAACTACTACGTAGGAGTTAATAAGTCCTACGTAGGACTTAGTAACTCCTACGTAGGACTTAGTAACTCCTACGTAGGACTTAAGAGCTCCTACGTAGGACTTAGTAACTCCTACGTAGGACTTAGTAACTCCTACGTAGGAGATAGTAACTCCTACGTAGGACTTACTAACTCCTACGTAGGACTTAAAAACTCCTACGTATGATTTACTAACTCCTACGTAGGACTTAATAAGTCCGAGGTAGGACTTAGTAACTCCGACGTAGAACTTAGTAACTCCTACGTAGGAGATAGTAACTCCTACGTAGGACTTACTAACTCCTACGTAGGACTTACTAAGTCCTACATAGGACATAGCTGTTTCATACGTAAGAGATATTTAACTTGTATTTTATGTGTATCTATGCTCAAATTACTGCCTGCTTCAAATAATGTTATTTATATAACAAAATTCATAAATTCGAAACGTATTATTTATTAATCTGCATCTCAATTACGGGAAAACTGTATTATGGTTATCTCCATTCTAATACGACTTTAATTATTTTTAGGATAACGTTTTTAAGTATCTGATAAAAAATGAAGTCACAATTACATTGTTACATATTACAACAGTCTTATTTTCTAACAATGGAGAATAAAAAAGCTACATTTTCTAATCATCATAAAGCATCTTCTCAATAGCGAGATTACCGATGCATGATGAATGGATTAAGAAATACTTGATCAAATCGCTTTCATGTAACAGCGTAAATTTATCCAGATTTGTATCAATACAAACAGCTTTATTGTTATATATTGTGAAAAGTAAATATTTTTCCGCGGATTATGCAGCCCTCTGAACGAATATTTCTTGTCTTGTCTGAGATCAATAATACCAAGAAATATCTTTAAAAAAAGATATAAGACGAAGTGAAAGAAGACATATTTGAAACAAATAATATTTTTTTTTATTTCTGTTGAAATAAGAAATTGGCTGCAAGCAAGGTTTCAGAATACGTCCCACAAAATTATCTGCACTCAATGTTTTAAATACACTATACGCTTTTAATAATTAAAATGTAAAAAAGGACCAAAATCTAATGGGGTATCTATGAGAAATTTTTACTGTGATTGAAAAAATTCCAAGTTCAAAACCCTGTCGCTATGTCATAATAACAAACTAAAAATTGGCTAAGTTCAAAATGCTGTAATTATGTCTGATATTATTATTGAATAGCAGTATCCTTATGTTGGGGTTATCCACTATGGCGAGAAACCAGACTGGGAAATTATTGACATTCTTCGGTACATTCCGATATGCTTCCGATGATATGGTACTGTATTTTACCCGGTTCAGTACAGCTGGGTGCGTAATTTACCGGAACGGACCGGAATGGACTGAACTACCGGAAAGGACACCGGAACGGACACCGGAACGGACCCGTTTTCCCCTATCTTCAGTAGATATTTATAATATTTTTTATTAAATAACTCTTATTTAATATTAATACATATTCTGTATGCCATCTAGCGCAAATCAATTAGAGATATTAGTCAAAATACTCTTTGAGTATTTAGCGCCATGGGTAGGCCTCTTAATACCCCACGCATATGCGTTTCATCTTACAATCATATAATCTTATACAAATATCTGGTTATCTTTCTTCCAAGACTTGGAGCAAATGAAAAACACAAAAATTCCCGATTATTATTCCATAGTATCATGACCAACATTTCAGCCATAGAAAATATGTAGAGCTATTGTGTTTCAGCTTTAAATTGAAACATTACAGTGGTCTAAATGTATAAAGGGAAACTTTGTATATCGATTGTACAGTTAGCATCATTATCATGTTTCAATAAGTCGTCAATTTATCTGACGGACAGACATTTGTTTCGCCAATAGTCCTTATCAGATATTGTCAAATCAAACTCAGGGGTTGCAAGTTAAGATAATACATGTTAGTCATAGGTAGGGCCTTGAATTTATCTGCGCGTGTAGATTGTATCAAAATATCTCAAAAATCGGCTGGAAATATGAATAATAAGGGTCCGTTCCGGTCCGACCCGGTAATTAGGTCCGTTTCGGTAAATTTACGCACCGAGTACAGCCGGACTACTTTTTTACTACGAAAGATTTTTCGCACCATAGAATCTTTTTTTCTCTCAAGCCATCGGCATTTGCGTTTCTCGCGTTCTGCTTAACTCTATCAATCATTACAGCGTTAAAGTGAAAAACATATTTAAAACTAAATGCAAAGTGCAAATAATAACATTTTTAATGTAACTAAATCTTCTGACAGGTGAATAACGATTCCATGACATATGCGCTCTTCCATACAGAGATCAAGTCAAGTTTTGGCGGCAACGATGATTTTATTAGACTTCGTCTAAAAATCATAAAAAAATTGGGCCGCGACACAAGGAAACCAACAAAGTGGTTGTGCGCCCAGTGCAGACTCAGATCAGCCTGGGCATCCGCTTAGCCTGATCAGAGACTTTGCTGTCCGCATGGAGATAGCTTAGACCCTTAGCTACCCTTAATGCGCTTAGTGAAGGTTCTTATAAGACTGGGTTGATGCCTAGGCGCATCTGAGTCTGCGCTATTTGCACAACCGCTTTGTTGGTTTTCTCGTGTCGCAGCTCAAATTATTAACGTTTTTATGACGTTGTTAAAGACTGGCCACACGTCCTAGAGTACCAGGTTTTGAGGCAGATAAATTATAGTAAAGAAAAAAGACAGGCAATGATCGGGAATTAATACAATCAATTCCCACATTCTGCCCTAAAGACCAATAGGAAAAGAAGGGCAAAGGTGGTTCTAGTGAGTGTTCGCTGCACATATTCTTATGGTGGTTGGTTGTCATTGGCCGCCCCTTATCTGGAAAATTACCATTTGCGTTTCAAAATTTATTTGTACATGCATTGTTTTGTACGTCATTGCCTTATTGTCTTGATGTATATATTACTGTATGGGGAGGACCGTAACTAATGTTGAAAGAACTTGTGGTCCGACCCAATTGCTTGACATATTAAAGGCAATAAAATATGTTTAAACTGAAAAGAAGGGCACACACACACACACGCACACGCACGCACGCACGGAAAAATTGACACAAGTTCACGAACACACACACACACACACACACACACACACACACACACACACACACACACACACACACACACACACACACACACACACACACACACACACACACACACACACACACACACACACACACACACACACACACACGCACACGAAAAAATTGACACAAGTTCACGAACTACATTTTGTCAAAGGACTACAGCATTTACAAAACTAACTCTCCGAAAGTAGGTTGCTCAAGGCAAGCTACAAATCTATCTAAGATCTATGCCAGATCTGAATGTGTCAAACAACGTTCAAACAACGTCATATCGACGTCGATGCAAAGTGATTATGTTGCAAACATGTTTATACACCGTATTTTCAACCTTATACGCCTGCTTAGTATATACTGTTGCAGTTTCTGGCTTTCTTATGACTCTTTCTTTCTGTTATATTATCTCCTACGTAGGACTTACTAAGTCCTACGTAGGACTAAGTAACTCCTACGTAGGAGTTACTAAGGCCTACGTAGGTCTTATTATCTTCTACGTAGGAGTTAGTAAGTCCTACGTAGTACCTAGTAAGTCTTACGTAGGAGTTAGTAAGTCCTACGTAGGACTTATTATCTCCTACGTAGGTGTTAGTAAGTCCTACGTAGGAGTTAGTAAGTCCTACGTAGGAGTTAGTAAGTCCTACGTAGGGATTAATAAGTCCTACGTAGGTGTTAGTAAGTCCTACGTAGGACTTACTATCTCCTACGTAGGAGTTAGTAAGTCATACGTAGGAGTTAATATGTCCTACGTAGGGGTTAGTAAGTCATACGTAGGAGTTAATAAGTCCTACGTAGGACTTCCTATCTCCTACGTATTAGATAAATATTTTTTTAACCTGTCACTAGGACGCTTCCATAGTCTGGTAATCTGTTTGTCACAACCAGAATTTTATCGCACGAGGTTATCTCTCTTGCCCTGGGACTGAACAAAATGTTGGCGGAGTAACATGCGTCGTTTGCGATGCATAGGCTTTGTGGGCACTTCCATGGGCCCAACCGGGCCCAGTGGAACGGTCGGTAATAGATTACTGGGGTCGGGGGAGGGGGCTTCCTAAACTAGTTTTACTGGACCCAAACCCCCCACCCTCTGCTGCGGCAGCGTTTCGAAACATTTAGTTAGCTGGTTGGTCCGCATGAAGAGATTCCAAACACACCAATGAATGCCAATGATGAACGGATAGACTTCTCAACATTAAGTACGTCGCCGCTTTCTACATAACGTCGCATCCTGTTCTTTTAAAATGAGAGAGATTATTCCCTCAAAATAATTTATATCTTTATAACTAAGTCACCATAAAATATAAGTTCCGATCGGCCTTGTTTAATCCGTAGTAATTTTAAAAACCAAGTCATTGTTACGGCGATAAAATTATAAAGAAAGACTCACGGAGTTTGAGAACCAGGGGCCGTATTCATAAAACGACTTAAGTGGTTGCTGTGCTGTTGCTAAGGCTAAATTTCTTTGAAGGAGATTCGCTACAACTATGAAATTTGCTCTGGAGGAACAGTCTTACAAAGACTGTTCCTCCAGAGCAAATTTCATAGTTGTAGGGAATCTCCTTTATAGATATTTAGTCTTAGCAACTGTGCTGTTGCTAAGGCTAAATTTCTTTGAAGGAGATTCCCTACAACTATGAAATTTGCTCTGGAGGAACAGTCTTTGTAAGACTGTTCCTCCAGAGCAAATTTCATAGTTGTAGCGAATTTCCTTTATAGATATTTAGTCTTAGCAACAGCATAGAAACCACTTAAGTGGCTTTGTGAATACGGCCCCAGTGGTCTTGCTTTAGACGTTTCGCTGTCAGCTTTTCATTATACATGTAGGTGGTAAAGTCAGCAAATGACTAGAAACTCTAGCACCCGAAGACTTGAGATAGATACATTGTAAACCCCTAAGATGTAAAACAAGATATATCTCCATCTGAAAAGGACACCTGGCAATATTTAAATATTCATATTTTAAAGAGACAATAGTCATATTAACTCTAGAAAGGGACCTCGGTATCAGAAAGATTTCCTTGATTTAAATGAATTTCCGATTGATAGTTTTGAGCCGCAACACGGCAAAACCAACAAAGTGGCATGTGCGCCACGCAAAGACTAAACTCAGCCTGGGCATCCGCCCAGTCTGATCAGAGTCTTCACTGTCGGCATGGAGGTGGCTTAGACCCTTAGCAATCCTTTTAGTTCAAAGTGAAGATTCTTAACAGACTGGGCGGATGCCTAGGCTAATCTGAGTCTGCGCTGGGCGCACATGCCACTTCGTTGGATTTGTCGTGTTGCAGGTCATTTGACTTTTGGCACGTCCCGCCTTGTTTATTGATAACATGCCATGAAGCCAAACAATTTCCAGATAGTACTCCTCCGATGTTTGGACCACTTGCGACCACTTCTATTATTACTTAAAGGGATACGTAAAGTAAACCAAAGAAATGGCACCACTCTCTGATGGTTTCATGACCCTGCTTTGTCATAAACTATATGAGATGGGGTATTTCCTTTGACAGAATAACAATGTCCCTGGACTGTTGCATAATAGGATTATGACACAAAAATATATGCATTTTAAGGCGCTTAGTCACAAAAGACGTGCTGCTTAAAATTTCAGTGCCAGGTGGCATAATTGCTGACTTGCAGTTGAAACAGTGCGGCGTATAGGGTTCAGAAATTTGTCTTTCTTGCTCTATTCCCCGGAACTGGATCCTAACTACCTCTTGCTCTAACAAGATCTGCGCAGGTGCCACTTCCGGGTCATTGATGCTCTCCAGACAGCAGTCGACGGGTGTTGTAGGAACACGTCTAGCAGTTTAGAAGTTAGCAGCTACTGAACTTATTTAGCGACAAATGTGACCATCAAGAAGAAAATATGAAAGATAACCAGAAAATCTAAAAAAAGAGATCGGTCTTTGAGAAATCTTAGTTTCTTTAGATCTTCATATAATTATGTATAAAATGCAGAGAATGTAAAGAAGAGAGCAAGAAAGACATTTGAAACCATTATTGAAATTGATCTATTTGTAAGCAGACAGCAAATACTTGAGCCGCGACACGAGAAAACCAACAAAGTGGTTGTGTGCTCAGCGCAGACTCAGATCAGACTGGGCATCCGCCCAGTCTGATCAGAGTGTTCGCTGCCCGCTTACCGGTAGCTAAGAGTCTAAGGTAGATCCACTAGGGCAGCGAAGACTCTGATCAGACTGGGCAGATCCCCAGGCTGATCTGAGTCTGCGCTGGGCGCACAACCACTTTATTGGTTTTCTCGTGTCGCGGCTCAATTATGTTTTCTTCCTTTCAGACAAAAACATCCATGAAAATTGTTCGAGATCAAAGGTGTTATGTCAGAAATGTCTAACATTTCTAAAGGACCTGATATGATAAGGTCCATATTTGCCCCCGGAAAATTCATTTTTCGAAAGTTCTATTTCGATAACAAGAAATATCTTTAAAAAAAAGAAAGATATAAGACGAAGTGAAAGAAGACATATTTGAAACAAATAATATATATTTTTTTATATCTGTTGAAATAAGAAACTGGCTGCAAGCAAGGTTTCAGAATACGTCCCGCAAAATTATCTGCACTCAATGTTTTAAATACACTATACGCCTTTAATAATTAAAATGTAAAAAAGGACCAAAATTTAATGGGGTATCTATGAGAAATTTTTACTGTGATTGAAAAAATTCCAAGTTAAAAACCCTGTCGCTATGTAATAATAACAAAATAAAAATTGGCTAAGTTCAAAATGCTGTAAATATGTCTGATATTATTATTGAATAGCAGTATCCTTATGTTGGGGTTATCCACTATGGCGAGAAACCAGACTGGTCCGTAAATTATTGACATTCTTCGGTACATTCCGATATGCTTCCGATGATACGGTACTGTATTTTACCCGGTTCAGTACAGCCGGGTGCGTAAATTTACCGGAACGGACCGGAATGGACTGAATTAGCGGAACGGACCCGTTTTCTCCTATCTTCAGTAGATATATTAAATAACTCTTATTTAATATCAATACATATTCTGTATGCCATCTAGCGCAAATCAATTAGAGATATTAGTCAAAATACTCTGAGTATTTTGCGCCATGGGTAGGCCTCTTAATACCCCACGCATATGCGTTTCATCTTAAAATCATATAATCCTATAGGAGATAACGGGAATCCCCGGAGTGACGTCATCGGATAATCACGTGGGTAGATTGGTTGGCAAAAAGATAGCGACAGACAGTGGTCTTCTATGGAATTTTGCTGAAAATTAACCTCTGAAAAGCGTAAAATATAGGATAGAAAGCTGCGAATAAATAGAAACCGATAAAACCGGTGCAAATATTGTTTGATCGCTTGTCGCGCGAAAAAAGAGAGTTATTTAATATTATTTAAAGTTATTTAATTACTCGACATACATTGACTCGCTTCGGAACAGGCTTTTTCTCTTATCTTTGACTTAAAAAGAAAAAATAAATAAATGAAATAAAAATACAATAAATCGGAGGTACTAAAGATAAGTATTTTAACCTTTAAACATTTTCGACAATCAAGGTGATTATTAAATAGAACACGGGTAATAGAGAATGACTGAAAGACAATAAAATATAGAAACTTGTATCCAGCGAGAAGTAATGCAAAATTAATAAAACATATTGATCTGATTTAGGGATAAGAAAATGTAAAAAATAAATAAGTAAATGAATTTATATTCATGACTGCGATTCAAAAGAGAATGTTATAAAACGGTAAAGGATAATATACACGTATAAGCAGAGAACCTTCTGTTTTGAAATAGCACATTATTTAGTCCGAGCTCATGACATCTGAACAACAATTTCTTTCTTTCTCTCTCTCCCTCTCTCTCTCTCTCTCTCTCTCTCTCTCTCTCTCTCTCTCTCTCTCTCTCTCTCTCAATTGTTTGCTCTTTATATTTTATTAGCGGACAAGCATATTACTATTAAAATATCATAGATTATAATAATCGAGTTTTATTTGATACTTAAATTAGCCACACCGCCAAAAACAGTTGGTTATATTATACAAGTTAATATGACAGTGTCACTTTAGGAAACCCGCGGCGTTCTTTGAAATATGATAATTAAAGACATTCCTTATCAAAAGACCCGCTGAATACCGAATACATTCATTATAAACAATAAACAACCGGGTTAATTTCAAAATGTACACCAGATACATACAGACATTATTTTAGAGTATCCATGCTAAAACGTACATCTAAAAGCACTTCATGTGGAACCAATTTAAATGAATTAGGAGAGAGAATAGAACAATATTTCACACTAAAATACCTACATTTCTCAGCGTTATCATTTATTTAAAAATATGCATCATAATGCGCAAAATACACGGCATGATTAATTACATAGTTTAATATCACCCAATAAACGTTCAATATAGCGTGACTGATTATCGACTTTTTGCCAACCAGTGTGGGAAATACCTTGGAAATCCTTATCGATGACGTCATCGCGTTTTCTCCTATACAAAAATCTGGTTATCTTTCTTCCAAGACTTGGAGCGAATGAAAAACACAAAAATTCCCTAATTTTTGTTCCATAGTATCATGACCAACATTTCAGCCATAGAAAATATGTAGAGCTATTGTGTTTCAGCTTTAAATTGAAACATTACAGTGGTCTAAATGTATAGAAGGAAACTTTGTATATCGATTGTACAGTTAGCACCATTATCATGTTTCAATAAGTCGTCAATTTATCTGACGGACCGACATTTGTTTCACCAATAGTCCTTATCAGATATTGTCAAATCAAAATCAGGGGTTGCAAGTTAAGATAATACATGTTAGTCATAGGTAGGGCCTTGAATTAATCTGCGCGTGTAGATTGTATCAAAATATATCAAAAATCGGCTGGAAATATGAATAATAAGGGTCCGTTCCGGTCCGACCCGGTAATTAGGTCCGTTCCGGTAAATTTACGCACCGAGTACAGCCTTACTACTTTTTTACTACGAAAGATTTTTCGCACCATAGAATCTTTTTTTTCTCAAACCATCGGCATTTGCGTTTCTCGCGTTCTGCTTAACTCTATCAATCATTACAGCGTTAAAGTGAAAAACATATTTAAAACTAAATGCAAAGTGCAAATAACATTTTTAATGTAACTAAATCTTCTGACAGGTGAATAACAATTCCATGACATATGCGCTCTTCCATACAGAGATCAAGTCAAGTTTTGGTGGCAACGATGATTTTATTAGACTTCGTCTAATAAAAATGAATACATAGGAAACTTACAACACGACAATAAACAGCAAGGGCGTAGCTACCATTACGCAAATACGCAGGTGCGTATTGAAATTTTGTCAAATTGACAAAATTTCAACACACACCTGCGTATTTTCATTCTGAAATGTTGTTAATTGGGCATTATTTAAATACTAACTGCCAACAGACCTCTGTTATTGCCCTCAAAGACTATAAAACATGATTGTGCGTACTGTGTAAGTGGCCCTAGCTACGCCCCTGAACAGCTTACACGAAATTAGTCAGTTCTTGCATAAATATTTGTTCTTTTTTTTTATCTTGAACATACCTCTACCTCAAGTGGATTTAGATGAAAATGGCGGCTTTCAAAATATATGAATCCAGCCTCCAGCACATTTTATAGTTTGCATACAGACAATGTTTTGATAAATTAACATGTCATGAAAATATAAAATGTGCTGGAGACAGGCCTCTATTATTATTATTAACATTTTATTACCTACCTGGCAGTTTTTAGCTCGCCTGAGCACGAAGTGCTCAGGGTGAGCTTTTGGGATACCCTGATGTCCGTCGTCCGTCGTACGTGTGTCAGGACGTCCGGACGTCCGTCCGTCAACTTTTGCTTGTGTACACTCTAGCGGGCACAGTTTTGATCCAATCTTTATGAAACTTTGTGAGAATGTTTATCTCCATAAAATCTAGGCCAAGTTCGAAACTGGGTCATGTCGGGTCAAAAACTAGGTCACTAGGTCAAATCTTAGAAAAACCTTGTGTACGCTCTAGAGGGCACAGTTTTCATCCAAAGTTCATGAAGCTTTGTCAGAATGTTTATCCTCATAGTATCTAGGACAAGTTCGAAACTGGGTCACGTCGGGTCTAAAACTAGGTCACCAGGTCAAATCATAGAAAAACCTTGTGTACGCTCTAGAGGACACAGTTTTTATCCAATCTTTATGAAACTTTGTCAGAATGTTTATCTACATAAACTCTAGACTAAGTTCGAAACTGGGTCATGTTGGGACAAAAACTAGGTCACTAGGTCAAATCTTATAAAAACCTTGTGTACGCTCTAGAGGGCACAGTTTTCATCCAAAGTTCATGAAACCTCGGCAGAATGTTTATCCTCATAGTATCTAGGACAAGTATGAAACTGGGTCACGTCGGGTCTTAAACTAGGTCACTAGGTCAAATCATAGAAAAAACTTGTGTACGCTCTAGAGGACACAGTTTTTATCCAATCTTTATGAAACTTTGTCAGAATGTTTACCTCCATAAAATCTAGGCCAAGTTCGAAACTGGGTCACGTCGGGTCTAAAACTAGGTCACTAGGTCAAATCATAGAAAAACCTTGTGTACGCTCTAGAGGACACAGTTTTAATCCAATCTTTATGAAACTTTGTCAGAATGTTTATCTCCATAAACTCTAGGACAAGTTTGAAACTGGGTCATGTCGGGTCAAAAACTAGGTCACTAGGTCAAATCTTAGAAAAACCTTGTGTACGCTCTAGAGGGCACAGTTTTCATCCAAAGTTCATGAAACTTTGTCAGAATGTTTATCCTCATAGTATCTAGATTAAATTCGAAACTGGGTCACGTAGGGTCTAAAACTAGGTCACTAGGTTAAATCATAGAAAAACCTTGTGTACTCTCTAGAGGACACAGTTTTGATCCAATCTTTATGAAACTTTGTCAGAATGTTTATCTTCATAAACTCTAGGCCAAGTTTGAAACTGGGTCATGTCGGGTCAAAAACTAGGTCACTGGGTCAAATCTTAGAAAAACCTTGTGTGCGCTCTAGAAAGCAGTTTTGATCCAAAGTTCATGAAACTTAATCAGAAAGTTTATGCTTATTATATCCAGGATAAGTTTGAAACTGGGTCATGTCGGGTCAAAAACTAGGTCACTAGGGCAAATCATATAAAAAACCTTGTGTATGCTCTAGAGGACACAGTTTTGATCCAATCTTTATGAAACATTGTCAGAATGTTTATCTCTATAAACTCTAGGCCAAGTTCGAAACTGGGTCTTGTTGGGTCAAAAACTAGGTCACTAGGTCAAATCTTAGAAAAGCCTTGTGTACGCTCTAGAAGGCACAGTTTTGATCCAAAGTTCATGAAACTTTGTCATAATGTTTATCCTCATAATATGTAGGGCAAGTTTGAGAGTGGGTCATGTCGAGTCAAAAACTAGGTCACTAGGTCAAATCATATAAAAACCTTGTGTACGCTCTAGAGGACACAGTTTTGATCCAATCTTTATGAAACTTTGTCAGAATGTTTATCTACATAAACTCTAGGCTAAGTTCGAAACTGGGTCATGTTGGGTCAAAAACTAGGTCACTAGGTCAAATCATATAAAAACCTTGTGTACGCTCTAGAGGGCACAGTTTTCATCCAAAGTTCATGAAACTTCGTCAGAATGTTTATCCTCATAGTATCTAGGACAAGTATGAAACTGGGTCACGTCGGGTCTAAAACTAGGTCACTAGGTCAAATCATAGAAAAACATTGTGTACCCTCTAGAGGACACAGTTTTGATCAAAATTTTATGAAACTTTGTCAGAATGTTTATCTCCAAAAAATCTAGGCCAAGTTCGAAACTGGGTCACGTGGGGTCTAAAACTAGGTCACTAGGTCAAATCATAGAAAAACCTTGTGTACGCTCTAGAGGACACAGTTTTGATCCAATCTTTATGAAACTTTGTCAGAATGTTTATCTACATAAACTCTAGGCCAAGTTCGAAACTGGGTCATGTCGGGTCAAAAACTAGGTCACTAGGTCAAATCATAGAAAAACCTTGTGACCGCTCTAGAGGGCACAGTTTTCATCCAAATTTCATGAAACTTCGTCAGAATGTTTATCCTTATAGTATCTAGGAAGAGAATGAAACTGGGTCACGTCGGGTCTAAAACTAGGTCACTAGGTCAAATCATAGAAAAACCTTGTGTACGCTCTAGAGGACACAGTTTTGATCCAATCTTTATGAAACTTTGTCAGAATGTTTATCTACATAAACTCTAGGCCAAGTTCGAAACTGGGTCATGTCGGGTCAAAAACTAGGTCACTAGGTCAAATCATAGAAAAACCTTGTGACCGCTCTAGAGGGCACAGTTTTCATCCAAATTTCATGAAACTTCGTCAGAATGTTTATCCTTATAGTATCTAGGACAAGTATGAAACTGGGTCACGTCGGGTCTAAAACTAGGTCACTAGGTCAAATCATAGAAAAACCTTGTGTACGCTCTAGAGGACACAGTTTTTATCCAATCTTTATGAAACTTTGTCAGAATGTTTATCTCCATAAAATCTAGGCCAAGTTCGAAACTGGGTCACGTCGGGTCTAAAACTAGGTCACTAGGTCAAATCATAGAAAAACCTTGTGTACGCTCTAGAGGACACAGTTTTGATCCAATCTTTATGAATCTTTGTCAGAATGTTTATCTTCATAAACTCTAGGCCAAGTTTGAAACTGGGTCATGTCGGGTCAAAAACTAGGTCACTAGGTCAAATCTTAGAAAAACCTTGTGTACGCTCTAGAGGGCACAGTTTTCATCCAAAGTTCATGAAACTTTGTCAGAATGTTTATCCTTATAGTATCTAGATTAAATTCGAAACTGGGTCACGTCGGGTTTAAAACTAGGTCACTAGGTCAAATCATAGAAAAACCTTGTGTACTCTCTAGAGGACACAGTTTTGATCCAATCTTTATGAAACTTTGTCAGAATGTTTATCTTCATAAACTCTAGGCCAAGTTAGAAACTGGGTCATGTCGGGTCAAAAACTAGGTCACTGGGTCAAATCTTAGAAAAACCTTGTGTTCGCTCTAGAAGGCAGTTTTGATCCAAAGTTCATGAAACTTAATCAGAAAGTTTATGCTTATTATATCTAGGATAAGTTTGAAACTGGGTCATGTCGGGGCAAAAACTAGGTCACTAGGGCAAATCATATAAAAAACCTTGTGTATGCTCTAGAGGACACAGTTTTGATCCAATCTTTATGAAACATTGTCAGAATGTTTATCTCTATAAACTCTAGGCCAAGTTCGAAACTGGGTCTTGTTGGGTCAAAAACTAGGTCACTAGGTCAAATCTTAGAAAAGCCTTGTGTACGCTCTAGAAGGCACAGTTTTGATCCAAAGTTCATGAAACTTTGTCAGAATGTTTATCCTCATAATATGTAGAACAAGTTTGAAAGTGGGTCATGTCGGGTCAAAAACTAGGTCACAAGGTGAAATCATAGAAAAACCTTGTGTACACTCTAGAGGACACAGTTTTGATCTAATCTTTATGAAACTTTGTTAGAATGTTAACTTCTATAAACTCTCGGCCAAGTTTGAAAGTAGGTCATGTTGGGTCAAAAACAAGGTCACTAGGTTAAATCATAGGAAAACCTTGTGTACGCTCTAGAGGACACAGTTTTGATCCAAAGTTCATGAAACTTTGAAACTTTGTCAGAATGTTTATCCTCATAATATGTAGGACAAGTATAAAACTGGGTCATGTCGGGTCAAAAACTAGGTCACTAGGTCAAATCTTAGAAAAACATTGTTTATGCTCTAGAAGGCACAGTTTTCATCCAAAGTTCATGAAACTTTGTCAGAATGTTTATCCTAATAATATCTAGAACAAGTTCAAAACTGGGTCACGTCGGGTCTAAAACTAGGTCACTAGGTCAAATCATAGAAAAACCTTGTGTACGCTCTAGAGGACACAGTTTTGATCCAATTTTTATGAAACATTGTCAGAATGTTTATCTCCATTAACTCTAGGCCAAGTTCGAAACTGGGTCATGTCATCATAAACTAGGTCACTAGGTCAAATCTTAGAAAAACCTTGTGTGCGCTCTAGAAGGCACAGTTTTGATTCAAAGTTCATGAAACTTTGTCAGAATGTTTATCCTCATAAAATGTAGGATAAGTTTGAAACTGGGTCATGTCGGGTTGAAAACTAGGTCACTAGGTCAAATCTTAGAAAAACCTTGTTTATGCTCTAGAGGACACAGTTTTGATCCAATCTTTATGAAACTTTGTCAGAATGTTTATCTTCATAAACTCTCGGCCAAGTTTGAAAGTAGGTCATGTCGAGTAAAAACTAGGTCACTAGGTCAAATCTTAGAAAAACGTTGTGTAAGCACTAGAAGGCAAAGGTTTGATCCAATCTTCATGAAACTATGTCAAAATGTTTATTGTCCATATATCTAAGCCCCCTATGAAACTGAGTCACGTTGGCTCAAGGTCAAATCTTAGAAAAACTTTGTGTACACCCTACAGGGCACAGTTTTGATCCAATCTTCATGAAACTCTGTCAGAATGTTTATCTTAATGAAATCTAGGTAAAGTTTGAAACTGGGTCTTGTCAGGTCAAAAACTTGGTCACTAGGTCAAATATAAGAACGACCTTGTATACGCTCCAGAGGGCACAGTTTTGATCCAATCTCAATGAAACTGTGTCAGAATGTTTATTCTTACAATATCCAGGCCAAGTTTGAAACTGGGTCATGTCGGGTGAAAAACTAGGTCAAATGTTAGTATGGTAAAAACTCTTATAAATCTTCACCAGAGCCAGTGAACTGATTAATGCTCAGGTGAGCGATTCAGGGCCACCATGGCCCTCTTGTTGGAACATTTTACTGTTTTTCTCAACATGAAAACGCCCATATCACCCCTCAAAATAAACATATGTTGTGGGTATTCATAGGTTTAGTTAGAGCACAAACAATAGTTTGGTACATATTTTATGTTGACCCGTTGATTTTTTTTTTGGTCAGCGTGACTGGGTCTTCCAACTTGAGTGGGTGGGGTACGTGGAAAAGCCTTGTAAAGTGTGCAGGTGGTTAGCAGTGATGTAGAACAGATAAGCATTTCATCTAAAGCTTAGTATCAAGAGCTTTTAAAAGCTATTGTAACTGTCATATTTCGTAATCAGGAAACACTATTAAACTCATTTACGAACACTTTTCTGCCATCATACGTTAGCACAGGGTATAATCGATTCCGCCAATTTTCGCTTCCTGCAGAGACTGTCCGTCATATTTGGCTTCCGCCGAGACTGTCCGCGAACTCTTGCTTCCTGCAGAGACTACTGTCCTCGAAAAATGGCTTCCTGCCGAGACTGTCCGCGTGATTCTGCTTCCTGCCGAGAGCTCTCGGCAGGAAGCAGAATCACGTGGACAGTCTCTGCAGGAAGTCATTTATCATGTACATAAGTCTCGGCAGGAAGCAAGAGTTCGCGGACAGTCTCGGCGGAAGCCAAATATGATGTACAGTCTCTGCAGGAAGCGAAAATTAGCGGAATCGATTACACCCTGTGGTTAGGAGAAGAACTAAATAAGCAACATGCTTTCGTTCTAATCCTATAAACTTATATGCTGTATTATCTATGTATGTTGTCAAAAAGTGAAATAAATATGTGTAAAACAATTTTCCTGGAGATTTCCTTACAATTACTCAAACAATACAGGTTTGTCAGAAATCATTTAATTCTGAGAATTCACAAAGACGAACCATTTTATTTTCAATTTGTTCCATACATATAAATGGTTAGCAATAGAAACACTGCAATTTTAAGAGAATTTGAATGGGGGCAAAAAAAAAAAAAAAAAAAAAAAAAAAACAGCCCTTGTCATAGCAGGACCTTTACATATTGCTGTCGACAATCAGTCAGAGTGTCTGGCTGTAAGAAAAAATATGAGCTACGACACGTGAAAACCAACAAAGTTGTTGTTCGCCCATCGCAGACTCAGATCAGCCTGGACATCCCCCTAGTCTGATCAGACTCTTCGCTAGGTGCTTAAAGGGTAGCTAATAGTCTAAGCTACCTTCTTGCGGGCAGCGAAGACTCTGATCAGACTTGGCGGAAGCCCAGGCTGATCTGATTCTGCCCACGGCGCATAACCATATTGTTGGTTTTGCCGTGTCGCGGCTCAAATTTATTATATAGATACTAAATCAACCCTTTTTGACCAGTGGACATGTCCATCCTTATCATTTGGAAGAGTCCATCTCTAGTTTAAGGGTGTTTCGGGCGGACTTTTTCATATTTATTGCTTTTTGCATAGAAATTTGTTTAAACAAACAGTGTTAACCCGGTACAGACGCCGCGTTGTCCGGCTGGAAAACTCTCTCTGTCAACCCAGCAGTAAATGGGTACCTTTTTCAAATCATGAAAGGATAAGGTAGCGAAAGTTGAAAGATGGGCTCCGCCTTTCATCTACTGTGGCCAAGATACAGTGGGTCTCTAACCCCCACTGCCCCAACAGCTATTAGGCCATGGGAAAATTTTACATTTTTTACCTTTTTCGAAATTAAAACTGTTTAAGTCCAAATATAAAGGCAATTGTAGAACAAAAGCCATTTACTAGACTCAGTATGACTGACCATAAACAACAACAACAAAAAAAAAAAAAAAAAAAAAAAAGAGAGAGAGAGGAGATTGGATATATGCAATTCAAACAAGGCAATGATGACAAAGATATCAAAGATGTATGGGTACAAATATTTGTGTTGTTTTTTATACCCCGAAGGAACTTCGGGTGGCATTTTAAAATCGCACTGTCCGTCCGTCCATCCGTCAGTCCGTCAGTCCGTTACAAATCGTGTCTCAGCGATCACTTTATAACTACAGAAGCAAATTTGATGAACCTTCACAGAAAGATGCAGCATAATGAGAAGGTGTGTCGCGCGCAAGACTTGGGTCCCTACGCCCAAGATCAAGGCCACAATTGGATCAAAGATCAAATTGTATCTCAAAATCGTGTCTCAGCGATAATTTCAAAACTACTGAAGCAAATTTGATTAAACTTCATAGAAAGATAAAGCATAATAAGAAGGTCTGTCGCGCACAAGAGTTAGGTCCCAACGCTCAAGGTCAAGGCCACACTTGGGTCAAAAGTCAAATTGTGTCTCAAAATTGGCTCTCAGCGATGACAAAGATATCTAAGGTGTATAGGTACAAATACATGTGTTTTTTAACAGTTTTTCAAGTGAGGAAACTTTAGTTACTTCCTGTTTTCTCCCGTGGACAAAGTGGCCTTTAACAATGGTGAAGGAAAGAGTTGGCTGATAGTGGATCAAATTATTTTCCCCTTTAAACTGACCCTTATTTACAATGGAGGCAAGAAGGTGCTTATCTTTGGCATGTACCGTTCACTATAAGACTATGCACTGACAGTAAAAAAGGAACAAAAACAACAACAAAATATAAACAACAAAGAAACGTACTGTAACAAAGGGGACAGTTAAAGAAGAACGGCCTTTATTCAGTCAGCTGTAAATTTACCGCACGTACAAACTGCTAAAGATTTGAGCCGCGACACGAGAAAACCAACAATGTGGTTGTGCGCCCAGCGCAGACTCAGATCAACCTGGGCATCTGTCCAGTCTGAGCAGAGTCTTCCCTAAACGCTTAAAGGGTAGCTAAGGGTCTAAGCTACCTTCATGCGGACAGAGAAGACTCTGATCAGGCTGGGCGGATGCCCAAGCTGATCTGAGTCTGCGCTGGGCGCACAACCACATTGTTGGTTTTGTCGTGTCGCGGCTCATTTGCGTATGCGAGGCCGGCCATCTGTATTTCTTATTCTGTAACAGATGCGGCTCTCAATCTGATTGGACGTAGGCGGCGTTATGACGTCGTTGACGCTGTTCCGCTGTAAGTAGACAAACTGCGTTTAAATGTTTTTTCTTCTGTTCAGCTGTAGCCCCTAACGCAAAGTTTTGGTCAAATAATAGATAGAAAGAAAGTAAATATAAGCAATAAACTTATTTTTTCTGGTGTTTATCGAAGTATAAACTACATTGGGTCGCAAGCAAAGTCTACATGATTCCATTCGAGGTTTACTTACTTTCCACGCGACCCAATGTAGTTTATACTTCTATATTTACATTCTTGGTGTATTTACTGAAAAAGGCCTATAGTAAACCATCGGAACGTAATGTAGTTTACATTCCAATAATTACAATGAGACACGCGACGTCAATTACGTCAAAATAAACAATGGCTCTCTACATTCTGATTGGACGTCAGCGACGTCCTGACGTCATGTATGCTGTTCTGCTGTTAGCAGAAAACTGCGTGTACATGTTTTACTGCTTCAATTTTAGCGCATATATAAGATTTTTCATGAAAGATTTGATTGAAATGAATGTAAATATAAGCAATGAACTTAGTTTTTCTGTTGTTTATCGACGTGTAAACTACATTGGGTCACTAGCAAAGTTTACATGAACCCCTTCGGGATTTATTCACTTTGCACGTGACCCAATGTAGTTTACACTTCGATAAACCTCAGAAAAATGAAATTCATTCCTTAAATAAACATCAGAAAATGAAATTCTTTCCTTGAATAATAATAAATGTTTGCCCTTTCCCAAAAAAATGTCAGCTTTCAAGTTTATAGAGCAATTCACTGCAATGTTCTGTATGGCTTTATATACACAGTTAAATTGAGCAATATTTCACTTGGCTCATCACGGAAATAAACCTCCTACATATAACAAAACCTCCATGATACATACATTCAGATTTTAACGTCAGTATCAATGGCATGGAAAGTTTGTTACCAAGGTGACATGACAACAAAAAAGCATTTTACGCGAAAATTTCTGTGAGTTTTCACTAGCCAAAGAAGGCGGCCTTAGCGCAAAATTTATTTTATATATAATAAATAAATTATTCTAAGAATAAATACTGGCTCCTTTGTGCATGATCTAATATATATTAGAAACTCTTTATTGTTAACATAGTCTGCCGCGTAAGAAACAACAGCATGGTTTATACACATTAACAAACGCAGTACGCAGTGGCTGCAAACGTATGGCGTAAATTATTGGATTAGTGGCGCTGTTGAGCAACAAAAAGAATAGTGAAAAGAACCCAAACATCGCGGGAACTTTCTGGTCAGGGCTTCCCAATTTAACAGTTAGCACCAATATATACGGCAGAACTGAAATGTTGGTCAGAAACAGGATAATACCTATTGTTGTGATAACCTTTGCCATTTGTTTGTCCCTCTTTGATCTGAACACAGATCCACTTCTGCTATGCGAATTGTTATTCACCATCTCTGCTAACTTGTTCTGTGTGCAACTATTGCTACTATGCTCAACCACTGTGGCATTTTTATGCCTATTTAATGTACCTGGCCTAGGTATATTTTCTTCTCGAATACGAACACTAGAAGCGTTTCCATTACCACCATTTTCAAGCTTATCAGTATTTCCTTGTGCGTCTGATATAAAACTAGATGTCGCTGTAGAGTTTGGACTGATATCATTTCGAAGAGCGTTCCTTGTTTTGGAAAACTTGACAGCTTCCCGTCTGTCCAATATAAGAATATTTTCTTTTGACGTTTTTGGCACAGCACAATGAAAAGAATCTTGAGCGGTTCTGACAGATTGATCAGCATGTGTATGTTTTGAATGCGACGCAATTTTGTTGTACTTTGGGTTAGTCTTATCTAAATCTCCACTGTTCACATGCAAACGGTCTGGACGTGTTGTCTTTCTGATGAATCTATCTGCCACACTTATCTGTCGACAAGTATACGTGGCAGTCTGTTTCTCTGTGGACATGTGTACAATACAAATGCTGCTGTTCTCTTTACGTTGCGAAATAATACCCGAAGATAAGTTCCGATCGCTATTTTCTAGAATATTACTGTTCGGATAAATCAGGCTTTTTACTCGTTTAAGATGCAGCGTCATCGCGCCGTACAACACTGACGTTGCCAGTACCGGAAGTGCTAGCACGAGAAGCATATAGAGATCCACTTTTCTACCGTTTGTTTTAAATAATTTACCCCATGTACATCTGTCTATAACTGGTTGCCTGTCAGACCAGAAGATCAAGGGGACAACGATAATTATAGAGGAAAGAGTCCATATTAAAACCGTTTGCAGGAGAACTGTTTTCGTCGATGGTTCCTGTGTTTCGACTGAACGCCTAATGGTATAAAACCTTATTATGCAAAACCGGAGTACGTTTAATGACGTAGCTGTTTGCGACGCCATGCATAAACCCATAGAAAGTATGCACTCATAAGAACTAACGTTGGTTTTAGCACTAGATATTAACGCCATCAGAATGGTAACACCAACTAAGAAGTCTATGATTATAATACTGAGAATGTTCTTTGATCGTGTGAACCAAGTTTCACGTCGACTAATCCAGAAACAAATTATTAAAAGTCCGTTTAGAAAAAATACCCACAGGCAAATACAAAAGCAGCCGACCACTGCGACCAACATAGCAACACTTAATTTTTTTTCAACCATTCCATTTTGAGTGGAAATGTTTGTGAAGTTCTCCATTTTGGATTCCACAGTGTTCCTCTAAAATTTTATCAGTGACATATAAAACTGAAGATGATCTAAAACCACCATCTAAAGCCACTTTTCTGTGCCGAACATATCCCCAACCGACACATACAACGCTACCACAATGCAGTGTCAATATTATTGATGTTACGCCAAACAATGCGTCAACTGCTATACAAAGTCTTGCCGTTGTACTGACGATTACACAGCTTTGCTTTGACGTCGTATGTCTTGTACAGCAAGAATAATCAATTCTAAAATAATCAAGTTCCGTCACCTTGTCTTTTAAAAATATATGTATACACGCGTTGGAATTAAATCATGAACAGTCAAATCCGCTCGATACATTTTGAAGTCAAAGCGTTTTTTCAAACTTCTGATATTTCAAAGTTGGTTTTTCGGTCCCAGAAACGTCACTTTTAGAAACCAACAATTAATTTACTTTGAGATACATGTACCAGTAGTTTGAGATGACAAGAGTCGAAATGTGAAGAAAAATATTGAATGTATCTCAATTATTATCTTCATATGAGCCGCGACACGACAAAACCAACAATGTGGTTGTGCGGCCAGCGCAGACTCAGATCAGCCTGGGCATCCGCCCAGTCTGATCAGAGTCTTCGCTGTCCGCATGGAGGTAGCTCAGACCCTTAGCTACCCTTCAAGCCGTAAGCGAAGAGTCTGGTCGGACTGGGCGGACACCCAGGCTGATCTGAGTCTGCGCTGGGCGCACAACCACATTGTTGGTTTTCTCACGTCGCGGCTCATATAAGAGCTTACTTTGAGATATCAGTGTTTAAGATAACAAGAACCAACTGCAACTATTAGCAAATCCTATTTTTGTTTCTTCTTCTTCTCTTTAGATCCTGTGTTGAGGAAAGAAATGCTATCTAAAATATAAGTATATATATGGCAACAACACGTAAAAGTCTATAGTCAAAGACACTAGTGATCTATTACCTATATATTTCCGCTGTATCACTAAAGCCGAGAATACATGATAACAAGAAAAAACGATAGTGTTAATTTTTTGTTCTAAATAATCATGATTTATTGAGCACTTTGCCATGGAAACGAATGCTGCATGTATAAATTATTATTCTTATTTCAAAAGTTAACACCTGCCTACAAGTTAATGAATACTGCGCTTCCGAGAAGCATGCTACGCACAAAACTCTGTTATGTATTTCGACAAGTAATATGCTCTTGATTTCGATCTTCTAAAGTCTCCGGCTGTATTTGTGGTGTTTTAATGCACTGGACTCATGTTTGTTTGAGAGAACGCGGGTCCGATCCCGGCGAAGGTGCTGATTCTTCACTACAGTACCGGAAGCGCAAAACCGTACATGCGCTTCGCAAGAAATTCGCGTTCAAAACGCGTTCGAAACGCGTATTTTTCAAACGCGTTTTGCGATTTAGAAACGCGTTTGTGAAAGAACCAATCAAATTGCTGCATAAAATCGCGAATAATCGCGTTTGAACGCGAAAATCTCTTTAGCCAATCAGAACTGCGATTCCAGTTCGCGTTTTTCGTTACTTCGCGTGCTCACGCGTTCGGCGTCTAGACCAATGAAAATTGCGTTTGTTGAACGCGTTTCGGTCTCGTATAGACTGGTTCCTAGCTTCGTTGACAATTCTATTGAAAATCTGAGAACCAACTAAATTTGATAAGTACTAAAAGTAGGGTTTGCCTTTTTCCCAATTATTTTCGACGAAGTATATAAAGAAAATTAGATCTATAGAAATAATAATGAAATCCCGGTGCCAGGTTCAGGGCTGAAAACAACACATTATTCTAGAACTTGAAATTATTTAAATTTAAGCCCTTTGTGACTCTCAAATTCCCTCAAAATTATGATAAAAGCTTGAGGGAATAAACTTTTTCAGCGTCAACGGATTCCGCAAGTTACAGCGGAAACAGGAAAACGATCCTAGTCATAAATTTTGCATGAAATCGTATTCGTTGGAGTCGGACGGTTTGAGTGTGAGGCAGCCAGAACCAGAGACCCTCCCCTCCAAAAATATTTAACAGGAAAGGCAACATCATACTTCTAGGATCCCCTCCCCTCTCCCCACTTCCCGACACACACACACACACACACACACAAAAAAAAAAAAAAAAAGACATGAGACCCTAGTCCCCCAACCCTCTTGAAAATCTTACTACATCTGAGGAAACTTTGTTTCGTACTGAACAATATATTCTAAAAAAGAAAGAAAGAAAACAGATCCCATTTGCATTGATTGGACACAGACTCGATCGGCGCCAAGATCAGGAGCACCATGCGGCCTCTTGGAGACATAGAACAGCGTTTTTTTTCAATTCTCATAACGTTCCCCAGGATGCTCAGGGTTGCACATTTCTGGCACCGAGTCTCTCTGTCCGTTGTCCCCAAAATGTGGGTAAGTCTAATCCGGGCGTTTGACGTTCCCAGCTTCCGGAAATTTTTTAAACAATTATGATTCTGGCGAGGATGTAAACAACCAACCAACGATCTAAACAACGAGACTACTGCTGCAAATGCGCCATACCGTCACGATGCAGGTCCAAAATGATGTTTTGGATCGCAACCGAAAATCTCATCTTTAATTCCGGTTACCTCAAAAACTGCAAACAATACTTCAATACTTTGAACGAAAATATATTATGAGACTTACTGCGAACACAATATAATTAAAGCACAGAAAACGAACTTAAAATATTTATATGAAAACAAGATGACTCTGTTTATAAATCCAATTGATAATTCACTTTAAAACGCTGCAAAAATACTGATAAATTGTGATGCGCGTACGATCATGTTATGGCTGCTTCGTACGCGTTTTGATAGAAGCGTTTTGATTGGCTTATTATGAATCGCGATTTTCGCGTTATCTACGTCACAGAGGAACGCAAATGAACTTTTCTGATTGGTTAAGTTATGCTACGCGATAATCGCGGATAACACGCGTTTCGCATGGGTTTCTCGGGAAGCGATTTGATTGGATATTTGGAAAACGAGATAAACGCGAAAAACGCGAGTCAACGCGTTTCAAAACGCGTTTCATACACACGCACGAAAAACGCGTTTGACACGCGTTCAAAACGCGAAAATTGTACGGTTTTGCGCTGCCGGTACTGTAGCATCTCAATTATTCCACCTCATCACTATCTCGCCGAGTTTTCCATCAACCCGCTACTAGTATAAATACTGTTGATAGGGACATTGAACCCCAAACTCATCAACACGTGCATAATGCCATTCGTTTCAGCGCTGAATGTACCCTAATGTGCTTAAATATTGGAACACCTAAAACCATTAATTTTCCATTTGGGACAAATTCCCGTTGTTTTTAGGTGTCCCAATACTTAAGCACTTTAGGGTATGTGTTTGAAGTGTCCCTTTAACATAGCCAGTCTGGAAATTGCGACAAACCATGTAGATTATAGCAGAATTAGATCTATAATAAGCGACCACGGAGTCATGAACTCATTAGAATTCGAAACGTCCTTGTGAAGTTTTACACATGCTCCCCTTGCACCTCCGCACCCACCCTGCTAAAGGAAAAATGTGGCGATCCATAAAGCTGCTTACCATACCCTTTCTGCAAGGAACAAATAAAAACTGGATTAAATTTCCAGTTTTGCATAAAATCAACATATCAAAATAATAAAAGATGGCAGCTTCTATTCTACTCTATTTTCCCATACCCTTGCAAGTGGGGAAAAGCCAGAGGTCTTTGCACCAATCCCTTTCCATCTGGTCCTGGCAAACTATAATTTGTTGGTTTAAACAGTATTTATTTGTTGAAAAATGTGGTGATATTATATATACTATGAGAATAAAGGATTTGGACGGAAGCTCAAAGCTTATAGAAACCTTTTTTTAACATAAAAGCACAAATGTGAAACCTCGACTATCAGGCAATTTTGCGGAATGTGTTAAGTTAGGCTAATGACTGGCATAATGCGATGCTTTAGGTTCCATGTGACTGTCTGTAGCCATATTTGGAGACGTAAAGTTCCGTTATGGCGCATTAAATATTTTGCCTCACAGAGTATGATCGGCAACTACATGTAACTAAATGGTTTGCAATACTAGGTGTTACTTCCCGTTGTCCATGTTCAAGACATCTCTCTAACTAATAATACGCCTACATCATAAGAAAACCTTACATAACTGGTCATTTCATATGAAATTTAAGCAAAAGGGCCAAGCAAAAGGACCATATGAAATGACTAAGAGTGTAAGTCTCTGTTTATCACATGACCCTTTAAAATGGGATTTGTGGCCTTCAAAATGATTATTATTTCAATAAGAAAACGCATTGCTGACACGGTCGTTGTCAATGACGTTACATGTTCGCGCCGAAATATCATTACACGTGAGGTTATACGATTTTTATGACACTACGTTATCCACGGAATAACAGTGACGTCATATGATATAATGCAACTGTATCATATTCAATGCCTTTTTCCGAGCGACACTCTTTCTACTAATTTACTCAGCTGGTCCGAGAAAAGTAGATCTTGCTAAGATTAATACGTACACATTGAGGCCTCCTAGGAAGGGGATAGTCTTTCATTGCATCCTACAAGCAATCTCCAAAGTTCTCTAAAATTATTTCCACATGCTCTCTTAACTTATTTTTTGGCCCTTTTCCTTAAATCCCTCATATAATGCGGCTGCTTCCCAGCTCCCAAAAATGTTGACGCATGTTCTCTAAAACGTTTTTGATTTTGATTCACAATAATCGGAACTGCATAATACTAAAAGTACATGACATTTAGCATAGATTTAATAAATAGAGAATAACATGTTCGTGTCTTTTAATATCAATTTTATCAGGCGAAACCAGAAACAGCGTAGGAATGGCGAGGCTTGTCGAGCCAGTCCCAAGTGTTTCTGGTCGAGCCTGATAAACTTGATATCAAAAGACTCTTCCATGGTTTCCTATTTATCATGCATCATTAGAAGATTTTGCGGCGTAAAGAGCGGCAAACAAATGATAACGCAGTTTTGTTGGAACTGGCTGACGTCGCGATTGCATTATGCCGTAAGTCGGTGACGTCAATTAACCAATGGAAAGTTGATATCACGGCCAACAATAGTATACAGCCAATCGTCTTCAGAGATCGCTCTTAAAGACATGACCTGATAACATTCGCGCAAGCGCAGTTCTACAGTGACATGATATCACACTGTGTTATCATACCCCTGTTATCAGTGGAATTTTGCAACAGGTGCATGATAAATAGAGGATCTTATACGAGTGGTCATTTCACATGAAATTTATGAAATGAGCCTTCGGCGAGTTTCATAAATTTCATATGAAATCACCACGAGTGTAAGATTCTGTTTATCATATGGCCCTTTAAAATGGGATTTTAACACATTCAAACTTAACATCATTTCAATACGAGAACGCATTGTTGACATGGACGTTGTCAATGACGTTTTACGTGTACGCGCCAAAGTGTTATTACACGTGTGGTCATACGATTTTTATGACACGACGTTATCCACTGAATAACAGCGACGACATATGATAAAACATCATTTTCCCAGCATTGACATTCTGCAGGGCTCAGAAGAAAAGAATGTCAGAACGCCAAAAACGCGTTTCATAAATGTCATATAAAATGACCACTCGTGTAAGATCCTCTGTGTCATAACAACGATAAGGCAAAAATCCGAATCTGCAAAGTTAACTTCAAACGGTCCGCCAAACTGCTATAGGCGTAAATTAGTTGAGTAACTTGGTATGGGAGAAACCAATCGATATTCTGCAGGAGGATGGAGTGGAGAGATGCGATGGGCTGGTCGAGCACGCGCAAAACGTTGAATCAACAGTGAATAAACGTTGATGCAACTTCGTTATTTTGATTCAATGTTTATTCAACATCGCCGTGACCGATTCGGGGTTGCAGTTGTGTTTGTTTTCGTCACAGATGCAAACCCAGAAAAGTGTTTTTGAGCAAACGTAAAGCAGTAAACCAGTTTGTTCTTTACCTGTTTTCCTCTATACAAACAACGTTTTATATACTGGGAGGCAAAATAAAGTATACACTTTTTGAACGTCCATAGTTTACTTATTTTTCACGGCTCCGGTCTGAAATTCTGCATGCTTTATTTTTACTCAGTGTTAATCAGTGTAATATAGTAAAATTACTGATTGAAACGCTTGACTAGCGGCACTTAACGTACATGCCGGTTTTGCACGTTTCCCACGTGCAGCAAAATGGACAACACGATTTTGCTGTACACCTGCATTTGAAATTTCGGGTGATTTTCTTAAAAAACACAACGTTTGCGTTGAATTTGAAGGATGAAATTGCTCCCTGTGGCAAGCATGATTCATATATGCAGAGGCAAAAGAAATGGTATATTTTTAAGCGCCCGTATTTTTCCTATTATTCACCGGTTAGGTCTAAAAATCTGCACGGTGTATCATTCCTCAAAGTGCAATAATGCGGTATTGTAAGATCACTAAATGCCTCGCTTCACTTGCGACACTACATGTACATGTTGGTTTTGCACTTTTTGCACGTGCATCATATTAAACGGTACAATTTTACTGAAAAATCAGTGTTTGCATTTTCGGTCGTTTTTCTAAACAAACAAGTAATTGCTTCATTCACATCACGACAATGCTTTTGGGTGCTGAAAGAAGGCGTTACGAATTGACCACTTAATGCGGTTCGTAGCTGGTTGACTGATATACACTAATGAGGAAAAAGTTCGAAACCGGCACATACGTTCAGTGCCGCTCGTCAAACGTTTCAATCAATAATGTTACTATACCACATTGATCTACCTTGAGTAAAACTAATTTATGCAAAAGTTTAGGCCTGAGCCAAGAGAAATGAGTAAAATATACTAAACAAAAAAAAAAAGAAACGTTACATGCACTTTCAATGCGCGTTTTCTTTGAACTGAATCAAGATTTTGCCAAATTTATTTTATATCTAACTGTCAAAAAGTATTCGTATTTCAGAAAATGAATATCACAACATAAGCTGCGAGATTATTGTCTCCAGATTAGTTTAATTCAATGAGGGGTCAGAATTTGAAAGTGCTATTTTGAGGTGCTTTTTGAAGTTCCGTATTTCACTCAAGTTATCAGCCCATGTGAGCAGATCACTTCTGAGACGTTTATCAGGCACTAGTTGTTACAAAAACGGTCCAATTAGTTGCTTCCAAATGGTTGATTAAACATTTTCATCATGAACCATTATCTGGTCAAATTTTTTTACCATCTCCTGGTAAATGACGTCACACATTTTTACTTACTTACTGTCGCATGGTTGATGACATGACGTCTTAATAGCGGACGGTTTGTGAAGTAACCTCAACTGTTTGATGGCAAGCTAACGAAAATAGCAGCCCAGTCAACTGGACTTTTAAATATTATACAATAGATTAAAACAATTGTTGAATCTTGTTTCGGTTAACATTAAGTGTTATTGAACAGTAAATTCATGATGACTTCCGCTTCGCGTCGGTCAGTTTGATGTTTACTGTTCAATGACACTGCTTGTCCATCTCAACAAACGTTAATAATTCATTAATGTCCTTAATTCCTTATTGTCAGTTGTCAGAAATGATGGTACATTTCTTTTACTGAGCTGTAGTACCTGCATGCATTAGGTTTGCAAGCAGACATTATGAGGGTCCCCACACAACAGTGTGGTTTGCGTATGCTGGTCTGTAAGGTAAATTAATAAGCAATGATCAGGGCTCCCTCAAAGCCAAAAGGGAGGAAGTATATACATAAATTGACAACAGTTCACGAAAGACAAGGGGCTGTATTTATAAAACGACTTAAGTGATTGCTATGCTATGCAGTCTGAAAAAGACTGTTCCTCAAGAGAAAATTTCATAGTTGAAATTTAGCAACCGAAAAGAGAGGACGTGTATTTCATGATCAATTGATTTAACAGGAAATTGTTTAAACGGGTGAAGATAAGTATTTATAATATTTTATCCTGTGTAGTTCATCATGCTTGATGTTGTTCTTTTAGGGCATTCTTTCATTAGCCATTTTGAACGTTATGTTAATGAAGATGATTCTCGGCACAACTTGGGTCTTGATCCCAGTCAGTATAGGATTCGCTTTAAGGGCTTGAGTGGGTTAAGCTTCGAGCAGCTGCAACGTTTGCGATAGGAAGAAGTAATTGTCCGAGGGGCTGGGATAGTTTATTTAGATATAGGTACAAATGATTTGGCAGACCCAAGTTATGACCCAAAACGTTCGCAAGGGATTTATGCTCGTACGCTGAGTACTTGCAAGTAGGCTTCAATGTTCAAAAAGTCATCATAGGCCAAATATTATTTAGGGAGGTACTTCCTTATGACATGTTTAACGACCATGTTGTTTCTGCAAATAAAGAAATTGCTTTACGGGTGGCGGCATTGCCAAAAATATACTTTTGGCATCATAGAGGTTTTTGGAACCCGACTGCATCTGTATTGGTTCACTCAGGCCGTTATCCGGGGGTGCACCTTAAGCAAGAAAGCCATAGAAAATACTTGCGATCTGTAAGGGATGCGATTACTAGGGTGTCGAGGTGGTAATGTTATTTGAAACGTTTATTTACGTATTAACTCAGGGTCTATGATTTTATTAGAGATGCTTGTTTTGTTATTTACATTATCGTAGGCGTCTGAAGGCTTGTATTTTGTCCCGGCCACAAAAAAAACAACAACATAATTGTACATGTTGTTGTACATGGATTAAACGGTATAGCCGTTGTTGTACATGGATTAAACGGTATAGACGTTGATTGCTGTTGTTTGTGGAGGGTCGAGATGCTGGCTATGGGTACTGTCTACAGTTTATATTTTATTTTATGTATTATGGGCGCAGTATGTGTCAGACATTATGAAGCCCATGTGTTATTTATGGTTGAAGTTTGCAACGGCTTGATGTTATAGTGAGAGGCTCATGGAATATGAGATTTGTCCCTAGAAAATTGCCGTTGCTTCACACATTGATGTGGCTCACGTGATGTGAGGTTTAAGATTTTATCTGTATTAAAGTAAATATTGTAAATGGAGTTATGTTTTGTCATTGTTCAGGATAATTGGGTGCCTGAAAGCACCATATTTTAAAGATGAATGGGGATTTAATATGACAGATGTCTTTTTGAAGATTACATGAATAATGGTTTGCTTATTTATGATGCGGATTAGACGCAAATTAACATAGTATAGGACATGAGGCTTAGCTTTATTTGCACATAAGAACTGTAACATTTAATTTATAATACAATTGTTTATTTGAAATTGTATTGGCGAAGCTTTTATTTTTCGTTCTCTTTTGTGATCGCATAAACCAAGCTCTAATGCAAATACATTGTAGTATTCACGGTCATAATTTTGTAATGCTAAATTAGGTTGTATAGAATTATTATTATTATTATTTGTTTAGTTTGATCGTTTAAAGGGAAGCCAGTATAATTAAAATCTTAAAAAGTTCCTTCAAGAGCAGAGAATACATACAGAAGTAGGAACATGGGCCAGACTACGTAGTTTCGGCTAATAAAGCCTCGTCAGTGACCCTGACAATATCTGGTGACGAAACCAGAAAAAAGCATACTGTAATTTCTTAATTTTAATTGGGCAGTCATTCAAAGACTGATTAGTTCCAAAAAGATCCAAATAATATAAAAGACGATGATCTAGAATAATAGTCTTCATCGACCTCAAATTTTAGATTTCTCAGAATCTATCCTCTGATCTCAAAGGATGTAAACAAAATATAATCTGCACTATGGATGATGTACGGGGAGACTTTTTACGGCCTCCACACGGCACAACACTAAGTCTGTTCTCTCTTTATGTTAAAATATTAACGAGGTGTACATGCATAAGGTATGGTAATTACATGTAGTTTGTTTATTAGCTTCAGAATGCCTCCTAAGAGGAAGCGTCAGGTAGAGTTGCGCGAGCAAGTGGCCACTAGGCGAAGTAAAAAGGCTCGTACAGACCAGGAGCCGACTGAAGCCACGGTTTTTAATGACAAAGAGACAGGCAATAATGTGCCACTGGACTGACTGGCGGATATAATGATTACTAAGATGATCGATAGAGGGCTGATATTTCAGCAGCCAAATACGGGGGCAGGTACAAATGGCAACGATAGGGAACAAGAAGTACTGGCAAGGCCCGAGGAACAAACAGAACACGTGACCCCAAATCCAATTAGTGAGGTGGAAAATACAGCTGGTGAATCTGTGGATAAACTATTTAATTGTATGCCAGCTGATTCTAATGCGATGCCATTATCTCAATGTCACACATACGGTTTAACGCTCAGTGCTTTAGTACCAGATAAAATTAAGTCGCAAATATGGGATAAAAAATATATTAATTTATCCCAATTATACCAAATTCAAAGTCGCGGAGAAATTAAGCAGGACTTTGCGGTAAACATATCAAATCAAGGTCCCTCAACAGTAGTCAAAGTGCAGTCTAAACAGCTGCAGGGTACAGACCTAACCATAGGACAGTGGTTAACTGCCTTTCATTGTTATATGGACGTTTATATTCAGAAATTCCCAAATGAGGCTTCCGGTCTGTTAGCTTACACAAATTTGATTCGTGACTTAGAACGCACATGTGGGCAGCAAGCTTTCAATTTTTATGACCGCTCGTTTCGGTCACATAGACAGACACAAAATCTTCCATGGGGACAGATGCATGGTGAGCTGTGGAACAAAGCCGCTTTAATGGCATTAGCCAATAGCAATGCTGTTCGAGCCAATTTTCGCCCTGGGTCTGTTGTGGGCAATCGTAAGGTATGTTTCAAGTATAACAGTGCTCGTGGTTTGATAGACGGCCATGTAATTTTAGTCATGTATGTGGATTTTGTTCCAAGAGTAACCATTCACGGGTCAATTGTTATGCATTAGCTAGAACCCAGCGTGACCATGCATCAGTACCCCAGGAATCTCAGCATACTTCAGTTGATGCTCAAGGTAAAAATGTGTCATTATTTAGTAGTCAAAAGCAGGGACAGACCGCACCTGTTAGCACACAGGGCAATACGCCAGCCATTTCTCCACGTGCGCCGCCATTTCGTAAATCAAATGGATCATGAAATGCCTACACCAGTTAAAGCTGAACGACTGCGTTTTTTCTTGCTAACTATGATGCAAATGAACTAGATTTTTTATATCAGGGTCTCGCTTTTGGATTTCGAATTCCGTATCAAGGGTCTCTTATTTCGAGAATATCGCGTAATCATATCTCTGCAATCAATAATCCATTGGTAGTTAGCCGAATGATAAATGAAGAAATTATTGCTGGCAGGGTCCGTGGTCCCTTTACAGCTCCTCCATGTGATCCAATAATTTGTTCGCCTTTTGGCTTTGATTCCGAAACACGAGGCTGGGTCCTTTCGTTTGATTCATGACTTATCATTTCCTCGTTTAGAGTCGGTTAACGCAGGCATTGATAAAATGGATAGCCAGGTTGTTTATGATAATATTGATACTGTTATCTCGCATATTAGACGTTTTGGCAACAATGCATTAATGGCGAAAACCGACATTTCAAATGCATTTCGCTTACTTCCTATTCATAAAAACGATAGGCATCTTCTTTGCTTTACTTGGCCTGATGAGAATGGGGCTGTACAATTTTTTATGGATTGTGCATTACAAATGGGATTGTCGGCTGCATGTCAGTGTTTTGAGCGTTTTAGTTCTGCATTACAGTGGATCATGACCGCCAATTTTGGGGCAGTTATGAGTCATATTTTAGATGACTTCTTCTTCATTGGTCCTGCAAAGTCAAATAAATGCTACAACGATTTAGCTACGTTTGTGTCCTTATGTGCAGATATTGGCATACCCTTGAAACAGGAAAAAACAGTTTGGCCTACAACAAAACTAGTA
Source organism: Ctena decussata (assembly GCA_963989385.1). Classification (NCBI taxonomy): domain Eukaryota; kingdom Metazoa; phylum Mollusca; class Bivalvia; order Lucinida; family Lucinidae; genus Ctena; species Ctena decussata. The sequence continues at coordinate 1,462,259 of OZ022507.1, read as the reverse complement.
ATTTATGGTATTGAGGTGGTTTCAGTAGAAATGGTCAGCAGGTTTCCTGAAGAAAAAGTATAAAAAATCAATGACTTGCTGAAAACGTTTTCAAAAAGAAAGAAGGTTACTTTGAGAGAACTGCAGTCACTGTTAGGTTTGCTAAATTTTGCCACAGGGTGTGTTGTTCCTGGTAGAGCATTTTTGCGCAGACTGTATGATCTTACTATTAATGTTTCAAATCAAATTTTTTTCGTTAGATTGAATAATGAAGCTAGAGCAGATTTAGCAGCCTGGGAATTGTTCATGTCTGGATTTAATGGAAAGCATGTGCTTTTGTCAGATGATTGGGTTGCGTCTGATGTTCTTCATTTGTACACTGATGCTGCTGCTTCAAAAGGTTGTGCTGCTGTATTAGGAAACCAATGGTTTATGCAAGCTTGGCCAGCTGAATTTACTAATTTTCATATAAACATTCTAGAACTATTTCCCATTGTTCTTGCTGTCGAATTGTGGGGTTCTTGTATGGCTAATCAGAGAATATTATTTTTGTCAGATAATGAAGCTACAGTGTATGTGGTTAATAAAATGACATCAAAGGATCCAATCATGATGAAATTAGTACGGCGTTTAGTTGTGGCAACCATGAAATTTAATATTCTTTTTCGATGCAAGCATGTGCCCGGAAAAACGAACGACGTCGCGGATAACCTGTCCCGTTTTCGTTTCCAGGATGCCAGGAAATGGGCTCCATGGTTAGACATCAACCCATGTATACTTCCAGCAGATATGCTACACATTTGACCCATGATGCATCAAAAATAGTCATGGCATCTTTGGACAACAAGACGAGGTCAGCATATTGGAAGGTGTGGCATAGGTTTACAGATTATTGTCATGCAAATAGTGTGATCGTTTCCCTACCAATACCTGTGATTTTATTGCTTAACTTTCTTACCAGTTTATTTCATTTAGGTTATCAACCTTCAACAATTGCTTCACATGTTTCTGCAATAGCTTTCATACATAAGATTCAGGAATTTCCTGACCCCACATCATCTTTCGTGGTACGTCAGTTTTTAACGAGTTAGAGGGTTATCATGCGAACCGAACAACCAACTAAATGTTTTGTACCACTTCAGAAACTGAGGGTGAGGTTGGGCCTGTAAAATCGATTTAAGCCCCCCAGTAATTCATTACTGACCGTTCCAAGGCGGTAGTTCTGTTGTGGTTCTTTGTTGCCTGTTTTTGGTGTCAGAGTTTCTGTGATGTTTTACCTTATGTATGTTATTATTATTTTTGGTTCGGTTTGGGTTGCTGAGTGGCCACCTTTTGGGAACAAGCTGCTCACTCGGTTGGCCATATGTTCTCTGTATCTTGATTATTTGTAATCTGAGTTGTTTCCAACTATGGTTTGAGGGCTGGATTTGGATTTTGATTGTTTCAGTTCCTGGTCTTTGCATACTTTTTACTTTAAAAGGGGCTAAAAAATTAAAGGGTTCAGCGTTTGACATGCGTTTACCGATAACCTCTAATATACTGCAAAACATGATTTTGGCAATACCTAAGGCTGTCATGCTGTTTTCACAAAGATCCTTATTGAAAGCAGTTTTCTTGTTAAGCTTTAACGCTTTTCTTAGGATGGATGAAATTTGCATTAAACACAGCTATTCCCCAAGCCTTGTCATTCAAAGGAAAGATTTAAGTTTCATCTACGAATCTGGTTCGGTTGTCGGTGTGCGCATAGTATCAGAAAATTCAAAAATAATATGAAACAGTTGCCCATGACGCTTATATTACCGATGAATCATGGAAGTAAGGTATGCTGTCCAGTTCGGGCTCTGCAGGCTTATCTTTCAGAATATGTCCACAATTCGGGACCATTGTTTCAGTTTCAAAATGGCTCCCCGGTCACATATGCATTTGTGTCTGAAAAAATGCGCATTATCATTTCTTTCTTGGACTAGATCAAAGTAGATATAAACCCCATTCTTTTCGAATTGGCGCAGCGACATCGGCATACTGTCAGGGTGTATCGGAAGAGGATATAAAGCGCATGGGCCGCTGGGAATCAAATGCGGTTCAAAGATATATACGTATTAATTGTTTTTCTTTTTCAAAAACAGTCGTGCAAAAGAGCTGAGTGATATAGCATATATGAATCAAAATCAGGAAGCTGTCTGTCCCTTCTTGCGACTTGTTGTTAAATACATATAAGATGGTGACGTTATTAGGAAAAGTGAGAAGTCTGAACAAGTCTGCTCTCTCACGCGGAGGCCAGTATAAGTCTGCTCTCAGGTGACATAATGATTATATATTTTTACTTCAGAGGCCAGAAAAAGTCTGCTCTCATTGTCATATGATCGTTGTTGTTACACTTATGGTGAGGTCAGTATAAGGCTGCTCACCATGAGACGTTTATTTTCTGTGAAATCATTTATGTATAGGATATATTTGGGATACATTTCTTTATTTGTCATCAGATTTAATGGGTGGAGGCCAGAAAAAGTCTGCTCCTATTATTAACTCGTTTTTCACTCTACCTGTTTTTACTATAGGGTTCATAAATGATCAGTTATTATGTTATATAATCAGGGCTAGGTATGTTAATTTGGAGATGTATTTTGTTATTTTGTCATAAGATTTAATTGCTGGAGGCCAGAAAAAGTCTGCTCTTAATATTAAATCTTTTTTCAATCTCCGTGATATTTAATATAAGATTTGTAATGGGTCAACATCATGCATTTAAAAGTAGTCAGTTCTGAGTGTTCTTTTTATTGACTTTTCACGTGATTCACAAATAATGTTTGTTTGACAAGGAAGGTCCTCGGGTGGGGCGGCAACCTGCTTCAGGCTTTGCAAGCTGGTTGCATATGGCGCTTTGTATGCCCACCTTTTCGGTTGATGTAGGTTGAGAAATCAAAATGTGTTTGGTCTAACTTTATTCTAATCATGTAAATATTTATATATTGATTTTGTCATTGTTTTCTTACTTCAATATCGTCATTTATGATATAAATGACATTTCCACGAGAAACGTGTCTTTTGTCATTTGCTACTTCAAACGAGCTCGGCCCTTCCTTGTCATTATGCATCGGATGCATTACAAATGATGGTACATTTCTTTTACTGAGCTGTAGTACCTGCATGCATTAGGTTTGCAAGCAGACATTATGAGGGTCCCCACACAACAGTGTGGTTTGCATATGCTTGTCTGTGAGGTAAATTAATAAGCAATGATCAGGGCTCCCTCAAAGCCAAAAGGGAGGAAGTATATACATAAATTGACAACAGTTCACGAAAGACAAGGGGCTGTATTTATAAAACGACTTAAGTGATTGCTATGCTATGCAGTCTGAAAAAGACTGTTCCTCCAGAGAAAATTTCATAGTTGTAGGGAATCTCCTTCATAGAAATTCATACTTAGCAACAGCATAGCACATATTTAAGTCGTTTTACAAATACGGTCCCAAGGACGGTATACCGAATGAACAGCTCAGACAGACGGTCGGTCATTCCGCTACGTGGTAACCGCAACTGAAAACAACGGTAACATTAATATTTACCTGATAACTAAATTTACAAAACAAATCAGAAAGCAGTAATACAGGTGACCATATTGCTAGAAGACCACAGACAAATGGATATAAGAACACGTAGCATTGAGGAACAATAACAGAAGTAACATCTTGGAACGGTCAGTAATAGATTATTTGGGAGTGGTGGATGGAGGAGGGGGGGGGGTGCTTGAACTAGTTTTACTGGACTCTGCTCCTGAAGTGGATCGAAACCATTTGTAAACTGTTTTGTCCGCATGAAGGTTCTCTTACCAATCAATGAATCACCACAGGAAACGAAGAAATCACGGATAAAAACTTTGATGAATAATACGCCACAATCAGAGGCTATGTCTAAAGATCACTAATGAGATAAAAGTTTTGGTTTAGCAATGATTACAGAATTTAAACGGGCAGGAAAGGCGACTAGAATCAGAAAGATATATGTACTTTATCCACTAATTGCAGGCTCTTATTAAGTACATCGGTACGCATTTTCAAAGTCTGAGGAATGTACAAGGTACCTGGAAATGCTTGTAATAGTCAACTCTCGATATCTCGAAGTCGAACTTCAGTAAAAACTACTGATATCTCAAAGTGAATTTTCTGGTACCAGAAAATTTAGTAAATTTTCTGGTACCAGAAAATTTACTTTGAGATATCAGTAGTTTGAGATAACAGTAGTTGAAATGTAAATAAGAATATGAAATATATTCTTTAATTAAGAAGATACTTTGAGATAACAGTGTTCGAGATATCGGGAGTTGACTGTATATCGTGAAAATTCTTAAACTTGGGACACCTAAAATTATTGCCGTAACTAACTTATACGAGGGGCGTTCGAAAAGTAATGCAAATGACGTAATTTCTCGGTAACCAATATAAAAACAGAACTTATGATTGCAAAAACACATAAAGCTATGATATGCGTAGGAAAGTCTGCAAACACGGTGTATTTTTTTAAAAAGGGCGCATTTTTATCATCTTTGAAAGAGGTATACCCTAAAGACACTGCAGAATTTTAGTTTAGTAGGCCGTAATTTATATATCGTCAGTCTTTGATTTGTTTTTATTTCTGCTACTTAAAGACAATGCCCAGGCAATGTTGTCCTGTAAATATCGTGGAAATTATTTTAAATCTGGGTTCCATACTGGCCCGGGAATATGGATTATGTAGCAAATCCATAGTAGCAAATTCACCCTTTCTACCAAAAATTAAATGATCTCGTAATGAAAACAAGTGTATTAGCATTCAAAATCTTGTCAGCAAGAGCATTTATATGGGTCAACGAAAACCTGTCAATAAATTCAAATTAATGCCAAAAACGAAGCCTCTACAAGCTTTTAAAAATGACGTTAACGTATATTTCAATAACGTCATAAGAATTGCGCATTGCATTGCCAAGAATAAATCGATAACAGTTGCCACCCTTCTAACTTTTGTATGAATATTGTAGGCAACAATGGACAAGCAACTGACAAAGATTAATTTTGTATTTGCAATGATATTTGACTTGAATGCCCAACACTGAAATGATTTTACATATGAAAATAGCCCAGTGGTATGACAGGGGCCTAATAATATGCGTTGTAAGACAATATGGAAAGGTGTCTTTGTACAGCGTTTGATATCATTGTAAAGACAAAATGTAGTGTTTTCAGCATTTTTTACCTCGCATTTGTACCCAGTTTTCCCCTAAACAAAGTTATAAGGCCATTTGCATTACTTTTCGAACGCCCCTCGTACATGGGACCTTTTAGGTTTACAATGCAGTAATGTGACCAAAAATACAGTTGGAATAGCAACAGTGCAGGCTACGAAGCAGTCAGTCTGTTCTTGATCTGTTCTGTTTGCACAGATTTATTCATCTCTATACTTATTTCTTGTTTGCGGAGGTATAACTGAGGCTATTGACGTACTTTGTCGTTGTCACTTAAGCTCCTTGAAAACATTTCTTTTGTAAAATTCTGAAAGCACAGGTCCTTTGAGAGCAAGAAATAACCGAGCACATGGAAATACAGAAAACGATTTATTTATTTATTTATTTTTCTTTTTTAAACGTTACTGTATATGGACATACCACCATGTGTTTCTACTATTCTTACAAAGAAATACAACTATTGAGACTCTCTATTTGATTTCCTTGACAAAGAAATCCCTCCAAAAGAGGATCAACTCTAAAATGAAAGAATTTGCTCCCCTAAGAATTTACCCTATTGACAATGAAGCAAAAGTGAAGTACATAGTTTTGAGCCGCGACACGACAAAACCAACAATGTGGCTGTGCGCCCAGCGCAGACTCAGATCAGCCTGGGCATCCGCCTAGTCTGATCAGAGTCTTCGCTGTCCGCATGGAGGTAGCTTAGACCCTTAGACTGATCAGAGTCTGCGCTGGGCGCTCAACCACATTGTTGGTTTTGTCGTGTCGCGGCTCATATCTATCTTCATATTGAACTGCTCTGGAACCGAAAAGATAACATTCCAATATCGCCCCCCCCTCCCCCTCTCACAACATTGCATGGGGACAGAATAGAAACAATGCGTTGCAACATAACTGGCTTAAAAACCTTATGTTTTCGACCCTTCATTAGAACTGTGTCTTGCCCCTTATAAAACCGTCTCATCGAGACGGTGCCAACCAAACTTGACTTAGGACCAAACTAGACTTGTTGGGATGTCTTTGTCAATCTTTCCCTTTGATGTTGGGGATAGGGTTTGGGATCTGATTCAGTCAGTTCCTGACGTGTAGTTACTCTTTGAATTAGCTAACCAACAAATTGTCAAAGGCAAACAGAGGAGCAGACGAAACCTCCCTTAGAAAACTAAAGCTGAAATGGCAGAGGTAAAGATTTCACACATCCTATTTGAGGTCAGTTTTCATCAAATTCGTCTTACTTTGCGAACTATCTCTTTTTTACTTCGCTGCTCCCTGCAGATATTTTCAACGTCAGGTTACAGGCGGTGAAACAGGAGAAATGGCAACATGAAAATACACACCGTAAAGTTCTAAAAATCGACAGAACGGTCTGATCAAACGATGCAGTACCAGATCAGACGGCTCCTAAAGGGCTAATGCTGTACTCGGATCTTTGCTATTTCATCCCGTCTCTTAGACGCACTACGAAAAACCAAATGTTTCAGTTGTAGGACATTTACGATTTTTATTCTAGGTGTCCCAAGATTAAGATTCTTTATGGTTTCTGGAGTTGAAATTTTCAGAAACCGACATGTTTCTCAAATGAGTTAATTCAGTAATATCACACAAACAGCTGATGCTGCCGTTAGAATTAGATAATTCATTTAGTGTCAAGCGTTTCTTTTAAGACTCGTTGTCTAGCTGCGCGTTTCCAGATTCATTAACTCCTTTTTTTGTAATTCCACTATATGTGTTTTTCGCTGTTCTGGGCCTACGCAATATTAGCGTATTAACAAGGTTTATCGGAATATATATATATGAGCCACGACACGACAAAACCAACAATGTGGCTGTGCGCCCAGCGCAGACTCAGATCAGCCTGGGCATCCGCCCAGTCTGATCAGAGTCTTCGCTGTCCGCATGGAGGTAGCTTAGACCCTTAGCTACCCTTTGAGCACTAATGAAGAGTCTGGTCAAACTGGGCAGATGCCCAGGCTGATCTGAGTCCGGGCTGGCCGCACAACCACATTGTTGGTTTTCTCGTGTCGCGGCTCACATTTTAGCTGCAAAGTAAGAAGACACTCCTTAGAGGCAAGAACAGGATCAAACTACAGAAATTAGATTAATCCCAATTATTGTTTCTATGGAAATAAACCATAATTTAAGCAAGCTAGCGAGGAAAGTATATAACAAGTCCTTGGCCAATTCTCTGAGCCTGATGCTCCAGTTTCATCACAGTGGTAACAATTGTATTGGTTTTCACAAGTGTCATACAAACAATTAAGTAACGCTAAGAAACTGTCTGTCACAGGAGTTGAACTGCCAAGGACTAGGAAGCGTTATTTTCTTTAGTATTAATCCTTAAAAGCGCCAAATGTAAATAAATAAACAAATAAATAAAAGAGAAAAAAGGACAAAACAAACGGAATTCGTCAGCATCTTTTAACAAAAATGTAGGTTATGCTACATCAAATTGAAAATTTAAAAAAAAATTCAAAAGGGGGAAAACAGTGAAGATCTAAATGAGACGGCTTATTATGAGCCGCCTTATCCGGATTTGTGCTGTTTGGAAATTCACCTACTTTCATTTTTGGTACTTTTAATGTTAATAAATAACTGTTACACAAACAAAATAAAACAGAAATAGATTATATCGAAAATGGATGATAATTCAACAAACCATTCCAACCCAAACGAGACGCTTTCCAGTGAAGTTGATGTCGTGCTGATGGTCGCAGTAGGCGCTTGCTTTCTCATGTGTCTGTGGGTAATTATTCTCAACGGGCTTCTGGCAGTATGTTTTCAGATCAATCAACAGGAAAGCTGGTTTGCACATTCCAAGAACATTCTCAGTGTGATCATCATAGACTTCTTGGTGGGCGTAGCCACATTGATGGCGCTACTGTCAAGTATGAAGACAAACGTAAATATTTACGAGTGTATTGTCACAATGAGTGTTTGCTTGGCTTCACAAACAGCTTCCTCATTAAACGTACTTCGATTTTGCGCTGTAAGGTTTTATACAGTAAGACGCTCGACGGTGGCTCAGGAACCTTCGACAAAAGTTATAGTATCGCAAACATTGGTGATATGGATTGCCTCGTCGGTTATAGTTACTCTTCCACTGATAGTGTGGTCCGACAGGGAGTTAGTCGTAGATCGATGTATATGGGGTAAATTATTTGCAACCAACAGCAGAAATGTGAACATTTATATGTTTCAAGTGCTCGTTCTTCCAACTGTCGCAACGTCAATACTTTACGGCGCATTGACAGTGCATTTGAGAAAAATGAAGAATCTAATTCATCCGAGCAGTTCTACTAGTCAAGAAGTATCAGGCAGTAAACTTCAAACATCTTCTTTGCAAATCTCACTTCAACAAACACAGAACAAGAATGCCAGTTTGAGTCACCGATCTACAGACAGAAAGTTACTGAAAGATACAGGTCGCCCCAATGTTATAAGTGAAATAATTTTAAAACCAGAAGCATGGAAGCATGTAAATCAAGGGTCTTTTACAGCCCCTGTGTCTGATGTTTCAAACTCCGCAGGGACATCATTACGCAATTTCACCAGGATAGACGGACAAGATATTTCAAGTGGTTCACCTTCTCGGAACTCTTGTATACAAGGTGTCACCCACAGTGGTGAAAGCCTTGACAACATGAACACGAATACGAAAGCAATAAGTAACATCCAATCGCTCGCATCCACAACTAAAGGATATTTGGAAAACGACAGTAATGTCGTTAGTGATAAGGGTAAGATGAGAACTGGTACGGACATTAAAGCCAGCAGGCACAGGCGAATGGCAAAAGTCACCACCACGATAGGTATAATTCTTTTACTGATCAACGTTTCAATTTTGCCATACATACTGGTGTTGGTTGTTCAGTTCGCAAGTCCAGACTCAAAAATACCGTCAATGTTTGGATTCTTGTCATTATTCTTTCTGCTGCTAAACAGCGCCACAAATCCAGTTATTTACGCCATACGGTTGAAGCCACTTCGCATTGCATTTGTTAGAATGTATAAACAATGTTGTTGTTTCTTTTGTAACAAAACGTGTGGCAAACAATAAATATGATGCTTCTACATAGGTAGAATACGTGACACTGGTATGACTGGTATGAGTAGCTCTCATAGGGCACCTTCGGAATAATTACTTGGGTTTACCCGAACATTAACCATGAGAAGGTTGTCTGTTTATATATCATCCTTTACCGTTTTATCAAACAATTAAAGAGAGAGAGAGAGAGAGAGAGAGAGAGAGAGAGAGAGTTTGTTGTTCAGATGTCATGAGCTCGGACTAAATAACGTGGTAATTACTGATAGTAATTTCAAAACAGAAGGTATTCTGCTTATACATTATCCTTTACCGTTTCATAATATCCTCCTTTGAAGCGCAATCATGAATATTAATTCATTCACTTATTCATTTGTAAATTTTCTTGTCCGTAAATCAGATCAATATTTCAATTAATTTTACTGTAGTTCTCGTTCGATACAAGTTTCTATATCTTATTGTCTTTCAGTTTCTATTACCCGTGCTATATTTGCAAATCACTTTGATTGGCCAAAAGGTTGAAAGGTTAGAATACTGATCTTTAGTACTTTGGATTAATTTTAATTTTTATTCCATTTATTTATTTTCATTTTCCAATCAAAGTTATCAGGAGAAAAAGTCCGGTTCCGGAGCGAGTCAATGTATGTCGCGACCAAGTAACTAAATGACTTTAAGTAACATTAAATAACTCTCTTTTTCCGCGCGCCAAGCGATTAAGACAACATTTGCACTGGTTTTATCGGTTTCTATTTATTCGCAGCTTTCTAAACTATGTTTTACGCATTTCAGAGGTTAATTTTCAGCAAAATCCCATAGAAGATCACTGTCTGTCGCTATCTTTTTGACAACCAATCTACCCACGTGAACATCCAATGACGTCACTCCAGGGATTCCCGTTATCTTCTATTTACTCGTTTTTATATGATGCATGTTGTTGTTCATCGGTTTTGAACATTGTGTGCACGTAAAAATAGTACTTGTACAAAGAACGCTTCAAGCAAAGTGTGTGCCTAAATAATAGTAATAATAATTATGATGAAAACAATCAAAAACTAAACGCTCAGACCTACTAATTTTAATCTGCGTTCATTGTATTGTAACAGGTGCTGAATCCAGCTGTAGTCTTGCACAGCACTAATGGCTATCTCCATTTTTCGAACAGAAGAACAGAAGAAGATAAAAGGGAGCAATGTGATATAATTTTTACACAGTCATATGCTTAGCCTCGTTGTTTTGCCAAAAGTTATTTTCCCCATCTAGTTAAGATTCAAATGCGGTGCTTCTACACAGGTAGAAAACTGACACTGACGTGCTTGAGTAACTCTCATGGAGCACGCTCGACATAATTATTTGGGAATAGGTTTTTTGCGAAAAAGTGGAGGGCAAAAAATCGAGTTGATTTCATTAATACTCAATAATTTTTCATGAAACTTTGCATACCACAATCTGTTACCTATACAAACTCATGCTAGGAAATTTAGAATTTTTTGACCTTTGAATAAAAATTACTCTATTTATCATTACCATTTTTCCTCTCAATTTTATGCCGTTCTTACACAGGAGGAAACCATAATGGTGCAACAGTCATCGTTCTTCTATAGTTACTTTACTATAATACTATTGTTCACTCACTACTGGATATATAAGAGGCTTTAGCGATAATGGGCCAATCGCTTGAAATGGATTTTCTTACGTGTTTCTCCAATGTATAAAAGTAAAAAGTATGCAAAGACCAGGAACTGAAACAATCAAAATCCAAATCCAGCCCTCAAACCATAGTTGGAAACAACTAAGATTACAAATAATCAAGATACAGAGAACATATGGCCAACCGAGTGAGCAGCTTGTTCCCAAAAGGTGGCCACTCAGCAACCCAAACCGAACCAAAAATAATAAGAACATACATAAGGAAAAACATCACAGAAACTCTGACACCAAAAACAGGCAACAGAGAACCACAACAGAACTACCGCCTTGGAACGGTCATTAATGAATTACTGGGGGGCTTAAATCGATTTTACAGGCCCAACCTCACCCTCAGTATCTGAAGTGGTACAAAACATTTAGTTGGTTGTTCGGTTCGCATGATAACCCTCTAACTCGTCAATGAATCATCACGGTAAACACATAAATCAAATTTCAATACCATGAAAAAGCAAAGACGAGGACTCAACAGATACAACGGGCCGTCTGACAGGTGGAGATCCCTGTCCTGCCAAACAACCCCACTGGAAATCTGAAGCAAAAGAAGGTCACCAGTTGAGCCCCGGTGGACCAAGCAATAGACAAAAAGGCTCCGGTACCAACCAACTAAAATATATAGCTTTAGGTCGGGGCCATCATAGAGTCTGACGCCCGATCCCCCGGTGTGCAATTAAAGAGCGCAAGTATATGTCCATATAAGGGATGTACATTAATATAGTTTGTACAACACTGGCTGTTCCTAAAACTGCACCAACCAAGCATAAAACTTCAAAGATTAGAAGAACAGTTTTTAAAATGCGGTTGATCTGACGTATTTTTGTTTAACTGTCAAAAATCTGAGTTTCCTTGTATGAGTTCGTACGGGTAATAGATTAAGCTCTGCAAAGTTTCATGAAATGTTGTTCAGTAGTAATGAAATTAAATCGATTTTTTTGCCCTCCACTTTTCGCAAACGAATAAACCCGAACAATATCCAAGTATCCGCATGCTATTCAAAGATAATTATGTTGACGCATATCTTTGAATAGCCCTAGAAATGCCTGGACGCAGTATCCAATTACCCAGCACCATCGCTCGACCGCTGCCACCCCCGATTCCCGAAGTACACTTCAAGCAAAGTGTGTGCCAATAATAACAACAATAATAAAAAAGGAAACTAAATATTCGGAACCAATCATTTTAATTTGCGTTCACTTTATTGTGACGTTTGCTGAATTCCGCTGACAAACTTATTTTCGCAGAACTTTATAAATGCACTACGCAAAGTGAATTAAGCAATAGTTTTTGGGACTGGCTGTTATGCAAACTCCGACTTCAACGTAAGATACATTTAGAACCGTGTGCGAGCGCCAATCTTTAATGTAATGCAAGATGTCTTGCAATTGTACTGAAAACGTTGAAACAAAACAAAACAAAATAATAACGATGATAATAATAATGATAAAAAATAAACTGTCGTAAAAGCTGCGACAACGCCATTGAGGTAACAGAAATCCGATAGTTTGATGTCTATGTATTTTCTTCAACGCTATCGTACTGACAAGGCATATCTACGATCATTTATTCTCATGCAATCGTTTAATTCCTAGAAATAAGGTAGTAGAAACTTTTCTGAAAAATTATTCTTCTTAAGGGGCCTTTACACTATAAAGCCCCCCTCACACATTGGCGAATCCATTTAACGAAGCCTTTCTAACACGGAAAATATGTGAATTCTAGCGAATTCTGACCGAAACTGTCTGAAAATTTGTTGCATCGTTACGAAAGTAAACGTAGGCAAACTACCTGTTGCGAATGATTTACGAATTTTGACGGACGGTTACTGCAATTCGCTAGAATGCGATGGGTCGCGCAAACAATGTCCTTTTTTTCTGTTAGCGACTAGAAAGGATAATGAGCGCAAACATACGAACTTAAGCTCAACTTTGCGCATATTTGCGCATGCCTCCGAATGTTTCCGAAACGGTATTTCCGCATCCGGCCGTTAACGGACGCTATAAACTAACTAGTATTGCTGTGACTGCTGACTGATATAAAACTGTTTTGCAAGTCAAAAAATGCCACCTAGGAGAGGAGGAAGAGGAGGATACTAGAGCGAGAAAGGTTACTGCTATAGAGACAGAGAAACCTAAGGGACCTGAGATGCAGTCTGATGAAAAGCGTTGTAATGCTGAGGAGAAAATACCCAGTATTCCTTCCGTGTTAGACTTTAGTGGTAGATTTACCTTTTATGCTCTCCAAAGGGATACCATATACATGTAGTCGCTGATTTGTCTTTCTGCCTATCATTCCGTCTGTCCGTCATTTCGTTCGTCACGCACAACGATCTCCATAACTCTGGGTTCAATAATTTTGTTATGTCTCTTGTCATATTTTATACTGACAAGGAGCAGTATCTGTGTGACTGACCCTTGTTGAAACTATTTTCAAGATCTTGTATTGTATATCCTGCTTATATGTTAGGTGTAGGTTCGAGTCAATTATAGTCTTTATTTGACATGGTTAATGTCAATACTGAGGTGCAGGTTTCAGTATTTGTAGCCCAGTAATGTGTCTACAGCTTACTAAGCCATATTTAAGGAAAAACAGGATTTTCAGTAAATGTTTGTAATTATGTTGGTATATACAAAGTATAATTGATCCTAAGGGTCTGCTTACAGTTTATTATATTTGTTTTGTACATTGTCATGTTCAGTGGCGGTGATATACACAGCAGTTTAACCGAAGGTCCCTTACCTATTCTTCTGAGAAGTCTGTGGGCTTGGAATATGATAGTGAAAAAGGGAAAAAAACTGTGACTGATGAAGACTTCTTGGTGGGCCATAGCAGCAGCAGTTGCAGTATCAGGCGATGTATAATTTCCATTCTGTTGAAGGAATAACTAATTACCTTGAAACTAACCACCTCCTTTATATATGAACGACAGGCATATGTCTGCACAAAATTTTGAAGTACTCAAAACTACTCAAAAAATTTTGGAGCGCTATGACTCGCATGGATTCGTCTGTCGTAGTTACCTTTCGTAGTGATACTTATGCAAGCGTATACCGTTCGTTTTCTGAACGTTAACTTATCGTTATAATTTGCTTTCATGCGTCGGACTCAATTCGCTACAATACGCAAATATTCGCTACAGTTCGTAAAAGTTCGCAAATTATCGCAAAGATTCGTCTTGGGATCATCCTCTTTCGCTTGATATGCAAATCAGCTGATAAAGATATGCAAATAAGCTGAGAGCTGCGATCTCTAACGCCAGTTGACGAACGCTATGCGAAGACTTTCCGATTGGTTTACGTATTGCAACGAATTACGAATGATGGACGAAACTTTTATTCGCCACAAAATTATCAACATATTGAAAATTTTCCGACGAACAAAACTAATTGCAACGGACGCAAAAGCTCTCAAACGCATCCATACGAACACGACCAACGATATACAACGTACATATACTAATGAGAACGAACTTTGCTGAGGTCTTATTCGCCAGTATACGCAAGTTGACGTCGGGGATTTTAGTCTATGTGTGAGGAGGCCTTAACGAATTGGCCCAGCGTATGCCAGCGTATGGAGATATTTTGGCATTCACTGACATACGTTGGCATACGCTGAAGTTTGTTAGCTCATCGCTTTAAGTTCGTTTTAAGTTCGTTGAAGTACGTACGCGTACGTTGTTGTTCGCTCAGTTCGTCGAAAATTTTTGTGCATGCACAAACTTTCTCGACGTATGCCAACGAACAGCCAATACGCAGCGGGTTCTTTCGATGAACGCAGTTCAAACGGTTTGTTCGTCTGCAGTAAGACAACGGTTTGTTACCTCTACGGTGGCATTCGTCCAACCAAATTGTGGTCACTTCTTAACGAACTTCTCACGTATTAGCAACGTATGATTACGGTGATTACCTACCTATTTGAGTACATCAAAACATACTTCAGTGCCACTTCGACAGTTCTGGTTAATAGCTCGAACAGTAACGATATATATAGAGTGTGCTGCGAGACTACGGCGCCAGTATATTCTGGCAGTGCTATAGCACGATATCATCCAAACAGAAATTGCATTGCATACCTATATTGGAGGCAATTTAGGCATGGGACTAAGCAGGCAATTGAGGCATGAGATGAAGCACCAACGTCTCTGCTGGTGGTGGCTGGTTGTGAAGGAGACCTTGATCGAGATTTTTGCGAGTCTTGAGGTGTGTTTATTTCATCATGTGGTGGAGCTACGGGTGGAGGTGATGGGATTCTGCCTTTTCCCCTGCTTCTGCCCCTGGAGAATTTCGTTTGAGTGCGTCACTTGGCCATCTTCTAGTACATATACCTGTAAGTTACGTGATCGGTTCGAATACGCACACTAAACGCAGAGCGCACACAGAGAGCACGTGCAACACGTTTGACTTTCGTTGAGAGATCGTTGACATTCGTTGATATTCGTTTCGCATCCGCTCTGGTTCGTTAATATGTAGTTATGAACTCGTTATGGTGTCGTTTCAAATTCGTTTTCAGTTCGTTATGTTTAGCTCCGATGAACACATTGCTCGGGTTTTTGGGCGTATTTGTGCGTATTCGAGCTTTGTCAATTTTTTGCAATTCGTTCACGGTACGTTCCCTCAATTCGTTATAGTCTAAAGGGGCCTTTAGGAAAAGGTAATGAGCAACAAGACTAAGGCTAACGTCCTCAGTTTCTTCCAGAAATGTTCCGTTACGTTATTGCACTTTAGTGGATCAAATCTTCATAAATTAATTTACCATTACAGTTTTCTTTACGACTGCTGTTTTGACGCGACTGGAATCTACTCCCAGGAGGCACATGACGTCGTACTGACGTCGATGTGACGTAATGACGTCGCATCGACATCACCATGACGTCGTTTTAAAGTTATGCGCCAGCTGGGCTGGAACGAATTTGTGTTTAATTGAATACTGACAATCTAACGTAAATGGGACCAACAATGTCTGTTGAGATGATCGTGCTTTCATATCTTTTATGCATGTATTTAAGCCAGATACAATTGATAAAATCAAGCAAAAGACCCACGTGTTCTGAAAGTTGCATTATTTAACTAGGGTGCGATTTTTATGTTTGATTGGTATATTCCTTCCGCATTTTCGCTCGTCCTGACGTGACTGAAATACTCTTGAAAAGGACGTAAAATCCCAAGTCATCGATCATCACCGCATTTTCGCATGTTCCGTTTACCGAGCTGAAGCGGTAGGTCCTGTTTGTTTTTGTTTTCTTTTTTCTTTCCTTTGTGGCATCTAGTGTCCAAACAATACAATTTATTTTCGCTCGACATTTTAGCCCGGACAGTGGAAAATTAAATAACATCTAAACATTGGTAACTATGGTTTGCATAGATGATGAGCTCTCTTTTTTTTTTTTTTTTGAAGATTTAGAAAGTTCTGAAAGAAGATAATAGGAAGCAATATAATGAAATAAGAATAGATCAGAGGGTATTTTTCTGCGCAAAAATCTAAAAAAAAAGAAGAAAGAAAACTACATCGTTATTGAAACTGCATCTAAGTCTGAAGGCACTTCAACACAATTTCAAAATGTTTGAGAACAAATGTCGTCGCTGTAAAGAGGGTCCACTGTACATTGAAAAGAACGACCCAATAATTATTTTTCCAATTCTTTCGCACATTATCAAGTGGAGAAGATAAAAAGTAGTCTAAGTCCAAAATTTTGTCAAATCATGAAGAAAACAAAGGGGAGTCTACCTTTTGCAAAGTTGAAGAATATTTTCTTACACACCTTTCTTTGTCACATAATGATTCTAAACTGTCGAGAACAACAAAAATAAGAAGCCTACTAACTTTTGGAAGATGTGTTATTTTTTTATCGTTTTATTCAGATTTTTGTATTTACCAGAAAGCAATGTGGTTAATTTGAAATTAATATTGGCAATAATATTACGGTAGCACTAGCCTCTGTTCCCTTATTCTAGTGGTTATGCCTTCATAGCGAAGGAATTGCGGGGACATATTTGTTTGATCTTGTCCGATCTGTCTGTTATTCTTTCAATCGTTTGAAAACATGAAAAGTGGTGAATGCCAATAGCAAGAAAGTGTTATATGGAAACAAACATATATTGGAGCGGCACTTGTTTATTTTTTGTCGAACTTAATTGTCGTGACAGGGTAATGTTGCTGTTATTGTTTATTACTGAATATATATAAACACACTATCTGAAGTTATTTAATTTTGGGTCATAATTTGTTTGTATACTAATAGGGAACAAAGTGATCCTGATATAAGTAATGATATTTTGTCCGTCCGGCTGTCCGTCAGTCTGTTAGAAACTAAAAAAAGTAGCCCTTGCCACTACCTTGAATTGTTATAAAAATTGAGGTAAACACCCCATTTTTAGAGAAGAAAACATAACAGATGAGATAAACATTAAGTATGAGTTCCAACTGATACAGCTTTGCAAGCAAGGCCACATGGCATTTATTTTTCTTTTGCTGTGTTCAGTTTGCGTGCTCCCGGTGCGGGTCCACAGACACGACCCATCAGCATGCCAGTGTGCTATTTTAAAGATAACTTGTGCGTGGCCTTGATTGTTGTGCTGTCTCAGGAATCAGCTCAACTGTAATATGTGCGTATTTCAACCTCGACTTGTCTGTGATAGCCCTTCTTCAGGTATTACTGTAGGTTATATTTATATGAATTTTAGTAATGATATTTGCCTAAGTGATGATTGAGCCGCGACACGAGAAAACCAACAAAGTGGTTGTGCGCCAAGTGCAGACTCAGATCAGCCCGGGCATCCACCGAGTTTGACCAGATTCTTCGTTAAATGCTCAAAGGGTAGCTAAGGGTCTAAGCTACCTCCATGCGGACAGCGCAGACTCTGATCAGACTGGGCGGATGCCCAGGCTGATCTGAGTCTGCGCTGGGCACACAACCACATCGTTGGTTTTGTCATGTTGCGGCTCATATGTTCATAATTTTAGCCTTAGTATTCTGCTCATGGTCTTAACTTGTATATACATGTTTGTATATGACCTAGATGAAATTCAGTTACCCCGACTGAGGTTGCCCCAGTTGTAAAGGGGTATATCTTAATAAATTGTTATCATTACACGGCTGGTAATGTCGTAAGGGGCGATCAAAAGTTATGCATATTAAATCCTTACGAGAGTTTCCGGACATGAGCAACGGGAGCGAACAACAAACAACAAACATGTCACGTAGGCGAATTTATCATTTATTATGATGCTCTCAGGTAAATATTCCAAAATCGGACAATGCTATTCCCAACAATTAGCATTTTGCGCAATCGAAAGAGGTCACAGAGGTTTATAACAAAAGAGTGTGTCTAAAAATCCAGTTCTCCTGGATGAGGGGGGTTGTTGATTTATCTGTTTTGACTTTGAAAACGCGTGTTTTAGGCGTAAATTTATATGTTTAGTGAGACAAAAATACTAACTACGAACATTTTTTATGTCTTAATCGAAAGTCATTAAAATTCGGTTTATAAAGGTTGATATGTTGAAAAATCGGAAAAAAAATATGATTTACGAGATCGACTCTCCCTTACGGGTCAGTTACCCCTTACGGGTCAATTTGGTTTAATAACCAACGGAATACTCTTAAAGTCTCTGTTGATGGGTCTTGGTAAAACGCTCGAGCATCATTCAAACTCCAAAGACACTTGAAATCATCCCATTTTACAAGCATTCATGCACTACCTAGTCACTTGTAACCATGGCCCTCCCAGTCCCAGTGAGTAACAGTGTTTTTGATCCCTGCTAAAAGCCCAGCACTGTGGGGACATTCAGTTGTTATATGACGCCCCCCCCCCCCCCCGGCATTATGTTATATTGTCATTGCACTGCCATGTTTACCTATATATATATGAAACCTATGATACTTGTTGTAATGGACGTCACGTAACTTATCCAGAACGAAACAAAACGTCACATAGTGACGTCGAAATCAAAATGGCCGACGTGAGTGCTAATTGTTCTCAGGTAAATTTGATTAAATCAAGTGTCGGTACCCATTTGTGTGCATGAAAAAGAATCTTTCATGAGTGTGAGGTACTGATCTAAAAATCAACCTCTTGGGTCACAGTTTGGCATCATTCGATGGAGCCTCGTGATACCAAACTGTGATCCGAGAGGTTGATTTTTAGAGGTTCATTGTTAATTTGTTATTTTGTTCACTTTTCGGGCTCGAGACATGACCTGTGCTGATCATTTTAGGATTCGATCGGTGTCACATCGTGCATCAACATTGAGAATATTCCTGGTTTTGGGAACTTATCTTTTATGATTTTTTTCTCATTGAAATGTCTTATTTGCAAGTGTTTGACCTGATTTGTAACACGGGCAACACCCACAAAAAATAAATGTCTCATTTCAGATGATTAAGTATAAAAAAATATCCTTATTTTTGCCCCAATGGTATAATGCAATAATTCGTCTCGTAATGGGCAGTCGTCTCGATAGGGGCATCCGATGTCGTAAGTGGTAATAGTTTCCAAAAGCTCGTCGCGGTAACAATGTGGCACCAAAAAGTTAACGCTGGTTGATTTTGCTTGAAAGATAGTGGGGAAAGAATACAATAACTTACAACCATAAAGCAGTTTAGACCATTTTTTTTGTAAAGAATACCTGTGAAAACAACCACGAAAACTGATTACACGGCTACACCATATATGGGAGAACCTAGATTACACGTCAGCTATTGACTGTCAGACGTCTGATTCTTTCGTTTCTTGTGCAGAAATGATTATTGTTGGGAATCACATTCTCCTTTTGCCTATATTGTGTTGCGAAGCAGTAAAAACAGATAAAATATTGGTACTTACGTAATGGTTGCCATAGTAGTTCGCTCCCGTTGCTCATGTCCGGAAACTCTCGTAAGGATTTAATATGCATAACTTTTGATCGCCCCTTACGACATTACCAGCCGTGCATTATTGACTTCTCGTTTGCGTTCGTGGACGACGAAAACCTTCCACAAACCTACCCATAAAGTCAAAGTTTTGACGTCGACCACCACTCTTTGTGTCGACCGACTTCGACGGGCCGTGCAATGACTGTGTTAACTGTTCAGTAGATTCCACGAGTATAATTAAAGAGTTATACCCCTTGTCAGACTTTAGCCCATACAGACAACAAAATGTCATGAGAACGATTAGTGACAGAATCGTGATATTTGGAATAGACACTGATGAAGTCACAATCAACAAAACTCAGTACTAAAGAATTAGCACTTATTGGTTTAATAGAAAGCAGCATGGAAACTGATGGTTTATTTCAATTGCGTGTATTCAAATCCGACATTATTGAAACCTTGAGTCACCTAACAGCTTGAACCAGTGACTGTAATTATCCCGAATTTCCAGAATTTCAGCAGTTTGCTATACTTTTTCTCGATTTTTAAACCACTGCTGATGATTTGGCCAACAGTGCAGCCCCTGGACAGGCTTCTTTGTAGCAGATTCACGTTTTGTAAGATATATTTGTCGCAATATATACGGCACATAAGACTGATTGCGATGCTTCACTTTTGTCGCAATTTCTACGTTATTCTGATTGCGGTGCACTACTTTTGGGATTTAATGAACCTATAGCGCTGCCATCCATTAATACTTCATTGACTGCTAATTCGTATAGATTTGAGCCGCGACACGACAAAACCAACAATGTGGTTGTCCGCCCAGTGCAGACTCAGATCAGCCTTGGAATCAAACCAGGCTGAGCAAACTCTTCGTTAAGCGCTTAAAGGGTAGATAAGGGTCTAAGCTAGCTCCATGCGGACAGCGAAGACTCTGATCAGACTGGGCGGACGCCCAGGCTGATCTGAGTCTGCGCTTGCCGCACAACCACTTTGTTGGTTTTCTCGTGTCGCGGCTCATTTCTCCTAATCAATGCACTTAAGGTGTATAGATACACCTCCATTTTTTCCCATTTTTACAAAGGGAAATATTTTTGCGACGTCCTTGGTTTAAACAATATTTTATTCATAGAAATTACATATATATAATACAAAAGTAGATAATGGTACAGGATCTGACAGTAAGCAAAATGCTTATATAAAAGCCATCTCCTGAAGCAATCTGAAAATTACGTATATGTGAATGGCTAGGTACAAAGACTATCAAACCGATATTGCAAATAAGTAAACAAAAATCAGAGAAAGCGAGAGAGAGAGAGAGAGAGAGAGAGAGAGAGAGAGAGAGAAAGAGAGAGAGAGAGAGAGAGAGAGAAAGACGTCTTTTGCCTGTCCTTGTGCCTGTTGCTTAAAATTATCGACGTCGTTAGTCAATGTGACGTTAAAATTTCAAACGTAGTGACGTCGCGCACGATGTTCGTCTTAAAGCGTTACACTCAAATGACGTCGTGGTTATTACTATTAGCAATTAAGCGCACAAAGAATATTCATTCGTTCGTTTATTCTATCGTTCACTTCAACGATTCACTCATTCGCCCATCGATTCATATTTATTGACTTTTATTGACTATATTACTGATAGATTGATATACAGTTGACATCGTGATCTCAAACACTGATATCTCAAAGGTCCCTCTGATAACGAAGAATATAGATTGGAACTTTTTTCTTTGTCTGTTTATTTCAACTCCGGATATTTCAAACTACTGGTATTCAAAGTACTGATTTCCTGGGACCAGTAGATCAGTATTTTGAGAAGATGTTCGAATTTAAGATATCAAAAAGTGACTGTAATTATTGATCTTTCTGAATGGTTGGTTTAGTGATTATAAAAATTAAGTAAAGACATGGTTTGTATCAAATATAACCCGCATTTTATTTCACCGAGAAAATGACTATCTTGGTGCATATCTCCTGATATCGTCAGGCGTTTCTACGTATATATACCGAATGGCAAGTGTATACACATGTGCAATTAGGCGTTTAGTAGGTTTAGAAAGCGTCATTTTTTAGTTCTTTTTTCTCTCTCTCTTGTCCATAATGAAAGACCTTTACTTCGTTACTTCATTATTATCAATAACTGCAGCTAATTAATAAGATATCTCTTTTTTCTAAAATGTTTAATGTCACTTGTATATGATGAATTATTTTTCGATGACTTTTTTTTAAATTATATATCAACAGGTGGACATTCATACTGAAATTATCAAACTGTACGTCATTAGAGCTAAAAATCGCGTTCCTGGGACATTTTATGAGAAATCAAAATGATATTCTTTATTTCTAAAATTTAAAGCGCAATTCAGAAAGCTGCATATTTCTGTAATCTACAAACAATGTGCATTTCCTATAAAGTTCGCTAATTCGTACATGTTAATTCAAAATCTGACAAATTAAGTTTTCCTAAAGCAGTTCAAAATTTGGAATGCCGTTTTTACGATTTACAGACACCTCGGCCCCAAACCATCTCGGCCCCTAGACACTTCGGCCCCAACCCATCTCGGCCCCAGTCACTTCGGCCCCAGACACCTCGGCCCCAGTCATCTCGGCCCCACGGACACTTCGGCCCCTAGTCATCTCGGCCCCTAAGACATTTCGGCCCCAGTTATATATTTTTGTGTGTGTATGTGTGTGTGTGTGTGTGTGTGTGTAATAATTTAAGAGGAGCTTCTTTTAGGAGGGCCTTGTAGGGTTTGTCTGTGTTTTATACTTTTTTTCGTTACAGCTGTCATTTTTGCTGGATCTAAGAACGAAAATCTCGCAGATTACCATATCATGAATGGGCCTTATAAACTTTAGCGAATTCAGCGCTGAAAAAGGCTTTACTTTCGAAATAAGAAGCAAACACAACAGGAAAGAAGATGATTAAACCTGCTCCAGAGTAGCAATGTAACATGTAACATTGCCCGCGCCCACCAGCACCTGTTTCTGTGTAACTCAATAAAGTCTTCTGAATGAGACAAGTCCATGTGGTGGCGACCATGCAAAATGAAGCCATGATAAGTAAATTCTGGATAAGATAATTTCTTTGGAAATAAGAACACATGAATACACGCAGTTAAGTAGAATAGAAGCGAAAAAAGCGGAATAGGTTTAAGTGAGTCTATGTTTTGCAACACTGTCCATCTCTATTACTCCCTCCATTCATCCCCCCCCAACCCACCTCCCCTCAATCCCCCCCCCCCCACCACACACACACATGTAGGATGGCGCTAAAATGACATCAAATAGCAAGCACACTATGTTACTTTTATCCATTCTAGATCTCCCCACCACTCCCCTCTACACACACATGTACACTGACATGCACAATGACTCTAAAGACATCAAATGGCAAACCTACTATTACTATATTCATTCTAGATTTTCTTACTCTCTTTATTCTGAAATGAGGGCGAGGATGGCCGATCATACATGACATGTTTAATTGTTGTTGTTATTATCTATTTCACATTTTTTTTTATTTATTATTTTCTTTTTCTCATCTTTGTTCATTCATTCCTAAATAAATAGATTTATTATGACAAAGGGGAAAAGGATTCTTTATTTTTGTTCAAAGTTTATTATTATAATTATTTTTATTATTAATATTATTTATTATTATTATTGTTATCATTTTTTTTTGCTTTAAGTGGGACGGGCCTTTTGCGAGAGGTTCGGAAGATTGGATGCGGAATTGGACGAAACCGCTGAACGCCGCAATTTGTATTTTGATGATGTTTTAGGAAAGACTTTAAGAGTAAAATAGGAGTAGTTATTTACATTTACTGGGGTTCGTTTTAGGCTAACAATGTTTGATTCTTAAATTTTACTTTAACTGAAATATCCATCCATCCATCCATCCATCTGCCGCGCGTCTGCCTTGCTTAACCCCAGGTGTGCACGCGGTATCGATTAATTAGCGACATATAATCATCGATATACACGATTAATTTAGGTGTGATTTAACCATTATTAAAAATGTACTTGGACAAGACGAGGTTCTTTAATTTGAAAACCATTACAGTCTGGTCAAAACACGCACCGACTACGGATAGAATAATATTTATATCTAACAAGATTTAACACCTGGGTCCAAAAGTACTGATTAACTGTTTGCGGCTTGAGAAAAAAGGACCATACAGCATGTGCGCAATTTGTAGATACTAATTTCAGTCGGCACATTAGTTCAGACTGATCAGAGTTTTCCTTTTTTCTTTTTGTTTAGGTACTTGATAAATCAAAGATTTTTTTGCGAAGATGGATGGTCTAACCAGATTGCGCGGCTATGCAGGCTGATCTGAGTCTTCGCTGTTCGCGGCTTTGTTGGGTGTTGTCGTGTCGCGGCTCAATTACTCTTATCTTGCTCGTGTGCATCTGTTTATTACTCATCATTAAATATCACACCTAAAGTTATCGTGTATATTCGCTAATCGATGTCGCGTGTCACGATTAATCGATATCGCTGCTCACCTGGACGTTACTCAGAGGGACGATCGGGCGAAAAAATGAAGGCGAAAATTAGATAGATAGATAGATAGATAGATAGATAGATAGATAGATAGATCACAATTGTCCAAACTGAAAATTTTATTATAAGAAGATCAGCTTTCATGTAAACTTTAGTTACTGTAACTTGCGTATATCATTATCATTATTCTTCTTATTATAGTTAGAAGAAGTAGCAGTATTCTTTTTGCAATAATATGGCTTTCGAGGAATTAGCGAGTTCTTGAAATCATCTAAATGACAGGGGTGATTGGGCGGTGCGATGGTGCTGCATATAACTTCCAGTGCAGGGGCGTCCTACTGATTTGGATTATAGTAGCGCATGGGTGGCTTGCACTAGGTGCGGGTGAAGGTTGTTTAGACATTTTTTCTCTCGTCTTTCATTTCTCCCTTCTTTCACCCCTTTCTCTGAGAGAGGCCCGATATAGAGTGAAATACTGTCTCAAAGGGCCGTTTAACCAAAAACAACCAACCAACGTAAAAATTGCAGTTTGAAAGTTACTTTGTCGAACATTGGCAAGATTCTTGAATTCGATTCGCGAATATTAGCAAACATGAAGATGATAAGCATGTGACATTCAATCATATCTTTTTAATTTGTCTAAAATTATAAAAATCATTGCAGTTACATGCCTCAACAATCTTTATCTTTGAAGTTAAGTCCAAAATCGGCATGACAAACTGTTTATTTTTTAATATAGCAAAACCATCGTGTTTTAAATAAAAAAGTGCACAAATAAATAAATACGAGGAAGAAATAAAGTAATAAACGATCAAGTCAAGTTGTAATCTGCCATTACAGAAAAGGCACATGGCCTGAAATAACCAGTCTTAAGACAGGGAGTTTCTTCAATTTAGTTCATCACAAGTTTGATTAAAAATGAAAATCGTATGAAAAAGATAAACTGATATTCATTTTTCCTGTATGAATTGATGATTGCAATGGGTTCGACCTATCTATCTAGCAAAAAAAAATTAATAAATGAATAAATAAATGAAAATAAAATGAAATAAATAAATAAAATAAAAAACCTTCAAGGCCGCTTCGTTCCATGGACAAGGGAACATATAAAAGAATCGCGTCCTCGCAAGACTAGGCACGTACTCTGTGATACATAGCTCGTAATTTCATTGGGATGTCGGTGCATATCACTGTAATAAAAGTGAAAAATATTAAAATGGGCAAAAATAGTGCAAAAATCTAGAAATTATTGAAATTTATCAAACTGGGGCCGAAGTGACTTGGGCTTTGGGGCCGAGATGACTAGGGGCCGAGGTGACTAGGGGCCGAAGTGTCCAGGAATTTATTTATAGGTGGGGCCGAGATGGTTTGGGGCCGAGATGACTAGGGGCCGAGGTGTCTAGGGGCCGAGATGGTTTGGGGCCGAAGTGTCCTGTTACCGTTTTTACGTCATGGGACAATTACTGAGAAATCGAAACTGGCATCTTAAAGTTTTTATTTCACGAACTGTCTTAAATAAATATATCTTTCTATAAACAGTAAACATTGTGCATTTCAGATAAATTTTAATCATACCCATCCTCCTTTTCCTTCCGTTTTTATATGTATTTGTTCATAACGCCGGTGACATTTCTACTCTCGATGGACATTTTCTATTTACAATTATACTTCATATATTCTCACCTCAAAAGACGCATGTATGAAAAAAAGATAGGAAATTGTGTTTAACATACATTATGGTAATCGACTTTTAAAAATTTGATATATTCTCGTGCGTTTTATTCGGTTCTTTGATCATTTTATGATTGGAGGTGGCGAAAAATGTAACGCTGGACATGCGATTTTGGACTAAAAATCGTATAGCTTTGCCGTTCCTCCTTAAAACGGTATATTTGAAATAATTAAAATATACACAGTCATATTCTGCAAAGTTTTAGCTTTCATTTGATGTATAACATGAATAGTTTCTGCTGAGAATAAAAGATTCTTTTGCAAATGACCCTCTGGAAGTGTGCATTGTTCGAACATCGTGCGCGACGTCAGTGCACGCAAAAACCCTGCCTTTTTTGCCGAAAACATGTGAGGAGCTTTTGCAGTGCAAGAGCTTTTCTTTTTTTGTTTCTATACCAAAAACCCTATGCACAAAGTTTCATTGTGCCCCAATATGTCTATAAAATTTGCAAAGAATCCATTGAAAACTGAAGGTGTAATCAGCTGCTCCTAGTAGATTCTGTGTAGGTAGTGTTTGTGCTATAAGGTGCTTCAGGAATGAGTTGATTACACAAACTTCATACACTAAAATATAAAAAGCTACCCAAAATGACTAAGTTAAAAACGCCGTAATTCTGTCAAAATCAATATTATCCGCACTAAAACTCCACATACACATTTTATTATGTCCCCAAGTATGCAAGGTTTAAAAACTGGGGGAGAAGTTAATTACACAAACACTTTATCCTATAATGTAAAAAGCTATCCAAAATGACTAAGTTGATTACACAAACTCCAAACTGTAGGAGTGACGAACGGACAGGCAGAAGGGGTCAAACTTTATGCTCCCTGACTATCGTCACGGGGGGGGGGGAGAGAGGGGGGAGGGGGAGGGGGAAGAGGGCTATAAAAATGAAACAGAGCTAAGTTTCTTGTCCGGAAAGTGCACATATGCACCTTAATATTTTCGAATTGATTGTAAAGCCTTAATTAGCACCCAGCTGCACGCAGTGCTGTGTACACATATATACAACGAATTTCATTAAACTTTGTTTTCCTTGTTTTGTTGAATACTGAAGAAAAAGAATGTTTTATGCTGTATTTATTTCGGAACGATTTGATAACGTCATCCTTTACTCGCACAGGATCTATGATAGACCATTTATTTCTATTTTGAAATTTAAACGATTGTATCACGGAATCAGAAATTGCACTTTATACCCAGTGGGCACATGACGTCGAAATGACGTCGTACTGACGTCGATGCGACGTCATTACGTCGCATCAACGTCAGTACAACGTCATTTCAACGTCATGTGCCTGCTGGGTAAAAGTGTCCTTCTTTAATCCATAGATTTTGAACTTTTATTATAAAAATGAAGGTTAGGATCAGCCTGTGGATTTATGCGACCAGGGAAAGTTGGATAAGATTGCAAGCCGTTAAGGTTGATCTGAGTTACTCAAACGTACATTTCTTTATTAATTAACAGCTCTGTTGCTGTATTGCTCCGACATAACCATGCTCTCTCTCTCTCTCTCCCTCTCTCTCTCTCATTTAATGATGACAGATTGCAAACTTTTATTGGATGATTTAGCCGCTGAAACACAGTTGTTTATGAAGACTTTTGATTGAAATATAAGGTCAGAGTCGCGTTTGCAATGGGTGCAGAATTGGGACAGATTTGTTTATGGATTCATAATCATTATCATTGTTTTATTTAAAGTATTAATACCGTTTTTCCTATCTTTGTTTTTGCGTCGCCATTTCTCTGAATTCAACTTGAGAAAGACTGACGAGATATCTCTAAATCCCAGAAAAATAAAGTCAGTCAGCCAATAAAAAGTTCGTAACCGTTTTGCCTTTACAGAGCTAAGCATCCAGAAATCTTAAAACTTCCAGATGGGGCGGATTACTAGTATGAATGACGAACAATGTATACCTGCATACTCAGACTTACTGCAGAAACAGCCTGGTCTGGGTCTAACATTTTATTTCCGACCTTCAGTCTCATGTTTATCGCAATCAATAGTTCTTGTGTAGATAGTAAGTAACTCAAATTACTAATTACACTCACTCCGATTAACAATGCCTGACATTTCAGGCGCGACATGAAGGCATGGCCTTACAGCATATTCAAACAGCGACTACGCAGATCAGCCTGAGCATCCGTGCAATCTGATTAGCGTCTTCTCTGTTAGAATAAACAATTCCTGAACCAAGAAATAAAAGCAAATAAGCATCTTATTCTGCGCAGATGGACAGACCGTTCAAAGTATGTTTAAAGTGCATGCAATCAAGCTCATTGTTTTTTCTAACACTCGTCAATTTCTTGACTGGCTGGCTAAATTCCGACTTTAGTAACAGTATCCCATTCAGAAGTGGGCACGAATTCTGTTTCCTGTTATCAATAATGAATTAGCAGTGCGTCCGTACTATACTGAAAATAGATTTTAAAAATAATAATAAAGCAGTAGCTAACACAACCTACAAAAACTCTCCAAACGAAAAAATTGAGAAGATATCTATTTGCGTCTCAGGCGGACGGAAACTTTGTCGGCGAGGTTTTTGTTATCATTCGAATTCCTCACCTGATACAATTTCATATTTCTTGAAGACAGCGATTTATAAAGTCCCTAGTGATCTGATGGTACTTTTGTCTGCAGTTTCTTGTTTTTATCTGGTTAAGATTTTTTTCAAATTCAAACACTTTTGCAATATCCACAGACTATTTGAGTTAAGTTTTTATGAGAATGTTAGAGATTGTCGCCGTTTCATATTTGATTTTTAGATTGATGACAAATGATCCATTTTCTGTTAAAATAATCTACGACATCGTCAAAAGCGAAATAAACCCATTAATGTCTAGCGTCCCATTAATATTACATAGGCAAACAGTGCAGACCCAGATCAGACGCCGCAAAACGGGTATTTCCTAACTAATGGGTATTTCTCGTTTGAAACTACATGTATTTCTGTTATATCCCATAACCTTACTAGGTCGTTGGGGCACCACAGATGACTTCGAAACTATCCGCCCCTTTCCACCTTTTTCCCGTTTTTTGACCAGGGTCAGGAGTTCTTCATAGTCTCCAATGGTTGCTTGGATCTTTCTGCGAACCTCTTCATTGGTTATATGGTCATCGTACGTAATGTTCAGTAACCTTCGGTAGCATCTCATCTCAAAGGCCTGCGTTCTTTTCTCTAACTCTGCTGTCAAGGTCCACGATTCACAGGCATACAGAAATATGGAAATGACAAGAGAGCGCATAAGTTTCACCTTTGATCCAAGAGATATGTTGTTATCTTTCCAAACTGGTTTCGGTTGGTAAGAGCTGAGGTGGCTTGTGCAATCCTTGAGAGAACCTTCTGGTTTGAGCCATCATCTCAGACAACTGCTCAAAGGTATTTGAAGCTTGTTAATACAGTACCCAGCTTCTGCCCTTTTACCTTGATCTCCCTCTGGATGCCATCTGCACTCTTTGTCATCGGGTAGGTTTACAACCGAATAAAATTCTGTGATCTTTTTACGACGGACGTACGTCGGGTATGAGTCATTCTACAAAAGTTGAGGAATTCCTGTCCCTCACCTAAATACATGTATATCTTTTTTCTAGTTCCAGTACCTTGCCTTTGGTAGTATGTTTTAATTAAAGTAACCGATTATCTAACATTTACGACAGTGACTGGGCTACTTATGCAGTTGCTCATATTTCTTTTTTAAAGAAATTTAGAGTTACCCCCCTTGTTTTTGCTTGTCCCACTGCAAAAAAGTGAAGGTTGAACTTCAGTTTAACAAAAAGTGCGAGTATAAACGAAACAAATAGAGACATGATGTTAGTCTATGATAGAAACCTACAAATGACAGAAGCATCGTATACTCGTTAGTTTTGATTTGAAGCCGTGTCAGGTTTGTTTTGGTATGTCCCGCTGTTCGTGTCATCCCTGTTACCGCAGTTGCAGTTGTAGTTTAGACAGAGTTACTACCCATGAAATTGACCTTCGGCTGGACTTTTGTGAGGTAAGAAGCGCCAATTTTATAAAAAACATAAATTATTTTACACAAAGTTTGCTTAGAGGTAAATATGAAACAATCATCATAAGTAAGTAGTGAGTAAGACAGGTAAATTGTCATCCCTGTTACCAGTCTTTCTATAACAATAGTATGCTGCAAAGAAAAAAAATACAAACATCGAAAAAGTGTGATGGACATCAATATTATTGTGTAAACTTTTTCAAGTTTTTTTCTCTCAGAATGCAAAGTAAGTGTGAGTTTGCATACTTTTTGTCATCCCTGTTACTGTCATCCCTGTTACCTACCTAAAAGTAACAGGGATGACACTGTAAATATGGCTAAATATGTAAAATATGAAAGGTGGTTGAGTTTGACTATTTATAATTCTTTCAAATAGCCTAATTTGAAAATACCGTGTCTATTCCAGAATAGTTTAAGCGGCATATTATAGTCTGTTGTTGGCCATGGTAATAGGAATGACACAGAAGTAACAGGGATGACCTGTTCATCGCACCCCTCTTTCATGTTGAATCACATTTTTCGTTTGCAAGAATTAACGGTTCACCGAAACAAAAATTATATACTGTAGTAAATGCTTATGAAAGTGTTTAAGCTACACATATAGATACACTTTTCGAAGCTGGTGGTTTCCAGTAAGTGGAATTTCCCTGATTTCTCACTGAGTTTGCTTCAACCATGCATGACCATCAGACCGTTTTAATTGAAAAGAGAAAGTCTCCAGTGTTATAATGGCTATTACTGCTTACAGCTAAGCTACTGAAGGGAAAGTGATGGTGCCCACCTCTGTATAACAATATAACTTTACTGGATCGCCAAACATCAAAACAAACTACCAAACAAATCACCCCGTCCAATCGAAACGCCGGAAAAATGGTACGAGCGCCGGATATGCGGTATTTTCACGCCGAATTGTGGTCTTTTTGTCAGAATCGCCGCCATTAAATTTGACAGCGGGTTACAAAAGTCGGATGAGCCAATCTGGATCTACATATATTTTACTAACTGTCGAGACTTCATTTAGTTTAGAAACTACGTTTGTTTGTCGTAACATTCAAAGTGATTTTTGTCTTATATGTTCGGCCTTTCGCTAAGACCGTGTTCACGTCCTCAAGTTTAGTACTTTTTTAATTTTCATTGAAAAGGGTCACAATGAGTTGGCTAAAGTAGAATTTTAAACATCCTCATACCATTATCGGGAACCGAGTGATGCATTTTCTACCGAGGAAACCAAACTGAAAGCACAGTCTTTAAAATTAAAAGTAACGCCGGATAAATTGGTATCAGTTTCTTTGGAAAGTGCTTATTTTTCTATCAGAAATAAATAAGTACACAAGCAGCATATTTCCAGATGTAAGATTTAGTAGTATTGACGTTCCTCAGACCATTTTAGTAGCTGCTGCTCTAAGTCTGTTAACCTGCCTATAAAATTGTGAAAATGAACGCCAATTCAAAAGTTGACATTATTACATTTGATGCTATGTTCGCTTCTGAATGTTTTTATCAATAATGCAAGCATCCTGTCTTAACGGTGGTATATAAAACTAAACTTGGTAAGAGAATGACTACTTTTCTAACAGACAGCAAATGCAAATTTCTCGGCACAAATTTGTTGCTATCTGTGACATGGGGCACAATGTAAGAATAATTTCCCAGGTAAGTAGTGTTTGTTTCATTTTCGATTAGATTGCTGTGTCAGGGGTTTCTTGGTGTTGCCTTTTGACCCAAAGTATTACCACTAGGCACACAAAAGCGAAACAACGTTAAATCAACATCGATTCAACGTCATGACGACAGAAGTACCCGAGCAAAGAGTGTCGACCTAGATCAAAGCATTAGCCTGATCAGGATCTACACAGTTTTGTTGATGGTAAAATCTAATTAGTTCGAATTTTAGGATACTGAATTTATGTGTCCCAGCAGGCAAAAAACATTGAAACATTAAAACAACGCACGGTCAGTCATGACGCCAGTTCAAATGTTGATTTCACGTTTTGTGCCCAGTTGGTGTCCCAATATTTAGGTAAATACATATTAAATAAAATAATTGGTTCCCGAATATTAACCCACTATTTAGGATAAAAGACGTTATGAATAAAGTTTGTTTACTTGAGTTGTTTCCTTCATACACAATATATATGCATTTGTGAATGGATATATTTCACCCTAGCAGAACACATCGGTGAACATGATCAGCATTGATTCAACGTTGATTCAACGTCACCACATTGATTGGCTTTTGTCCAGTGGGACTATTTTCGAATAGTATCAGTTGGAGGTGCCGTGGAATGCATCCGTGGCCCATTTGGCTTTGTCATTAGATGCTTTGTCACGAAACAATAGGTCTTACAACATATACACATCTGCATTTTCAGAGTCAGGTCGTTTTGGACAATGGGTTAACACCTTTGATTTAAATTTCCTCCAAACTAGGATTCAATTCTGTTCTTCTCTAGCCTTTGCGCCCCTTCTTTACTTAGTAACCCTATTGACCCGATATCATAAAAGACCATAAATTCCCAAATAATTTATCCATCAATTCATCCATCCATCAGCACAGATCAATCTTCACCTCTCACTAGGATTCGTAGATTTTTCATGCAAGCAGGGATGAGTGACCAGGCTATAAAGATGTGCTGAGTGTATACACATTTATTTGTCTAATGGAAAAAATAAGCAGTTTAAAAAAAACTGATACCATTTTATCCGGCGTTACTTTCAAATTTTGTGACTGTGCCTCCAATACCGTTTCCTCGATGGAAAATGCATCACTCGGTTCCCGATAATGGTATGAGGACCTTTAAAATTCTGCTTTAGCCAACTCATTGTGACCCTTTTCAATGAAAATTAAAAAAAAGTACGAAACTTGAGGACGTGAATAAGGTCTAAGCGAAAGGCCGAACAAATAAAACAAAAATCACTTTGAATGTTACGACAAACAAACGTAGTTTCTAAACTAAATGAAGTCTCGACAGTTAGTAAAATCTATGTAGATCCAGATAGGCTAATTCGTTATACTCACTTACCGTTTTTAACTATTAACTCATCCGACTTTTGTAACCCGCTGTCAAATTAAATGGCGGCGATTTTGACAAAAAGACCACAATTCGGCGTGAAAATACCGCATATCCGGCGTTCTTACCATTTTTCCGGCGTTTCGATCGGACGGGGTGCAAATGATTTCAGTGAAAAATGTGTTTTATTCCCCGTCAGACTTTAGTGGCGGGGTGTTTTGATATACCTTTTGGTGTCCGTCCGTCCGTACATTCGTGCTCACCATTTCCGATCGATAACGTATTTATTCACGGAATTTCTTCAAATTTTGCATACATACTGTTATCGGGGATGAGTGGCATGGGTTTGTTAATGGGCAAAATCAATACATTTTTAACAGAGTTGCTGCCCTTGTACGTATTTGAAAAATGGTTTCTGGTCTGTTATTCCTTTACTGTTTATACTATCTGAATGAACTTCACAGATATGTTTAACATCATCAAAGGTTACATATTGTGGCTAAGGACCATCACTTTGGCCTTTCCAGTTCATGAGTTATCCACCTTTGATAGATCTGAAAACTGGTTTTTGACCTATACTTCCTATACTATATGGAATATCTGAATGGACCCTCACAGATATGTTTAACTTCATAGAATAAGGAACGGAGTATCTCAGCTCAAAGAAATGCATTTTAGCCTGATCTAAATCTACACCGGTCAGAATGCCCCACATCGTTAGAAATCTCACAAGACTGTTCTGTGGCCATTTAGCTATTATATATCTGAAAAATAAGTTACATAAGTGACGATGCCCAGTAGTGGCGGGATATCATGCTTTTATTTAGCAACATGTATTAGCTGAAATATTTTAGTTCCATCATTTAGGTATTGTCATCACCACCATGTGTATTTTTCAGGAGTTGAAACAGGCCAATCAGAGAAAACACATAACCATTGACAACCTGAGTGTAATAATTTTACTTCCTAGTATGTGCCGAGCCGCATAGCGCAGTCGGTAGGGTGCCTGGCCTGTAAGCCAGAGGTCATGGGTACCCGGTCTGGCCACTTACTTTCATTTCTCCGTTCAATTGTTTTCTTCATTTTGGCAGGTCATGGTGACTCTAAGCGAATAAAACATGCTGATGTGCTTAAAGGGGAACGCAACCTTAAAGTACATTGTGCTTTAAAGTAAGGAACTTTACAAACAATGAATTTTGACACAGATTTGATCAAAATGGAGAATTAAGAAAGTTGTGGACAATTGAACTTTTTAACGTTGATTGAATGGTTGCCGCCATTTTGAATATTTATTGAGGATTCACGATTCATTTGATAGAGTTTGTCTTTCCTATGAAAGTTTGGTTTATTTTGGGGGAATGATTGTATGTCACTAGAATTAAACATCTATAAAATCTGTTACAAAATTATTCTTGAAAACCCTTTGCCATTTGGTTTTGCGTGTCTAATTTTGGCTTTGTAAAGTCACAAAGCCTAAAATATGGCGGCATCCATGACAGACATTTTAAACATACTCAAACCACTACTATTTCCTTATATCTGAATCGATTTTGAAAATTATTGCATCAAAATAAAGGACCTGATAAGCACTATGCTCCAAGATATACTTGCAGCTTATTTTGCGTTCCCCTTCAAGTTTTAATTGATCATGCTGTTACAAATAAGAATCCTGTTATTTGCTTTTGATTTTTTTCAGTTAAAACCTTTTGGCCATTCATTAAAAAGGTAAAAGTTATCCATAGCCTAATAGCGGTAGGGGCAGTGGGGGTTAGAGACCAACTGTATCTTGGGCACAGCTGATGAAAGGCGAATCCCATCTCTCTCCTTTCGCTGCCTTATCCTTTCTTGATTCGAAAAAGGTATCCATTTACTGCTTGGTTGGCAGTGAGAGTTTTCTAGTCGTCGGATGACGTCGGTGAGCCGTAAACTCACGACCTTCCGGTGACTCTCTGCACAATAACCGAGCCACTCTAACCAGTGACGACGGCGTCATTCATTACAAAGATAATAATTAAACTGACCCATTCCAACTCACTGAACACGTGATAAAAACCTTATTGCGCGAAAACTGGATTTGCAACCAATACTCGTTAAAAAGGGAAATCCCTTTTAACTCACCCGACCAACGGTTTACAAAGTGAGTTTATAGTATAGCAATGGTCGGTCGTCAATTCGTCGTCGTCGTCGTCGTCGTCCACACTTTCGAAGTTGCCCCACCCTAGTGAAGCTTCATATATAGATGATCTTACATGAGTGCTCGTGTATTATTGAATTTATTAAACGAGTTGTGAAAAACATATGATGCGAGGCTCTGCCGAGCAGCTTATCGTTTTTACCACCGACCAGCCAAATCTGATCAAGTTTTATGTGCAGCATTGTTGGGACGGAGGATTGACTGCATATAGTTTTGGACAAATTGCTTTAGAAGTGTAAACAATGTCCATGTCGACAGTGCATTTTCTTATTGAAATAATGTTCAGTTTGTAGGCGTTACGCATCAGGCACACAACTTTGATCCGACATTGATTCAACCTTGATTCAACGTCATGATGTTGACTCAACGTTGGATCAATGTTGATTCAACATTTTGTGACTGCAGGGTAAAGTCCCATTTTAAGGGGTCATATGATTAACAGAATCTTACACTCGTGGTCAGTTCATATGAAGTTCAAAAAACTCGTCCAATGCTCGTTTCATAAATTTCATATGAAATGACCACTTGTGTAAGATCCTCTATTGTTGTCATTCCTGTTACTAAATATCATTCCTGTTACCAGCCAAATTTTGCTCAATATAAAAACAAATCCAATGTTCTGCTGTTGCATTTATTTACCAGTTCGAAAGTTGATGCCTGCAGCTACCTATTACAGAAAATGAAGATACTCATCCTACAGTTTCCCAAAATAGATTTGATAGCACATGTCTGAAAATATTTTGTTTCAGTAAAATAACAAATTATTAATTATATTATTAGTAACAAATATTTTTTACTCAAAACAAGTTTGCAAACTTGGGGGTCTAGAAAGGAGCTTTTTATTATGGGACAAGAAAATAAGTACGATAATTATTGTATATAGGAAATAAGGTTTCTTATTGTGGTATCAGGAATGACATTTTAAACCAGGGCAGCCATTAAAATAAGCCAGCATGTATTATTATGCAGATTATCCTGTCTAAATGAATGGTTTATTGTTGGTAAATGTTTAGAGTTGATATCAAAATAAAAAAAATAAAAATTAGTTGTGTTTTATTTTTTCGCAAAAAAAGCCGTAATTCCTTCATTTTTGTAGAATGACTCGTATACGCTAACGAGTATCTTTTATCTGATTATATAGAAACATTCCTGCTGCTACAGTTATTATCGAAACATTACTGTTGTTACAGGTGTTATCGAAACATTACTGATGCTACAGATGTTATCGAAACATTACTGTTTCTACAGTTGTTATCAATACATTACTGCTGCTACAGTTGTTATCCAAACATTACTGTTGCTACAGTTATTATCCAAACATTACTGTTGCTACAGTTGTTATCGAAACATTACTGTTGCTACACTTGTTATCGAAAAATTTCTGTTGCTACAGTTGTTATTGAAACATTACTGTAGCTACACTAGTTATCGAAACATTACTGTAGCTACACTTGTTACCGAAACATTACTTTTGCTACACTTGTAATCGAAACTTTACTGCTGCTGCAGTAAATATGAGGAGAGAATGCTTTGAAATTCTTCAAAACAATCAGGTTGTATGCAGATTTGTCTAAGACTGATAAAAAAGTGAAAAACCTGCAAAGAGGGTGTTAGTTTGTGAAAATGGAGAAACAAAAGAACCGCTGAAATGTTAAAACGGGACAATACGTCAACCCTTATTAATGTGGTGCTCCGCTTTAGCTCTACCTACCTAATATAAAATGGCAGGAAATACTCATTTTACATTTTACATTGAAATTTCTTTAAAATTTCACTCAACGTAGCTAAAAGATTTTTTTTCTATAGTATGAGAAAGATTACTGTAGCTGCATTACCGTTACCGCCATAGCAAAAGTCCACGTATTTTTTCATCACCCCACGTACTGCTTTGCACTCGGTCCCAGATGAGCGATTCAGGACGCAAGCATCTCATGTAACCTAGAACGTGATACAGAGGTCAGATTAAGCTACAGCAGCAGTTGTATGTATATAATTATGGACCCTAATATTACGTGTATAATAAAAATAAAAGTTGTGTAGACACTATAAAGACCAATTTGATGTATTAAGACAGTTGTTTATTCATTTTGTACGTCAACGTCAAATTACTGGCTTCCTAAACTCACGCAATTGTACAATTTTGTTGCATTCACTTGCCTCTTCCTGATTATTAAGTCATTTTAATCCGTTTTATTTCACTTGATTTGTTCAATAAAAATGAAAAACGATATACTTTATGGCGCTAATGATTTTAAGCTACAATAATTTAGTCTTTTTAAAAGACTTATAGTGCATCTAAGTTGGCAAGGACTTTTAACAATCTATGTCACAGCAATCACTCCGATTGAGCCGCGACACGAGAAAACCAACAATGTGTTTGTGCTCCCAGCGCAGGCTCAGATCAGTCTGGGCATCCACCCAGTCTTAGAAGAATCTTCCCTGAGCGCTTAAAGCGTAGGTAAGGGACAAACCTATCTTCATGAGGACAGCGAAGACTCTGATTAGACTGGGCGGATGCCCAGGTTGATCTGAGCCTGGGCCGGGCGCACAACCACATTTTTGTTTTTCTCGTGTCGCGGCTCAATTCTTTCTTAAAGTCATTGAATAAGAATTTATGCTTAGAACAAATACCACTAACGATGCGGATGATCATAGACTAGCAATGCGATCAGGAGAAAGCTTAGCCCATTTCTGATGGCTCTTGTTGTACATGTAGTTGTTGAGCGCTCACATTGTTTCTTCTCAGTATTTTATCCTGATTTGTATGTTTAATATTTTGATTGATTGATGGGTTAGAAAATTTTTAAACGTACCAAAACACTTGTATGTCTATGAACCTTAACATAATTCCGGCCGATGGTTACTCGCGAGAAAGACTAGCTTAAGCCCTCCCCCCTCCCCTAGCCCCCACCCCTCCCATCACCACCCACATCCACTGATTGTTCGAAGACTCATTATTATTTATAGATAATATTTTTGTTGTGTATACTTTTTTCATAGTCTACTAGTAATATGGTCAGCTGTATAGCTGCCCACTTTGCTTTCTGCTTTGCTGATTTTATGATTTTTGAAAAATGATGAAATAGTAATAATACTTGACCGCGTAAATAATTCCGAAAAAAAAATTAAAACTCTACCTCGGTCTGTTCAGGTAAGATTTACTTTAAGGAAAGAATTTGCTACCTCCGAATAACATAGAGGCGATTTGCCTTGTCCATTCCATTTCACTTCATTCCATTCCATGTTTTGAACCATGTCCCAAATTAGTCGTAGTCATGTACCGGTTTTAAACAAACGTTATAATCAGCAAATGAACTGGCTTTTATTTCGCCTTTAAATGTCATAATGTCACATCTTCCGGATGTTTGATTTTTACCTAATGGGTAACGTAAAACCTATAAGTGTTTGGGCAAACATGTCTAAACAAACTGTGAAGAAGCATGGTCATCTGGATCTACACTGTTTGCCACTAAAACAACATTGTTAATGTATCCCATAATAGGTCAAACAGATTTGCCAGGTTCGAAGGTACATGTAATTAGATAGCTTGTATCTTGTATTTCGAAGGTAGCACAGTCGTTGCAGTTGTAGTTTGCAATGTACAGAGTCATTTTAGCCGCGACACGAGAAAACCAACAAAGTGGTTACGCGCCCAGCGCATACTCAGATCAGCCTGGGCATCCGCCCAGTCTGATCAGAGTCTTGGCCGCATGGAGGTATCTTAGACCCTTAGCTACCCTTTAAGCGCTTAGGGAAGAGTCTGGTCAGACTAGACAGATGCCCAGGCTGATCTGAGTCTGCGCTAGGCGCACAACCATTTTGTTGGTTTTCTCGTGTCGCGGCTCATTTAATAGTACAGAAAGTCTCTACCAGTCGTAAGCAATGACGATGGTAATCATGGCAATTGTATCGCACTGACTGAAGTATAAGTTAGGCCAGTTCCCATGTTCGTATCCATCGTAGTCTGGTCCATCTAAACTCAGGAAACGATCGGCTTAGTTTTTAGTTTTCAACTGAATCACTGATGTAATAGCGACATCCTTGTTGATTGACAGGTTAACTCAATCTCGATAAGACTATTTTAGCTGCCTGCGCAAGTCGTTGCCAGACCACCATAACATATAAGCCATGAACGGGCGTGGTATGTCAACTCTGGAATAATGGAAGGGAGTTCAGTGGCCTACACTTGCAAACACACCCATGGTTAACCATGTATATACAAGGGCTGTGTTACGAAATGAAAAATAGCTGTTACGAAACGAAAAAAAGTCATAAGTACCAAACGGTCTGATGACGAGGTCGTTTGGTAACTATGACTCTTTTTCATTTCGTAAACAGCTCTTTATCATTTGGTTACTATGACTCTTTTTCGTTTCGTAATAGCTCTTTTTCGTTTCGTAACATCCTTTAAAACATAGTCAAGCATAATGAGAGATTACGTCAACTTTAAACTGGCAAAAGTGTTTCTGTGCAAAAATACGCTCCATGGAAAGTAGTCTTAATGCGCTAAGGCCATCAGGAACTAGACGTCTGATGCAGCGAGAACCTTGTTGCCAAAATAATGAAAAAAAACTGAAAGCCAAACTCCGAAAAGACAACTTGGCCAGAAATAGTTTAATAAGGTTTTTTAAGTACAGACGCTCGCAGCATAGTTAGAGAAAAAAGATGAGATGTATGATACTGACTGGTTGACAAGTAACTATTCTACCCTTGGGACTACTTAGTAGAGGCACTTACACCAGAAAACAGACTAATATCCGTCCTCTAACTTTTCTTTATTAGTGTATAGTAATTCTTAGACATATTGAACTTGATCTGTAGTCTGGTTCAACCTATCCAGAGTTTTAAATCTGAGTTTGGAAACCGCTTTGGATAACTTTCTTCCGTTCGAGCTAGCCTTTTCAAACTTACTTAAGTCGTGTCATCTATGGCCTGATCCCGACAGGAAACTGCACGTTTAGTTTTTGGTGTTTAAGCGGGAGAGTGGGACTTTGTCTCCGACCGCGATGAGGCCAGCGTGACAGCCTATTCTACTATCGTCATCTCTCTCATTGTCCCAGAATTAAAGATATTGTTGAAAGGACTCAAAACTGCTAACTCATTATCAAAGGCTCCTGTCAGCCAAATCACCAATAAAGGCTGATTATGGGCATTGTCTTCAGTGTGCTCCTACTAGTGCAAACTGATAAAATAGTTATGTTGTTCTGTAGCATGGATTTAGTAAATCATCAAAATACTATCAGCCGCAATTACACTAACTGTGCCTTACGATTTATGCGAAGAGCAGCGACCGAACTTCGGAGCTTTCAGCACGTATTTTTGCAGTCCGACCATAGTCGTATATGATTTCATTATCGATATATGGACATTGTAAAATTAACTTGGTGTTACGCGGAGTCAAATGCAATTTTTGGCAGGTTTGTCTGACACTTAGGTGTTCGCCATGTCCGAAGTCATTGCCGTGGCTTGACTTATTTGTACTTTACCTATGTACTCGACCTATATCGGTTAGCCCCTTGTTCTGAATTCTAGCAGTACCCTAAGGAGCAATGGAATACTTCAAGGGGAGACCCTCTCACGAAGAAGATCTTGTTCCTTTTCGTAGGCGTCTCTTGGTGGAAAGAATTGTTCCCCAAAAGGCTCTTAACAGTTAGAATTTGCTCCCAAAGGAAATAAATTCCTTCCTTTTAGAAATGCCTCTACCTTATAAGGAATTTTTTTGTCCAGGGAAGCGAACAGAAAGTCACAAAAGCAGTTTCTCTTTGTTAAAAAATAGCGGAAAGCATGGACGTTTATCCAGTCACCTTAAACAATCTAATGTTGCATGGTCACTTATGAGGTATCAACTTGTATAAAACTTTTTCATCTGAGCCAAAGACTGATAAATAATAGCAAATGATATGTAACATAATTTTGAGATTATTTTCTTTGGAATTACATTATAAGAATTCTAATTCTAACGTAGCGAGATGATCATGACCACATGGGCGATAGTTTCCAGCTTACTCATTGCATACGTTCACTGCGCATGTGATCAAAGCCATTTTTCATGCACTACTCCAGATGGCAAATACGGCACGTGCATGAATGGGACCTGTACTGTGA
Organism: Ctena decussata; assembly: GCA_963989385.1. Lineage (NCBI taxonomy): Eukaryota > Metazoa > Mollusca > Bivalvia > Lucinida > Lucinidae > Ctena > Ctena decussata. The sequence goes on along the minus strand of OZ022507.1, from coordinate 1,420,904 downwards.
TACAATCTGAAGTGAGAAAGGATCTTGGCTTCACTATAGTCGTTAAATATCCTGAAGCTACGATGCAGGTAAGAATTGAGTAGGGTCTAGTTCGCACAGTGCGCTAAATCTCGTCGGCAGAAAAAAATAGTAGCATTTTTGGGTACAATACATTTGAAAATTTTACGTAATCTTTTTTTACCGTAACCGGGGTTCCATTGCTCACAGCCTTTCATTATCACTGTCCCATCGTCCTGATAGAATTGCAATACTGTTGAAAAGGACGTAAAATCGCAAGTCACCCACTAACGATGTCATTAGTTTTGAACAACTGGGCCCTGATGTATGCTCAGCGTATCCTTTCTTTAACGGGCAGACATAAATATGATTTTTCTAAAGTCATTGAAATGCAACACTTTCAGAAGAAGAAATTCTGCCATCTTTCTCAGTGGAAGCCAGCTCTTAAAGGAAAGAACTGATCCTCTAGGAGCAACTTTGTTCCTATAAGAATTTAATTCCCTTAATTTGTTCGTCACCTAGAGACGCAAATAGGTTGTCAAGAATGTTGACTCCATTTTGATGAATTGCTTAAAACAGGGTGTGTCCATTCACCTGTAGCACAAATGCTCGTGCTCTGATCGCTAGTCAAACTGATGATCCCTGGTAACTCTGTTGGTTAAGCTCTACCTTGCTAAACTAATGTTTCGAGCTTCATTCAACTGCAAATGGGATTTCATTGCACCAGCCTTTCATGATTACCATCCCATCGACATAATATGACGGAATTGTTGTTGAAAAAGACCTTAAGTTGCATATCATCCAAGTATCCATCTAAGCAAACTGCGCACCGATAATTATTTTGTGTCGTATGCCGTCCTTTGATAATGAAGAGTATAGGAACGGGGTTTGTTCTCTTGAAATCCTTTGATTTTTTCTACTCATATCAACACTTTTTCCTTTGGCTAATGATTGTCCGATTTTTATTCTAAGTAAGCCCTTCACCACCCCATGACTTTATGTTTACCAAATTTCTTTTAAAGAGGCAATGGTCAGGAATTGACTCAATCAAATCCCACATCCCGCTATAACTGTATGTTTTTTTCTCTGTCTGCCTTTTTTTCAGGCACATAATGGTCGAGGGTTGTACATGCGCGGAAACGCACTAGGTTTTTCCTGGCAGAGTGGTATCCAATTAAACAAAACTGGTGTCGACGCATGGCAGGCGACCGTCAAATACAAATCTTCCAGGAAAGGTTTCACATGCCAGAGTTGTCAAGATCAAACATATTTTTCTGGAACATATTTTGAGTACAGAATCTACATAGATGATAACATTGACATGATTGGTGGGAACTTTCGGCTAAAACTTCCAATCTCCAAAGCATCCAGTTATTTTGACGCAGTCCCAGTTTATCACGCATACCCTTGGTTCTTTTCTAAGATGGGCAGTGCAAATACAGTTTCTATCGCGTCAACGCAGATTGGGGGAAACCGTAATATACTTATTTATACCCCACCCAGCTTTGAGGAAAATACTTATAAATCCTACCCCACCATGCTTGTATTTGATCTGAACGAAGAGCTTTATAACACTTCAGTCGAGTTAATCAACAGCCCCATAGTAGAAGAAGCCACCGTCGGGGAATATATTCTTGTCGGGTTTGGAGATTATCACCCACCGGCAGAGCGAACAGATGTTCTGACCCAGGTTTCCGGTCCCAGCTTCACTTGTACAAATGGAACTTTTCTTGATAGATGCGGGAACTGCCTGCCAACTGAGTTAAACTTTGATAATTATACCGCATATATGTCGTTATTGTATAAATGTGGCAAAGACGTTGAAATGGGTGGAAAGGGAAATGACACACTTGATTTCCTCATTAAGACTGTGCTTCCGAAAGCCAACCAGTTAAAGCATAACCGTATGCTAGTCGATCAACCTAACCTTGGGGTTATGGGATATTCGCTTGGAGGCCTTATGGCCTGTCATGCAGCTTGGACTAGGCCAAACATATTTGGATATGCTGCTTGTCAGTCCCCGTCTTTCTGGTGGCCAAAACTTGATGACGATAATGCTGCCTTCTTCTTCAACAATGTGTCTCTAAAGGACAATAGTCTTCGCACCAATAGGCCGTTTCAAAAAATTTATCTTGACGCCGGAGGATTGGAGACGCTAATGCCATTTACTTTAACACAGGCCATGGTTTCAGCGGCCGAAGACATGGTCGCCACAAGCTTCTTTGAGTGGGACAAGAATTTATGGGCAGATGTTTATCCGGGTGACCAACACAGTGGTGTTATATGGGTTTCCAGGATGTGGAACCCATTAAGGATCTTCTTTCCTACAAGCCCGGCTCCAGCCAAGACTGACAACAGCTATCAGCAATCAGTGTGCAGCGCTAAAAGTAGTGGAGTCCCAAGAATAGAGACAAGCCTGATTAACACAATGATTTTCCTTATTGTTACTTGTTCGTCAGAACTTTTGAGGTGAATGGATATATATCAGAGTGAGGGCAGCCTCCCAGCGGGCACATGACGTCAAAACGACGTCACACTGACGCCAATGCGACGTAATGCACATGACGTCAAAATGCCAACATGCCGACGTCCGTGCGACGTCATGTCGACGTCATGTGCCTGCTGGGCTAATTTGAAGCAGTTTAGATTGCTCCTTTTATAAAAATGGTGGCAAAACATGAAAATGTACCTGGCTATCCCGACCGACTGGTATTAGTTTCCATAGTGTTTAATTTTTTTATTATTATTATTTTCTCAGAGCGGACTGCTCTTAATGAAAAGCAAGTCCTTTAAAAGTATTCCACATTTACAAGGAAGTCAACTGTTTTCAAATTAAAGTGATTTCTCTTTGATGTTAATTCATTTACTTTGACGGGCGCAGCACGTTTGCGCGACTATAACTGAAAAAATGCATACATTTGTGCGACTTGTTGTAGCATACATTTGCGCGACTTTTCCCTCGAAAATATGCCTACGTTTGCGCGACTTTTACCTAGGTATGCAGATAGGCTGGGTAAGTCGAATTTTTAACTAACAGGCGCAAACCTGGAATTTTAATGGATAATTTTAAATTCAGAAATGAGAAGGATACAAAGACCACACGTTTGTGGAGATGCGCGAAAAAGAACTGTAATTCAAGATGTAAAACGGACTTAGAAATTAAGATTGTATTAGGAGGGAATTTTGACCATAATCATGCAGAGGAGGATGAAAGGACAATAGGCAAACAGAAACTGGGGGCAAGTTTGCAAGCGGAAAGCCGCAGAAGATCCCTGTGAAAAACCAGCAAGTCATAACTTCAGAAATTGAAAAAGATAGTGCCCTTCTTCCAAAAGATGTAATTGCCGTTCGGCATGCCATCTACAGACAGAAGCGAAAAACGATGCCTGTTTTGCGCAACAGACAAGATATATATTTCTCCACAGATAAAATATATTTCATCTGGCTAACGGAAGGGGTACACTATGGAACATCGAAATATTCGAAGTTTAATGAACTAAACTGGTCGCGCATTCGAAGAAAAACAAGTCGCGCATACGTAGGGAAAAAAAGTCGCGCTTTCGTATGCTAAAAAGGTGCGCATTCGTATGGAATGCGCAAATGAAAATATCGGAAAAGTCACGCAAACGTATTGCGTCCATTTATCTCGGAAGGTCAGCAGATTCCTGGTGTAACCTTTTCCATAAAAATATGGTTGAAAGGTAACCCTAAAATTAATGGAAATTAAAGTAAAAGGCATAATGTTTCTTTCATAAATTTGGTGTAAGTGTACACCAATGTGCCTGGTTATCTGAAAAATTTAAGTGAAAAGTTACACCAATTTTTTGTAGAACTTCCTGATTGGTGTAATCTTGCCTGTAGTTCAGTGGTACTTTCTTACACCAAATGTGAGGCTCCTTTACCTAGATGTTGGTGCAAACATACCTTCAAAACACTGGGGAAATGTTACACCAAAAGCATAATGTTTCTTTCATAAATTTGGTGTAAGTGTACACCAATGTGCCTGGTAAAGTCAGCAGAGTTTTGGAGTAACGTTATCCAAAAAATTTAAATGAAAAGTTACACGGTGGTGCAAACATACCTTCAAAACACTGGGAAAATGTTACACCAAAAAAGGTGTAATGTTTCTTCAGATTTTTTACAGTGCAGGATCTGCACTGTTTGTTTGTCCGTGTTTTGCTGTTTGTTCGTCAATATCCATTTTATGGGGCACACGGCTGTCGGCATACATTGTTTAAGACGGCCGTATTAATTACTAGAATCAACATTGTAATGCACACTGACAAACAAACAGTGAAACATTTGCTAAATGAAACGAAATCTTAACTGATATTAGATACTGTCCATTGAAATATTTATTTATATTAGATACTGTCCCGTGATTTCAATGGAAGTACCCAATATAAATAAAGATTTTATTTCATGTATTTAACTATGAACGACTTCAAATGAGTTTTTCGATGCAAGGACCGCCCCAATACGTGCACCATAGATTCATCCTTAAGATTGTTTTGCTGCCGCGGAGGGACTCTGATTGTAAAGAGTTTGTCACTAAGGTTAACCTCTTAAGGTACATCGGTATTTCTGCCTTTGTTACAAAGGGAGGTAACTTCTGTTGTAACTTACTGTTTGCTTCCGTCTTCCATAAAGGAGTCTACTCTTGCGTAAAGAAAATGACTCCTGCCAGAGCAAATTCGTTCCTTTAAGAACTGACTCCCATTTAGAAGGGGGAAAGTCTAAATTAAAGTGGCAGAGCAGCTTCCATTTAGCGTGTATCCATTCATCTTAAAGGGGATCTGGGTGGGTATTTACCGCCGGTTAAATGTCCAACCGCTTATATTTACAGACTGGTTAAAGATTGATTGATTTGATGCTTAACGTCCACGGTAAACAACTATGGTCATGTCCGGACGGTCAGTTAACCTAACCACACTATTCCTGGGCAGGCTTAACCAGTACTAAGTGCACATATTTTCGCCAGTAACTGACAACTGCCCTTCTTGAACCAGCGGAAGGAGAAACGAAAGTATGTGGCCAGACCGGGTTTCGAATCCAGGAACTCTGACTTATGAGTCAGGTGCCCTACCGATTGCGGTACGCGGCCCGGCTTGAGACTGGCTAAAGAAAGGGTATAAATGTAAATGTAACTTTACAAAATTTAACGCGACAGATGCACTTTCTGTATCTAACTTCTTTAACGTCAATTAAACCCAAAGTTTCAGTCAAAAAGGTGATAAACCAAAATATTAACATTCTTAGTGTATTTACTGAAAAGCCCTATAGTAAACCATTGGAACGTAATGTAGTTTACATTCCAATAATTACATTGAGACACGCGACGTCAATGACGTCAAAATAAACAAAAGCCCTCTACAGCCTGATTGGACGTCAGCAACGTCATGACGTCAAGCATGCCGTTCTGCTGTTAGCAAAAAAACCTGCGTGTACATGATTTACTGCTTTAAGTTTAGCGCTTATATAAGATTTTTCATGAAAGATTTATTTGAAACGAATGTTAATATAAGCAATGAACTTAATTTTTCTGATGTTTATCGAAGTGTAAACTACATTGGGTCACTAGCAAAGTTTACATGAACCCCTTCGGGGTTCATTCACTTTGCACGTGACCCCAATGTAGTTTACACTTCGATAAATCTCAGAAAAATGAAATTCATTCCTTAATTACATCCATATTCGAGCCACAGTTGCCAGCATATTCCTCGAGGTAGGACAGCTGCAGACATTATGAAAGACGCGCCTGCGCTGTTGCTGCTGAAAGCAAAGCCACATCAACTCATGACCCGTAGAAGGCGACCCGCAAGAGCTTCATGATGGAAATGTCTGATGTTGATACCTACAACAAGCCAAAATAATTCAAAAGAACAAATACCAGTCTCCGCGAAGATTTATGTCAAACATTTTAGACAATTTTACCAGAAATGGATTAATAAGTATTTTAAGTACATAACTTCGCAGCATACACAGACCTTTGAGATGAGATGTATGATACTGATGTTTTCTTATTTGTTTTATTATTATTATTATTATTATTATTATTATTATTATTATTATTATTATTATTATTTGTAACTAGTCTAGCCTTGAGACTGTTATTTGAAGAAACATTTACCCTAGAAACTAGAATAATATCCATCGTCTGACTCTTCCCTATTAGTGGAATTCTTAGACTGATTAAACTTGAGCATCTGTAGTCTGGTTCAACCGACCCTGCGCTGGAAACCATTTTGGATTACCTTCACCGAAGATAGTAATGGTAATAGTAGAAGTAATGTACATTTATTAAAATAATCCTACAGTCGAAATATTGAAACATCAGTGATTATTCATTTATTTATTTATTCAAACACAAAAGATTAAATATGGTACATGTACAACGTATAAAGTTAATTAGTTCTGTCATGATAATGGTTGTGCGGTATAAAATTTAAAGTCTCAGTCGATGCGCTTATAGTCCTTTAGCCCATACCTTTTATTTCGTTTCGATAAGATATGGGACATGGGACTGTATGCCTATCATACATATTTCTCTATGCTGATGTTGCGCCATGGTCTAGCATCGTGTATCCTTAGCTATGGCTCCCATCAGCATAGGACATCTGATTAGATTCAAACTTTTGTTAGCCTTTTTTGTTAGTGGGCGTGCGGCATTGCAGCGACATTGAATGGACATTGATTCGACGACGTCGAATCGGCGTTGGTTTGCTGTTGTGTGCACAGTGGGTTAATTGATTTATACTCATACAGTCTGTCTTGTCTGTCTTAGTGGTTTCTGTTCTGCTCAGTATGAAGATTATTTTTTATATGATCATGCTGATGCCGGGCTATCGCCTGAACTCGGTGTATTCTTGGCTGTAGCCCGATATCAGCGTGGGGCACACTTAGCTAGACTGGAATCAAATTTCGTTTCGTGTTGGTAAGGCCGGCTTTTGCCAGTTGCATTATGCGAAGAGTAATTATATGACTATGCTGATGTGGGCTATGGGTTGGAGGCTATAGCTTACATCAGCAAGGGGTACACTCGGTTATATTGAATGTAAATAGTGCCTCATGCTGGTAAAAACGGTCTTTGTTAGTATGGATCAAACTTATATGTGTCATGTTGGATGAATTGGTATTTAACACTATGCACTATGTTTATCATATATATGACTGAAATATTGTCGATAGGCCGTAAAACCCTTATAAAGTAAAATCCTTATATACATATATATGCCGATGGTGAGCTGTAGTCTGGACTCGTTGTATTCTAGGCTATAGTCCCAATCATCGGCATAGGGAAACTTGGCTAGATTACATGACAGTGCTGATGTTAGGCTCTAGTCTGGACTCCTAGTATTCCAGACTATAGTTGCTCATCAGCTTTGGGTACAGTAGAGTATATGGGTTACACTTGGTTAAAATTGAATGTGCTGGTAAAAACGGTCTTTGTTAGTATGGATCATACTTATATGTGTCTTGTTGGTTGACTCGGTATTTAACACTATGCATTATGTTTGTCATACGTATGACTGAAATATTGTCGACAGGCCGTAAATCCCTTATATTGGAAACTCCTTATATACATATATAACTATGTCGATAGTGGGCTGTAGTCTGGACTCGTTGTATTCTAGGCTATAGCCCCAATCGGCATAGGGAAACTTGGCTAGATTACATGACAGTGCTAATGTTAGGCTCTAGTCTGGACTCCTAGTTTTCCAGACTGTAGTTGCTCATCAGCTTTGGGTACATCGGAATGATATGTAGAGTACGTGTACCAGGGTTTATAATATATCGCATTTGTTCTGAAGCCTCGTAAAATATGCACTGTTAGTATAACCTCATTTTGCCATTGTAAATGGACTGAGTGAATAAATGATTTGACTTGACTTTGACTTTGACTTTGACGCTCTGATGGTAATGGTGACATCAATCATGCTGCTCGTGCATGAATTGATTGACAGGTGAACTCAACTCAGGTAAGACAATTTTAGCTGTGTGAGCAAGACTTTTTCAGGACGCAACGTGCCCATAGATCTCCTTTATTTTGAGGCTCCATGCAGATAGCTTTTCGTTTCTGTTGTTTTTTTTCTCGAATTCTCATAAGGCTGTTCTTCCCAATCAGCTTAATGGAAGGAATACATGGCTTGCAACTCCTGGCACCGAGTGTGTCCATTTTTATCAAGTCTATAATATAACAACCTTAAAGGCACATTTTTTCTAGTACTAAGAGTGCACCCCTAAATGATTGTATACTCTTTATAACCATATACTCTTTTACTTTTTTCTTTGACAAATGATTTCCTTTTATCAGGCCCCTACCCGTATTTCAATTATAAGTCTTCTAGAGTGTCTTATCTCTGAGCAGCACGTTTTAATAACGGGTCATTAGGGCATTATGCAATCATAAATGTGTCTTCAATCATCTTACTATCCATCCGGAAGCTGTTTGCCTGCTTCTCAGTGTATCTTAGGGGCATAGCTAGGGACAATAACTCAGTACGCACAATCATGTTTTATACTCATTAAGGGCAATAATAAGGGGTGTAGCCGTTAAGATATTTCAAATTTTCATGTCTGATGGCAGTAAGGATTAAAATTATGCCCAATTAACAACATTTCAGCATGAAAATACTCAGGTGTGTGTTGAAATTTTGTCAATTTGACAAAATTTCAATACGCACCTGCGTATTTGCGTATAGGTAGCTACGCCCTTGTATCTTCGGCAACTTGTGGGGTAAATCAGAAGGCAATGATCAGAAACCGACACAATCAGGCCCGGCGGTGATGAAACTTGAGTACATTCTCAAACTCAAAATAAAGCACACTGATTGGCTGCTTCCGAGCATGTTAACTCAAAATAAAGCACCCTGATTGGCTGCTTCCGAGCATGTTATTTCAAAATAAAGCACACTGATTGGCTGCTTCCGAGCACATGCTCGGAAGCAGCCAGTCAGTGTGCTTTATTTTTAGTTTGAGATTATACTCAAGTTTTATAACCTCGGACCCCTGGTTAACTATGTTTTCAATGATGTTACGAAACGAAAAGGAGCGAAAAAGAGCCACAGTCACCAAACGACCAAGTCATCAGGTCGTTTGGTAACTATGGCTCTTTTTCGTTTCGTAAGGGTCCTAAGTTTGTATTTACATAGTTTAACAGGGGTGAAATGGGAGAGGAAAACTATAAAGTTGAAATACAGACACAGCAAAACAAGGCTTGCGTGTAAGTTTGCGTCAGGCTATCCTTTTGACTTCCAAAGCTCATCGGGTTAACTATGTATAAACAAAGGCTGTTACGAAACGGATTTGAGCTAATACGAAATGCATAGGAGTCATAGTTACCAAACAACCTGATAACCAGGTCGTTTTGTAACTATGACTCTTTTTTCGTTTCGTAACAGCTTTTTTCGTTGAAAAACTGTTAAATAGGTGTGGCATGGTCGCTTTGGTTTCCGCGAGTTATGCGTTGCTGCGCGATGTTACTACTCCTTGTCATCTGGTTCTGTGGAAGGCAAGTGAAACCTGAACAATTTCATGATTACCTCCACGTAAATGGTCCAGTTATTCCGGTCGGGGATGCCGAGGAGAGGAAGGAGGACGATGTAGGCGAGAGAATAAGGGTAGAATGTTGGGCCATTGTTTGGGTAGTAGTTGGAAAATCTAATGGACAAATATAATACAGCGGTAATGGGTTCGAGTCCAGAGCCAAAATAGTCATAATGATTGCACTTTTACTATTTAGTCCTTAGCAACTTTCTCTCATTGTCCCAGAATAAAGCAAATATTGTTGAAAGGACGCAAAACCTGCTGACTCGTCATTCCTGTCTTCTGTTAGTCAAATCACCAACATAAATTGAACAAGAGCTCCGCAAGCGGGGCAATATACGCCCGTTTCTGAATATATATTTTTGTACCATTTCATCCTTGTCTACATTGCTATCAAGTTTATCAAGACATTCCAAACACTAAGGTTCTCAAAAGAAACGCCTTAAAAAAGTAATCAAAGGCATGTAACTAAAAAAATAAGGAAGGGGAAGCAATTATTCTTTTATTAGACATACTGTCTCAACCTAATACACATTGCTATAAAGTTTCGTCAAGATATTCCATACGGTTACCCAGTAATGACTTGCCCAAGAATAGCCGTAGAAATTAATCAAAGGGATGTAACTCCATAAATAAGGAAGGGGGAGCAATTATTCTTATATAAGACACACAGCCTCAACCTAATACACATTGCTATAGATTTTCATCAAGATATTCCATACGGTTGCCTACTTATCGCTTGCATAAGAATAGCCTTAGAAAATATTCAAAGGGAGGTTACTCCAAAAATAAGTAAGGGGAGGCAATCGTTCTTATATGTGACATATTGTGTCAACCTAATATACATCACTATCAAGTTTCATCACAATAGTCCAAAGGGTTAGTTAGATATGAGGTGTACAAATTTAGTCTGACAAAATAATCAAAGGGAGGTAACTCAAAATCTAAGTCAAGGGGAGTAACCATTCTTGTATGAGACATGTTTCTTAACCTCATATACATTGTTATAAAGTTTCATCATGATATTCCAAAGAATAACCAAGTTATGGAATGCTAAAGAATTGCCATACAAACTGCGATAGATGCGTTTTTTCAAAGGGCTGTAACTCCGCTAAAATCATCGTAGCAAAATGTCCATATAATATGCTCTACTTCACATCGTAGTCTTACTGTTTACAAAGTTTCAGGTTCATTGAATGAAAACTATAGGAGGAGTTATCCGGAAACGAACACCCCGAAAATTCTAAGTAAAGGGCTGTAACTCCGCTAAAAATCATTGGAGCGTAACCTCGAAACGATATGCGCTGGTCCACCTCATAGTCTTACTATATACCAAGTTTCAGCTCGATCGGATGTAAACTGTAGGAGGAGTTATCCGGAAACGAAAAGTTTACGCCGGACGGACGGACGGACAGACGGACGGACGGACGGACGGACGCCAGCACCATAACAATATACGTCCCGTTTTTCAAACGGGCGTATAATAAGGGTATTTTCTTAAGTATACTCTCACTTACGAAAACTGATAAAATAGTTGTGTTGTTCTGTATCATGGATTTTAGTAAATCATCAAAATACTATAAGCCGCATTTTCAGCAAATGTTCCTTATGATGTATGCGATGAGCAGCTACTGAACTTCTGAGAGTTTAGTATGGATTTCGCACTCTGGTCAAAGTCAGTATAGGGGTCTAATTATGTTCACTCGGAATTGTGCGAAGTCAAAAGCAATGTCTGACATTTAGAGGTTCGCCATGTCCGAAGTCCGAAGTCATTTTTGTGGCTCGATTCACATGTACTTTACCTACTAGACCTATATGAGCCGCGACACGAGAAAACCAACAATGTGTTGTTTGCCCAGCGCAGACTCAGATCAGCCTGGGCATCCGCCCCGTCTGATCATAGTCTTCACTGTCCGCATGTTGGTAGCTAAGACCCTTAGCTACCTTTTCAGCACTTCACGAAGACTCTGGTCAAACTGGGCGGATGTCCAGGCTGATCTGAGTCTGCACTTGGCGCACAACCACATTGTTGGTTTTCTCGTGTCGCGGCTCAATTATCGTTTACCCTCTTGTTCTGAATTCTAGCAGTACCTTAAGATTAAAGGGACAACTTAAAGGGGAGGCAAATCTTTCTAAGAAGAAGTTGTCTTCCATTTCATTGCCACAGTGGAATTGTCTTGATGGAAACAATTTCTTCGAAGTGGCCGTGTTAAAGGTTAGAATTGGCTCCCGAATGAAAAAAGAAATGAGCCGCGACACGACAAAACCAACAATGTGGTTGTGCGCCCAGCGCAGACTCAGATCAGCCTGGGCATCCTCCCAGACTGATCAGAGCCTTCAGTGTCCGCATGGAGGTAGCTTAGACCCTTAGCTACCCTTTGAGCACTAAACTAAGAGTCTGATCAAACAAGGCGGATGCCCAGGCTGATCTGAGTCTGCGCTGGGCGCACGACCACATTGTTGGTTTTGTCGTGTCGCGGCTCATTAAATTAATGTTCTTTCCTATAGCTTTGTCGTCCATGGAAGCAAATAGAAAGTCTCAAAAGCTAAATATGTTGGAAAAACATGGAGGTATATATCCGTTCACCTTAAAAAATCTAATGTTACATGGTCACTTATGAGGTATATACCTATAAAAATTTCAGACTGAAAAATTCTAACAAACTGATGTGTAACATGATTTAGGGATGATTTTATTTGGAATAACATTATAAGAATTCTAATTCTAACGTAACGAGATGATCTTGATCACATGGGCGTTAATTTCCAGCTTACTCATTGCATACGTTCACTGCACATGTGATCAAAGCCATTTTTCATGCAGAATTCCGGATGGAAAATACGGCACGTGCATAAATGGGACCTGTACTGTGATACAAGCTGAAGTGAGAAAGGACCTTGACTTCACGATAGTCGTTAAGTATCCAGAAGCTACGTTGCAGGTAAGAATTGATTAGAGTCTAGTCCACACAAAATCAGGTGGCCTAATATTTGTAGGGTATAAAATACATGTAGTCCGCCAATGTTCGTTTCCTGACGAGACTGTTCGTCATATTTGGCTTCAGCCGAGACCATCCGCGATCTCTTGCTTCCTTCCAAGACTACAGCCCACGAAAAATGTCCTCATGCAGAGACTGTCCGTGTGGCTCTGCTTCCTGTCGAGAGTAGAATCAGGCGGACAGTCTCGGCAGGAAGTAGACTCACGCGGACAGTCTCGGCAGGAAGTAGACTCACGCGCACAGTCTCAGCTGGAAGCATTTATTATGCACAGCAGTCTCGGCAGGAAGCAAGAGATCGTGGTCACCATCCCATCGACATAATATGACGGAAGAACTGTTGAAAAGACGTAAAGTTGCAAGTCATCCAAGTAGCCATCTAAGCAAACTATGCACTGATAGTTATCTCGAAGGCATAAGAAGCTGTCGTTATCTATGCCTTCCCTCGATAATGAAGAGTAGAAACAGGATAAGTTTTCTTGACAGTCTTCTGAAAACAACCTTGATTTTTCTATTTATATCAACATTTTCCTTTGGCTTATGATTTTCCGGCTTTTAATATAAAAAAAATCCTCGACTTCCCCATGACCGTATGTTATTTACATCAACACGTACAGAATATAAAGTAAAAAAAAAAAAGAAGTAATGATAAGGAATAAATACAATCAAATTCTACATCCCGCTATAACTGTATGCAGTCAACTCTCGATATCTCGAAGTTACTTCAGCCAAAACTACTGATATTTCAAAGTAAATTTTCTGGTACCAGAAAATTTACTTTAAGATATCAGTAGTTTGAGATAACAGGAGTTGAAATGTAAATAGAAATAGGAAATGCATTATTTGATATAAGAAGATACTTTGAGATATCAGTGTTCGAGATATTGGGAATTGACTGTATTTTTTTCTTTCTTTCAGGAACATAATGGCCGAGAGTTATACATGCGCGGAAACGCTCTGGGGTTTTCCTGGCAGAGCGGAATCAAATTAAACAAAAGTGGTGTCGACTCATGGCAGGCAACCATCAAATACAAATCTTCCAGGAAAGGCTTCACATGCCAGAGTTGTCAAGATCGAACATATTTTTCTGGAACATATTTTGAGTACAGAATCTACATAGATGATCACACTGACATGATTGGTGGGAACTTTCGGCTAATACTTCCAATCTCTAAAGCATCCAGTTATTTCGACACAGCCCCAGTTTATCACGCATACCCTTGGTTCTTTTCTAAGATGGGCAGTGCAAATACAGTTTCTATCGCGTCACCGCAGATTGGGGGAAACCGTAATATACTTATTTATACCCCACCCAGCTTTGAGGAAAATACTTATAAATCCTACCCCACCATGCTTGTATTTGATCTGAACGAAGAGCTTTATAACACTTCAGTCGAGTTAATCAACAGCCCCATAGTAGAAGAAGCCACGGTCGGGGAATATATTCTTGTCGGGTTTGGAGATTATCATCCACCGGCAGAGCGAACAGATGTTCTGACCCAGGTTTCCGGTCCCAGCTTCACCTGTACAAATGGGACTTTTCTTGATAGATGCGGGAACTGCCTGCCAACTGAGTTAAACTTTGATAATTACACAGTATATATGTCGTTATTGTATAAATGTGGCAAAGACGTTGAAATGGGTGGAAAGGGAAATGACACACTTGATTTCCTCATTAAGACTGTGCTTCCGAAAGTCAACCGGTTAAAGCATAACCGTATGCTTGTCGATCAACCTAACCTAGGGGTTATGGGATATTCGTTTGGAGGCCTTATGGCCTGTCATGCAGCTTGGACTAGGCCAGAAATATTTGGATATGCTGCTTGTCAGTCCCCGTCTTTCTGGTGGCCAAAACTTGATGACAATAATGATGCCTTCTTCTTCAACAATGTGTCTCTAAAGGACAATAGTCTTCGCACCAATAGGCCGTTTCAAAGAATTTATCTTGACGCCGGAGGATTGGAGACGCTAAAGCCATTTTCTTTAACACAGGCCATGCTTTCAGCGGCCGAAGATATGGCCGCCACAGTCTTCTTTGAGTGGGACAAGAATTTATGGGCAGATGTTTATCCGGGCGACCAACACAGTATTGTTATTTGGTTCTCCAGAATGTGGAACCCGTTAAGAATATTTTTTCCCACAAGCCCGGCTCCAGCCCAGATTGACAACAGCTATCAGCAGTCAGTGTGCAGCACTAAAACTAGTGGAGTCCCTAGAATAGAGACAAGCCTAATTAACACAATGATTTTCCTTATTGTTACTTGTTCGTCAAAGCTTTTGAGATGAATGGATATATGAGCCGCGACACGAGAAAACCAACGATGTGGTTGTGCGACCAGCGCAGACACAGATCAGCCTGCGCATCTGCCCAGTTTGATAAGAGTCTTCGTTAAGAGCTCAAATGATAGCTAAGGGTCTAAGCTACCTCCATGCGGACAGCGAAGACTCTGATCAGACTGGGCGGATGCCCAGGCTGATCTGAGTCTGCGCTGGGCGCACAACCACATTGTTGGTTTTGTCGTGTCGCGGCTCATATATCAGAGTGAGGGCAGCCTCCCAGCGGGCACATGACGTCGCACTGACGTTGCTCCGACGTAATGTACATGACGTCAAAATGTCTTTACAGTAACGTCGATACGACGTCATTATTTCGCATAGACGTCAGTGCGACGTCATTTTGAATTCATATGCCTGCTGGGCTAATTTGAAGCAGTTTAGATTTCAGGGGAGGCAACGCTTCGATTTTAACTAATAATAATAATAATCATAATAGATTTTATTTACAGAGGGTAATACACATTTTATGTTGTTTCCCTTCCTTAGGGGGTCAACTCTTAAAGCAAAGAAATTGCTCTTCTAGTCGGAAATTCTTCTCTCTAAGAGTAGACCCCTTTTGGGATAGTTTCCAAGTTAAAGTGATTTCCCTTTGATGTTTATTTATTTACTTTGACTGAGTTATTTTGATTGCGAAGGTTTTGCGTGTAATCATGTATATGTTTGGATATATGAGCCGCGACACGACAAAACCAACAATGTGGTTGTGCGCCCAGCGCGGACTCAGATCAACCTGGGCATCCACCCAGTCTGATCAGACTCTTCGCTAAGCGCTTAATTGGTAGCTAAGGGTCTAAGCTACCTCCATGCGGACAGCGAAGGCTCTGATCAGACTGGGCGGATGCCCAGGCTGATTTGAGTCTGCGCTGGGCGCACAACCACATTGTTGGTTTTCTCGTGTCGTGGCTCATATGTCATAGTCAAAAGGGAACAAATATCAAATCATGGAATTCTTTCTTCAAACAACGTTTGGTTTAAACAATATTTTATTCAATTAACTACATACATGTATGGTACATTCAAAGTACAATTTTCATGAAAAGGATTTGGTCGAAAGCTCATAGCTTGTATAGACCATTTCCAAACAGCCTAAGTTATTTAACTTAAATGAATGTAAAACTATAGTGTATACTCAATTTTCTAAGTTGTCACATCATATAATGACAGAAATAAATAGCTACAGAATGCTTTCCATGTGAGAAACGTTTGACGCTTGCGTTTGACGCTCGCAAATATTTATTCTGGGCCACAACTTGTTTTTCTGACATAAATTCATATTATGTTGCTGCTCTGAAATAAGCATTTTGTTCTTACTCTAATACGCGTCGAGCCCATTTCATTGTGTTTCGTGGTAAAATGTTACGATAGATTCAATTTATAAACGACGATTTTTATTACTTTAAGGCGTTCTCGGTGGGTTTTCACTGGTATTATTAAGAGTGCAAGAATATTGCAACTTGTTTCATTGCAGTCACATTTTGCCGTCCGATTGGAAGAATTTTGAAAACTCGTCTGATATTCAAAAAGCTTCCGCCGGAACTGGCAAATGTTAAAGCATGAAAAATCATGTATGATCCGTATAATCAAACACTTCACATATTTTGAAATTTTTAACACATTTGGTTGAAACTACGTTCATGTGAGTTTCAATTGCAAAAGATAACTTAATCAACAAAGGATTTATATGCGAAAGCATATTGTTTCCTCATTCTGTGTACGTCACTGCATAAACTATAAAAACATCTCATGAGATGTGAGTTTGGACTGCCGTCGCCCAACAATTAAAACAAATACTTTACTTTGACGCTGGATATTTGAATACTGGAGGCGCAATTCTCACTTACATTTACACAAGTCATCTTTCCGCGGCCGAAGACAAGATCATCACAGACTTCTTTGAGTGGGACAAGAATTTATTCGCAGATATTTATCTCTGTGACCCAAACAATGGTGGTATACGGGTCTGAATATGGAAATGCCTCAAAATGAGGACAACTATCCCCAATCAAGGTGCATTTCCAAAACTTTTTGAATCACTATAAAATACAAAAGACCTAAGATGCATTTTTGTTACATCATTCAGTTTAGTGGGGGCACTGCCATTGTTTTTCATATCCAACCTTTTTTACTTCCTGTTTGTTTTAACTTATGTTACAGCCGTCCCAAAATTCGGACTAATCTTTATGAAAGCATTATGCTCACTAGGTGTGCGCATTTTTCCATCAAGAACACCCGCAAATAACACACCTTGTTTTAAAACTATGTTTTCAAGGATGTTATGAAACGAAAAAGAGCTGTTAAGAAACGGAAAAGAGTCATAGTTACCAAACGACCTGGCCCCGAGGTTATAAAACTTGAGTACATTCTCAAACTCTAAATAAACCACACTGATTGGCTGCTTCCGAGCACATGCTCGGAAGCAGCCAATCAGTGTGCCTTATTTTGAGTTTGAGATTATTCTCAAGGTTTATAACCTCGAACCCTAATCATCAGGTCGTTTGGTAACTATCACTCTTTTTCGTGTCATAACAGCTCTTTTTCGTTTCCTAACAGCCCATGTATATGCATAGTTAGCCAGGTGTAAAATAAGGCGGGAGATAAGTTCTTCTTGGAAAGTATTACTTCATCTAAACGAGTTCATATTCACCTGATATTCTAGCTAATATTTTTAAGAACTATTAAATGGAACCCACAAAATTTATGTTGACCAACAAAAGCTGTCGTTGGACATTGTCTATTCTATTCTATTTTATCCCATAAACTTACAAGCTCGTTGAAGCACCACAGATGACTTTGAAACGATCCCTTTCCACCTTGTCCTGTTTTCAGCTGCTCTAGTTGAGCTGGCAAAGTCCATTCCTGTCCACTCTTTGATATTGTCTTCACACCTCTTCTTCTGTCTACCCCTCTTTCTGTTTCTTTTCACTGTGCCCTGCAGAATCGCCTTTGCTAAACCAGAAGACCTTGAGACCTGGCCAAACCACCTTAGTTTCCGTTTCTTGACCAGAATCAGAAGACAATGTAGGTCGCTTTATAAGCTATACCAGTCTACGGCAACAGTCACTGGTCAGTAAAGATGACTGTAAAAACAGTCACCAGAAATAATATCATAACTGGCAAAAACGTTCGCAGGACAAAAAATCTCAATTAAAAAGATGTTTCCAGTCAGTATAAATATAGTTCAACTGACAAAGCTGCCATAGGATAAAATAGCTCACTGACCTAGCGCTCAAAAGCCAAATGAACAGGTAATTTTACTTTTCAACATATCTACATCCTAAGGGATACCATGGAAAATACAAATGTTCTGACCGTCCATTGAAGCATATTCAATACATTTTTCCTGGGAAATCCAAAGTGAAAAGTAAAGGCTCTGATCAGTTTGTGCGAATACATAGGCTATTCACTTTACCTACGTAACCTTTTCAGGTGACCCATATCTGACATGGACATTTTATATACGTTGCTCCAATCAGTCAATTAATAAACGTGACTCAAATTAGCCATGTATGTTTATCCATGTAAATCTTACCCTCTGCCACACTTAGGTTTCCTAGCGCCACTGACTTTCTCGTGGCCATTTACATCCGCATTATACAAAAGCACATCCCTATTCACTTCATTGAAACATTCTAATCGTATTTCTTGTTATGAAATAGAGGATATTTGACGTTTTCAGTGTAAGGTCAGTTTTTATTTCACCGAATGAACGGAAGATTTGGATAAACTGGCCCGTTGGGAAGAGGCATGGCTCATGAAGTTTAATGTTGCTAAATGTCACACCATGAGGGTGACTAAGCATCCCCCTTCCAAGCAGATCATTCATAACTACGTTCTGCACAAACAAGTTTTGGAGAACGTTCCTTCTGCCAAATACTTGGGAGTCACGATCACTGATGACCTCGAATGGGGTCAACATATTAACAACATTACTAGCAAAGCCACGAAGACTCTTGGTTTCCTTCGCTGAAACCTGGCTTTTGCTCCTAAGGATATTAAGGCTGCTGCATACAAAGCTGTGGTCCGGCCCCAATTAGAGTATGCGGCACCTGTTTGGACCCCCCCCCCCCCCCCCCATCATCAGACTGAGATTGGTAGAATAGAGAAAGTACAGAGGACTGCTGCACGCTGGGCCTGCAGACGCTGGCGCAACCAGAGCCATGTAAGCGACATGCTAGAGGAACTTGAATGGCCAGGTCTGCAGGAACGGCGGCAACAGGCTTCTCTATCTCTGTTCTACAAAATTCATAATAACCAGGCAATAGTTAATAAGGATAAGTATCTGTCTGAGTCCGGTAGAGGGAAGATGAGAACAAGATCCCACCCCTTTCAGTATCACCGTCCAGTTGCTTATTCTGACGGTTTGAAACATTCCTTCTTCCCGAGGTCAATTGCAGCTTGGAATGGGCTTACAACTGAAGCTGTCTCTGCGGAGACAGTTGAGGGGTTTAAGTCCAAAATAGTGTAAACCTCGGGTTGGGCAGGGATAGAGCATGTAATGCCTATCCCTGAGGACTTCTTGTAAATAGTTTTAAATCTGTGTGGCCTTGTCATAGGTTGTGTAAATACTATCTTTTTTTTGGAAACTTATGCGCCACACCCCGCGCCTGCCATCATGGTCAGCTACTGACCGAGTGCAGTATCGAGAGAAACAAAGAAAGAGAGTGCTTCTACTACCTTATTTGTACTGCTGCATTTCATCTTTTAAATTACTTTGTTATTTTACATATTACCTCACGACTCCAGGCACACAAGATATTACCTGTGTTTCTGCATAGTAATTTAGAGGAGATTAAAGACCTAAACAGCAACACTAATATGCACCCTTGTGTATTGCTAGAACATGTGAGCTCAGGCGGTAGCGCAGGCTGATGTTTCGGTAAGTTGGCGTACCATGCAGAAACAACAAAACAAGCACGCCTAAATAATTCACAAAACCAAAAAAGATGAATTGCTTTCCAGTTGACGAAGAAATTCAAGCTAGTATCCCTTTCTCAAACAACTCTGTTGTTTTAGCAGCGACTTCAGTTTTGCAACAGCTTTTAACCTTAGCTGATGAGCGAGATTTGCATTCTGTTGATGTGAGTTGTACATAAATCAGTGGGTGGGGTAACAATAAGCCTTTCACCCTTACTGCTACATTCTAGGCATATGAGAAGGTTTCTATTGCACACTGCATATTTGTAGGATGAAAGCCCTGTGCAGCTGTATTGACCACAACAGGTGACCTTGAATCTCTTGCCATGCACAGGAGGGGTGGTCCTCCAGAGCAGGTGTAGTAAATAGAGCAACGAAATTGCACTCCGGGTATTGTTTTTTTCATTTTGTCATTTTCTGAAATACCCGCAGTGCAACCGCCATTGCAGAAAAACAGTGTTAGCCTTCCACAAGGAATTCGCTGTGGAAGGTTTCAGCAGTTTATCCTAAACTAACAGCTCATTATGCATATATTTTCCAAAATTTAAACATAAAATACATAATTTGGCAGCATAAATTAATATCACAACCATTTTAAATGAGCCATACCAGGCCATTAAACATTTCCCTATCGGGTTTTGCCGGTAGAAGCGGCCATTTTCCTGGATTATGTTTACCTGTGACGTCACATGTCGCGAGCTCTATTTTTACTAAATTCATACAGCGTAGAATATGTGTACGGCGTAAACTAAAATGAAGAGCAACGGCTTTTCGTGTCTTTGAAATTAAGCATTCACGTAGATAAACAGTATTATAAACTTTAGTAGCAGAACCCATTTAATCAGGAATGTCTATTTATATGGCTAAATAATTATGCTTAGCGGCAGATATACCGAAAATAAGTGATTTCTTGCTCTTCTTGTTATGCATATCCAGCCTGTAAAGAGTCACATGCCAGCGACCCTGTCTCGTTCCTGTGCAAGAGGACATGAACATCTTTACATTTTAACTTTACTGTACTCGAATTTGAATTATTTAATATAAAGATTTTTCCATGGAATTTAGTCATTTAATATTCAACAGCACAACGCATTAAAAGTGTATTTCATGTACCCAGACATCTTTGTTCAGTTTGCTATATGATTTCCATATAAAGTAAGGGTCGGTAGGTTGAGTCCCTCCAACCTTTTTGCTATCTAGCAAAAATCTTAGGATCCTAGGGTAGCTGACTGACATCTTTACGTACTTATTTACTTGTTTGGGAAATAGCTGTTCATTTAGTTTGCCGTAGATGTCTTTCATTTATAAACTTTTGACAATTTATGTATCTACTTCCTCCCTTTTGGTTCTGATTGCATGAGTTCCTGATCCCTGCCTGTCTTTCTACTTTTATAGGGGGACGCATTTATACAGAACCTATTTTTACAATTGAAAAAAAGATCTATTCACAAATCGAAAAAGATGCAGCTGATTCATTCATTAGTTATCACATGACGCAATTTCTAGTGGTATGTGATTGATGGGAATCTAACTTACAATAAAACATAATTTCTAGGTCACTCTGATGTTCAGAATGGAGCTAAAGAACCAGAATGAAACATGCTTGGTAGTATACGTAGTGCATAAAGGTTAATTATCGGGCTTTTTTTTATCTGAAAGAAGATTGTTTAAAAGAAACAGACATCGCCAAATAAAAATGTCTTTACTGTTGCTCAGTTTTCGAAAAGATTTTGAATTTAAAAGCTCTTAGCAACAACGAGAAATGGTGGAAACCAAAAGAAAACAAATAATGATAAAAAACTGTTGGGAAATACGGCGGGATAGAAACGGCAGTAAATTGTGGATGATTTAAAATTGCGAATCTTCGGAAAAGCACGGGGACAAATAAAGAAATGGCGGGAAATTTCAGATATTTGCGAATCCGGATGTATTCAGAAAGTAATGGCGAGAAATGACTAAATAACAAGAGAAATGGCAGGAAATATTTGTAGGAGCAGAAAAAGCGGGAACTTTTAGCAAGAAAAAGAGCAGAAATCCAAGAAAGAAGTGGCGTGGAAGATTGGATGGGAGTAGAAAATGGTGGTAATTTTTTAGGGAGAAACTTCAGAATTGGCAGGAAATTCTAACGGAAGTAGATATTACTTATTGCAGGATTTTGCAGGAACACAAAAAATGTCAGATATTTCGCTCACAGGAAAAAAGTAGGGTGTAAAAATATTGTGGTTGGTCGGGATACCGGGAATATAATTATCATAATTATTTTCTTTTTGCCTTGGCCATAAACCAAGAACAAAGCCTTCAAGGCATATTAGTGAGTTTCACAATTTAATGCAGAGGTTAAGTGTTGCTAAGAATATTATAAGGGAAAAATATCTGGTTAATCAACAATTTGACAAGTTTTCCATTCTCACTGACAATTAGAGTTACTGTTCCTTATGTAATTGCGTAGATGTTTGAGATTTTTTCTCCAATTTGACAGATACCTGTAACCAGAAGATTGTTTTGGCATTAAAAAATAAAATAAATGAGCAAATCTTTCTTTGTCAGAATTTTATCCAGGTCTTTCTACCTGGTTCAGTTTAATTTTTATCGCAAAACTTGCTTAGATCAGGCTAATAAAGATTATTGGAGTGCTGTAATGTGCTCATCCCGTTTGACAGCCATACACAATAAAGTATAAATGGGGATTTTTTTATTTATTTATTATTATTATTTTTTTTGCTTTCATTTTCATGATGGTTATGATAAGATTACGACCTTTTAAGCAAGTAAGAACGATCTTTGCATTAAAATGGCTTAACTTTCTACCTATGTCTCCAAAACTTATTTAGAATCGAGAATTAATAAAAAGAAAGTATAAATATATTCACTGGTAGGCCGACAAAATCAGCTGTCCTGCTGCTTATACTTTGGAAGAGTGCAGACAGGGTAGGTTAAAGCAAGAGATGCTGAATATACGCTCAAAGATGCATAGCAAAAGTATTGAAGACAGATACAATGAAAATCTTTCGTGGTGGGGTACCAGGTTTTACTCCGGTGCTATGACAACATGTAAACAACACTGCATTAAAGCACCATATAAAATTTTCAGCAATATTTGTGAATTTGCATTCAAAGCTCTTAAAATGATAATCAAATACTGTTGATTTTTCTATCATTATATTTCAGGGGCATTGTGCATTGATTTAAAGTATACTTTGCCTAACTTGCTGTGATTTTATTAAATGGAATTTTTTTTAATTTTAAAAAGTGTTTATTTACATTTCTGTTTTTTTTTTAACTTCAATCAAGATATATTCCCATAATGAGGTATATTTTTTTCAGAATTGTGATTCTCCCCCAATCGAAAATTGGTCTCTGTATATTCAGCTTTCAGCTCGTCTCCACGGGAGCGTTTCGCCGCGTGTACTATATGCAGCACAGTGGCTATACGACTTTCAAACTGGCGCATGCGTAGAAGCTTCATAAACAAACATGGCGTACTTTCACATCGGAAACTGTGACGGTCTGAATTTTAAAACATTACATTACAGCTTTACAACGTTAATTCAGCAAAATGGTTACATGTACAGTTTCATAAATGTTTATTCATACTTCTGTGAGATCCATTTAGTGCTGTCAGGCCGGTTAGCAAGCTGAATCACACTGAGAATGTAAGTGGGGGTTGCCTTGAAAATTTGCACTATAGAAATTAGTCAATGGCAATTAGACGTAACGGAGACCAATCCAAAAATAAAATCGGAGTTACGTCAAGATATTAGACTAGTGTAGTAAACAAATGGGGGGCACTTACCCTCAATCTGTGTCTGTGACTTTGGAAGTTGCTCTCAGGGCCTGCATCTGGCGGAACCCACTTAGGATCTTGCATCCATCTTCCCAGCTTCACGCTCGACTCTCTCAGCCCATGCTGCAACCCCAGGTCGCTCCCGCCAAGCAATCTGATTGGACAACCCTGTCTGTGATTGTCAACTGACTGGGGCTTCCCTTTCCACTTCCAAGGGGAGCATTCACACCGGATTACTTTGTACCAAACAGTGGTGAAACCCACTTTCACCACACAGGTTAGGGAGATTTACTTGGATCAAAATATATACTTTCATCAAGGTATATACTTTGATCAGATTATAGAAATTATACTACAATTGAGAGATTCTTCCAGACCTGTTTACAACTAAGATTTTGGCATAGTTTCTGCGCTTTTTGGCTTCAAAATTCGCTCTATGTTTTAACCATCTGAAACTACGCAAGATTGCAAATCCAGTTTTTTAGTCCTTTTCCTGTGATTTTGGGCCTTATACCACCCTTTCCAGAAAATGCCAACTTTAGAATGAAATATTTTGCACTGAGCAAGGTCTACACTGATAAGGGTGTTATAAAATAGTTATACAATGGTTTGTCTACCTGAACGGGAGATAATCCACTGGCTAAAGCTTGTGGATTATCTCCTCATACAGGTGGGCAAACCATGGTAGAACTATTACATATTTGGACGTTTTGGCCCATAATTAAAGCATCTGTTCAACACAGATTATTATTATTTGCGGTCAGCTTTGCATTTTAGCGTGAACAAACAATCAAATTATGTCAGACTGCAACTGCCTGTCAACAACCATCAAAAGAAGTTAGACAATGGCAATATTAGTTATGGTCTATTGATTTTATATCATCATATCAAACTGTTTTTGTCAGCTAGACTTATTGTCATGTGTTTTCGCGATCAAAAGTTGATCAAACAATTAACAGATTAACTTGGTTAAGGCTGCAATGAAGAAGTCAGAATAGTATTGTTTATCATCATACAGATGTTTATTCTGTGAAAATAAAATCATCTACTGACAGAGATTATTGAGGTATGTTTAAATATTGCACTACTGTCTATTAGGATAGAAAAGAGTGGTACTATGAATGCAGGGCCTTGCCAAAGATGAATCAGTTGCCATCCTCAGCTCATTGCCTCATTTTTGCTTTACCCACCCCTATAAAAGACCTGATTTTAAAAAGAGAGAAACAGACTAGTCTAAAAACCACTATGTCAGATTTTTTGAAAAATTCAAAATAGCCCCTACTCCCCACCCCCCATCACCCCACCCATCCCTCCAACCACCACATGCTTGGACTACTTACAAGTACTGAAAAATACGTTTAGCTGCCTTCCTGACTACACATGGTGAAGTCTGAGGGTAAACAGGTCTGTTCTTCATTTGAATCTTTTTAGAATGATAATTGCAAAGTTTCAAGTATTGTATTTTCAATATCTCTACAGGAGAATTTTGCAGTTCTGCTTCACTGCAACTGCAGAAGCTCTCATGCTTTAATTTCCACTCATTTTTATACTTCGATTGAAGTATATACCTCGATGGAAGTATGTACTTTGATGGAAATTCCCCTAGTATAGCCTGCAGAGTTGTTCCTGAACACGACATTGTCACTTCATTTCTCTTCACTCTAATATCATAAGATGTAGGTTGTTAAAACTTTCAATTTTGACAAACATCATATGTTTAAATTCAAGTGTTTTGCTTTATCAGTCAATCTTTAAAAAAAATCAGGCTTGTTCTTCCCTTTGGAACAGATTACTAGGGGTGTAACAATACAGCGGACTATCAATATATCGCAATAGTAACATTGGCAATAGTCACTATCGATAGGGAAAGCTGCGATGTTAATACTGGCAATAGTGTTTCCAATATCGCAATAGTTTCAATAGTTTCTAGACATGCATCTATTTATTGAAAGAAGTCTTTAGCTAAAAGAATCATAGAAATGCATGTGGATTCCAAAGAATGAAAAATAATATTTTCATGTATTTTGTAGCCAAGGTGTGCATGTTGTGAAACAACAGTCATTAAACAATGCTTTTCAGCCGTAAATTTGTGAACATACCAGATTTTTATACAGAAAAGCTCAGTTTCTGGATAAAAAATCTGTCCCCATTTGAATAGTTATCGCAATGCATTGCAATAGCAACCTGGAAAAATAAAATATTTAATGTTTCCCCTTACGCGACCGACCGTAAAAATCGTAGCGACCGGAAAATATTTTTTCCGATTTCCAAAAAAAAATTTTTTTTTTCTACCTTTGTGCCGAATACAAAAAAATCCGGGTCTTCAGAGCTCTAGATAAAGGTGTTTCTGACGAAAAACGCCAGCAGTCCCAAACTAATGTGTCAAGAATAATCCTACTAAAACAGGCCATTATAAAAACGAACGGCAGCGTCTTTTTAACTATGTTTTGAGACAAAAGAAGCAGTCCGGAATAAAAGAGACAAAAATGCGCTCTACCACCTTTGATAAGACTGGCAAAAGATCAAAGGATTTCAGTCAGCTTTTGAAGTCACAGGATGCCGCTCAACGCACGTGTCGATAGGTTTTATGTAGAGTAAGTAACCTGGAGCTGAAAATTTCGGTGTCGGGCAAAAACAAAGGGTCATTCTTTGATACGGAGTGGCATGCGAAAATTGTTGAGCAAAGAAATTGCATTCCGGGTATTGTTATTTTCAATTTGTCTTTTTCTGAAATACCCGGAGACTGATCAAAAAAATAAAATCGGATTACGTAGTTATTAGACTAGCGAAAATCGCTTAAAATTATGCTTTAAAGGCTACATTTTTAGGGTACTTTACGACGTGAGCATATAGGGAAAACACAGATAAGCATGTGTATTCGCTAAGTCTGATCAGAGTCATCTCTGTCTGGGCAAACAATTCATCTAGTATTAGGTTGAAAACTGTTTCGATTATTAAGAAACGCACATGGCTGAACTCTCATTTTTCCGACGCTAATCAAAACGTCTCCAATGTGCAGACTGATAATGATCCCAAATGTGTCCCAACGGAACGAGAACGCGCAGAAAATATTCGCGTTTCTAATTTATGGTATAAGTTTACATTTATAATCCAATGATGAAAGTTGCGAATAGGAAATACCAGTCACATTGCATTACTGCGCAGGCTGATCGGGGCATATGGAATAAGGTACCTTCACCTGTCTCACGGTTCCACATGACACGTGTCCAGTTCAATGCGGCGTTCTTTGATGTCTGATCAGCATAACCACGTGCAGGTGGTTACCGTATTTTAAAACATGCTACCGTCTTTACACTCCGTTATAGCTGATGAGAATGCGTAACATGTTGTTTTGATACAGATTAATCCGTTTACCCTCATAAACAATTAAATGTTCGCTCATCTCTAGCGGAGATAGATCTTCATATTTGGGTTGTTCCAATATCTAAAACAGGGTATGTGACAAAAGTGTTTAGGATGCAACGAGAATGTGTTTATCTCCGGTGCATCCGATCCCACATTTGCTAACAATGCAGCTTCGTCGGGGTCGCACTGTTCTTGAATGAACATGTTATAAACTGTTCTTGTGTATATGGCCAACATTAAAGAAGGAATGCGACGGACTTTATAAAAAAATCTGTGTACCAGTCCGGACTGTCACCTCATACATGTATCTACATTGCTTGATTAGACAAATACGTAAGTAATCAGAATAGACCATGATCAGAATGCGCATTACACATGTCCCCGATATGGCACTTAGAGTGCGCGTGTGTGTTTTACTAGTGTATCTTATACTCCATGCAACACGCACCTCGGCGGAACGGATCCGTATTTGCAGTAACGGGGCGCCGTTCGACCGTCCCTATTTAATTATAAAAACTGCGTCGTCTATTTTTATAGGACCTACGTCTAAATTTGGGATGGAAAAACTATCAGATGAAGCGGCTCGAGTGAGGCGTTAGCAACTCCCCGCTTGAAAGGATTATCTGGAGCTCTGACTTTTCAGGGAAAAAAAAATAAAATCCCGACCGACCTACCCACCATTGAGAAGAAGGGTCGGGTAAGGGGAAACAAGAATATTTCTAAGGTTGGCCTGGAATAGTAATAGTATCGCAATGGTACTACTTGCAATGTCAATACTATCGCAATAGTCATTTATGGACTATCCTTACATCCCTACAGATTACCAGATGATCTTGTACAGGCACCAAGGTTATAAAACTTTTTTCATGCTCAACTCAGCTGAGCGTGAAATTTTACCTGCTAATAAATAGCAAATTATTGATAAGTACAGTTGTTTTCTTGCTCAGTATAGCTAAGTATGAAATTTTCTTTGCTTATGAATATGAAAATGCCAACATTAGTTGGCATTTTACTATTTATTTGCAGAGAAAATTTCATGCTCAGCTGAGTTGAGCACGAAAAAATTTATAATCTCGGAGCCAGGTGTCAGATCTTGACTCCTTAAAATAGGACTCTTTTAAATAACGAGTCGGTAAGATCAGTTGTGCCCTTCCTCAGGTACATATACCGTTTTTATCCTGATTTTAAACTCTTCTTACTAACATTAACCCTATCATGATATGTATTTAGGCACAGCCTAGGAACGGGCATGACATTTAGGTCTAGCTTTCAGCAATCAAACAAAATTAGTTTCACATACTCTAATTACTGTTCCTGTCGCCAGGCACATGGTCGAACGCAGATGACATAATCTCTATGCAAAAATTGGTAATTTAAAAAGCAAACATATAGAAATCAAAATTATCTTGATAATTTAGAAGAAGAAAAAACAATTTTCAATTTATTTTTCTATATATACATGTATTTCTTTGGTAAGAACCGACAGGCACTGCAGGGTTATCGAAATCTTCTTAGAGCGTCCTTCATTTGACAGCAAAAATGAAACAATTCTATTTAAATATTTTTTTACTTTTATTTGATCTCGTCAACATTTATTTATCTGTCAAGTTCAAAGAGGTATGAAGAGGCATAAAAGAATAAAATTGCTGTTGTTTTATTATGCTAAAAATAACTGGAACTCAGAGACTGTTGTTTTCTTGGAGATTTACAGGTTTACCAAAGGAACACGCATGGTAAAGCCATAGGGTTAGATATTTTTTTTTTATGTGTTACCTATAGAGGGCTGTATGTTGGTCTCTTTTGGGCCATGCCCATATTAAACCTATCATCTTTATTCAACTTACTTTTGAACTTTTTATTTGCACTATCTCACTTTTTACTTCTCATACTAACACACCGTGGGTGGTCACAAAAATCCAAATAATACTCGAGAGAGGATTATGGATAATGGATAGATAGAAGGCAAATTTTCCATCTTTTTAATCAGCACATAGTGTAAGGTAGAGCTGCAACGATTCACCCAACGACCGATTCGATTTCGATTTCAGACACCTCGATTCGATTAATTCGATTCGATTCATGATTGATTTTATGCTACCTTAATTCATCATGTTTATCACTTTATTTTGTTATATTTACACTTCTATTTATCTTTGGGTGCATCTTTGAGCACAGGTTTCTGCGAGTCATCGTTAGACGCCATTTTGATAACCCTACCGATAAGGAAACGAAACACCCGTATTGATTGGATGACATAATTATTACTGACCAATCGTACGTTACGTTATAAACAGCGTTATAATATTAAGAGCGGGTCTAAAACACTGACTTCTGTTTTAATTGAGGGCCCATGCGGGGAATTGTGAATCGAATCGAAATTAGTGGAGTTGTTATCGGAATCGAATTGGCCCTTGTGAACCGGATTTTCGATGCATCGAAGTGAATCGTTGCACCTCTAGTGTAAGGGCCAGAATATGAGGTGTTTATATGTATATATAGTGCATGGTCTGGACCTTTTACGTAGCAGATGTTTTGTACTTGTATTATAATTAGTCAGCATTACCATTATCAAACAGTATTGTAACCAGATATGTATAGTACACCCAAATGTTTTTCAGGTGCTGCTAACATCCATTTGGCTGTTACTGCGTGACAGAAGATTGAATGGAGAAGAACAGGAATTGACAGACAAAGTTACTCATGCTGATATAGTACAGCTTACAAACAAAATAGATAATGACAGTTTTGAAAGAACTACTCAGAAAACAGATGAATGTACATTTAAATCAGTCAATCAGGAGAACAGAAGTAACGACGATTTTAGTGATGCTAACAAAGTAAAAAACATTCTGAGTCATTCCATTGGTGCTACACCTTTAGAAGTTAATGGCAATGAAAGTGCTAGTTCAGGATTGACAGAGAGAGATACTTCAGGCGATCAAGCAAGTTTAAACTTGTGTGTGACTTCTGAATTACCGTCAAACAAAAGAGTTTTGTGCCAAACAGAAAATGCTTCTACACAGACTGATACTGTGCAAATAACTGACAACCAAAATGGAAGAACAAATGAAGATGAAAAGAACCATAGTTTATCAACCAATCTTAAATGCATTTCAGAAGATAGCTTTTTACTGAACGAAAATAAACCAGTGTGTGAGAATATACACTCATCAGGGTCTGCAGAAGTGTATAAACCTGATAAGGAGGAAACCCGAATGCAGCCACCTGTGCTGTATCCACAAGAAATAACAAAAGAAACAGTAGATGATTCCCTTAACTCTAATGTCTCAAGTAAATATTCATTGTCTCCCAAATCAGCAGATACTTCTTCTGTTAATCAAGACAAAGGTAATGCAGATGAATCTGGTATAGAAAACTTGGATTTGTCTAAACCTAAGGTAAACGCTGACCAGAAATCAAATCATGGTCTTAATTTTCTTAACGAGTCTGAGAGCATATTGAAAACCTCTGATGGAAAAACATTTCAAATATCATCCGATGATGGTTTTGGAGATAGTTTTGTTATTGAAAAAGTAGATTCTGATGATTCAGATGATGAGATGATAGATAATATTATTGAAAAACCAAAAGTTAATGGTAACAGTATTGATGGAGACAATACAAATGCAGTAGAGGTATCAGCACAAGGAAATGTTAAACTCATACAAACTGGCCATAATGAAATAAATATTGATGAAAATTTTGATGAAACCAGAAAAGCACAAAGCAGTGGTGAAGAATCATCTATGAATTTAGGCGCATCTGTTGCAACATCCATAAGTAACTCACCTTACATTGTTAGTTGTACAGATATAACTGAAAAATCAATGAACAAGCATGATAAAAGTATTGGTTCATACATGGAGAATTCTGACAATACAGAGCCTGTCAACAAAAGCCTTCTTGGTGGAATAATAAGTTCCGACAATGATTCAGAATTGAAGATCATTAATATTGCTGGAGGAGTCACATTCCATGATGACTATGAAGACGCTTTTGATAGTGGTAATAAAATGGCATATTATGTTGAGACAAAACCAGATACAAGTATTTACAATCCCTTGTCATACTCAAATTATACACCAGCACTGTCATCCTGTAGCTCACTATATTCCAATGTGGTTTTCAGTAGTTATGCAGGTATTCCAGGAACTTTCATGAGTGCAGATCCACGGCTGGCTGTTCAGAACTGTCAGCCAATGTTTTTTCCCAACAATATGAACACTGTGGGTATGGAGAGTGACCCAGATGGAAGATTATATCAGCCTGTTGCAAATGCAGGTCAGTATGGAAATTGTCAACAAAATATTCCACAAGGTATCCAGTACTTTTCACCTGGAGCATGCAGTTCAGACTTGCTGCAGCCTATGCCTGTGGAGATTAAATCAGAGTCCAAAATTATTATTCCATCTAAAAGGTCAAACTCGAAAAAGAGAAAGCGACGAAAATCTCCCGAAGAAGGTGTGTGTGTTAAGGATTATTATTATGTAAAAGACCCTCTTACTGGAAAATTGAAGGAGTATTATAATGTTAGAGACCCAAGTGGAAAGTTTATTAAAGCGAATAGAGCTCAGCCACCCTATATTAATAATATACAGAAGTCTCCCTCGAGGTCTTCAAAAGGTAGTCATAAAACATCAATAAAAGAAGAGTTTTTGAGTGAAACTTCAAGTGACGATGCAGGCCAACCAGCCAAGCCTTTAACGATGATTAACAAACAAACCAGGTAAATATGAGCCGCGACATGAGAAATCCAATAATGTGGTTGTGCACCCAGCGAAGACTCAGATCAAACTGGGTAGTCGCCCAGTATGGTCAGACTCTTTGGTAAATGCTCAAAGGGTAGCTAACTGTCTAAGCTACCTCCATGCGGACAGCGAAACCTCTGACCGGACTGGGCGGATGCCCAGGCTGATCTGAGTCTGCGCTGGGAGCACAACCACATTGTTGGTTTTGTTGTGTCGCGGCTCATATATTGAAAGATTTATATTTTTTGACCCCCCACAAAGTCTTTTCTTTTCATTGAGTAGGCCTGTATGACATTCAGGCAGTACAGACTAGCTTCCAGCAAATTCACTGTGCACAGCTAAATAAACTCATAAAATGGCTAAGCATGGCAGAGCAAGCTTTTGTTTATATGCAGCAGTTTAGAAAATAGAAATTAATTGCAAATTTTATCAAATGATAATTTATACAAAAAAAATATACCACAGTGGTTTATTATGGAAAAGGTACAAACAAAGTTAAAAAAAGGAAAGTTCTACATTTCACACTCTGCTGAGTCTTGAAGTTTTACATCCTAAATTGCATGGATTCTAACTTGAAAGTCCATTTTCCAAAGCTACCTTAGTAATAGTACAGTTATATACACCTATACACTAGGTATGTACAGGGATTTCTCTAAGGACTGAATGACTGGTAGTCCATAGGACCAACTTATCCACAATTTAAGTGGTCCTCTCGATATTTCTGCTATTCAATAATTCTTTGTTATCATGTGTTTTCATTTACTTTCAAAATCAGTTGGTCTGCAGGACCAGCTACCACAAACATCAACTGGTCATGCCCCAAAATCACTGGTCCGGGGCCAACAGACTTCTTGTGGTTGTGCTGTGTGGCGGCCCCAAAAAGTCTCCCCGCACATCCATTTAATGCTCTTATTCTTCCAATCCTCAGGGGTTGTTTGCAATCATTTTCCATTATTCATGTCCCTTAATACCATTCCATTTCGATACTGAATTGGAGGTCATTAATTGACCGATATTCGCACCCCGTTGTATAACTAATTCTTACGTTTCTGTCTGTGGACTTGTATTAGACATAGATTTGAGATGTGGGTCTTTGTTATACCATTCCTTTTCAGAGGGAGTTTGCTTTAACAAAAATATGTCTGTTTTATTTAATAACCGGTGTGAATGTCGCGCTTTTCTTGACGGTATCAACCCACTATACACAAATATGACTATTACAAACAGATTAAGAATTACAATATCTCCCCTAAGGTTACATGCTGCGTCTTCTGTACGGATTCCCAATTCTACTCAAAGCTTTCGAGCTTTATTACCTACAGTTAGAATGAGACCTCTAAATTTGTTTTCGGCATCATCTGTCGATCTACATGGAGCATCAAATGCTAACACTTTTCGCAACAATCTACGAGTAAGGTTGTCCCCAATTAAATCACCAGTTTTACGTAAATACCCTAATCCGTTCAAAAGACCTAGTATGTATCCTAGCATTTCTAAGTGCAATGCCAAGAGTTGCAACTGTTGTGAACATTTATGTACCGACTCTACTATCACTTCATCTGTGAATGGTAGGACTTTTTCAGTAATTAACGATTCTGATTTGGATTGAAAATCAGAGAATCTGATATATGTTTTAACTTGAAACACACAGAACTGTAATATGCAATATGTTGGACAAACTTGTCGTAAGCTGAAGACTAGATTTGGTGAGCACTATCGTAAGATTTTAAAGGCTAAAAAGATAGATACTTTTCTATACCAACATTTTAAGCGTACTGGTCATTCTCCTGATAATGTTTCAGTACAAATATCGGAGAAGTTATCATATGATCATAATTCTTCTGCTCGATTCAATAACATAAAAAGATTCGAAAATGAATTAAAATGGATAAAATTATTGCAATCAGCTTCTCCACTTGGTTTTAACGATAACATCTACCATGAGGGAAATATCTCTAAAATGCCAGATTTTGATGTGTTTTCTCTTTTAGAAATTCGAAAACGTAAATCCAGATCTCATGGTATAAGACAAAAAGGAAATGATAAACGTAAAAGATGTGCTGCCAAAAAATCTAACACTTCTCTTAATGATTTATCAACAAAATTATTGGAACATGGCCGACATGCTATGCTTTCAATTCTTAGTTCCCTACCCATTCCAGTCTTACGCAAATTGGATATAGAGGCTAATAGGTTTTACGATAGAAATCACCAAATGTACGAAGCGGCACTTCTAACTAGATGTTATACTCAACACGCTCTCCGTCCACTAATTGATTCTGAAATCAATTTTAAAAGAAATTTCATTAAAATCCCTTTCATTAACAAAGGTATTGACTTTATAGATTTACCTAGTATATTTCAGGATAAATCTGTTACATCTTCCATACCTGATTATTTCCAAAATTCTGAACCACCTATTATTTGTTATAAGTATAACAAACCGATTAGAAGTATCATATTTAATTTCAATAAACTTGTGTCTGATCTTGACATCGATGCTAATACTCCTGATTCATGAGATTGTAAAGATTCCAAATTTATTTACCCATCAGCAGGTCATGTTGTGACTGGAAATTTGAAGATCATCCCGGATTCTAGAATTCGTAACATTGTTTCTAAGGGTCCTAAGTATAGATTCCCTTCCCATATCGATTTCAAACAGATGTAGGGAAGAAATTGCATCTGCATTAAATGATTTTGGTAATCGTTGGTGTAAACGAGAGGGTGTTGAAAGTAACGCTTTAAAGAAATGGAAACTAAGTATCTTTAATATTGTGGATAAACGTATAAAGTTTTATTCACACAATACTAATCTTTTACCTCCTAAGCCTAAATCTTCCTTTAGATATTTGAAGCAGGGTATCCAGGATTTTCATAGGAAGTATGTTTTGGTTCCTGCTGACAAGGCCGCAAACAACATTGTTGTTGTTTGTCGGATGCACTATATTAACACTTTGAAGCAGGAACTTAACGGCACCACGGCTTACGAAGAGACTTTTACAGATGAGAAGTCTGTCGTTAATAGCCACTCAAATAATTTGCCTTTAAAGTTTGCTGTTAACGTTAAGGAACGCCAAGACAAACTTCCTACGATGTATTGGTTACCTAAGCTTCATAAAAAACCGTATAAAGCTAGATTCATTGCCAACTCTAGCTCTTGTACTACTACAGAATTATCTAAATTATTAACTTCTTGCCTCACTGCTGTGAAATCTCGTGTCATTTGGTACTATGAGACAATGTATGAGAGGTCAGGGAAAAATATGTTTTGGTCTATAAAAAATTCTGGTGAGGTACTTAGTAAACTGAAGTCAAGAGGGTTCCGTGCGACTAGTTTGTCCACTTATGATTTTTCTACTCTTTATACCACATTACCCCATAATTTAATAAAGGAAAAACTTGTTGATTTGATTGAGAGGGCCTTCAAAAAGTTCTCCAAAAATGAAGATACCCTTTTATATTGCCTGTAACGATAAGAAAGCGTTTTTCACTTCTACTGACCGTAAAATATATAGAGGATATAGTCTTTGGTCATGTCAGAATGTATGTGACGCCTTATCATATCTCTTAGATAATATTTACATCAGATTTGGTAATAAGTTATACAGACAAATTGTTGGTATTCCGATGGGTACAAATTGTGCTCCTCTTGTGGCCGATTTGTTTTTATTTTGTTATGAAAGAGATTTCATGACTTCTCTTTCTGTTGATAATCAAGCTGATATCATTGAGGCATTTAACCCAACCTCTAGATATTTAGACGATCTTCTGAATATTGATAATCCTTATTTTGAAAGCATGGTTAACCAAATTTACCCACCTGAACTTAAATTGAATAAAGCTAATACTTCAGATACCGAGGCCCCCTTTTTGGATTTACATCTATCTATTTCTAACGGTTTTGTATCTTCTAAAATTTATGATAAACGTGATGACTGACTTTGATATAGTTAATTTTCCATTTTTGGATGGTGACGTTCCACGTCGTCCCTCTTATGGAGTGTATATTTCTCAACTTATAAGATTTGCTAGAGTGTGTAGTCATGTAGATGACTTTAATGCTCGTAATAAATGTTTAACTGCTAAACTTCTTCAACAGGGCTATCGGTATCATAAGCTTAGAAAGGCTTTTTCTAAATTCTGCCGCAGACACCATGAATTGGTTTCAAAATTTGATGTCGGATTAAAATTTCTTTTACACCAAGGCCTATCGGAACCAGAATTTTATGGTGACTTAGTATACAAATTCAAAAAGATTAAGGGTAGGACTGATTTTTCTGATCAATTCCGAAAAATAATAATACGTCACAAACGTATTGGCTATAATTTAAATGTTATGCGACAGTCTGCATGCTTAGTGATTAACCCAATCACGGTTGATAGCTTTGCTGCACTCTTTAATTGCACACCGGGGGATCGGTCGTCAGACTCTATGATGGCCCCGACCTAAAGCTATATATTTTAGTTGGTTGGGACCGGAGCCTTTTTGTCTGTTGCTTGGTCCACCGGGGCTCAACTGGTGACCTTCTTTTGCTTCAGATTTCCAGTGGGGTTGTTTGGCAGGACAGGGATCTCCACCTGTCAGACGGCCCGTTGTATCTGTTGAGTCCTCGTCTTTGCTTCTTCATGGTGTTGAAATTTGATTTATGTGTTTACCGTGATGATTCATTGACGGGTTAGAGGGTTATCATGCGAACCGAACAACCAACTAAATGTTTTGTACCACTTCAGAAACTGAGGGTGAGGTTGGGCCTGTAAAATCGATTTAAGCCCCCAGTAATTCATTACTGACCGTTCCAAGGCGGTAGTTCTGTTGTGGTTCTTTGTTGCCTGTTTTTGGTGTCAGAGTTTCTGTGATGTTTTACCTTATGTATGTTATTATTATTTTTGGTTCGGTTTGGGTTGCTGAGTGGCCACCTTTTGGGAACAAGCTGCTCACTCGGTTGGCCATATGTTCTCTGTATCTTGATTATTTGTAATCTTAGTTGTTTCCAACTATGGTTTGAGGGCTGGATTTGGATTTTGATTGTTTCAGTTCCTGGTCTTTGCATACTTTTTACTTTTATGATTGATAAAACCCCTGCATGTATACACTTCTCTGCTGCTGTCATGGCTACTGTGGAAGTCAGGGGTTTTATTAACCATAAGTCCGTTTGTCCTGGACCAGTGATTTTTGGGCATGACCACTTGATGTCTTTGGTAGTTAGTCCTGCAGACCAACTGATTTTGAAATTAAATGAAAACACAAGATAACAAAGAATAGCCGAAACATCAGGAGAGGACCACTTAAATTGTGGATAAGTTGGTCATGTGGACCACCAGTCATTCAGTCCTTAGCGAAATCCCTGGAAGTGCAATGCAAATTGCTTGCTTGGACCAGAGCTCCAGATAAGAGGGGGTATTGAGGATAATTTAAAGATGTTTTTTCTTATTTTTCAACAAAAACATATGTTGTGACCCCTCATTAGAACCGTCTCGACGAGACGGTTCTAATGAGGGGTCACAAAATACGTTTTTGTTGAGGGATACTGATAATTAATCCCTAAATTATCTCTGTTACCCCTTCTTATCTGGAGTGCTGTTGGACCTGTTGATAACATTGTTTGTGAACAGAGCTCTAGATAAGAGGGCGTATTTGGTGATAATTAGGGATAATTTTTGTTAATTCTGCATAAAAACATATGTTGTGACCCCTCATCTGAACCGTCTCGACGAGACGGTTCAGATGAGGGGCCACAACATATGGTTTCGATGAGAAATAAGAAAAATTATCTTTAATTATCATCAAATACGCCATCTTATCTAGAGCTCTGGTTAAGCCAGTGTGTTTATTATTTTTCAGTGCTGATACAACTGTTTCTCCTGGAAAGCTTGTAGAGAATCAGACTTCTCCTGGTTACTCAGATGCACAGGTAAAGTTAGGCTCAGAGTGTAAGAGTACATGTATTTATAGCCCAGTCATAGCACCCTGTCCAACCCTGAAGCCGCGAAACGGTCGAAACGCCAGTTAAACGTGTTTGTAACGCCGGTAAATGGCCGATTCGCTCCAAATCTGCAGTGGCGGCGCCCATACCCCGTAAGTAAATTCTTGTTTCTGTGGTGTTTTATACATGTTTGCAATAAAGGAAATTGTGCCTTCGGTGGAAAATAAACTTATTTTACCAGATCTGTTTGAATGAAAAGCAATTTCTGTCTGATTTCTCCAAACATTAAATCCGAAAATGGTAAACAAGGTTCGGCCATAGCCGTTCAGCAGATGTGTCCCCAAACAGTTCGTACTTTTGAAAATACGGCGAAAATATTAACATACAAGCTGCTTGCAATGACTTTTAGATAACACTTTTGAACACTGTTATTGATTATTATAAAAAGATAAATTATAAACGCGCGATAAAAATTTTCTGGCAAAAACATAAAGTAACGCCGATTAAAACGTGTTCAGAATTACCTGACATTCAGTTTCATTTCATTTCAGCTTAATCAGATACGGATTATATTGCTTATTTCTTGCCTGTTTCCACTTTATCTGTCTCTTACATGTAGGTCTCACCAGTTTGATTACTTGGCTTGAAATACCAGGTATCTTATTGAGAGGCTATTAAACTTAAAAGGCAGGGTAAATTAGAATCTTACTTACCATAGGCATTAGTATACTACTAGTTGATGCACTTGCACTTATATTCACAAGCAGCAGCATGTTAAATGCCAACGGACGGACACTCAACGGCAGATGTGTGCAACAGTTGTTCGTTATGAGAAATGAAACAGAACAGAACTGTTAAATGGTACCTTTCTGATAGATACAAAAAGCCTGTCGTGTCGAACCGAATATTTTAGTCAGAAAGTAAACATCAAGTGTTTTTAATTCATTTTTATATTAAAGTGTTCAATAAAGAACTAAAATAGGCAAGAAATAAGCAACATAGTCCATATCTAATTAAGCTGAAATGAAATGAAACTTAATTTCAGATAATTCTAAACACGTTTTAACCGGCGTTACTTTATGTTTTTGCCAGAAAATTTTTATCGCGCGTTTTTAATTTATCTTTTTATAATAATCAATAAAAGTGTTCAAAAGTGTTTTCTAAAAGTCATTGCAAGCAGCTTGTATGTTAATATTTTCTCCGTATTTTCAAAAGTACGAACTGTTTGGGGACACATCTGCTGAACGGCTATGGCCGAACCTTGTTTACCAATTTCGGATTTAATGTTTGGAGAAATCAGACAGAAATTGCTTTTCATTCAAACAGATCTGGTAAAATAAGTTTATTTTTCACCGAAGGCACAATTTCCTTTATTGCAAACATGTATAAAACACCACAGAAACAAGAATTTAACTTACCGGGTATGGGCGCCGCCATTGCAGATTTGGAGCGAATCGGCCATTTACCGGCGTTACAAACACATTTAACCGGCGTTTCGACCGTTTCGCCGGCTTCAGGGTTGGACAGGGTGCATAGGAAGTATGGTATTTAACAGAATTCAGTTGTAAGAAGGAAGCTAATCCATAGATCTAGATTAATCTTTTAAGTCAGATCTTTAGGATTGATTCGGATGGGACAAAGCCAATCTTATACAGAATAGATATGTATATAGTTTTGTTGCTATAGCCCCTTCATGCACCTGTTTCAGTTCATTGTTTGGTCAGTTAGATTTAAGTTAAGAAATAATTTTTCCTTAACAGTGAATTATCGCAGATTAACACAGGTTGTTGGCGGGCAGATCACAAAATATTAACAGGATGGCTGCAGGCCGGAGCGAATAAATATTTGTATCTGCCAGACAACACTTGTTAATCTGTGATAATTTACCAGTAAGGAAAAATTATTTTGATTCTAACATTATTCACAATCAAAATGCACGGATATTGCGACATTTTCTAATGGACTCTTTTGAGGCGGACGTCACCAGAAGTTATGTTCCACATCATTAAGGCACAAAATGTGCATGCTGAGGGCTAACAATGTGATTTATCACACATTTTCACACGGCATCGCTTCCTGTAGGCTCAGTGGGGAAATGTTAATGTCATGTTAGAATATTGGGCCAATAGTTATGTTCAAGAATTGGCTGTCAGCAGCCACTTTAGACAACCAGCTGTCAGCAGCCTTACAGGCTGATGAGACTGCTGACAACTAGCTAATTAATGCAGGCTTAAAAGACAAGAAGTATTCCTTCAGTGTAGAAACTGCACAGTTAATTGATTCTCAGTATGTTTATTATTTTACTCAAACTACAGCAGAACTTCAATGGCTCTAACAGGCTTGGGACCATGAAAATTAGTTCCAGCCAAGGGTAGTTCTAGCCATCCAGGGTCAGTTTCTATATACACTGAACGAAACTTATAACCGCCCATCCTACATTTTGGCGACTTGTTCTGAAAATAAAGCTTGGTGGTCAAAAGTAGTAAGCTGCATACATAAGTAAACCCCTTTCCATAACTCTTCAAATTACTTCATTTCAATAGGATGCCTACTTCTTCCTTAGGCGCAGTCTGAACAAAGGTACCCTCATTTCAAAAAGTCACAAATTTTGCTACGGTATAAATTATTTCAAATATCGTAGTTTTTTAGGACAAATCTTATCCCAAAGAGGTAATCGAATACCTTCATTAAAGATTCAAAAGTAATGAAAGATTTGATGCTGTCTGACTAGCCGTTAGGTGCGAAGAAATGCATTGTCGCCAGTTAAATCCCTGAGGTTCAGCTGTAAGCACATAATCTAAATACAAAGCTCGCGCTGCTCTGTAGACGTAATTATCGGCCTTACGGCATTGAAATTTTTGGCGATAAAGCATCATTCCTGGATGTATTCGGTAACATTTCAAAGAATGAAATTCATCCCAGAACTACCGTTTAATTGAAATTGTAAGTTTTATTCAGAAACTGGAAGTGTGCAAAATGGGTGACAATTTCCGGTTGCAATAAGGAGTCACCAGGCCCTATAAAATATGGTCTTGTAGGCCAAGATCTAATAAGGTTCACACATTGATTTCAACTTGATGTTTTAGACGATTTTCAGAATCTGTTGTCATTACTCGAAAAATGCATTTTTTTTAATTGCGTAAAAACTAAGTCTCTTAAGAAATCCCTACTTTTTAAGTGTTTATTGATTTTATAGACCACACTGTTCCACATTCGCACTAAAACATGCATGGAAATTGCGGTTAAGCAATGTGTTCTCTCAAAAATCGCATTCTTGGATATTTCTTCCCAAAACTGTGCCAAAGCGTCACAGACATATCAAAACATCGCTAAACTAAAGTTAATTACCATGCACATGATTTCTGATTTTATGCATTTTGATACTATCGCGTTTAGACAGAAAAAATGCAATTTGAAAAGTGGACGGTTATAACATTCGTTCAGTGTAAAGTGACCTGCCATCAGGGTTCAAGTCACTGAAGTTTTACTGTACATATAACACAAAATACCTGCTGACAGATACAATAAAGATGATGGCATTCCTCCCCTACAAAACAACCCCAAATATATGAATCAGTCTTATCAATTCAAAAATAAGACAATTTTACCTTCGAAAAAACAAACCCAAAACTCTACATCAATCTTATACAGTAAGATGGATATAGATTTTTGGGGGGTTGTTTTGGGAAAAAACTGTCTTATAACAGAAAAAATACGGTATTGAGGCTTACTAATGTGCGTAAGTATTGGGACACCTAAAATAATTAATTTTCCATTTGTCCCAAATGGAAAATTAATTATTTCAGGTGTCCCAAAATTTAGGCACATTATGGTATATTGTTTGCTGTCAGTACAGGAGTTCCTTAAAAAGAAAAGGTAAAATACAGTGCGACTATGCCAATATTAGCCATGCACTTAATTGGTTGATATAGAAAATAAAATCAGACACACCTTACTGTTTTTATTTGGTTATAAGACAGGAGTTAACCCTTCCCAAATTATCATAAATATGTAAATCAGTCGTGTAATGCACCTGTAAAGTGGGATTTTCTCTTTCATAACAATCCTAAAAATCCAGATCCGACTTATCAGACAGATCTAGATATTTGGG
This sequence comes from Ctena decussata, assembly GCA_963989385.1. Taxonomy (NCBI): domain Eukaryota; kingdom Metazoa; phylum Mollusca; class Bivalvia; order Lucinida; family Lucinidae; genus Ctena; species Ctena decussata. The sequence goes on along the minus strand of OZ022507.1, from coordinate 1,379,178 downwards.
ATTGATATGGAAATTGACATATTCATATTGTGCTCCAGACATTAAAGAATTACAGTACTTTAATAATTCCGCTATACTATAAAACAGTATTTTCCCATCTCTAAATAGAGCTCCAGATAAAGTGGTTTAAACGAAAATTCTAAGATAATTTTTCTTAGAAAAAACACATCTTATAACCAAAGAAATACGGTATTTACTCAGCCATAAAATAGAGGGCTATCCTTCAGAATGACCGTAGGTATGTAAGTCAAGATGTTTTTAATACTCTTCCAAAACAATAAAATCAAGATGGGTATAGATTTTTTTTAGTATTTTTTCTGAGGAAAGTAAATTGCAGTATTACAGGAGAATAATCATGTTAATTAATCATTTAAGGGAGACATGTTAATTAATTCTAGGGAGAAGAACTCGATAAGCATATCACGATAAACATGTTATTTAATTCTAAGGAGAAAAACTCGATAAACATATCGCTTCTGTTCTACTCCCATAGATTGTACTGATATCTTACTTGTTCATGTATGTATGTTAACAGGATAAGTTAATGAATATGTTTAAACCAATTAATCATTTGTAATTGCAGCCAGGTTCAGCCTCAGTGGAGCAGACTCTCAGGCAGCTGAGGGGCCAGAAACTACAACTTGACAAGAAACTGAAAGCCATTCTAGCCAAAAAGAAGGAGCCCCCTAAGAAAAACATGACAGAAAGAGAAAAGAAAAATCATAAGGCTTTTGAAACAAAACGGTTGAACATGCTTAAGAAATTACATGCTGAAAAGAAAGAACTGGCTAAGAAAGAACTGGCTGAGAGAGCCCGGTTAAAATCTTTTAAGCCTCCCGATATAGAATATGTTGTCCGAGATAAAGGCACTCACGTAAATGCAGCAGGATTGTCACAAGAATACACAGTAGTAACTATAAAAGGCTTGCTGGCAAAACCTCCTGTGGATCAAAAAGATATGTTGACTGATCAAGGCAGTACAGTGAAGGAAGAAAAGAAGTCTTCCCAGACACCACACCAGCAAGCCAACTCAAAGAAGAAGCCATCCTTGAAACAAGGCAAAGGAAAAAAGTCTCTGAAAAAAGCTATATTAGCTAAAGAAACTGTAAGACCTGTAAATCTTGTTTCAGGCAGTGTACCAACTCTTGGAACGAAAACAGTAGTGAAAAGTTCAAAACAAAAGGCAGCTGCTAAAAAAGTTCTGAAAATTAAACAAAGTAAAACGAATTTGAAACAGGAAGGCACAAGCAAAATTAATAAAAAAAGTAAAGAAAAAGTAGCTGAAAATTTAGTAAGTGATAATTTATTAAAAACTATTGAGTCACAACTTACTGACACAGTACCAAAGAACGCTGGTAAATTGGTTACCAAGAAAACCAAAGAAACATCGAAAAAAGGCAAACAAAACATACATAAAGTAAAAACGCTTATAAACAAAAAGGGGGCTAGTAAAACAAAAAGAATGTTAAAACAAGTGACGAAAGCGAAACCAGAGGTAGCAGTACAAGATCTCATCAGTGTACACCATGGTGAAAGAGGAGCAAAACTGGCAGCTCAACAAAGAATAAGTGCTTACAACGAGTCGGAGGAATCAAATGAAACAGTGAAGTAAGGTGAATGCATATACATTGTATGTTCAGGGGAAGCAACTCTTGTCAGTTTCATTTTGCCTTCCTTCTCAGTGGGGGTCTTTCATCTTATAAGGTTTTGCTGCTCATAGAGCTGATTCTTTCCTTTAAAGTAGACCCCAATTTGGAAGCACTACATGTACATTGTCCAGGAAGTAAGCAGGAAGTCTTAATATTTTTTTCCCTTTGTAAAAATGGCAGAAAAATATGGAGGTGTATCCATTCACCTTAATTGTCGACAAATACACTAATGACAAATTTCCATCTTATATTTTTGAGCAAGTGGTATTTGTGTACCACTATGGTATTATAATATGCATAATATTGAAATACAGTTCAATTCTAAGTGGCACAACGGTACGTAACCATAGTTGCACGCGCTTGGCGCCGAGTGTCCGTCCAATATTGGAATACCTAAAAAGCACTAATTTTCTATTTCGGACAAATGGAAAATTAATGGTTTTAAGCGGTCCAATACTTAAGCACATTTGGGTATTGCTAGTGAGAGGATATTGTTATATTGCTTAATATTCAGTTATTTTGATAATTCTTTTTAAAATTAGATAAAGGTTGGAAGAAGCTGACATATAAATGGCTTTATTTCATTTGTTTAAGATGTATGGGTACTCTGCTATTTTGCAACATTTTCCAAAAGGGAGACAACTTTTGTGGCTTGGGGTTTGCTTCTCTGGATGCCAGAGTTCTTCCAAGATGGGGTCTACTCTACAAGGAAAGAATATGGGCTTTGGTATGCAACTCCTCTACTTTGTTACACCCATTATAAAGGGAAACAGAAATGAATTTGGTAGTGTTGGTTCAGTTGAAATTTACCCGTAGCCTAAACAAAACAAACAAACTTTTCATTGCAAAGTTTTGGCATACAACTTGCCATATTTCTCTTGTTATTCAACAGGATTTTTCACCGCTAAAACAATCCCAAAAATTTAGATCCATCTTTTAAAAGATGGATCTAGATCTTTGGGGTTGTTTTAGACTCACAGAAGAATTAAAACTCTTTAGAAGGTTTCAGGGTCATTCCAGAGATCGGAAATGATGGGCTCTTACAAGGCAGTTGTACGTTCCCGGGCTTTCTAAAATGGGTTTTCTGTTTCATGGTGGTCTGCACAAATTTTTGAGGAAACGTACAGGGTTATTGAGATAATGCATGATTTATTTTTAGATTTGTCATTTCCTTTCTTTATTGTACAGAACCAATTTTACCAAATAAATTGGCAGCTACATGTACATGCATATATCAGCTGCAGTACGATAAAACCAACAACGTGGCATGTGCGCACAGTGAAGACTCAGATCAGCCTAGGCATCTGCCCAGTCTGATCAGTCTTTGCTATGCCCTTAAAGGGTATCTAATGGTTGAATTGAGCTACATGCACACAACACTCTTATCAGACTGGGCAGATGCCACAGCTGATCTGAGTCTTCTTTGGGCACACATGTCACTTGGTTGGTTTTGTTGTATTGCAGCTCGTGTATGCATTGGTACAAAAGTTCATGAAAATTTTTAATGCCTCATACTCATAGTACATGTATATCTATATTGTGCTGATTAATCAGAAGAAAGTGTTTTATAGTTTATTAAAGGATATTTTATTGCTCAAATGGCAGTATTACAGTAGGACTGCAAGTTCTCAAAACGTTAGATACTGCTTTCCCCCATTTTAAACCCTGAGAATGAAAAGTATTCTGATTTGCCAGCATGACAATGGTTTCTAGGTAAGGTGGGATTTTACTGATAATTCTGGAATAAGTCTATATATAATTTTTATGAACAGAAATTCTAAAAAAAAAAATTAAAAAAAAATTGGGACATCAAAAGTAGCGACTGTAATTGTTCTATAACTAGAACAGTTTAGTTTTACAATACAGATATGTGTCCAAAACAGAGCTCTAGATAAAAGGGAGTATTTGATGATAATTAAGGATAATTTTTCTTGTCTCTCATTCAAACCATAGGTTGTGACCCCTCATCTGAACCGTCTCATCGAGACGGTTCAGCTGAGGGGTCACAACATATGTTTTTATGCAGAATTAATACTTTTTACTTTTAATAAAAATTATCCCTAATTATCACCAAATACTACCTCTTATCTAGTGCTCTGCAAAAGATGCAGATGGAATGGCGAGCAGTAGAGACCCTGATAAGATAGCTCCAGTCTGGGTCTTCACTGTTTTACATACACTATCTGGCCCAGCATTTAGAGGTTTTACAGTATTTTCTGATAACTCTTACCTGAAACTGTAAAAATTTTACTGTAAAATTGGCCGGGCCGGGTAGCGCAATCGGTAGGGCACCTGACTGGTAAGTCAGAGGTCCTGGGTTCGAATCCCGGTCTGGCCACATACTTTTGTTTCTCCTTCCGCTGATTCAAGAAGGGCAGTTGTCAGTTACTGGCGAAAGTATGGGCACTTAGTACTGGTTAACCGCTTAGGAGGTCTAAGCCTGCCCAGGAATAGTGTGGTTAGGTTAACTGACCGTCCCGACATGACCTTAGTTGTTTACCGTGGACGTTAAGCGTCAAATCAACCAACCAACCAACTACTGTAAAATTGGGCAAAGAAGGAAATTGTTTTATTTATGTTTTCATTCTAATGTTTATTTTTAGTTTGTTGCATAACTATGTAGGATAGATAAAGGCAAAATAGGTTTAAACTGAATAAAGTTAAATTTGTCATTGTTTTCTAAGAAATCATGCATTAAAAGTGTCTTTGCAAGGTAATTGTAGTCTGTGACTATATTTAATTCATTATTAATTTGATGTAACATTTTTGTTATTGTGCCATAAACAATTTTCTTTTGTTGTTGTTGTTGATAAAACCATGTTTTATTGTCTTTGTGTGTTGATAAAAACGTACTTTGCTTGAGGTTGTGCATAAAAATACAACTTGTGCATAGAAACTGCTCTTATATTAATTTTTGCTGCAAAAGCAATGAGGTATCTGCACTTTACTGCATGAAAACTGACTGAGTATTATAGAAATAATGATCAATTTACTTACCAGTTTTGTCCGAATATAGGTACAAAATATGTGATTCCCCACCGTGATTCAGAGAAAGCCCAAAGATTTCAGCCTTTTGTAGAAGAAGGTTTGTACCTGACAAGAACATTAAATTTTGATTTGTCAGGCCCTGTGTTGCTATATAGTATTCAGGAGAAAGTATGTTGTTTGTGTTGCAATGCATGAAATGTATAATGTGAAAACAGGAAGACTCAGATCAGCCTGCACATATACACAGCTTGATCAGTTTGGATACTCAATCTGTGACTTATGGTAGATAGTGAAGATGGATCATTTTGTGCTTACTTGCAAACTGATCTGAGTATTTGCTGCATATACTGGCCAAATTGTCTCTTTTGATATGTCTCCACTCAATATCTTTCCATAGTTGTATGTAGTTATTCTCTATGTTTTCTGTCTTTTGTTATTGTGGCTGTAAGCTTTAAATTTATTTGCTTCTTGTTAAGTTAAAGATATTGGTTGTATATATTTCTTCATTGTGGTATTTAATACAGAAGTTCGTTAGGACTGCCTAATCAGACCAGTTCTAATGAGGAGTCACCACATACCTGTGTATCATGGATTTGGTAATTGCAGAATTACGCATGATGCCACCCTCATTCCTGACCTCAATATTCCATGAAGAAGTGCTTGCTTTACTATTTATGTCTCCCCCCTTTAGGGTCGGGAGACATATTGTTTTTCCCCGGGCGTCTGTCCGTCCGTCTGTCTGTCACAAATCGTGTCCGTTCTATAACTTGAAAACCGCTCAAGCTATATTCGCAAAACTTCATATAAATATCAATCAACATGAGACGACGTGCAGAGTGCAAGAATGGTAACTCTGGCATTTATACTTTTTGAGTTATTTCCCTTGGAACTTTGTCCATCACAAAATTGCGTCTCAGTCGAGTCCGTCTATAACTTTAAAACCTTACAAGCTATATTCATGAACGTTCATACAAATATCAATCAACATCAGACGACGTGCAGAATGCACTCTGGCGTTTATACTTTTTGAGTTATTTCCCTTGGAACTTAGTCCATCACAAAATTGTGTTTCAATTGTGTCCGCTCTATAACTTGAAAACTGCTCAAGCTTTATTCACGAAACTTCATACAAATATCAATCAACATGAGGCGATGTGCAGAGTGCACAAATGGTAACTCTGGCATTTATACTTTTTGAGTTATTTCCCTTGGAACTTTGTCCATCACAAAATTGCGTCTCAGTCGAGTCCGTCTATAACTTTAAAACCTTACAAGCTGTATTCATGAAAGTTCATACAAATATCAATCAACATCAGACGACATGCAGAATGCACTCTGGCGTTTATACTTTTTGAGTTATTTGCCTTGGAACTTTGTCCATCACAAAATTGCATCTCAGTCGAGTCCGTCTATAACTTTAAAACCGTTCAAGCTATATTCATGAAAGTTCATACAAATATCAATCAACATCAGACGACGTGCAGAATGCAAGAACCATAACTTTAGCATTTATACTATTTGAGTTATTTCCCTTAGAACTTTGTCAGTCACAAAATCGTGTCTCAGTCATGTCTGCTGTATAACTTGAAAATCATTCAAGCTATATTCACGAAACTTCATACAAATATCAATCAACATTAGAAGAAATGCATAGTGCAAGAACCATAACTCTTGCATTTATACTTCTTGAGTTATTTCCCTTGGACCTTTGTCAGTCACAAAATCGTGTCTCAATCGCTTTATTTCTTGAAAACGGGCAAGCTATATTCACGAAACTTCATACAAATATCAGTCAACACTAGACAACCTGCAGAGCACAGCATTTATACTATTTGAGTTATTTCTATGATTATTTATTTTTTACCAAGTTATGAGTATGCAATAGTTAACTGCATTGGCAGGATATCTTTACTGGATTCAAGCTCATTGTTTGCATGAAAAATGACCAGTATTTGCATTAGAAATTGTATTTAAAGTTTCCGTTTGAAATTGTATTTAATGACTGATCCTTTTGACATCAGAAAGGGGGGAGACATCTGTTTTTTCGTAGAAAAACAATTCTAGTTTGTTGTTAGTATATTTGTTTAGTTATAAAATGGTGGGTTTTACCTTCCAAAACAATCTCAAAACCTAGATCCATCTTATAAGATGGATCTAGGTTTTGGGATTTGTTTCAGAAGAGAAAAAAATCTGTCTCATAGCTGAATTTCATAAAACTTATTCAAATATTTGGGGTTATTCCAGAGATGGAAGAAAACTGTTTTAAACTTGAATATAGATGGTGTCAGTTCTCCGAGAGAAAAAGTCAGTGTTAATCCCATATGATTTTTCTTATGTATCCTTGAGAACAAATAGTTTGCATTGCTTGAAAAAGGACATCATGGTCGGGCATACTGTAGATGCTTAAATCAGTTAAGGCTGATGCTTTAACTGAACAGAGCATTTATTTTTCACTTTTTAATTGTCCAAAGATTCATGCATGGTAAATACATAAAGGGAAGACTCTGATTAGACTGCAGATGCACATATAGTCCAGCTCCGGACCGAAATTATTTCAGAAACAAAGTTTCTAATTTAGGTCCAGCACCTGTAAGTCTTCCTCAGTGTGGGTATTTCAGATGCCGATAAAATCATTTTGTCACATTGTAAACTGTGCATCGTTAACTGTTATCGTTTAAACCCAGAACTTAGTCGCTTAACTTGGGTTGTCTGGAGTACGCCTGTCTTTGCAATTCTGGTACTGGATTTTATCATTTAACAGATGGCGTCATCACGTGACCTCCACGAGCTCATTTACATATCATGTCAACATGTCCGTTGAAAAGCAATTTCTTTTCACCCCTCTTGAGGAAAATGCTTCAAGACCAGCTCAATGTCTCTTAGAAAAGGTAAAACTGGTGGCAGTCATGATCCAAAATGGCCAAAGAACACAACCGCTTATGTTTTTTCCTAAGTGATTCAAAAATAATGATTTTATCAGTGTATAGAAATTCCCCGGTAGCATTTACCGGCAAAAACCCAGCAGTAGCGGAATAGGTGAGGCCTGGGCCGTGAAAATTGAAACTTGTTTCTGGGCATTTTCCGGCCCAGAGCTGGGCTAATGCACATACTACTCTTAGTCATCACTGTGTGCACATGTCAAAAGGTCACTTTAAATGTGATGCTAATCACACACCTGGTTACCCATGTTGTCAAGGATGTAACCAAACGAAAAAGAGCTGTTAGGAAATGAAAAAGAGTCATAGTATCTCAAATGACCTGGTCATCAGATCGTTTGGTAACTATGATTCAATTTTGTTTTGTAACAGCTATGACCAGGTCGTTTGATATACTTTGACTCTTTTTCGTTTCGTAACAGTTCTTGTTCGTTTCGTAACACCCCTTGTATATACCTAGTTAACCAGGGGTACCGGTAGATCATGTTTCCAGGAGTCAAATGTCAGATCTTCTGTATGGTGTGGAGTCACAAAAAACATCTGAAGTACAATTGATTAAACGTCACAGAAAGGTAAACGCTTAAGCATAATGATACTTATATGTTAGGTGCAAGATTTAGGTTTCAACACCCAGTGTCAAAAACCGAACACACGTTGGCATGAATACTCTTAAAGTTCTGAAGGGCATTTGAGCGTGAATGAGTGATCTCGGGCTAAACGTCTCACGAAAGGCATTTGGGCTTTACAGAAATGTAAAGGAAACTGAGAATGTACCGGTATTTGGTGCATAAGATTTAGATCCCATGCTCATGGTCTCACAGGTCAGTTTAAGGGGCATTCGGGGGCATTGGTTACATATTGTAACATTTCTTGTTTTCTTTCAATTTAGCCTTTTCTTATTGTATTTTTAGGTTTCTTTGAGAAAGCAATCAGAATGCAAGAGAAGTGCTGTAATACTGATTTGAGCCGCCACATGACAAAACCAACAAAGTGGCATGTGCACCCAGCAAAGACTCAGATCAGCCTTGGCATCTGACCAGTCTGATCAGACTCTTTGCTAAGTGCTTTAAGGGTAGCTAAGGGTCTAAGCTACCTCTATGCGGACAGCGAAGACTTTAATCAGACTGGACAGATGCCCAGGCTGATCTTTGCTGGGTACACATGCCACTCTGTTGGTTTTGTTGGTCACGGCTCATTTTAATAAATTGTTTTTAATATATTCAAGAAATTGTGTTTCTCAGTTTTATGTTATGAGAAGAGAAAAAAGTACCCTATTGCAAATACAAACAGTGAAGATCTATCCTAACCAGTCTGAAAAATAGCCCCAAAAATCTAGTTCCATCTTATTCACAGGGTATAATCGATTCCGCTAATTTTCGCTTCCTGCAGAGACTATACATCATATTTGGCTTCCGCCGAGACTTTCCGCGATCTCTTGCTTCCTTCCAAGACTTCTGTACATGATAAATGGCTTCCTGCAGAGACTGTCCGCGTGATTCTGCTTCCTGCCGAGGCTCTTGGCAGGAAGCAGGGTCACGCGGACAGTCTCGGCAGGAAGCCAATGTTCGAGGACAGTAGTCCCTGCAGGAAGCAAGAGTTCGCGGACAGTCTCGGCAGAAGCCAAATATGATGTAAAGTCTCTGCAGGAAGCGAAAATTAGCCGAATCGATTATACTCTGTGTTATTAGTGGGATCTAGATTTTTTGGAAGAGAAAAAAAAAACATCTAATTTTACATATTTGTGGTAATTTGGGAAGAGTAAACGCCCATCTTATAACCAGAGAAACATGGTATTCTGATCAGAGTTTGTGCAGTGTACTCAGTTGGTTTCTCAGGACTTACAGATCATTTATTGTCTCGCCTGCGAAGCAGAAGCGAGACATAGGTATTGCTTTTCGGGTGTCCGCGGTGGCAGCTGTGTTGGCGGCGTAAACTTCCATCAAGCTTTTGCGTTTAGGTTAGTTTCACAAAGCGCTGACAGGCGAGACACCGCATTCCGCAAAATTCTTTTGAATAATAGGCTATTGGTTTTTTTGCGGAATGGAATGGACTGGAACAGAGAAATGCTACAGAATAAATCACAATCTTAATGTATAAGATCAACAAGGGCGGTTATCAATGCACTTTATTCTGTAAAATTTTATACAAATTTAGCAACCAATTTCTTATAATAATTACTAATTTAAGAAACCAGGAAGGCGGCATTGGGAAGGATGAGGCTAGAAGCCATTACATTCTGCAAAATACCACGATTTGCTTTTATGATAAGGTAGGGGAGAGTACGGTAACTTCGGACAGCCTGTAAATTCGGACACTGACATTGTTTCCTTTATATGTCAGTTGTTTGGAACTAAAACAAAAAATATCTGTCCAAACAGAGAACATCCTGATGAGATTGCTCATTATGAGCAGTCTCATCTGGATTTTCACTGTTTGCAATTGTATGTCCGAATTTACCCGCCTGTCCGAAGTTACCCGAATCTCCCCTAATGGCTTACATAATTCTTATGGGTCTAGTACTTCAAGTATAACCCTGTTCGCCAGATTTGATCTTTTTTGTGTTGTATTGAAATATTAATTAAGATAAAAAAGGTTAAATACATATTTAAAGTCATAATGGAGTGTTTTGTTTTGTATCTGCGTCCAACTAAGTTATGATTCTTTGATAGATATATTAAAGATCTACACTATCACCTAGGAGCCCTAGTAGTTCAGTATTTTAAGCGCTGGCCTTCTTAAGTAGCAGTCCAGGTCCCAATTCTTCTGAAAGTAGAATTCCTTTCAGTCATTAACAGGGTTTCATTGAACACAGCTTTTCAGTATACCCCGCTACAGGTTAGTGGTGGAGTAGTGTGTTTTCACAATGACTAATAAACAGGGTTTCGTGTAACAGCTTTTCAGTATACCCCCCCAACACACGCTAGTGTGAGGTTCTATGTTTTCACAATGGCTGTCTGTGTGTCTGCTCATGTCCATTCATCTGTTGTATCTTCATCTGTCCATCCGTCCTCAGTTCGTTTCCGTTTGATACGTTAATGAGTTATTCATGTATTCCATTCAAACTTTGCATATGCATCGCTGGGGATTATTAGCGTCAAGTCATCTAAATTCGGACAGCAGGTAAATTCGGACAGTGACTTTGTTTCCTTTATATGTCAGTTGTTTGGAATTAAAACAAATTAACTGGGCAAACAATGAAAATCTTGATGAGACGGCTCATCATTATGAGCCGTCTCATCTGGATTTTCACTGGTTCAAGGCCGTCGTCGCCGGTCCGGCAGGTCCGGCGAGCGCCGGACCACTTTTTTGGCCGAGTATGCTATCTGCCGTACCACATTTTTCTTTTCAGCCGACTTTTCTTTCGTGCTTAGGTGTGATTTTAGTGAAGCGCATCATCAAAAGTGCCGCAATTTATCGATGAAATTATCAATGACGCTCGTTGCTCGTGTCATCAATAAACCTGGCCAAGGTGCGAAAACATGCAGTCACACACCGTGCAAAAGAATGCAGTTATTATAATGACACCTGCTTGATTAATTTCATAATCGTTAAAGGATTATTTTCAGTGGACGATTTATCAAAGACATGATAAACTCTTTGATCCAGAATCTTCGTTTTGATTTTTGTATATCAACAATGGTATGAAAACAAAATACAGCGGCATGTTTTTTCTCGACGCAACAGAAGAAAGTTTTAATCCCTCAACGCATTTTTCTAATTATTCTAAATCAAAGAACATTTCGGGCGCCAAAGTATATAAAACATTTTGAATGTACATGTATAGCATTCTAAGTCCTGAGACTGTACCGAAAGTTCCATATCAATGTTGTTATTCCATTATTGATATACAAGTGCCACCTGTTCCAAATCAGCCCAAGACTTTTCGGTTCCCACAACGTACATTTGGTGTAAAAAAAAGCCGGAGTAGAGAAGTTTTCAGCCGTCTTGGTTTGACAGTAGGCCGTGGCTAGCCAATAACAAATAAAACTAAAAAAAAATAAAACAACTATATAGTGGGGATTATATCTGTATCAGGCTTAATTTTGCTTGAACGCAGACATTGATGCCAGCACCTGATGAGACTCGCAGAGGGGTCGAAATAGTTGTCAAAGATCTTCTTGAGTCTTATGTTTGTTCTTTTTCGTATTTAACTAGCAAAATTTCGTTACCAAAACGACTGAAATTTGGCCACAAACGTATCCAAAAATGCATCTAAAACGCACATAGAGACGCCCATAAATCAAAAAAAAATTCTCAGGGGAGGCCCCCCGAACCCCCCTTACGAGAGGGGGAAATCCCTCTCTCGTGCTCTCCCCCCTCGTGCCTTCGGCAGTCGCTGATATCCCCCGCCGGACCAGTTTTCACTACACGGCGACGGGCCTGTGGTTGAAATGGCATGTTCGAATTTACCTGCTGTCCCAATTTACCTGAGTTGACCCTAATGGGCAAATTTTGATGATAATTTCTGTCACAGTTATGGCCCTTTATAACGACCAAATACTGGATTTTGGCCTGTAGTTCCTTTTCTGTTTGGAATATAATGGTGAAACTTCAGAGAAATGGTTTGAAGTAACTGAAACCTTTCAGTTCCACAGAAATTATGTTTCCAGAGTATTATTTGCCCTGCCCTGAGGCTATGTTGGTTGGTTGGTTGGTTGATTTGATGCTTAACGTCCACGGTAAACAACTAAGGTCATGTCGGGACGGTCAGTTAACCTAACCACACTATTCCTGGGCAGGCTTAGACCTCCTAAGCGGTTAACCAGTACTAAGTGCACATACTTTCGCCAGTAACTGACAACTGCCCTTCTTGAATCAGCGGAAGGAGAAACGAAAGTATGTGGCCAGACCGGGATTTGAACCCAGGACCTCTGACTTACGAGTCAGGTGCCCTACCGATTGCGCTACCCGGCCCGGCTCTGAGGCTATGTACGGTATATAGATATGTGAATACATGTATCTATATAAAATCACAGATGGAAGCAATTTTTCCGGAACTTTCAGCAAAATGAGTAATAAAATGCTAAACTTTGGTCAGGGGGAAATCTGCCCCTGCCCCGGGGCTAAATGGATAAAATGATAAAATCTGTATAAATCAAGACGTTTTTTATGCCCCCGAAGGGCATATAGTGTTTACCCTGTCCGTGTGTGTGTTTGTGTTTTACCAGAATCGTGTCCTGCATGGTGGAATTTTAAACTATTTGGCACAAATGATCATCATGACAAGACGATGTGTCGCGTGCAAGAAGTTAGTTGCTAGCTCAAAGGTCAAGGTCACACTGCGCACTTAAACATTGTGCATATTCTATAGTGAAAACATGTTCGTGTCTGGCCCATAACATAACTTTGTGCTGCATGGTGGGATTTCAAGATTATTTGGCATAAATGATTATCTTGACAAGACAGGGTGTTGCGTGGAAGAATTACATTGCTAGCTTAAAGGTCAAGGTCACACGACGCACTTAAACTTTGTGCATAAGCTAGTGAAGCATGCTCATGTCCGGCCCGTAAGTGTGTCCTGCATGGTGGGATTTCAAAATTATTTGGCAGAAATGAGCATCATGACAAGATGCAGTGTCATGTGAAAGAACCGTGTCACTAGTTTAAACGTCAATGTCATACTGCGCATGTAAACTTTGCTTACAGGCAATAAAGAAAACAATTTTGTGTCTGGTCCATAACTTTGTCTTGCATGGTGGGATTTCAAAATTATGACACGACAATATGACGAGAGCAAGAACAATGTTGCTAGCTCAACGGCCAAGGTCACAGTCGACACTTAAACTTTGTGCATAGGTTACCTTGAAACCCTGTTTTATCCGGCCAATAAGTTTGTCCTGCATGCTATTTCAAAACATTTTGGCAAGACGATTTGTTGTGTGCATGGAGCGTCACTACCGTAAAGGTCAAGGTCACAGTGCACACTTAGTTGTGTGAATAGGCTACAAAAAACATGTTTATGTCATATTCTTGTCCGAGGTCTGACTGCAGAATAAATGCTAGTCCTTTTTACCTATATTTCATGGTCCCTTGATTTCACCTTTTATATTATATAAATGCATCTTTGCCTCTGTGACCTTAGCTATCAGTACCAGTACTTTAATCAAGGGGCCATCTTACTCACGACACTAGGCGGGGGCATTCGTGTGCTATCTTCACATTTCTAGTTGAAACCTACAACTATTGATAAAAGTAATAATTAGCTTCTGGTAATCATCAAAAGCTTATCTCAAGGGAGTTATCTGTCCCTGCTCTGTAGCCACATACAGGTATAAAATAGCTAAAAACTTTTTTCTATGAAAACTTACAGCAGGTGATTCACACCCTGTACCCTCGATACTACCAAATTCCCAACTTCGGAGATCAGAGGCAACAAGACACGTCGCGCGCAATGGAAGAGAGAGGTAAGAGGACCATTTTTTTTTTATTTTGTTCCTATTTAGAAAAAGAAAGGTGAGCTGAAAGATTTCGAAGAAGCAAAGCATACTTCATTGCTATTTTCATCAGCCCCGTTCTATTAAATAGCTTCTCTAAATGCCAGAAAAAAGTACATTTACCCGTGGAACATCGAATGAGAAACACAAAACCCGTTTATAATCGCCGATTCCTTGGATCCTGCTCAGTCAAACACATCGTGGCTGTTTCTGTACATGCAATAAGCATTCCTTGTCCCATAACAGCAAAAGATATTATTCAAATCAAACAGGTTTTCACAGAATATTGTCTCAAACACACTTGGGGTCGCATCGTATGGATGCAACCGACTTCAGTAAGTGTTTTTTTTTTGTTTTTTTTTTTTTGGGGGGGGGGGGATGCACCCGACTTAGACGAGCTTTCGCCAAAAATGGTGTAACGGACTTCGATATATGCGACAGAAAATGATGCAACAGACTTATTGGAAATAAGAGTTACAACCCGGAGGTCAAAAACTTCGAATCAAAGCTTTCAAACTTCAAAGAACTTAAGCAATTAGGAAATTCAAATCGAAAATATGTTTTTGGACAAACTTAATTGATTTCGGGAGATAATACCATTGTCATTTTAATTTGTTTGTATAGGATTATAGACACATCATTGAAGCTCAAACAAGTGAAGCGGTCAGTTTTAGAATATAATTGACTTGTTTTGCTCATCATGTCACAAATTAAATTTCTCCACTGATACCATATGTTCGTCAACATGGCTTCATCTAAACGTGTTCGCAATAGTGTGGTTTAAATAAAATTGCGTGAGGGAGAAGTCCTTTCTAGAAACTGTTTGCAAAAAGTGTTAAGCGTTCCATTTTTCCAAAGACCTACACAGTAGAGAGGATTATTGCCAGAATCTTCTTATTCTGGAATGGAATTTGCCTAATCTTGCTATTTTCTCTTTCTTTCTTTATTTCTTTCTTTCCTTAGCATAACATAATGATCAAGGTGTTATAATTCGCTTCGCTTTTTATTTGTCGTAGACATATCAGAACATGGATGACCTGCATCCGGGTTTTTATTGTATGGGGGATAATAAACACAATCTCCCATTTGTGAAAAGAAACAGTTTTAAAATGACGTTTTATGAATATAAACTTTATTTTGGCTTCGTTTCCTTTTTAATTTAATCTCCGTTATTTGCGGATAGACGTGTTTTATTCAATAATAACGAATGACGAAAAGTGTATTTGCAAATTTCATGACCCGTTTGAGCAGCCGTAGATCAGGCGCACTCGAGTTTTCCAATCGTGTTTTTAAAGGTCTAGTATGAAAGCCATAACCGCACCGCGCTTCCGATCTGCCGCGCCAGAAATCAGTTTTCTTTCATCAACAACTGATGTATTTCTAACTAAAATTACAAGGAAACAAACAGTGCTTCCACTAGTGGAAGTCTGGGAGTCAGAGCCTCCCAAGAATTGGTCTGTGACTTCCAAACTGAATGCCAGGAAGTCAGTGACTTCCAATTTTTATCATAACGTACCATTTATAAAGTGAATATTGACTTAAATAATGAGTTTAATTTGTTGTAATAATGGTATTTCACCCATTAATGAAGGAGAAAGCAATATAAATATGGACATTCTGGAAGAAACCAAGTCTATCCTTCAGCATGACTTCCAAATGACAAACTTTGGAAGTCATATGACTTCCTGATTTTGATGGTTAGTGCTAGCACTGAACAAAATACAATGAGAACAAAAAACTACTTTTCGAAGCTGAACAAAAAATCAGACATACCCCTTATCTTTTTGAATTTGTATACTAAGTCACCATAAAATTCTGGTTCCGATTGGCCTTCATGTGAAAGTGATTTTAACCTGACATTGAGTTTTTAAACCAATTCATTGCATCGGCGATAAGATTTTCTAGATAAGGAATTTTTTCGATGCAGGCTTATCTTTGTCATAGGTAGAAATAAAACATAAGAAAATATTTATAATTTTGTTGTGTTTATTCCCACAGTTATGTCAAATGCGTTTCCCTTGTATATTTTATTGTCTCGGTTCAAACCAAATATTCGCTGAATAGGTTCCTCTACCGTGTTTCTACTAACCATGAAATAACTACTCACTGTAATTTGCATGAGCTATAATGCTTCACTGCAGACCTTTGCCAGTGATTGAAAAGTTAAGATGTGTTAGTCATCTTTCTTGTATACATGTCTATTATGTATAGTTATGGGTTATAATATACTTATTTCAGGTTAGTAGATTTGTTAATTAATTTTCTCTATGAAAAACTAGTGCTTGTGGAATGGCTCTTTTTGTAGCATTATTGCTAGTTATGCCATTGAAAAGGATGTTTTCTGATGACAGAGTTTTATAGATTTTCATCATTATCATCAGTATTTCAGTTTCTGCTGAAATAGAATCATCTGTATTTTAGTCATCATTATCATCAGTATTTCAGTGACTGCTGAAATAGAATAATCTGTACATTTTTATGCTGAAAAAGGAGAACCTGTATTTCAGTTATCGATTTATCATTATCATCAGTATGCCAGTCATTGCTGAAGTAGAATAATCAGTATTTCTGTCATTGTTTTATAATCATAAGTACTTCAGCACTGTAATTTGCATGAGCTATAATGCTTCACTGCAGACCTTTGCCAGTGATTGAAAAGTTAAGATGTGTTAGTCATCTTTCTTGTATACATGTCTATTATGTATAGTTATGGGTTATAATATACTTATTTCAGGCCATGATGTCAGATCTGAAGTAGCCTATAATCATCTGTAAATAAAGCCATTATCATAATCGTCACCGTTCGTTGTCATACTTGAGTACCAAAGCAGTGGATGATACACCATATGTCGGCACAAATCCAATGATAGAACCCACGTAAGGCATAAGCAGGCCTTCCCGTGACATCTTGATACTCATTCGCTCAATTGCACACACGCTCACTCACTCACAAACTCACGAATTCACTCCCTTAGGAATTGGGCCAAACGAAGTCAAGGAAAATCATGAAAATATGAGGCAGAAAAAGCTAAGAAATAGACTTTTAATAAGTGTTCCCCCGGTTACAGCTAGCTCCTGGTGAGGTATCGGTATTTTTGCAGTTCAGTCATGCCATTAAATCGTACTGGTGGCAAATAAACTAGGATATCGAAGTTGTATGAAAATGAGTAAGGAAAACATCAGTTTTGGCCATGGTGCCGCATGGTTATATATCTATGCGCCAGTCATTTGTATCCACAACCCCCACCTACAGAAATGGAATTTTTACATTTCAGAGACCTGTGATGATTAGCTGATGGTAACAATATTGCTCTTATTTCGACCCTTTACTACAGAAAATCTCACAGGGTAAAGGACCCCAATCTTAAAACTCCGGCACTATGGAAACAGTTAAAATATAATTGCCCTGCACCTTGGTCCGGCTATCCCAGCGCCATTGTATTATTGTAGGCCCGGAACGTCCCGTTACCATAGTCTAGCTGCAGTTGCAGTTATCCGTTGAGGGATTATTGGGTTGCCCTTTATATTAATTCATGTTTTGTCCACCATTTTGAAGGACTTCTAATTAAATCAACAACCAAACAAACTCTATTCGTTTATTGTGTTTCCGTTCATTCCTGGCGCAGCCCATCTTCGTAGGTTGGGGCGAGGATGCAAATGACAGCAGGCCGAATTGACCCGGACGAGTTGAATAGAGGCCGAGTTGACCCAGGAGCCGTGAAGACCCCAGGCTTACAGAAAGCAGGCCGAGTTGACCCGCTTCTGCCATGACATACTATCGCCAGACAATAATTGTAATCGAACTCTACCAAGGCTACATTTACTTTACACAAGTTTAGCTTTTGAAAAAGCTTGAGAGGTTATCCCTTAGCAAATGAATCTATAGGATGCAAGTGGTAAAGCAGAAAAATGGCAGCAATACAAGTTAATTTTATTGTATTCTTGGATTTGTTGAAAGTGTAGGTAAATGGCGAGTTTGACAGCTTTTTCTTTTTGTCTAGTGATTGCTTGTAACAGGTGAGCTTCAGTGTTATTAACTTTTGTTAGCTGACCTGTATTGTTAAGTAATGGCTCTTCGTAAGTGGACTGTACTCTCTGGTAAGTGCTTGTATTAGGTGAGATTCTTGTGTTAGGCGAGATGAAGTCTTCAGGATAAGTTTTACAGCTCATGTTGGAAGGGACCCTGCAGCTGGGTGTGCCAAACTATGGGAGCAAGTACCGGTAAATAGTGGAACCTGCATTTAGCGTTAATCAAGTAGAACTTGTTATTGATCTGCACTGTAAAGTGCTAACTGAACTTTCAGGTAACTGTTTGTATAAGATGACATAAAGGGTTTTAAGATATAAGCTATAAAGATCATGCATTAGCGATGCTGGCGAGAACCCTGTTGTAGGGTGTACCAAATGTAGAAGTACCGGGAGATAGTGGGACCTGTAGGAAACGGCGAAAGCAAAGCAAAAGGAAACGGCGAAAGCAAAGCAAAAGGAAACGGCGTACAATCGAGTACGAATTCCTATCTTAATATGGTTATCCCCGAGGGGGGGGGGGGGATAACCAAAAAGTACTGATAATACCCAGGAAGCGGTGGATCTGTCCTGACATGACTAAAAAGTTGTTGTTTAAAAACGAATTTCATCTTCGACAATTATCTTTTTTAAAGATGTTTCTTGTTATTCTTGAGTTAGATTCGTGATTAAGGTAGACGAATGGTGAATAAAGATATTGGTGGGGCATTCATTTCATTATACCAGCTGAATAACCCAAAGGGCTTTAAAACATTTGGATAAGAAAAGAAAAGTTTTCACCGTTTTGTTTTCCTAAAAAACAAAATTTTGTGTTTATACATACTTTTTTTACACATTTTCCATTAAAATTCATGTCTCTAGCACAAGGATGCACTTTCATTTCTGCAAATCATATAATCTTTAATATAGGGTATTTGAAACAATCTGGTTAGAAAAATTGCAATTATCTTGATTATAAGTATATTTTTACACTTTTTTAAAAAATGCAAGAAAATTGAATTTCATGAAAAACGTCATGAAAAATATATTCAATCGATGGGGCATGCTTATGCATATTGTTTTAGTAAAACTTACATTGTATGATACAGAATAAAACAAAAAAAACAAACATTTCACCGTTTTGTTTCCTAGAAAAAACAATGTTTAAGTTCAAAAATATCCCCAAAAAAGACTGTCCAAATACTGCACCTGCTGCAAACACAGCCGGTCCTTGCCCTGTTATTTACTTTCCTGTTGTTCCGGGTCTACCATAGAGTAATGCCTCAAAAATGCGCAGATGGAATTGAAATTGTAAAGACCTTGATCACTCTGGTTCATAAGGAACAGTCTGATCACGGTTTCCACTGTTTATACAGACGTATCTGCCCGAAAACTTAGGATCTTTATGGTAGGCATTGTAAGTGTGTATATATTCCATAGTTGATTGATTCACCATGAACAAGAACTCTGTTATGTGTTTTTATAAGTCGATACAGAGTTATTGTGTATCTAAATACCTTAATATAATTTGCGGGTTAACAATATAGTAGGGACGAGTCTGCGCTTTTGATTACATATCTCTTTTCAATATCTAGCCTCCCAAAAAAGTGGAACATAGGCAAACCGTACAGACCCAGACCAGACGGCACAAAACGGCGTCTGATCAGGATCTTCACTATTTGGATAAGACAAATGATGATTTCTACTTAAACAAAATACAAATGATAAAATTACCCCCCCCCCCCCCCCCTTAAATGACAAATACTCTCTTCCAATACATGCAGATAGGAGAGTCCACTGGGCGTACATCGGGTTAAAGAGCAATATACGTATTTCAGAATAATCCACGACATGCATAAAAAAGGTCAACTAAAATGCGCGCTGACTAGTTCTCTTATAAAATATCGTTAATTATTATAACATATTATGCAAAAATGAAATGAACTTGTACTTAAAGTTCTCAAAATAATTCTATTGTGAAAGAGACAGCTTTTTCAAAAATTACTGAAATAATACATGTATATATCTTGGATTCATATGTTCTATTGATAAATTGATGCAAATGAATATGTACTTAAATCATATAATACTATATCTGTATTAATATATGAGCCGCGACACGTCAAAACAAACAAAATGGCATGTGCGGACAGCGAAGACTCCACCCAGTCTGATCAGAGTCTTCGCTGTCCGCATGGAGCCAGCTTATAATCGCAATGAAATGTGACTGATTCTTCGCTACAACCCCTAAGGCAGGTCAATTTATAACGATGTGTCGCATTGATTCCCCACGTGTCGTCTATTCTTATGATAACCTGTTGGTGCTTCAGATTATCGCCGAAGATTCTTTGATGAGATAAAAATGAGAAAATATTGTTTCATTCAACAACAGACTAAACAGTCTGATCAGTGTAAGTGCCTCAGATAAGAAGGGGTAGCAGAGATAATTTGGAAATAATTAAGAAAGCATATGTCGTGACCCCTTATTAGAACCGTCTCACCGAGATGGTTTTAATGAGGGGTCACAATATATATTTTCATAGAAAAAAATAAAAAGAGTATCCCTGAATTATCCTTGAAGGAAAAATTAGTTGAATTACTGCAGAAACAATTGCTGAGTGAATGCCTCAGATTAAATCCATTTGTGGCGAGTTAACACTTTTGTGGACAGGCCTTATTGAAATCTGCAATTTAAATTTCCAAATATCGTAGACTGTTCATGCAAACACGGATGACTCTGATTAGACTGTGCAAGCTTATCTGGGTCTTCTGTGTGCGCAAATGTAATATACAGGACCCATTTACACGGCCCTGTTATCCTCATCGCATTGTATAAAAAACAGAGATTTTGAGCAAAATAATGGTTACATTTTCAGTTAAACACAGTCTGGTCCAATTACATCCTGTTTATAACCATACTCCCTTTTTTATTGACATTGACAGTTGATTTCCCTCTATCTGGCCCCTACCTGGATTTCAGTCACAAGTCTTCTAAAGTTTCATAAAGGGGCATTAGGGTATTATGCAATCAGAAATGTGTCTTTGATGCAAACCATTATCAGACGCCGCATTTGCGTCTGGTATGGGTCTTCACTGCTCGCCAGAGGCCCCTTAAGGAGATGCCAGGCATAAATGGGTTAAGCAAGCTTTCCGAAACTGAACATGGTGTATATGGTGTCAACTATCAAAACATTTCAGCCGCGACACGACAGAATAAAAAAATCGGCTTGTGCGCCCTGGGAAGACTCAGATTAGCCTGGACAATCGCCATGAACGGGTTTAACCCATAGAGCGCCCAACGAGGATGGATGCTCACTGATCTATTGAATATCGTCTTGTAGCTTTTACTATGTTCGGCCTTATTTCAAATGACTTGGCGATTTTACGTCCTTTTTCAACAGTGTTTCAATCATATCTGGACGATGGGACGTTGATAATGAAATCTGTGTGCAATGGAACCCCGTTTGCGGTTGCAAAGATTTTCGCCACAAGCGGGGCTCGAACCCGAGACCGCTAGATCAGTAGGCAAGCCCTTAATCTAATGAGCTACCGGGGCACGCCTCATAAAGCCAGTAAAATTATTTTAAACCTGTTTATGCCAATCTGAGTCTACTACATGTAATACATCCATTTCCATCTGATATTTTTCAGTTTATTATATTTTACTCATCATAAACAATGTAGACCCGGATCTGCGGCGTCAGATCTGGGCCAACACTGTTTGCCAATGTCCCTTTATATCAGACATTTGGCATTAATGGATTTAGCTAATTTTAAAACTCGTCCGCCATAAATTGTGAGAAAACTGCTAAACATAACACTGATCGCACTTAAGCCGATAACTTGGGCTGCCATAAAGTTATCTGATTTACCACTTAGGTATGTTTATTCCACTAGCACTTAGTCAGTAGCGACATCGATCGGTGTTAAGGGAAATAATCCAGTTGACAATGCTGTACAGGTAAACAGGAACGATTACTCGTCCAAAACCCCGTAGAATGTTCAACATGGCGAGGCGATTCTAATCAGATAACACAGCATATATTGCAAGGCAAAAAGGACATTGTCAAAAATTCTTGTCGAATTGATCCCTAATGATCATGACCAAATTATTAAGGAACTGACTTCGTTAGAAAAAAATAAGGTTTCCAAGCCGGGCACACACCGCTGCAACAACGTTGAAATGGTATTAACCGGCTTTGATTCGAAGTTTTTGTCCTCCGGGTTGTAACTCTTATTTCCAAGAAGTCCGTTGCATCATTTTCTGTCGCATATTACGAAGGCCGTTGCATCATTTTTGGCGAAGGCTCGTCTAAGTCGGGTGCATCCCCCCCCCCCCCCCAAGCACTTACTGAAGTCGGTTGCATCCATACGATGCGACCCCAAGTGTGTTTGGGACAATATTCTGTGAAAACCTGTTTGATTTGAATGATACCTTTTGCTGTTATGAGACAAGGAATGTTTATTGCATGTACAGAAACAGCTACGATGTGTTTGACAGAGCAGGATCCAAGGAATCGGCGATTGCAAACGGGTTTTGTGTTTCTCATTCGATGTTCCACGGGTTAATATAATTTTCATGTAGAGAAGCTATCTAATAGAATGGGCCTAATGAAAATAGCAATGAAGTATGCTTTGCTTCTTCCAAAACTTTCAGCTCACCTTTCTTTCTCTAAATAGGAACAAAATAAAAAAAAAATGGTCCTCTTACCTCTCTCTTCCATTGCGCGCGACGTGTCTTGTTGCCTCTGATCTCCGAAGTCGGGAATTCGGTAGTATCGAGGGTACAGGGGGTGAATTATCTGCTGTAAGTTTTCATAGAAAAAGTTTTTAGCCAATTTATACCTGTATGTGGCTACAGAGCAGGACAGATAACCCTCCCAGTCTGATCAATTATCTATGCGCTTAAAGGGTAGCTTAGGATCTAAGCTATCTTTATGCGAACAACGAAGACTGATCAGACTGGGCGGATGCCCAGGCCTACCTGAGTTTGCGATGGACGTACTTGGCATTTTTTTGTTTGTTTTGTTTTGTTTTGTTTTGTCGTGTCGCAGCTTGTTTTAGTAAAGGACGCAATACATGCACGTTTGCGCGACTTTTTAGAAATTTTCTTATGCGCGGCCTTTACGAACTTTTTTCCCTACGAAAGCGCAACTTTTCCCCAACGAATGCTCTATTTGTTTAGTTTATTAAACCGCCAATATTTGGATGTTCTGAAGTGTAACGTTACCCCTACCGTTAGGCACATGAAATACTTTTTTTCTGTCGAGAAAATATCTGTTGCTTCAGGCTGTTCACTGCGTAGAGGCGAAAGCGGGATTTGAACAGGTTATTATTTTTTAGCAAAGGCAGTTAAAATTCGTTGAACACCATCTTGAAATTTCATGGGATACCGGAACAAACCCTGGTCCAGAAGCCCGTATTGACGATTCACATTTCCCTTGTGGTGTGATGTCAGCGTTGGCTGGGAAGACCAAGGGATTTGTTACAATGCTTGTAACGTCTGGTACAACATTGACTGTCAGGGTATGTCTTCAGCTATGTATGGTATTTATAACAAGTCTTTGAGTAAGAGCATTGCATGGGAATGCATTCGATGTGTCATGCCACACGTTTCCACATCTTTCTTTGATGCTACAACTTCCTTAGAGGTATCTAACAGATTTGAGACTTTATCATCTCTGTCCGAACCTGATAGTCCCGTACCAGACAATTTAGCCCCCCCTCCCCTCCCCACAAAGAAGCTAAGTTGACCAACAAAGCGGTCCTTAGCCATCCCCTGAGTATCTTAATCACGAATTGTCAGTCTAAGAATAAAAAGGCTGAAATTCATGCTGTTATAGACTCGGCAAAACCAGACATCATCTTGGGAAATGAATCCTGGTTAACCCCTGATATCAAAAACTCAGAATTTTTCCAGACTCCTTTGATGCTATCCGGAAAGTGGTGATGCCCATGGTGGTGTCTTCATTGCTTTTAAGCGTGACCTGCTCTGTACGGAAACTCCGGAATTGGACACCGAATGTGAAATTATTTGGTATAAGCTGAACATTACTGGATGCAGGACATTGTTCCTTGGTTCTTTTTATCCCCCCACCCTTCCCTGATCGGATCTAGAATGATTATCTTGAGGCTTTTGATATATCCTTGGCTAGGATTATGACAAAAATAAAAATGCTCATGCTCTGGTTGGGGATGACTTCAGTTGTGGGGACGAAGGGTGGGGCACTATCATGCAGGTACCCCAGGGGTACCGAAAAGGCAAGTACAATCTTCCTCATGACTATTCCTATGTGGAATAATCTCCCCTCATCGGCGGTTTCTGCCAAAACCGCCGAGGAGATTAAGGCCCTAGTTTGGATTATAGGTCCAGAGGCATGTGTTTTAGCATGCATCTGATCTGCTTCTTGTAAATAGCTTAAATGGCCCATCCCAAAAGTCTGTTGTCCCTTTGAGCTAGATTGTAAATTTAGTCACCCACCACACCATAGGTAAAAAGATTTCCCATAACCTAATAGCCGTAGGGGCAGTGGGGGTTAGAGACCCACTGTATCTTGGGCACAGCTGATGAAAGGCGGAGCCCATCCCTCTCCTTTCGCTGCCTTATCCTTCTCTGATTCGAAAAAGGTACCCATTTACTGCTGGGTTGACAGAAAGAGTTTTCCAGTCGTCGGATGGCGACGGTGAGCCGCGAACTCACGACCTTCCGGCGACTTTCTGCAAACAAACCACTCGACTACAGCGCCTCTCATCACCTGAGGTAATGATCAGAAAATGATTGTCTCAGTATCGAAAGATAGATAGACAAAGAATGAAGGGGGAGAGATAAAAGAAAAAAGAAGAAACTAGAGGTTGAATAATACCCGCAATATTAACCTGAGGCACGGTGTGGGGTGGGTGTGGGTGCTAGCTTGTATCCAGGGTGGTATGAAGGTGGGGAGGAGTGTTTTGGGCTGGTTTGGGGTGTTTCCACGGATCGGGCGGTACTGGTTTTTAGTCCAAGCGACAGTCGGTCCTACAACACACCGCAAATGGAGTTGATGGTAATGTGTAACCTCAGTTGGAATCAGGAACTTCAAACGCAATTATACCTAACGTCTTGGCTGAGAAATACGGATATATCCGCCAGTCATCGAGAATGAATTCAAGACTAGCGACCAGTAACATTGATATGACTATAATATCTCCAGCAAAAGGAATAATCGAGATTGAATAAGGTATTTACATGCAGTAAAATGTGTTTTCGAATGGCACCTTATTTCGGAAACTAACACATTTCTTTCTATATAATACTGCTACGGGTCGGTGGAAACACCCCAAACCACCCCAAACCTCTACCAAACCACCCCAAACCAGCCTCCCCAGATTCACATCAGCCCCCTGTCCCCTCCACATATACACCAACACTGCTCCCACCCATCCCAAACAGTATCTATTGTAACGTGGGCTGACCTGCAAACAAACCCCGTCAGTGGAAAAGCATGCTCACCCACCAAGGGCGGTTTATTTGCTTATATACCCCAACATTTACTCGACCACAAACTACCGAGTTTGTAATTTGCATATCTATTTATATCTGTGACCTTCTACCGTCACATTACTTTCCCCTCCGAGAAGTCTCGTCCCGAGACTTGGCCTGGGAATGACATGGGTAAGGCAACTCCGGTCTGGCAGTTGACCTTATCCCACCGCTGCCACCAAATGTAACGTGGGCCGACCTGCAAACAAACCCCGTCAGTGGAAAAGCATGCTCACCCACCAAGGGCGGTTTATTTGCTTATATACCCCAACATTTACTCGACCACAAACTACCGAGTTTGTAATTTGCATATCTATTTATATCTGTGACCTTCTACCGTCACACTATATAGATTTAAAATAAAAAGAATACTTCAATAAGTGGTTGCCCATGATACATATGTATCTCTTTTAGTAACTTCTGGTTTCAATATTAACGAAAAATTTATGATCTCAGTATAATAAAGTAAATTATTTTGTACGTTTATGTATGTCACGCAGGGTGGGGGTGGGGAGGAGGAGGGGGCGACCATTTATACCATCCCAAACCAGCCACCCTGGATATAAACTAGAACCCTATCCCTCGAGCAGTGAGACATTTGTTTAAGGAATGAAAGGGATGGATGGAAGGGCAAACTAGAAAATGTGTTTGTAAAACACTATGCCCCCAACTATATGCCTGACCCTAACAAGGTCAATGAAAATATTTTCTACCTACCTATAAATATCAAGGCCAAAGCAGCTACAATTCTTGAGTAATAGACCAACCCTAAAATATTATGTATAGACAAGAAAAAAGGATAAAACTCTATCAAAAATGAATGCAACATAACGTAACCATCATTAGATTGATCAACATATCAAATACTATTAATATACCAAAAACAAAATGTCAAGGTCAAAAGTTCAAAAGTTGACAAACTTCCGAAGTCAATCAAGGGGCATAATTCAGTCAAATATTTACGAAATTAGCTCAAAAGTTAATCAGGTGATCTACACTTTAGACCCTACCAGAATGCCAAATATTAACAACCTAGCTCAAATACTTTTTCCAAAATTTTGCTAACAAACTTACATTTATTTTTCGTAAAGGGGCAGAACTCTGTCAATAATGAACTCAATATAGTTTGATTATCATCAAAATGATCAACACATCAAATACTATTACTACATCAAAAATCAGGTCTCTAGGTCAAACGGTTCAAAAGTTGGAAAAATGCCAAAGTTAACAAAGGGGCATAATTCAGTCAATTTTTTATAAAATAGCCCAAAAGTTAATCAGGTGATCTACACCTTAGGTCCTACCAGTATGCCAAATATGAACAACCTAGCTCATATACTTTTTCCAAAATTTTGCTAACAAACTCAAATCTAATTTATCGAAAAAGGGCCATAACTCTTAAACTACATGGTCGATGGAGATGAAATAAAATACGGGTCTGCTATTTTCTATGGTCTCTCCACCTATGCATTATCAAGGCTCCAGCAGTTACAGTTCTTGAGTAATGGATCATACCTACGCTGTTTTGTACAAATAAGAAAAAGGGGCATAACTCTGTAAATAATGAACTCAACACAATGTAAGTATCATCAAAATAATCAACACATCAAATACCAGAAGTATACCAAAAATCAGGCCTCAAGGTCAAACAGTTCAGAAGTTGGAAAAATGCCACAGTTAACAAAGGGGCATAATTCAGTCAATTTTTTTTTATAAAATTAGCCCAAAAGTTAATCAGGTGATCTACACCTTAGGTCCTACCAGTATGCCAAATATGAACAACCTAGCTCAAATACTTTTTCCAAAATTTTGCTAACAAACTTACATTTGATTTTTCGAAAAAGGGGCATAACTCTGAAAGTACATGGCTGACGGAAAAGAAAAAAAATACGGGTTCACTAATTTTTTATTACCTATCCACCTATGAAATATCAAGACCCCAGCCTTTACAGTTCCTAAGTTACAGAGCATACCCAAAGTGTTACGGATGGACGTAACGAACGAACGGACGGACGGACGGACAAGCCCAAAGCAATATGCCCCCTCAACTTCTTTGAAGTTGGGGGCATAAAAAACCTACTACTAGCCAGTTGACCTGAAATGTTGGTGTCTTGGTGGGGGAGGGGGTGGGGTTCTAGTTTGTATCCAGGGAGGCTGGTTTGGGGTGGTATGAAAGTGGTTTGGGATGTTTTGGGGTGGTTTGGGGTGTTTCCACGGACCGTACTGCTACACCCTCTTTTCAGAGTATTATGAGCAGGTTTACTTTTGTACACTCCGGTGTTGCAGGATGAAAGCCTACATATAGCCATGTAGTTATAATAGGGATCTTTAACCTGCACAGGGGATGACTCTCCCTGCACGGGGTGACTCCAGTTAATGCCCCAATCTGAAGGATCATCCCTGCAAATGATGCTAGAAAAACATGATCGGACATAGGAAGACTTCGCCCTGGGCAGGGGTTGCGCCCAGGACCTCTGGAGTCAGAGTCAAGTGCACTAACCACTGAGTCACTGCGCTTCTCATTTGATTAAGGATGTGAATCAGAAGCATGTGATTTCCATTAACAAGTATAAGTGTTACATGAATGGTGACCCCTGAAAGCTGTAGACTATTTTCTGACATAGTTACAATTCTGCATTTTGTGTTCAACAAACCAGCATGTCTATCAAATACACAATCTAAGCATGATTCCATGTGCCACTCTTTCATCCCACGTTGTCAATTTCTGTAGAAACTTATAGAAGTGGGCAAATTAAATAGAACTTTTGCTGTTTCAGCGCATGCTTGTACCATTTATGCATAGGTGATGCGTTATATCTTGATAAACTTTACAAGTATTAAAGGCAGTCGGATTTTAAAGCATTGAGACTTTCTATGTAATCAGTGAACGTTAATTGTTTTTATCATTTCAATCTGATTTCTTTTAGTCCTAATGATTGTTTATTTGATATTTTTATTTTCTGTTATGTTGAAAAAAAAATTAAAAGAACTTGAATTTTTATATAAAAAACACATATTAGAATCTTTTTGAAGCGATAGGCACGTTGCAAAGAAATCATGCTTAAGGTCTTCAGATACAGAATAGCTCTGTATTGACTTGATAAAACACAAAACATTGTTCATGGTGAAATCGATCAACTATGGAGTATATACACACTTACAATGTCTACCATAAAGATCCTAAGTTTTCGGGCAGATACGTCGTCTGTGCAAACAGTGGAAACCGAGATCAGACTGTTCCTTAGGAAGCAGAATGATCAAGGTCTTTACAATTTCAATTCCATCTGCATATTTTTGAGGCATTACTCTATGGTAGACCTAGAACAACAGGAAAATAAATAACAGGGCATGGACTGGCTGAGCTTGGGCAGACTTTTTTGGGGATTTTTTTTAAATTAAACATTGTTTTTCTAGGAAACGAATCGGTGAAATGTCTGTTTTTTGGTTTTATTCGATATCATGCAATGTAAGTTTTACAAAAACAATATGCATAAGCATGCCCCATCAATTGAATATATTTTTCATGACGTTTTTCATGAAATTCAATTTTCTTGCATTTTTTTTAAAAAATGGAAAAATATACTTATGATCAAGATTATTGCATTTTTTGTCTCACCTGCGCAGAGGCGAGACTTATGTATTGCTTTTCCGGTGTCGGCGGCGGCGGCGTAAACTTTGTCGATTTTTCGCGTTTAGGTCATAAACGCTGGCGCCAGACGGGCGAGACACCGCATTCTGCGAAATTCTTGTTCTTAATAATAATAATAGTCGTCTTTATTCACAGAGGGTAAACACATTTAGCATACATAGCTAATCTTCCATGAGGCCCTCTATTATTTACAGTATATACAGAAACATGTTAAACAAAAATGTAAAAGAACATTATGTACTTAAATGAAAACACACACACACACACACACACACACACACACAAATTAGCATATCTACATACATAAAAACATTCATATACAGAGGCACTCAAACACACCTCATGAACAGTTCCTGAACAAGAATTAGAATTTTCTTACCAGTTTGTTTCAAATATCCTATATTAAAGATTATGTGATTTGCAGAAATGAAAGTGCATCCATGTGCTAGAGACATGAATCTTCATTGAAAATGCATAAAAAAGGTGTGTATAAATACAAAAAGTTTTTTTTTAGGATAACAAAACGCTGAATTATTTTTTTCCTTATCCAAATGTTTTATAGCCCTTTGGATTATTCAGCTGGTATAATGAAATGAATGTCCCACCAATATTTTTATTCAGTATCCGTCTACCTTAAACAATGTAGAAAACTTAGACATAGCTGTGGCGCTTAATATTTAAAACTGTTTTATCAGCAATTAAAAGATAAATAACAAAATTTACTTATGATGTATTTATATATTTACTCTCCATTTCTTTCAATTTGTTTTTCTGCGTTTTTAAAACCAGTTTTGGTTTGTTCGTTTTTAGCTTGCCAAAATGAAGTTGGCGGTGGTGGCTGCGTCGGCATTAGCAAAAAGTTTAAGTTTTACATTGAAGTTTTTAAGATCTCATGGTTCCTAAACCCTTTGATAGATTTGATTAATATTCAGTATGATGATAAATATTGGTCCAGAATTTTATTCTGTACCATCCCCAACCTGGTCATGACCTACAGGTCAAGGTCACAGACTAAGAATTTTACCATAAAGTTTTTGTTAAAGTTTTTAGGATCTCAATGTTTCTAAACCCTTTGATCAATTTTAATTATACCCCCGGCCTCCGCAAACTGTGTTTGTGGGGAGTATACTGTTTTGACGTTGTCCTTCCCTCCGTCTTTCCGTCCGTCCGTCCGCAATGCATTAAATTTGCTCCGACTTGTTTCAAATTTTGTCCATGGATGCAGCATAAGAAAATACATGTAGTGGATACGTATTTTTCAGTTTTTCCTGGAAGGTTTTTATTGCGGAGTTATGCCCCTTTGTATTTTTCGTAAAATATGTTTGTTATCGCAACTCCTAGATGGTTTGACGGATTTTCTTGAAATTAAGTATGTGAACAGATATTGGTATGAAGATGTGCATTAGAGTTTTGATTTTAAATTCTGTCCCTTTTTGCCTGAGTTATGCCCATTTTTGATATTTTTTGCCTTATTTTATAGGGTTTTTGCATTAAATTTGCTCCAATTTGTTTCAAATTTTGTCCATGGATGCAGCTTAAGAAAATAGTGGATACGTATTTTTCCATTTTTCCTGGAAGGTTTTTATTGCTGAGTTATGCCCCTTAGTATTTTTCGTGAAATAAGTTTGTTATCGCAACTCCTAGATGGTTTGACGGATTTTCTTGAAATTAAGTATGTGAACAGATATTGGTATGAAGATTCTGCCCCTTTTTGCCTGAGTTATGCCCCTTTTTGATATTTTTTGCCCTATTTTATAGGGTTTTTGCATTAAATTTGCTCCAATTGGAGAGAAAAAAACAACAATGGACAATCAGGGGAATGTTAAGCAAGGGGACGCTGGTTCTTTCTTAAACGATAAAAATAGTCATACCCAACGTTTATAACCAATTTCAAAACCATAGCTGTAGGGGCTCCTGAGAAGTCTTTGACAAAATTTTAATTAGAGAGAAAGAAAAAAATGGATAATTCAAGGAATTGATACGCAGGAGGAGGTTGATTCTCACACAATACAGTTAATCATACCCAACGTCTGTTCCAAATTTCAAGATCAAAGTTTAAGTGTGCCGGAGAAATCTTTGACAAAATGTAATTAGAGAGAAAGATAAAAAAACAGATTAAGAGAGGGTAAGCAAGAGGCAACCGATTCTCTCTTGCACAAAACAACTAGCTATACCCAACGTTGGTACCGAATTCCAAGTTTCTGGCTGTAGTGGTTTCTCAGACATATTTGACAAAAAAGATAATTGGAGAGAAAGAAAAACGATAAGCAGGAGGCTGATTCTTTCTTACACGATAAAACCAGTCATACTCAATGTTTGTACATAATTTCAAAATCCTAGCTATAGCGGTTCTCTGAGAAATCTTTGACAGAAATTAAATTGGAGAGAAAGAAAAACGGACTAACAATGGGAATGATAAATCGGAGGAGGCTGATTCTCTCTTGCTTGGTACAACTAATCATACCCAACATTGTACCAAATTTCAAAATCCATGCTGAAAAGTTTTGAGAGAAATATTTGACAAAAAATTTTATTGGAGAGAAAGAAAAATTGACAAACAAAGAGAATGATAAGCTGGAGAATGCTGATTTTCTCTTAAACGATAAACTAGTCATGTCCAAAGTTGGTACCAAATATCAACTACCCTCACTGTTGTGGTTCTTGAGAAATCTTTTACAGAAATTTAATTGTATTCTAGCAGAAAAAGGAGAAACATAGGGAATGATTAGCAGTAGACACGATATAACTGGTCATACCCAGTGTTTGTACCAATTCAAAATCCTAGCTGAGGTGGTTGCTAAGAAATTTTTGACAGACATTTAATTGGAGACAAACAGGAGCGAAGAAAAGCTGGACAACAAAGGAAATGATAGCTAGAGCAGGCTGATTCTCTGTAACACAGTACAAGTAGCCATTTCCAACGTTTAGACCAAATTTCAAATACCTTTACTGTAGTGTCTTTTGAGAAATCTTTGACAGAAATGTAATTGGAGAGAACGAAAAAAAAAATGGACATCAAAGCGAAGAATAAGCAGGAGGAGTTTTATACACTCTTTTACACGTTACAACTAGTCATACCTAATGTTTGTGCGAAATTTCAAAATTGGGTTCCTGAGAAATCTTTGACACACTCAACATATAACGGCAAAGACAAAAACTATATACCCAACTATATGAGGAGATTTGCAGAAAGGTCTAAGCAGCCATTGGTAAATATGATGGGCTCCTGATGCTGGATAAGAAACGGAAACTAAGGTGGTTTCGCCACGTCTCAAGGTCTTCTAGTTTTGCAAAGACGATTCTACCAGATCCCTAGATAAGAGGGGTATATGATGATAATTGAGGGAAAATTTTCTTTACTTCTCATTGAAACTATATGTTTTGACCCCTAATCTGAACCGTGGTTCAGATGAGGGGTTGCAACTTATGTTTTTATCCAGAATTAACAAAAATTATCCCTATATTACCAAATACTCCCTCTTATCTAGGGCTCTGCTCTACAGGGCACAGTGAAAGGAAAAAGAAGAGGTAGACAGAAGAAGAGGTGGGAAGACAATATTAAAGAGTGGACAGGGATGGATTTTGCTAGCTCAACTAGAGAAGCTGAAACAGGGCGAGGTGGAAAGGGATTGTTTCAAAGTCATCTGTGGTGCCCCAACGACCTAGTAAGCTTATGGGATAGAATAGACTAGAATATATACCCAACTAATACTTCGTATACCGGGGGTATAAATACTGCAGTGCCGGTCAAATAACAGAGGTTTTACCAAATGTTTGTGCCAGCAGCGTGGAGTTTCTAGCAGGAATTTGCTAGAAAACAAATTATCCCCTGTAGAAGTGTACGTTTGGCAGTGTGGTTAGTGCTTCTGACTATGGATCATGGGGTCACAGGTCCGAATCCCGCTAAAGGCTAGATTCTGTCGAAGGCTTAACCGGGCTGCAGTGCATAGAGTCTGTCATATTCACACTTCCATCATCCCTATATGACTGAAATTATTCTGTTAAACAGGACGTAAAATCACAAGTCATTTCATCAGCGCGGTTTGGGGCTGGGGGGAAGGAGCAGGGAACTGGGGTTGCAGCTGCATGGTTACAGTAAAAAATGTCATGCATAATTTTTGTAATTTTTAGTGTTTTCTTTTTTTTTTCGCAGTTGGATGTAAACAAATCATTGTATAGAGAGACTAGGAGCCATGCCGCGTCTCAAAAGGAGGGGTAAAGGGCTTGGTCCGCTACGGAAGAAACATTCAAAACCTAAAGGTGAGCTAAAAGTTGGAAAAAATTGTAATTCTAGGCAAAAACAATCTCATGTTTTGGTTACCATATCGGCCCTACTTTTTTAATGCCCTTGAACTTTGATTTTGTCATATAAAAATTCTACTTGTCTTACCAAAAATTCTATTTTGTCATGTTCGCTAAATCGATTTTGCAATATCCAAAAATATCGAATGTTTGTGATATCAAAAATCCTATTTTTAGCTCATCTGAGCACAAATTTGGGATACCGTGATGTCTGTCGTCCATCGTACGTGTGATCGTCCGAGACTTCCGGACGAACATCAACTTTTTCTTGTGTACACTCTAGAGGGCACAGTTTTTTTTATCTAATCTTTGTAAGAATGTTTATCTTCATAAAATCTATATCAAGATCAAAACTGGGTCATGGTAGGTCAAAAACTAGGTCACTAGGTCATAGCTTATAAAAACCTTGTATACTCTCTAGAGGGCACCATTTTGATCCAACATTCATGAAACTTTGTCAGAATGTTTATCTCTATTAAATCTAGGTCAAATATGAAAATGTGTCTTGTCAGGCCTAAAACTAGGTCACTTGGTCAGATCTAAGAAAAACCTTGTGTACACTCTAGCGAGCACAGTTTTGATTCAATCTTCATGAAACTTTGTCAGAATTTTTATCTTTATAAAATGAAGGCTAATTGTGAAACTGATTCATATTGGGTCAAAACTAGGTCACCAGATGAAATCTTATAAAAACCTTGTGTACTCTCTAGAGGGCACCGTTTTGATCCAACATTTATGGAACGTTGTCAGAATGTTTATCTTCTTGAAATCTAGGCCATGATTGCAATTGGGTCTTGACAGCTCTAAAACTAGGTCACTCAATCAAATCTTAGAAAGTCCTTGTCTACACTCTAGAAGGCACAGTTTTGATTCAATCTTCATGAAACTTTGTCAGAATATTTATCTCCATAAAATCTAGACTAATATTGAAACTGGGTCATGTCCCATAAAAAAACTAGGTCATTGTGTACACTCTAGAGGGCTCCGTTTTGATCCAATCTTCATGAAACATAGTTTCTTCAAATTATAAGTGAGTGAGTGATCTTCGGTTCAACGTCCTGCCAACAGCTAGGTCATACGGAGACGTGACCTTTGTTTAAATTCTCATAAAGAAAATATAAAAAAAAACAGAGAAGCCGGCACGCTATCTTTCGACCCTTGGATTGGTAATCCAGCTTGTTATCCATATACTACTGCCGCTCCTTTCAAATTATGACCTTGAGTTGACCTTGATCTATTTCACACCAAGGTCAGTAAGGTACCTCGAATATTCTTGGTTCACACGATACCCAGGTGAGCGATTTAGGGCCACCATGGCCCTCTTGGTTTATATCAAAATCGATTTTATTATATAAATTCGAGTTGTCATATCACAAAGGCATTCAGAATTTTGATATAAAAATCGTTTTTGTGATATCAAGAAAATTCTACTTTTTGAAAAATAATGACTATTTTTTGATATCCCAAATACTATTTAGTGAGACCATAAATTCGATTTTGCTTTATCACAAACTCGTCCAGACTTTTTTTAAATAAAAATCTATATTGTGGTATCAGAAAAATAGGGGTTTATAGTAAAACAGTATCCCGTTATGTCATAAGTTCTATTTAATTCAGCTGGGCTTTTATTTAATGCTTTCTACAGCATCAACATTTACTCGATAATTGAATTTCTGATAGTATTAAGTCGATTTTGTGATATCACAAAAAAATATTTGATTTTATCCGCAAAGTCTCAAATATATTTGACATGCGCCACCCATGCCTATCTCCAAGACGACGACTTGATAAATTATCTTTTATAACCAACGAATTTATATTTCCTTCGTCAGTTGCTAGTAAATTGCTGTAAATTCATTTTTAAAGTTATCCTATAATTATGGCTTTTGAGTTTGCAGTATTGGACTTGTCTGTGATATTTTAGGATACCCCTCATAGTAAGTATAGCCTAGCGGCCATGGACTGGGAGTGAACTGACCTCTTGTCTATTCGCCTGTCTTGCTTTTCTGTATGTGCTGTTTTGTTTTTTCCTTTCCCTTCTGATGCAGGCTGTCATAAACGATTGTTTCTCTTCTACTCTTCAACAATACGGCCTCTCTGGGCTCCAGATCCGATAGCTTAAGGAAGTATAATCATACTCTGTCAGTTCATCTGTCTGTCTGAAATTGGGCCGTTCATTTGTAATTTAGCGGTCACGCATTAATCGGCGGGAGTAAGATTTTACATTTCAATGCCTGTTTTGATTTATTTTCAGAGACAGCAGTGGCAAGTTTCATCGATGAGGAAGACAGCTTTTTATTTAACGAGCATTATTATTCCGCGGATGACAGCTTAAGCCCAGTGCTTGATTCAGATTTTGCTGAAGACACCCAACCTTCATTCAGTTCTTTTGCGTCTGAACTTGGTACTCAGACAAAACAAGGTGCCGAAGATTACAATGACATTTTTCATACAGAACATGTATCAGGTATACTTGCACTCGCTGACCGGGAGGGAGTAAGTCCAGTTTATGCCAGATCCAGTCAAGTGAGGACAAGCTATGAGGCTGCGATTAATAATATCAAGAAGGAGTCACATAATGAACTTATACCAGCCTCTGGTGCTATTCATGGTGGAATCCCATGCGTGGATAGTGATCCAGCAAGTGTTGAAACAACTGAAAGCACTTCGAAAAGAAATGTAGCTGTACCTGTAGGAGTAGCTGCAGTGGAAAATAACAAAACTAAAACAAACCCAAGTGTTAATGAAACATTGGAAACTAAGTTTGATATTAAAGCTGTACTGGCTAAAAATAAAGATATTGATAACCCAGCAACTCCATACGTCAATTTAAAATGCATGTCTCAGTCCCCTACGCACACTGACTTTAATGGTAGAAAATCCTGTCGAAGTGACAAAAACGGCACTTCTATTAGCTATATAGTTGCTAATACTCATAAAAATGTTGTGACATATAGAAAAGTTGCAGAAAAATCTGACCGCCTGTTGAAAGGCAACTCAGAAAAAGATAAAGAAAATGTTAGAAAAAGACATGCAACTAGTAAGTGTGAATCATACACCCGGGAAAATCACATTGCCAGAAACACAGATGAAAGCCATAATCATCGTGGTCATTTCAAACAGACATCGACAAATTCGAAACACAGTAATAGCAACGATTTCGAAACTGCTGATACACAAGAAAAATATAATAAGGTTGTGCGGGACAGAGACATCGAAAATAGGTTTAAAACTCTTCTTAACGGCAGATATATTAAAATTCAACTAAAAGACATCATGAGCAGCCAACAAACGCCAGTACAAACGCAATTTTCGGATAGAAATAATTCACAGGCGCTCAAAGATGATAACATAGAAAGGTGCGGCAAGGAAAGTAGGAAAGAAGTTCTCAAAACCAACTGTGTTAAACATGCTAAAGTTATGCTCGAAGATATAAGGCAAGACAAAGGAATTGCAAACAAATCCAGCAATAACAATAAAGTTAAAGTGAAAATTAAAACACCAAAAGCTAAACGTTTGCAAAATAAAGCAAATCATATAAAGAATAATTGGAGGCCAGAGGATGTAGTGAATAATGAACATTTTAATGGCCACTCTAGAAAACTGGTCAAAGTTCGCCACAGCGCAGCTAAATGTGTTAACAGCGAATGTGTGGAAGACGATGGGCATACGATTTCAAAACCTGCTGTGCAACCTAGAAGTAACCAGTGCGATCCGAGAAAAGCTTTTAGTGTAACAGCTGCCAGTATGGAAGATACCAAAGGCGATACAAATGAGATTAGAACTACAAGGGTATGCAGTTATTTGCTTCTATATTTTCATTGTTTCAGTAGTTTATGAGTTGGGACTTACGAATTTGGTCATACTAGCAGACTCACTTAAACCGAGTCTGCTATTTCAATTTTTGGTGTATTCCTTTCTTCCAAAGGACCTTACTCTTCCGAACTTAATGATTTTGGTACCTTGACCACTTGTACTATTTATGGACTTTGGCTGTTAAGATGTATAAATGAGCCGCAACACGACAAGACCAACA
The DNA here is from genome assembly GCA_963989385.1 of Ctena decussata. Taxonomy (NCBI): domain Eukaryota; kingdom Metazoa; phylum Mollusca; class Bivalvia; order Lucinida; family Lucinidae; genus Ctena; species Ctena decussata. Next base: position 1,341,660 of record OZ022507.1, on the reverse strand, counting down.
ATGTGGTTGTGCGCCCAGCGCAGACTCAGATCAGACTGGGCATCCGCCCAGTCTGATCAGAGTCTTTGCTGTCCGCGTGGAGGTAGTTAGACCCTTAGCTACCCTTTGGGCATTTAACGAAGAATCTGGTCAAACTCGGTGGATGCCCAGGCTGATCTGAGTCTGCACTGGGTGCACAACCACTCTGTTGGTTTTCTCGTGTCGCGGCTCAAATTAATTGCGCTCAAAGCTGAACGGTAGAGACAAAAGTTTGGTACAGATGCGTCTGTAAGTGTGGATCGGAGAGGGCTGCTCGTTGCCTGCCGATACCTGCACATCACGTTTTATTATGCCCCCAATTTCGGAGAAATTGTGGGGGCATATTGATTTGGGCCTGTCCGTCTGTCTGTCTGTCCGTCCGTCTGTCAGTTCGTCTGTCCGTATCTATAAGTCAAGAACCGTAAGAGCTAGGAGCTTGAAACTTTATACACATGATCAGTATGAAAAATAAGCGAACATGTGTCTTTTCTTTTTTCCGCGGGTCACATATTTCAAGAGTTATGCCCCTTTTTCAACTTAGCCTATGGAACCTTGTGAACAAAATATGTTAAGAACCCCTGATGCTAGGATCATGAGGTTTTGCAGAATGAGAATGCCCAAGGTGTAGATGACCTGATTAACTTTTGAAACAAATCCGTGAATTTTTGACCGAGTTATGCCCCTTTTTCGACTTAGTGCATTGTAAGCCTATGGAACCTTGTGAACAAAATATCTCAAGAACCCCTGATGCTAGGAGCATGATTTTTTGCAAGAAGATACTGCCTGTGGTGTAGATGACCTGATTAACTTTTGAAAAAATTTTGTGAATTTTTGATCGAGTTATTCCCCTTTTTTGACTTAGTGCATTGAGGCCTATGGTACAAAGGTACCCCAGCGTATAGTAAAGATAAGTAAGAGCTAGGAATTTGAAACTTTATACACATGATCAGTATGGAAAATAAGCAGACCCGTATTTTTTTTCTTTTTCTGCCGGCCATGTATTTCCAGAGTTATGCCCCTTTTTCGACATGGCCTGTGGAACCTTGTGAACAAAATATCTCAAGAACCCCTGATGCTAGGATCATGAGGTTTTGCAGGATGAGAATTCCCAAGGTGTAGATGACCTGATTAACTTTTGAAACAAATCCGCGAATTTTTGACCGAGTTATGCCCCTTTTTAGACTTAGTGCATTGTAAGCCTATGGAACCTTGTGAACTAAATATCTCAAGAACCCCTGATGCTAGGAGCATGATTTTTTGCAAGAAGATACTGCCTATGGTGTCGATGACCTGATTAACGTTTGAAAAAAAATCGTGAATTTTTGATCGAGTTATGCTCCTTTTTTGACTTAGTGCATTGAGGCCTATGGTACAAAGGTACCCTTACGTAAAGTAAAGATTTGTAAGAGCTAGGAACTTGAAACTTTATACACATGATCAGTATGGAAAATAAGCAGACCGTATTTTTTTATTTTTCCGCCGGCCATGTATTTCCAGAGTTATGCCCCTTTTTCGACTTAGCCTGTGGAACCTTGTGAACAAAATATCTCAAGAACCTCTGATGCTAGGATTATGAGGTTTTGCAGGATGGCAATGCCCAAGGTGTAGATGACCTAATTAACTTTTGAAATAAATTAGTGCATTTTTGACCGAGTTATACCCCTTTTTCAACTTAGTGCATTGTAAGTCTATGGAACCTTGTGAACAAATTATCTGGAGAACCCCTGATGCTAGGAGCATGATTTTATGCAGGAAGATACTGCTTGTGGTGTAGATAACCTGATTAACTTCTGAAAAAAAAAATCATGAATTTTTGATCTAGTTATGCCCCTGTTTCGACTTAGTGCATTGTAAGCTTATGGAACCTTGTGAACAAAATATCTCAAGAACCCCTGATGCTAGGATCATGATATTTTGCAGGAAGATACTCCCTAAGGTGTAGATGACCTGATTAACTTTTGAAAAAAAATCGTATTTTTTTTATCGAGTTATGCCCCTTTTTCGTCTTAATGCATTGAAGCCTATGGTACAAAGGTACCTTTACACCCAGTCAAGAACCGTAAGAGCTAGGAACTTGAAACTTTAAACACATGATCAGTATGAAAATAAGCGAACACGTGTTATTTCTTTTTTCCGTGGGTCTCATATTTTCAGAGTTATGCCCCTTTTTCGACTTAGCCTGTGGAACCTTGTGAACAAAATATCTCAAGAACCCCTGATGCTAGGAGCATGATTTTTTGCAGGAAGATACTGCCTGTGGTGTAGATGACCTGATTAACTGTTGAAAAAAATCGTGAATTTTTGATCGAGTTATGCCCCTTTTTCGACTTAGTGCATTATTTGCCTATAGAACCTTGTGAACAAAATATCTGGAGAACCCCTGATGCCAGGATCATGATTTTTGCAGGTTGATATTGCCCAAGGTGTAGATGACCTGATTAACTTTCGGAAACAATTAGTAAATTTTTGACTGAGTTAAGCCCCTTTTTCGACTTAGTGCATTGAAGCCTATGGTACAAAGGTACAAGCATTAGTGGATGTACCTTTTTTAGAGGAAAGCATATGGTTGGGGGCATAGTGTATCATAAACACATTTTCTAGTTCTTTCATACTTTTGGGGTTAAGTGACACTGAAGAAATTAAATACAGAAACGCGTGCCTGTCACACTGAATTTGGAATAGTTATGTTTATACTAAAGCTGCTGCCTGCCTAAATAAAGTCTGAATAGTAAGATCCTTTGGAAGCAAGGAATACATCAAAGAACAGAAAAATCCGTTATATCCACACTAATTTGGAATTCATACATATTCATCTCTCGTACATGTTCTTGCAGTTTTTTTAGTCATACATCATAGAAAAGAAAAATCCGTTATATCCACACTAATTTGGAATTCATACATATTCATCTCTCGTACATGTTCTTGCAGTTTTTTTAGTCATAAATGGGCACACAGATTTTTGATATAGCAGTCTGGCTTAACTTTCCTCCGTCCGTCTATCTGTTACACAATTGACAAGTCGTGTATTTACATACATGTGTACCATTCCATTTCTATAGGTCTCTCAGGAATTAGCATGTTAAATAACCGTGTCCTGTATTTCTAGTCCTGTTTACTTTTAAATATGTCTGTCAGCTCCAGTATACATGTAAAGTAGTTCAGTTCTCTCGAACTCAACTAGAGCATCATGTCCTGTCTTGATGCAAGTCGTAAAAACACCCTTGCTACTCAGTGTCAGGGAAAAAATAACATATTTCATATAGGGGTAATTTGCCACATTTCTGCTTTAAGCATATGTGCGATGTTGCATTATGGGAGGTCACAAGATATAAAATGTCTAACCTCAGAATTATCCGCAAGACCCACCTTATGAGGTCCTCTAGCTACTGTTGAAGTGAGAGAGAGATATTGCATTAACCTGATTTCATGCTTCTCATTTTTATAAAATTCATGAAAATGGGTTTTGCATGGTAGCAAAAATATTTCTATGTAATTTCTGGAATAGAAAAATATGACTGATTTTCAGTAGCTGGCATTTAAGCCAAGTATGAAAGAGACAACTGGTGTTAAACCAACGATGCTACTAAACATAAACTCACGAACCTTTTTTTTTTGGTAGTGCTTGCATCGACATAGAGGTCTATCCACATAAATACAACAACGCTCCGGTGTAGGCGCTATATATGTAGGCTACGGACACTTTTAAGCAGAAGTTATATACTCACTTTTATGAAGAAATATATTATCCTTGAATTACATGTATAATTCAAATCAACACATCATAAATAAGTTCATTCAAGAGCAATGAAAACATTCGTGTGAAAGAAGGTGGTTTCGTATTAAAAAAATCCTCATCAGTGGTCCTGTAATAGTCTGGCAAGGAAAGCAAGGGGAAACATACTGTAATTTTGTAAGTTTCAAATACGCTGTCGTTTCAAAGACTAGTATATACCAAAAAGGAATAAAAACGAGAAAAATGTGTAGAGTAGGAGTCATAACCAAGTATTCATTTCAATTTCTCAGAATATTCCCGCAGATCTATATATATAAATATAAACTGCACTGTGGCTTATGTATAGGGAGGCGTTTTACGGCCATGCACGACCACAAAGTCCTCCCTGTCTGAAGAAAGGGTCAAGTCAGATAAATTTGGACCAGGTAAATTCGGACAGCGATATTGTTTCCTTTATATGTCAGTTGTTTGGAATTAAAACAAAATTAACTGGGCAAACAGTGAAAATCCTGATGAGACGGCTCATTATGAGCCGTCTCATCTGGATTTTCACTGGTTGCAATGGCGTGTCCCTATTGACCTTCTGTCCGAATTTACCTGGCTTGACGGTGACCCTAGCCTTAGTGTAGAAAAGCACACACGACATTGCAACTAACATTGTCTTTATTTTCGCAGATAAGGAAGAAAACTCCAAAAGCACTAGCATTAGAACAATTAGAAAAAACAAAGAATTATCGGCGCTACTTACTGTGGTTTATGCGACAACAAAAGGATAAAAGAGAAGCACTCGCCGGCGAGAAAGGAATAAAAAGAAATAGGGATGCAAAGAAGGTATGTAAAATGGTAAAACCGCGAGATCGTGGTCTTTATGCCTATAACTGCGATCCTCTATATCTCTAAGTCCTGTGGGCGTAACCATATACTTTGACATACTGGTATTTTGAGATGACGTGATGAGATGAGAAGAGGATAAAATGTAAAGAGAATTAAGGCAGCTGAATGACCACCTGTTTGGGAAAGAGCTGCTCATTCGGTTTGCCGTGCGTGTCTTTCGTGAACTTGTGTCAATTTTTTCGTGTGCGTTTGCTTTTTTCCCTATTGGTTTTGAGAGGGGGATGTGGGATTTGATTGTATTAATTCTGGATCATTGCCTATCTTTTTACTTTACATATATTATGAGAAATGGCTGAAAGTCAAAGATCGGGAAGTTGGAACCAACAAAATCGCCTACCACATTCTGCCCTAACCGCCAAATGGGAAAGGTAAAAATGAAGACGGCATGTAAAGCGAAAGAAGACAAACGAAAATTTAAGAGGTCAGCTCTTTTCCAGCAACTGGCAGTGGGGCTTCTCTAAATAATATAAAAATGTCAGCGTAATAGAACTGAGGCAGACAATGACATTGATGATTAACCACCAAAGAAGCACCGCCTTGGAATTTGGAATGGTCAGTCAAAAAATTACTGGGAGCTTAAATCGATTTTACGTGCATATGATGGTACCGTGAGTTTGACTCTGTCTTTTCTTTTTCTTTTCATAAATTCTTATAGTAATGATGTGTTTTTCATATTTTCAGCAAGAGAAAAGAAATGTGGATGAAGTTTATAAACTGAATGAATCAGAATCAACTAAAATACGCCGACTTCGAATAAAGAACTGTATAATGAACAGGTTCAGTGTTAAGCAATATAGTTTGTTACAGAGGTATAAACAAAGACAAAACTATATAAATACTCTCAGGCATCAAAAGCCATACCCAGTTTTGTTGATTAAAGCTACCTGGAATTATTGGCGCACACAAGAGAACCCTCTGAATTCAGATGCCGATAACATAGGGGAAACAGAGGCGACAGAAAATGAAAGTGGTGCACTACCAGGAATGTTCTTTCCTGAGAAACCATTGATACCAAATAGTGATGTTGGCCATAGACCGTATTTTGAAACTGTAGTTGACGATCTTAAAATAAGTGCAAATAAAGCTTTATCAACTGGAGCGTCACTTGACCTGGCAGAAAACGAAGAAACATCAGTTCTAAACGAAGAAAACGTGCTCTCAGATGACTTATCTGGTGACGCTGACATTGAGAAATACGAAACATTTACTCGAACTAGAAAGGAGTCATGTGAGTCAGTTTCGTATGCTGAACAAAGCGATTTATTAACTGCGGTAAAAACTGAACCTGAATCGCCAGCTGATTCACCATTTACTGATAACGGAAACGAACATTCCCTAGTGGTTGAAGAAAACGAACTTTACACTGTGACAACAAACGAACCTAGCTCTCCAGTGGAACCGTTAGTGCATTCTCGAGGGTACGAAACATTTATTATTAACGGAAACAACATAAGTGAAGTTGTTGAGCAAACTGATTTATATACTGTGATAAGAAACTGCCCTCAATCTCCTGCGGAATCATTCTCTGATTTTGAAGGCAACGGACCATTTACAGTAGATAGAAATGAATCATTTACTGGTAATGGAAACGAGCGAATTGACCCGTGCGTAGGTGTGGAGGAAAATGAACAATATACTTTTGTTAAGGCTGAGCCTTTATCACCAAGTGAACAAAGTGAGCACTTGACTTGTGATGAGTTTAGTGAATCATTAACTGCTGGGACAGACACTGTTTATAGTGAATCATTAACTGCTGGGACAAACACTGTTTATAGTGAATCATTAACTGCTGGGACAGACACTGTTTATAGTGAATCATTAACTGCTGGGACAGCTACTGATTCCTGTACTTCTATGCAAAGGCTTCCTGTAAGGATAACTGAACCAGCGAATGCTTCATATAATAAAATTAGTATTCCTGTTTCATCACCGATTACAATTTTCGGCAAGTCAGTACACCTACCTTACAGTGGTTATATAGGTGACCTTAAAAATATACAAGGAGAAGGCCTCGAACAAATTTCAGGTAAACTTTCCCGTAATATTCTGTGTGCCGGGGCATAGTTCAATAATCATTGTAGTACTGAGGAATAATATTTTAGTTCTGACTACTTAGATGCTTTGGAAGCCAGGAATACACTAAAAACGAAAATAGTAGACTTGGCGTAATTGAGTCTGCATGACCAGTAATGAAATGCCGACCATGACCCCTAGCAACGGCCACAGCGGAACTTTTTTCAGTATTACACTAAATGAACTCAATGATCCCAAAAGACCCGATAATATCATCTGCACCATGATAATGTTCGGGCGTGACTTTTTACGGCTGCCACTCGGCACAACACCACTTCACTTTACCTCCTGCATACAAAATAATGTCGTAATTACACCTGATATATAAAGTATGTAGAGGGGAATATAAATTTTGTCTTTCTGTCCATCATTTACTGTTTGTCTATATGTCTAAACTCTTGAATGTGGTCGGCCTGATATAGACTGAAATACTGTCTCAAAGGGCCGTTATACCCAAAACAATCAATCGATCTTGAATGTGGCCAAACCGAAATTTCGATGTTTTCATAAACTCTTGAAGAGGCAAAACAGAAATATCAGTTATAACAAAACTCTTGAAAGAAGCCAAAAGCAAAATTTTAAGTGACCACAAACACCTTGAAAGTGGCCAAACCGAAATTTCGGTGTTATCACAAACTCTTGAAAGTGGCCAAACCAAAATTTCGGTGTAATTACAAAACTCCTAAATGTTGAGTTATTACAAAGCTCTTGAAAGTGGCTGAACTAAAATTTCGTTGAGTTATCGCAAACCTCTTGAAAGTTACCAAACCGAAATTTCAACAGGTTATCAGAAAACTCTTGAAAGTGGCCAAACCTAAATTTCGGTGTAATCACAATACTCCTGAATGTGGCCAAACCTAAATTTCGGTGTAATCACAATACTCTTGAATGTGGCCAAAGCGAAAATTTCATGAGTTTTGTGATAGCTCCACCATTTGAGCCGCGACACGAGAAAACCAACAATGTGGTTGTGCGCCCTGTGCAGACTCAGATCAGCATGGGCATCCGTCCAGTCTGATCAGACTCTTCGCTGAGCGCTTAAAGGGTAGCTAAGGGTCTCAGCTACCTTCATGGGGCCACCGAAGACTCTGATCAGACTGGGCGGATGCCCAGGCTGATCTGAGTCTGCGCTGGGCGCACAACCACATTGTTGGTTTTCTCGCGTCGCGGCTCAAATATGCTGTAGTCTACAAATAAAAGTCGAATACCATTATTATAGTTTGGTTAATTGTGTACGGAAATATTAATTTTCTGGTCGGAATGGAATTGCGCCTTTGACAGGTTTGGTTCGTATGAGATCCTTTGGTTTTCATTGCAGGTGATGAAGAAATAGATGTCGTTTCGGTGGATCCTGCAGAAGAAATTCCCGTATCTGCACACACAGGACCAAACTCGGGGAAGCTCAAAAGAAAAACAAAAATGAACTGTAAAAAACTTGGTCCCATCAAAAGTAACCGACAAAGGCATTTTTACTGCATTAGTTATATCAAGGCAATTCACAATTATTGTATCCCTGTCCATGATAAGGCAGTTTAATAGTGTCCCATCCTGGTGTTCAACATCTCATGCTATACAATGCATACGTTACAATTAAAAAATCACACCAAGTCATTCAATATATAATTGAACCGCGACACGACAAAACAAGTGAAGTGGCATGTGGGTCACGCGAAGACACAGATTAGCCTGGGCATCCGCCAAGTCTGATCAGGGTCATTGCTGTGCGAGTCTGATCAAGGTCATTGCTGTGCGCTTAAAGACTAGCTCAAGGTCGCCACCTCCATGCTGACAACGAAGGCTCTGTTAAGACTCGGCCGATACCCAGATTGATCTGACTCTTTGCTAGGCGCACATGCAACTTCGTTGGTTTTGTCATGCCGTGGCTCAGTTATGAGACTATCACAGCTTTAGTTGTTTACAAGCATAATCATTTAAAACATTTACATGCTCAGTGCATTTATTGAAAAGCCCTATGGTGAACCATTAGAACGTGATGAGGTTTATACTTCAATAACTACATAGGTTCACGCGATGACACATGAGGCTAAGTGACGTCAAAATAAACCATGGTTCTCTCCAATCTGATTGGACGTAGGCGACGTTATAACGTCGTTGACGCTGTTCCGCTGTTAGTAGAAAAACTGCGTGTAAATGTTTTTCTGCTTCAACTGTAGCCCTAACGCAAATTTATGGTCAATTAATATATAGAAAAGAATGTAAATATAAGTAATGCAATTAATTTTTCTGGTGTTTATCGAAGTATAAGCTACATTGGGTCGCTAGCAAAGTTTACATGAACCTCTTGAGGATTCATTTACTTTGCACACGATCCAATGTTGTTTATACTTCGATAAACACTAGAAAAATGAAATGCATTCCTTAAATTATTACACTTGAACCACCTCTGAAAGATATATACAGTCTATCACATGACTTCACTCAGGGAAACAATCCGATCAAACACATCCGTGGTGACCCATCACACACACAAGAGGAACCAGAAGACCAATCCTGTGTGACATCATTAGACTAGTGAGATGAGCCTTCAAGAGTTGACTATTGTTAAGTCAGCCAATATAAAAGCAAAAGAAAGAAATTGACCCAGGCAAGCCAAATGAATACGCTTACTCAACACCTCCTGAGAGCAGGCACATGCAAAGTGGAGCAAGCAAACAAAATGAATACACTTGTGCAGTAGGGTAGAGTCGGGTAACTTCTGACAGCTGGTAAATTCGGACATACCATTGCAAACAGTGAAAATCCAGATAAGACGGCTCATCATGGGCCGTCTCATCAGGATTTTCACTGTTTTGCCCAGTTATTTTTGTTTAAATTCCAAACAACTGACATGTAAAGGAAACTATGTCACTGTCCGAATTTACCCGCTGTCCGAAGTTACCCGACTCTACCTACCTTAGTCTAAATTTTGCTTTGAACATAATGTCAGTGAGCGTAAACGACGCTTAGACATCAGAGAAAGTTTCTGTAGGTCAAGAGACTATGTTCCAGAACTTAAAGGGAAGTAAGAACGCAAGGCCTGCACCTTAATTAAGTACTTTAAGATAGCTGTCTGCAAGGGAGGGAAACAAGTCGCTTATTTAAAAGCACAGAAGGACTCACTGAATGCGATTTTTAACAAAGCCACAGGTCATAAAAGACAAAGAAGTTCCATAAGACCAAATATGCCATATTACTGTAAAGCTTAATATACTGGACAAAAAAAGTTAGGGATCAAATATTTGACTAAAGCTTAAATCATGAAAAATAAGTTACTCAAAAACAGTTTTCTTCTGTTTAATACAGCTGTCAAATCGACACAGAATTGCATGAAAAATATTGGAATCGGATCACGTGACACACCAGTAGAAACAAATAAACAGATATACCCCTAAAACTGAAGTGAAAATTGGCAGCACCACATAATTGAACGTCCGTGATTCTTGGCTTTATCCATGCAAAACCATTGCCAGTGCTCATCAATATGCCTAGGGTCTGAATAACTGCATGACATCTAGTCGATGTTCTTTTGGCAAAGCGCCAGAGGCTCATTTGGGGACTCGTTTGCCATTTTTCATGAAAGACCGGAATTAGCCCTCCAGGAGGTTCCTGAAGTCTCTGGCAATTAGAATTGCTGTTTTGTAACATCTGTCAAGCATGTACAATCAGATTAAAACTTGCGAGTAACAAGACTTGTCCATACGGACGATAGTCCCTGTCCCAAGCTACTGGTTCATGACAATAACGCTGCGAGGACGCGCATTGTTTGTGCATCAAATGATTTAATCGGTCAATTTCAGCGAAAACGGTTGGAAACAGACTTTACATAGCTAATTTCCGCACTTGCATGCTGGTAATGAGGCCAAAATTGATGCGATTCCTAAGAAATGTGATGCAATAGTCGGCAAAAAGTGATACAAATTGGCAGCTGGGTCATTGGACCCATTTTCTTTTCACAGATGAGTCCAGATTTGAATGCAGATACCCACGATGATGGGAGAAGTGTGTGACGCCTGCCAGGTACACATCGTGTAGACTATGAATTAAATCGTGTTGCGGAATATGACATGTCTCGAGGAGGGTGGGTGATGTCTCGAGGAGGGTGAGTGATGGTATGGTGCGGTAGCTGGATTGGCAGCTATGTGGTCTTGCACAGGCCAGACAGAGGTGATCTGATTGGTGTTCGAGCTGGGAATAACACGTTTTATCCAATTATGGGACCGTATGCTGAAGTTTTTGGCGATGACATCATCGAATTACAGGGCAAATGTGGTGGACCAGCACCTAGCGACAGAAACAAACGCCTGCATTGACATGTCAAGTTGATCTCCAATCCAGATCAACTTCAAATCCGACTGAACATTCTTTGGACATGTTTAACCGCCAATCCTGATCACTAGAGGCTTTCTGAAACCCAGGGAGAGCTCATTCAGGCTTTTTGTGAAAAAATGGCAAGCGAGTCCCTAAATAGGGCCTCTTGAAATTTACCAGAAGCATACCGAGTGGCTGTCATGCAGCTATTCAAGCCCTTGGCGGTCACACTGAGAACTGAAAATGATTTTGCATTGATAAAGCCAAAAATAATGGACATTCAGTTTTGTGTTTATGCCAGTTTTCACTTTGATTTTAGGGGTATGCTTGTTTATTCATTTCTGCTTATGTGTCATGTGATCAGATTCTAATATGTGTCATGCAGTCTTGTGCAGCATTGGTAGATGTATTCAACAGAAGAAAATGATTTTTTGAAAATTACTTTTTTCGATATAAAAATTTCAGTTTAATGTTTGATCCTTAACTTATTTTGTCCAGTATAATACATGTATAGAGGTTTCTCAAAAATATTTTTGTTCATGTAACCGCGAATTCAGTGGTTCAGAAAGGAAAACTGAAATTTATTCCAGGTAATTGTTTTATTATACAGTCCTGAGCTAACACCGAATTTGACAATTGTTTCGATTTTTAATTTTTAGAGTGTCTTTGTGACTGCAAATGAGCTTATGCTGTACCCCTAGCGTCGTAGTCCGAGTATGCATACGTCTTTCTACCGGCGTTTTCTTCATCTACACTCTCTAAGAATGTTCGCATTATAGATGTTTGGAAAGCTATGTTATAAAACTGAGTTATAAAAGTTCATTCAGCTAGTATGTAAATACACGGGTGGTAAACCTAGGAACTACCACGAAATTGTGTTAACGTAATTTTGTTCCCAAGCCACATACGGGACATAACGGGGTAGTTTCCAGGCCGAAAAATTGATAAACAAAGGTTGGTGTCATTTTGTTTTTTGTTTTATTTTACTTCTAAGAACGAACAATGGTGAAATCGGCCAATATGGTTCCGTGTAAATATGTCTCAGCGTCCCCTCTAGCCCCAAATTTTATATGAAAAGTTATTTTCTTTCTTTAGATTTTTGCGCCCGCACTGAGTATCGGGTCAATTTTCCATAAAGTACAGTGTCAGTTCGAAGGAATTGAGCTCGTATCCATCAAATTATATCGAATTTGATATCATTTGCCGACGAAAATGATACAAAGACCCTTACTAAACGTTCCTGCATAGAAAACAGAAGCCAAGAGTTTACTCGTAAAAGATTCAGGCCCCGTTTGTCCTGTGTGGTAGTTTCGAGCTCACCGTGGTAGTTAAAATGCTATCGTGGTAGTTGCCAAGACTTTGTAGGATTTTAGTAGTAGTTCCCATCAGTAGATGTTCACTACTCAGGGGCTACTTCAAATTTTTAAAGACTGGGTGTTCGGGCCGAACCTTGAATACCCCTCTTATTCATACAAAGACCTTTTCAAACAACCTTTTGTCGGATAAAATTTGTCGACTGCCTGAATTTTAAATTTAGTGGGCTATTGAAATGATGAGGAGAATGAAAAGAAGGGATATTCACATAGCTAATTTGTTGTTGAATAAACATGCCTTATAATTATCATAATTATCATATAACATGTCCGTTCATCGTCGCACTGACATGTATATAAAAAGTGACCCAACCCGAGGGACCATCGAATTACCGCAAACCACTGCAAACCACCGCAAACCACCCCAAACCACCGCAAACCACTTTTGAAATAGGTTTCCTGATATGAGGAGAATATAGAATATGCTTTAGCATAACGTTTTGGGTGATCAACGTAATGATTTTACCATAAGCAGCATCACCACCCCGATCACCGCAAACCACTATGAAAATGTATTACTTGGTATGTAATAGGCATAAGTGTTCTATTTTCCGTTAACAAAACACTGGTTTAATTTCGCCCTGTCACTTTAGCCTAAAGTTAAGATTTTTTATATACTTATATTCAGAGTACCCCCTCTTCCTGGGTTATGAAGTTCAAATTGTAAAAAATTAACAACCTACCATACTTTATACAATCTTTCTTGATCTATAGCTATCTCATTATCTATAGATGTAATATCAGTCTCGTCCGCCTATAATTTTCCATCACCCTCAATACCAATACTAGCGAATCGTAGTGTCAGAGGTGCTCTTATTCTAGCACTTTCACATGCATTTTCACCCTTTTCCATTGTTATCATATATAAAAAAGGTGGTTTGCGGTGGTTTGGGGTGGTTTGCGGTGGTTTGTGGTGGTTTGCGATATTTCGACGGCGCACAACCCGACTTTAGACATTTTCACCCCGAAATTGCATCCGTGCAGAAATGTACTGATTATACGTTGAACATGAGAAAACCTGCACAAAACAGACATCTTTATCAAAATTTTCACCGTTCAGATTTTTTTTTAAATTTTAAAGTTCTCGAGTTGTACTGTTTCAAAAGATTTGGTTCCCAATCAGGGTTAACTTGATATTTTTGTCTCCGATCGGGGTCATATGATGTAAGAAATACTATATAATTTTTCATTTATTTGACGTAAAGTATAAAAAAATTAAATGACTTTAAGTCAGAAACGAAGTTGATTGTGAAACATAGACAGAATTATGAAGTTGAGATTTTGGCCCCATGTCTATGTACTTTTTGTATGTCTATGTTAAGGATCAGTAATTGTCAGCTGCAAATACTCTAGTTTTCCTGTGGCTTTAATAGTATATAGTACATCAAATGACCCCAATCGGGGACTAATATGTCAAATTACATCCCATTTGGGGTCATAATTGTTTGAAAATCATAACTTGAGAAATAAAGCATTAACAAAAATCTGAACGGTAAAAGTTTGAATAATTTTGTCCTTTTTCAGCAGGTATTCTCACTTCATTAACTTTTTGCACAGATGTCTGAAAATACCCAAAATAGCCATCATTTACCTCCCCCAATCGGGGTGCAAATGTCTAATATGGAAACAAATGCGATAGGTAAATTCTCTTCTACTGTACTATGGAAAAAATAAGTGACGACAAGCAGACATTACAATCAGACGATGCCAAAACAGGAAAATATGAAGTTATGAAAACGGCTGTAAACATGTATTTAAACGAGCAAACAATTTGACAGACCACATTTTGGAAAGGGGCTGCTTCTTACAACTGTATAAGCTCTTAGTTTTATGGGTATTATTTCTCTCAGTGAATCGCATATCAATTATAAAGTTGAGTCACGACTGGTCCAAAAGCATCTATCAATGTTTTCCCCCAGAGGGAGGCGGCGGAATACCCATGGGGAATAAGACAATTTTGAAAACTTTCGCTCCAATTCCCTACCCATATGTGGTGTCACAAATTCCTTTGGTGGGCCATCAAATTTGTTATAAAATCTAATTTAGAACTTCCAGAAAAGTATCAAATGTCCCAACCCCGTTTTTAGGTGTTCTATCTAATTCCCACGGGTTGGGATTTTTTGGCTGTGTAATCCTCATGGTATCCCCCCCGGGGGGGGGGGGGGAATATTGATAGGTGCACTAGTATTGGCGATTCTTAAACGAGCGGAAAATCTGTTGATGGGAACTACTACATGGTCTTGGGAACTACCACGATAGCATTTTAACTACCACGATGCGCTGGAAACTACCACACAGGACAAACGGGGCATGAATCTTTTACGAGTAAACGCTCGGATTTTTTTTCTGTGTAGAAACGTTTATTAAGGGTCTTTTTATCATTTTCATCGGCAAATGATATCACATTTTACCTGGCATAATGGATCAGTCTGACATTGCGAATAACCTCATACTATTTATAGTTCACTGTGATCTTCATTTCATGGTTTAGTGATTTTGACACTTCTTGAGCACTATTTACTATAGTAGATATCCATCATACCTGTGATAATGATGGTTCACTCTAACTCTGCAAATGACTTCATACTATTTGTAGGTCACTGTGACCTATATTTCATAGTTCAATGATTTTGCCTTGTATCTGCAACACTGTTTGATAGATCAACATTGTACTTGGCTACATGGATTAGTCTCACATTTTAAAGGACCTCGTGCTATTTGAGGTGACTCTGATACAAATTTCAGGTTCAGTGATTTTGCTTCATATTTCGAGCACTATTTAGTAGGAATTCATATGCCATCGTATATTTATTGGACTTTGTAACTGTGAGAATCAGGTGCTTATGAGGCGTGCTTCGTTATCTTCTGACAACACCTGTTGATCACAGCTGCAGGTAGAGCAGCAACTCTTCACGAAAAGGATACATTTTGAACCATTGGGATAGACAGTCTGAACAAACAGTGCTGACTCCGATCAAACCCAAGACTGATCAGGATCTACACTATGGGCCATTCCATTTCATTTGGATATTTGGACTGTTATGATAACTTCGATAATTATTTAAGGTGTCCAGAGTTTTAGAATTTTATGGTAATGTGAATTAATGAGCCGCATCATGACAAAACAAACAAAGTGACATGTATGCCCAGCGATGATTCAGATCAGACTGGGTATTCTTCTGATCAGAGTCTTTGATGTGCGCTTTAAGGGTAAGTAAGGGTCTAAGCTAGCTTCATGCGGACAGCGAAGATTCTGATAAGACTGGGCGGACGCCCAGGCTGATCTGAGTCTTCGCTGGGCGCACATTCCACTTTGTTGGTTTGGCATGTCGTGGCTCAATTATCAACTTTGGTCGAAACCATTGCGATGGCTTCTGGATTTAAAACTCTTTTTACGAGGTTGACAATGCACGTCATGATCACATGATTATAACAGTAAATGTTAAAAAAAAAAAAATAAACATAATGATGTGGAACAAATAAGAAAATCAGCTATATCCTATGTCTTGAAGGTCAGAATTTTATATCGTAAAGCGCAGTCACCCCATCCTAACGTTCTTTGTCTGTACCAAATACTATTACTTTTATGAAATTAAGTCATTTTCCTGGACACTTCGGGAAATTAACCTCATGGTCAACGGCTTCATTTCATAAACCGGTCATAGTTACTTCAGACAAGTGACATAGGTACGGGGTAACTGATTTTTACGACATTGAAATCGGCCTCGTAAGGCCTGAGGTATAACATTTTATTTCTTGGTCTGTGAGATTATTAAATTCTTTTGACACATAAGATATTTATCTTTATTATCACATGATCGTGACGTACGTTGTCCATCTTGTTTTCTAAAAACCACATTCGTACATAATTGTGATTTTTTTTAAACACGCATCTTATTTCTTGCAGCAGACATAGAGGATCTTACACTCGTGGTCATTTCATATGAAACGTGTTTTCATATGAAATGACCACGAGTGTAAGATTCTATATCATATGCCCCTCTAAAATGGGATTTTAACGCCTCCAAACTGAACATTCTTTTAATAAGAATCCGTATTGTTGACATGGACGTCGTCAATGACGTTACGTGTACGCGCCAAAGTGTCATTACACGTGTTGTCATACGATTTTTTATGACACGACGTTATCCACTGAATAACAGCGACGTCATATGATAGAGTACTAAAGTAGCAAAGTGTAATACATTCATTTTATTGTGCTTTACTCAGTTTCCCAGCCGGCATATGCCGTCTAAATGACATCGTATTGACGTCGATGCGACATCACCACGTTGTGTAGACGTAAATACAACGTTAATTCGACGTTGTGTGCCCGCAGGGATACCACACTAAAGGCAACGAGATCGTCTTACGCTAGTATAACCATAGTGTGGTTATTTAGTGTTCTACAACATTTCAGACGGTCGCTTCTATTCTTAACTATTGTCCCTTTTTCTGAATACATTTGGTGCATGCAGTCTTGTCTCGAAAACATATAAACAAAACATGTTTATTGGTATTCTGAATAAAGAGCGTCCGATAGGCGTTCTTCGAACAATTTGTGACGTGCCAAATGGCGTAGGTTGCTGTCCTTGTTGACGTTCAGTGAGGAAAACGTTCACGTCATGTTGAAAAGTACGTTATGTATAACCCATTGGATCTTTTTGTGTTGTATTAAAATGTTAAATTAAAATAAGAAGCTCAATACATGTTTGAAATCGTAATAGAGTGTTTCTGTTTAATATTAACTTCCTTCTGAGGTATGACACGTTGATAATGATATTTGAGCCGTGACACGTCAAAACAGAGTGGCACGTGCGCCCAGCGAAGACTCAAATTAGCCAGGGCAACCGTCCAGTCAGATCAGAATCTTCACTGTGTGCTTAGAGGGTAGCAAAGGGGCTAAGCTAGTCTCATGCGGACAGTGAAGACTGATCAGACTGGGCGGATGCCCAGGCTGATCTGAGTCTTTGCTGGGCGCACATCGCGGCACACTTGAGAACATCAAGTAGCCTTCTTGGTAGCTCAGTGGGTTAACTGTTGACCTGCTGAGATAGCAGACAGGGTTCGAATATATATAGCATCTTAAGATAGGGAAACAATGAGTACTGTTTTTTGCCAACTGCTCCAGTGCTTTGGTTGCTAAGGCAACTTAAAAATTCCATTGACTGTCAATGAGAAAGTAAAAAAAAATGGGTTTTTAGCTCAACTGAGCCACAAGGTCTTAGGTGAGCTTACGGTATAGACAGGCATCCGTCTCCGTCTATCATCAACATCTAAAGGCTCCCGTAAAGCCAGAAATATTCCTTCAGTAGCCCTGAACGAGTCAAATGAATTTTGTCCACAGTGCTGAATTTTATGGGTTGCCATGGCAATATGAAGGGTTACGTTTCGAAAAAATATTCAAGGATCTTCTAATAAGCCATAAAGGTATTCGCTCAACAGTGAATCAATTCATATACTTATTCTAATAAAAGCCGACGCACAATGATAATTATAGTCATCATTCATAATAAGCTGGCAGAGTTTCAAGACTTTTCGAGATATCTAGCTGACAAGACTTCATTATTTTATTTTCAAAGAGGCATAACTCCAAAGTAGGTGACAACCCGGACAAGAAAAAATGCAGGTCAGCTATTTTTATGATGATTTCATATGTGAAAGGAGGGTGTCTATAAGGCTGTTTTCATGGCCACAACCGATTTTCTTTAAACTTTGTAAACTCAGACTACTATGTGTTGGCTGTAATGTCATGCAATATTAAGTCAATTGGTGAAGGTTTCTTTGGTGTGTATAAGATGAAAGTGGGTGGGGTAATTCTGACCCGAAGAGGGATCTGTTAAGAAAATGCTAATATTTTTATTGCTGCATAGAACTGGAAGTCTACCATTTCATGACTTCTTATACAATGCCAGATATAACAAATGATTATAATACTATTGTGAAATTTTAACATGCAGTGCGTTTATACTCACTTGTATGACATACCTAAATTTTAGCCTTTTTTATTCTCCAACTTTACGCAAAACCACAACAGCTTTTTACCCTCAAAGCTATTCCAATGATAATTTGCAGTTATACAGTATATTATATGGTTGTTCCAAAATTATGCCGATAATTTTTTACAATGAATATATTTTAAGTTATCTCCCCTTAAATCTGCTTTTTAGCTCGCCTGAACGAAAGTTCAGGAAGAGCTATTGTTGTCACCCTGGCGTCGGCGTAAGCGTCCGCGTCCGCGTCAGCGTCGGCGTCGGCGTCCGGATTGGATGTTTTGGTTAAAGTTTTTTAAAGACCTATATCTCCCTAACCCATGGATGGATTCTTTTGATACTTGCACTGTAGTTAGATATTGGTCCAAAGTTTAACAGGGTACTACCCCCGCCCCACTCAGTGACCTTGATGTCAAGGTCACGGACTTAGAAAATTTCAGTTTTTTTTGGACTGGATGTTTTGGTTAAAGTTTTTCAAAGACCTATATCTCCCTAACCCATGGATAGATTCTTTTGATACTTGCACTGTAGTTAGATATTGGTCCAAAGTTTAACAGGGTACTACCCCCGCCCCACTCAGTGACCTTGATGTCAAGGTCACGGACTTAGAAAATTTCAATTTTTTTGACTGGATGTTTTGGTTAAAGTTTTTTAAAGCCCAATATCTCCTTAACCCATAAATGGATTCTTTTGATACTTGCACAGTAGTTAGATATAGGTCCAAAGTTTTCCAAGGTACCACCCCCACTCCACTTAGTGACCTTGATGTCAAAGTCTTGGACTTAGAAAATTGTCTTTTTATTGATTGGATGTTTTGGTTAATGTTTTTTTAAAGACCCATATTTCCTGAACCCATGGATGGACTCTTTTGATATTTGCACTGTTGTTAGATATTAGGCCAAAGTTTTACAGAGTACTACCCCAACCCCACTCATTGACCTTGATGTCAAGGTCATGGACTTAGGAAAATATTGTTTTTTATTTAATTTTTCTAATTGCATACTAATTCATATTGCTTGGCATAGATTTAGTTTATACTTGAACTGATGTTAGACACTTGTGCGAGCTTTTACCAAACACTATATACTTACCCCACTGGCTGACCTTGAAGTCAGTGTCATCAACTTAGAATTTTGTCATAAAGATTTTGGTTAAAGTTTTATATTTATGAAGACATAATATCTTAGTGCCACGATGGACTCAGTTGATACTAATACTTGGACTGATGGTAAATAATGGTTCAGGGTAATGATACATCTGCTACATACAATGCGATGTGACGATGTCGCTCCATGTCAGTCCAACATCATTTTGCCGGGCCGCGTAGCGCAATCGTTAGGGCACCTGACTCATAAGTCAGAGGTCCTTTGTTTGAAACCCGGTCTGGCCACATACTTTCGTTTCTCCTTCCACTGATTCAAGAAGGGCAGTTGTCAGTTAATGGTGGAAGTATGTGGACTTAGTACTGGTTAACCGCTTAGGAGGTCTAAGCCTGCCCAGGAATAGTGTGGGTAGTTAACTGACCGTCCCGACATGACCATAGCTGTTTACCGTGGACGTTAAGCATCAAATCAGTCAATCAAACCCACATCATTTTGACGTCGTTCCTGCAGGGTACATGTTAATTTGAGCTGTACCCATTATTTACAGTTGTCATAGTAATGATATCTCATTATGTTGCATTACAGTGCCTCTTTTGTAAATACTGTGTTTTTCTGTCAGGCAGTTTTCATCAAAAACCTTGTCCATCATCAGATGTATGGTGAGTAAGCAAATCAAGAGTAGATAAGTATACAGGGCAAGTGTGTAACTCAGTATTTTGGCATATATAGTCTGTATATCACTGATATTCAAATACTTGCATTCTAAATTTAGAATTAAATTTATAAGAATAACTCTTCTGATTTATCAAATCTAAAATTGCAACCAAATTACTTCTCCACTGTGTGATAGTGAATCCAACCAAATATTTCTGCCTTCACAGTTTATTTTTAGTCTGCTTTTGTATTTTCTTACCCTCTATGCCAAATTATCAGTTGCACACACTAAGTCTTACAGCAGGGTTTATTATGGTACCTGTATGTAATGTTCTGCCTTAATGCTGACTCCAGTCATAATTCCCAAGTAATTTGAAACCCTTTCGAACATAATTACAGGCAGGACATTTTGTTAAATTTTGGAACATGTGTGGCTTACCTCAATCAGACTGCGCTTACAGGATAGTCAGTCAACTATTTTATGCAACATATCCTTATACACTATGAGGAGTTATCTGAAATCGGAGATGTAAGAAGCCAGAATAGAATTTCCAAAGACTTATCATATATAATAAATTGTGGATTATTAAACAAGCAAATAAATCAAGAGTAAAAAACTATTGTCCATTTGCAATAAAAAGTTAAATTTTTAGTCACTCTCTGCATAGATCTTTTGTATAGAATAAGCCCTGTTGGACTACTTTATTATGAACCAGTTTAGTTTATTGTTCTTAACTAATGCT
Organism: Ctena decussata; assembly: GCA_963989385.1. Classification (NCBI taxonomy): domain Eukaryota; kingdom Metazoa; phylum Mollusca; class Bivalvia; order Lucinida; family Lucinidae; genus Ctena; species Ctena decussata. The sequence continues at coordinate 1,320,768 of OZ022507.1, read as the reverse complement.
TCTGTTACGTTCCATCATGACTCAATTTTCAGATTAAATGCTGTTCAGATGAGGGAGGTTTGAAATGGGCAGTCTTTGCTGAAGACTTTAGAGCCTCAGGCTTTCTGTTCTTTGCATCATGATATAATTGATACCTGGTGATGGATTTCTTTCAGATCAGTACAACCTTGTCATGCAAAGAAGAAACTGCATATATCAGCACATTGTTCTTTAATGTTCACCTTTTTAAAATTGCCACATAGCAGATGTTTAGACATTTTGATAAAGATAATGCATAAAGAAGAAACATGAAAAGTTAAATTCATTGTACATGTACTCGCAATGTTGTTTCAGAAAGGAAAATAAATGATGAAAACTAAGGTCAGCATGCATTTTTTGCTGATTATGAACTATTTCATAAAACATAATTATTCAACGTTATTAAAAGTTTACTTTAAAAGGCATGAAGCAAGAAAATAAGCACATGAAACCCATGTTGCATCAGTAGAACGATGTTTTCTTTCTATATCTAAAAGTGGCTTTTCTGCACCATTTTAGTAGACATTTACATCACTGGCCTTGTGGATAAAGGGATTATGTTTGACTAAATCTAACAAGCTATGCATGGTATAATATTCATTATGTTAAATCAGCTACTGTATTTAAAGATTTAAGTTGACTAGGTCGTTTAAGGGAAGCAACTGTGCCATTTTTGTTTTTCATTCCCTTATCAGTGGAGGAGAATTTGCTTCTCTAGGAGCAGATCTTTTCCTTTTAAGAGTAGATTTCGTTTTGGAAAGCCTTGGTCCTCCATAGATGCAAACAGGTCATGAAAGTTGTTCTCCTTTGTAAAAATGGCAGAAAACATGGAGGTGTAACCATTTACTTATAGTTCACAGGATGAAAACATGAAAGAAAAATGTTTAATGCATAAACTATAATTATTTTAAAACAGTCACTCACTGAACAATTTAATGCATTTGTCTGGAAGTTATTTTATATTTCAAACTAGGAAAAAGCTATTTTCATATAGTTTTGTATATTTTGATTTTAACTTCGGTTTTAATCAATTTCTTTAGTTTTCACTGCTAATAAATTAAAATTTGTTACAAATTTGTTAATTGATATTTCGTTACAGTCATACCAATGATGGCCCTAAGCTGTATGAGAAAAAGAAAAGGGGTACATTTCAGTCTATGTCATTCAACTATGATAGTCTATACAGCTGTAAGAAGTTACTGTAGTTCAAGTCGAGCATGGAACTACACAGGTGCAAGGTTTGACAATGGTAAGTCCGTAATTTCTTGACACAAAAGCTCCAGATAATGGTAACAGCCTGAAATTAATTTTTTACTTGGAAAATACCTTGTTGTATAGTGGACTAAAACTAAATCCCAAATGAAGCTTTGAACAAAACCTATTCCTTATTCCTGGCAAAGGTTATGTTCCAACATAACCTATGCCAGGAATAGGTTTTGTTCCAACATAACCTATGCCAGCAATAGGTTTTGTTTCAGAACATAACCTATGCCAGGAATAGGTTTTGTTCAAAGCTTTATATGGGACTTAGTTTTAGTCATGTATAAAACAAGGTATTTTCCAAGTAAAAAAAAATCTGTAAATAGATAATAGGCTGTTTGGTGGGTTAGGATGAAATTATGGGGTAATTGAATGCAAGTGTATGAAACAATTATTTCTGGTCTGTAGCAAAACCAACTGAAAAGCCTGAAACTAACTTAAGCTTTGATGTCACATAAATTTAAAGCTTTTGATTTTATTGTTATAACCTTTTCTTTGAGATAATGATTGCTTCTTTCTTTGAAACTCTTTTATTTGTTTCAGGTTCAAGTACACTGGTACTGGACATCCTGTTAGGAAACAAAGGGGCCCATGTATATAATGGTAATGGTATGGAGCAATGCTCCGCATGTAAAAAATGGTTTAAAACCGCAAAAACTCTCTTGAACCACAGATGTTCTTTCTGCTGTGACTGTGACAAAATCTTCAGTTCTTATCAGAAGTTCCAGCAACACAAATGTACTAAAGCAGTCTTTGTGGTTACAAATAAAGATGAAGAGGAACATACTGATACTAAAGTAAATATATGTGCTGCTCAGGTAAGACAAAGCTCATCTCAGAATAACATGGAAACTCTTATTTGTGAAAGATGTCAGCGGTCATATAAGACAAGAAAAACTTTAGTAAATCATAAATGTACATATTGTGGTAGCTGTAATACCGCCTTTACTACGTATAAGATCTTTTTGTCACATACATGTTCCAAAGCTATAAAGACTGAATATCAGGACACTAACAAAGCCTTGAATAAAAAGTTTAGAATGACTTCTGAACATGTAAGAGACATGTCTATAGTAGCTGATATGGTGGGAGGATGTGGTAATTTTATCCCTGATGATGTTATTTGTGTGGCACTGGACATGATCAGACAGTATACTGGTTCAGACTACCATGGGTATATTACACCCGCTGAAATGACATGGTTTCTTTCAAATCCAACAGAAGCTGGCCCGCCAGTTCCATACAGTGAACTTTCAATTAATATACATAATATAGGTAATCATTGGGTTACATCTGTATATAACCCGGAAATAGGGCGAATCTTGGTGTATGATTCCCTTCGTAGAATCGAACATTATACACAAATTGTACCACAGCTTAGGCTTCTGTATGGCAGTGAACTTTTAAGTAGAGTAGATTTTATACCAGTAACCCAGGAGGGAGCAGATGCACCTTGTGGGGCATTTGCAGTTGCTTATGCATTCTGCTACTGTTTAGGGATGTCTCCCAGTTTGCAAAACTTTGATAAGTTGCAAATGAGATCTCACTTAAGGGAATGTATACAATCAAGACAAATAGTTGCATTTCCAACTACACATTCCAGTAATACATGCACAGAAACAGGCAGCAGGAACAATAAAAGGAGACTGCCAAATGATTATGACTCTATAAATGATAACATAAAAAAATGCAAAAAAATGTTGAAGTACTGGAAATTGTAACTAGTGGACAGAGTAATAAACAAAGCCAAAATGACAGAGAACGAAAACAGAAGAAAAGGGAATTGCCAAATATAAGAGAAATGGAAAATTTGAGAAAAAGGCAAAATTCTGTAAGTCGAAGAAAAGAGGCAGAATACAAAAGAGAAAAGAGAAGAGCTGAGGAAGTAAGACAAAAGGAAAACATGAAAAGGAGACAGAATGCAGATGGTCATGTCAGGGATAGAGGGCGTAAACATGAAGCCCGAAAGGATGTAGAACTTAGAAACATGGAAAATAGAAAGAAAAGGCTGAATCCAGATGGTCATGTCAGGAATAGAGGGCGTAAACATGAAGCCCGAAAGGATGTAGAACTTAGAAACATGGAAAATAGAAAGAAAAGGCTGGATCCAGGTGGTCACGTCAGGGAAAGAGGGCGTAAACATGAAGCCCGAAAGGATGTAGAATTTAGAAACATGGAAAATAGCAAGAAAAGGCTGAATCCAGATGGTCATATCAGGGATAGAGGGCGTAAACATGAAGCCCAAAAGGATGTCGAACTTAGAAACATGGAAAATAGAAAGAAAAGGCTGAATCCAGATGGTCATATCAGGGATAGAGGGCGTAAACATGAAGCCCGAAAGGATGCCGAACTTAGAAACATGGAAAATAAAAAGAAAAGGCTGAATCCAGATGGTCATATCAGGAAAAGAGGGCGTAAACATGAAGCCCGAAAGGATGTAGAACTCACAAACATGGAAAATAGAAAGAAAAGGCTGAATCCAGATGGTCATGTCAGGGATAGAGGGCGTAAACATGAAGCCCGAAAGGATGTAGAATTTAGGAACATGGAAAATAGGAAGAACCATGTGAATCCAGATGGTCATGTCAGGGATAGAGGGCGTAAACATGAAGCCCGAAAGGATGTAGAACTTAGAAACATGGAAAATAAAAATAAAAGGCTGAATCCAGCTGGTCATGTCAAGAATAGAGAACGTAAACGTATAATAAGGAAATACATAGAAATCAGAAACTTGGAAAATATGAGAAAGAAAACTGTTGCAAGTAGGTATCAAGCAAAAGAACGTAAACAATTGACAAGAGAAAGTAAATCCTACAGAGCATCAGAAAATAAGAAAAAAAGGAGAGAAAAATAATCTCTGTTCCCCAGATTATAAAAAACTTTCACATAGCTGTTCAGAGTGGGCCTTTATATGTGTGCACATGTTGCAGTCAAATGATGTATCAAGAAAGTGTAAGGCTAGTGCCAAAATCAATTAATATCGAAGAAAAATTGAAAAGAATGCTGATCACAGGTACAACAAGTGTGAATAACAAGGAGTGGATATGTCACACATGTTTTAGTGCCATTAGGAGTAAAAAAATTCCAAGTTGTGCCATAGCCAACTTGATGGATTTTCCAGTAAAACCTCCTAAACTAGATTTGACAGATATGGAAGAAAGACTGGTAGCTACACGCATCCCATTTATGTGTCTGCATCAACTTCCTCGTGGTGGCCAGCTTAGTCTTAATGGAAATGTTGTCAATGTTCCTGCCAATGTGACTAATACAGTTCTGAAACTTCCAAGAAATATGGATGACAGTGTATGCATTCCAGTCAAGCTGAAAAGAAAACTGAGTTTTGGGCACCATGTTGCTTTTAAAAATATACGCCCTCAAAAAGTCATAACTGCAATTAATTGGTTAACAGCAAATAGCAAGTTATATCAGGAGGAGGGTGTTGTTGTGAATGATGCCTGGAATCCAACAAATGGTATTGTGGAAACAACTGATGATGACAGCCCAGACGAATCAACTGATGAACCAGATCCTTGGGATGAAACTGCAGCTCAAGAGCAACCAGTGGGCATATTGGATACTCTTCTTGTCCCCCAGGATCTGACTGATGAGGCTTCCCGCATATTTTCGTTTGCTCCTGCTGAAGAAAACACTCCAGTCAGCATTTTTATGGATCATAATGCAGAAGAACTGGCTTTTCCGACATTATTTTGTGGAAGAGCCCGCCCTGACAACATGGAGAGACCTGTCAAGATAAGCTATGCTGATATTTGCAAATCAGAATTGCGAAGGTCAGATAGAAGTCACATTCCCAATTTGTTTTTCAAATTTAAGAAACTGCAGACAAAGCACATTCTGGATAAAGCCAATATCTGTATCAGGAAAGCCCAAGGAAAACAAGATTTGACTGCTGGCCATCTAAAATCAATAGAAAATGTGGAAAAACTGTGTCGTTTGAATGAAGGCTTTAGGATTTTTAAGGATCTCAGAGGGTCTCCACCATACTGGGAACAGACAAAAAAGGACATTTTTGCTATGATACGTAAGTTAGGGATTCCAACATGGTTCACATCGTTTTCTTCAGCAGAAACTAGGTGGATTCACCTTCTCCAGATTTTATACAAGTCTCTACATATGAAAACACTTTCTGATCAAGCAGCATCAGAGCTCACCTGGTTCCAGAAGTCAGAACTGATCAAGAGTGACCCGGTTACATGTGCTAGACACTTTGAGCATCAAGTCAAAAAATTAGTCAGTGATGTTCTTCAGAGCCCAGCCAATATAATAGGAAAAGTTTCAGATTATTTCTATAAAGTAGAATTTCAGATGAGGGGCTCTCCTCATATCCACATGCTTGTCTGGGTTGAAGATTCACCAACTCTTGATGGGAGCGAAGATGCTGAAGCCAGGATCATTGCATTTGTAGACAAGTATGTAACCTGCAGTAAAGATGAGTCTGTGAATGATGTAGTCCCTCTACAACAACATTCCCACTCCAGGACATGTCAAAGAAAAAATTAAAATAAATGTAGGTTTAATTTTCCAATGCCACCAATGCCAGAAACATGCATTCTTGAGCCCTTGGGTCCAGAAACTTCAGAAGAGGAGAAAAAAATGCATGAAAAGAACTGGGAAAAAATCAAGAAACTACTTGATGATATGAAAAGTGGTAAAAACATAGATTTTCATGATTTCTTGAAGGAAATTAACTTGAGAATGGAAGAGTATACATTGGCAGTCAGATCATCCTTAAAAAGTCTAAAATCTTCTTACAGAGACAAGTAGATGAAATAAGAATCAATAGTTACAACAAATGTCTTTTACAGTGTTGGAGAGCAAATATGGATATACAGTTTGTCACTGATCCATATGCCTGTGCTATGTACATAGTGACATACATAGCAAAAGCTCAAAGAGGTATGAGCAACTTGCTCTACAATGCTACGAAAGAAGCGAAAGAAGGAAATCAGGACATAAGAAAACAAGTCAGGACTATTGGCCACAAATTCTTGACTCATGTTGAAGTGTCTGCACAAGAAGCAGTGTACTTCATTTTGCAGCTGCCTTTGAAAAAGGCATCACGAGATGTTATGTTTATTAACACATCTCAAGAAAATGAGAGAGTTGTAATGCTCAAAAGTCTGAAATTAATCCAAAATCTTCCTGATGAGTCTACTGAGGTAGAGACAACAAGCATAATTCAGAGATATGCACAAAGACCAAGAAAACTTCATGATTTGTGCCTTGCTGACTTCTGTTCTAATTACAGGGTAGTATACAACAGCAGACCGGTAAATACCGAAGAAGAACGTCATGATATTAGTCCAGCCAATGATAGCTGTTATGTAACCAATCAATACAAGTGTGAGGATGGTACAGTACTAAGAAAGAGAAAGAGGCCCATAGTGATCCGCTATGTTAGATACCATTATGAAATGGATTCAGAAAACTACTTCAGAGAAGTCTTGATGTTATTTTATCCTTGGCAAAAAGAAGAAATGATACTTGGAGACTGTGGAACATACCAGGAAAGATTCCAACAAATGGTTGACATAACCACTATAGAAGAAAAGATGAAAGAATACAACCACAACTAGTATGAGCTAGATGAAGCAGTTAAAGATCTGGAAAAGAGAACTGAAGACAGCATGGAAGATGAATGGGATAGATTAGCCCCCAATGCCCAGCAAGTAGAAAGAGATGATGAAGAAGAAGGAATTACAGAAGGTGATATATTTCCAGTCTTTGCCCCTCCAAATGCTGAAGTGTCATCTTTCAATGAAATTCCAGGAGGACCAGCGGAGTCCGAGAGTGACAGGACTGAAGTCATGGTAAATGTCATGCCAGAGGAAGATTATTTATCACTGGTCAGATCATTGAACAAACAACAAAGAGAAATTTTCCACCATGTACTGTATTATTTAAAAATTAGTGCCAGTCCTCTATATTTATTTCTGACAGGGGGTGCAGGAGTGGGTAAAACAGTAGTGGTAAAGGCTATCTATCAAGCTATGTTGAGATATTACAACAAAAGTGTCACCTGCAATCCAGACAACATCAAGGTTCTCCTAGCAGCACCAACAGGTATAGCAGCATACTTGATTAAAGGAAACACTCTGCACAGTCTGTTCAAAATTCCTGTCAGCCAAAAACTAACTTACAAACCGTTGACAAGTGATAAACTAAACACTCTTCATTGTAAGTTTCAAGATGTCAAACTCCTGATAATAGATGAAATATCCATGGTAGGTAACAGAATGCTGTCTTTCATTCATCACAGACTTCAGCAGATAACTGGTTCATCAAAGCTGTTTGGTGGAATTTCTGTTATTGCAGTTGGGGATTTATTTCAGCTGAAGCCTGTGTTTGATGGTTGGGTGTTTGAAAAATCTCACACAAGACTATGGACCGCTTGCAACAAACCTTTGGACTGAAAACTTTCAAATATTCCAGTTAACCACCATCATGAGACAGAAAGATTCAGCGGAGTTTGCTCAGTTACTCAATCGCTTGAGAGAAAGCAGACACGCAGAGAAAGACATAGAAATGCTCAAGACTAGAGTTATCAACAAAGATGTATTACATCCAGACTATCCGCTCAAGATACCGCACATCTTTATATCCAACAGGATGGTTGACAGCCACAACAGTTTGGTATATGAAACTAGTACCAATAAAATATGCATTAAAGCAATGGATGTTGTTTTAGGGGATGTATCAAAAGATGTGAAAGAGAAAGTGAAAAGATCAGTTCCTCAAGATGCAAGCAAAACAATGGGGCTAAGTTCACAATACAAGTCGGCTTTGGGACTAAGAAATGAGATATCATGCAACATAGATGTTGAAGATGGTTTGGCCAATGGCGCCGGTTGTGTCCTGGAATCAGTAGGCTCAGTAACTGCAACTGGCAAAATCAGGTATCTGTGGGTTAAGTTTGAAGATCAATCTGTTGGAAGGAAGTGTAGAGAGGAAAACAAGAAATTATATACTTCACCCATCCACAAAAACTGGACCCCAATATTCAAGGTGAAACGTCAGTTTCCAGTTGGACGATACCAGTCTGTGATGGTAATGAGAGAACAGATTCCTCTAAGATGTGCTGCAGCAAAGACTTGCCACAGATGCCAAGGTGATACTATGGAGGCTGCTGTGGTTGATTTTACAGGTAGAACATTCCCACATTCCCACTATGTAGCTTTAAGTCGTGTGACTTCAGTTGACAATCTCTATATCAGAGAGTTAAATGAAAAGTCAATAGCAACAAGTAAAGCTGTAAAAGAAGAAATGGAACGTTTGGGCACAGAAATGTTGTTAAAGTCACCATTATTTACATACCACACTGCCAAGAAACCCTGATTGAAGTTGCTCTTTCACAACGTAAGATCTCTTCATAAACACTTCAGGGACATATTACCAGATGAGAACTACAGCTGTTCTGATGTGATGATATTTGTTGAAACAAAGCTCAAGCCATCTGATGTCACTGGTGACTATTCTATTCCAGGATTCTACTCGTTTAGATTTGATGGCCAGTGTTCAGGAACATCTCGCTCACCATTTGGCATGATTGTTTATACTAAATTAGAAATAGACAGGTCAACAATTTGCCACAAGGTTAAGAAAACATCAGCTGGAACTGTCATAGAAATGGTTACCTTTGTCATACAGACAGAGTTTCAAGATGTACATCAAATCAGAATTGCAGCAGTGTATGCATCACCAAAAGCTAAATGGACAGAGCTGAAGAAGTTTTTAGAAGAAGCTGAACAGCTGTATCAGTTTACTGTTGGTGAGCCAGTTGTCCTTGCTGGAGATTTCAATGTTGATCTGTTAGCCAACTCTAGCCATGCAATTTTGAAAACTATAGGTCTCAAACAACAAATTACTCAGCCAACTACAGACAACAACAGTCTCATTGACCATGTTTACACTAATGTGATGCAGCTTCAGGTTACATGTGGGGTCCTTGAATCACACTTCTCGGACCATAAAGCTGTGTTTGCATTGCTTCAGTAACTTTTCTTTTCCTGCCATTTGTTTAAAACATCCATTGGGAAAACTTCATAGATTGTTCAAATAATACTTGAAGCATCCCAGATTCTATTGGGAATCCAACAAGCAGCAGGAATGACATACCACTCCGTTCCAGCTCCAACAGGTATCTGTTATGGCATCCAAGATTCTGTTTAGGATCCACCAGGTATCTGTTATGGCATCCCAGACTCTGTTCAGGATCCACCAGGTATCCATTATGGCATCCCAGACACTGTTCAGGAGCTACCAGATACATCCTAGACTGTTCAGGAGCTACCAGACACCGCCAGGTATCTGTTACCGCATCCCAGACTCTGTTCAGGAGCTACCAGACTCCGCCAGGTATCTGTTACCGCATCCTAGACTCTGTTCAGGAGCTACCAGACTCTGCCATGTATCTGTTACCGCATCCCAGACTCTGCTCAGGAGCTACCAGACTCCGCCAGGTATCTGTTACCGCATCCAAGACTGTTCAGGAGCTACCAGACTCCGCCAGGTATCTGTTACCGCATCCTAGACTCTGTTCAGGAGCTACCAGACTCTGCCAGGTATCTGTTACCGCATCCCAGACTCTGCTCAGGAGCTACTAGACTCCGCCAGGTATCTGTTACCGCATCCCAGACGATGTTCAGGAGCTACCAGACTCTGCCAGGTATCTGTTACCGCATCCCAGACACTGTTTAGGAGCTTCCAGGCTCTGCCAGGCATCTGTTACCGCATCCCAGTCTCTGTTCAGGAGCTACCAGACTCTGCCAGGTATCTGTTACCGCATCCCAGACTCTGCTCAGGAGCTACTAAACTCTGCCAGGTGGTATCTGTTACCGCATCCCAGACTCTGTTCAGGAGCTTCCGGACTCCGCCAGGTATGTGTTTCTGCATTCCAGACTCTGTTCAGGAGCTTCCAGGCTCCTCCATGTATCTGTTATGGCATCCCAGACTCTGTTCAGGAGCTACCAGACTCAGCCAGGTATCTGTTACCGCATCCCAGACTCTGTTCAGGAGCTTCCAGGCTCCGCCATGTATCTGTTATGGCATCCAAGACTCTGTTTAGGAGCTACCAGACTCAGCCAGGTATCTGTTATCGCATCCCAGACTCTGTTTAGGAGCTTGCCTGAAGTTTTATGAAATACAAGCCACACCACCATAGGGACTGTGCAAGGGGTAGGCACCTATTCAGGCGAGCTATGCTGTCAGGCGACAGCTCTTGTTTATTTTATTTTAATTATTACTCAATTTTTATACCTCGCCACACATAAATGGCAGGATGTGATGTTTCCAAGCTGGTTGTCCATGTGTCTGTCCATCTGTCTATCTGACTAGCTGCCTGTCTGTCCATCTGTCTGTCTGTTCTTTCATCCATGAACACTTCGTTTCTTTTCGATAACTTGAGTATTTTGATGTGTTTTTTTTAAAGTAAAAAGTATGCAAAGACCAGGAACTGAAACAATCAAAATCCAAATCCAGCCCTCAAACCATAGTTGGAAACAACTAAGATTACAAATAATCAAGATACAGAGAACATATGGCCAACCGAGTGAGCAGCTTGTTCCCAAAAGGTGGCCACTCAGCAACCCAAACCGAACCAAAAATAATAAGAACATACATAAGGTAAAACATCACAGAAACTCTGACACCAAAAACAGGCAACAGAGAACCACAACAGAACTACCGCCTTGGAACGGTCAGTAATGAATTACTGGGGGGGCTTAAATCGATTTTACAGGCCCAACCTCACCCTCAGTTTCTGAAGTAACTTGGCATGTGCATTGGTCTTGGGAATAGCTCTCTTGGGATTGGGCGAATTTCGATATCTCCTGACAGAATTATTGCCCTTGTCAATGTCTAAAACGTGGATTATGGTCTGTAATTCCTTTACACTTTGAAATATTTTGATGAAATTTCACGGAATTGATTGAAGTAATATACCATTTCTGTAACAAGCAAAATTTTGTCTACCAGGGTAATCTGCCACAGCCTTGAGGATATATACATGTATAAAATCATGAAAATGTTTACAAAATCAGGTTTGAGTGTGATTTTCCTGAAACTTGCAACAACTTATCTAAACAGTACTCGTTTCCTGTTAAGATCAAAATTTTGGCCCCAGCGGTTATTTGCCCTTCGCATAGGGCCATTTACATGCATAAAAACATGCAAAAACTATTTAAAATCAGATTTTTGGTATATCTTTATGAAATTTCATAAAAATGATATAATTAACATTACCCTTTTTTGAAAAAATGAATTTGCTTATTGTCTCAAAATTGTATCGTGTTCTTTCCCGTGTCCCGTCTTATTACACATACTCTGAGTAACGTATTTTGCAGCTTGTAAAACCCAAGGCAAGAACCCATGCCAAGTTTGAAGAAAACCCATGAAAATACTCGTCATCGAAAGGAAACGAAGTCTCACGGATAGACAGACTGACATACGGTCAAACAGACAAGCAGATAAATGTACGTACAACACCTGAACATAAAGACAAACAACAGAAAACAAACTAGAGCAAGTGAGTAGGGGCTCACGTATACCCCCGACCAGTGCCACTGCTTAATGAAAGCAAACTTTTAACACAAAAGTTAAATGCAAATGTTAAACGAACAAATTTAAAGTCTGTGACCTTGACCTTAGATCAGCAGCAGCATCCATGTGAAGTAAACTAGTATAAAATAAAATTAGTCACGCATCACTAGACTCCATTTAAATGTATCAGAACAAGCAAAAAAAAAAAAAAAAAAAAAAAAAGGCTGAGTCCTAGTTATTGACCCCTGACCCCACCCATGAGCCTGACCCTGAAGTCCCTATCAAAATCAGTGCTACAAAGATATCATGAATAAAATATGGAAGAAATTTGCAATGCATTTACAGAGATATATGCAATCAAAAAGGTTTAACCCAAAACTTTGACATAATGAAAAGGTCTAAGTCCAAATTATTGACCCTAGGCTCCACACAGGGGCCTGATCCAGGGGCAAAGACTCTTCACATCGAAGGTAATACTCAAGACATATTATGAGTCAAATATGAAAAGAATCTGACATGTGGTTACAGAAATATGAACAATTAAAAAAAGGTTTAACACAAAACTTTGACATTATGAAAATGCCTGTCATAATTATTGACCCCTGACCTCCCCCCAGGGGCCTGACCCAGGTGCCTTGATATTTCAGATCAAAGGTAAAGCTGCAGAGATATAATAAACTAAATATGAAGAGAATCTGATATAAGGTTACAGAAATATGAGCAATCACAAAAGGTTTAATGCAAAATTTTGACGTAAAGTTGACGAACGGACTGACGACCAGACGGACGGACGGACGATCGGACGAACAGACGGAATGACAAAAACTATATACCCTCTGACATATTTCGTATGTCGGGGGTATAAATATCCCGCCACTAACATGTGGCGGGGTATAAAATCTGAGTAATCATTTTAAAAAAAATAATAAAAGAAAAGGGAAGATAACTCAGAAAATATTTATTGTAGCAAATTATCGGCAAAATTTTGGAACGACCATCTAATATACTGTATATCTGCAAACTATCATTGGAATAACTTTGGGGGTAAAAAGCTGTTGTGGTTTTGCGTAAAGTTGGAGAATAAAAAAGGCAAAATTTAGGTATGTCATACAAGTGAGTATAAACGTACTGCATGTTAAAATTTCACAAAAGAATTATAATCATTTGTTATATCTAGCATTGCATAAGAAGTCATGAAATGAAAGACTTCCAGTTCTATGCAGCAATAAAAATATTAGCATTTTCTTAACAGAACCCACTTCGGGTCAGAATTACCACACCCACTTTCATCTTGTACACACCAAAGAAACCACCAATTGATTTAATATTGCATGACATTACAGCCAACACATATTACTTTTAGTCTACAAAGGTTAAAGAAAATCAGTTGTGGCCATGAAAACAGCCTTATATACACCCCTCCTTTCATGCACATATGGTATGCGTGACGAAAGGACAACCCAGAAGCAATATGCCCTCTTAACCTCTTCGAACTTCTTTGGGATACAGACCCGATTAAATCAGTTGTACTTTCTTCTGAATCCCGTTTTGTATATTATAATTTATCTGAAAATAATTGTTGTTATAAAAAGAAAATTAAGTTTCCAGCAACTTCTTGGGGGCATAAATACGAAGGGTTATCAAAACGTTCGTGCAATAGGTCTGTCATTTTGTTAGTTTAAGGCTTATTTTGCTGTTAATTGCACCAAATGTAAAACAATATAATATATTTTGAGTTTATTTGCCAATTCTTAGTTAACAATATTGTTGGGGAACGTTTTGTGGTTACTATAGTTACTATAAAAATGTTCGGCGCGAACTTCAAATTACAAATTTACCCATCTTTAAGTATACACTGATATCTTTACTAACTGTGACTCGATTTTTAAAGATAGATACACGTGCGTGAACATAATGGCGTCAATTTTCTATTTTATTATGGGGCTAAATTAACGTTCGTTGCGGTGACATCAAAATTTGTTGTTTGCCACTGAACGATTCTTAAACGTTTTATGACGTCGGTGCACATTTCACAATGGCTTCGCGTACGGAATATCGGACGGCAAAATCATTTTGTCATTACTTGGGTACACACCAACACAGACTGTTAAATACATGTCTGAAGCATATGGAAGTTAAGTGGTCATGTATATCTGAACTTGAGTTGCGTTACGCAAACAGGGGGTATCGCGTATCTCCCTGTAAGGGTGCACTTCCATATTTTCCTGCCATTTTTTTTCAAACAAACTCCGTGTTTGTGACTTCCTGCTTGTTTTCCTGACTATCACAGCCCTTCCCATTAGTATCTGCTCGTGGAATATAACAAATTATCATATGGCGTCGCATCTGACAGTGTAATAAAGCCATGCATTAAAAACGATAATCCACTAGTGGATGAAATATGCAAATTACATCGTAACGTAATACGTTGACGTCCATTAAACGTCGCGTTTTCTAATGGGGAAATCGTTTCGTTTTAGTGCAATATTTGCTAATAAAATGCAATTCTAGTGTCATATGATAAATAGAATCTTGTATTCGTGCTCCTGTATTATTAAATTTATTAAAGTCGTTGGGGGAAAACGATAAGATGCTCGGCATAGCCTTGCATCTTATCTTTTTCCCCAACTCGTTTAATAAATTCAATAATACATGAACACTCATGTAAGATCCTCTATTTCTTCCCAATATAAGAGATCTGCATTTGGAGGGGATGAAAGTTTTATCTCTCTGAAAGTTGACCATATATATGTACAATGTTCACCTCAAACTGTAGCTCTGTTTTCACTTTGATTTGCGTATCTATCTTTTGTTTTGATATGATCCTTCCTTTTGGTTTTTTGCCTTGATTATATTTTGTTACTCTGTTGACCTATTTCTGTAGGCGTTCTTATGTCGGTCGAAAATTTGAGAAAAATTCTTGCATCTTTAGGGACGAGTCATTTATTATCAGGTTGGGGGGGGGGGGGGGGGGGGGGGGGGTACATTTTCATATGGTTCACCAAAGTTTTTCCGACCCCCCCCCCCCCCCCCCAGTCTCACCAGAATTATTTTTCCGACCCCTCCCCCCAGATAGGTGACAAAATTTTTTATGACCCCCCCCTATCCCCAGTGCCAGCTACCCTTCACACACATACCATATTACCTATTTTATGTCAGACTGACCTCAATCAAAACCTAGCTGTATGAAACACAAAGAACATTTCTTACTCTAACAGGTTAAGTACATGTAATCATGGTCTGTCTAAACTTCGACTGCATTTCTTGCATTTTTTCTTCTGCTAATGGCCATCCGGAAATCTTTTTGTTGAATGCTTAATAATTATAACTGTAAATAATATTAATTGAGACTCTGGGTGGTGGGGGTCTGGGGGCTGTGTTTTTGCTGATGAAAAGGCACCTGGAGAGCTGATATCACAAATGCAGACATTAAATTTAATTGAGCACAAAATCATCTACTTGACATGATTTTATAGACACTTTCATACTGTTCTAGCAAAACAATGAAACGTTTTGTTTTTT
This sequence comes from Ctena decussata, assembly GCA_963989385.1. NCBI lineage: Eukaryota > Metazoa > Mollusca > Bivalvia > Lucinida > Lucinidae > Ctena > Ctena decussata. The sequence goes on along the minus strand of OZ022507.1, from coordinate 1,305,414 downwards.
ATTTTTTTTGAGTCATTTCCATAAAAGGCTTTAAAGTTTTCTGTTGTGAGTTTGAAAGAAAAGAGTCTGAAATTTTATGAGTAATGGGGGGATCTGGGGGGCTTCGCCCCCCAGAAGCTGAGACATTTTTAAAAATAAGGACTGATGGAAGAATTCTGACCCCCCCCCCCCCAATATGCCTAATAAAATATATGACCCCCCCTGCTCCAAGGCTTTTTTATTTCCGACCCCCCCCCCAGTACATCACAAAAAAAATTCCGAAACCCCCCCCCCCTAAATG